>CM060903.1:920831937-923331937 GCA_030737815.1 Allium fistulosum | reverse complement strand
GTGGTGAATAGCTGGGAGGAATTTCAGGCCGTCAAAGCAGATTTTTGGGAATTTAGCCTTAAGATCGACCATCTTCTCTGCTATCGTTGGGTCAGCCGCAGTAACAGGGTGAGGAGGCTTTGAAAGTTCTGTTCTTTTCTGATGTTCCCGAGATTGCCGTGTGCTCGACGAATCGGAATGTTGTTCTCGGGAGACATCGGGTTGAGACCCCTTATGCGAAAGTTATTCTCTATCTAGCTCAGTTTGAGGAGGGGATCACGAGAATATGAAGACTGGGAATATGTTTTCTTTCGATAAGACGAATCATGAGGACGGTTGTCTCGATCTTCGTAATCGTCTCTGTCCCTACGTCTACCAGAGCCTGTATCCCATCCCGGATGGTGAAATACAGAATAACCATGGAGGAGATCGAACCCGTGGGAGCGCCCCATGTCACCTGCATTGAATAAAAACAACAATGAGTTAGGAAAAATTGGGGTAATGAAAAAATTGAAGTGTATGGTGAAGTGCGTATATGCGTGTGTGTCCTAGTGTTCCTCTCGATGGACTAGTTCCTTTATCTCTACTGATTGGAGTGTTATCTCCTTGGACTGGGAGTTGAACTCACGTGGCGCCTCTAGTGGGCGAATGAAATTTAAGGGCTTCTGGATCGTCGAAACCGTAATTAAGTAGATCGCTGGGAATGGTAAGGTTCGACATACCCTTTAAAGAACTTTCCATGTGCTGTGAAGAAGCCTCTTTCTCGGGCGTGATGAGCGTAACTTTGGAAGTTCCGCCAACCTTCTCCTTTCGTATCTTATACGTCAATTTCTTCTTCCCCTTCGAAGGGGAAGATGACGTCTCAATATCATGCACTTCATCCAGCGGGTCCTGAGTAGGACCCACATTCTTGCCTTGTGTTTCAGGAGCTTCACTCTCTTTGATTTTTTCCCCTTCCTGTACATCAGGGATATGGCATGATGACGATTCAGCTAGTTTTTTCCCTTTACCAGATGCGAGCTTGGGAATGGAGACGCCCTCAGGAAGGCTAATCCGGTGACCTCCTGCTAACAGACCGAATCTCGATAATGACTCATTTGAAATGAGGGTTCGGATGTCCCATTCCTCGGCAGGAAGAGCTCTAATGGCTTCGACGGTCTCGAAATATCCTCGGCCCTCAGGACGTGGGTTGATACCTGAAAAGATGAAACAAGAAGTTAGAAAAAGCATAGCTCTGATAGAGCACGAATATCGACTCAGGGAAAAGACTTATTGCCTTCAACCCATCTCCTCGCGAAACCAGGAGGGCAACGCACATAGAACCATTCCTGTTTGTACAGGGCAAATTTGCCACATGCTCCGGTCAAAATCTGGCATTTGTGGTACGGCTCGAAGAACACAAAGGAGGGCTATCTTTCCTTTTCTTAATTATATAAATATATCTAATGTCGCCGGAAGTTGGAGGCCTAGAGAAGACGGCCATGAAAAGGAGGTAGGTCCCGTATATGAACGCGTGGCCGTTTGGATGCAGCTGCGATGGAGCGATGTCTATGTACTGCAACACGTCCCGAAGAAATAGATTGAATGGGGGCACGCTGCCCATCCAGCACATAAACTTGTTACAGGCAGTATATCCGACTGGGGGCAGATGAGGACGATCATGCCTTGACGGAACCAACACGTCGGCGAAAGGGATTCCATGGATGGAGCATATTCGCCGAAGCGCGACTTCGTTAATCTTCGAAGCCCGTGAGTCGATCGGATTATCCAAGAAAATCGATGCCTCCAGGGCATCAGGAGCTACGACGGATTTGAAGTGTCCGCGACTTCTTGCTTTGAAGACGGTCCGGGCCTATCTGAGATAGTGGCGTAGCTAGATTTTTTAGACATCTCCAATAAATAATGAATCTGGCAAATCACCTATATGAGCTATACTCGAAAAATATTCAACTTTAGAATTAACAACATGAATATTCCCCCTACGTGGTGTGTGAACTAGTGCAATCAATCGTGTATAAGCATTGAAAATTTGAAAGTCACAAGGTTACTGGTATAAAACTGAGCTTCGAATCATCGCCTTCGAAGACCGTCATCGCTGACCGTCTCCGAAAACCTGCCTTAAGGTGATTATTGTTTCAGATTCAGAAAGCGTTAAAAGAAGTTATCCGATTATGTCAATCTAAGGTTTATGTCTACTGAAGCTAGGGAGTTAATAGTCCGAATCAGTTTGATATGCTAGTATGCTAGAGTCCTTGTCCTTGTTTGGTTATGTGATTAGGCAAGGCAATTGTTGGTTCGGCATTTGTGTTGTTCGGCCTAAGTGTGGTTCGGCATTTATGTTTGGTCGGCACTTATGATTGTTCGGCATTTGTGTTATTCGGCCTAAGTGTGGTTCGGCATTTATGTTTGGTCGGCACTTATAATTGTTCGGCATTTGTGTTGTTCGGCCTAAGTATGATTCGACATTTATGTTTGATCGGCACTTATGATTGTTCGGCATTTGTGTTGTTCGACCTAAGTGTGGTTCGGCATTTATGTTTGATCGGCACTTATGATTGTTCGGCATTTGTGATTGTTCGGAAAAGCATCGTTCGGCCAAGGTCCTGCTCGGCCAAGATGACGTTCGGCATCCCCACTAATTCATGCTTCCACCCTAGCCTTCCATTCCACTGTTCGGCGTATGATAGGACACGCTGAACCAGAGTTATTCCGAGCCTTAACGATTCGGCACTCCACCCTTGGCTACAGTTCCACTCCTCTCCTCCTCCATCTACACCGAACAACAAGAATAGGTCGCTCGGCGAGTTATCCCAGATTATGCCGTTCAACACCCTAATCGCCTCCAACACTTCCTCTATTCTTTCTTTTCTTCCGGTCTTGTTCGGCACGAAGAAGCTAAGCCTAACTACCACACATCACCCAACAACTCCTATGTGCGATCATCCCTGGTTATTTCTCCTCGCCTCACATCATTCAGCCATAAAGATATCCTAATCAAAGTTTTCCACATAACCCTCTTGGCTACGCACAAACCTAAGTCTCATAATCATGGAAGGGATTTAGATAGAAGGGATAATACCTAGTTAGTAGATCGAAACTTGGGAACGATTGATTAGGCTTTAAGTCCGATTAACAGGCGAGAATTGCAAGTCTTTGGAGAATGACAGAAATAAAAGTGGAAAAGAGGAGAAGAGGGAGGACGCCTGGTTTTATAGGGAAGAAGAAGAAGTTGAAGAGGCCATAACCGGTAAGGCCGGTCAAGAAGGTATCGTTCGGCACGCACAGAACGTTCGGCTTCGACTGTGTCGTTCGGCAATTACACATCGTTCGGCACACATCTCCATAGCCGGCATCCACAAGAAAGCAACCCCCAAGAGTGATGAACCAAGGATTCGAAGCGAAGCATGGAGGATACGTAATTCAAAGCGTATCACGTTCGGTCACGTAATACACTTTGGGGGCAAGTGTTTCCTGGAGATTGGGCCAGGCAGCTTAGTACTCGGCATACCCATAGTTCGGCCCAACTGGATCGTTCGGCATCTCTTTGCAACAGTCATTCAGGAACGCTCGGCATCTAGGAGCGCTCGGCAAAAGACTTCGTTCGGCCAAAGGCATCGTTCGGCCAGAGACTTCGTTCGGCCAAAGGCATCGTTCGGCCAGAGACTTCGTTCGGCCAAAGGCATCGTTTGGCCAGAGACTTCGTTCGGCCAAAGGTAGCGTTCGGCCAGATACTTCGTTCGGCCAAAGGTAGCGTTCGGCCAGATACTTCGTTCGGCCAAAGGTAGCGTCCGGCCAGATACTTCGTTCGGCCAAAGGTAGCGTTCGGCATACCAAGGACGTTCGACAGTCAAAGATGGCTCGGCATTCTTCCCAGCACGACCGACTTCGATTGTTACTCGGCCTACTCTTCCCACACAACAAGCGCATCGTTCGGCATAAAGAGGATGGTTCGGCATCGACCGTTCGGCCTATTCGGTTCGGCATACGGTGACCCCTCCATTTGGGCCAAGGTATTCGGCTGCCAGGCCCGCCAGGGAAGTCCAACCCATCTTTGTCTATAAATAGAGAGGCAGGGGCACAGTGAAAGGGACCTTTTTTCGGGAACACTGGGGAGACTCTGCCGCTTTCAAGACTCGTCCTCTTTACTTAGCAATTGTATTCAAGTATTTGATCTACGGATTGTATCTGTAATCAATCATCAAGTAAAGCAATAAAGTTTAACCTCAAAGTGGACGTAGGCAATTACGCTAAACCACTATAAATCCGGTGTTCTTACTTTCTGCATTCAAATTAGCATATAATCACAGTGTATCTGACGAACTAGATAATCACAGTGCATTCAAATTAGCATATAATCCGGTGTTCTTACTTTCTGCATTTCATCGCTGAGTTTACTGTATCTGACGAACTAGATAATCACAGTGTCAATCCCCCCATTCGATGGAAATTGTACACTGATGGGGCATCAAACGACCATTGCTCCGAAGCTGGTGTAGTTCTCGTAACTCCAGAAAATCGATCGATTTGTTACGCTTTGAAGCTCAATTTCCCAGCTACAAATAATGAGGTAGAATATGAAGCACTGGTTGCTGGTTTAAAACTCGTTGGAGAACTTGGGGTTAAATTAGTTGAAATCTTTTGTGACTCACAGCTGGTGGTGTACCAAGTGCGAGGAGAATACCAAGCAAGGGGACAGAAGCTTGCTCCGTACCTTGTTGTGGTTCAGGAACTATTGTCGAACCTCGAACATTATGACATTTCGCATGTCCCGCGTGAACAGAACAAAGATGCCGACTCATTGGCTAAATTCGCAAGCACTGGCGATGCACAACAAATGGGATTGGTTCCCGTCGAAACCTTGCATGCTCCAAGGATAGACGCGATGGAAGTTGATTTTGTGTTGGAAACAGGAATCGAGAGGGAGTCATGGATCACCCCATTCAAACTATACCTGACGACCGGAACTTTACCAGAAAAAAGGAGCGAAAGACGACAGGTCATTCGAAAAGCCGCGCGATATGTGATGCGGGATGGAGTAATGTATCGGAAGGGGTTCTCGGTCCCCTTATTACGATGCATTGCCCCATGATGAGACAAAGCGGGTCTTGAAGGAGGTTCACGAAGGAGAATGTGGCGACCATACTGGGGGCAGACACTAGCAAAAAAGATCCTCCGCTATGGATACTATTGGCCAACTGTAAATCGGGACGCTGTAGACTACGCAAGAAAATGTGACAAGTGTCAATGATATGTGAAAATACCGAGAGCTCCACCAACAGAACTCACACAAATGGTTAGTCCCTGGCCATTTGCAATCTGGGGAATCGACATAATCGGCTCTTTGCCTATATCCAAAGGTGGTGCAAAATACGCGATAGTTGCAGTCGACTATTTCACAAAATGGGCCGAGGCAGAACCTTTAGCCACGATCACCTCTAAGAAGGTCATTAATTTCGTTGTACAAAAAATTATATGCCGCTTTGGACTCCCTCGAACCATCATTATGGACAACGGGACGCAGTTTGAAAGCAGAGAGTTCAAAGATTTCTGTTTAAAGTATGGCGTTGAGAAGAAGTTCACCGCCGTTGTGCATCCGAAAGCTAACAGACAAGTCGAGGCCGTAAAAAAAATAATCAAGTCCATACTGAAGAAGTGTTTGGAAAAAGCCGAAGGCAAGTGGGTAGATGAACTCCCAACAGCATTATGGGCTTATAGAACTACCCACAAGTCCGCGACTGGCCACACTCCATTCGCATTAGCATACGGCTCGGAAGCCGTTATACCCGTGGAGCTTGAAGTTCCATCGCATCGGGTGACATATTATGACCCCAGGACGAATCAGGACCTCTTGTTGGACTCACTGGACTGCATCGACGAAAAACGTGAAGAGGCTGAACTAAGGGCGGCAGCACATAGGAACCGAGTCAAGCGATATTACGACGACAAGGTCCGCCCAAGGATCTTTGATGTGGGTGATCTCGTTAATCTGACTGTCTTGTTCCTTAATTTCTTCTCATCTCTTGCGACTATACAAACTGGTTTTCTAACTATAGTCATATTCGGTTCCACTACTAGATCATCTTACACAGTCGGTGCAATAGTAGTCTTTGGATCTCGAGTATACTTCCTTAGATGAGAAATATGAAAAACATTGTGGACTCCTGCCAAACTATTCGGTAACTCTACTCTATATGCTAGTTTCCCAATCCATTCTACAATAGCAAATGGTCCAACAAATCTTGGTGCCAGTTTTCTTGATTTTTCAAATCTAGTTACACCTTTCATCGATGATACCTTGATGAAAACATGATCTTCGACTGAGAACTCTAAGTCTTTTTCGTCTTTTATCAGCATAACTCTTTTCCCTAGATTGAGCTTCTTCCATCCTCACTCGAATCAACTCAATCTTCTCTGCAGCTTCTCTAACCAAATATGGACCAAGAACTAACCTATCCCTAGTCTCTAACCAGCAAACGGGAGATTTGCATGGCCTTCCATACAAAGCTTCAAACGGTGCCATCCATATACTAGTCTAATAACTATTGTTATATGAAAACTCGACTAAGTATAGTTGGTCTTCCCATGATCCCCAAAATCTGGCACATAAGCTCTTAACAAATCCTCTAGGACTTTGTTAACTCTCTTTGTTTGTCCGTCTGTTTGCAGATGGTAAGCGGTACTCATCTTGAGCATGGTACCTAAAGTCTCATATAGACTCTTCCAGAACTCGCTAGTGAATAAGGAATCTTTATCATTTACTATACTACTAGAAATTCCATGTAGTCTAACTATGTTCTTCATAAACAATTTAGCTAAAACAGGTGTTGTCCTGGTTGACTTAACTGGAATGAAATGGGCACTCTTGGTCAACCTGTCCACTATAACCTATATACTTTCATTTCCTCGATTCGACCTTGGCCCCCGTCTATAAAATCCATTGATATGGAATCTCATTTCTAGACTAGAACATCTAAAGGCTGAAGTAACCCACTCGGTTTCTGATTTTAAGCTTTTACATGTTGACAGTTCAAACACTGCCTCACCCATAAGCCTATATCTCTCTTTATACCTTCCCAGAAGATACTCCTTTTCATATCCTGATGCATCTTAGTTCCTCCCGAATGAATAGTGAACTTTGAACGATGGCATTCTCCAAGAACTTCCTTCCTAATGTTTCCCACATTCGGAATACATAGTCGTCCTTTCTTCCTCAACCACCCATTCTGGTCAAGACTGTAATCTTTCAAGTCATCGCTCTCCATTCCATTCTTTAGTTTTATGATCCGTTCAACTAATATTGGATCCTCCCCTTGCTTAGAAGCAATCCTTTCAATCATCATCGGTCGAACTTTTAAACATGATAACACAGTAGTTTCTTTACTAGAACTAGCCTCAGATCTCCATTGTATTCTGCATGTGGTCAATGCTTCTAAATCTTTCCACTCAGCTATCATTGCCAATACCGCATTCTGATGTTTCCCGCTAAGTGCATCTACAACCTTATTGCCTTTTCCTGGTGTGTACTCAATTCCAAAGTCATAAGTGGCTAAAAACTCCAATCACCTCTACTGTCTCATATTCAACTCCTTTTAAGAGAATAAATATCATAGTGACTTATGATCCTTATACAACTCGAATCTTTCTCCCAAAAGGTAATGTCTCCATACCTTCAATGTGAAAATTACTACAGCTAATTCCAAATCATGAGTTGGATATCTCATCTCATGCGGTCTAAGCTATCGTGAAGCGTAGGCAATCACTTTACCTTTTTGCATCAACACAGCTCCTAATCCCATTCCACATACATCCATGTATGCCATTAAGTCTCGATTACCTTCGGGAACAACTAATACAGGTGCATTCGTCAATAAGTACTCCAATTTCCGGAATGCCTCTTCACACTTATCAGTCCAGACAAACTTCACATCTTTTGAGTTAGCTTAGTCATTGGTGCTGCTATTCATAAGAAATCCTTAATGAATCTCTGATAATAACCAGCTAATCCAAGAAAACTCTTTACCTTAGTCACTATCTTAGATCTCTTCAAATTATTCACTGCCTCAATCTTAGCCGGATCTACAGACAACCCTTTCTCTGAGACAACATGACCAAGAAACTTCACTTCCTTCTTCCAGAAATGAAATTTCAAAATTTTCGCTTTCAGTTGATGCTACCTCAACATCTCAAGCAGCACTCTAAGGTGAACTTCATGTTGCTCTCCTTAGAGTATATCAAAATGTCGTCTATGAATACTAACACGAATCTATCTGGATGTTCTCGGAAGATTATGTTCATCAAGTCTACGAAAATGCTGGCGCATCTGTTAGTCCGAATGGCATCACTAACCATTTGTATGATCCATATCTTGTCCTAAATGTCATCAAAGGAATACTATCCTCTGCTACTCTAAGCTGATGGAACCCTGTTGCCAAATCCAACTGGGAAAATACTTTGGCTCCACTCAACTGGTCGAACAAATCATCAATTCTAGGTAACAGATATCGATTCTTTATCGTCTTCTCATTCAACTTATGATAATCGATACACAACCTTAATGATCCGTTCGGTTTCTTTGTAAATACTACGGTTGCTCCCCAGGGCGAACTACCTGGCCTAATAAAGTTCTTACCATCTAAATCCACCAACTGTCCTTTAGCTCCTTCATCTCGGTAGGTGTCATCCTACTTGGCGGTCTACTCACCAGTTCTGCTCCTGGTACTAAATCTATCAAAAACTCAATGGCTCGTTTCGATGGTAGTCCTACTACGGGCTCAAAGACATCTGCAAATTCTCTAACAACTTAAACTCGGTTTAACTCGTCTTCTGCCTCCATAACACCAAACAAGGCATTTACCTTAAAAATAGGGTTTTCTACGGAGTATATAATTCGATCTCTACAACTAGGGTGTCTAAGTGACAATTTCCTATCATGGCAAAATATCCTAGCATCGTATTTACTTAACCAATCTATACCCAAAGTAATTCCGAACCCTACGAAATCTAACACATGCAAACTGTAAACAAACACTTGGCCTAATAGTTCAAAGTCTAAGTGGTCACATCTCATCCCAAAAGTCGCATACCCTCCTATCAGATTCGCAACCCTTAAGGAAGTAACTAGGTATAAGGGTTCTAGGTTAAGCTTATCTACCAAACAATGAGATATAAAAGAATGTGATGCACCAGTATCAAATAGAACTCTAACTGATACACCATAAATCAAAAGCGTACCTCCTAACATAGCTGGTGCCAATGCAAACATTTTGCCTTTTCCATCCTTGGCTAGTTCCTTACACTAGTTTTTATAATGTCCAATCTGATCATAGTTGAAGCATCTCACTTCCTTCTTATTAGCAGCCTTCTTCCCTTTGCCTGTCCGGCACTCATGAGCATAGTGTCACTTCTTATCGCACTTATAGCAAACTACATCAGCCTTCCTTTTCTTTGCTCCTCCTTTCTGAGCGCCTTTCTTATGGAAAAGTTTTCTCTTTTGGTTCTGCCCACCTTGAGCTTCCTCTACTCTGTTACCATCATGAAAAGCAAGCATCTCCTCCTGTCTCAAAGTCATCTCAACAACTACATCACATGGATCCCTAATATGTGGCAAAGTTGCTTTAGCAAGTTCAGGTTTCAGTCCGTGGATGAACTTCTCATTTCTTTTGATAACCGTATCAACCGTAGCATATCCATATCTCGATAGCTCCTCAAATCTGGTTGCACACTCAAACACGGTCATATCTCCCTGCTCCAACTCCATAAAATTCCTAAGTAAAGTTGACTTAGCAATCTCTAACGTGAATCTCTCCTCAAACCTACTTCTGAATTCCGCCCAAGTCATGGTCTCTTCATTTACTCCCACAGTGACACTATTCCACCAATACAGTGCTGCTCCTTGCAATTGTCTAGAAGCAAGTCTCCTTTTCTGTTCATCATTAAGCCCAAATCAGCAAAAATAATTTCGCAAGGAAGCAACCAATTCTCCACTTCAACTGCATCCTCGGTCCCAATAAACGGCTTCCCTCCAAGCCTGGCATAATCTTTGCTTAGTACTACATAGTTGTTGACCACCGGAGCTCCCTGAATTCCCCCTTCAACATTTCCTCCGACTAAACCCGTAGCAACTCCAACCTGCATCATGTTAACGAAGAACTAATAAATAGCTCCCATATCAGCTTGCGGTGCTCCAACACCCACATTAGCAGCTTGTGCCCGACCTGGATTCCTTTTAGTGTTTGGTCTGGCATTTCCATTGGTTGTGGTGCTTCCTCCATCAATGTTAACTCTTCCACTCCTAGCATCTATATCTTACTTCCCTAAAATCCACATTCGAGCCTTTGTAAGATACAGAAGAATAGTCTAAGAGAGATGGGAGAATAGAGATAAAGCGTATACTTATATATAGAAAATACAAGTACGTTACTATAGCGTTATCCCATACCCTTGTATTTTCACTAATTCCTTAGGACTATGTTTTCAAAATCATTTTAAGTTTTCATAAACTTATGCTCTAATACCAAGTTGTAACATCCCCCACTTTGAGGCCCGAAGCTAATCGCTACATATGTTGCAATCATCTATAGTATTAACTTCCGATAGCAAAATACAGTAATGTTAATGGTATTCAAAATATCAGAAGCACATGAATATGAAATAAAATCAACATAGATTTCAAAAACAACTTTTCTGATTACATTTCACATCTATATATTTCATATTTAGTTACATAATCCAAAAACGATTCCCATGTTTTGATCAAATATGATTATTACAATATACTCAAAGAGCGACATATGAAGATGCACCCTTATATGATCAGAGTACTAGATAGACATATCAGTTATAAATACATCACAGCGGAAATAATAGTAAATAGCTCCTACATAACTAGCTTTTCCTTCGGCACTTCTTCGGAAGCTTGTTCGTCCAACCTACTAAACCTGAAAAGTCCTTAACTCTCAGTCTACTCAAATTAATTTTGAGCACCCGAGAGTTTAAGGGGAAAACATAAACTTCGAGTCAGACATAAAGCCTGGTGTGAATAATACTATTACATCTCGGTTTACTGACATTAAGTGAGACCATGCCGCTTAGCGGAACGGGTTTCCCCTCAATAACATCCTTTTAAAAGCATATCTTTTGCAAATCAAAGTCCTACAATCAAACTTATTATAACAACAATAGCAAATACATATAGGTATAAAAATCAGAAAATCAATGGACTATATGTCCACACTATAGTTTTATCTGACTAACTATTAACCATTGGCTGACTCGGGCCTACCAGACATAACCAATATTCTAACTTCTGTTAGACCCACTACTGGGCTACATGGGCTTCACTATCTACTTCTAGGGTCAACCGATCCTAATGGTTTTGCGGGCTCACTAATAACTTATCTTTACTCTACGTATTCCCTTCTTTGTGTAACATTATTTTGGTCCCATCTATGACAAAGCCCTACACACTGGAATTTTGGACTTATATTAGCTAGGGGCTATTAGCTAAAGTATAGGGCGCGACCCTACATCAGTCCCATCCGATCTTCTAATACTGAGTCATAAACTTAGGGTTATCTACTCTGTTCAAATTCCATTTCCTTTCATATACTTGGGGTTAACTACCCTATTAAAATTTCATTTCCTTGTAAATAATATTTACAAATGATTTACTCCTGAAATCATATCTTTATAAAACAAGGAAATCATATACTTTGCTTTACTCAAAACACTAATGCCATGATATATACTTTACACAAAACAATGTTGATGAAATCTAATCAATGGGAATATCTGTCCCTTCAAAGTAAGTTAAAACCCTTTTATTTACCTTAAAAGACTTTAGGCCAAGAAGTCAAGGTAAAACCTTCGAAACCTTTGTTTAAAAACCTTAATCAATGCCTTTTAAAATCATCGAAAACAACCCATTCGAAAGATTTACTAAGACCTTAGACATCCTCTTTCTAAACCATTTAAACTTGTCTTTTGAAGGAATTGGAAACCCTCTATTCAAACACTTAAAATAAACCTTTTAAAAACGTTAGGGATCTCCCCTTCGAAACACATTATATACCTTTCGAAAGTATTGGGTTCAATTAAAGGATCATGGAAACATTGCTTCGAAACCTTTAATAATTATTCCTTTCGAAACCATTGGGTTTAAATTTTAATATAACTATGGGTCGTAAAGAACTGGGGCGAAAGCATAATCTCAAGTAAAAGAAAGATGATAGTTTCGAAACCAACCCTTTCGAAACCACTACCCCTGAAGCCGTTTTGAAAATATCTACAAGACCCTTTCGAAAGCATTGAGAAGGCGGGTTCAAAGTGCAAAGGCGAAAGCACCTTTTCAAATACATTATGTTAAGGCTATAAAAGCGGCCTTAACTAGTTCGAAGGGTATGAACTCGGCAGCAGGGTTTACAAATGTGTTCAAAGCGGCTATCCTTTCGAAAGCTTCTTTTAAAAACAAAAAGGCGGCAATTCTTTTGAGCTCTTTTCTAAATTAAATGCAAGTGGATTGATTCAAAAGCTAATATAGTTTGTTTCAACCCCTTCGAAAGCATCATTTATAAACAGAGGTACTTCAAAGTTAATAAGAATAGCTCCTACCCCTTCAAAAGCAACGTTTCAACACTATCCCTTCCGCCTTTCACCAATGCACTACGTATCAATTGCTTGATACCATGTGCTTTGGTTTCGAATGGGTTCTTTAACAGAGGTATAATGTCGAACGCCAACAAATGGAAGTAGAAAAGTCGTAAATCCAAGAAAAATTGATTTTTAGCCTTTAAAAGAAATTTCTTTTCATCTACTTGCCTTATTTGTCAATATGTTATTGGTTGCCTTTTCTTTATCAAAAACCTCCTCTAAAATTGCTGTCGAATTTAGAAATTTTTAATTAAAACGTTTTAACAAATAAGCCCTTCTCCTTGAATAAACATATAAAACATTTAAGCCCCTTAACTCAAATAATTTTATAACTATAATAAAATACTTAGGAAAATTCCCCAAAAATCACCATAATTCACTTTTAAATGTTTTCTAACATATTTAAATTCCAGACCCAAAATCAATATAAAATTGCCATAAATAATTTAAACACAACATTAGTCATTTTCTCTCATAGAAAATTTATAATAAATCCACAATAACTAAGAAAATTATGAAACTTGAAACCCACTTCTCAAATAACATTTTTGACCATGTATCGAAAACACAAGTCTTTTGGATGTTATTTAATGGTTTTTCCAACCTAAACTTATCATAAAATTTATATGAAACACCATAAATCACCAACAAGCATATATATATATATATATATCCATTTAGTCAAACATAACATGGCATATGATCTCGCAAAATAATTCGGCTATAATCATAAAACCGAAATCATAGTCAAAATGAGATGTAAATCTATTATTCACCTTGGCTTGGTGTTAAGCAGGTTGAGATTTTCTCTTTGATTAACTTCTTCAAGCTTCCTACTTGATTCCTAGCTTATCTTCTTTTGATTCTTCTTAATGATGGCTGACCGAGCTTGTAAGGTTTTAGTTTTTTGTTTTGTTTTGGAATGTTAAAATGAATAAGGGATGAAAGTTAGAAGGGTTTAGGGTATATGAATAAAGGCTATTCCTATGTTGCCCCTCCATATTCCTCCTATTTATTTCTTTTTAATTCTCTTTTTCTTAAATATTCATTAAAGCATGGCCTCCTTTTTTAATTAACAAATCTCAATCCCTTAACCTTCTACATTATTTCATTTAACCTATCAAACTAAATGTTCTAAATAATGTTAGTCAAAATTAGGATCATTATAATATATATATATATCACTTGAACCACATATTTATACATTTGCATAATATATTTCATCCACTATTCAGTAACACCAAGTCGGGCATACCTAGCTATACATATGCTTAAATTGTGTATCGATAAATCATTCTGAATTACCATTAGCTACTAAAAAGACCTATCGAGAGCCACAACTAACTCGTGGACTCCCTATAAAAACCAACGCCATAAAAAAATTGCATGTTGGTCCTGTCATAGGACTTAATCATACTACAGAACAATATATGACCTACTCTATTATGGCGTCCCAATCTCTCTCCGCCCTTGCTCCGTGACCATGTCTGTAGGGCATGCGTCTCAATGGTAAAATGGATTCCATGTACCAATCGGTAGCCCTAAGTCGGACTTACCAAAACTATAGATAAACCCTTTGAACTGTATATCAATAAAAATATAAAAATATTATGTGCATCTTCCAATAGACCAAAGTTGGATATACCAAAACTATATTTATACATACAAACATATGTAAATCTCATAAACTATATGTAAGTGTGTGTAAATCCATAAACTGTATGTAGGAAACTATATGGAACTAATAAACACATATCATACACATTTACATACACAAGGGTAATACACAACCAAAGTAATAAATCTATCATCTCAATATCAATAATAATTCACACATACTATCATGTAAACTGCAATGACCTGAAATTTTAACGTTTCGAATATGAATATTAAATTTATTTAAATATTCAAACTCGATTCAAATGTAATAAATACAAAGAAAATCAATTGTTAATAAAATGACTTAATTATTGATGAAGTGTTTTTAAATGAATTTATAGGATTTTTCCATAACTTTTAATTTGGAAAATATTTATATTATCATTTGACATATTTTATGGAAAACGTTGGTAATTTTGAAATTTCATAGAATAAGATAACTAGTGTATTTTATTATTCTTTTGGGATCATGTCGCATTATTGTGCATGATCGTAGTTTTATTTCTGTCAATCACGGTTTGTATGCGAACGTAATATTGTGCAGCGAAGTACTAGAAATTTTAAAATAAACAAATTCCTACCCTTATACTTTTCTCCATTTTTCATTTTCCCATCTTTCTTTACATTTTCCCTCTTCCAGTAAAATAAAACCTAGCCACCACTTTCAAAAATCAAAATCTAGAGCTAGGGTTCGTTAAAATTATGAAACTGGATCCGTTGAATTCGTACGGGTGCAAGCTTCGACTCTATGTGATCTTTGGTGGGTGCAACATGACTTAGCCATGTTTGACATTTGGAGGCATGAGCTAGGGTTAGGGATTGGCAGCAATTTAGGTAGAATTAGCATGAACAGAGGTTGGTGTTGGGTTTGTGGAGGAAAATTGCATCTTACGGTCAAGTTTAGAAGGTTCGGTTGAGTGTGGAAGGGTGCGACATTTGGGTGTTGTGTAGGGTTGCTGCTAGGTCATGATTGCCATAGTGGTATCGAGCTACATGTGGGTGTGTGTTGTGGAGTTCGCGCGAAGAGAAAGTCGTTGGCGAAGTCCATTCGTCAATGGTGGTCTGGATCTTCGTGTCATGGTGATGACATGCATGTTGGGGATGGGTGTGCACACGTTTAGGAAATAGAGAAGTGGGAAAGAAAGATCAGAGGGTGGGTGATAAATTGGTAAAGTAATTAAGCTAATTTAATTATTTAATTAATCAATTTTATTTTAAAATTCATATCTTCTCCATACGAGGTCCAATTGAGACGCGGTCTTTTGCGCTGCGCTCATAGAAACGTTATCTATACACTGGAATTGATTTCGTTAAGTTTGAAGCAAGCAAAATTTTAGGCTAAATCAAATGCCGTTTTATTTTAGATCGAATGGAAATGCTTAAGCGTCAGCTAGAATTTTGGTGAGTTGACTCACCTTTGAATGAACACTATATGATATATGTGTAGATATTAATTGTTAATTATATGCTTGGATGATTTATTTGTTTAGCTTGGTTGAATTTCCATTTTGAAAAGCAGATGATATATAAATTGAAATACTGGGAATTTTGTAGAGGAATCCAGATTCCTCGCAACTTTTGATTTTAATTTAATTTATATACCAGTGTAAATTGTTGAATGCCAAGAGTGTTGGATGTGACATTGATATTTGTTAAAAGTTGAACATTTTTAGTGATGAAGGTAGTAGTGGTTAAGTGTTATGGGAGCTATTTGCCTCATTATAGTATTTTGAAATATTATTAATTGCTATTTTGATTTGAAAATGGTTTTGATTCGAAGAATGATTTTAAATCTAACTTTTGAAATTCTCTGTGGTATTTAATTTAGAAATAGTTTTTGAACTTCTCTATCTTACTCCAACCTTTTTGGAGATGTTTTAAAAGTATTTCGAGAAGTATTTATTTTACAGAATGCTAATACAATAATGAATGTTTATATTAAAGGAAAATAAAGGGAAATTTATCTTTTATAATAAAGTGATTCTGTTCTTAAAGAAGATAAAAATATTTTGTAATAAATATTTGTGAAATGATTTATATGAAACGTAATACGGAAAGAGAGATTTATAGATGGTATTTTATAAATGAAAAATAGATTTATAAATAATATTTTATAAAAGGAAAATGATATCATTTTGATAAATTGTGAAAGCAAATCATATTTGTGAATTTATAGTGATATATGGAATGATCGGTTTATGGAAAGTCCTATCTCGAAAACGAAGATTTGTAAGAGAAATTTATAATTAAATTAAAAGGAGTTTTATAAATATAAAGGAGATTTATAAAAGAAGTTTTATAAATATAAAAGGGATTTATAAAAAGTGGTTTTATAAAAGAAACGAGATTTGATTTCTATAAACGATCTTTCTAACTTATGGTGGTATGGAAAGTATGCTTTTCATACTTAACACCAAATTCCAAGATATGGAAACTCGTCTCTATCTATGAGAATTAGGATGCGAGACAAAGATAGTTTTCTGACTTATTATTGTTATTCAATAGGTAGCACAAGTTTGAAATCGGGCAGTGGTATTAAGTATATTTAGTCTAATATTTATACGACCCAGTTACCTACACCAAAAGTGTTTTAGGTTATCGTTGTCAACGTTTCTAAATGACATTTGTTTTAACCCAAATTAGTATGGTTTTGGAAGCGAAATCTTTCGTAATATTTTGTGAATATACTTACACAGTTGAGATAAGTACATAAAAAGCTTTCTAAGTATTGAAAGCGAAATTGGTTGTGAATATACTTATACTATCGAGATAAGTATATAAATATTTTTCAAGTATTGAAAAGAGTAGAAAATTTTTGTGAGTATATCTTTTATAAAAGGTATTTTAATACAAATTTACAAAGGGGTTTCGATTAATAAAAGAATTACTTAAAGAGGCTTAGTGGTTGCTTATGTGCTTAATCATGGCTGGTTTCTATATGATATTAAATGTCTGATTAGATTGTGTGTTTATTTGATAGTTAAATAACCGACTATCAAATCTTGGTCAATTTTGAAACTATCGATTGTCAATTCGGAGAGACCGGGATCAGATATGTTATCGGAAACCACTTCAAACCGGCATAAGTGTTTGAATTGGGACATCTTGAAGATAATGAGAATCGAAGATGGAGTTCTTTGAAGTGTAAGGGCTTCTTGCAACTAATCCCGAGGTTGATTCTAAAAAGGATGCAGTAAAAGTAGTGCCTTCGATTTGTTCATATCCTTAACAATTTGTATAGATGAATGATGGCACTACATTTTGCCTGGAGGGTAGTGTTAGCATTCCTAGTGGGATTTGCTAAAAAGGTAAAGTGTAGCATCAAGCCTCATACCCAAAAATGACTAAAACAAGGGAGATATGGCAAGGCTATGTGGTTTACTACCATTAGGGTATGATCGTACTTGTATCAAGATCGGTATTTACGGATTATGTATGCTAGGTCCTCAGAACGGTTTGTCAAGATGGCAGTTGGAGTGGTGGTCATATTCTGTACTATCTAGGAAGGGGTAGGCCGGTTCTATGTTGGTAGAGGTGCATGGTTTGCAATCTCGGTACATTATCTAGAAGTGTAGTGTATGGGAGGTAGTCCATCACCTTGTTATTATTGGAATCCATTTTACAATTCGTGCCTTACAGACTTAGTTGTGTACCAAATATGTTGAAATGTGAAATGCAAGTATTTCAGCTATGTTATATATTTATTTTAAACCCTAGACATTATTATAATATAACAATATTTTCTAATGAAGATGGTTTGGTTATCGTAAGGTAAAACTCATTCGTGTTTATGTGCGGCGTAGTCTTACGAAATACCTTTATTTCTAAAGGGTTTTATAATATTAAAAATCCATATGATTTGAGTTTCTCATGATAGTTTACCTGATTGATCCGGGCATTATTTTATTATAATGCTCGGGTCGGCCCGAGTACATTTCAAATTTAGTCATGGTTGCTTTGGAGCTTCAGGAGACGAGATAAATGCCTCCAAGACATATTCACATATCTTTTATTTTCGCTGCATTTCTTATTTTGTATTTATCAGCATTTATGAGGATAGGCTGTTATAACTATCTAAGTTGATGATAAGTTAGTTTACTCTAATTAATGTATGTATATTATAGTTTTCTTTTGTGAAGGTCATGTGTATATTATATATTGCTCATCATGATGTGAGATTTTGTTCTGTCTTTTATTCTCTTTCACCACAACAACCTGTCCATTCGGCACTTGGATGCTCGACTCATGAATATTAGGAATGTATTAGTGTCGCCTTTTGAGGGTAGAAAAGGCCGGTCATTACATGTGGTATCAGAGCTTAGATTGAGCGAACACCTAGGCCTTGGTGGGGTAGACTCATTAGACATAGGATTAGTAACACCCTAGAATGAGTTTGAGTGTGAATATATATGTGAGAGCATATTTTTTAGTGCTATAAAAATGTTTTATATTGTGTTAATTGATCTACTGAGTGATTTATGAATTCTGGTCGATGTAGAAGGTACAGCTATATTGATAGGGGTTTCTAAACATTTGGGTCAGGCAAACCGACACAGTATTGTTTTGAAAATTAGTAAATGAAATAATTTTACCTAGGATTATATTTTATATATAAAAGAATAATTTTCAAAAATTTGATATAGTTATTTATGATGTGTTTATTTGTTAGGAAACGGTAATATTCAATTACTATAAGTTATTGTTTGATTAGTCATGCTCGTCCACTTTTAGCACATTGACTATTATTTATTGTTTGATTAGTCATGCCCGGCTAGTTTATTACCATTGACTATTGTTTGTTGATTAATTATTTGTGCTCAGCCATTTTATGAGTAGTTTTATATTTTCACTACATGGGTAAGGTAGATAGTAACTGTGGGAACATTGAAACGAACACCTTGTGAATTAAATTCCACAGTTTGACTATAAGGTGTTCAGTGATGATGTTGGGTTAAAATCTAATTTTAATAAAAGTTGTTTATTATAATCTAAAAAAAATAAACATTTGTGAAATGTTTTTATATAAGAAAGTGAAATTATGTTAGTATGGTTTATAAATAAAAAGGATTTATGTTGAGAATTTGAGAATTTAAATCCGATGTTTTTGAAAATTGTTTTTTTAAGTTTTGGGGATGATAATAATAGTAGTATTATTTGAAAGTATGTATGAATAGAAATCTTTTAAAAGGATTTTAAAGGAGATATAAAGCACTGAACTCACATATGTCGTTGGAAAATAATTCTGGTGATGACTACAACATCATCGGCGTTCATATTCGAGTTTTTAAGTAGAGGATGCTACCATAGTAATTTGCTATAAAGTTTTTTTGGTAAAACAGATTTTGATTTAATCTCAAAATATAGTTTGATATACAAAAGGATATATGTATATATTATTTCAAAGCGATTTGAAATAAAACCCAATGTTTAGTTCTTAAGTATCCTGGTAAGTTATTTATGGATGCATGTACCATATGCATTATGGTAGTTTTGTTTGTGCATCTCATTATGATATGTTATTTGGTAATTTTTATTTATTGAAATGAAAAGGAATTTTCGGCGATTTTTATAGTCGAAAACTTTCGAATTAATTGAGAACTTGAAGTAAGTGTTTGTGAAAATATAAAAGTAGAGTTTTGGAACTCTAGAATGGAAAGATGATAAGTTAAATAAGTTTTAAATTTGTTGAACATACTAGTTATGTAAAACAAATATGATATTGTGTATATACTCTCAAGATATAGTGGAGTATTATACGAATATGAACTTAAGTCCTGAAATTTTTTAAACGAATATTTATTTTAATGAAATGTTTTATAAGTGAAGATAAGTCTTTATAGAATGTTTATAAAATAAACATAGTGTTTATAAAATATTTCATAAATGATTTTAGTGTTAAATGAAATATACTATTGGTGTAATTAAATGTGAATCAAAAAGAAATTGGTGTAGCTAAGAAACTGATGGAATAAATACGTAAGTTGTACGTTGATCATTTTATTCGCATAACTGTTCTTGATCCAGATTCAAGTACATGATTTCGAGGTGATTTACATCGATCCAAACAATGATTTTTCACTCAATTCTTGATGGCAAACACTTGATATAGATTCTTGATATGATTCCGAAGTTTTATGTCATAGTATATAGCTATGCAAGGAGAATGAAGGTTTCTGACCAAGAAACTGGATCAGAGTCCGCACTAGGAAAGTCGAGTGAGCGATATTAATACGGGGATGAAATTTATGCGATCGAGCAAGTGATCAGATTCGATATTGCATACAGATGACATATGTACATCGTATAGGATTTAATGTAGTATTATGCTTCTTACATTAGAAATGCAAGTTACATTGTATGATTTAGCATGCTTAGATTCATAATATATGATGGATGAGTTGTTGTATTATTTCATTTGTCGTGTTTAACTTTCTTTTGGGTTATTTAAGTGAGATACAGGTGCATGGAAGCAAAGGCTTATTAGATTTTTTGGTTTCATGAGTAGAGTTTGATTTGCTCGACAAATAAGTACACATTCATGCATAACAGGTGTGTTTGCTATATGTCATACACACTCTATAAGGTATATCATAAGTATATTGTTGTTTTGGTGTCCTCAGATATGGAAGGCCCCAAATATGGGCTCATATTGATATTATGATTTTTTTGGACCAAGCCACGCAAAGAAGGCGCTGTCGAAATTTTTCACAACATATGAGACTTTAAAATTTTAATAACTCATTTCAACTAATTGATTTTGAAAGCATAAGGGTGTGAAGACATTTTCTTTCTTTGGGAATTTCAGGGTCGACATTCTTTTAAGGGGAAAGAATGCAACGACCCGAAATTTTAACATTTTAAATGAGAATATTTAATTTATTTAAATATTCAAATTTGATTAAAATGTAATAAATAATAAGAAAATCAATTGTTAATAAAATAAATTGATTTTTGATGAAGTTTTTTAAATGAATTTATAGGATATTTCCATAAATTTTAATTTGGAAAATGTTTAAATTATCATTTGACGCATTTTGCAGCAAACGTTGGTTTTTTTTGAAATTACATAGAATAAGATAACCGGTGTATTTTATTATTGTTTTGGAATCATGTTACATTGTTGTGCATGATTGTATTTTTATTTTTGTCATTCGCGGTTCGTATGCAAAAGTAATATTGTGCAGGGAAGTACCAGAAATTTTAAAATAAACAAACTCCTAGCCTTATACTTTTCTCCCATTTTCATTTTCTCTCTTCCAGTAAAATAAAACCTAGCCACCACTTTCAAAAATCAAAATCTAGAGCCGGGGTTTGCTAAAAATTATGAAACCGGATCCATTGAGTTCGTACCAGTGCAACCTTCGAATCCATGTTATCTTTGGTGGGTACGGCATGACTTAATCATGTTCGATGTTTGGAGGCATGAGCTAGGGTTAGGGATTGGCAACGATTTAGGTGGAGTTAGCACGAACGTAGGTTGGTGTTGGGTTTGTGAAGGTATATTGCATCTTACGACCGAGTTTGGGAAGCTAGTGTCGAGCTGCATGTGGATGTGTACGTTACGGAGCTCGTGCGAAGAGAAAGTCATTGGCGAAGTCCGTTCATCGATTGGTTGTCCAGATCTCCATGTCATGGTGATGTTGTGCACATTGGAGATGGGTATGCACATGTATAAGAAATAGAGGAGTGGGGAAGAAGGATTAGAGGGTGGGTGATTAATTAGTGAAGTAATTAAGCAAATTTAATTATTTAATTTATCCGAAAACTTATAAAATTCATGTCTTCTCCATACGAGGTCCAATTGAGATGCGGTCTTTTACGTTATGCTCATAGAAACATTATCTACGCACTGGAATTAATTTCGTTAAGTTTGGAGTAAGTGAAATTTTGGACTAAAGTTCGATTTTAGATCGAAAAGGAACGCTTAATAGTCAGCTGGAATTTTGGTCCGTTGACTCACCTTTGAATGAACACTATGTGGTATATGTGTAGATATAAATTGTTAATTGTATGCATAGATGATTTATTTGTTTGGTTTAGTTGAATTTCTGTTTTGAAAAGTGGATGACATATAAATTGAAATACAGAGAATTTTGTAGAGAAATCCAGATTCCTCACCACTGTTGATTTTGATTTAATTTATATACTTGTTGTATAAATTGTTTAATGCCAAAAGTATTAGATGTGACATTAGTATGTGATAAAAGTTGAACATTTTTAGTGATAAAGGTAGTAATAGCATTAGTTAAGTGCCTAGTAGCTATTGGCCTCATTATAATGTTTTGAAATACTATTAATTACTATTTGGATTTGAAAATGTTTTTGATTTAGAGAATGATTTTAAATATAACTTTTGGAATTTTCTGTGGTTTTTTATTCTAAAATTTTGAACTTTTCAATTTTACTTCAACCTTTTTGAAAATGTTTTAAAAGTATTTTGGTAAGTATTTATTTTACAGAAAGTCAATATAACAATGAAAGTTTATATTAAAGGAAAATAAAGGGGAATTTATCTTTTATAATAAAGTGATTCTTTTTTGAAAGAAGATAGAAATAGTTTGGAATAAATATTTATGAATAATTTATATAAAATGTAGTACAAAAAAGAGAGATTTATAAATGGTATTTTATAAATAAAAGAATGGATTTATAAATAATATTTTATAAAAGGGAAATGATATCATTTTGATAAATTGGAAAAGTAAATCACATTTGTGAATTTATAGTGACATATGGAATGATCGGTTATGGGAAGCATTTAGTCCTGTCTCGAAACCGAAGATTCGTAAAAGAAGTTTATAAATAAATTTAGAGATTTATAAAAGGAGCTTTATAAATATAAAGGAGATTTTTATAAAAGAAATTTTATAAATATAAAAGAGATTTATAAAAAGGGGTTTTGTAAAAGGAACGAGATTTGATTTCTATAAATGATCTTTTTAACTTATGGTGGTATGGAAAGTATTCATTTCATACTTAACACTAAATTCCGAGATATGGGAGAATTAGGAATGTATGTCGAGGAAAAGATAGTTTTCTAACTTGTCCGACTTCATTGTTAATCGATGGATAGCACAAGTTTGAAATCGAGGAGTGGTGGTAAGTATATTTGGTCTAGTTTCTATATGGCCCTATTATTACACCAAAAGTGTTTTGAGTTATCGTTGTCAACGTTTCTAAATGGCATTTATTTTAACCCAAATAAGTATGGTTTTGAAAGTGAAATCTTTCGTAAGATTTTGTGAATATACTTATACCGTTGAGATAAGTATATAAAAAGTTTTATAAGTATTGAAAGTGAAATGGTTTGTGAGTATACTTATGCCGTCGAGATAAGTATATGAATATGTTTCAACTATTAAAAAAAGTAGAGAGGGTTTATGAGTATATCTTTTCTAAAAGGTATTTTAATACAAATTTACAATGAGGTTTTAATTAATGGAAGGATCAATTAAAGAGGCTTAGTGGTTGCCTATGTTCTTAACCATAGTTGGTTTTGATATGAAATTAAATCTCTGATCGAATTGTGTGTTTAGTTGATAGTTAAATAACCGACTATCAAATCTTGGTCAGTTTTGAAATTATCGATTGTCAGTTCGGATAGATTGGGACCGGATATGTTATCCAAAAACTACTTTGAACCGGCATAAGCGTTCTAATTGGGACATCTTGAATATGATGGAAATCAAAGACGGAGTTCTTTGAAATGCAAGGGCTACTTGCTACTAATCCTAAGGTAGATTCCAAAAGGGATGTAGTAGAATGGTGCCTTCGATTTGTTCATATCCTGAACAGCTTGTGTGGTGAATATTAGCATTGCATTGTTGCTTGGAGGCCAGTGTTGAATTCCTAGCGGTTTTTTCTAAAAAGATAAAACGTAGCCTCAAGCCTTACACCTGAAAATGACTAAAACATGGGAGATGCGATAGGGCTATGTGGTTTGCTGCCATTAGGGTATGATCATCGCTTGTATCTTGATTGATATTTACAAATTATGAATACTGGGCCCTCGAAAGGTTTGTCAAGTTGGCAGCTGGGATAGTGATCATATTCTATACTATCTAGGGAAGGGGTAGGTTGGTTCTGTATTGGTAGAGGTGTAAGGTTTGCGACCTCAGTACATTTTATCTAAAGGTGTATTGTACGGAATGTAGTCCCTTACCTTGTCATTATTGGAATCCATTTTCGACGTGCCTTATGGATTTAGTTGTATACCAAATATGTTGGAATGTGAGATGCAAGCATTTCAGCCATGTTATATATTTATTTTAAACCCTATACATTATTCTAATATAACAAAATTTTCTAATGAAAACAGTTTGTTTATCATAAGGTAAAATCTCGTCCGTGTTTATGTGCAGCATGGTTTTATGAGATACCTTTATTTCTGAAGGGTTTTATAACATTAAAAATCCTTATGATTTGAGTTTCTTATGTTGGTTTACCAGACTGATCCGGTTGTTATTTGCTTATAATGCTCGGGTCAGCCCAAGTATATTTCAAATTTAGTTATAGATTTTTTGGAGCTTCAGGAGATGAGTTGGATGCCTCTAAGACGTATTCACATATCTACTATTTCCGCTGCATTTCTTGTTTTGTATTTATCAGCATTTGTGAGGATGAGTTGTTATAACTATCCAAGCCGATGATAGGTTATTTTACTTTGATTGATATATGTATATTACAGTTTTATTTTATGAAGATCATGTGTATATTATATACTGCTCATCACGGTGCGAGATTATGTTCTGTCTTTTCTTTTCTTTCACCACAACAATCTGTTTTTCGGCTCTTGGATGCTCGACGCGTGAATACTGGGAATGTATTATTGTTGAATTTTGAGGGTCGAAAAGGCCAGTCATTACATAAAAAATTCAACAAAAATGCATCTTAGTTAAATAACCAATCTAACAATTATATCTTCTTCATATTATTTTACAGAAGTCTCAAAATTATTTTATAAAATAATACTCTCTCGCCTATCAATCCTATTATAGCGTAATACCACTTAATTCTTCTCTTAAAATTAAGTTTAACTATTAATAAGGCCTCAAAATATTATATAGCTCATATATAAAACACACACACACACACACACATATATATATATATATATATATATATATATATATCACAAACCATTTTTTAGGGTCTAAAATTAATAAATCATGCTATAATAATATTCGAGATTATATAACCTTAATCAAACCTTATTAAATAATACAATTCTTCTTTTGTAATTTCTAAATTTTCAAATCACTTTTACAAAAAATCTCTAATTAGTTAATTACTGAATTATACCATAATAAACCAATACCAAGGCCAGATAAACTTCAAAGCCATTTTACTATAAGTTCAACCTGCCCAAAACATTATTTTAGCGCTTATTTTAAAGGTCATACTTTTGACTTCTGTTTAGTAATAAAATTTATAACAATTTTGTCACTAATATAACTTCAAATTAGAGTTTAATTAATTTATAACCATGTTATAAATTAATATCAACTTCATCTAACTCTATTCGATACGAATAGAACATAATATTTATATATAAAGGATCTTAATTAATTATCTTGAATATCCAAAGTAAAATATATACTAATATTTCTATTTCTAACATAACCATAAATTAGAGTCCAATTAATTTACAACCATATTATAAATTGATATCAACTCAATCTAACTCTATTCAATACGAATGTGACATCATTATATATATATATATGTGTGTGTGTGTGTGTATGTGTGTGTGTGTGTGAGAGAGAGAGATCTTAATCAATCGCCCCAAATATTTGAAATAAAATATATACTAATATTTCTATTTCCAACTTAACTACAAATTAGAGTTTAATTAATTTATAACCATGCTATAAATTAATTCTACTCCACTAACTCTACTCAATACGAATAAAACACTATACACACACATAGAGGATCATAATCAATTATCCCGAATATTTACTTAAACCAATCTAGTCTAATGTAGTATTAATTTCTTATATATATATATTATTCCACCTTTTTGGTAATATTTTTAAATATATAAAATTATAGGAATTTAAACTAAAATATAAATTCAGAGTTATAATTCCGCTCAACTAAACTTTAATTTCTCAAGTGTTCTGATCCAGTCCAAACCTTTACCATGTTGTATATAATTTCACTACGAGTGCAATGGCAAATACGACATCTCGATTGGACCTCGTATGTAAGAGATATGAATTAAATATGAAAGGAGATTAATTAAATTAATAAATTACATAATCAAACTAATTAACACTAACCTTTCCTCCCTAAAATCACCACCCGTTCATAGTGATACATGAACCCATCACTGCATGCATGTCTTTCCCCACATCTCGGCCAATACTTCATGAAGCAACGAACGGTCGATTCATTTGCACTCTGTGACACACCCAACCATTCAAAGTCTAACCCATCCCCTTGCATCCTGACCTGGCTGTAACGACCCGGGCTTCCGGACTTGTCAAAATCACCGAAAACCCGTCTGATTTAAACTACATATGAAAACTATGGATTTAATACCAAATATCGTTTGATAAAAATTTAACACTACTAAATGTATAGGATACAAATTCAGTTTATACAACTTATCAGAGGAATTTATTAATTCTACAAGGTGTGTTTAATACATACGAAATACCAATGTCTGCAAATCTACCGCTGCGCACTCTTATGAAAGAGGCAGCAATATCCTTACATGCGAACTCAATAAACATGTCAATGCAGAATAAAATAATAAGTTGGAAAGGTACGTGGACATCAAACAAATAACAACAGAAAACAAATAAACAAGAAAGGGTTATATTATTTTTGGGGCTGCATCACTACCACTTATAACTGCCTATGTACCCCTATTAAATTGGGTACCCAATTAGATATAAGATCAAGCCAACGTAGTTCTCCTACCACAAATAGGACTCATGGATCCTACAATGCAACAAATAAATATGCAATTCTCTAATTACATACTTAGGCTTAATCTTCATGTTTAGATTCTTCAAATTTAATTAACTTGGTTATATTCAATAACCCTTTGAAAATAAAAGTATCTCATAAGACCATGCCACGCATAAACACGGATGGTTTTATACCTTATAATAACTTAGAACATTTTTTATCAAATTCTTTTATATTATAATAGTGTTTAGATACAAATACATATTAATCATAGCCGAAATTGTTACCATATTAAATTTCGGACCTAACCATTTAAGGTTCTACAAACAAAACTAAAGGCACTTATTGGAGATTGGATTTCCAACTGAATAGCGAGGTAAGGGACTGCCTCACATACAGTGCATTTCTAGAGGAATGTACCCGAGTACCCTATGTTGGTCCTCATGCGAATTAAGATCGGCCTATCCGAAAATATAATATTTGAATAGCATCAAGTATTACATCACTCGACCATTACCGACTTATCCGAGACGTCTCATAGCATACACCACATAATTTAAACCCGACGTTATAATGAGTAGAGATTTTTTAGATCTAGAAGGTGATTTCATACCCTGATGGTAGCGAGCCACTTAGCAAAGCATCCCTTGTTTTACTATTCCCGGATGTGAGGCTTTGAGGTCACGATTACCTTTCATATATCACATATTTCACTTTGAATTTCACTTTGCCATTTCCTAATCACATAACTGATTTCTACAAATGTATAACTCCTGAGCTTCTATGTCTCAGGAAAAGGTGTTAAGCTAAGAGCAGTTGCCTTCTCCGCCACTAAACAGATGATACGTTCATAGAGATCAATTAATATGATATAGAAATGCAACGTTAGACATTCATCCATACAAGTGGTCCAGGGACAGGACAAACCGAAGGCACTCTCCTACCACATCATGTCGAGCATTAACCCTAGGATTAGTAGCGAGTTAGTCCTTGCATACAAAGATTTCAGAACGAAGGGACCACTGCTATTTATTTATTTCTGGGACTATTCCAAAATTATCAACAAGCGGTCCTTCCATTATGAAGATCCTTGCCTTCAATATCAAGGTCTATAATATATCTTCTTTACTTTCGAATACATAAATTGGTTCGAAGTGGTTTTCGGATAGGGGTTAGCCAAATTCCAATCCCAGTTCCTTTGAATCAATTATCGATAAAAAGATATTTTATAAGTAGGTGATTATCATTTTATTTATTCATTTCTTTTTATCAAAAAATACCTTCGAGATATATATAATATCTTCAAAACATTCTTGTTGGTACGCACGGAATCATTAAACCCCTCTTTATTAGATTCTTTGGTTTAATTAAACCCTTTTTAAAACTTGGAATAATTTCAAATCATTTTACTTAAATCTTAACAAAGATTCTTATTTTCAAAATGTAACTTTTAATAAGTTGCAACCATGTTATCTAAGACAGTAAATCCAATTTGTTTTTAAATTTGGAAATTTTAATCTTTTATACTTAACTCATTTCCAACATTTCGACCTTATCTATCCCTTGCTTGGGATAGGCTAGGTGAGCCAGGGCAGTGGTTGCTCCTGAACATCTCCTAGGTTTAAGCACCTCAACTAGACCCCAAGAATAGAAATATCAGGTGTACACGACGACTTATTAGAGCCAAGATTAAAACATTTGCTTATAACAGCTTTTCTTTAATTCATTTATTTAAATTATTTTAAATAAATTATAAAATCTTCAAATCATCTTTAAAACACTTAATTATTTATTTAAAAACATTTATAAAATATTTGGAAAAGAATTGTTAAGTTTAAAACCATATTTTAATTGTTATTGAAAACCGCTGCAAATAGTGCTGCGAATAATGTTTTTAAAGTTATATTGATCAAAACGACTTTTCTATTATTTGAAAATTTATCTATATAAATAAAATCTCTCTTAAGACATTTTAAAAGATTTATAAGGATTTTTCCATATTTTTATGGAATTTAAAAATATCAATTTTAAATCATTTTTAACTTTTGTCGTTAAATAGCAAAATCGCGATATTTTTGAATTTTTTTTGGACTTATTTGAAAATTTACAAGATGAAAACTTTATTTTCTTTCTTTGTTTGAAAACTATGGATATAATAGTCCATAAAATTCTTATCATGAATATTTCTAATCTATATTCCACTTTATATACTCATTTAAATTTTACTGCGTAAAATCATGAACTATAGTTACGCGACAAGCGTAATTTTGACTTGTATTTCATTTCTTATTCAAACTTCACCAAAATTTGTTTCTAGTGTCTATAAAACATTATTAAATCATTTTAAACCATTTTCAAGAGGTTTAACATTTCATATATATCATTTCATTAAGAAAAGAAAAGTGATTTCCTTTGTGATTTTCGACGTGTATTTTACGTGACTTGTTAAAACGACCATATTAAACAATCAATACTTGATGATCAAAGCATAAACAAGCAGCCAAACATGATTAACAATCATCACAACCAAACATAGAAAACCATATTATATCATCCAATATATATATATATATATATATAGTATAAATGGAGTTTTCTCACCCATTTCCAAGTCCAATTCGTCCTACCAACATTCAAACAAATCGACACTTCACTAAATCATCACTTAAACAACACCACCACCCTCCTTGCTCTTGGACATCCTTCCTCCACTACCATAGCTCATGACATAAGGGTGTGGAATCAAAGAGCCCGGCCAATGGAAAACAAAGAGGTCTTTAGTTCACAATATTTGGACCCGAAAACGAGTCATCTTCTCTCGGCTTTTAGACTATGTTGTACTCAAAACTTGGAAAAGTTTTCATTAAAATGTTGTTGCAAATTCTTTTTTATACTATTTAAAAATAGTAATTATTAATTCCAAGTTGTTTTGAGGGAGATATGGTTAGAAGAAGGAGAGGTATTCTCGGATTCACAAAAATCAAACCCGAGAATGTGCTAGAGGGGATTTTGACATAGATAAGCACAAAACTGGAAGAAGTGATAAATATGAAAGTTGTAGCCACTAGAATTTCATTTGATTTGAAAAATTTTCTTCATTTGGGTCTGTTTGTGGAAGTTATGATCAAAAGAAAAAGAGGTATTCTCGGCCTTAAAATTTAGGTCCGAGAATGCACTGGAAAGAAGTGGGTTTTTGACATAGCTAAGCTCGAAATGGGAAGAAGTGGTAAACAAGAAAGTTGTAGCCACTAGAATTTTACATGGTTTGAAAAAAATATTTTCCCCATTTGGTTTTGGTTTGTAAAAGTTACGGAAGATGAAATATGAGCTAAGGAGGTGGGTATTTATAGGCAAGTTCATCAAAATATCTACAAACATCATGAGCTATCACCTCACCATCAACTCCACCACCTACCACCTCCCTCCTACACCACCCTAGGATGGCCAGAAGTCACATCAAGCATGGGCAAGGCCATGTTCCCACTTGAATGTGACCTTTGATGTGATAAATGGTGATAATATCCTATATATTATAAGTGTTTTCTCTCTCCACCATCATTGCCCCTATGCACCACCTCCTCCTTCATCATCGCCTAGCACGACCAAGTCCCCACTAGAATTTTACATGGTTTAAGAAAAGAATTTCTCCATTTGGTTCTAGTTTTGAGAAGTTATGGAAGATGGAAAATGAGTCAAGGAGGTGAGTATTTATAGGCAAGTTCATCAAAATATTTACAAACATCATCATGAGCTATCACCTCACCATCACCTCCACCACTTACCACCTCCCTCCTACACCACCCTAGGATAGCCATATGTCACCTCAAGCATAGGCAAAGTCATGTGCCCCTATGGATGTGACATTTTATGTGACAAATGGTGATAATATCCTATATATTATAAGTGTTTTCTCTATTTACCATCATTACCACTATGCGCCACCTCCTCCTTCATTATCACCTAGCATGGTCATGTCCCCTCCACCACTACCTAGGCACAGCTGACATGACCCCTCCCATGTTCATGTGATGATGGTTGTACTTTGACGTGTAGTGTTACTTAAGGTTGCTTAAGTGTTAAGTAGTTATTAAAATATCTCTTATATTAACCACCGGAGAAGTTGCTGCTAGCGTGGGGAGATGCACTTCGTGAAGAGAAACTCAATGGTGATAACTGTTTTGCCCAACTCCCCTTCAATCATTGACCATGCCGAACCCTAATCCTCGCCCCAAGTCCAATGGATCCAGTCTCATCACCTAATGTGGCCCGAAGCCCTCTAAATCAAAGTAAACCCGATGCCCAAAATTTACGGATCCGATTTTGATACTTTCTAGGGAGATAGAAATAAAGAGAAGAAAAGTAGTTAGAGTCAGCGAGAGTGTGCGTGTATTTTATTCAATCTCTTAAATAAATTGCCAAACGTTTTAAGCTCCTACGATCACATAGCACATTGGATCACCACGAACCCATCGGTGCACATCACCTCATTTTTCCAGTTCCGATGGTATAAATTTCATCGCCGTCCGAGGCGATGCTCCAGGATGATAATTTCTCACATTTTGAGGTCTTTTTGGCCATCGGGTCGCTCGATTCCAAAAATACTACAACCATACATCTCATAATGAAGTCCTTACCCTAGAAACACAAGCCATCGGTCGAAATCCCACTGTGCCTGACTATGCACGTATTTTATGAAATACACATAATGGTACGTATATCGTAAACATACCATGACTTCGAATAAATTGATATTTATACTCATTTTGATTCGCAACATCAATTTGGACTCAAAGAAGTAGTTTCAAATTCTAATTTGACCGTATGCAAAAATCAGATTTTGGACGTTACATTAATTAATTATTTAATATTTAAATAATTATTTAAATATTCAGTTGTAAAAATGCGGATTGTTACAAACCCTGACTAGCAGACCATGTAACAACCTACCTCGAAAAGGGCTTAATTTTCAACCCAGAAAAGGCCCATCCAACATTAGACCCATTCCAAAGCTAGTTGTTGGTTGGTAAAATTAAACAATCCACAGAGTTATCTACTAATGCTATCAGAATTCTCATAGTGGAAGGGATAAAATTTAACATTAGAAACAGTACCAATTTTATAAAAATTCAAACATGATAACAAAACATAACACCTCAATATCTATGGTATAATATCTCAAAGTATAATAACATCATGTCTGAATGGGACATCAAAATATAACAAAAACATAAGTAGATAAGTAACAGCCATAAGACTTCATCTCCGCCTTCATCTCCTAAATCTGCATCGTCTTCTCTAACCTGTGTTGTAATGAGGTCGGAGTCAAAACAACAATGTCTACTAAATAAAATCTCGAGTCTTTTAATAATAATATTTGGCAGTATGACTTAGAGAAGAATATGTCTTACATATCCTAACTATATTTATTATAAATACCTTCAACTGCAAGCCCGATGGCTCTCCAGTCCAATACTACAACGTGCACTTTTCTAACCCAACTCTATAACTCACCTTCAACTGTAGGCCCAAGGCCATTCCTAGTCCCACGTATCTACCATCAATCATGTCCTAACAATATGAGAGAAAGCACCCAGGCCATCGAATACATTTTCAACGAAAATTAGGTAGGCTCAAACCATTTAATACATATATCTTAGGCAGGTCCCTATCATTTAATACCTAACCCAAGGGGGACCCCTCTCTTGTACTATCTAGTAACATCGCACAAAATCTCGTCAGGCCACTTAATACTTCTTTTTGGAAAAGGCGGACCCAACAATATCAACTTAATGCTTTAAACCCAAAGCGGACCCTTCCTAAGATTTCCATGTACCGTGCCTAAACGTTTTCCCCAACCATTTAATACTTTCTAATTAGGGAGGAGGAAAACCCTACAACAGCCACTTACTACCCCCGATCCCCGAAGCAAGTCCTACGTATTATGACCCTTAACCCAACTTTGATGTCCCACATTAGTCCTACCATTCGTAGGCACTGATAGCCAGATTAACTGGACAAATTTACCCTACATAATTGGGACTAACCTCGCGTCCTCTATGGGTACTTATTATAGGCAACGTCTCACATCAGCCCCTAAGATATATTGCCGGTAGCCAGATTAGCTGGGTAGACTTCCGTGTGCTTTTGTGCTTTTGACTAACCTTGCATCCCCCTAACTTAGTCATAATTTACACTCCCCTAATCATACTACCACATACCTCATCGCATTATACTAAGGCTCTAGAGAAAGATTATTTATTCCACCACTAATCATAATCATCATCAACTTCCATCCTATGGGGTTTTAATGCTAATTACTAACTTGTTTATTATGCGATTAATACGTTATTCATACACTAATATATTTATGAATACGTAATTAAAATATTCCTAGGCATGTGAAGATTGCGCTCTATACTAATCATGAAATGTCAACACTTCCAATTTACACAAGTCTAATTCCATACCATAACATACAAATTAGCTAATATCCTTAGCCCAATAATAGACTTGTATAAGAAAATGGAACCAATTACCAAACTTATTTTATATTAAAATAGTATAATCAACATCGATAGAATTTACAATTTAAACCATTTTACACTCTATTCTACTTTCGCATATAAAATGAAAAAGGATTCACATTTAATTTCAGAAATAAGCGATGTAGACTACAAATAGATGAATCTACACCTTACACACCATTCTCTAACTTAGTTTCTTTTTAAAACCCTTAATCACATCAAGAAGGAAAGTGATAAGTGGAATAGAATGTAAGATATTAAAATTGCAACAACTACATAAATTATGCTATTTTAATATAGAATAATTGAGATTTCAAAACATAAGAATTGACATTTTGCTTTGAGGAAATTTTGGATGTTTTAGTTTGATGTTTTCATGAAAAAAATTCCCCAAGGCATATATCAAATCCAACATATACCGTACAATTACTAAAATGAGAAAACTGATATTTCCACTCATAGATAATTCCCAGCTTTCTCCATTGGATTTGATTATGCTTGCTTCATTTTCTCTTTTCAAACCTCTTTCTTTTGAAATATACAATAATTGGATTGTATATTAATTAGATTCAGAATTTCAGAGATTGAAGGATAATAGAATTAGAGATTAAATATTAATATATAAAATCCCTTACCTGAAGACCATAAGAAATTTTTGAATGACGTGAAAGAAAGAAACCGACAAAGCTCCGCTTACATTCCCAAATAATTTGTGAATAAAAGTGAGGGGGTTAGGCTCTTATTTATAGTGGTTAGAAGTTACCAGAACCATTCGATTTAAGTCGGGTTAAAATAATAAAATCCAAGTCATTCCTGACCTAAATAACTCTAGCCGCCACAACATGCACCGATCGACCGCTGAGGCTGTCAACAGCTAGCGGTCGACCGACCTTAGGTAGGCGGTTGACCGGATTCCTATATATGGGAACGTTTAATTACCGTCATTTAATTATTATTTAAGTTCTTAATTATTTTCTAACGTTAAAGTTTCTTTTAATAATTACTTAAACCCAAATCCTATCATTGTTAACTTTTGAAATTTCAAATTTCAATATTTGTTTCATTTTTGAATTTGAATTTCATCTGAATTATTTTAAATTCAAAAATTTCAAATGTCAATAACTTTTCCATTTGAGCTTCAATTTCAAAACTTTATATATGGAAATTGATCGGAAAATCGCAACGAACACAACGACATAACTTTCGTGGTCAAATTCCGACATTTAAAAAATCTGCATTTTTTTGTCTTATTATTAATTAATTATTTCTTATTAATTTTTTACGGGGTGTTAACGACCATGTTTATTAAGATGGCTAGGAACTTTGATGCAGCGGATTAATCAAAACGATGTAGATCGTTGAAAGTAGCAGTCGATGGATTAATGTATACTGAAATGCCCGAACTCGTTGATCCGAAGATACCGAATTCTAGCTATCTCGAACTCGTTGATCGCGCACGATACCGGGTTCAAAGATCTGCGATTCTTCACGCGTTGATCAAGCGCACTTGATTCCGCGAATCGGCTTCAACAATCGAAGATTCGAGCGCACTCGAATGTCGAAGGTGGAGATAGGAGATACACTCGACTACCAATTGTAATTGAAGCACAAAGCTAACAAAAGAGAATTTTATTCAACAATCAACAACCTTTTACAATGACTATATGTCCCTATTTATAGAGATTTATAGCTCACACACAAACGACTTACATCACAAACACAACACAAACAATACACGAGTTACAACATAGGCTTCAACACAGGTGAATGACTTAAGGAATAACTCGGCAACGACTTAAGCTCTGTCTCGGCACGACTTATGGATAACTCGGTAACGAGCTTCGCGATCTAAAGATAACTCGGCAACGACCTATTTTCTTCTTCGCGACTTAAAGATAACTCGGCAACGACTCAACCGAAGGCTGTAAAGCACTTTCGCGACTTACTAGAGCTTCATGAGTCGTTCGCGACTCAAAATTATCTCGCGCGCGCATATGGAGAAGGCAGGGAGGGGATTAGGTCGTAATGGAATTGGAGTTAGGTCGGAGCATCTGGATTTCGTTTGCGATGTTAGGTCGTAGGTCGAGGCTTTTGATGTTAGGTCGTAAGTCGCGATGGAGGCTGGGTCGTGGAAATTAGGTCGTGGAGTTGGGAACATTTTAGGTTGGAATTTGCTAAGTCGTGGTGATGTTAGGTCGGAGCCCTTAGGTCGCGGGAAATGTTAGGTCGTGATGTCAAGTTAGGTCGTGGAAGTATTGGCGATGCGGGGTTAGGTCGCGGAAGTGTTGGGGATAAGTCAGTGAGAAGAATAAGTCGCTTGCCTTCCTCGCGTTCATCTGCGGTATGTGCTGCATCATCCTTCCCAGCCTGAGAAAAATTCGTCCTCGAATTTGAAAGTTCTTCCCCATTGGATGGTTCATTTCCATAATAAGGTATAAGATGTTTAATGTTGAAAACGTCAGCGGTATGAATATGATCTGGCAACTTCAATCGATATGCATTATCATTGATTTTCTTCAAGATTTCGACTGGACCAATCTTTCGAGCCTTCAACTTGTTGTACGTTCCAACTGGAAAACGATCTTTCGTCAATACCGCGTAAACAAAATCACCCTCTTTGAAGACAACACTTCTTCGTTTTTTATCTGCAGCTTGTTTATATTTCTCATTCGTCTTCTCCAAACGTTCCTGAACGATTCTATGGCACTCTTTTAACTCATCAACAAAATCTGACGCCCGTTTAGTAACTCCTTTTGGTTGTGGCACTACCGTCAAATCCAACGGCCCCTTTGGCAAGTTTGAATATACAATCTGAAATGGACTGTAACCAGTGCTTCGATTAACAGCATGGTTATGAGCAAACTCTGCCTGACTCAACTTCATATCCCAACTCTTCAAATTGTCCTGTACAAGACATCTCAACAGATTTCCCAATGATCTATTCACAACTTCAGTTTGCCCATCTGTCTGAGGATGATATGCACTACTAAATTTCAACTTCGTTCCCACCATCTTCCATAGACTCAACCAAAAGTGACTCAGAAATCGAGTATCTCGGTCAGAAACAATAGATTCGGGTAAACCATGTAAACGATATATTTCTTTAAAGAATAACTGTGCCACTCGAACTTCATCCGCTGTCTTCTTACAGGCTATAAAATGTGCCATCTTCGAAAACCTGTCCACCACAACAAATAGAGAATCATTTCCCCTCTGAGTTCTCGGCAATCCCAACACAAAATCCATGCTGATATCAACCCATGGTTTGGTAGGCACAGGTAACGGTATATATAACCCCGCATTCGTCGCTGTTCCTTTCGAAACTTGACAGATATGACACCTTTCCACAAATCTCTCTATCTCTTTCCTCATTGACGGCCAAAAATAAGATTGAGAAATTAACTGTAACTTACGATCTCTACCCACATGGCCTTCTTCATGTAATTCTTTAACAATCTTCATTCTCAAGCTACAGTCTGGGATGCACAAACGATTTCCTTTAAACAGAAAACCATCCACAAACACAAATTCATCAGTGCTTCCTTCCTTTACTTTTTCAACAAATTTCACAAAGTAAGGATCTTCTTCAATCAATTCTGGCAATAATTCAAAACCTGTCACTTCAACTTTCATTGTCGTCAACAAATGATTCCTCCTGCTCAAAGCATCAGCCACACGATTGGTTACCCCTGACTTGTGCTTAACGACAAAAGTAAACTGCTGCAAATAAGCAATCCATGATGCATGTCTTGCTGAAATCTTGTCTTGTCCTTGTAAATGTTTCAACGCCTCGTGATCAGTGTATAAAATAAATTCTTTCTGGAATAAGTAATGTCGCCAGTGCTTCACCGCTTGAACAATAGCATAAAATTCCACATCATAGGTACTGTATCTCATCTTTGCTCCTGACAACTTCTCGCTGAAATATGCAATAGGACGCCCATTCTGACTCAACACCCCTCCAATTCCAACCTTTGACGCATCAGTATGCAATTCAAACAATAACTGAAAATCTGGTAATACAAGAATTGGTGCAGATGTCAGCAACTTCTTGATCTTCCCAAAAGCAATCCCAGCTTCCTCCGTCCAAGAAAATTGTTTCCCCTTCATGCAATCAGTCACCGATGCCATCACGCTACTGAAGTGTGGAATGAATCTTCGGTAGAATGACGCTAGCCCATGAAAACTTCTCACTTCTGTAATTGTCTTCGGCTGTGGCCAATTCCTGACTGCTTCAACTTTATTCTGATCTACCTGGATGCCCTTCTCCGAAACAATATACCCCAAGAACAAAACACTATGCGTCATGAACACGCATTTCTTTGTCGCAGCATAAAATTGTTCCTCTCGTAAAATAATTAACACTTCCTTCAGATGTTGAACATGCTCTTCCAGACTCCTACTATAAATCAAAATATCGTCAAAGTACACCACCACAAATTTCCCAATGAAAGGTCTAAAAATTTGATTCATCACTCGCATGAACGTACTCGGTGCATTCGAAAGACCGAACGGCATCACCAGCCATTCATACAACCCCTCTCTCGTCTTGAAGGCTGTCTTCCATTCGTCTCCAGGTCTAATCCGAATTTGATGATATCCGCTTTTCAAATCAATTTTCGAAAAGATAGTAGCCCCACTCAACTGATCCAGCAAGTCATCCAACCTTGGCATTGGAAATCTGTATCGTACAGTGATTTTATTCAATGCTCGACTGTCCGTGCACATCCTCCACGTCCCATCTTTCTTCGGTACCAACAAAGCTGGCACAGCACATGGACTCAAACTTTCCTGTACACGTCCCTGCTCAAGCAATTCTTCCACCTGCCTCCTTAATTCTTCATGCTCCTTCGGACTCATTCGGTAATGCGGTCTATGTGGCAATACTGCTCCTGGAACAAGATCAATTTGATGTTGAATGTCTCTCAGTGGCGGTAACTCTTTAGGCAACTCGTCTGGAAATACATCCTCAAATTCTTTCAATACTGACTTCGCTTCTTCTGGAATTTCAACCTCTTCACTGCTCTCACGCCCAATCAACAAGAACACTTCCGGTTCCTCCTCGACCTCCTTAACAAACTCCTTCAAAGATAACAACGTTTTCAGTTCTTCAATCTCCTCCAGTTTGTTTTCTTCTAGTTGGCGTTTCTTCGGAACCAGAGTAATCTTTGTACCTTCGAACATGAAACTGTAATTGTTGGTCCGTCCGTCATGCTGCATAGCTCGATCATACTGCCACGGTCTCCCCAGCAACAAATGACAAACGTCCATATCTACGACATCACACCAGATTTCATCTTTGTATTTCTTCCCAATTGAAAACTTCACACAAGCTCTACATCCAACTTTCACTTCACCACCCTTCCTCAACCAAGCTAACTTGTACGGTTTAGGATGTTTCTCGGTTTTCAACTCCTACTTCTTCACCGCTTCTGTAGAGATAATATTATCACAACTCCCAGCATCAATAACAAATTTACAAACTCTTCCCAGAATAGTGCATGTAGATTGAAAGATATTGTTCCTTAACCAACTACTTTCCTCCTCTTGCTTCGGTGTTAAACAACTTCTTCTCATCATCAATGCGTATCCTTCATCTCCCGACAGTAAGTCTTCCTCCTCAACTGATAAAGAATTAGAACATTCAGCTTCTTCCTCCTCATCCTCAACCTCAGCAATCATTGCTCTCTTCTTTGGCTTTGTACACTCATTGCTTTTATGACCCAACTCCTGACAATTGTAACATTTGAAACCGTTGTTAACCTTTGCCTTCTCAGCCTCCTTCACCACTGGTTTACTGATAGGTTTAGACACATTAGAACTTCCACTAAAACCCTTCACTTGATTGTTGGAATTAGTAAACACACCACCTCCTCGTCGTCCCTGCTTCTCCCAAGCCAACGCTTTCTGATGTGCTTCCGCCACAGATCTTGGATCGAACATATTCACCATATCCTGGATCTGCATTCTCAATCCCCCAATGAATCTAGATGTCAGTTGTTCTTCCGTTTCCATAATATCATTCCTTGCAATAAGATGATAAAACTCATCTGCGTAATCATTAACAGTCTTTGTGCCCTGCCTCAAGTTCTGCAAACGTTGATACATCAGAGTTTGATAATTGTAAGGTAAGAACGTTGCCTTCATCAATTTCTTCATCTTCTCCCAAGATTCAACTTTTGACTTCCCCATTCGTTCACGTGTAAGTTTGGTTTGCTGCCACCATGCCAAAGCTCTACCCCTCAACCTTGTAGCAACCAACTTCACTCTACGATGTTCTGGAACTTCTTTGAAATCAAAAATTTCTTCAACATTAGCCACCCAATCCAAAAACTCTTCAGCTTGCATACCACCTTTGAATTCAGGAATTTCAGTTTTCATTCCCGATTCCCACTTGTGATCGTACTCTGATTGATTCCTTCCTCGTCCACGTCCTCGTCCATGAACACTACCACCATCATACTCTTCTTCACCATCCGATGTATATCGATGCCGATCCTGACCACCAACATCTCTTCCACCACCATTTCTTCCACCAACATTCCTACGATCTACATTCCTTCGATCACGATCTACATTCCTCTGATCTCGATCAGTCACATTTCTATCCCGACTTCGATCATCAACATTTCTATCACAATCTCGATCCACGCTTCTATGATCACTATCGACACTTCTCTCTCGATTTGAATGTGGTGAAGCTCTACTTCTCCCATGGCTCGATTCAGGTGATACTCTTCTCTGATTTTGACTCATCTCCAACATCATCCTCTCTAATCGACCAATCCCTTCAGTAAGCTTCTCATTGAAATTCTCGTTGATTCGTTGCTCCATTTCATCGGCCTCTTCTTTTCCGTACAAAGCATTAATATTGCGATGACGTTGAACTCGTCTTGGCGGCATGATTGAATACTTCCCAAACACTTCAACAAATTCACACTTCAAGTTTCAAACACCTTTCGAACTTGGATCCAAAATGAAATAGATCGAAAACTCCAACTTTGTTGCAAAATATGATGAACACGATGAACACAACTTCAACACTTCAAATTCTCGGCTCCAAGACTCGATTTAGCTATGATTGGCTAACACAAGCTCTGATACCAAACTGACGCAGCGGATTAATCAAAACGATGTAGATCGTTGAAAGTAGCAGTCGATGGATTAATGTATACTGAAATGCCCAAACTCGTTGATCCGAAGATACCGAATTCTAGCTATCTCGAACTCGTTGATCGCGCACGATACCGGGTTCAAAGATCTGCGATTCTTCACGCGTTGATCAAGCGCACTTGATTCCGCGAATCGGCTTCAACAATCGAAGATTCGAGCGCACTCGAATGTCGAAGGTGGAGATAGGAGATACACTCGACTACCAATTGTAATTGAAGCACAAAGCTAACAAAAGAGAATTTTATTCAACAATCAACAACCTTTTACAATGACTATATGTCCCTATTTATAGAGATTTACAACTCACACACAAACGACTTACATCACAAACACAACACAAACAATACACGAGTTACAACATAGGCTTCAACACAGGTGAATGACTTAAGGAATAACTCGGCAACGACTTAAGCTCTGTCTCGGCACGACTTATGGATAACTCGGTAACGAGCTTCGCGATCTAAAGATAACTCGGCAACGACCTATTTTCTTCTTCGCGACTTAAAGATAACTCGGCAACGACTCAACCGAAGGCTGTAAAGCACTTTCGCGACTTACTGGAGCTTCATGAGTCGTTCGCGACTCAAAATTATCTCGCGCGCGCATATGGAGAAGGCAGGGAGGGGATTAGGTCATAATGGAATTGGAGTTAGGTCGGAGCATCTGGATTTCGTTTGCGATGTTAGGTCGTAGGTCGAGGCTTTTGATGTTAGGTCGTAAGTCGCGATGGAGGCTGGGTCGTGGAAATTAGGTCGTGGAGTTGGGAACATTTTAGGTCGGAATTTGCTAAGTCGTGGTGATGTTAGGTCGGAGCCCTTAGGTCGTAGGTCGTGGGAAATGTTAGGTCGTGATGTCAAGTTAGGTCGTGGAAGTATTGGCGATGCGGGGTTAGGTCGCGGAAGTGTTGGGGATAAGTCAGTGAGAAGAATAAGTCGCTTGCCTTCCTCGCGTTCATCTGCGGTATGTGCTGCATCAAACTTGTTGTAAAATGTCCAAGAGGTTGCTCATGTTGTTGATGTTGGTGGTGGTTCACCATACAGAAGCCTAGGGCTGACTTTACTAAACGGAACAAGGACTATTCTAACCTTAGTGGTAAAGCATTTCTTGGAACGAAATCAGCCTTGGGAGTGCAAGAGTGGTTAGATACCTACGAGCGTATGTTCAAGGGCTTAGAGTTGGAAGACGCTATAAAAAGGAAGTTAGCATCTAAGCAAGATCACTACTCTAAGAATTAGTTCACATGGGAGTAGTTCAAAGCCTGATTTGAGTAGAAGTTCATATTGGTCGCTCTCGGTTGGTAATGTTTAGGAAATTTTCTGATTTGAAGCAAAGAGACATGACTATTTCGGAGTATGTGGCGGAGTTCGACATGCGGTCGAAGTACGGCTTATCTTTTATCGAGGCTCCATTGAAAAAGAACGAAAAGTTCATTGTGGGCTTAGACAGTTATGAAATTCTATAGGATCTTTTGTAATATGGATAAATCTTAACTTAAGTGAGTTAATCTAAATATGTAGATAATGAATAATTAAAGTAGAAACATGATCACACCATGATACTTATACTACTTCAAATCTCTCATCCTATGTCCAATACTTAAGCTCTCCTTAGGAATTTCACTATCCAAAAGACCTCTCTTCACTCAAAGGAACATGTCTACAACCACCTAAGCAATCGAACATGACTCCTTATCCAAAGCAAAATCTTTCCTTATCGACTTTAAAGTGTTCTTCACAACACAGATAAGTCAAGTTCAAGTAAACCCTTCCTATAATCTCTCCCGATGATGTATAGTTGAACATCCAAGTGTATATAAAGTAAATAATTTGTTTTGAATGCTTTTGAAATTGTTTAAAAATCAAGAATTGAAATAAAGAATAGAATGGAATGTTATCTTTTAAAACACAAAACCAAACTATATTTATAGAGTTAAAAGGTTGTATTGAAGAGTTATAATTGTTAGCAAAAGATATAACCATGAAAAAAAGCTACAACATTTAAGAGGAAGAAGATTCTTCATTAAAATTTGACTGTTACAGCAAGGCAGATGTCTCAATTTTTATTTAGACGTCTGAAATATTTTAGAATTGAAGAGACGCTTCTCTATTTTTAAAACTCGCTATTTTAGACATCTAAAAACTTCAATCAAACGTTTGAATCCTTAATCAGACGTCTGGTTCAATTATTCAAACGTCTGAATAGTCAGTAAAATCGAGTTATAATGCTTAGGGGTATTCAGACGTCTGAGATTTTTATTTAGATGTTTGAATATTTAATCATATGTCTGAAAAGTCACTCAAGATGTCTTCATTCTATGTTTTTGGAACCCGAAAGCAGATAACTCAAAAGCCTATAGTTTAAACGTTTGAAAATGTTAGTCAAACATCTAAAAATTGTAAAAGTAGATTTATCTTTTCAAAGCATAATCTAAGTATAGAATCAAATATTTAAAATATTTTTCTAAGTAAAATCAAGTTAGAAAATGTTTGTGTGTCTAACATCATCAAGGAGATTGTATAATGTAAAATCATATAAGACTTACAAAAGACGACGACTTTATTTATATACTTCTAGAATTCTTAATGCTTGAAAAATTGTTAATCATTTTGAGTCTTTCCTTCGTAATCTTGTCTCATGTGATAAGAATTTGCAAATTACATTCGTATGGTTGTCTTCAACACAAAAGGCAGGATCTAACATTCTCCTCCTTTTTATGACGACAAATATACACTTATAAAATTGTTTTACACATGTATATAATACTTCCCCTATCAATATGCCTCAGTTTTTCTCCCTATTTGTTATTAACAAAAAGAAACACTTATGAGAGAAAAACACAAATATGAGAAATTATGCACATACATATGAACAATTCATAGGTGCAATAGCAAATATTTCACAACACAAATAACCAAATGTGCAAGACATTAATAATGTTTTACAACAAGTGAAAATACAAACAAACCAACTACAAACTACCACACGTGCAAGACTAACAACTATAATGTAACAAAAACAACTAATGCAAGACCATTATAATGTTTTATAATACAAACAACAACAACTTCACAATGATAGAGAAAGAAGAACAAAGAAATTCTAAATCAAGTTCCTAGGAAGTGGAATGTCGAGATGTAGAAGGAGAAATCCTCTTATTTTCTCCTTTTCTTGGACTTCCTCCCATGTTCATTGAAGAAAATGATTGAGGAGTTCGACTAGTCTTTTTCCAAAATTTTCCAATAAAATACATCTAGCGGCCACCTTTTTCTCTAGTTTGCGCATCCTAGAATCAAAAGACTGCAAGCTCTTACTCATTCTTTTATCTTCATTTGATTTTTTGATGTACTTACTTGAGCTTCATAAATTTCTTCCAACCTCCTTCATTTTCATCCACTTGTACTTTCCTAAGTGGAGAATCACTATCATTACTTTCATCCTCACTTTCTTCCTTAATTTTATTAGTGGTCGAGCCAATTTCTATCCTTTATCGGGACAAGATAATGATTCTACCATAGGTTCATTAGAGTTCATTTTTTCCAAATAAATCTCGTACGGGTCATATGAAGGAGGATATTTTGGCAAATGCATCAAGCTATAAAATCTCTTTTCAGATACTTGATTGCGCCCAATTCTTTTTGAAAACCTTGAATTCCTTGGGATTTAAGGAGACGCATATTGAAGGGGACATAAAAATAGTTTATCATTTTGGCTTAAAATAAAATCTAATTTCGTGATAAATAAAGGCCACCCAATTTACTTGAATATTTCAAAAAATAGCATATAAAGCTTGATAATCAATATCATATATTAACTCATGAATACCCATCCTTCGGGTAAAGGTATTGATTATCATCCTTTCTAGAAGTCTAGGCCTAAGTTGTAAATCTTTGAAGGCTTTATTGAATGAGGTAGCATTGTCGTTCCAAAGATGATAAATAATTTTGTCTCGTCTCCATTCATTTAACTCCACATCTTGGAGACCAATTCTCTCATAACCATAATTTAAAATACGTCCAAAATCGATCTTGCAAAATTTTAAAATTATCCCGTAAACTTTTGTTCGAATCCATCCCGGTTCATCATTTAACTTAATACTTTTAATGTTGAGATTAGCCATAAAAAGTTGAATAGCTAGATTGTCAATCCCAACATTATTGTCATCAAAATTGATTAAAGAGATAATCCTTGCTCTATTCATTAAATTTCTAAGCCTATAAGATGGAAAATCTTCAAGTTTATAAAAAGTACCTGTAATTTTTCTTTTTCCAAGGTCTGTAAATCTTGCGGTGCTTTCTTGATCATGATGAAATCATTTCGCAAGCTGTTGTTGAGTGATAGTGTAGCTTTTGACCTCCTTTGTTGTTCTCTTCTTTTTAGGTGCTCTTGGTGGCATAATTGGTAGAGAAGATTGAAGAATTAGAGGAGATTTGCAAATAGAGAGAAAATTAGGGCTTGGAATTAAAAATTAAGGCTTGAAAACTGAAATTTTGGGGATCTTTTGTTTTTAGGGGATGAAGGTTGAAATGAAGTAGAGCGGGGAAGAAATAGTTTGATCTAAAAAGTAGTAGTGGGGGCAAAAAAGGAAAATAGTAGACAGAGGGAAAAGTATTTCTATTAGGTTACCAAACCTCTAAAAAAAATTATCCAGACGACTGGATGTCCATTCAAACATCTGGTTGATGAACTACAACATCTAATTGAATGTTTGTACCAACCCCAAAGCAAGGAAGAAATTCAGGACAATTTTCAAACGTCCGACCTATTTTCCGGACGTTTAAATTTGTCTATAGACAAACTTGAGAGGAGACTTGCATATTTAACCATTTTTTAGACGTTTGAGTAGAATTTTCAAACGTTTGGTTAACTGATGAAAATTTTATAAATTGCTACATGCAATCAGATAACTGAACCATACTCTGATTGTCTATTCAGATGTTTGATAATCATTCAGACGTCTGAATGATGGATATGACATAAAATTGTCTTAAAACAATATTTTTGAAAAATCAATCTATTATTATTTAATCCTTTTATTAAAACAAGATTTATATACGTATATTTCAATTCTAATTATCGAAAGGCCTAGACCAATCATGGTATCCAAGAGGAGTGGTTGGATTAGTTTCAGAGGAAGGAGATTTCTTTGGATCATAGATTTTCAAGGATTTTGATTTTACCGACAGAAGACTCGCTTTACTACTGATGTTGTTTCTAGTATGCATTGCACCATAGAAAGCAGTCAATGTTCTTTCGATAAAATTTAACTTCTTCCCTGTCTGCTCCATCCTTATCTCTCTTTGCTTTGAAATGATTGCATCATGTCACTCTATTAATTTGTGTTGAGAGTATTTTAGATTATCGAATTTATCATTATGTCGAATTAAGTATCCAACGAAAGTAATTACTTTTTAAACTCTTTTTCCTTTAGGTGAATACTCATTAGATTCTTCCAATGAAGAAGAAGTTATTTTAATAGAAGAAGAGGAGATGTTTCTAAATGTCATCTTTTATATAGAAAATATTATTTTCAGAAGCTTTCTAAGGTTAAATACATATGGATAGAAAAGCCAAAAATAGTTTAGTTATTTTAATTTGATGATTTAGATTAAAGTTTTAATTTTAACCAAATTTTAATTAACTTTATTGTTTGAGGTAAATATTAAATTATTTCATTAAAAGAACAAATTCCTAATTTTCTTCTTAGGTTTATAAAAACATTTTCGCCAAGGGTTTTGTGAAAATGTCTATAATTTAAGTTTTCAGAGTTAACAAATTCAAGTGATAAGATGTCTTTTTCAACATTATCACGTATGAAATGATGTCTAATGTCAATGTGTTTTATACGTGAGTGATTGATTGGATTTTTTGATAAATTTACAGCACTAGTGTTATTTCAATATATGGGTGAATTTTGCGACAAAACACTAAAGTCTTGAAGTTTTTTCGCATGCAGATAATTTGTGCACATGCCAAGACTGTAGAAATATACTCAGCTTCACACGTCGAGAGTAAAACACAATTTTTCTTTTTACTAAACCATGACACATGAGATTGACCAATGAAGTGACATGTACCACTTGTACTTTTCCTCCCTTTTGCATCCTTCGAAATCTGCATCACTATATGATACGAGTACAAAGGGGCAATTTTTCAGGTAGAAAAGTCTATGGTCTCATGTATTTGTTAAGTAGAGCAAAATTCGTTTTCCGGCTCATAAGCGTGATTCTTTAGGATTTGCTTGTAATTTAGCACACAAGAAAATACTCATAATTAAATCGAGTCTAATAGTTGTTATATATAGTAAAACCCTATCATACTTCTATATAATTTTTGATTAACTTCTTTACCATTCTCATCTTTTTCTAAATGTAGACTAGTACTCATATGCATTGGTTTACTAGAAACATTTTTCATTCCAAATCTTTTTAATAAATCATTACAATAATTTTCTTGATAAATATAAATTCCATCATTTAATTGTTTAATTTGTAAACCAATAAAATATGTTAGTTCACCTATATGTGACATTTCAAACTCCTTTTTTATAATATTTGAGAATTTATAGCATAGTGTTTTATTTGTAGAACCAAAAATAATATAATCTACATATATTTAAACAATCAAAATATCATTTTCTTGCTTTTTAATAAATAATGTAGAATCGACCTTACTAATTTCAAAACCAGATCCTAAAACATAACTCCTTAATCAATCATACCAAGCATATGGTGCTTGTTTTGGACCTTAGAGAGCCTTTTTTAAGTTTGGAAACATGATTAGGAATTTTATCACGTTTGAATAAAGGTGGTTGTCCAAAAATAATAATTTTTATAAATCCATTTAAAAAGGAACTTTTAACAACCATTTAAAAGGTTTAGAATTATGATGACAAGCAAAAGCATGCAAGATTCTAATAGCTTCTGTAGTCAAGTGACAGGGGCAAATGTTTCTTCAAAGTCGTTACCTTCTTAGTTTTACCCCTGAGCTACTAGTCTTGCCCTGTTTTTTATCATTTCACCATTTCCATCTACTTTTTTTCGAGAACCCATTTCGTACTAATTATGGTTTGATTGTTTGGTCTTGGAACTAATCCCCCAACGACATTCCATTCAAATTGATTTAATTCTTCTATCATTGCTAAAATAAAAAAAACCATCTTTTGAAGCTTCTTTAATATTTTTTGGTTCTATTTTGAAACAAACGCAATGTATCCCATTTGATTTAATTGATTTCTAGTTCTAACTCTAGTGTTTACCTCACCATTTACATTATTTAGTGGATGGTTATTTAAAATACATGGTGGTGATTTTAAATTATTATCAACATTTTCATTTTGTTGAGGGGGATTTTTAAAAGTTGTTGGTTGATTTATTAAAATATTTTCATCTTTATCATTACTAATTTTGAAATTTTCACGAAACATCACATGAAAGGTTTCTTCAGTGATATTAATTTTTTTTGTTAAAGATTCTCCATGCTTTACTTCTTTCCGATATCCGACAAATATACCTTCATCGGCTTTCAGATCCAATTTCATAAATTATTTTTAGTATTGAATATAAAATATTTAGAACTAGAAATTATAAAATAATAAACATTCAGTTTTCTTCCATTAAATACATAAGGAGTTACTTTCGTCAACGACCTTATAAAAACTCTATTTTGAACATAACAACCAGTAACCATAGCTTTAGCCCAAAAATTCTTTGGTAATTTACTACTGCTTAATAATGTCCTTGCACATTCCTCTAAAGTCCAATTTTTCTGTTTCAAAACACCATTTTGTTATGGTATTCTAGGAAAGAAAAGTTATAATTTATACCCTTTCTGTTGCAAAAATCATTATCAAATTAACCACTACGGTCACTTCTAATATTCTTAACTTTTAAATTTTGAATATTTTTTTCAAAAATCTTTAAAACTTCAAAAGTATCACTTTTATGTTTTATAAACAAGGTCCATGTATATCTTGAAAAATCATCCACCATGACAAACACATATTTAGTATGGTTTAGTGACCTTACTTGAGTTGTCCAAAAAGGTCTAAGTGATGCAATTCTAGTGTTTGAAGAGTAGAAATGATTTTCAAAGATTTGAAAGAGGATTTTGTTAATTTTCCTAGTTGGCATACATCATATAAAATATTTACTTTGAAACTAATTTTGGGCAATCCTTTTATTATGTCTTTTTTAGAAAGCCTGTTAATATATTTAAAATTTATGTGACAAATTTTTTTGTGCCATATCCAAGGATTGTGATCATTGGCAAGAAGAAACATATCATTACTATAGCTAATTTTCATGTTAAGACATATATATTTTTTCTCCTATTTCCTTCTAGAATCAAGTTTTTATTTTCATCAAAAATATTACATTTATCTTTTTTAAAAGAAATTGTAAAACCTTTATCATAAAGTTGGCTTATACTAAGCAAATTATGTTCTAAATTTTTAACAAGTAGGACATTTGTAATAAGAGGTGGGTTAGATATACCATTATTGCCGACGTCCCCTATGTCAATGACATAACCTTTAGAATTATCTCTAAAGGTGATGGTGCCTCCATCCTTATACCTAATATTTGTAAGCATATCTTGATTCCCTGTCATATATTTGGAACATTCGCTATCAAGAATCCATCTCTCCTTTTTATTGTCGGGTACTTACAAAAAACATGAGTTCGAATTAGTACCCACTTCCTACATTATGGTCCTAAGAATTAGATCTTAGTAAACCATAACCAAATGGATTTGGTGTTCCCTTTAAAAATAAATTCTTATTTTTATGGATAGATTTCAGAAATTCTTACATATATTAATTTTTAATCAAGTTGTTATAATTTTTTGGCACCTATTGTTAGCACCAAAATTGGTCACTAACCTCGTAGAAGAAGATTGTGAAGAGATATAAGTGATGAAATCAAATTAAACAGAGAAGACAGTGCTAATCTAAATATAGAAAGTAAGAACACCAAATTTATAGTGGTTCAGCGTAATTGCCTACGTCCACTTTGAGGTTAAACTTTATTGATCTTCTTTATAGTTGATTACAAATACAATTCGTGAATCAAATGCTTGAATGAAGTTGTTAAGTAGAGAAGATGAGTCTTGAAAATGGCAGAGTCTCCCCGGTGTTGTCTCTCCCAAAAAAGGATCCCTTTCACTGTGACCCTGCCCCTCTATTTATAGGCAAATATGGGCTAGACTTCCCAAATGGGCTGGATGGCCGAACACTCTAGCCCCAGTACAGTGGTCGCTGCATGCCGATCCTGGTATGTCGAACGCTCTGATGCCGAGCAGCCCTTCCCATGCCGGACGATGCTTTCCATGCCGAACGGTCCTTGTGAAGTTGTGCATACTGAATGCCTTCTAAATGCCGAGCGCTCTCGTTGCCGAGTTATCCTATCACCGAGTTCTACTGACGCCGAGTACCTTGGGATGCCGAGTACTCCTGTTGCCGAGTACTACGCCGAGTACCTTTGGATGCCGAGTGCCATGGGATGCCGAACGCTCTTGTAGCCGAGTGCCAGTTGATGCCGAACACTACTTGACGCCGAGTACCTTGGGATGCCGAGTACTCCTGTAGCCGAGTGCTAGTCGATGCCGAACACTACTTGACGCCAAATGCTTCGCCGAACACTCCTGGATGCTAAATGCTTCGCCGAACACTCCTGGATGCCGGACACTCTCTGATGCCGAGTGCTACCTGATGCCGAGCAGTCTCGATGCCGAGCACCTTTGTATGCCGAACGCTAGCGCCGAGCATTGGTTGTCGCCGAACACTAAATGACGCCGAGTCTCCTGATCGCCGAGCACTACGGATGCCGAACGCTATGGATGCCGAGTCCCACTGGATGCCGAACAGTCCTTCATGCCGAGTAGTGGCCAATGCCGAGCACTCAGTTGCCTGGTCAAATCTCCAGGAAACACTTGCCCCCCAAAGTGTATCGCGTGGCCGAACGTGATGCGCTTTGGATCTGGTACGATTTACCTCGGAGGTACCTTCTCGAGAATGTTAGTGAAGGAGGTGCAAGACGAACGAGATTTAGATGCCGAACGATACGCTCGAAGCCGAACGTACCTCGTGTGCCGAACGTCACTCTGCTACGATGCCGAACCCTTCGGTGTTGACCGGTTCTACCGGGTATAGCCTCTTCAACTTCTACCTCCCTCTATATAACCAGGTCCTTCCCGTCTCTTTTCCTTTTACGCCTTCTTTTCTGTCATTCCTTAGAGACTTGCAATTCTTGCCATCCTACCAGATTTGAGACCTAATTGATCCTTCCTCAACTTCGACTTTCGAACTAGGTATCTATCCTTCAGTGATTAGATTACTTCAACACAAGACTTAGGTTGTTTTCGTGGGAAACGTGACATCTCTATGATCGTATAATATGCGTCGAGCACAAATGGGTCGCATGTTTGGAGTTGTCTAGTTAGGGCTAGCTCCTTCGTGCCGAACGAGACTGGAGGGAAAAGAAAGATGGGATGCTGAACGGCGTAGTCTTCGCCGGGCGATCTGTCCCTATCGTTCGGCGCAGATGGAGAAGGTGTAGGGTGGAGTTGAAATCGTGGTGGAGCGCTACTTTTAGCCGAACGATAACCCAAACCGAACAGTCTTGAATGCCGAACGGTATCAATGCTGAACAATTACTAAAATGTAGAGCAATAACTTAGCCGAACAATAACCCAAGCCGAACAATTGACATGCCGATCATTGAATTCAGCCGAACAATACAATTGCCGAACACTCTTTAGTCCGAGCAAAACACAGCCGAACACTATACTTAGGACGAACAATCTTAAATGCCAAACAGAACTCTTCACAGGACAATGTCCTAACCGAACGAGACCTTTAGCCGAACGCTCGACATGCCGAGCAAACATACATGCTGACCTATACTTAGGACGAACAATACAATTGCCGATCATTACTTAAATGCCGAACAGTATAAATGTCAGACTACACTTAGGCCGGTCACTTTATAGAACATATGCTTTCTGAATCTGGAACTATAATCGCCTCAAGGCAAGCTTTTTGAGACGGTCAGCGATGACGGTCTTCGAAGGCGATGATTCGAAGCTGATTATTATATCTTTAAAAAACCTTTAGATTCTTATCGCTTGTACACAATTGCCTGCACTAGTTTACACACCACGTGGGGGGAAAACTCGTGTTGCTAATTCTAACGTTCAACGTTTTTTAAGTATAGTTTTCTCAAGCACTTAGTTATTTATTTGGGATGTCGAGAAAGTCTAGCTCCGCTACCATATTCGACAGGCCTGGGCCGTCATCGAGGCAGGGAGCCGTAGATACTTCTAACCCGTCAACCTCTCCCGCTCATAACTTGGCGCCTGATGCTCTGGAGTCAACCATCTTACTAGACAATCCGATCGATTCTCAAGCCTCGAAGATCAACGAAGCTGCTCTGCGACGGATATGCTCCATTCACGGGATTCCTTTTGCCGAAGTGTTAGTTCCTTCGAGACACGACCGCCCTCATTTGCCCCCAGTCGGGTACACCGCCTACAACAAGTTCATGTGTTGGATGGGCAGCGTGCCTCTATTCAATTTATTTCTCCGGGATGTGCTGCAGTATATAGACATAGCTCCGTCGCAGCTCCACCCGAATGGCCATGCATTCCTATATGGGACTTATTTACTTTTCATGGCTGTCTTCTCCAGACCTCCAACCCCCGGTGATATCAGATACATTTATATGTTCAAGAGACGGAAAGACAGTCCTTCTTTTATGTTCCTCGAGCCATACCACAAATGCCAGATCCTAACAGGGGCATGCAGCAAGTTCGCCCTGTACAAACAGGAATGGTTCTATGTGCGCTGCCCGTCTGGTTTTGCTAGGAGATGGGTTGAGGGCAGTAAGTCTCTCTGCCGAGTTATTATTCGTATTTAACCGGAGTCATGCCTTTCCAAACTCTTCATTTCATCTTTTCAGGTATCAACCCGCGTCCGGAAGGCCAAGGATATTCTGAGGCTGTTGAAGCCATTAGGGCCCTTCCTGCCGAGGATCGAGACATCCGAGTTATCATTTCAAATGAATCGCTGTCGGGGTTCGGCTTGCTGGCTCCTGGTCGTCGGTTCAGCCTTCCGGAAGGTGTTACCATTCCCAAACCTCCGTCCGGTAAAGGGAAAAAACTTGCCGTATCGTCGTCGCGCCGCGCTCCCGATACGCACGAAGAAAGCGAGCGCAAAGAGGATGATACTCCTGAAACTCAGGGTGAGAATGCGGGTCCTGCTTAGAATCCAGCAGTTGAAGTCCACGACATCGAGACGTCGTCCTCCCCTTCGAAGGGAAAGAAGAAGTTAAAGTATAAAGTTCAGAAGGAGAAAGTTGGTGGTACTTCAAAAGTCACGCTTATACCGCCTGAGAAAGAGGCTTCTTCACAGCATCTTGAAAGTTCCTTGAAGGGTCTGTCAAACCTGTCAATTCCCGATGATTTGCTTAATTACGGGTTCGATGATCCTGAAACCCTCAAATTCTCTTCGCCCGCGAGGGGCAACGCAGGAGTTCAACTCCCGGCTCAAGGAGACAATACTCCGATTAGCAAAGATAAACGAACGGGTCCGTCGGGGGGAACACTAGGACACACACGCACATGCGCATTCCATAATATACTTCAAGTCCTTTTAATTCGTGAATTCTCCTTAACTCGTTGTTATCTCCATTCTTTGCAGGTGATATGGGCCGCTCTCACGGACTTGATCGCCTTCAGGGGTCTTCTATATTCCATCACTCCGAACGGGATTCCGGTTCAGGCAGACGCAGGGACCGAGGTGATTATGAAGATAGGGACAATCGTCCTCGCGAGTCGTCTCACCGCAAGAAAGCACACTCTCAATCTTCCCAGTCCCGCGATCTTCCTCCTCCAACTGAGCCGGATAAAGAGAAGTCTTTGCAGAAGGGTTATCAGTCTGATGCTGCTCGAGAACAACATTCCAGTTCATCGAGTACGAGGCAAGTTCGAGAGCAACGTAAAAGAACGGAATTCTCAAGGCCTCCTCCTCCTACTCCTGCCGTGGACCCAACTGTTGCGGAAAAGATGGTCGACCTTAAGGCCAAGTTTCCGAAAATCTGTTTTGACGGCTTGAAATTCCTCCCAGCCATCCATCACATTCCTGGGCACGTGAAGCAAAGTGCCATTGCCTGCAACAATGACGTCTATGTTCAACATGACGCATTCGTGCACTTGGTGGAGAAGATCTCGGAAGTATCTGTCGAGCGTCAACACGAGATTGACCGTCTGAATCTGGAGGCTGACAGCGATAAGAAAATCATCAAACTCCAAGACGAAGAGCTCGCTTCGTATAAGTCAAAGCTAGAAGCCGCTGAACAAGGTGCAAAAGATACTGCTGAGGCAGTTACTCGCTTAGAGGTGGCTCACAAAAAGGAGCTTGACGAAGCAGTCCAGCGCAGCGGCGCCCTTGCCCTAGAAAAAGACTCTGTCCAAAAAGAAAGGGACGCGCTCGCTACTCAAGTCAAAGAGCTGAAAGAACTACTCTCCAAGGAGAAAGAAGACAAAATAGTTGCTTAGGAAGAATTACAGCGATATTGTGATGAGATTGTTGCTACCCGACTCCTGAAGACAAAGCTCGACGATGAACTTGCCGGGGTCGAGAAAATGAAGGATGAGGCCCGTGAGGAGGGCAAAAGAATGGCTGTGGAGGAGTTTGATTCTCGCCTTGAGGCGGCCGCAGAGGCCGGCAGGGAAGAGGTCAAAAGTATGTTTGACCCGTTGATCGCCGAGTACGGAGCCCGCGTCCTTATGCACCGTGACTTAACATTCTTGGGCGACGGCTACCTCGAATCCCTGGCTGAGGCATGGGAAACTCTGATAAAGATCAGGAAAGTTGAGTCAGGCTCCGAAGAGGTCGACGAGGATGCATTGGTGAAGGAGTTCCTGAGGGGGAATGAGCCATCGGATTTATCCGCAGCATTGGCTCTTTATGGAAAAGGCTCTTCCCCTTCGAAAGAGAAGAACGACGAAGCCGGCCCGTCAGAGGCTGACACTACTACTCCTCACATCGCCGCTCCTTATGCTGCTCAATCGGCCGGTTGGTCGACGCTTGATCCATTCGAGCAGCATGCCAGTTATGATCCCGAAGATCCCGGGCTTGGCGTTCATGTGCTGTCACCTATCCTGGAGGGTGAAACCCCGCGCGCCACCGATAGCCAACCGGATCCTGGTAGGAAATTCTTCTTTCTCTAGAAGTCGAAGTGATCCCGTCATTTTTCAGCAATGGTTATTCGTTCTAATGCCCATTTCTTATATTTTCATGTAGGTCGTTCTGACGCCGAGCCAACTCCGAGGAGCGATGACGCCAAGGAGGAAGCAGAGAAAACAAGCGACGTTGCTCACGCAGGAGTAACTCCCGGTCCAGACGCTCAAGTGATCGGGGCGCTTGATGATGACAAACTTGATACTTCGTCTCATGCCGAAGGAAGCGATGAAATTAAAATCACTGGCGCCTCTGAGCATACTTCAGAGATGAGCATGAAGGACCGTCTCGCCGACGAGGAGAAGAAAAAGGTCAAAGTCAAAGTTGAATCTGAAATACTGGAACTCACTGACCCGCGTAACAGACCTTTGAAAATCATTCTCCCGGGCAGGTCCAGATCACTAGATGTTCCGTCCCCTACTCCTGACTCCGTTTCTCTAGCAAGCAAAAAGTCCAAGAGAAAGCGTGAGGGAGAGGAGTCGTCGGAAACACCAAAGGAAGACAAGAAGAAGAAGTCGAAGAAATAATCGATGCACTTGCTCAACAAGTTTCCTGCTTAGGTTTTGTAATTGTTTTTATCTTCCGCAACTCGTAGCTTGTATATGCCTGAATTTTGTAGGAGTGATCGTGTATCCCCATTTTGGACTTATCGAATAAAATTTTAGTTTCTTTTTGTTTGAATGATTCTCTTGTCTTTATTTGGTTTGCTGACACTGTGCTCCAGGGACTTGGAGACTTGAGACTGTTCATACTCTAGTCCGCGCTCTGGGGACTTAGAGTTCTCCGTTCCGCACTCTGGGGATTAGATTGGAAATCGTTTATACTCTAGTCCGCGCTCTGGGGACTTAGAGTACTCCGCTCTGCACTCTGGGGATTCGGAGATTTGAAATCATTTATACTCTAGTCCGCGCTCTGGGGACTTAGAGTACTCCGCTCCGCACTTTGGGGATTCGGAGATTTGAAATCGTTTATACTCTAGTCCGCGCTCTGGGGACTTAGAGTACTCCGCTCCGCACTCTGGGGATTCGGAGATTGGAAATCGTTTATACTCTAGTCCGCGCTCTGGGGACTTAGAGTACTCCGCTCCGCACTCTGGGGATTCGGAGATTTGAAATCGTTTATACTCTAGTCCGCGCTCTGGGGACTTAGAGTACTCCGCTCCGCAGTCTGGGGATTCGGAGATTGGAAATCGTTTATACTCTAGTCCGCGCTCTGGGGACTTAGAGTACTCCGCTCCGCAATCTGGGGATTCGGAGATTGGAAATCGTTTATACTCTAGTCCGCGCTCTGGGGACTTAGAGTACTCCGCTCCGCACTCTGGGGATTCGGAGATTGGAAATCGTTTATACTCTAGTCCGCGCTCTGGGGACTTAGAGTACTCCGCTCCGCACTCTGGGGATTCGGAGATTTGAAATCGTTTATACTCTAGTCCACGCTCTGGGGACTTAGAGTACTCCGCTCCGCACTCTGGGGATTCAGAGATTTGAAATCGTTCGTACGAGTCTGCATGTCGTGAATGATAATGTAATTTATCATCCAATTAAGAGATATAGAAACTTCATAGAAAATATGGCTTCAAGCCTTTATTAACGAAAATCAACTAAATTGCTTGATTACAACTTTCACAAGGAAACTAAGTCATTATTGAATGGAAACATGCAGGAAATAACAGTGCCTACAACAAGAAAGGAAAACATGCTAAATGTAATAGTGCCGCAAATGTTCACTGTTCCATGCTCGGGGGAGTGTCGCGCCATCAACGGTCGCTAGCTTGAATGTTCCTTCTCCAAGCTTCCGTTCAATGGCGTATGGACCTTCCCAGCTGGGATTCATGCGTGATGGTACCGGGAAGACTCGTTTCAGAACGAGATCACCCACATCAAAGATTCTTGGGCAGACTCTGCCGTCGTAGTAACGCTTGACTCGATGTTTGTGCGCCGCCGCCCTTAATTCAGCTTCTTCACGCTTTTCGTCGATGCAGTCCAGTGATTCCAGCAAGAGGTTTTGGTTCGTCTTGGGATCATAGTATGTCACTCGGTGCGATGGAACTTCAAGTTCCACGGGTATAACGGCTTCAGAGCCGTATGCCAAGGCGAACGGAGTGTGGCCGGTCGTGGACTTGTGGGTAGTTCTATACGCCCATAATGCTGTCGGGAGTTCATCTACCCACTTGCCTCCAACCTTCTCCAGACGCTTCTTTAGTATGGACTTGATTATTTTGTTAACGGCCTCGACTTGTTCGTTAGCTTTTGGGTGTGCAACGGCGGCGAACTTTTTCTCGATGCCGTACTTTAAACAGAACTCTTTGAACTCTCTACTTTCGAATTGCGTTCCGTTGTCTGTAATGATGGTGCGTGGAAGGCCAAAGCGGCATATAATGTTTCGTACAACGAAGTTAATGACCTTCTTAGAGGTGATAGTGGCCAAAGGTTCTGCCTCAGCCCATTTCATGAAATAGTGGACTGCAACTATTGCATATTTCGCACCACCTTTAGATAAAGGCAAAGAACCGATTATGTCGATTCCCCAGATCGCAAATGGCCAGGGACTGATCATTTGTGTGAGTTCCGTTGATGGAGCCCTCGGTATTTTTGCATATCTTTGACACTTGTCGCATTTTCTTGCGTAGTCCACGGCATCTCGGTTTACGGTGGGCCAGTAATATCCATAGCGGAGGATCTTCTTTGCTAGCGTTTGCCCCCCAGTATGGTCGCCGCATTCCCCTTCGTGAACTTCTCTCAAGACTCGCTTTGTTTCATCATGAGCGATGCACCGCAATAATGGGACCGAGAATCCTTTTCGATACATGGACCCATCCTGCATTACGTATCGCGCGGCCTTTCGAATGACCTGCCGTCTTTCACTTCTTTTTCCTGGTAAAGCCCCAGTCGTCGGGTACAGTTTGAATGGGGTTATCCACGATTCCTTCTTGATTTCTATTCCCAACACGCGATCGACTTTCATTTCGTCTATGCTCGGGGCATGCAAGACTTCGACGGGATACAATCCCATTTGTTGCGTATCGTCGGTACTCGCGAACTTAGCTAATAAGTCGGCTTCTTTATTCTGTTCGCGCGGGATATGTGAGATGTCATAACGCTCAAGATTTGATAGTAGTTCTTGGACCTGAATGAGGTACGGAGCAAGCTTTCGTCCCTTTGCTTGGTAGTCTCCCCGTACTTGGTAAACCACCAACTGCGAGTCACAAAAGATTTCGACTGATTCGATCCCGAGTTCCCTGATGAGCTTTAAGCCAGTGATCAGTGCTTCATATTCGGCTTCGTTATTTGTAGCCGGGAAATCGAGCTTCAGGGCATAACAGATCGATCGGTTTTCCGGAGTTACAAGAACTACGCCCGCGCCGGAGCAACGGTCGTTTGATGTGCCGTCAGTGTATAATTTCCATCGAAGGGGGGGAATGATGTCGTGATCGTCCGGTTTGATGGGTATGGTAAATTCAGCGATGAAGTCTGCTAACGCTTGCCCTCGGATGGCTCTCCGTGGTAAGTACGCGATATCGAATTGGCTCAACTCGATGTTCCATTTTAGCAATCTTCCAGAAGTTTCCGGTCGTTGGAGTACCTGCCTCAGGGGTTGATCGGTATAAACACCGATTGAATGCGCTTGAAAGTATGGGCGCAGCTTGCGTGATGCAATCACCAAGCAATAAGCCAATTTCTCGATTTTAGGGTAATTCCTCTCTGCCCCCGTTAAACGCTTGCTAACATAATACACCGGCTTCTGGACTCGATCCTCCTCACGAACCAAAGCTGCGCTTATCGCATGTGGGGATATAGCCAAGTAAACGTACAACATCTCATGGTCAACTGGTTTAGATAGCATTGGTGGGCTCTCCAGATGCCTTACCAGATTCCGGAATGCTTCCTCACAGCTAGACGTCCATTCAAAATTTCTCTTTCCTTTCTTTATTATGTCAAAGAACGGGATGCACTTGTCAGTTGCCTTGGATATAAATCGACTCAGCGCAGCTACTTTTCCGTTCAAGCTCTGTACCTGCTTTATAGTCCTGGGCGCTTGTACATCTCGAATAGCTTGGATCTTTTCTGGGTTGGCTTCGATTCCCCTAGCGTTGACGATGAATCCCAAAAACTTCCCTGATGCAACGCCGAAAGAACACTTCAACGGGTTGATCTTCATGCCGTAAAACCTGAGTATGTCGAACATTTCAGCCAAGTCTTGAATGTGGTCGTTTGACCGTCGTGACTTCACGAGCATGTCATCCACATAGACTTCCATGGTTCTACCCAGCTGGTCCTTGAACATTCGATTCACTAGACGTTGGTAAGTTGCTCCAGCATTCTTCAATCCAAAGGGCATCACTACATAGCAATACAGCCCGACATTTGTAACGAAGCTGGTGTGTTCTTGGTCCGGAATATGCATTGGGATTTGGTTGTATCCTGAGTACGCATCCATGAATGACAGTAACTCGTGTCCTGCGGTGGAATCGACCAACGGATCGATCCTAGGCAACGGGAAACTGTCCTTAGGGCATGTTTTGTTTAAGTCGGAATAATCTACGCAAGTCCTCCATTTCCCATTCGCCTTCTTTACTAGCACGGGGTTGGAGACCCATTCCGGGTAGAGGGCGTCGCGGACGAACCCATTTGCTTTGAGTTTGTCCACCTCCTCTCCAAGAGCGGCGGATCTCTCTGGATCCATTCCTCTCCTTTTTTGCTTGACTGGGACGTATTTCGGGTCTATGTTCAACATATGACTCGTGATGGCGGGAGAAATCCCACACATATCAGAATGCGTCCAGGCGAAAACATCAAGGTTTGCTCGGAGGAAGTCGCTAAGGTCTTCAGTCATTGCGGGGCCTAGCTGTGATCCGATCTTCAGTATTCGCGAAGGGTCATCACGGCTAACTGAAATGTCAACTGTTAATTCAGCCGGTGCCGCCTTCTCTTCCCTGGGTTTCTCATCGTCGTCTCTCGGATCTATATCTCCGTAGATCCGAGAACTATGCCCGAGCCCGGGCTCAGGCACTACTTGTCAATTATCTGCATTGAGGATAAGGACGGGATTGTCCGCAACCTTTCCTTTCTCCCTCCGGTGGGCCTCTCGGAGCTCGGCCACATAACAGGAACGACCAGCTGCTTGATCGCCGTGAACAACGCCTACTCCTTTGTCAGTCGGGAACTTCAAAGTTAAACACCACGGGGCTAACGCTGCCCTAAACTCCGCCAGGGCTGGCCGGCCCAAGAAAACGTTATACGGAGAGTCCACATCCAAAACTACAAAGGGTAGAATTCGCACTCTCCGACGCTCGCCTTGTCCCAGTTCAACTGGTAACTCGACATATCCCACTGCATCAGTTGAAGCGCCGTTAAAGCCGTGGATACGAGCTTTGGATGGTTTCAAGTCTTTTGTTTCTAGCTTCATTTGATCGTAGGCCTTCTTGAAGATGATGTTGACTGAACTCCCATAATCAATCAGAATTCTTTTTACGTATGCTGGTCCGATCGTTGCAGATATGACCATGGGGTCGATGGTCGGAGCCTCTACCTGATCAGCGTCTCTGCTTCTGAACACAATATCGTCTGTCATTACCCGCTGCTGCTTAGCAGGGGCTTCGTCCTCCATGTTCGAACAACACTCAAAATCTGCATGCTTCAAGGAACTTGCATATCGCTCCATCTCCTGCCAATTCTTATCCGCGGGGTGAGGCCCACCGATAATTGTATTTATGACCAGTCTACCAACGGTCCGGGCAGGCTCCTCGGGATGACGTGGAGCTGGTGCACGACCTGGGTTGGACGTTCCCTGTCCTCCTTCTTGTGGATCCTTCACAAATTCCTGCAATTTCTTCTGCCTGATCAACTTTTCGATAGCGTCGTGCAAGTGTCTACATTCTTCCGTATTGTGTCCATAAGTCTCATGGAAGCGATAATATTTCCCGGTCCGCTTCTGTTCTTCAGTTGATTCTTTTGGACGTAGTTTTCTATACTGAAAAGTATTGCAGGTGGATAGGTAAATGTTTTCAAGTGGGGCGTTTAGCGGAGTGTACTCACTGTAGCTTGGAATTCTCGACTTCCACTTTCCTGCTTCTTTTCTTTTCCCTTGACTCCTTCCTCCGGACTCCTTGGGTTGCCCAGGTTTGTTCTGGACGTTGACTTGGACCTTTCCCGAGCTGTCTCCCGATTGCTTCACAGCGATGTTGCTCTTTATTGACTCTTGGACAGGCCCTGGCGCCTTATCTCGTCGTACCCACCTAGCTTCCTCTCTTCTTATGAACTGGTGTGCCTTAGAGTAGAAACGCTCTAGCGTAGCTGGAGGTTTTCCTGCCAGCCAGTCTCCAAACTCAGAGTCTGGATCCACACCTCTCATTACAGCCATCAGAATTGCATGGTCATTGGGATTACTGACTTCAGCTGCTGCCATGTGGAATCTTTGCAAATATTCCTTCAACGATTCGCCAGGATTTTGGATTACACTTGACAGAGACATCACGTCCTTTGGGCGCGTAGTGTGTATCCTGAACTGCTCAATAAACTTCTTCGCTAACTCCTCAAAATTTGATACGGATCGCGGAGGAAGTCGGGTGAACCACATAGTGGCGATCCCAGATAGAGTAATCGGAAAACACCTACACTTGGTGGCATCATTCGCTCTGGCTGAATCCATCATCCACTCGTACCTCATGACATGTTGTCTAGGGTCAGTCTTTCCTTCATATGCAGGAATAGTAGGCATACTATACTTCCTAGGGTACGCCGCTTGCAACACAACATCCATGAACAGAGTATGACTTCTTGACACTCCCCAATCATCATTCGATAACCCCTGATTTTCCTTCATCAACTGCCTGATCATGGCTGTCAGATCTGGTGTCTGTATGGAAGGCGGAAGGTCGGAGTCTGTTCTACGCGCCTGTCCATGCTGATGCCTCCTCTCTTGGCGATCTGCCAATCGTGCATCTTGAGGTTCGACATCGTTAGCATTTTGATGATCTGGGCCTCTATCTTCCATCTGTATCCCGGTCCTGAAGCTTCCAGCTCTTGCTTGGTCGCGGTCTCCAACTGTTCGAACAGCAGCATCTGCTCGCGCAGCATCAGTCTTGCGGCGTCTGCGCCTGGGAGGTTCATCAGATGAAGTAGAGCTGTCAGATGAGGAGTAAGCAGCGGGATTGCCCCCAGCATTCTGTTGCTGCTGTTGAGTAAGTTGTGCCATCAGGTTGGCATTGGCTTGCATCTGCTCTCCTAGTTGTCTCCTACTTTCCCTGAGCTCTCTCATCAAGTCGTTGAACTCTATTCTGGTGACAACTGGAGTTTGGTCCTGAGTGGCAACTCCTGTATTTGGAATTGCTGGTTGATTGCTAGGCCCTGCTTGTTGCACGCTAGCAGTCTCGTGGGCATCCGCATTGTGAGAAGCTGACCTGGTACGCGGTCTTGCCATTGTAGAGTTATTGGTATGAACTCTGAGTAGAATCAACGGATGTCCTATTAGTGAGTCGGATCTTCTTTGGGGGATTTGTTCAATCCAGTAGCTTCAAAGCAGATCCTTGAGGTCTGAGAATTCGATTCTCAGTGAAAGCACCAAAGTGTTAGCACCAAAATTGGTCACTAACCTCGTAGAAGAAGATTGTGAAGAGATATAAGTGATGAAATCAAATTAAATAGAGAAGACAGTGCTAATCTAAATACAGAAAGTAAGAACACCAAATTTATAGTGGTTCAGCGTAATTGCCTACGTCCACTTTGAGGTTAAACTTTATTGATCTTCTTTATAGTTGATTACAAATACAATTCGTGAATCAAATGCTTGAATGAAGTTGTTAAGTAGAGGATGAGTCTTGAAAATGGCAGAGTCTCCCCGGTGTTGTCTCTCCCAAAAAAGGATCCCTTTCACTGTGACCCTGCCCCTCTATTTATAGGCAAATATGGGCTGGACTTCCCAAATGGGCTGGATGGCCGAACACTCTAGCCCCAGTACAGTGGTCGCTGCATGCCGATCCTGGTATGCCGAACGCTCTGATGCCGATCAGCCCTTCCCATGTCGGACGATGCTTTCCATGCCGAACGGTCCTTGTGAAGTTGTGCATACTGAATGCCTTCTGAATGCCGAGCGCTCTCGTTGCCGAGTTATCCTATCGCCGAGTTCTACTGACGCCGAGTACCTTGGGATGCCGAGTACTCCTGTTGCCGAGTACTACGCCGAGTACCTTTGGATGCCGAGTGCCATGGGATGCCGAACGCTCTTGTAGCCGAGTGCCAGTTGATGCCGAACACTACTTGACGCCGAGTACCTTGGGATGCCGAGTACTCCTGTAGCCGAGTGCTAGTCGATGCCGAACACTACTTGGCGCCAAATTCTTCGCCGAACACTCCTGGATGCTAAATGCTTCGCCGAACACTCCTGGATGTCGGACACTCTCTGATGCCGAGTGCTACCTGATGCCGAGCAGTCTCGATGCCGAGCACCTTTGTATGCCGAACGCTAGCGCCGAGCATTGGTTGTCGCCGAACACTAAATGACGCCGAGTCTCCTGATCGCCAAGCACTACGGATGCCGAACGCTATGGATGCCGAGTCCCACTGGATGCCGAACAGTCCTTCATGCCGAGTAGTGGCCAATGCCGAGCACTCAGTTGCCTGGTCAAATCTCCAGGAAACACCTATATTTTTATTGTTTTTACATTATTTATAGCTATGGGTTTTTCATGACTAACATTTTTGCTCTTTCTAAATTTTTCATATAACAAAGTATATTTAGTTGGAGAGGATTTCTTTTTATTATTAACAAAACCTAGACCTATTTTATTTGAATGTGTATTTGTAGTATTTATAATTTTAGACAAATTTTTTCTACCTTTATTAAAATTAGGAACATTTTTGTATAAAGTTTTTCAATATTATTTTTAAGATCCTTGATTTCACTACAAAGAGAATCAATGGTAGAACCCAATTCACAATTTTCTTTAGCCAATTTGACATTCTTATCTTTGTAAATTTCAGGTTCACTATTTAGAGCAGTGGTTTGAGAAGTCAAGTTTGCACAAGAATCTTGCGATTTTTGGAGTTCTTCTTCCAAAATAATTTTTTCATCTCTAAGCATTCCAATTTCCAACTCTGCTCCTTTATTATCCAGGATTGTCCTTGTTAATCTTCCTAAGAGCATTTTATTTTTCATGTAGTTCTAAGTTCATTTCAAACGAATCATCATAAGGAATTTACGAACTTACATCATTGTTTATTGCCATGAAGCATACATTTGCTTGCTTTGAATCATTCTTACTATCATGTAAAGAGGACGAGTCTAAACCATCCCATGTAACTTGAAAGCCTTGCATTTATTTTCGAATTGTTTGTCATTCTTACTTCTAAAAAATTTCCTTTTTTGTATATTCGGGCAATCCTTCTTGATGTAACCGATTTTGTTGAGTTCATAACATTTTAGAGAAGATGAATTGTTGTTGTTTTCAAAACGCTTGATTTTACCACATTTCAAAAGCTTTTTAAAGTTTTGGGAAGGAACACAAAATTGTCTTCCCTACTGTCTAAATCATCTTCCGCTTGGAATGCAATAGTCTTTCATTCTTGAGCTTGAGTTCTTTTGGCCTATAAATTAACTTCATAGGACATTAAATTACCAATTAACTCTTCCATCTTAAGTATTGAAAGATCATTTGCCTCTTCAATGGCCAACACCTTTCATTCCTGCTCATCCGTGAAATAGTTAAGAACTTTTGAAACTATGTCAAATTCAGAAAAAATTTCTCCTAAGGCTATTAGAGCATAAATGATACCTTGAAACTTAGAATACATGTCAATAATGGTTTCATTTGATTTCATTCTAAAGTTTTGAAATTGATTCTTTAGCATCGAAATTTTTTTGTTTAACTTTGTTAGTACCTTCATGTGTGACTTGTAAAGTGTGCCATATATTATGGCAGGTTTGAAAACACTAACTCTATTAAGCTCATTTTTGTCTAAAGAGCAGAATAATTTTGCATTTTTAGCGGCATCATCTTTTTGTGTTTTAGACCATCTGTCATAATCAGTGGTAGGTATGACATATTTGACTTGTGTAGCATTTCATATTTCATACCCATTCGCTTGCATGTATATCCTAATCCAAGCTGACCAGTAGGCATAGTTAGAGTTGGTGAATAATGGTAGTCGTGCGGTGGATTGACCTTCAACAAAACTGGAAATTATTTTATCCATGTTACTTAACAAATATCATAAACTTTGTTACAGTTTAATAAACACCTCGTTTTGGTAACAAATGAAATTATATAAGATCTTGAGTAATATTAATGAATCTTAACTTAATGAGTTAATATAAATATGAAGATAATAAATAAGTAAAGTTAAGATACAATCATATTAGGATTTTTATACTTGTTCGAACCTCTCATCCTACTCTAGTCCCTAAGCTCTCCTTGGAAATTTCACTATCCAAAAGTCCTCATTTCACCCGGAGGAACAAGCTTACAAACGCTAGAGAAGCTGAATATGACTTCTCAAAACTCTAAAGAAAAACCTTTGCTTATCGACTTTAAAGTGTTCTTCAAAATACAAATAAGCCAAGTTCAAGTACATTGTTCCTATAATCTCTTTTGATGATGTATAGTTGAATATCCAAGTGTATAGAAAGCAGAGAATTTGTTTTGAATGCCTTTGAAATTGTTTAGAAATCAAGAATGAAACAACAAAGAATAGAATGGCAAGTTAACTATACATATAGAATTAAAAGGTTGCAATAGAGAGTTATAATTGTTAGCAAAAGATATAGCCATTAAAAAAGTTGCAACCTTTGGGAGGAAGAAGATCTTTTTTAAATTTGACCATTACAACCGATCAACCGTCTAAATTTCGATTTAGACGTATGAATTATTTTAAATTTTAGGAGACACTTCTATGTTTTGAAAACTTGTTGTTCTTAATTTTTTTTAAAATGTCTTTAAAACCTCAATCGGAGTCTAAATCCATGGTCAGACATCTGGTTGAATTATTCTGACATCTGAATAATCAGTAAAAATAAGTTATAAAGCTTAGGAATATTCAAATGTTTGAATGTTTGGTTAGACATCTGAAAAGTCATTTTAGATATCTTAATTCAATGTTTTTGGAATCCAAGAGCAGATAAATCAAAAAGCTTATAATTTAGACATTTGGAAATGTTGGTCAAACATCTGAAAATTGTAAAAACTGGATTTTTCTTTTCAAAACATTTTCTAAGTATGTAATCAAATATTTAAAATATTTTTCTAAGTAAAATCAAGTCAGAAAATGTTTGTGTGTGTAACATCATCAAAGAGATTATACAATGTAAAATCTTCTAGGACTTACAAAATATACCGACTTTATTTATATACTTGTAGAATTCTTCAAGCTTAAAAACTCATCAATCATTTTGAGTCTTTCCTTCATAATCTTGTCTCATATGATAAGAAGCACTACATGTAACAACCCGAAATTTAACCCATAATAGTTAATTCGTTAATTAATTAAATAATAAAATAACTTTGTGAAATTACCAGAATCGAGCTACGGGAATTGCACCATTGTGTCTGTGGTAATTTTCCGATCAATTTCCATATATAGAACATCAAAAATCGAGCTAATATGACCAAGATACAAAATAAGCAGAAATAAAAGAGAATATATATATATATATATATATGTATATATGGCAAGTCGACCTAGGCACCAGGCGGTCGACCGCCCGGTCGACCCGCCTCCCTTAATTACGAACGAACATTTATTCGTTCGAACATTCCACAGCGAATTTTGCCGACTTAATGACGTGTTTTGCATTCTTTACCCCGATCTGGTCCTTCCATTCTTGCATCTGATGGCTCCTATTCAGCCTATGACGTGGTTGCATCCCATTCAATCTTCAAAATCCAACGGTCTGAGATCCACTTCTACCCTTATAAATAGACCCCTAGAACTAACACTTTTTCTCATTCTAGGTTTTCTCCAATTGGGTTCACCTTTCTAGGAAGGACCCAAAAAGAAATAATTTTTCCAAGGAGAAATCGTTATAAATTAAATTATTTTACAACTCCAAGTGGATCCGGGAAGACCAAAAGAAGAGCTTAGGACCGGAGGTGAGTGATTGTAATTATTTAGATTTTTAAGTAATTTAAAATAATAGGGTTTACAATAGTTGTAGTTTTACTATGATTTTTGGAATAACCTCTTCAGTAGTTTATTTACAGTTTTTAGAATTATTTTCAGTCTATTTCTTTTAGCTATTATTTTTAGTTGATTTTAGTTTATTTCTGTTAATTATAGCTTTTCCATTTAATTATAGTTTATTTACAGTATTTTAGTTTATTTACTGTTATTTATACGTTATTTACATCTTCTTTCTACGCTTTGGATTTTCTTCTATTTTCAGTTTTCTTTATTTCCTCCTTCTTCTTCGCGTATGGATTAGAATAGGATTAACGCAAATATTGATTAAATTGTAAGAAAACTTAAATAATGGAATATAAGATGTAAATTACAAAGACTGTAAAATAAATGGAACTGGAATGAAATTATGCCTAATTGGACTAAAATTATGCCTAATTGGACTAAAATTATGCCTAACTATGACACTAATTGGACTGAATTAAAAAGATTGGCGTAGTTATAACTTAGAATTATAACTAAAAAGAGTAAAAGATGAAAGAGGCTTATTTTTCACACTTATACCTTGGGTTAAGTAATAAGCATAATTATAACATAGGTTATAATAAGAAAAAGAACAGAATAAGGCTTATTTTAAGACTTAGGATAAATTAATAAGCACAATAGTAGAGAAAAGTGTAAAGTCTTATTTAAATAATTTATCTAAGTTAATAAGTAAAGATGAAAGTAGGACCTGTACCAAATATCATTCACTATTAGACAAAACGGTGGTCTCACATTAGCCTGAAGTGAGACGAGGGCATGCTTATTCGAAAAATGGAAGTAATTGGTCAATTAGAAGTCCAAATCATGGGGGATTTGGATAAGGGACGCAACTAGATATTGTTTGGATGACGGGCCAGTACCAACAACATTTTCCCTATTTTCTGTGGACACATGGTGGTCTCACATTAGCCTGAAGTAAGACGAGGGGCACGCTTATGCTGGAGTTTGAGGTAATAAGAAGACCCAATAGGTGGAGCAAAAGGTAGCTTGGGCATGGTGGCAGTTACGCATGCGACTTCCATTCTGGTGCTCAGTAATCGCTATGAGTTCCAAGCGCTTAGTATGTGTGTCTTTCGTAGACACCGTTGCCTTCTGTGTAGGGAGCTATGTATTGTCTGGATCCACAGTGGTTGCTTTGTGCTTCTTTCATAGATACCATTGGCTGTTGTGTAGGGAGTTACCTAGTCTCTGGTCCACAGTAAGGTCTATGGAGTAGCAGGCCGATCAAAGGGTAGATTTAGGATTTCAGCCTAATTATAGGATTAGGAATTCAGCCTAATCAAAGCAGCTATCAAAGGCAAGTGCAAATAATCAAAGTTAATTCGTATTTATTTCGAGCTTATTCCTTCTCTCTATTTCCTTTCTTTCCTTTTATATACTAGAACTGTTGTAATTGCTTAAAGATTCTAGTAATTACTATCATTCACCAGACTTTTAGTCTGACCCACTCCTCCATTTTCCTATTTTCCCCATTGTCTAGCAAGAGCAAGGACGATAGATTGCAGACACTTGGAGACTTCTTTAGTAGAGATTTCTTACGTATTTCTCTTCTTTATTTTCAGTTTTTAGCTTATTCCATGTACTGGCACTTTGTGAGGGATAGTTTGTATTCTGATATATGAGACCGAGGTTTTGACTTCATGAGACATATATTGGTATTTTGAGACATATGATGTATTTGGTTTTATAATTCTATATTATGAAGTTTGACTTTTAGCAAATTATTATTTTAATTGTTTCCGCTGTTTTTATCTATTTTGTCTTCTGAATCTTAGTCTCTGCTAGTTTTAGTTATACCTACAACGTACCACATCTTTTTAGTGTGTCCTTTTGGGTATACTAAGGGGTGTGAGGTGTTACACTTGGTATCAGAGCCTAAGGTTACAAGATTCCTAAAAAATTTATTTTTAAAAGTAAAGTATTTTTCAAAATAACTTGTTTTGAAAGTATTTTTCCGAAAAGAACTTTTAGAAATGATTTTAAGTATAAAAGAGTTTTTATAAAAATACCCTTATAAGTCCAGTTCAATCTCCCTTTGACTCTTTCCTAAGCTATCCTATTTCTTTTTGTAGAATGGCTGATGCCCCGAACCTTCCTGAGGGCATTCCAGTCCCAGCCTGGTTTCGTAGGTACTTACAAGCCACGACTCCAGAGGTGCATGGGCCTGCACCCAATCCTGCACCAGCGGGTGGGAATCCCATCAACCTACCTACCACCATCAATTTCTCTAAGCTTTGTGAAGATTTTGCGAGTTTGGACGGGAATACTTTTTCTGGCAAGGAGACTTTTGTGGAGGTGAGAGCATGGCTTTAGGACACAGAGAGGATTTTTGGTCTTTTGGGGTTGGATGATCAACAGCGAGTTCAGCTAGCCTCTTGGCAGCTGAAGGAGGAGGCATCTTATTGGTGGGAGTTGATCGAGTTGGAGGGAAGGAATATTACTTGGGATGGATTCCGGGAGCGATTCAATAGGAAGTTTCTGTCTCAGGCGGAAGAGAGTGTTCAGTTGGAGAGGTTTATAAATTTAAAGCAAGGGAGTCTGTCTGTTAAGGAATACATCAATCAATTCAATGAGCTATCGTGGTTTGGTATGGATTTGGTGAACATGCATCATAAGAAAGCTATGAAGTTTGCAAAGGGATTGAATCAACCCCTTCAGGGATTATTGCTGACTCATGTGACGATGGGAGCTACCTATGAGTCTTTGGTCGAGATGGCGCTTATGTCAGATGCAGTCAAGGAAGGAGGGTCTAAAGAGGTGGTTAAGTCAGAAAGTTCAAAGAAGAAGTGGTGGGACAACAATAAGAAGAAGAAGAAAGGTGATGGTCCTTAGAAGCAGATTAAGAAAGGAATAAAGTGCCGCAGTTGTGGGAACATTGGTCATATTGCCAAGGATTGCAGGAAGGAGAAGATGAAGGGTAAGTGCTATAATTGCGGGCAGCCCGGTCATATGAGTAGGAGTTGTCCCCAGGGAGCTGGTCAGGGAGCGAGTGCACCAGTTGTGTAGATTCAGGCGTCAGACGCAGCACCTTCCAGTAGCATTCCAGATAGAGGTAGGAAAGTCACAGTTGAAGGTTTGATTTCTATAACTGATTTTCCCATTCAGACTTTATTTGATTTTGGAGCATCACGCTCTTTTATCTCTAGCTCTCTAGTAGACTGTTTGCACTTGGACATATCATTAGTAGTAGACCCCATTATTTTTTCAAACCCCATAGGAGGATCAGCACACTTATCTATGGTTTGTAGGGGTTTGAAAATCTTTATCCTAGGCGTAGAATTTGGCTGTGACACCTATGTTTTGGGATTCTCGGGGTATGGGATGATCTTAGGGATGGATTGGCTATCCACATACAGAGCTATATTAGACTGCGAGAGGTGAGTCGTTAGACTTGAGACTTGCAGTGGTAGGACTCTGGAGGTATCTTGTGACTCGCAAGGGTCAGTCTCGTTGAGTTTTCTCTATTCCCTCGATTCATCTTCATCAGAGTTGCATTCGGTTCCCATCGTCAGAGATTTTGCAGACGTCTTTGAGGAGGTTAGGGGACTGCCCCTTAAGAGAGAGATTGACTTAAGGATTTATTTGACCGAGAATGCCAAGCCAGTAGCATTACCTGTGAGACACATGGCACCTAGGGAGAGGAAAGAATTGAGCAAGCAGATCCGTGAGCTTTTGGAGAAGGGATTCATAAGAAGGAGCATATCGGAGTGGGGAGTGCCAGTCGTCTTCGCCACTAAGGCAGATGGTTCTCTCATACTTTGCATGGACTATGGGGAATTAAATAAGCTCACAAAGAAGAATCGATATCCACTCCCTAGGATTGATGATCTTTTTGACCAGTTAATAGGCTCTTCAGTTTTCTCTCAGCTTGATTTAGCCACGGGATTCCATCAGCTTAGGGTGGCGGAGGACAGTATATATAAGACCTTGTTTAGGACACTAGACATATTTTTCAAGTGGTTGGTTATACCATTTGGGCTAACCAATGCTCCTGCCTATTTCGTTGATTTGATGAGCCGCGTCTTTAAGGATGTCCTAAATAAGTTTGTGGTGGTATTTGTGGATGATATTTTGGTATTTTCCAAGAATATGGAGGAGCATGCTGTTTATTTGGAAGAGGTTCTTAGCACACTTCGTAGTCATCATTTGAGAGCTAAGTTTTCAAAGTGTCATTTTTGGAGAGAGGAAGTTCGTTTCTTAGGGCACGTAGTCTCGAAGGAAGGTTTGGCTATTGACCCCGCCAAGGTTATTGCAGTGCAAGATTGGAAGGTCCCCAAGAACGTTACCGAGGTATGGAGCTTCCTAGGATTGGTTGGCTACTATAGGAAGTTCATTGGAGAGTTTGCCAAGATTTCGGCACCACTCACGTGCCTTACTAAGAAAAATAAAGCTTTCGTGTGGGACGTGGATTGTGAGGATTCCTTCACGAAGCTTAAGAGAGCCCTTACTAGTGCACTAGTGTTAGTTTTACCCGATAGAGCTAAGCCTTTCACTGTATACAATGATGCATGCTGAATTGGTCTAGGAGTGGTGTTGATGCAAGAAGGGAGGGTAGTGTGTTATGGTAGTAGGCAGTTAAGGACGCATGAGAAGAACTACCTTACCCACGATTTGGAGTTGGCTGCCATAGTTTTTGCACTTAAGTCTTGGAGACACTATTTGTTTGGAGAGAGGTTTGAGCTTTTTACCGACCATAAGTCTTTGAAGTACCTATTCTCGTAGAAGGACTTGAACTTGAGGCAACAAAGGTGGATGTAGATTTTAGCCTCGTATGATTTTGAGATAGCTTATATCCCTGGCAAGGGTAACGTGGTCGCGAATGCATTGAGTAGAAAGAAAGCAACCCTTAGTCCTTTGTTCGTAGAGTGGAGGAGCTTGGAGTTTATTTCTATTTTTGATTTTAATCCCACCATGGACATTACACCCAGATTGTTTGCGACATTAGAGGTGAGGCCTACCCTTATGGATCAGATTAGCTCGAGGCAATGGGAGGATTCAGAGCTCATGGACATTATGGATTGGATTAGCTGAAGAGAGGTCTCTAGGCATCTCCAACGTTATTCCATAGATAGTAGGGGGTGGCTTAGGAGAGATGGGAGGCTTTGTGTTCCACGCGCCAACGACTTATTGAGATCAGTTTTGAAGGAGGCGCACCATTCCCGTATGACTATTCATCTAGGTGGTGACAAAATGTATCGGGATATGAAGAGGATGTTCTATTGGGGTGGTATGAAGAAGGATGTGGCGGAGTTTGTAGCTAAGTGTCTTATATTCCAAAGTGTAAAAGCAGAGCAGCAGAAACCCGATGGATTACTTCAGCCTTTACATATACCGGAGTGGAAGTGGGACAACATTTCTATGGATTTTATAGATGGTTTACCCCGTTCTAGGAAGGAGAATACTAGCATTTGGGTGATTGTTGATAAATTGACCAAGAGTGCCCACTTCATCCCAGTTAAGAGTAAGCGTACGGCTTCATATTTGGCATCCTTGTATATTCGAGAGATAGTCCGACATGGAGTTCCTTCTAGTGTGGTGAGTGATAGAGATCCCATTTTCACTAGTGAGTTTTGGAGGAGCTTACAGGAGGCGCTAGGGACGCAACTGAGATTGAGTACGGCCTATCATCCTCAGACAGATGGCCAAACGGAGAGGATCAATAGGGTGCTTGAGGATTTGCTGCGGATGTGCATTTTGGACTTTGGAGGAACTTGGGAGGAGCATCTTCCGTTGGTTGAGTTTACGTACAATAATAGTTACTTAACAAGTATAGGTTTGGCACCATTTGAGGCTTTATATGGGAGATCTTGCAAGTCCCCGTCATGTTGGGTAGAGTCTACAGAGAAGTTATTACTTGGACCCGATATGGTTAGGGAGACCTCTGAGAGGGTGGATTTGATTCAACGGAGGATGAAGATGGCTCAAGACAGAAATAAGTCGTATGCGGACATGTGGAGGAGAGACTTAGAGTTTAAGGTTGGAGACTTAGTTTTTATCAAAGTATCCCCGCTTAGGAAGGTGGTAAGGTTTGGGTCGAATGGAAAGTTAGCCCCTAGATTTGTTGGACCATTCCTTATCGTAGAGAGAGTTGGGAAGATGGCTTACAGAGTGAAGCTACTTGATAGGCTCGCATGAGTGCACGACGTTTTCCATGTTTCGCACTTGCGAAAGTGCTTACATGACTCGACGGAGGTTGTAGATCCTAGTCAGTTAGAGGAGGTGGAGGTAGAAAGGGAAGCTTTTGTTCGGTGTATCCCCACGAAGATTGTTGGAAGAGACATCAAGCGACTAAAGAATAAGGAGGTTCCACTGGTGAAGGTGCAATGGGGAGATAATGTTGCAGGCGCCACTTGGGAAGCAGAAGAGAAGATTCTTACTTCCTATCCTCATCGTTTTGATAGTAAGATTTATAATTCCTTTTTTCATCTTTAGTTTTGAATATGTTCTTTCCTTTATTATCCTTTGGGAGGGTAGAACTTAGGATTTAACCTACGGATGGTAGGATTTGATGTAAACATTATAATAGAACATGTTATGAATGATGTATGCTAGTGATTGCAAGTGGTTGCTAGTGGATGCATATAGGTACACTAGGCACTATTATTCTTTAGGGATCGACCTAACTAGGACAATAAAGCATATGCATATGGATGTATGCACATTTTTATTTTATTTCCATGGTTGCTATAAATGGATGTTTATCACATGATTGTTGCATTTGGATGATGTTTGTAGCACGTATATAAAATTATCAGTTATCATTAGGAAATTTTTGCATTCATTTGGATATATGGCACGGACATGATTGCATAAAATGAGGTCAACTGAATCAGTGAACTGTCTAATCTTTTGCATTAGTTAGGAACATTTACATTACACTAATTGCATAAGTATCATAAATTGCATTAGAAAAACTTAAGGACAATGGATGAATGGTTGATGATTGAGTAGTTGATTGTAGAATTGGATGAAAACATTTAGTACATTCTTTTATCCTTAGAGATTTCAGGGACGAAATCCTTTAAGGAGGGGAGAATGTAACAACCCAAAATTTAACCCATAATAATTAATTCGTTAATTAATTAAAAAATAAAATAACTTTGTGAAATTACCAGAATTGAGCCATGGGAATTGCACCATTATGTCCACGATAATTTTCTGATCAATTTCCACATATAGAACGTCAGAAACCGAGCTAATATGACCAAGATACAAAATAAGCAGAAATAGAAGAGAAATATATATATATATAAGGCAGGTCGACCGGCCGATCGACCTGGGCACCAGGCGGTCAACCGCCCAGTCGACCCGCCTCCCTTAATTACGAATGAACGTTCATTCGTTCGAACGTTCTAGAGTGAATTTTGCCGATTTAATGACGTGTTTTGCATTCTTTACCCCGATTTGGTCCTTTCATTCTTCCATCCAATGGCTCCTATTCAGCCTATGACGTGGTTGCATCCCATTCAATCTTCAAAATCCAACGATTTGAGAACCACTCTACCCCTATAAATAAACCCCTAGACCTAACACTTTTTCTCATTCTAGGTTTTCTTCAATTGGGTTCACCTTTCTAGGAAGGACCCTAAATGGAATAATTTTTCCAAGGAGAAAATCATTATAAATTAAATTATTTTACAACTCTAAGTGGATCCGGGAAGACTAAAGGAAGAGCTTAGGACCGGAGGTGAGTGATTGTAATTATTTAGATTTTTAAGTAATTTAAAATAATAGGATTTCCAATAGTTGTAATTTTACTATAATTTTTGGAATAACCTTTTTAGTAGTTTATTTACAGTTTTTAAAATTATTTTCAGTCTATTTCTTTTAGCTATTCTTTTACGTTGATTTTAGTTTATTTCTGTTAATTATAGCTTTTCCATTTAATTAAAGTATATTAGTTTATTTACTGTTATTTATACGTTATTTACATCTTCTTTCTACACTTTGGATTTTCTTCTATTTTCAGTTTTCTTTATTTCCTCCTTCTTCTTCGCGTATGGATTAGAATAGGATTACCGCGAATATGGATTAAATTGTAAGAAAACTGAAATAATGGAATATAAGATGTAAATTACAAAGACTGTAATATAAATGGAACTGGAATGAAATTATGCCTAATTAGATTGAAATTATGCCTAATTATGACATTAATTGGACTGAATTAAAAAGATTGGCCTAGTTATAACTTAGAATTATAACTAAAAAGAGTAAAAGATGAAAGAGGCTTATTTTCACACTTAGACCTTGGGTTAAGTAATAAGCATGATTATAACGTAGATTATAATAAGAAAAAGAACAGAATAAGGCTTATTTTAAGACTTAGGATAAATTAATAAGCACAGATAATAGAGAAAAGTGTAAAGGCTTATTTAAATAATTTATCTAAGTTAATAAGCAAAGATGAAAGTAGGACCTGTACCAAATAGCATTCCTTATTAGATAAAACGGTGGTCTCACATTAGCCTGAAGTGAGAGAGGGCATGCTTATGCTAAAAATGGTAGTAATTGGTCAATTAGAAGTCCAAATCACGGGGGATTTGGATAAGGGGCACAACTAGATATTGTTTGGATGACGGGCCAATACCAATAGCATTTCCTCTATTTTCTATGGACACACGGTGGCTCACATTAGCCTGAAGTGAGACGAGGGGCACGCTTATGAGTTTGAGGTAATAAGAAGACCCAATAGGTGGAGCAAAAGGTAGCATGGGCATGATGGCAGTTACACGTGTGACTTCCATTCTGGTGCTCAGTAATCGCTATGAGTTCCAAGCGCTTAGTATGTGTGTATTTCATAGACACCATTGCCTTTTGTGTAGGGAGCTATGTATTGTCTGGATCCACAATGGTTGCTTTATGCATCTTTCATAAATACCATTGGCTGCTGTGTAGGTAGTTACCTAGTCTCTGGTCCGTAGTAAGGTCTATGGAGTAGCAGGACGATCAAAGGGTAGAATTAGGATTTCAGCCTAATTATAGGATTAGGAATTCAGCCTAATCAAAGCAGCTATCAAAGACAAGTGCAAACAATCAAAGTTAATCAATTATGTCCATTTAGTTAATTCATATTTATTTCCAGCTTATTCCTTCTCTCTATTTCCTTTCTTTCCTTTTATATACTAGAACTGTTGTAAAGTCTATTACTTTTACTTTGCTTAAAGATTCTAGTAATTACTATCATTCACCAGACTTTTAGTCTGACCCACTCCTCCATTTCCCCCTTTTCCCCCTGTAGGCTCGCAAGAGCAAGGACGATAGATTACAGACACTTGGAGACTTCTTTGGCAGAGATTTTTTATGTATTTCTCTTCTTTATTTTTAGTTTTTAGCTTATTCCATGTACCGGCACTTTGTGAGGGATAGTTTGTACTCTGATATTTATGAGACCGAGGTTTTGATTTCATGAGACATATATTGGTATTTTGAGACGTATGATGTATTTGGTTTTATAATTCTATATTATGAAGTTTGACTTTTAACAAATTATTATTTTAATTGTTTCCGCTGTTTTTTTATCTATTTTGTCTTGTGAATCTTAGTCTCTACTAGTTTTAGTTATACCTACAACACACCACATCTTTTAGCGTGTCCTTTTGGGTATACTAAGGGGTGTGGGTGTTACACTACATATACATTCATATAGTTATCTTCAATCAAAACACAAAAAGGCAGGATCTAACAGATTATCTCAAGGAAAAGCCAATCGGCTATATCGATGAATCCTTCAAGAAGCTTGTTGAAAATGCTCTCCAACATGACTGTCTTTATCCAAAGTCTAGGACTATTGTTGTTGTTCCCAAAGAAGCTTCTAAGCTGTAAGTGGGTGGAGGTGGAAAAAGAAAAAAGGAATAACAACAAGGGTAAGAAGTAGTTTCAAGCTAAGGGTGGCCAAATTAATGGCAAATGGGACCCTACCAGCTATCAATGTGGAGAGAAGGGTTATCTTAGCTGTAGCTACAAGAATGCGGAGAAAAAGCGCTTGAATTGCAACAAAGCCAAGCACATAAAGAAAAACTAGACCAGGTCATTGATTGGCAAGTAGTTTGTGGCTAATTATGCACTTAATGTCATTCCAACTTCGTCGAGCGCTCCATTGGTGAAGGAGAAGGAGAGGGCACTACTATCCAAGGTATGATTTCTATTTATGGTATACCTATTCATGTTTTATTTGGTATTGGTACATCATATTCTTTTATATTTAGTGATCAAGCAGATGGACTTGGATTAAGACTAGACTTAGTAAACATACCTCTGGTAGCAACAAACTCTATAGTGATTCGACCAGTTTGTGTATGGTTTGTTGTGACCTAGTGTTGTCGAGTCATGGTTTTGTATTCCCTTGCAATTGCTTTATACTTAGTTTGTTGGGTTCGGTATCATATTGGGAATGGACTGGTTGAAAAAATATGGAGTCATAGTGGACCATGAGAGATTGATAGTGGCGATCGTGATAGATGATGAGCGTAGGCTAGAGTTGAGCTATATGCCCGAGGATGCAGTGATGGTTGTCTTCTGCAATGGGAGATTGAGTTCCGCACCGACTTAGTGAAGGATACAAGGCTAGTAGTTATTTCATTGGTGTGTATGACATCCAAAGAGCAATGTGAGCTCAAGATGCAAGTGAATGACTAGTTGAGAAATGGGTTTATTCGATAGAGTATACCCAAGTGAGGAGCACCCATAGTATTCGCCATGAAAGCGGATGGCTTCCCTAGACTTTGCATCGATTACCGTGAGCCAAACAATGCGATGAAGAAGAAAAGGTATCCACTTTTGCATATTGATGACTTGTTCAATCATCTCCATGGTGCTAAAGTGTTTTCTCAGTTAGACTTAGTAATGGGGTTCCATCAACTGAGAGTAGCAACAAAGATCGTGTCTGCTTCTATACACCATTGGGATTCTATGAGTGGGTGGTTAAACCGTTTGGGCCAACCAATGCACCAATATACTTCTTTGATCTCATGAATCGTGTTTTCAAAGACTAATCGAATATATTTGTGTTTTTATTTGCAGCTGTATTCTCCTCTTCTCCTGGATGGAAGAATAAAAAAAGACATACTGGAATATTATGCTAGAGGTGTTGAGGAAGCATCAGTTGAAGATGAAATTTTCGAAGTGTCACTTCTGGAGGAGAGAAGTGCGGTTCTTTGGTCAAGTTGTTTTCGACTAGGGCTTCATTATGGATTTTGCCAAGGTAGCAATAGTCTAGGATTAAACCAATCCAAGACTGATATGGATGTGAGAAGCTTCCTTAGATTAGTGGGATATTATAGATGATTTATAAAGAACTTTTCAAAGGTAGTGGCAACGCTAACCAACTTAATGAAGAAGAATCAGATTTTTACTTGGGATGTGTGAAGAGAGCATGTGTTTGTGAGTCTGAAGGTAAGGTTGATGAGTGCAATAATTTCGATTGGAAATAAGGAGTTGACAATATACATAAATGCATGTGGTATTGGATTAGGTGCGGTACTGATATAGAGGGGCAAAGTTATCGCATATAGTAGTCGGCAGCTAAAATCGCATGAGTGGAAAATCCAACCCATGATTTGGAGTTTGCAACAATCGTGTTTGTACTGAAGATTTGTGGCAGAATCTATTAGGAGAGAGGTTCGAGTTATTCATTGACTACAAATCATTGGGTACTTCTTCTCATAGAAGGACCTTAACCTTTGCCAACAGTGATGGTTAGAGTTTTTTTCCTCCTACGACTTTGAAATTTCCTATAAACTTGGTAAGGGAAATGTAATCGTTGATGCTTTGACTAGTAGACATGCTAGCTTGGGAGTAATGTTGCTAACATGGAAGCAACTTGAGTGTATTACTGGTTATGACTATAGATCTCGATGCGATAGAGCTAGATGTTTTAGTGAGTTTGACTACTAGGCCTACTCTAATTGAGTAGAATATTACTAGTTAGAGACATGATGCCAGACTAGTGGAGATCAGTGCTAAGATAGAAAAAGGAGTAAAGTCCGAGGAGATGAAGAGGAATAGACTTTTCGATGATGGTTGGCTCTGTATGGTTGGGAGATTGTTTGAACATCATGTTGATGGATTGAGGAATGAGGTGCTATGTAAGTGCCATCATTCGATATTAAATGTACATCCCAAAGGCAATAAAATATATCGTGATATGAAGTAGACATTTTATTAATAAGGAATGACGAAGGATGTAACATCCCATATCTGGAGGCCAAAAGCTAAGCGCTACAGATGCTGCAGTCATCTGTAGTATTAAATTCTGGTGAAAAAATACGGTAATGCTAATGGTATCCATAATATCAGAAGCACTTGAATATGAACAAATCACAGATTTCAAAACAAATTTTACTGATTACATTTCAAAACAAATTCATATCTAAGTTACATAATTCCATAATCGTTTCCCAAGTAAAGATCAAATATAAGCATTACAAAATACGCCAAGAGCGACATATGACGATGCCCCCTTGGTTGATCAGAGTCAATATAGTCATATATGACTTAATGCACAGCGGAAATAAACAAAATAATCTATAACTCCTAATTAGCTACCCATCAGCTACCTGCTCGTCTCCGGAAGCATTATTCACCAAAATTTCTAAACCTGAAAACCTTAACCCTCAGCCTACTCAAATCAATTTTGAGCACCCGAGAGTTTAAGGGGAAAAAACTTCGATGCAGACATAAAGCCTGGTGTGAATAATTCTATTACATCTCGGTTTACTGATATTAAGTGAGACCACGACACTTAGCGGAACAGGTTTCCCCTCACTAATATCCTCTTTAAAACATATATTTTGCAAATCCTTTCCTGCAACCAAACTGGTTAATCAAACTGATATAATAATGATAATAATAGCTAAGTACGTTAAGCTATAATTAGATAATTAATGAACTATATGTTCATAAGTAATAAATGGACTTTCTGTCTGAAAACTGGGCTGACTGCCCGCAAACTGGACTAACTGTCCGCAAACTAGACTAACTGTCCGAATCAAAATGGACTATCTGTCTGAATCATTTTCTTAGGGTTAACTACCCTTCATCTTTTTCCTTGAAAACCTTTTCAAAACGATTTCACCTTTTAAATCATACCTATATAAGGAAATTATATTCTCAGCTTTATTCTAAGCTATTTTTCCATGTTATACATACTTTTATTCAAAATAATGTTGATGAATTTTAATAAGGATTGACTATCCTTTCAAAACAAGTTAAAACTCTTTTTAACTTGAAAATACTTAGGCTATATTGCCTATTTAATACATTCGAAACCTTTGTCTAAAACCTGTAAACAACCCTTTTGAAACCCTTGAAGGTAACCCCTTCGAAAACAATGAAAGTGACCCTTTCAAAACCATTAAAAGATTTCCTTCGAAAGCTTCAAAACATTAGACACCCCTCTTTAAAACCATTAAATATTGCCTTTCGAAAACATAGGAAAAGGCTTTCCTTTCAACCCTTTCGAAACCCTAGGGAACCACCCCTTCAAACCATTCACTAAAACTCTTTCGAAAGCATTAAAACACTAAGGTAGTGTTTGGTTTTTTATTTTTAGTTTTGGGTTTTCGTCCATACAAAAATGCACACAACACATTTATATTATCAAAAATGACCAATTTATAAAACGAAGTTAACATACAAAATAAAAAACAACTTTTTTTTTATTTTCCGCGTTTTGAGAAATAACACAAGCACGTAAAACAATCCATTTTTCCGTCGTCGCTTTATCCCCTGCGTCCTCTCATCCGTCTTTCTTTCATCGCTTCCGTCGTCCCTCCATTCTTCTCATACTTGAGTTACATATTGAAAACCGAAAATACAAAATTCGTTTTTAAACAAAACAGTACCTAAACCTTTCGAAAGCCTTTGGGTTCAATTTTAAAACATGTGGAAACCTTTCGAAACCATTCAAAAATTTATCCCTTCGAAACCTTTGAAAACTATTTCGATCGAAACCATTTGGATTAGGCCTTCAAGTAGAGCAAAAGGATTAGAAACCCATTAAAGTCGAAAGCATCTGTTTCAAAACCATTAAAAACTGTCTCTTTCGAAACAATTTGGGTTTTACTTCAATCATATAAAAAGGGTCTTTAAAACATTTAAGTCAAAAGCATCTGTTTCGAAACCATTTCGTAAGTAAAGAAGTGATGGTGTTGAAACCATCCCTTCGAAAGTATTGGAGAAGTGGCCAAAATTTTAGAAAACAAAGTAAATAATCCTTTCGAAACCATCTGGGTCGAAAGGTAGAAAGCGGCAGTAAAAAGGCTTTGACTTAGTCGAAAGAAATCATTTAACCCAAAAGTGCAACCCAATTGAAACCATTTCTTTAAATCCATTAAACCCAGTCGAAAGCTAACTGAGTCGAAATTTACTCAGTCGATAGCCATTTAGTCGAAAGCAAGCAGGCACATTTTAATTTAAAAGCAAAGTAATGTCTTAACCCCTTCAGAACCCCTGGTTTCGACTCCATACCTTCTGCCTACATCCAATTCACTATGTACTAGTTCCTTGATACCATGTGCATTGGTTTCGACTCTGTCAGAGGCGAAGCTAAGGAGGCAGAACCTGGTGTCGAAAGTATCGAAACAACGAAAAACATGTAGCAAATAGTTCTTTTCACCTAACCTGCTTTACATTCTAATTTTGATTGGTTGCCTCTTTTCTTTACCACTAAAAAGTACTGCAATTTCAGAACTAACTATTTGGATTATTTGTACAAAGCCCCTTCTCCTTTTATAAATATATATAACATTTAAGTCCCATACCTTAAATAATTTTATATACCCATGAAAACACTTAGGAAAAATCTACAAAAATTCCAAAAAATCTCTTTTAATATGTTTTCCAACATATAAAACTTTTAGACCCAAATCTTTTATTATTTAACCGTAAATAATTTATAACCCAAAATAACATTTTCTTTACTATAAAATTCATATAAATTCCACAAAAAATAAAAAAATTCGGAAAATTGAAACCTATCTCTAAAATATCATTTATGAACTTTATAAAAATTTGCAAGGCATTTGGATGTCATTTAATAGGTTTTTCAAATCAAAACATGTCATTAAATCTATATGAACAACCATAAATTATCAACAGGTATATATAATCATTCCATCATTAAAAAACATGGCAAATCAATGCAAAATATTTCGGATTTCATCTAAAAACCGAAAACAAAACAATTATGAGATGTAACCATTATTCACCTTAGCTTTAGAGATTAAAGAGATTGAGATGTGAATGGATTTGATTTGCTTAAGCTTCTTCCTAGCTTTTCTTAACCTTCTTCCTCTTTTCCTTGTAAATGGTGGACGACCACTTGTTTTAAATTTTTTGATAAAATGAAATAAACGTGTATCGGAATACATAGCCAAGTTTTAGGGATATAGGAATGGCCTCTTTCCTATTTTACCCCTCCCTTATTTTATGTTAAACTCTTCTTTTAATTCATTATTTAAATGGCACAACTACCCCTTAATTAAATCAAATCTCAATCCCCTAATCAACACATTATTTTATTTAATTTAACTAATTAAATATCCTAAATAATGTTACCAAAAATCTGGGGTGTTACAAAGGATGTTGGGATATTCATCTCGAAGTGTATGAACTGGCAACTAGTGAAGGCTAAATAGAAGAAGCCAAGTGGTTTGCTGCAACTACTTGAAGTTCTCTAGTGGAACTGAGAATAGATATCAATAGATAGACAAGGACCAGAGGAGGGTATGATATCATCAGGGTCATTGTTGCCAGATTGATGAAGAGTGCTCGATTTATACTCATAAAGTCTAATAAAATGACCTCCAAGTTGTATGTGAAGTGGATTATACGATTCCATGATGTGTCGAAAAGCATTTTAAGTGACAGAGACCCAGTGGATTTTAGAAGAGCTTACACTAGGCGCTAGGGACATAGTAGCATTTGAGTACAGCTTATCATCCACAAATTGATAGGTAGACTTAGTGGGTAAATCGTATCTTGGAGGATCTCTTGCAAGCCTGTATACTCGACTTTGGGGGCTTGTTGCAACTATTTGAGTCTGCATACAACAACGGTTATCGATCTAGCATTGGTATGACCCTATCAGAGCCATTATATGGCCGGTCATACAATTGTCCTTCATGTTAGTAAGAAACAGATGAGAAACCGATAATTGGGCCAGATACGATAAGAGAAACTTTAGAGAAGATCGAGATATTTTGATGATGAATAAAAGCTACTCAAGATATATAGAAGAGCTACATTGATAAAAGGAGACATGATTTGGATTTCTTTGTCGGTTATTGGTTATTTGTCAAAATCTCTGTATTGAAGAATATATTTTGATTTGGTACTAAGGGGAAGTTGGTACTGATATTCATAGGTCCTTTTTCGATACTTGAGAGGATTGGAAGCCTACTTACAAAGTCGACTTACCTCAAAAGATGGCGATCCATTCGTATATTTGGACATGATACAAAGAAGCTTAGGAGGAAGATGGTGAAATTAGTGAAGGTTCAATGGGGGTGAAAGCGAGAGCGATTGCACTTGGTAAACCAAGGACAACATGAAGATTGCTTATCCATAACTCTTTACTTGGTAAGACTTTTTAATGATCGCATTTACTTTCACTTTTAATATCATGTAAAGTTGTTTGGTGAAACACCCCATATTTTGAAGTGCCATTATATGGAGAATTCATTAGACAATTACTTCATCAAAGAACATTATGAGATAACAATTAAGTAAGATAAGTTTATTAATGGAATAAGAAGTGAATGTAAGATGAATATTTAGAGGAACTAAAAGGGCTAAGCTAGAAAGGGATTTTAGCCCAAGTCCAAACTATTATCCCCGACTAATTCCATCTTCCAATTCATTTTTCCACACTCTTGCTAAAAAAAACATAAGTCGACCACCACTTAGAATAAAAGAAGGAGAAAATCAAGCCATAATAAGAGATGATTTCACCCCTAAGAAGAAAAGAAGATTTTAATCAAGTTTAAATCCAACCTAGGTGAGTAAAACATTCTCTAATTGCTTCCAAACTCAACGAGTTTGGATTGTACGTGTTTATGATGATTAAAATGATGTCAAATGAGTTTTAGTGATATAATATTTTCATTCATGTTTTGGATTTAAATGGTAATGGTTTTAACATATTTAGAGTATAATGCGGATTAAATCTCCACTAAATCATTTGAAATTTTTATATAATATTTAGAACATTAATTTGGAGATGGGCTTTTTATTTCATAATTTTCAGGAATTAATTGGATTTTATATGAATTTTCTAAGTAGGAAAATGCTTAATTTCGGGTTTTAATTACTTAAAATGTGAAAAATATTTATATTGATCTGAAATTTTTATATGAATTGAAGAATAATCAATTGGAATTTTGTCAATTTTAAGGATTTTTCCCATGCAAATTCGAATTGATACAAATTATTAAGTAAAGGAAAGGGTTAATTACAAATGGTAATTTAACTAATAAATTAAGGAAATAATTAGTAATTGTAGAGCAAGAGAAACTTCATCTCCTGAAAATATTACTGTAAATACTTATGTTAACCTATTAGAATTCAAAAAATAATAAGGTTTGGTGGAAAGTAACTACTTTTAATGGTAATAAAACAGTTTCAAGTTAATTACAAAACTGCTATTAAATACACAGTAACTATAATTTATCAACATGCGATAACATTAGAACTTGGAATGTGATAGATTTGTAACTTTGACACTCGATAGCTTAAAACTTGACAAGCGATAACTTTAAAACATGCGATAGTTTTTGACATACGATAGGTTTAGACCTGCATTAGCTTTTGACACGTGATTGGTTTAGACATGAGACAACTTGGCATGCAATAGATTGGCATGGGATATCTTTAAATGCGTGATAGCTTCGACCTGTGCTAGCTTTAGGCATGCGATAGTTTTGGAGGCACGATAGCTTAAGATGTGCGATAGTTTTGATCTGTGACAGCTTTAGTATGTGATATTTATGAAGGTGCGATAGCTTTAAGATGCGATAGATTTGCAACTTTTACACATTATAGCTCAAACTTTAATAGCATTGAACTTTGACAGGCAGTAGCTATCTAATGTCAACAGGCGATAACTAATGATGCTAAGAATTTCTAAGTAAGTAAATGAACTTTTTTGAGCACTTTGGAAGCCATCTTCCAAAGTGATGGTTGAGAATTTCATAGGAATGAAATGACCAAATAGAATAATAAGTTAGAATACGAAGACATGCTAAAGTAGGAAGAGGAAACTAATCTTAGAAAAGCTAAGTAAAGATGAGTAATAACTTTTATAGTCAGGAAAGAACAATGGTATAAGGCTTTCATAGCATCCGGTTCTATCTATGCATGACAATTTGCGGGAATAATTTTATAAGGCTTATGAAGAATCTAGTTCTATCTATTACGACAATTCACAAGAACAATGGTATAAGGCTTTCATAGCATCGATTTTTATCTATTCACAATAATTTGCGAGAACAATGGTATAAGGCTTTCATAACGTCCAGTTTTGCCTATTCATAACAATTTGCGAGAACAATGGTAGAAGGCTTTCATAGCATCTAGTTCCATCTATTCACAACAGCTTACAAGTAAAATAGCATAAGGCATTCGTGGCAACCTGAATGTTCAAATCCTGATGTTAAACGCCGTAAGAATAAGGCTTGCATGGCAATTTAAATCAATTGACTAAAGAAACTAGTCTGGATATGATGTGAAAAAGTAAAACACACACTTATGTTTGAAATGATGATATGAGATTGATCGTGATATGATGATTTATTACATGATATGATGTAATTGCTATTGATTGAATTATGAAAGGAAAACCCGTTTTGTGCTTCTACGACGTAGTCTCACTATTTGATTAGTTGTTTAGGGTAAAGTATTACTCATATCAAGCTTTATGTCTGATCCATGTTTTTATTATTTCTCACAAGCTCATGGGTACACATTCGAGTAGGCCGAGTTTAAGGTTTAGACAGGTTTCTTTTGAAGATGAGTAAAGATGTCGAAGATGAAGTAGGAGGCTAATTTAATACTATTTTTTTTGAAATTTCGATGTTTGTAAGACAAGGGTATATAACTAGTTAAGTGTTCAGTCGGCATCTTCATCTGTCGGGCATGACACTACTATTTATGTTTTATGATATATACCCCCACGTGGTCTTGATTGGGTTAATGAAAATGTAATGACAATGATGTAAAGATAATTTGATATAATGAAAGTTGCTTGTTTACTTAATGTTGTTGAGGAAAAATTGATCTCATTTTGTCACTTGAAAATAGCTTTAGTGATGACTGTAGCATCATCGACATTCATTTTCAAGCCTTGAAATAGGGGATGTTACGACTTGGTATCAGAGCTTAGGTTAGGGGACACTTAAGTAAAACAGAGTTAAGCAGAAACTAAGTAACATAAAATGAACTCATTGGGAAGGGTATACACTATATGTATAACGTACTTGTATTTTGATATAGATATATAGATAGATGTATCTATCCCTCCACCATTGCTCTCACTCTATTTAATTCTATTCCTTACGAATGCTTGCTTACACGGAAAGCAAGAATGGATTGCAAAGTGGACGTTTGACATTAGAAGGTGTAAGAGCAAATGCTAGTAGAGGAACACTAATATTCAAATAAATGGCTAAGGAGGGGAGGCTCCCGCGGAGGTTCATAAGGAAGATGGTAATAGGATTCCTAGCCCTACCATAGGAAACATGGATATGACCGAGCTCTTTCAATAGTTGTTGGCATATTTGGCACAACTACAAGTACCACAGCAGTCCCCGAATGTGCTGAGAGGGCTAGTGTAGCTAGTTTGAGAGGATTTTGCTAAAATGAATAAGGATTTTTTTAGAGCCAGGAAAAAGAAACGTCTGATGGAATGAAGCAAGCCTTAGAGGCGAGTGATTGGCTAGTAATGTGTAATATGATTTATGAACACTTTGAACTGACAAATGCCTAGAAAGTGAAGTTGGTGTCTAGACAATTTAAGGGATTGGCAAGTGGCTTGTGTGGGATAGTGAGTGCAGAGATTATTAAGCAACATATTACTTGGTAGAAGTTCAAAGAAGCATTTGAGGAATAGTTCATTCCTAGATCGGAGTTGTCAGTAATGTTCTAGGAGTTTTTTGAGTTGCAACATGGAAGTATGATGGTGTTGGAATATGTGTAGAAATTTAATGCTTTTCCAAGTATTGCGCTAACTTAATTAGAACACCAAGGAAGAAGGTAGAAAAATCATTTTAGGATTAAGGCTAGGGCTGAGCGATGAGACAATGGCCCATGTAGCCTTCCATTCAATGAATTGGTAGACATGGCAAGCAGATATGAGCTTATATACACTGAGAAGAAGAGGGTGGGGGCAGAAGGCCCAAGCAGAAAATGAAAAGAAGTTTAATCCTTATTAGAAAGGAAAGAAGGGCCAACAATAGAAAGGAAAGACTTAGGGAGGAGGTGAGCGAAAGGATGTTGCTGATGTAACCTGCTATAATTGTAGGCAGATGGGGTATTCTGCAACTGAGCGTTCAAAGCCGTTTGGGGTGGCCAAAGTCAGATGTTTTATTTGTGATAAAAACATGCACAAAAAGAAAGATTATCTCGAGTTAAGGTAGGCAAAGGTCTTTGTTTTGGAAGGGCCGTCAGCTGGACCAATAGTTGAATAGAAAGGAAGAGTTGTTGTGTTAAGAGGCATGAGTTCGATCTCTGGTACTTCAGTTAGAGTCCTTTTTTATATTGGCGCTACACACTCATTTATTTCTAAAGGTTTGGTGGATAGTTTAGAATTATACACTATTTGCTTGATTACTTCTTTATGTGTGGTTAATTCAATATGTGGGTATGGTACTCTGGATTATGGTGCACTGACCATGAATTTGTCTTGTATGGGCATTTGTTTGTTTGCAACCCATACGTGTTTGACTTCGTAGGGTACTGGGTGCATAGTGATGCAAGGATATTTTGTGCTCATAGAGTCATCACTTTACAAAAACCAAGGGACGGGAAAAGGATCATAGTAGCATTATACTAATGAAAGAAAGTCGGGTTGATGTTGTGTGCGATGGAGCATCAAGATGATCACATAAGTAAAGTGCTAGTAGCTTAGGAATTTATCGATGTTTTCAAACTAGTAATGGGGTTTCCACCAAGAAGAGAGATTGAATTCCAAATAAATGCTGGAGGCACAACCTATTTATTAGTACTCCACCTAGTAGAATGTCGCCTAAAGATATGGTAGAATAGGTGAAGCGGCTGGTGCAGCTTAAGAACAAAAGTTTCATTAGGTCGAGTAGTTCATTGTGGGAAGCATCTGTGGTATTTGTAAAGAAGTCTGATGGATTTACAAATGTGTACTGATTACCAGAATTTGAATGGGTTGATGGTGAAGAGTCATTATTTTTACTTAGGATGGACAACTGATTTGATCAATTGAGTGGAGCTAGGGTATTCTCATAGCTAGATTTGCATACGAGGTTCCATCAAGTGAGGGTAGTTGAGGTTAATGTTTCATTGATCGTTTTTAGTGGTTAGTCATCTGATGAGTCGAATCTTTCATGATCAGTTGGATAGATTTATTTTGGTCTTCATCGCTGAAATTTTGGTGCATTCTAAGAATTAAAGAGACCATGAAGTCCATCTTAGAATGGTATTGGGCACATCGAGACAGCACAAATTGACAATGAAGTTTTCCAAGTATCATTTTAGAAATAGGAATTTAACTTTCTTGGTTATGTTGCATCAAAGAGTGGTTTAGTAGTGGATCCATCGAAGGTAGAAACCATTAACGGTTGGAAGAAACTGGATAAGGTCAAAGAGATGATAGGTTTCTTAGGATTGGTTGGCTATTACCGTAGATTCACTAAAACATTCTGGCATATAGTAGCACCCTTGACTAAGTCGACTAGAAAGAATGAGAATTTTGTGTGGGCTAATAGGTGTGAAGGGGCTTTTATGGAGTTGAAGAGGTTATTGACAAATGCTCATATCTTGATCATACCTGAAAGGAATCATGATTCTATAGTCTATACCAATGCTTGTGGAACTAGATTGGGAGCGTTGCTAATGCAAAAGGGGCAAGTACTAGCTTATGCATCAGGGCAGTTGAGACCGCATGAAGTTACATATCCGGCCCATGACTTGGTGTTGGCAATGGTAGTTTTTGCATTGAAGAGGCATTATCTTTTAGGAGAATGGTTCGAGTTGTATATTACTTAGGTATATAATATATTCTAGGAAAGGGGAATAAGGTTATAGATGCTTTAAGTCAACGACATCAGAATGGGGTATTGGCCATGATTTCGGAATGGAAGACGTTAGAAACATTGGCATCTTGTGGGGTGCATTATAAATGAATACATAAACAAATTGAGATCTGGAAACTGTAACAAGTTTGGAAGTACATCTAACCCTCAAAGATAGAACTACTATGGGGAAAAAAGAAGACCAATTGTTCACCTAGATAATTAGGCGATTAGAGATGGGTGGGGATGTGTAACATCCCCTATCTAGAGGCACAAAGCTAAGCGCTATAGATGTTGTAGTCATCTATAGTATTAACTTCTGGCGACTAAATACGGCTATGTTAATGGTATCTATAATATAAGAAGCACTTGAATATGAAACAAATCACAAATTTCAGAACGGAATTTTCCATTTCATTTCAAAATACATGTTCCATATTGAAATTACACAATCCTAAAAACATTTCCCAAGCAATGATCAAATATACTTATTACAAAATACGCCAAGAGCGACATATGAATATTCCCCCTTGGATGATCAGATTAATATAGTCATAATCGACTTAATACACACATCGGAAATAAATAACAAAAACAAGAACTACAACTCCTAAATAGCTATCCATTAGCCTCCTGCTCGCCTCTTGTAGCTTTATTCGTCATCCTACTAAGAACCTGTATACCTCAACCCTCAACCTACTCAAGTCAATTTTGAGCACCAGAGAGTTTAAGGGGAAAACATAAACTTTGAATTAGACATAAAGCCTGGTGTGAATAATACTATACATCTCGGCTATTAATGTTAACTAAGACCACGTCGCTTAGCAGAACGGTTTTCCCCTCACTAACATCCATTTAAAACATATCTTTCTTTTGCAAATCTTTTCCTGCACCCAAAACTGGTTAAATACTGTAAAGAATCATTATGTAAACATACATATCAGGTAATAAATGAACTATCTGTTCTAACACTATAGTTTTGTTTGGCTAACTACTAACCTTTGGCTGATTGGGGCCTACCAGACAATATAAACAAAATTTATCGAACTTCTATTAGACACTCCTCTTCTGGATGGTCTGTCCCTAACTATCTGTTAAATACTTCTCTTCTGGACGGTCTGTCCCTAACTTAATCATCTCCCAGGGTCACCTGATCCTAATGGTTTTGTGTGCTTACCAATAACATATCTGTATGCAAATATATATTCCCTTCTATGTGTAATCATAATTTTAGTCTTACCTGTGACAAAGCCCAACACACTGGAATTTTGGACAAAATTAGCTGGGGCCAATAGCTAATGTATAGGGTACGATCCTATACCAGTCCCATCTGGTATTCTAATATTTGAGTCATTTTTACTTAGAGATCCCTTTCCATAATTTTCCTTGAAAACCTTTTCAAAATGATTTAAAACCTTTAAATAAAACCCGCATAAGGAAAAAATATATACTCTATGCTTTACTCAAAATCTCCTTGCCATGTTATATATATACACACACTTTACTCAAACCTTAGTTGATGAAAACATTTAAGCACTTGAAAGTACCCCTTTCGATTCCATTGAAATTACCCCTTTCAAAACCAAGTAAAATCCTTCCTTTATCTAGGCTGAAAGGCCAAAAATTCCCTTTCAAAACCATTCCCAAACCTTTTGAAACCCTTGAAAACCTTTCTTTTGAAAGCTATAAAACATTAGACATTATATCTTGAAAACACTTTAAAGCATTGCCTTTAGAAATCCTTGGAAAAACCTTTCCTTTCAACCCTTTCGAAACAATCAGAAAAACCTACCCTTTCGACTCCTTCGAAACCTTTGGAGAACCACCCCTTCGAAAACATTTTTAAAACCTTTCAAAAGTATTAAAACTTTATAAACTCAAACCTTTCGAAAGCACTTGGGTTTGATTTAAAACATGTGAAAAAACACCTTTCGAAACCATTTAAACCTTCTCTTTCGAAACCGATGGGTTCTACCTTCAACAGAGAAAAATGGTCATTTGAAAACGTTTAAGTCGAAAGCCATCCTTCCAAAACCTATTCCTAGGTAAAGAAATGATGGTGTCGAAACCACCCTTTCGAAAGCATTGGAGAAGTGGCTGATTTTAAAAGCTAAGTATATGTTTCGAAACCATTGATTTTGAAAGGTAGGAAGGCTACAACTAGGGGTTTCGACCCCTTCCAAAGCATTACTTAAAACAAAAGAGCGCAACCCATTCGAAACCTTTTCTTTAAAAGCATTTTACTCGGTCGAAAGCCAACCGAGTGGAAAGCTATCCCTTCGAAAGCAAAGCAGGCGCTACTTCTTTTAAAACCACGACATGCTTCAACCCCATCAGAACCCTGTGTTTCGACTATGTACCTTCTGCCTTTATCCAATACGCTACGTACCAAGTAACCTGATACCATGCGCATTGGTTTCGAAAGCATGGTGGCGAAACATCCTAGTCGGAACCCCTGGTGCCGAAAGTGGCGGAACATGCTTAAAACATGTAAATTTTGTTTTTAACTTAAACGAGAAACACTTTTCAACTAACCTGCTATGTTTGTCAAATTTCCATTAGTTGCTAAATATCTTTTTCAAAAGTGCTTCGAGTATTTCAGAAATAAACAATAATTTTAATTTACAAAATACCCTTTCTCCTTAAATAAATATATAAAACATTTAAGTCCACACCTTAAATAATTTTATATATTCATCAAAACTCTTAGGAAAAATCTATAAAAATTCCAGAAAATCCAATTTAATATATTTTCTAACATATATTAATTTTAGACCCAAATAATTAATTATTTAGCCATAAATAATTTAAAACCCAAATAACCATTTTCTTCACTAGAAAATTAATATAAAATCTACATTAATTCAGAAAATTATGAAAATTGAAACCCACCACTAACATATTATTTATGATCTATATTTAAATTCGCAAGGCATTTGGATGTCATTTAATAAGGTTTCATATCAAAACAAATCATAAAAATCAATATGAACATGCATAAATCATCAACAAGCATATATAAACTTTTAATCATTCAAAACATGGCATAAACATGCAAAAACACTTCGGATTATCCTTAAAACCAAAAACCATAAGAAAAGTGAGATGTGGTAATTATTCACCTTAGCTTTGTGATTAAAGATGTGAGATTTGAATTGAATTTGATTTTGATTAAGCCTCCCCTTTATCTTTCTTTTTTTTACTCTTGAAAATGGTGGCCGGCCTCTCCTTAGTTTTAATTTTGTGAATGAAATGAAGTTGTAACACCCCGCATTTTTAGATAATTAAATAATCAAATAACGATGAACAGTGAAAATAATCATTTTTAGAATTGTTAGAATATAGTCTCGAAACTTATACCATTGTATTCGTGGCGATTTTATGATCAATTTTTGTATATAACTTGTCGAAATCCGAGTTAATATTAAGAAGTTACGAGAGAAACAAGATATCAGAATAAAATAAAAATATATTTATTTAAACGAAAAAAGGACCCTACAGTCGACCATTGGCAGGATCGGGTCGACCTATAGGTCGACCCGCAAATCCCCTAGGTCGACCCGCATTTCCCTCCTGGACGTAAAAACGTCCAAGAGTGAGCCGATGGATCCAAAGTTGATTTTCGTGCGATCTGAAGCGTTGTTTTCTGGATCCAACGATTCGCAGCAAGCCTATGACGTGGTTGCACCAGATTCAATCCAAAAATCCGACGGCCTGAGATTTCCAAACTCCATTATAAATAGAACCCTAGACCTAGCTATTTTCTCACAATCAGATTTTCTCCCAATTGGGTTCATTGCTTGAGGTTGAACCCTAAATATAAAATATTTCTGGGGAGAAGATCTTTTTAACAAAAATACTAGACGCCTTAGAAGTGGATCTAGGAAGACCATGGATGAAAGTTAAGGATAACAGGTGAGTGGATTTAAATTATATATCTTTTATGTTGATAATATATAATATCGTTAGATTCCCGTTAAATATTTTAATTCAGCATTTGAACTAATTTCAGTAATTAGTTTTAGTAGTTAGTTATGTTGAAACTGTAAATTTTATAAGATAAGTGTACCAATATTTAAATGTTATTTATATGGAAAAATATAGGAATCCAATTAAATATAAGTAATATTAGGCTTAAAAATTATAGAGAAAGGCATAAGCCTAAAAGTGAGAAATTTACAGTAAATTATGTTAAAACTCGGAGAATGAAATAAAAAGGGGAAATCTAATAACTTGATTTGGAAGTTAGTGATAGATTAGTTGGTTGGTTTAGAAAAGGGAATACATTTCCATAGTTTAATATTGTAAGAAAAACGGTAAACGTAATTGCAAGAATAAAAGCAAGAAAAATGGAATTAGTGCAAAATAGAGACATTACTGTATTTTGCATTACCCAACAATTAAGGAAACAATAAAAGAAATATCTTGCAGTTACGAGTTATTGTTTATAGCATTATATACTATTAAAATACGGAAGTGGATTTTTAGCACAGTTTTTGTAATCAACCAAATAGAATAAAACTACATCCTAAAATAAAAGAGAATAACGTGAAGCGTTAAAGAAATTAAAGAAGAGGAAATAATCAAGTTAATTATTTGACAAGAAACAATAAACAGAAAATGTGACTAGATCTGCATTTACTGCGCAGATAGTAGAATAAAAAGTAAAGCAGTTATTATGATAAGTGACTTATGACAGTTGGACGTAGTCCCAAGTTAAGACTGTTATATAATATAAGAGAACTAAAGAAAATTTAGTATCATAATAAAAGAAGGTAGACTAGAATAGAAAAGAGACACTTGCAATTACATTTATAACATGTAGATTATGAAAGAAAGAAAAGAATATAAAAGTGACAATTGCAAGTATAATTGTAACACGTAGATTATAATTAAAAAGAAAGAAATAGAAGAGGCTTATTTTATCAAACTTAGATCTTGGATTAAGGTAATAAGCAAAATAATAAAGTGGCCCGTACCGGCAGCATTCCCTTTCAGGTCTAGGACCAATGATCTCACAAATGGGTGGGGCTGGGCATGTTGATTAGGGTAAATAAGTAACCAATAGAAAAGGAAAAGTAAACTAAACGCATAATTAAACACTAGACGTAGGGTCTAATAAAATGGCAAGGTGCGTTCGGAGTAGCCCAAAGAGAATTTGGATAAAGAGCCTAACGAAACAGTTCATCGTAGATTTTTAGTACAGAAATAGCACGTCCAACTTAGTTATTTTGGGCTAGAAGGAAGTATGAGACTTCAACGGGACATGAGGATAGTCTAGGATGTCCCTCTAGGGTAGACCTAACAAAGCTGCACCCCCTGAGGCAGGTTTGTAGGTTTTCGATCAAGAGAGTACGCCTTGACTGCTTTTGCATTGCAGGCCTATCGAAGCGGACCTTTGTAGGCAGTCAAAAGGTTGATGATGGAGCAGGATATTCGTATGACACCATACTCTAGTTTGCGAGCAGGTTACAGTGGGCAGGACCCATAAGGATAGTCGCATGCGGGTATCAGCCATCATCAGTCAGAGCGAGTTCAAGAAAGACTGGAGCTAAACAACCAGGCCAATGATTCTTTAAATATCGAGACATCGGATGAGGGGCACATCCAATTGGGTGTTTAGATTGTTTGCAGTAGGGCACAACCACTTAGCTCTTGAAAGGTCTTCCGATTAGTTGGGGGGGCTGCGTGGGGCCATAGCCACGATGAGAAAAGAGACAGACCAAGTATAATATCTGTAGTGTAGGCCTAACTAAGCGGACCTTTTCAAATATATAAAATCCTCGACTGAGTTCCGTACAAGGTAGACCTTGTTGGCGGAATTCAAGGAGTAGACAGAACGATATGTGTAGTCCTTAAGGTACGCACTGGGTGGTACATTTTGGATGTCCGAGCACTAGTATAAGCTAGTGCGGATGCAGTATCACATTTTCATAGTAGACAACGGAACATCTATATTGTAGGCCTCACGAAGCTGTCCTTTATAGATGTAGTTACAGTACGCTCTAGTAGCGAGACGATGGAGTCCTTTTCGAGGAGGATACAGAAAGTACTATGGGTAGTACCTAGGACCTATGCGGTCTTTGGGCATGTAGCTACGTATATATATTGGTTATTAGGTCTTAATCTACTAGGGAGTAGATGGGTACGATCCACGCACAGAGGCGAGAGTATTATAAACCCAATAAACCTAATATAACTGAAAATGAAATAGAACGGTATATGTCGAATTATGCTTAGAAGTGTATAATTTGTCCATTCACCAGAACTTTAGTTCTGAACCCCTCCTCATATCATCCCATAGGTTAGATAGATGGTAGAGATTTTCTAGCTTTGAGACAGTTGTTTAGAAAGTGTTATTAGCTTGGTGAGTATTTACTTATTACTATATTTTACTTAGTTCTGCTGTGAGATATTTATTTGAGCTCTGATATATTTATCTTTGCCTATTAGCAGGATACCAAACACCTAACTTGGGCTTCAGTGGATTTGGGTTTTAGCATTTTTGCAAAAAATTCGAACCCATTGGAATTCGGGCTGTTACATGTGGTATCAAAGCTTAGGTTAGTAGATCCTAAGTAAATTAGGAAATATGAGTGAACATATTTGTATTTTTGGATAAAATATAAATATATTATGTACTAAAATCCAAATAGTCCCCAATTATAGATTTTAACCTATGGAAAGTTTTTAGAAGTATATTTGCGCATATTTTGCTAGTTGGGTTTGGGATGACCCAAGGATGTTGAGCCCTATGTTATTACCGATTTATAGTGTACAATAAGCTATGTTTTGAGAGAAGATTGGTATCCATATGTTATAGGAAGCGGGAAAGTTCCCTAGGGATAGTAGGGAGAGTATTTTTATTTTGGAAGAAATAAAAGATTTTTAGTAAGGAAATGAGATTTCCAAGGTTTAGGAAGGGTATTCCTAGAGTAGTAAGAAGAAAGCCCACTTTATGTCTAGCCCAATAAAATGAAACTTTTGGAACTGAAAAGTTGAAAAATATAATTGTTAATATGTTTGAGGAAGTAAATATTGGGTTTGTGAAAAAAAAGTGGTATGAAATTTAAATTGGGTTTTATATGATGTAAATTTTGTTAAAATTATAGAGCATGTATAGCTCGCTAGTTTCTTTGTAGGTAAACAAAGATATAAAATAAAAAAACCTAGAGTGTGTTAAATATCGAAAACGTAGGTTACAATATTTATTGTTGTAATAGATGTTTTTGTGAAAAATAAAGGAAGCACAGACTATGACACTATTGTTATAGTAGGTGAATCCTAAAGGAAATATTTTTACATAACATATGTGATTTATCAATATTTATTTTAATTGAATCCATATACTTATATTTTTGGGTTGTAGTAACGGTGTTTTACGCAACATCTGTTTTGACCCAAAAAAAAGTGTTTTGAAGATAATTTCTAAGTATAGAAATAAAGTGGTTTGTAAGTATACTTATTATTTAAATAAGTATATGGAAATGTTTTCTAGTTATGAAAATATTAAAACAGTTTTGAAAATAAGTTCTATTGAAAAAAGATGTAAGTTAAATATTAGGGAATTAATAAAATTCGTAGGAAATGTCTATTGTAAGTGAATATAGATTAAACATACTTTAATCTATTGGAATGAAATGAATAATGATATAATTTTCTATGAAACCAAATCACAAATAAAGATGTTTTGTGCAAGTTATAAGGAATACGTAAAAGAGATGTACAAGGTATAGAAAGCACCATATTTTGTATAGCCTATTCCGATAAAATATAAAATAAGTTCCTTGTAATTTCACATAAACATGAAATCCTATTTTAAAGGGTTCATAGAAGGTTTTAGGTTAATGGTTTCTCATAAGAGAAAGTAGTTCCAATACATTAAGGTATAAATCCATTAGGTGTAATAATAAGTGTAATAATTAAGAGACAGTGTTAGTTAGAAGGGATATTATAGAGAGCCTTAGTAGGAAAGTTAAGCAATGGAAATTTCATATTTTTCCATTGATTATGCGCATTGGTTGTTTGCCTTTGTAGAAAGTCCTCATTTGTAGTAAGTTAGAAACTCCTCCAAAGTTAGGTAATTGGAAGAGCAAGAAAGTTAAGGGATTTTTGATAAAATAATTCTTCTTACCTACTCCAGTTTTTGTAAATTTGAAAATCTATGAAAAGAAGATGTTTTGAAAACATGTGAGGACATTTTTGGAAGTCAAGAAAAAAAATGTTTTAAGGACAAGCAAGGCATGTTTTAAAGAAAACTGGTTTGGTGAAAAAGTAAATAAGTTTTTGGAAGAGAAAAACTTAGTAAACAGTTAAATTTAAAAATCCAATTTTTTTATGGAAAGCTGTAAAGGTCTTTAAAAGGAAAAGAGGAATAAGTTTTGAATTTAGGATTTGAAAATTTTCCCCTCCAGGTTTGGAGAATAATTTAAATTCAAAGAGCTGTAAAGAGGCAAGTCTAGAAAGATAAAATGTTAAGTAACCGAGTACCTTTTAATTTAATAGAAACTTCATAGTAACACTTTTAAAGGAAAGAATTTTGGGATTTTATGTTTCAAGAAGCTTTAATTTTTGAAATGAAATGATAAATACCGAACCAAACTTTTAAATATGGAGTAGATAGGAATCATTCCCTAGGTGTGACGGGAAAAGTGTAAGGCTATGTAGGAGATAACAGTGATTACTTTTAGTAGTAATAATAAAAGTTCCAGTAAAGTGTATAAGACACTAGTGACTACCTAGGAATGTTGCTTCATGTGTGTAGACTATAGAAGAATAGTGAAGTGATATTAGTAAGATAGTAAGACACACGTGGTTGGGATAGGTAGACCTTAGTTGGGGAAAAATGAAAGGTAAAGAGAAAATTTCCCCAAGCTTAGTTGCCTTTTTAGATAAAGACTGCATAGATTGAAATCCTTATTCGTTGTAGTAAATGAGACTTGGTTATTCCATTTTGAGTATGGAATGGAAGAGATGAATAGACCTTATTCATCGTGAGTAATACAACGTAAGTTAGTAACGAGTAATAGGCGGCAGGAGGAGCATATAAGTTACTTGGATTCCTAGAGTATGACCTTTCTGTGTCAGGGTGGACATGGTCCTAGGCCTCCTAGCCCTAGATAATAGCTGTGTTTAGCTGCTATATTTACCTATCTAGTATCGCTTTGTAATAGGACTTGTTTTCTCTTTTAGTTATGAGATTGTACTCCTATGTAAGCATTTAGTTCCTATTGTAGTAAATCAGTGATGATTAGTATGATGCTTTTTCTCTATGTTTTTGTGATGTTTACAAGAAGAGAATAAGGACATAGGACGTAAATAATAAAAGAAAAGTAAAAGTAGATAAAAGTAACTAAAAGAAAAACAGTAAAATCTAAAGAAAGCGACAGAAACGTCAATAAAAATAAATGAGAATTGCAAAATAAAATTACATTTTTTTTCCAAAAATTAAGCTTGGGAAATTTTTTGGAAAGGAAGTTTTTCTTATGTAAACCATGCTTGGGAAAGAAAATAGATATTTTTATAGAATAGCGGCATAAGTTCCAAGTACGAGAAAGAGGTGCGCAAAAGTAAAACGGTAAATGTGTGGTTTTCCATTTTCTACCTTCTTTCTGACATAAGAAATCGATTTTGGAAAAAATTAGATTTTTCTGAAATTCGAATATTAAAAGTTGTGTCGTAGGGTTTGGATGTAAAATTCGTTGAACTACGCTCCTATTCAGTAGCAATGTGGGAAAAATTGGATGAAAAACGTTTTGAGTTTTCAAAAGATTGCATTCATATAAAAATTGCAAGTATACTTAGGATGTGTACATCATATTTTAAAAAGGAGTTTTTAAAAAAGAAAAGCATTCATATAGGAGGTAACACTTAGAAATTCATGTACGTGCATATATTTTATGTTGAATGACACTTTGCACAAGGACACAGATGGTCACAAAATTGGATGTACATAAAGTGGATGTGATTGATGTTAATTACATAGCTTTACCCTTGTCGAATTTCGAGGATGAAATTTCCTAAAGGGTGGGAGAATGTAACACCCCATATTTTTAGATAACTAAATAATCAAATAACAATTTACAATGAAAATAAGCATTTTTGGAATTATCAGAATATGGCCTCGAAACTTATACCATTGTGTTCGTGGCGATTTGCTGATAAATTTCCATATATTACTTGTCGAAATTCGAGTTAATATGAAGAAGTTACGAGAGAAACAAGATATCAGAATAAAATAAAAATATATTTATTTAAAAGAAAAAAAGGACCCTACGAGTCGACCCACATTCCCTCCTGGACGTAAAAACGTCCAGGAGCGAGCCGATGGATCCAAAGTTGATTTTTGTGCGATCTGAAGCGTTGTTTTCTGGATCTAAGATTTATAGCAAGCCTGTGACGTGGTTGCACTAGATTCAATCCAAAAATCCGATGGCCTGAGATTCCCAAACTCCACTATAAATAGAACCCTAGGCCTAGCTATTTTCTCACAATCAGATTTTCACCCAATTGGGTTCATTGCCTGAGGCTGAACCCTAAATAGAAATTATTTATGGCGAGATGATCTTTTAACTAATAATATTAGACGCCTTAGAAGTGGATCCAAGAAGGCCATGGATGAAAGCTAAGGATGATAGGTGAGTGGATTTAAATTATATATCTTTTATGTTGATAATATATAATATTGTTAGATTCCCGTTAAATATTTTAATTCAGCATTTGAACTAATTTCAGTAATTAGTTCTACTAGTTAGTTATGTTGAAACTGCAAATTTTATAAGAGAAGTGTACCTATATTTAAATGTTATTTATATGGAAAAAAAGAAAGGAATCCAATTAAATATAAGTAATATTAGGCTTAAAAATTATAGAGAAAGGCATAAGCCTAAAAGTGAGAAATTTACAGTAAATTATGTTAAAACTCAGAGAATGAAATAAAAAGAGGGAATCTAATAACTTGATTTGGAAGTTAGTGATAGATTAGTTGGCTGGTTTAGAAAAGGGAATACATTTCCATAGTTTAATATTGTAAGAAAAACGGTAAACGTAATTGCAAGAATAAAAGCAAGAAAAATGGAATTAGTGCAAAATAGAGACATTACTGTATTTTGCATTACCCAATAATTAAAGAAACAATAAAAGAAATATCTTGCAGTTACGAGTTATTGTTTATAGCATTATTTACTATTAAAATACGGAAGTAGATTTTTAGCACAGTTTTTGTAACCAACCAAATAGAATAGAACTACTTCCTAGAATAAAAGAGAATAACGTGAAGCGTTAAAGAAATTAAAGAAGATGAAATAATCAAGTTAATTATTTGATAAGAAACAATAAACAGAAAATGTGACTAGATCTACATTTACTTCGCACATAGTAGAATAAAAAGTAAAGCAATAATTATGATAAGTAACTTATGACAGTTGGACGTAGTCCCAAGTTTAGACTGTTATATAATATAAGAGAACTAAAGAAAATTTAGTATCATAGCAAAAGAAGACAGACTAGAATAGAAAAGAGACACTTGCAATTACATTTATAACATGTAGATTATAAGAGAAAGAAAAGAATATAAAAGTGACAATTGCAAGTAAAATCGTAACACGTAAGTTATAATTAAAAAGAAAGAAATAGAAGTGGCTTATTTTATTAAACTTAAATCTTGGATTAAGTTAATAAGCAAAATAATAGAAGTGGGCCGTACTGGCGGCATTCCCTTTCAGGTCTAGGACCGATTGTTTCACAAATGGGTGGGGCTGGGCATGCTGATTAGGGTAAATAAGTAGCCAACAGGATAAGAAAGTAAACTAAACGCATAATTAAAGATTAGACGTAGGGTCTAATAAAATGGCAAGGTGCGTTCGGAGTAGCCCAAAGAGAATCTGGATAAAGAGCCTAACGAAGCAGTTCATCGTAGATTTTTAGTACAGAAAGAGCACGTCAAACTTAGTTATTTTGGGTTAGAAGGAAGTACGAGACTTCAACGGGACGTGATGATACTCTAGGATGGCCCTCTGGGGTAGGCCTAACGAAGCTGCACACCCGAAGGCAGGTTTGTAGGTGTTCCATCAAGAGAGTATGCCTTGATTGCTTTTGCATTGCAGGCCTAATGAAGCGGACCTTTGTAGGCCTTCAAAAGGTTGACGATGGAGCAGGATATTCGTATGACACCGTACTCTAGTTTGCGAGCAGGTTACAGTGGGCAGGACCCATAAGGATAGTCGCATGTGGGTATCAGCCATCATCAGTCAGAGTGAGTTCGAGAAAGACTAAAGCTAAATAACCAGGCCAATGATTCTTTCACTATTGAGACATTGGATGAGGAGTACAACCAATTGGGTGTTTAGATTGTTTGCAGTAGGGCACAACCACTTAGCCCTTGAAAAGTCTTTCGATTAGTTGAGGGGGGCTGCATGGGGCCATAGCCACGATGAGAAAAGAGACAGACCAAGTAGAATATCTATATTGTAGGCCTAACGAAGCGGACCTTTACAGATATAGAAAATCCCTGACCGAGCGTGTGACGCCCCACCTCTATACCCACGCTAGCCAAGGACACTACAGGGTAATGCCGTCAACTAGCGCGGAGAATAAGGCTGTTGAGGAGCGACCATCTGTGTAATTGCTTTGTGCGAGTACCGATATGCCAGATAAAAAAATATAACTTTTCTTCTCAAGAGGAAATCCGACATACAGATACAAACTCAAAGCTACTACACAGTGGCTATATGGACCTCGGAAACAAATATAGAAATAAGCATAACACAAATCAGTTACAGACAATTCATATCACAAAGGCAGAAATAGATATGAATATAACACATGAAAGTGTACATCAGAGTAGTGGTCAAATAAGATCCACAATAACACAAAAGAATAGATACAAGTGCAAGACAATAGAATATGTATACATCAAGGAGTCTAATCTCAAATGTATACAACAAAAACTACTAAACTAGAGTAGTTAGCCAAAAGTCAGATGATGGTTCCGGATAGGAAGTCATGAGGAAGCACCTGTAAAATCTCAGTCTGACCCGAGTATTATTTAAGAAGAAAATAATAAACGGATCAGTCTAGCTATAATTATCAGATAAAATGAGATAGAATATGAGATATGATAATAAAACGTATGATAACAATAAAGTCATACTGTGATAAGTATACATTAGAAAATCACGAAAGTCATACAAAATCTCAAGAATCTCATAGCATCAAAAAGAATATCATGTTCTTTATTTAATTCACCAAGCCACAACAAATGACATACATATCAATGCCAACTGAAAAAGGTGGTGAAACATAAATTCCAGAAATCATCAATTAGAAATCCAGAAATCACAATAAAAGGATGGCCAATACCAAACAGGAGCATGAAAGCCGGAACATTGACGCAGTGCAAACGGTACGTCCAATGGACCGAAAAGCCGAGACATCGATGTAGTACAAATGGTACATTAGATGAATCGAACATTGACGCAGTGCAAACGGTACGTCCAATGAATTGAACATTGACGTAGTGCAAACGGTACGTCCAATGAACTGGAAAGCCGAGACATCGATGTAGTACAAATGGTACATCAGATGAATCGAATATTGACGCAGTGCAAACGGTACGTCCAATGAATTGAACATTGACGTAGTTCAAACGGTACGTCCAATAAATTGAACATTGACGTAGTGCAAACGGTACATCCAATGAATTGAACATTGACGTAGTGCAAACAGTACGTCCAATGAACGGGGAAGGCAATACAATTTAGAACATTGACGCAGTGCAAACGGTACGTCCAATGAATCGGAAGGCCGAGACATCGATGTAGTGCAAACGGTACATCAGATGAATCGAAACACATTAAAAGTACTTGGGTTGCCAGCCCACAAAATTCTTATGAAAAAGATTTGCAAAATTTTAAATTTCTATTTTCACCCAAAATCAATGAATACAAGAATGGTCTCATCGAAATATTCATAGAATACTCGATTTACAAAAATGGATGAAATAAACTGGATAAACTGAATGACATAACAAGTCATTCATAAGAATCATAACGAGTGCGGAATGCGGTAAATGGAATGCTAACTCCCGCAACTCGTAGCAAATGAAAATCGGGGAACAAGGTCGAACTAAAAAGACCTTAACATCTCTCAAAAGATTTCTTAGGCGATAATCCTAAGACAAGCTCAAAAATACCGGAAATTCTCAAACTACATGAATGAGAGAAATAACGCTTTCCTCATCATGAGGGCTTAAAGAATAAAATGATGCCATCAAATTGGAATCGAAATCACAAAGGAAAAATAGAAATCTGCTTAATAGATTGAAAATGTCGAAGATGAATAGACCACTCGAGACATAGGATAAGGCTATATAAAAATTAAGTCAATCCTTACAAAAGATCAATTCCGAAGCCTAAGTAAAAATCGGCTCGGAAAGAAAAATCACATAAAATAATTTCGACATAAATAAAAAGCAAATTGAGTGTTGCGGATCCACCAATCCGGATTCGCAATCCTCAAAGAAGTCATCAAGCCCAGAAATGTCTAAAGGAAAAAGAATCACAAGTTCTTTTGATATAAAAATGATGAGATGAAACCGATAAAAAAGAAAGAGAACTCGAATAAGACAATCACAAAATAAATGTCATCAAGGATAGAATGGATACCTTGACCAAGAGAAGTGTCACTAGGGGCTTGAACAACATTTAGCTTTCCCTCTCTCTTGTTCGGAAGTTTGGGGCATGAAGATAAAAGATGTCCCGAACCTTTGCAATAACGACAGAAAAATGGTTTTGGGCACTCATTTGCATAGTGGTCCGTAAGGCCACAATTGTAGCATCGTCCACGACTAGAGGTAGGAGTCTTTGCTACCGAAGATTCTTGCTTCCCTTTCTTGTCGGGAATTGGATTAGGGCCTTTGAACTTAATAGGCCTTTTCATGTTGTTGTTGAAGTTTTGTTTAGCACCCACAACTTCAACATCACACTCTCTATCGGCCTCTTCAAGACGAAGAGCGATATCAATAAGCTGATCAAATGAAACCTCGAGTTTCAGGAGTAATGGCTTCTTAAGATTCTTATTCAAGCCATAGACAAATCTCTGGTTCTTCTTCAACGGGGTGTTAATGTATTCAACCCCGTATTTGGAAAGAGATTCGAAAGATGCGACGTAGTCTGTCACAGAAGATTTACCTTGAACAAGGTCTATGAAGCGTCGGGCTAAAGTTACTTTTTCAGCTTTCGGCACAAATTTCAATTCGAATCTTTCCCGGAATTGCTCCCAAGTGAGATCCGCTTCAACGATTTCAGAAATAAGAAGCTCATACCAATCCAATGCTCTTTCTTGGAGCATGCTAGAAGCCACTTGGACTCGGTGGAGATCAATAAGGTTCATGCGAGAAAAGATGCGATCGCATGATTTGAGCCAAGCTTGAATTTCAATAACACTCTCGGATCCCTTGAATGGCCTTCCACCCAAATCGGTATAGTCTCTGCACAAGCGTGCAAAACCGGATCTAGGATGGGTAGGCTCTGGAACGGGTCCAATAGCTTGAGCATTCTTAACAAGATCTAGAAGCTGTTGGGCAGACATAAATACTCCCTCCTGAGGAGTAGCACTGGATTGACCGACGTTGGTACGGCCAGATCTAACCATTCCTTTTCTTTAAGAAAGAAAGAAAAGAAAAAAAAGGTTAATCTCAGAATGAAAATCAAACAAACTTGATTGATAAAACAAGGAATCATAAAATGAAAATAGGATAGAACGGTACGAAGACCCGAATCAAATCCTATGGCACGATTCCTAAGAAAGACTTAAGACAATGATCCTTGCTAGATTATTCTACATTGTTCCGAAGTTTGGCTCTGATACCAAGCTGTGACGCCCCACCTCTATACCCACGCTAGCCAAGGACACTACGGGGTAATGCCGTCAACTAGCACGGAGAATAAGGCTGTTGAGGAGCAACCATCTGTGTAATTGCTTTGTGCGAGTACCGATATGCCAGATAAAAAAATATAACTTTTCATCTCAAGAGGAAATCCGACATACAGATACAAACTCAAAGCTACTACACAGTGGATATATGGACCTCGGAAACAAATATAGAAATAAGCATAACACAAATCAGTTACAGACAATTCATATCACAAAGGCGGAAATAGATATGAATATAACACATGAAAGTGTACATCAGAATAGTGGTCAAATAAGATCCACAATAACACAAAAGAATAGATACAAGTGCAAGACAATAGAATATGTATACATCAAGGAGTCTAATCTCAAATGTATACAACAAAAACTACTAAACTAGAGTAGTTAGCCAAAAGTCAGATGATGGTTCCGGATAGGAAGTCATAAGGAAGCACCTGTAAAATCTCAGTCTGACTCGAGTATTATTTAAGAAGAAAATAATAAACGGATCAATCTAGCTATAATTATCAGATAAAATGAGATAGAATATGAGATATGATAATAAAACGTATGATAACAATAAAGTCATACTGTGATAAGTATACATTAGAAAATCACGAAAGTCATACAAAATCTCAAGAATCTCATAGCATCAAAAAGAATATCATATTCTTTATTTAATTCACCAAGCCACAATAAATGACATACATATCAATGCCAACTGAAAAAGGTAGTGAAACATAAATTCCAGAAATCATCAATTAGAAATCCAGAAATCACAATAAAAGGATGGCCAATACCAAACAGGAGCATGAAAGTCGGAATATTGACGCAGTGCAAACGGTACGTCCAATGGACCGGAAAGCCGAGACATCGATGTAGTGCAAACGGTACATCAGATGAATCGAACATTGGCGTAGTGCAAACGGTACATCCAATGAATTGAACATTGACGTAGTGCAAACGGTACGTCCAATGAACTGGAAAGCCGAGACATCGATGCAGTACAAACGGTACATCAGATGAATCGAATATTGACGCAGTGCAAACGGTACGTCCAATGAATTGAACATTGATGTAGTGCAAACGGTACGTCCAATGAATTGAACATTGACGTAGTGCAAACGGTATGTCCAATGAATTGAACATTGACGTAGTGCAAACGGTACATCCAATGAACGGGGAAGACAATACAATTCAGAACATTGATGCAGTGCAAACGGTACGTCCAATGAATCGGAAGGCCGAGACATCGATGTAGTGCAAACGGTACATCAGATGAATCGAAACACATTAAAAGTACTTGGGTTGCCAGCCCACAAAGAAATGAGATGAAGCTCAATAAAAAGAAATACAGTCCTTGACATGGACAAAGAGACATCGCACATTGCTAGTCTAAACCATAAAATGATCGTCATGATCATAAAGAAGTGTCGATTACACTAAGCTAGTAAATATAAGAGTTTAGCTTCATGTCCCATAACCACTTGCTTAACTCAAATATTTACGAACAGATTGTAGATCTCCACTATAAAATTGTCACAAGAGTTTCAATCAAACAAGTCCATAAATTAACCGACGAAGTAAACGCAAGCGTTTCATACCACTTATTTTGCTAAGCCGTTTAATTATATTTTCTCATACGAATGAAGTAAAGGTTTGTATATACCAATAGATTGAAAAACAATTTTAAGAAACGAGCTTTGATATTGAAAATAGAGTTGAAATCGTTTTGATGAAGAAGTTCTGATATTTAATACTAGTATAGAAAACCTTTATATTTGAAGTGACAAATCATAGAAGTGATTGTAGAAACAATCAATCATAAAGATTCACATTCGAAGACATGAATAAAATCCAAAGAAATCGATACCGAATCCATCAAAATGGATATTCCCAAAAAAATCCCGAAGAAAAGAAGTCATCAAAGTCGGTAATAAATGATAACAACAAAAGGGAAACAACACGAATCGATTAAAGTTGGAAATTCAAACAAAGTAGGCAATATAGGCATAATTGGCAAATAGGAGCAGGTCGATCAACCGGACTCCCTGAGTCGGTTGACCGGACCGGAGACAGAAGTGCTCGGGTAGCAGGTCGGTCGACCGGACCCTGAGGTCGGTCGACCGGAGCCTGTAACCTGCACTTCCAAACAGAGGCAGGGAGATGCTAGAGTAGCAGGTCGGTCGACCGGACCTTGAGGTCGGTCGACCGGAGCCTGTTTCCAGCACTCCCATGCCAATCAAATGAATGCCAATCCCTTCCGAAATGCAATCGGTCGAGCAACGGCACTAAGCGTTTACGCCCATCGACTACCCGGCCATATACGCTCTTCGATTCATCACCAAAAACATGATCAAAACATCAAAGTTAGGATTTTCAAAGAATTGAACTCAAAACACTAAAAATTGGAATATTCATCAAATCAATCCAAACCAAGTGCAATTGCACAAGAATAAGTGCTAGGAATTCATACCTAACAATCGAAGATAAATATAGATTAAGATGTGAGATAAAAATCTCACCTTTGAACCCAAACAAATGAAGAAGAAGCTTTTAAAACAAGCTAAGACCAATTCCTCTTCAATAACAACTCAAGAAGCTTCAATCTAAGCTTTAAAAGAAGAACATTCCCAAAGTTAGGTTTAGGAATTTCTGAAATTGGAAGGAGAAAGAGTTGGAGAAGAAGAAGGGGATGCTTACCAATGGGTTCTCTTTGAATTTGGAGCTAGAAGTTGGATTTGCTAATGAAGACTAGGGTTTTGAATTTCTATTTCCCATTCTCTTCCACCATTGTTGCTTTAGAACTGAAAAGAGGAGGAAGTGAGAGTGAATGGGGAGGAGTGGTTCAGATTTGGGGGTTAAGTTGGCAAAGGGGCTGAACCCAAACCTAAACCCAAAGTGAAAATGGTCAAATTTTTGACTAGCTCCAAACATATCGAAGCTTACACTCAAAAAGATCGCAAACGACATTTTGAACTCAATGGGGGTGGTCTCGAGTCCTAATTCAACTGTTTGCAAAAAGTAGCTTTTCGGACTAAAATCTGACTAACGATGAAATATTTAAATAAAATATTTAAATATAAAATCGATAAATATGCGGGTTGTTACAGACTCCCCTCCTTAAAGAAATTGCGTCCTCGCAATACTTAAGAAGAAAATAAAGAGTAACAACCATAGAAGCATATCAACACAAAAGAAAATTTGAAATAAGAAGTTCACCAAAAAGAGCACGAAAGAGTAAACCCAGACGAGTTTGCTCGATGAATTCTCTAGATTTTCCAAGGGAAATCCTTGGGATTTGAGAACCATTGAACTTTCACAAGAAAAACATCTTTATTTCGAAAGCACTCAACCTCCGAAGCAATGATGCGAATAGAATGTTGCTCATAAGTCAAATAGGCGAAACTTCGATTTCCACAATAACTCTAGGCTCAAGAATAAAAATTGGAATCCCAAAAGCATTTCCGTAAATAAAAGACGTGGAAAACGTCATGAATAGCAGAAGAATGAACCGGTGCAACGGCGTAGTATAATAACAATACGCCCGAGAAACTGGAAACACGAATAACTCCGAACATCGACGTAGTACAATACGGTACGTCCAATGAACGGAAACTCAAATAATTCGGAACACCGACGTAGTACAAAACGGTACGTCCAATGATCCGAACGCCATAAAAGAAATGAGATAAAGCTCAGTAAAACGAAGTATATCAAAACGTCCGATGAACTTGATAAAAAAGATAATTTCATTCAGACATCATCTAAGAATCAACCACTTGTTGCTTACGACTAAGCGCATTGGCAACACGATTTCCCTTTCCGGGAATATACAAAGAACATTAAGATCATAAGATGCAAGGAACTCGATCCAATATTAAGTTCCTTATGAGAAAATAAATATTCCAAAGATTTATGATCAGGGTAGAGAACAAATTTCTCACCCAAAAATAATGATGCCAAATTTTTAAAAGGGAAAACAATAACCGCGAGCACTAGATCATGAGTGGCATACCTAGTCTCGATCGGCTTTAATGATTTAGAAGCACAAGTGATAGCACGTTCTCTTTGGCCAGAGAACGACATCCAAACCAATACGATATAGCATTGGTACAAAAGATAAAATCTTGGTTCCCTACGGGAATAACAAGAATTAGGAATATTGAAAAGAAAGAGTTCTTTTAAAATAATCTTCTTTCCCGAAAAGCTAAGACTTTCAAAATTACAATTATCTTTATGTAATAATTATTTTTAGAAAAATTTACTTATTCCAAATCAATTTACTGTGTCTGTTTGTCTCATCAAAGCGTTTAGGAGATTCCTATCGATAACGTTGATCAAGCGCATCGACCAAAATTCTTAAAGCACTCAATGGGCAATACAATCACAAAATCATCTTCAAGATAATAAACATGTTTCTTAAAAACCTTTAAGAATATTCTTTGCTCGTTTAAGAGCAAAAAATCAAATTGTACTTATAAATAAATCTTATGAAAAAGATTTGCAAAATTTTAAATTTCTATTTTCACCCAAAATCAATGAATACAAGAATGGTCTCATCGAAATATTCATAGAATACTCGATTTACAAAAATGGATGAAATAAACTGGATAAACTGAATGACATAACAAGTCATTCATAAGAATCATAACGAGTGCGGAATGCGGTAAATGGAATGCTAACTCCCGCAACTCGTAGCAAATGAAAATCGGGGAACAAGGTCGAACTAAAAAGACCTTAACATCTCTCAAAAGATTTCTTAGGCGATAATCCTAAGACAAGCTCAAAAATACCAGAAATTCTCAAACTACATGAATGAGAGAAATAACGCTTTCCTCATCATGAGGGCTTAAAGAATAAAATGATGCCATCAAATTGGAATCGAAATCACAAAGGAAAAATAGAAATCTGCTTAATAGATTGAAAATGTCGAAGATGAATAGACCACTCGAGACATAGGATAAGGCTATATAAAAATTAAGTCAATCCTTACAAAAGATCAATTCCGAAGCCTAAGTAAAAATCGGCTCGGAAAGAAAAATCACATAAAATAATTTCGACATAAATAAAAAGCAAATTGAGTGTTGCGGATCCACCAATCCGGATTCGCAATCCTCAAAGAAGTCATCAAGCCCAGAAATGTCTAAAGGAAAAAGAATCACAAGTTCTTTTGATATAAAAATGATGAGATGAAACCCATAAAAAAGAAAGAGAACTCGAATAAGACAATCACAAAATAAATGTCATCAAGGATAGAATGGATACCTTGACCAAGAGAAGTGTCACTAGGGGCTTGAACAACATTTAGCTTTCCCTCTCTCTTGTTCGGAAGTTTGGGGCATGAAGATAAAAGATGTCCCGAACCTTTGCAATAACGACAGAAAAATGGTTTTGGGCACTCATTTGCATAGTGGTCCGTAAGGCCACAATTGTAGCATCGTCCACGACTAGAGGTAGGAGTCTTTGCTACCGAAGATTCTTGCTTCCCTTTCTTGTCGGGAATTGGATTGGGGCCTTTGAACTTAATAGGACTTTTCATGTTGTTGTTGAAGTTTTGTTTAGCACCCACAACTTCAACATCACACTCTCTATCGGCCTCTTCAAGACGAAGAGCGATATCAATAAGCTGATCAAATGAAACCTCGAGTTTCAGGAGTAATGGCTTCTTAAGATTCTTATTCAAGCCATAGACAAATCTCTGGTTCTTCTTCAACGGGGTGTTAATGTATTCAACCCCGTATTTGGAAAGAGATTCGAAAGATGCGACGTAGTCTGTCACAGAAGATTTACCTTGAACAAGGTCTATGAAGCGTCGGGCTAAAGTTACTTTTTCAGCTTTCGGCACAAATTTCAATTCGAATCTTTCCCGGAATTGCTCCCAAGTGAGATCCGCTTCAACGATTTCAGAAATAAGAAGCTCATACCAATCCAATGCTCTTTCTTGGAGCATGCTAGAAGCCACTTGGACTCGGTGGAGATCAATAAGGTTCATGCGAGAAAAGATGCGATCGCATGATTTGAGCCAAGCTTGAATTTCAATAACACTCTCGGATCCCTTGAATGGCCTTCCACCCAAATCGGTATAGTCTCTGCACAAGCGTGCAAAACCGGATCTAGGATGGGTAGGCTCTGGAACGGGTCCAATAGCTTGAGCATTCTTAACAAGATCTAGAAGCTGTTGGGCAGACATAAATACTCCCTCCTGAGGAGTAGCACTGGATTGACCGACGTTGGTACGGCCAGATCTAATCATTCCTTTTCTTTAAGAAAGAAAGAAAAGAAAAAAAAGGTTAATCTTAGAATGAAAATCAAACAAACTTGATTGATAAAACAAGGAATCATAAAATGAAAATAGGATAGAACGGTACGAAGACCCGAATCAAATCCTATGGCACGATTCCTAAGAAAGACTTAAGACAATGATCCTTGCTAGATTATTCTACATTGTTCCGAAGTTTGGCTCTGATACCAAGCTGTGACGCCCCACCTCTATACCCACGCTAGCCAAGGACACTACGGGGTAATGCCGTCAACTAGCACGGAGAATAAGGCTGTTGAGGAGCAACCATCTGTGTAATTGCTTTGTGCGAGTACCGATATGCCAGATAAAAAAATATAACTTTTCATCTCAAGAGGAAATCCGACATACAGATACAAACTCAAAGCTACTACACAGTGGATATATGGACCTCGGAAACAAATATAGAAATAAGCATAACACAAATCAGTTACAGACAATTCATATCACAAAGGCGGAAATAGATATGAATATAACACATGAAAGTGTACATCAGAGTAGTGGTCAAATAAGATCCACAATAACACAAAAGAATAGATACAAGTGCAAGACAATAGAATATGTATACATCAAGGAGTCTAATCTCAAATGTATACAACAAAAACTACTAAACTAGAGTAGTTAGCCAAAAGTCAGATGATGGTTCCGGATAGGAAGTCATAAGGAAGCACCTGTAAAATCTCAGTCTGACCCGAGTATTATTTAAGAAGAAAATAATAAACGAATCAATCTAGCTATAATTATCAGATAAAATAGGATAGAATATGAGATATGATAATAAAACGTATGATAACAATAAAGTCATACTGTGATAAGTATACATTAGAAAATCACGAAAGTCATACAAAATCTCAAGAATCTCATAGCATCAAAAAGAATATCATATTCTTTATTTAATTCACCAAGCCACAATAAATGACATACATATCAATGCCAACTGAAAAAGGTGGTGAAACATAAATTCCAGAAATCATCAATTAGAAATCCAGAAATCACAATAAAAGGATGGCCAATACCAAACAGGAGCATGAAAGTCGGAACATTGACGCAGTGCAAACGGTACGTCCAATGGACCGGAAAGCCGAGACATCGATATAGTACAAACGGTACATCAGATGAATCGAACATTGGCGTAGTGCAAACGGTACGTCCAATGAATTGAACATTGACGTAGTGCAAATGGTACATCCAATGAACTGGAAAGCCGAGACATCGATGTAGTACAAACGGTACATCAGATGAATCGAATATTGACGCAGTGCAAACGGTACGTCCAATGAATTGAACATTGACGTAGTGCAAACGGTACGTCCAATGAATTGAACATTGACGTAGTGCAAACGGTATGTCCAATGAATTGAACATTGACGTAGTGCAAATGGTACATCCAATGAACGGGGAAGACAATACAATTCAGAACATTGACGCAGTGCAAACGGTACGTCCAATGAATCGGAAGGCCGAGACATCGATGTAGTGCAAACGGTACATCAGATGAATCGAAACACATTAAAACTACTTGGGTTGCCAGCCCACAAAGAAATGAGATGAAGCTCAATAAAAAGAAATACAGTCCTTGACATGGACAAAGAGACATCGCACATTGCTAGTCTAAACCATAAAATGATCGTCATGATCATAAAGAAGTGTCGATTACACTAAGCTAGTAAATATAAGAGTTTAGCTTCATGTCCCATAACCACTTGCTTAACTCAAATATTTACGAACAGATTGTAGATCTCCACTAGAAAATTGTCACAAGAGTTTCAATCAAACAAGTCCATAAATTAACCGACGAAGTAAACGCAAGCGTTTCATACCACTTGTTTTGCTAAGCCGTTTAATTATATTTTCTCATACGAATGAAGTAAAGGTTTGTATATACTAATAGATTGAAAAATGATTTTAAGAAACGAGCTTTGATATTGAAAATAGAGTTGAAATCGTTTTGATGAAGAAGTTTTGATATTTAATACTAGTATAGAAAACCTTTATAATTTGAAGTGACAAATCATAGAAGTGATTGTAGAAACAATCAATCATAAAGATTCACATTCGAAGACGTGAATAAAATCCAAAGAAATCAATACCGAATCCATCAAAATGGATATTCCCAAAAAAATCCCGAAGAAAAGAAGTCATCAAAGTCGGTAATAAATGATAACAACAAAAGGGAAACAACACGAATCGATTAAAGTTGGAAATTCAAACAAAGTAGGCAATATAGGCATAATTGGCAAATAGGAGCAGGTCGGTCAACCGGACTCCCTGAGTCGGTTGACCGGACCAGAGACAGAAGTGCTCGGGTAGCAGGTCGGTCGACCGGACCCTGAGGTCGGTCGACCGAAGCCTGTAACCTACACTTCCAAACAGAGGCAGGGAGATGCTAGAGTAGCAGGTCGGTCGACCGGACCCTGAGGTCGGTCGACCGGAGCCTGTTTCCAACACTCCCATGCCAATCAAATGAATGCCAATCCCTTCCGAAATGCAATCGGTCGAGCAACGGCACTAAGGGTTTACGCCCATCGACTACCCGGCCATATACGCTCTTCAATTCATCACCAAAAACATGATCAAAACATCAAAGTTAGGATTTTCAAAGAATTGAACTCAAAACACTAAAAATTGGAATAGTCACCAAATCAATCCAAACCAAGTGCAATTGCACAAGAATAAGTGCTAGGAATTCATACCTAACAATCGAAGATAAATATAGATTAAGATGTGAGATAAAAATCTCACCTTTGAACCCAATCAAATGAAGAAGAAGCTTTTAAAACAAGCTAAGATCAATTCCTCTTCAATAAAAACTCAAGAAGCTTCAATCTAAGCTTTAAAAGAAGAACATTCCCAAAGTTAGGTTTAGGAATTTCTAAAATTGGAAGGAGAAAGAGTTGGAGAAGAAGAAGGGGATGCTTACCAATGGGTTCTCTTTGAATTTGGAGCTAGAAGTTGGATTTGCTAATGAAGACTAGGGTTTTGAATTTCTATTTCCCATTCTCTTCCACCATTGTTGCTTTAGAACTGAAAAGAGGAGGAAGTGAGAGTGAATGGGGAGGAGTGGTTCAGATTTGGGGGTTAAGTTGGCAAAGGGGCTGAACCCAAACCTAAACCCAAAGTGAAAATGGTCAAATTTTTGACTAGCTCCAAACATATCGAAGCTTACACTCAAAAAGATTGCAAACGACATTTTGAACTCAATGGGGGTGGTCTCGAGTCCTAATTCAATTGTTTGCAAAAAGTAGCTTTTCGGACTAAAATCCGACTAACGATGAAATATTTAAATAAAATATTTAAATATAAAATCGATAAATATGCGGGTTGTTACAGAGCGTACAAGGTAGACCTTGTTGGCGGAATTCAGGGAGTAGACAGAACGATTACGTGTAGTCCTCAAGGTATGCACTGGGTGGTACATTTTGGATGTCCGAGCACTAGTATAAGCTAGTGCGGATGCAGTATCACGTTTTCATAGTAGACGACGGAACATCTGTATTGTAGGCCTCACGAAGCTGTCATTTACAGATGTAGTTACTGTACGCTCTAGTAGCGAGATGATGGAGTACTTTTCGAGGAGGATACGGAAGGTACTATGGGTTGTACCTAGGACCTACACGGTCTTTGGGCATGTAGCTACATATAATATTGGTTATTAGGTCTTAATCTACTAGGGAGTAGATGGGTACGATCCACGCACAGAGGCGAGAGTATTATAAACCCAATAAACCTAATATAACAGAAAATGGAAATAGAACGGTATATGTAGAATGATGCTTAGAAGTGTTTAATTTGTCCATTCACCAGAACTTTAATTCTGAACTCCTCCTCATATCATCCCACATGTTAGATAGATGGCAGAGATTTTCCAGCTTTAAGACACTTGTTTAAAAATGTTATTATCTTGGTGAGTATTTACTTATTACTATATTTTACTCAGTTCCGCTGTGAGATATTTATTTGAGCTCTGATATATCTATCTTTGCCTATTTGCAGGATACCAGACACCCAACTTGGGCTTTAGTGGATTTGGGTTTTAGCATTTTGCGAAAAATCCAGATCCACTGGAACTCGGGTTGTTACTGAAGTGATAACCCATGGATTAAGGTTTGGGGTATTAGAGCACCCCTTTTCCTATTTTAGCCCTAACTTATTTCCTAACACATTTTATTCATGCTATCTCGTTTTGATTTACAAATTTACATGGCACGACTACCCTTGATTATAATCAAATCTCAATCCATTAACCATCTTACATTATTTTATTTTATTTAACTAATTAAATATCCTAAATAGTGTTACTAAAAATATGGGGTGTTACATTTGTTGATGATTTTCAAGGATTGGATATAAATGTGAAGGGATGGCTTAGAAATAATGGAAGACTTGGTGTTCTATACGCATGTGTTTCAAATTTTGAATTTCGAATTCTGGTACCTATGTCGACATCAGGGTAGGGACTATGTTGACATATGCCTATGAATTTCTATGATTTATTTTTCCTAAGTATTCTAATATATATATATACTTATTATTTTAATGTCTATATATATATATATATCTGGAATATTATTAGAATTATAGTATATTCCAGAAAATGTTATTATATTATTAAAAAATAATAAAAATAAAATAATAATAAAAATATAAAAAATAAATTTAAAATTCAATCAACACACCAATTGAAAATCAATCAATCAAGCAATCAATCATCTAATTCTAAGCATGCAATTTCAATCAATTATATTGTAAATGTGTTCTTTTTCTGAATCCGTTTCCTTAAATTTGTTGAAGTCGTGAACTGCGGTGAAACACAAATTTGAGTTATCTGTCTTTTGATCATCATCGCTTGAGGACGAGTCTGAGTCATCTAGAGTAGCAGTAAATGCACGCTTCCGTTTCTTTACCGAGTCATTGTTTATAGGAGGATTTTGCCTTTCTGGATACGGACAGTCTCTTTTGATATGACCTGGTTCATCACAGTTGAAACATTTGACATTGTTTGGTACTGCATTCTGATTTCCAGAATTCTTATAGTTGTTTCTCTTGAGATTATTCAACTTTCTGTATTTCAGGAATTTCCGAAAATTCCTGGTCATAAATGCTATCTCTTCATCATTTTCACTGTTTGAGTCTGATCCGTCGGTTAATGCATTGAATGCCATTGATTTCTTTTCAGATGCTTTGCTTTCTCTTCTCCCGATCATTTGGACTTCAAACGACATTAGATTTCCAATCAATTCTTCTATCTTTAAAGTACTGATGTCATTTGCCTCTTCAATTGCAAGTGTCTTTTGATCCCATTCTGGAGTGAGAGAATTTAAAATTTTTCTGACTTGATCTTCTTCCGAAAATTCCTTTCCCAAAGATATTAAAGAATGCACAATATCTTGAAATCGACTATACATATCTGAAATAGACTCATTAGTATTCATTTTAAATAACTGAAACTGATTTGTGAGCATGGAAATTTTGGTCTGTTTAACTTTTCTTGTTCCTTCATGAGTAACTTGCAAAGTTTTCCAGATTTCATATGCAGACTTACAAACTGACACTCTATTAAATTCATTCCTATCAAGTGAACAAAACAGAATATTCATTGCTTTAGAATTATTTTGTGCAATAGTCTTTTGCTCAGTGGTCCACTGTGCGAAATTAGTTATGGGTTCAGAATATTCAGTTTGTGTGATATTCCAAGTATCTAATCCTACAGATTGTAAATATATTTTCATCCTACATGCCCAATATGCATAGTTAGTGCCATTAAAAAGTGGTGGTCTGGCAGTAGACTGACCTTCTACAAATGAACTAGTGTTAGAAACAGTACCAGTGTTGGTAGCCATTTAGAAAACTTTTCAAAATTCAGATTATGAAACTTTTGAAAACATTGCTCTGATACCAAATGTGAGGAATGCGGAATATGGATCTTAAGGCTAGGAATAACACTAGAGGGGGGGGGGGGTGAATAGTGTTTATAGGAAATTACTAAATCTTTTTGAGTTTATGTTAATTTGAACGCAAATGTATGTAATATTCAGACACAGATATAATCACAGAAACAAACACAGATGTAGAAATAAAGTAAATGCAGTAAAGGAAAGAACACACCGGATTTTACACTGGTTCGGAGTTACCCTACATCCAGTCCCGCACAACTAAGTACGAATTTCCTTTCAAAAGCAATTCAACAATTACAACCCTCGATTTCAAGGCTACGAGGTACACCCTCCAGAATCACAATCCTCTGGGTAGAGATACTTGATTTCCGGGGCAACAAGTTCACCTAATTGATTTCCAAGGCTACAATCACACCTTTTCTCGCTTGATTGATTTCCAAGGCTACAATCACACCTTTTCTCGCTAGATAGATTACAAAGAAGCCTATAACTCTGAATAGCACTTGGATCTTGTTGAGATAGTGATAGAGAATCAAACCAGAGATAATCTAGTTAGATTCAATGTTGATTTCGGTAGAGTGATGATAGGATATTGAATAAGAAAATGTGGAAGAAGAAGAGAAGTGAAAAACCAGAAAATCTGATATAAAATTCGCTGAAACTAACCCCTATTTATAGAAGAACAACAGTTATGTCCATTCGTGAAAGGTTATGGCGAATAGACACTTCTTTTGAAATTCAAATTTTTGGTCCTAACTGACACTATGTCGACATGGGGTACTACGGCATGTCGACATCCCAAAGCATTTTTTGATGATTTGATTTTCTTTGAAAATAACCTTTATCTTATATTAAAACCATTTTAAATTTTATAAATATACTTGACTATAGATAAAATACATAGATAAATATAGAGAATAATATATATATAATTTTACTATAATTTTATATTTAAATCTAAGTATAAAGATAGTTTAAAACAAACGAAGTTTAAAAACACGAGTTTATTAAAAACAAAAACAAAGAATATTTTAAGGCTAAAACATCTTTTTGAAAATCATTTGAAAAGTAATTTTTAAGGCTAAAACATTTTGAAAAGCAATTTTGAAAATCATTCTGAAGTAGTTTTGAAAATCATTTTGAAGTAGTTTTGCAAGCTTCTTCCTGTAGAATATCTCATCATATCAGGACTCGAGAACTTGTACAAAACCAGGATGTTCGTGGGTTTGTAAGCCACTTGTCGTAGGTTTGTAAGCTACTTGTCGTCGGTTTGTAATCCACTAAAAAGGTAGAAATGGGTTTCATCCCAAAAGAAAAATGGAGTGAAGATTTCAGTGCTATTATGAAGTTTTAACATAATTCTAGACTCAATACTTATCTTGAAATCTTGAACTCTTGAACTCTTGATAATCTTTATATTCTTGATACTCATGAGTCTTCAATCTTGATATCTTGAATCTCTATACTGTACAGTCTTCATTCTTTGTACCTACATGGTTAAATCCTGTATATACATATATATCTAAACTATAATGTTAGTATTTATATTTTATAATCTTATTCTAAGGTTGTTGTCATCAAAACCATCAACTCATGGACTAACAATCTCCCCCTTTTGATGATGACAACCTTTGTTTATAAAATATTACTTCTATCCTAATAACTCCTCCTAAATCTAATAACTCCCCCTTAATCTATGTCTAACTCTCCTATTTTATATTTCTCCCCCTTTGCCATCAACAAAAACAAACAAACTCTAAACTATATAACTCCCCCTCATTCTTGTACTCAAGTACCTGCATTAATAAACTATATAATAGAGTATATTAAGAAATAACTATACTTATAGACATGATATTCAATCAACAATTATAAATATATCAATGTATAATTATACATTCATCAATCCATACCAAGTGTCAATCAAAACAAACAATTTCAATCAAAGCAATCACTTCAAACAAAGCAAACAAACCAACATCAAACATTTCGAGGAACTTCCACCCATCCTTCTTCTCCGAAAATAGGGTCTGCTTTGATGGCATTCCAATTTCATTGTCATTTGTGAGAGAGACAAGAGGATGTGCGTCATTATCATCCTTGTGCAAGGAGAAATCATCCATCGAATTGCCTCGAAATGCCTTTCTTGCTCCTTGATCATCTGCATTTGACTCAACTCAAAGTGTCGCTGGTTACGAAGAATGAACGAAAGAATATTCTTAAACGAATTAAGAGTCTCTTTAAGATTCTCGGTTAAATTGTGAATAGGACTAGCCATTTTTGAAATTGTGAAAAGAATAAGAGATAGAATAGATAAGAAATAATATTCAGTAATGAATTTTGGAAGAAATGGGTATATATAGGTGTAGAAATTCATTTGAAATGAATAGACATATGGTAGTTATTCAAATTTCAAATTCAAAATGAAGTGTCATTTCTGACCAGTACATGTCGACATGGTCAAAGGGGGGATGTCGACATGGTCTAGTGAATTTTGATGACCCTTTTGATTTTTTGAATAATTGTGTGTATATATATATATTTATATAATATACTAACATTTATTCATGAGATAAGATAAGCTAGATAACAGAAAAGGAAATCAATTTCATTGCATAATAGGATAATACAATGATTAACCATGAAGGACTACATAAACACTCAAAAAACAAACTTAAACTAATTCGACATGATATGAAAATATAGAACTAGTTAGAGGATGACGAAGATGAAGATAATCCAAGTTTCTTGCTGACTTTGGAGAAAAACTTGTTCACCTTGGATGATATTTTGTCCAACTTCTTACTAACAGATCTTTTAAGAACCCATTGATTCTCAACAATAATCTTTTGGTTTTTGAGAAGGGTTTTGTTGGTAGGATTGGAGGGATATTCAATACTTTCTAGGGATGTTTCTCCTTCTTCTTCTTCTTCAATTTCCATTTCATCCCTTTCTTCTTCTTCTTCCTCTTCCTCCTCTTCCATTTCTTCATGAGCCAAACGCTCTTCCTTTTCGGCAAGAGTCTCATAAGGTTGAAAAACATATGGGATTTTCATGAGAGAAATGTTTGAGATATTAAAAACTTTTCTTGAAATAAATTCTTCTCCTTTGAAATTTACTCCAAAATAGTTGAAAATCCGAGTAAGGTAAATTCCATGATATAAAGTGTTTTCTCCCATTTCAAAATTTTTAGGTCGAAGTTCATCCAAAATAACTTGCGCCCAATTGATATCATAATTTCCGAAAATAGCAAAAAGTGCTTTGCACACTTTTGAAGTAGGATTGTTAAAATTTCCCGATCTTGGGGTTGAAGTATGTTGTAAAAGAAGATTGACAATTCTTGCTTTAGGACGAAAGTTTCGGTTTTTAATTCAAAGTTTTCATCTCCTTCAAAAATATGTTGAAATGTCTCACGATCATGTTCATTGATTTGAAAACTATAAAGATCCATTCCCGTGCTTTTGCAATTGAGAATGGTACCCAAAAGATCACAATTCAAAACAAATTTAGTGCCTTTGACACTACTCCAAATTTCATTATCATTTCCTTCATAAAATTCTCGATTGAGATTTGCATAGAAAATTTTAACAAGATTTGGGTAACAAACAAAATCATTTTGAGAAGAATCAACAAGACTAAGAATTTGATTGTTTGCAAAAAGAGTATCAATTTCATAAGAAGCAAAATCTTGAAAAATAGCAAACTTTCCGGGATGGACTTTTCCATAATTAGCACAATTGATGTATGCTTTTATTGCCTCCGGATTATTGAGGAGTTGCTCTTTCAAGTTTATGGAAAGTCTCATGGTGGCGGGGTTGCTTGAAGAAGACATTAAAGTAGAGAATAGAGAGCTTGGAGTTTTGAAGAGAGAGTTTGAATTTGAAAATGAAAGTGAAAAGTTGTGATAAAAGATAGTGAATAAATAGATTTTTGAAAGACATGTTCTCTAGTCAAAAGATGCCTTTTCAGAGTATTGAATGAAGTGAAAAGATGGAGGGAAATTCAACCATTTGAATTCAAATTTTGAATTTCAAATTCTGGTACCTATGTCGACATCAGGGTAGGGACCATGTCGACATATACCTATGAATTTCTATGATTTATTTTTCCTAAGTATTCTAATATATATATACTTATTATTTTAATGTCTATATATATATATCTGGAATATTATTAGAATTATAGTATATTCCAGAAAATATTATTATATTATTAAAAAATAATAAAAATAAAATTATAATAAAATTATAATAAATAAATTTAAAATTCAATCAACACACCAATTCAAAATCAATCAATCAAGCAATCAATCATCTAATTCTAAGCATGCAATTTCAATCAATTGTATTGTAAATGTGTACCTTTTTCTGAATCCGTTTCCTTGAATTTGTTGAAGTCGTGAACTGCCGTGAAACACAAATTTGAGTTATTTGTCTTCTGATCATCATCGCTTGAGGATGAGTCTAAGTCATCTAGAGTAGCAGTAAATGCACGCTTCCGTTACTTTACTGAGTCATTGTTTATAGGAGGATTTTGCCTTTCTGGATACGGACAGTCTCTTTTGATATGACCTGGTTCATCACAGTTGAAACATTTGACATTGTTTGGCACAGCATTCTGATTTCCAGAATTCTTATAGTTGTTTCTCTTGAGATTATTCATCTTTCTGTATTTCAGGAATTTCCGAAAATTCCTGGTCATAAATGCTATCTCTTCATCATTATTACTGTTTGAGTCTGATCCGTCGGTTAATGCATTGGATGCCATTGATTTCTTTTCAGATGCTTTGCTTTCTCTTCTCCCGATCATTTGGACTTCAAACGACATTAGATTTCCAATCAATTCTTCTATCTTTAAAGTACTGATGTCATTTGCCTCTTCAATTGCAAGTGTCTTTTGATCCCATTCTGGAGAGAGAGAATTTAAAAAATTTCTGACTTGATCTTCTTTCGAAAATTCATTTCCCAAGGATATTAAAGAATGCACAATATCTTGAAATCGACTATACATATCTGAAATAGACTCATTAGTATTCATTTTAAATAACTGAAACTGATTTATGAGCATGGAAATTTTGGTCTGTTTAACTTTTCTTGTTCCTTCATGAGTAACTTGCAAAGTTTTCCAGATTTCATATGCAGACTTACAAACTGACACTCTATTAAATTCATTCCTATCAAGTGAACAAAACAGAATATTCATTGCTTTAGAATTATTTTGTGCAATAGTCTTTTGCTCAGTGGTCCACTGTGCGAAATTAGTTATGGGTTCAGAATATTCAGTTTGTGTGATATTCCAAGTATCTAATCCTACAGATTGTAAATATATTTTCATCCTACATGCCCAATATGCATAGTTAGTGCCATTAAAAAGTGGTGGTCTGGCAGTAGACTGACCTTCTACAAATAAACTAGTGTTAGAAACAGTACCAGTGTTGGTAGCCATTTAGAAAACTTTTCAAAATTCAGATTATGAAACTTTTGAAAACCTTGCTCTGATACCAAATGTGAGGAATGCGGAATATGGACCTTAAGGCTAGGAATAACACTAGAGGGGGGGTGAATAGTGTTTATAGGAAATTACTAAATCTTTTTGAGTTTATGTTAATTTGAACGCAAATGTATGTAATATTAAACACAGATATAATCATAGAAACAAACACAGATACAGAAATAAAGTAAATGCAGTAAAGGAAAGAACACACCGGATTTTATACTGGTTCGGAGTTACCCTACATCCAGTCCCGCATAACTAAGTACAGATTTCCTTTCAAAAGCAATTCAACAATTACAACCCTCGGTTTCAAGGCTATGAGGTATACCCTCCAGAATCACAATCCTCTGGGTAGAGATACTTGATTTCCTGGGCAACAAGTTCACCTAATTGATTTCCAAGGCTACAATCACACCTTTTCTCGCTTGATTGATTTCCAAGGCTACAATCACACCTTTTCTCGCTTGATTGATTTCCAAGGCTACAATCACACCTTTTCTCGCTAGATAGATTACAAAGAAGCCTATAACTCTGAATAGCACTTGGAACTTGTTGAGATAGTGATAGAGAATCAAACCAGAGATAATCTAGTTAGATTCAATGTTGATTTCGGCAGAGTGATGATAGGATTTTGAATAAGAAAATGTGGATGAAGAAGAGAAGTGAAAACCAGAAAATCTGATATAAAATTCGTTGAAACTAACCCCTATTTATAGTAGAACAACAGTCATGTCCATTCATGAAAGGTTATGGCGAATAGACACTTCTTTTGAAATTCAAATTTTTGGTCCTAACTGACACTATGTCGACATAGGGTACTAGGGCATGTCGACATCCCAAAGCATTTTTTGATGATTTGATTTTCTTTGAAAATAACCTTTATCTTATATTAAAACTATTTTAAACTTTATAAATATACTTGACTATAGATAAAATACATAGATATATATAGAGAATAATATATATAAAATTTTACTATAATTTTATATTTAAATCTAAGTATAAAGATAGTTTAAAACAAACGAAGTTTAAAAACACGAGTTTATTAAAAACAAAAACAAAGAATATTTTAAGGCTAAAACATCTTTTTGAAAATCATTTGAAAAGATAATTTTTAAGGCTAAAACATTTTGAAAAGCAATTTTGAAAATCATTCTGAAGTAGTTTTGAAAATCATTTTGAAGTAGTTTTGCAAGCTTCTTCCTGCAGAATATCTCATCATATCAGGACTCGAGAACTTGTACAAAACCAGGATGTTTGTGGGTTTGTAAGCCACTTGTCGTAGATTTGTAAGCTACTTGTCGTCGGTTTGTAATCCACTAAAAAGGTAGAAATGGGTTTCATCCCAAAAGAAAAATGGAGTGAAGATTTCAGTGCTATTATGAAGTTTTAACATAATTCTAGACTCAATACTTATCTTGAAATCTTGAACTCTTGATAATCTTGATATTCTTGATACTCATGAGTCTTCAATCTTGATATCTTGAATCTCTATACTGTACAGTCTTCATTCTTTGTACCAGCATTGTTAAATCCTGCATATACATATATATCTAAACTATAATGTTAGTATTTATATTTTATAATCTTATTCTAAGGTTGTTGTCATCAAAACCATCAACTCATGGACTAACACTTGTAAGAAAGTCATCGGTTTAAGTTTACAATTCATCTCGGGGGCATAAAGATGTATTGTGACATGAAGCAGGTATTCTTTTGGGAAGGGATAAGAAATGATACCAGTGAATGTGCAAAGGAGTTCTCTATATGTTAGCAGGTAAAAGCTAATCATCAGAAGCCAAGTAGTTTACTTCAACCTTTAGAGGTACCGACTTGGAAGTGAGATTCAATACCTATCGATTTTCTAGATAGCTTGCTAAGATCGAGAATGAGAAATGATAACATTTCAGTGGTAGTGGATAGATTGACTAAGAGCGTCCATTTTATCCCAGTGAAGTCGAAAAAAATGGCAGCTAGCTTAGCGAAGCTAGACATGAAGAATGTGGTGAGACTCCATGAGATTCCAAGTAGTATTGTTAGCGATAGAGACCCATTGTTCACCAGTGAGTTCTAAAGAGGTTTGTAGAATGCATTGAGTACATAGTTGAGTTTGAGTATGGCTTACCACCCTCAGACAAATGTTCAAACAGAATGGTTGAACCATATGCTCAAAGATTTACCGAGGCCATGTGTTCTAGATTCCGGAGGATCTTGGGAAGATAATTTGTATTTGATAAGTTTTTCTACAATAATAGTTACTAATTGATATAGGGGTGACATTATTTGAGGCGATAGACCGTGTAATTCACCTATTTGTTAGTTGAACATGGAAATAGGCTCGCGTTAGGACCTGATTTGGTAAGAGATGCTACTGAGAAGGTAGAATGATTTGCGCTAAAATAAAGGTTGCACGGTCAAGGTGGAAGAGATATGCCGACAAGAGGAGAAAATAGCTAGAGTTCGCAGTAGACGACCATGTGTTTGTGAAAGTTTCATCGATCCGAGGTGTTATGAGCTTTAGGAAGGTGAAAAAATTGGCACCCATATATGTAGATCTGTTTCTAGCGAAGAATGAGAGAATAGGTAAACTCGCGTATCGAGTCGAACTACCAAGTAGTTTAGCGGGTGTGCGTAATGTTTTGTCATACATCCCATTTAAGGAATTCACACATGACCCAAATTCAGCAGTAGAACCGAGGCCAGTTGAGGATTTATTCTGCAAAACCAAATATGAATTATGTTAGAGGACCGAAAGGATAACAGATCGTGATTTGAAAGAGTAAAGGAACAAAGTGATTGGACTTGTTTGCATCTAGTGGATATTTGAGTAGACTGAGGGTTGAGGTTTTTGCCTTTTGGCGAATAAAGCATCCGAAGACGGGCAGGTGGCTGACGGATAGCTAATTAGGATTTGCCGTTACATTTTGTTTTGATTTCGCTGTGTATATAAGTCAGATATTACTATACTACTTTAATTAACCAAGGGGCATCGTCATATGTCGCTCTTGGCGTATTTTTGTAATGATATATTTAATCATTGCCTGGGAGGCGTTAAGGGATTATGTAACATGGATATGAATTATTGTTTTGAAATGTAATCGGCAAAATGTTATTTTTTGAAATCTATGATTTTGTTCATTTTCATGTGCTTCTGATATTACGGATACCTTTATCATTACCATATTTTTTCACAAGAAGTTAATACTATGGATGACTATAGCATCTATAGCGCTTAGCTTTTGGCCTCCAAATATGGGATGTTACAGTGACGATGTAGATGATTGTACCTGAGAGGTAGAGGATAAGATTAGGAATATCTATCCTGAATTGTTTTGATATGTATGAGTAAACATGTATGTTTTGTTGTACAAACTAGTAGTGGCACTAGTATGATTTTATGATATGATATTATTATATGTTAATAGTAAACTAATACATCATGATTGTTGATTTATGATTGACATTAGTAGAGAACTAGTGTAATTGTTGTACTTGTGTGTGCATTTTTTTAATGACAATGGTCGTTAACCTGCATTATTTGAATTTCATGGATGAAATTCTTTTAGGAGGGGAGACTACAACATCCTACTTTTTGAAGTGCCCTAATATAGAAAATTAATTAAATAAATAATCATTCAAAGAACATTAAGAGATAATAATTAAGTAAGATAAGTTTATTGGTGAAATAAGAAGTGATTGTAAGATGAAGATTAGGGGAATTAATAGGACTAAGCTAGAAGTGGATTTTAGCCTAAGCCCAAACTCTTATCTCCATACATTCCCCCACACTCTTAATCAAAAACAAAAGCATAAGCCCACCACCATTTAGAAGAAAAGAAGTTGAAAATCAAGTAACAAAAAGAGAGAAATTTATGCTAAGAAAAAGAAAGGATTTTAATTAAGTCTAAATCCAACCAAGGTGAGTAAAACATTCTCTAATTCCTTCCAAACAAGGTTTGGGTTTGGATTGTACACATTTATTATGATTAAAATTACATTGAATGAGTTTTAAGAATGATAAAAAAGTTTCATTCATGTTTTGGAATTAAACGGTAATGGTTTTAACATGTTTAGGTTAAAACGTGGATCATACCTTTACTAAGTCATTTGAAATTTTTATATATCATTTAGACCATTAATTTGGAGGTGGTTTTTAATTTGGTATGTAACAGCCCTAGATTTTTGTATATATTTTAATTTTGACTTTCTTTTATTTATATTATTTTTAAAATGGTTTATTTCAAATATTTCATTTTTAAATATAAATGTTGATTATTGTGTGATTTATAGTTCAAACTAGTATAATTTGAATATTTTACTGTAAAGTGAATTTCTGGTCAAGCTGTTCAAACTTTGACTTTTAAACTTCAAATTTAAATTATTTAAATTCTTAAATTTTATCTTTTATTATGAAAATAGATTTAATAACATGAATACTGCTTTTCGTTTCGTTGAAAATGGAGTTAAATTGTGAAAGTTATGTGTATTTCGATATTGAATGCAATTTGTTTTATTTAGCAATTTTGTTTATTTATTTTTTTTTTTAAAATTTTATTTTCTTTGTCATATTTTATTTTAATATGTGTTAATATGTTATTTGATGTATATTTTTGTCTTTTAATATTTTTAATGTGATAATAAAAATTTTCCAAAATTTATTGCATTTATTTTCTATTTTAAAGGCTAGTTTCTATTTTTTTGCTATTTTCTTCACTAAATTTTATTTAATTAAAATTTATTTATTTATTTTGTGAATTCATTTTTATTTTATGTTCTTATCTTTATTTATAAATATTTTTCATCTAATATAATTTTTTCAAAGTTTGTTCCATTTAATTTCAAATTTTCTAGACTAGTTTTCATTTTTTGTGCTATTTTCTTATTTTAATCATATCTAATTAATATTAATTATTAATATTTTGTTTATCTGTTTTATTTTCGAAATTTTAACTGAAATTATAAGTATTTTCAGTTATTTGAATGTATATAAATATATATGAGAAATTTGAAAAGGTTTATGACTTTTAGTTTTCCTATGGCCTTTTATCTTCTAACCTTTTCATATTTGTAACTTAACTTTTCATAAATTTGCCATTACTTCTCAATACTTTCAGCTGCATACTTTCTTTAGCATTCAGGTACATTCCTTTTTCTCATCTCCTGAAAAAATTTCGGCCATAGCCTTGAGAAAAATTTGGGTAAATCATTTTTTTTTCTTTTCTTTGTTTACTTTTATTCTTCTTTGAATTGGATTTTGCACTTGTTCTTTCTCATCATAGGTTTGGCCACCTCCATCACCATGCCCTGCCGCCTCCACCATCATCTGAGAACACCTCCATCACCACCTCCTCTCTGGCCAAACCCCAAGCCATGCCTCCTAGTTGATTGATCCATCACCAAAATCCAACAAAAACTCCACTTTTTGTCCTTAGCCGAGCACTACCATGCATACATCCACTTCCACACCCCATGGCCGCCACCAACACCACCTCCACCACCTCCAGCACCACCTGGACTCTCGGCCACATCATCATCTTGGCTGCTACAGTGAAGGCCGTGACCCTAGTGGCCTTGATCGAGCCTAACTATGGCCTTGATCCATGTATATTGCCTTGTTAGTGTAGTTTCCATCACCACAACTTTGCATCACCTTCAAACCATGATAGGCCGACCCTTAGCAACCCAAACCTGACCCAAAAACCTTGCCTTAGCCTTGATTTTCACTTATGGCCGAACCCAATGGAAGTTGGAAACAAGTGCAAAGCATTTTTGCTTTGATTTGTGCAGTCAATTCTAGCTCAGTTTATCGTATTTGAATTTGGAAACTTATGTATATTATACTGTTTTGTTTGATTTGTATTCAAGGGAATTGATACCTTGGCTCTTCCACTCATCTTTGTGTCATGTTATCGTGCTTGTGTGGATCTCATTTGTGTATTCGTCGTTGTATCTCCATCTCAAACTAGTGAGTTATTCGCACTAGACAATATGTACATATATAACTAGTGAATTGACCCCTTTTGAATTTGTAAAATGCATTATCATGTTACACCTTCTATGTTATGATTTTATGATGTTCACCGATGCTTAAACACCTATTATATTATATGTTATTGTTATATTATGTTGTTCTATTATTTTTATCAGTTTATCACACTGCAAGTTCCCTTTAGATTAGAATTACTATGGGTTGAAATGATACATACCCGAACGGACTTTAGAATAGGAGAAAATCATTATGGGCTGAAATGATAGGCCTGAATGATTTTCATTTACTTGGGATTGCGGGTTTGAAATGATCAAACCCGGGTTTTCTTTGAAAATTACGGGTTGAAATGATATATTACCCGATCACTTTACCTAGGCTAAAAATGAAATACAGACCCGTAATTAAAATATGTTTTTTCTAAAAATTTTAAAATATTTTAGAAATGTAAATGTTATAATATTTTGATTTAAATTTGATTTAAAATGATTTTTGTAAAGCATTATTGATTTTCTAAAAATTTATAAGTGAAATAAAGTAATGGTAAAGTTAGAAAATCTGAAATGTAAGTTATTTTGGGAAATTTTAATTTGGTGATAAATGGAATTTAATTTAAATATGAAATATGATAAATTCATGATAATTTGGATTAAAGTGAATTTAAATGATTTTATAATATATTAATGATTTTTGAATAAAGCTAAAATGTGAAATGAATGAATATTTAAGTTGAAATTTTTAAATATAACTAGAATTGGGAATTTGTGAATTTGGCTTAAAGGTGAATTTTAGGTTGAGTAAATAAAAATGAAATTAAGTTATATTTGATATTTTAAACTTAAGTGTTAAGTTGAAATTTAATTATAAGTGAATTATTATTAAATATTGATTTTTGAATGGAAATTTAACTTTATAAAATCATGAATTTAAGGAAAATTAAATGATGATTATAAAAGTGAATTTATATGATTTTATAAGTTAAAAATGATTTAAATAAAAATATAATTGTTTGTGAAATTATATTGAATATTTGAAGTTAATTAACTGCATTCTTGAAATGCTATTAATTCAAATGTAAATGATAATACAACATTTGTAAATGCTGTAGTTGATAATAATGAACCAAATGGCTAAATTTAATTAAAGGCTATTATAGCGTTTTTGTGAATGTTATAATGGTTGAATTTAACTAAGTTTATTTGAAACTAATGTAACCCTATTACAGCATTTTAAATGCTGTCTTTTGTTAAATTGAACTGTTTTAAATGTGACTTTCCGTAGCATTTTCTAAATGCTGCAAAAGTTGAATTTTCATTGTTTTAATTAATTTAAGTGAACGAATGAACTTTGAAAAGTTAATTTTTTGGAAATTTAATAATTTAATTATTAAATATAATAACTTCATTTTATGATTTAAAATGAAGTAATTTGTTTCGAAATATAAACTATTTTGAAATATGATATTTTGATATTTTGAAATGGATTTTTGAATGAAATTGAATTTTGAAATGAAATTTGATTTCGAAGTATAAAATACCATTTTGAAATTTTAACCACGGGATGTATTTAATTTATAGTTTAACTGATCCTTAAGGGATGGGCGATCCCAAGCATCCTTTGAGTTATTGTGCATTTCTACTGCAGTTCACTTGAGTTGGTTTACATTATATAAGTATATATTGTCCTGACTCGAGTGTTTTGTGTCTTACTTTACGCTCGGGTCAGCCTGAGTATTTACAGCTTAGCTTTGGATCTCTTTCTGGAGCTAGGAATCACTGGAGATTCTACTCGTCTAGTTATCTGTTCCTTTCAGTTCAGTTGTTCTATTTCAGTTTTGGTATTCATAAACTTCTATTTATTTGAGATTTCTATTGTATATGTTTTCAAACAGATATTATTTATTATGTTTTGAGAGTTTGTTATAGTAGCTTCATGAACTACTATTGTTTTTATATGCCGCTGCGAGTTATTCTGATATGTTCTGTATCTGTGATTATGTGTATTTGATTTCATTTGCTCCAAATTTATTTACAATCTGTTATTTTGAATTATTCAAGTCAGACATGTGTGTCTGCCTATGCACTTGGCGGGTGCAGCATGATAGGGTGTTCTCACATTTGGGTTTTGTAGCGAGCGGATGACTCTTACTCCTATATGTCCTTGCGACGTTGGTGCAGTCGAGAGGCTGGCCGTAAAGGCAGAGCACATGTACAGTTGTATGCTATGGTGGGCGTTACCCCACTGGCGACGTCCCATTACATTTGGTATCGGAGCTTTGGTTTTAGGCAAACTTTAGCCTGCGGAGCAAAAACTCATTAGAGATAGGGTAGAAATACCGTAGAATGAGTGAAATCAATCTCAGAATCATTCCTTTGTGAGAGAACGTATTTTTGAAGTATAAAATGATTTTCAAAGTATTTTCAAAGATTATTTTGATATAAAATTTTCTTGTTTTGAAAGAAAATTTTCTGGACTTTATCCCTTTCGTATCCACCTTGTTAGTAATTTCTTTGATTAGGATTTCCTTAAAATTTTGAACTTCTATCTTAGTTGGGATTTCTTCGATTAGGATTCCTTTGAATTTTGGAACGCTCCCACTTGTTCCGAAATCCATTCCTATCTCCCCTAATTGTATTCTTTTAATTTTTGGAGTATTCCATAACTCCACTTTGAATGACCTCTATAAAGATCGGTGGTTCCGCCAATTTTTTTGAATGATTTGTAAAAGGGTGAAACTCCCTTATAATTGGCATTGATTCACCGGAGATTTATGTATCCTCGGTTTATGATGTTTTCTATCTTCTGCTATATTTAGATTCTATCTCTGGCGATCGAAGGTCGATTTGCCTTAGATTTTCGCATCGATTATATTCCTGAAGTCACGGTTGACCGGTTAAGGTCGCCCGCGATTCATATAGGCTTATCCATCTTCTATTTGGTAATTTAATTATCGTATCTTCGTTTGAGCCTATCTTTGAATCAGAATTCTATTTGATTAGAGTCCCTCTAAATTTGAATCTCTGTTTTGCTTTGAAATCCATCCTTGAATCATCCCTTGAAAAATTGAGGTTGATTGTATTTTGGAATTTGTGTATACATCGAAATTGTTATTTTGATAAGGGTGACCATATTTTATATATATAAGTGAAATGTTTTTGATAAGGATTATATACCTTTTAAAAAAATATATATGAAAATGAGAATTTGAAGTTTTGAAAGGATTTCAAATTGTGAAAATTTTATAAGAAATGGTTTCATATAAAATTATTTATAACTGAAGGTTTTGAATCTGAATTAATGTGATTGAACTCCGGCATTTTGGAACTGGTTTTAAGATTTTGAAATAATAAATAATATGATTTGAAATTATTTTTCCGAATAAGTAATGTTTCAATGATTTTAATGGGTTTTAATGATTTCGAAGGAATTTCAAAGAAGTTTACAAAGTAAATGGAAGTCTAGAACTCACTTGTGTCGCTGGAAAATAATTTCGGTGATGAGTGCATGCATCATCGACATTGATTTTTGAGTTTCTAAGTGAGGGAGAGGCTACTTCGGTAGCTTTGCTATGCGATTGATTTGTGAAACCAATTTTGATTTCAAATTCCAAAGTGTGATGTGATATTTGAAAGATATATGTATATATATTTGAACAATGTGAAATGAGCTGGTGTTCAGTTCTTGAGTTTTGATTTGATTTGACGTAACCCTACTTTTGGAATTGATTTACTGATTTGCTGGTGATTTCCAACTCTTGAATTTGAAAATGATTTCTTCAACTATTTTGAAGGTTCGAGCACTTCCAAATCAAGGTTAACTATTCAAAGCTAAGTAATTTTGAAAAGTATAAAGTATATAAGTTTAGTATTTATGTTTAAAAGTATGTAGTAATATGATTTAAATAGGTTGAAACTGTTTTGTTAAGTAAATGAATAAGGCTATTTTGAATTTTTTCTAATATGAAATTTAGATTTGAAATGTTTTGAGAAGAATTTAGTCTTCAAAATATTTTGAATAAAATTTAGTTAAATGTTTTAACTGGGTAACATCTTTATAAAACTATATATTGAACAAGTTGGAATAGATACATAAGTTGTACGTATGCTGTTTTATTCGCATAATTAAATTGATCCAAGTTTGAGTACACAAGTTCGAGGTTAATTACACCCTTTCGTGTTAGGATTTTTCATTCAATTCTTGACAGTGTTTCCTGGAGATTTGACTAGGCAACTAGTACTCGGCATCCAGCGGAACTGGCATCGGAGAGTGTTCGGCATCAAGGAGTACTCGACGTAGTACTCGGCATCCCAGTGGAACTCGGCATCAGAGAGTGTTCGGCATCAAGGAGTACTCGGCATCCTAGTGGAACTCGGCATCAGAGAGTGTTCGGCATCTAGGAGTACTCGGCGAAGTACTCGACATCCATGGTACCCGTCATCTAGGAGTACTCGGCGAAGTACTCGGCATCCATTGTACTCGGCATCCATGGTACCCGTCATCAAGGAGTACTCGGCGTAGTACTCGGCATCCAGTGGTACTCGGCGTTAGAAGACGTTCGGCGTATATAACTACTCTACATGGCAGCATCGTTCGGCCAAAGGATCGTTCGGCTAAGAAGCATTGTTCAGCCAGAGGGCACGTTCGGCTTCGACTGACAACTATTCTGCACTTTCCACCCATCAAACGTACCGTTCGGCATTGAGAAGATGGTTCGGCGTCAACGTGTTCGGTCTACTTGGTTCGGCATACAGCGACCACTACACTTGGGCTAGAGTGTTCGGCCACCAAGCCCACCTGGGAAGTCCAGCCCATATTTGTCTATAAATAGAGGGGCATGATCACAATGAAAAGGGATCCTTTTTTTTGGAGAGAAAACACCGGGGAGACTCTGCCATTTTCAAGACTCATCTTCTTTACTCAACAACTTCACTTAAGCATTTGATTCACGAATTGTATTTGTAATCAACCATAAAGGAAATCAATAAAGTTGAACAAAGTGGACGTAGGCAATTACGCTGAACCACTATAAATTTGGTGTTCTTACTTTCTGCATTTAAATTAGCATTGTCTTCTCTGTTTAATTTACTTTCATCACTTATATCTCTACATAATCTTTCTGAACGAGGTTAGTGACCAATTTTGGTGCTAACACTTTGGTGCTTTCATTGAGAGTTGAATTCTCAGCTTGATTGGATCTCATCGTCTACTAGTGGATTTCCATATTCGCGAGATAGATCCAGTTGTTTACTAGAAAACTTCCTATTCTACTCAGATTTGAAAGAAATCTAAGGGAAGCTAATAGTCGTAGATTGGATTCACTGATGTACGCAAGATCTGGGGATTGGACGTTGAAGTTTGCACTCAAGTTGAATCAGTGTTTTAAATCTCGGATTTTGGCCAATATCTCGGGAAAATATCTCAGCTATCTCGGGCGATATTTAAAACACTTATAACTAAATAGGCTGCCAAATCTCGGATTTTGGCTGATATCTCGGATTTTTCATCTCGGCCATATCGGGGAGATTTAAAAGCCTGAGTTGAATGAAGGCCGACCCTCCTCTGAAGGCAATTCGGCCGAACACTCCAGAAAAGGCGTATGCCGAACGCTCCGGAAAAGGCGTATGCCGAACGCTCTAGAAAAGGCGTATGCCGAACGCTCCAGAAAAGGCGTATGCCGAACGCTCCAGAAAAGGCGTAGGCCGAACGCTCTTCCAGGCCGAACATACCTCTAGGCCGAACACCTCTGTAATGCCGAACGATATTGTATGCCGAACGTCTCGGTTGTGCCGAACAGTGTGAATGCCGAACAGTGTGAATGCCGAATAGTGTGAATGCCGAACAGTGTGAATGCCGAACGCGTGTGGAATGCCGAACAGTGTGGATGCCGAACAGCTTTGGCCGAACCACTTCTGGACGATCCACTTTGGACAAACAGCCTTGGCCTAACAGCTTTGGCCGAACCACTCCAGGCCGATCCACTCTGCCGAACATACCTCTAGGCCGAACACCTCTGTAATGCCGAACGGTATTGTATGCCGAACGACTCGGTTGTGCCGAACAGTGTGAATGCCGAACAGTGTGAATGCCGAACACGTATGGAATGCCGAACAGTGTGGATGTCGAACAGCTTTGGCCGAACCACTTCTGGACGATCCACTTTGGACAAACAGCCTTGGCCGAACAGCTTTGGCCGAACCACTCCAGGCCGATCCACTCTGCCGAACATACCTCTAGGCCGAACACCTCTGTAATGCCGAACGGTATTGTACGCCGAACGACTCGGTTGTGCCGAACAGTGTGAATGTCGAACAGTGTGAATGTCGAACAGTGTGAATGCCGAACACGTATGGAATGCCGAACAGTGTGGATGCCGAACAGCTTTGGCCGAACCACTTCTGGACGATCCACTTTGGACAAACAGCCTTGGACGAACAGCTTTGGCCGAACCACTCCAGGCCGATCCACTCTACCGAACATACCTCTAGGCCGAACACCTCTGTAATGCCGAACGGTATTGTATGCCGAACGACTCGGTTGTGCCGAACAGTGTGAATGCCGAACAGTGTGAATGCCGAACAGTGTGAATGCCGAACACGTGTGGAATGCCGAACAGTGTGGATGCCGAACAGCTTTGGCCGAACCACTTCTGGACGATCCACTTTGGACAAACAGCCTTGGCCGAACAGCTTTGGCCGAACCACTCCAGGCCGATCCACTCTGCCGAACATACCTCTAGGCCGAACACCTCTGTAATGCCGAACGGTATTGTATGCCGAACGACTCGGTTGTGCCGAACAGTGTGAATGCCGAACAGTGTGAATGCCGAACAGTGTGAATGCCGAACACGTGTGGAATGCCGAACAGTGTGGATGCCGAACAGCTTTGGCCGAACCACTTCTGGACGATCCACTTTGGACAAACAACCTTGGCCGAACAGCTTTGGCCGAACCACTCCAGGCCGATCCACTCTGTCGAATAGCCTTGGCCGAACAGCTTTGGCTGAGCCACATGCCAACACCGAACGCCCCAACACCGAACGATACTTCTGTATGCCGAACGGTACTTCTGTGCCGAACGAAGTATCCAGACCGATCCATGCACTGTATACCAATCTCTCTCTCACAAAACAATCTGACTGGTCCCTATACAAAAAGTATATGGATTGGGTACGACCCTTATTTAAAAAAAAAAAAATTTCGGGTACGACCCAAATTTTCAAAAAAGAGGCTAAAAAAAAATTTTTCGGGGGGAAACCCCTCCGAACCCTAGCCGCAGCGCAGTGCCTCCGGATAGTGAATTCAAAACTCAACTTAATAAAGGAACATTCTATCCACTTCCTTGACATCCCATGATCGACCAGGGCATAGAGGATCTAGCGGCAGCTTATGAACGGCATCAAGGGAACGAACAAGCAACCGCTATTCAAGCGGTACTCCCAAAGGTTGGAGAACATAGATGATATGACTCCAAGCAAACCAATGCTCTAAGCAATCTATTCCAAATACTAACAAGGGTATCATACTGATCGCGTTTGAGGAAAGTCGACCTTCAGATATATTTTGGCAGCTAGTTAGCTAAAAAGCCTCCTACGACTATGGATCGTTTCTTTTACAAAATGAATCAGAACTAAAGTGAGGAGGAGTGGAGCAGACTAAGAAAAATAACAATGAAGGGCCATTGGCTAAGGATGTAGATCCCAGTAGCCGAAACAAGACTTCAGAATTCAGCTCATATGCTCTTTGAAAGATTCAATTGACCACCTCTACCTGAAGACTCACGACTCGGAGTGATACTAGAAACCAACCTCGAGAGAGTACACCAAAGTCTAAAGAAAATCAAGGGAATGTTGTATATTCCTAGATGCTCACTGACCCTAACACGGGCGATTACAAACACCTCCGAGGTGTGATCGAAAAGATGACCTGGAAAGGAAAGCTTCAATAGTATGTAAAAGTCCTGCAGAATTGCGGGCAGCGAATATCTGATGCCTATTAATAAAGGGCTATGATTATCAATTGGACGGTTGACGGCCGACATCCCTTTGAAAGGAGCCAAGGGCAGAGTCGAATAGCGAGCACACGATGCTACTTCACATATCAATGAGATTTACCATAATCTTCTTTGAATTATTTCCATTTCCATCTCTATTTCAATTGTTCTATGAACTACGAATAGCTTGAACTAAACTACTTTCAAAACGATGCAGGTGACCAGGTACTCAGATTTGGTTGCCAACCAATCTACGCAGACCGTGATCGGACGTATGGAGTTACATCTGGATGAGCATAATTCTATCGCTCATCATCAACCATATGCCTTTGATTTGGGGCTATGGATTAAATACAATATACAACATCACGATGCACGGAGAGCTGAATTCCATCCTGCAAGTGGAATTTATTCAAGTAGAGAGCGGCTGCGATACGGCCGGCCACTTGCTAAGTGAAACTCGAGCTCGGGGGCAAGCCATCACATCATGGCTAAAAATGGGTTGATACACGACGGTCCTTCGCACAACTCCGTACTCCCAGAGTGCGAGACGGAGTATAAACATCTACTTAACACCGTACTCCCAGAGTGCGAGACGGGGTATAAACATTAATCAACTCCGTACTCCCAGAGTGTGAGATGGAGTATAAACATCTACTGAACTCCGTATTCCCAGAGTGCGAGATGGAGTATAAACATTCGCTTAACTCCGTACTCCCAGAGTGCGAGACGGAGTATAAACATCTACTCAACTCTGTACTCCCAGAGTGCGAGACGGAGTATAAACATACATCAACTCCATACTCATCCCCAAAACTGGGGGCAGAACCAAAGCAAAGCACGCTAGTTGAACATTTGTCTAAAAGAAGATTGCAACGAAACGATTAAAAGACGACTGTCAAGCAATCAACTGAACGGAAATATTCAGCATGAAGGACTGCGGTTTTTCAAAGCACGTCATGTTTACACAAGACGTCCTTTGGGGGGAAAATGTTATCCCGCCTTTTGGCAAGGCCGTGACACCAAGAACTTGATTAGAAACCAGTGACAGTTCGTCTTGGAGATCGGTTACACAAAGATTCAGTATGGATATCAATGGATTTTTTCCGAGTCTGGATCGAGCCACGATTAACAAGACATAACAATCAAAGCCAGGGAAGCCAACGTTCCAAGTTTCAAGGCGATCCGAGTTCGTATGCTCAACTTATGATCGATTCGAACAACCGACCATCCATCCATCGACCTCCACATTTGACTTGGAGACCTGAACTGCTTGGAATGAATATGGCCCGATCATCCACTCCAATCGAGTCATAGAACAAAGTTTGACAAAATACAGATACCCCTCATGAAGCCCAGTGATGCCGGGACCCGTCTAAAGTGGACATGATTTGATCATCTACACATCAAATCCTACCCTGAACACGAAAGGTTGTTCGAAAGCCCAACTTGAAGTAGCTATGGTAGACTACGTACTCGCTAACCATCGCTGTCAATATATGGACACGACTGCACCTTGGAACATAGAAACTTACTTTGTCTACTCAATAATCTATTATCCTTATTTTCTAGAAGGAGATACGGAGCAAATTGTAAGAGATTTGGCTATCTAACCCAACATGGATGTGATCCAACCATCTGTCATATACCTCCTTCCTTGACTTGATTGGAAGAGCTATAATCACCAAGCGGACGAGAATCGATCGTCCATTTTTCAAATTCCATCCCTCATCCTGGGGGTAGAATCCCATTCCGTGAGCAAACGTGGTTCGATTGTTCATTCGACGAAATTAGCCTCGATACAGTGGATGAATACAAATTAAAGAGTGGAAATACGACTGCTCTCGACTAAAACCTCCAAGTCCCCAGAGCGCGGACTGGAGTACTCTAAGTCCCCAGAGCGCGGACTAGAGTATAAACGACTAAAACCTCCAAGTCCCCAGAGTGCGGACTGGAGTACTCTAAGTCCCCAGAGCGCGGACTAGAGTATAAATGACTTAAACCTCCAAGTCCCCAGAGCGCGGACTAGAGTATAAATGACTTAAACCTCCAAGTCCCCAGAGCGCGGACTGGAGCACTCTAAGTCCCCAGAGCGCGGACTAGAGTATAAACAACTAAAACCTCCAAGTCCCCAGAGCGCGGACTGGAGTACTCTAAGTCCCCAGAGCGCGGACTAGAGTATAAACGACTAAAACCTCCAAGTCCCCAGAGCACGGACTGGAGCACTCTAAGTCCCCAGAGCGCGGACTAGAGTATAAACGACTAAAACCTCCAAGTCCCCAGAGCGCGGACTGGAGTACTCTAAGTCCCCAGAGCGCGGACTAGAGTATAAACGACTAAAACCTCCAAGTCCCCAGAGTGCGGACTGGAGTACTCTAAGTCCCCAGAGCGTGGACTAGAGTATAAACGACTAAAACCTCCAAGTCCCCAAAGCGCGGACTGGAGTACTCTGAGTCCCCAGAGCGCGGACTAGAGTATAAACGACTAAAACCTCCAAGTCCCCAGAGCGCGGACTGGAGTACTCTAAGTCCCCAGAGCGCGGACTAGATTATAAACGACTAAAACCTCCAAGTTCCCAGAGCGCAGACTGGAGTACTCTAAGTCCCCAGAGCGCGGACTAGAGTATAAACGACTAAAACCTCCAAGTCCCCAGAGTGCGGACTGGAGTACTCTAAGTCCCCAAAGCGCGGACTAGAGTATAAATGACTTAAACCTCCAAGTCCCCAGAGCGCGGACTGGAGTACTCTAAGTCCCCAGAGCGCGGACTAGAGTATAAACGACTTAAACCTCAGTCCTTAGAGTGTGGACTGGAGTACTCTAAGTCCCCAGAGCGCGGACTAGAGTATAAATGACTTAAACCTCCAAGTCCCCAGAGCGCGGACTGAAGTACTCTAAGTCCCCAGAGCGCGGACTAGAGTATAAACGACTTAAACCTTAGTCCCCAGAGTGTGGACTGGAGTACTCTAAGTCCCCAGAGCGCGGACTAGAGTATAAATGACTAAAACCTCCAAGTCCCCAGAGTGCGGACTGGAGTACTCTAAGTCCCCAGAGCGCGGACTAGAGTATAAATGACTTAAACCTCCAAGTCCCCAGAGCGCAGACTGGAGTACTCTAAGTCCCCAGAGCGCAGACTAGAGTATAAACGACTTAAACCTCAATCCCCAGAGTGTGGACTGGAGTACTCTAAGTCCCCAGAGCGCGGACTAGAGTATAAATGACTAAAACCTCCAAGTCCCCAGAGCGCGGACTGGAGTACTCTAAGTCCCCAGAGCGCGGACTAGAGTATAAACGACTAAAACCTCCAAGTCCCCAGAGCGCGGACTGGAGTACTCTAAGTCCCCAGAGCGCGGACTAGAGTATAAACGACTAAAACCTCCAAGTCCCCAGAGCGCGGACTGGAGTACTCTGAGTCCCCAGAGCGCGGACTAGAGTATAAACGACTTAAACCTCCAAGTGCCAGGAGTGCGGACTGGAGTACTCTAAGTCCCCATAGTGCGAACTAGAGTATAAATGACTCAAAAACCTCTACGTCCCTAGAGTGCGGACTACAGTACTCTCAGTCCCCAGAGTATGGAATAGATTATAGACAACTTCAAAAAAATCCCTAAATCCCAGAAGCAGACCAGATTACTCTAAGTTCCCAGAGTGCGAACTAGAGTATAAACGAGTTGACGAAAATCTCTGCGTCTCGAACTGAGGACTAAAGCATAAACCGTTCGACAAATCTCTAAGTCCCCGGAGCGCGGACCGAAGCATGAACACAAATTGGGAGCGAGTCAACCGGAGGGAGAATAACACTAAGTCACCAGAATGAAAAGTGGTGTATAAACATCGATAAATAGACGACTGGATTCCGACCATTTTCTATTCCGTAAACTTCGGTCTGGAATTGACAGAAGGATTATTAACCCGCTGAGGATGGAGTTCGACCATAAAACTAGTGACCTGGCCAAATCAATGCTGGGGGCAGGGGTACAGAACACTAAAAAGCCGAATACGACAGCTTACTATAGCTCTAGCGTGGCATTCTATATAACTTGAGGCATCGACTACAGGGAGGCCTCAATACAGAACCAATCGAAACGACATCCAAAGCTACGAGCAACCTACTATATCATACCTCAGACCAAGGGTCAATGCCGATCTGCACCAAGCACATACGAATGTGAATCAGATGTTTTTTGAAAAACTATGACCCCTAGAGTATGGAAAGGAGGGTAAACCACGAATACTTGGTCAAAAATTCTCCAGCACCCTCGTTCGATTCGTCAGGAGGAGTATGAAACTGGATAAGCATAACCCGACTGCATTTGTAGCCAACTTTACCCCGAGATCTGATTACAGAGCATGAACCAAAGTGGACGTGGATGACCATCCACTGTCCAAATTACGCCCTGAGACTTACGTGGCATCGAAGTATTCCTCTCGGAATGGAAAACCATGATAAAATCCAAGATAGGCGGGACCTAGTCTCCCATCGAATGACATGATCCCACGATCCAACGGGAAAGAGAGTAAAGCTAAAGTGGGCGTGGCTGGCCTTCCTACTTATCGGTATATGCCCCAGACCTGGGGGCACGAGCGAGAAGCAAGATGAATGTGAACCGACTATTCACCAATCACCTCTATGTCTTTGGAGTGTAGGTGAAAACATAAACATAGCTAGGACGAGACTCAACCGCCCATGCAGTACATTTATCAACCCGAGACTGGGAAAAGACGCATGGTCATCCAAAAACTGGCTACGATAGCTCAGTATTAAAACTTATATATAGTGCTTATAGCTACTCAAGGCAAGACCGAAAGGATGCCTAGAGATAGAATCGTTAAATCGATACCTTAGCTCATGGGCAACTGACTGTCACTCCAACCCGAAGGGCGAGTGAAGGATCATGAATGCATTGAATAGAAAATGCGTTACTCGAATATACAAGCAAATTCAAACTCATAGCAAGATCCAGCTATGCAGTTGCACGCAACTCGAGGCTGGCCCGTACTCGACATTTCCTTCAACGTGCTTTTAAGCCTGATCTTTGGCCATTTGCAGATAATCAATTAGAGCATTCAGAGCCCTTCATTATTTGACTTAACAACTCATGGCAAGACTCTAGGATTCGACCAGAGTAACCATCAACATTGACCGTCCCAACCATATTTCACATTGAATGTTATGCAAAATAGTTACATCTTTACTCAAAGAATCTGGGATGGCACCTGCTAAGCTGACGGTCAACATAGCAGCCAGCCATGGCGACCTTTTCCGGGTGCTGAATATCGGATCACAACTCAGTGCAGTGATGATAAAAGAATTAGTTGGATTTTTCTGAATAAATGATGATATGTTCCCTTGGACCCATTCTGACATGCATATGTGATTTCATTAACTATCGCAAGCCATGCATTGGATATCAACCCGAAGCTACAAAAGCTAGCACAATCTCTATTGATTTCATCATGAAAGATCCACTCTTACTTTTAGGCTCACCCCATCAACGTCTATGCCTACCAGCCATTGCGACAGGGCACACAATGACCTAAGACGTTTGAAAGACTACTTAAATAGAATATCGAACTAAGCTAATTCAATATCACTTATTTCCCACGAAGGGCTATCCAAGGACGGAAATTAGCAGACCTCACACCCAAATTCACTACCTCAGATGACTACTCGAAGAGTAGCAGAGAACCAACCATAAGATGGAAAATGTACGTAGATGGAGCATCCAATGATCAGTGTTATGGCTTGATAATGACTCCTGAGGAACGATCAATCTGCTACGTCCTAAAACTCGATTTACTTGTAACAAACAACGATGCTTAGTATGAAGCCTTGACTGCCAGCCTCAAACTTGCTAGAGGATTTGAAGTGAAAACTTTACATATCTTTTGTGATTCTTGATTGGTAGTATACAAATTTAAGGAAGTTGATCTTGCTAGGGGGCATTGTCTTGCTCCTTATCTCGGCCAAGTCCAAGAGCTACTAACCAACTTCACGTATTACATCATTACACACGTACTCAGCGAACAAAATGAAAAGGTGTCATGGTTGACTCCTATCAAAGACTATCTACAATGAGGAATTCTTATTGAACGGAGGAATGGAAAACGACACATCCTCCTCAAAGCTTCACGCCAGATAATCTAAGAATAAGTCGTGTGTCAAAAGGAGTTTATCCATCCCCTTGCTTCAGCATATCGCCCATGATGATATCTTGAGCAAAGTCTATGAAGAAGAATGCGGTAATAACATCAGGGGGAAAACCATGATAAAGAAGATACTCTGTTATAAGTATTACTGGCCAACTATCAACCCAGATGCGGTTGATCATGCTAGACAATGTGACGAGTGCAAGATGTATGCAAAAAATCTGGGAACCCCGCCGATGGAAATTAGTCAAATGGCTAGTTCATAGCCGTTTGGCACTTGGGGGCACTGAAATCATCTTCTTGTCGATCCTAAAGGTGGTGCAAAATACACCATCATAGCAATTGATTACATCACCAAATGGGCAGATGAAGAACTCTTAACCACGACCAAGATGAAGAAAATAATCAACTTCTTTATCCGTAACGTCATCTGTCCTTATGACCTTCCATGATCCATTATAACTGCAAATGGACAGGTTGAAGCTGTGAACAAAATCATAGAGTCTGTACTGAAGAGAGGTTTGGAAAACTCCTCAAGTGGCTGATTGCAACCCTTATTTCACAGAAAATACAAACAAGGAATCGCGATTGAATTGCAATTAAACTAGATGGAGTTGGCGACGACTTATGAGCATATAAAACGCATCCGAGAGCCAATGGAAAGAACATGTACCTGAACGTGCATGTGTACGTTCGAAAAAGTTCGACTTCTTGAAATCAACAGAAATTGAATTCTCACTAAGGGTTATTAAGAGAAGACTAGATCAGATAGCCGAAGCTTATTATCTCTGCAGAATCAGACACGGATGACCACTGATATTCTCAAGAAGGCATCTCCATTAGAATTTAGTCAAGGATTTGAAACGAGACATGGAGGATACATAGTTCAAAGCGTTTTGTGTTGCTTCACACGACACACTTTGGGGGGCAAGTGTTTCCTGGAGATTTGACCAGGCAACTAGTACTCGGCATCCAGCGGAACTAGCATCGGAGAGTGTTCGGCATCAAGGAGTACTCGGCGTAGTACTCGGCATCCCAGTGGAACTCGGCATCAGAGAGTGTTCGGCATCAAGGAGTACTCGGCGTAGTACTCGGCATCCCAGTGGAACTCGGCATCAGAGAGTGTTCGACATCTAGGAGTACTCGGCGAAGTACTCGGCATCCATGGTACCCGTCATCTAGGAGTACTCGGCGAAGTACTCGGCATCCATTGTACTCGGCATCCATGGTACCCGTCATCAAGGAGTACTCGGCGTAGTACTCGGCATCCAGTGGTACTCGGCGTTAGAAGACATTCGGCGTATATAACTACTCTACATGGCAGCATCGTTCGGCCAAAGGATCGTTCGGCTAAGAAGCATTGTTCAGCCAGAAGGCACGTTCGGCTTCGACTGACAACTATTCTGCACTTCCCACCCATCAAACGTACCGTTCGGCATTGAGAAGGTGGTTCGGCGTCAACGTGTTCGGTCTACTTGGTTCGGCATACATCGACCACTACACTTGGGCTAGAGTGTTCGGCCACCAAGCCCACCTGGGAAGTCCAGCCCATATTTGTCTATAAATAGAGGGGCAGGGTCACAGTGAAAAGGGATCCTTTTTTTTGGAGAGAAAACACCGGGGAGACTCTGCCATTTTCAAGACTCATCTTCTCTACTTAACAACTTCACTCAAGCATTTGATTCACGAATTGTATTTGTAATCAACCATAAAGGAAATCAATAAAGTTGAACAAAGTGGACGTAGGCAATTACGCTGAACCACTATAAATTTGGTGTTCTTACTTTCTGCATTTAAATTAGCATTGTCTTCTCTGTTTAATTTACTTTCATCACTTATATCTCTACACAATCTTTCTGAACGAGGTTAGTGACCAATTTTGGTGCTAACAGACGGTGAATATTTAATATGGATTTTGGGCTGGATTCTAGATTTCTCTATCATAGTATATGGCTATGCAAGGAGACTGATGGCTTTTAGTCGAGAAACCATATCGAAATCCGCACTAGGGAAGTCGAATGGACAATACTAGTTCGAAAGCGAACTTGTGTGATCGAGCGAGTGATCGAATGTGATTTTGCGAAATGATGACATATGTACATCTTATATTCTAATATCATTGATATACTTGCCGCTGAAATTGGAAGTTGTTGGGTTGGATATCTTTGTAATTTAATTGGAATTCTTCCTTTTATGAAAAACTACTATCAATTTAAAACCATTTTTCAAAACTATTTTTCTTTTATTCTTCTCAAACAAACCGTTTTATTCTAAACTATTTTTCTTTATTTCTTCTCAAACAAACTGTTTTATTCTATTTTACATGCAAACTATTTTATATACAAAACTATTCTAAAAAAAAAGAGAGAACTTTTAGTAAGCAAAGATGTTCAATCCCATATGGCTCTTCATGCAGCGAAATTTATTTTTAAAATTTTGATTTCTAATATAAGATGGACCTTATGTAAATATAAGATGATTTTGAAAACCATTGATTTTGGAAATGAATTGTTTGATTTAAATTATATTGATTTGGAAATTTGGATTTATTTTCTAAATTTATTATTTTGGAAACTTTGGAACTGAATATATTTGATTTGGAAGAATAATTTGGTAAAAGCATATATGATTTTGAAAATTGTATTGATATCGAAACAAATTGAAATTTGAGAACCTTGTGTTACTAAATACTTGATTTGGGAGTTATCGAACTTATATAAAATTTGGTTTGTATAAGTATGATGTTGATTCGAAAACTATGGATTTGAAAAGGTACTCAATTTGAAAAGTGAAATCTTATATAATTGAAGTCTATATAAGTGTGATTTGATATACTATTGATTTTGGAAAGTATTTGATTTGAAAATGAAATCTTATATATAATGGACTTTATATAAGTATGATATTTGAAAGTGATTTGAAAAGGTACTATATGATACATATTTTTGAAGTAAAGATATGGAAAGTGCCTTCTGCTTGATATCCGCTTTGTGGCCACATTGTGGATTCATTCTATCGATATTTCTCTGATTTTTGGTTTTCCGGATATGATACTCAAGTGTCCATCAAATTCCATGGCGTTACCCATGGTCTTACGAGCGCGATTGCATAGCGCAACTGCTTGGCTGAGATGGCCTAGGGGTACGGATTGTTTCCTGGGGGATCCAGGCGTAACCATTGTGTATCCTGCATCTATGTAGGTCGCATTAGTAGCGAAACCGCCTGGCTGAGATGGCCTAGGGGTACGGATTGTTTCATGGGGGATCCAGGCGTAACCATTGTGTATCCTGCATTCTACTAGTCATCATGGCATAACTCGCAGGGCTGAGAAAGCTTACGGATATGGATTGTTTCCTGGGGGATCCAGGCATAACCATTGTGTATCTACGAACCATGGTTAGACAAAGGTTTTGTTTGTTTTTGTTTGGATTGTACTTTCCATATCTGTTTTTAAATAGTTTTCCAGTATTTTCACTGGGTGTTGAAACAAGTCTACTAAGTACTTGGAGAATTCTAGCTTTGCGCCTGATCAACGCACTGCTAGAGTTTGCAGGAACGAGGATAAACTTGTTAAGACATCGAGTTATAAAAGTATTTTGATAAAATATTATATAAATGATACTTTGATTAGTTATTTCCTTTTTAAAGGATTTTAAAGTGTTTTAAATATTTTACCTCTTTAACCAACAATTTTAAATAATGGTTCATCCTTCTCTTTCAACATGCTTTCCCTCCTAGCTACTTTTCTTCCCTACCTTCTTTCGGGATGTCTTCCAACCTATTGTTCTTTCTAGTTATTTCTCCGCTCCCTTCCTTTTCGAGGACGAAAAGATTTGAGTGGGGGAGAGTGTAACAGCCCTAAATTTTTGTATATATTTTAAATTTGACTTTCTTTTATTTATATTATTTTTAAAATGGTTTATTTCAAATATTTCATTTTTAAATATAAATGTTGATTATTATGTGATTTATAGTTCAAACTAGTATAATTTGAATATTTTACTGTAAAGTGAATTTCTGGTCAAGCTGTTCAAACTTTGACTTTTAAACTTCAAATTTAAATTATTTAAATTCTTAAATTTTATCTTTTATTATGAAAATAGATTTAATAACATGAATACTGCTTTTCGTTTCGTTGAATACGGAGTTAAATTGTGAAAGTTATGTGTATTTCGATATTGAATGAAATTTGTTTTATTTAGCAATTTTGTTTATTTTTAATTTTTTTATTTTCTTTGTCATATTTTATTTTAATATGTGTTAATATGTTATTTGATGTATATTTTTGTCTTTTAATATTTTTAATGTGATAATAAAAATTTTCCAAAATTTATTGCATTTATTTTCTATTTTAAAGGCTAGTTTCCATTTTTCTGCTATTTTCTTCACTAAATTTTATTTAATTAAAATTTATTTATTTATTTTGTGAATTAATTTTTATTTTATGTTCTTATCTTTATTTATAAATATTTTTCACCTACATATAAATTTTTCAAAGTTTGTTCCATTTAATTTCAAATTTTCTAGACTAGTTTTCATTTTTTGTGCTATTTTCTTATTTTAATCATATCTAATTAATATTAATTATTAATATTTTGTTTATCTGTTTTATTTTCGAAATTTTAACTGAAATTATAAGTATTTTCAGTTATTTGAATGTATATAAATATATATGAGAAATTTGAAAAGGTTTATGACTTTTAGTTTTCCTATGGACTTTTATCTTCTAAGCTTTTCATATTTGTAACTTAACTTTTCATAAATTTGCCATTACTTCTCAATACTTTCAGCTGCATAATTTCTTTAGCATTCACGTACATTCCTTTTTCTCATCTCCTGAAAAAAATTTCGGCCATAGCCTTGAGAAAAATTTGGGTAAATCATTTTTTTTTCTTTTCTTTGTTTACTTTTATTCTTCTTTGAATTGGATTTTGCACTTGTTCTTTCTCATCATAGGTTTGGCCACCTCCATCACCATGCCCTGCCACCTCCACCATCATCTGAGAACACCTCCATCACCACCTCCTCTCTGGCCAAAGCCCAAGCCATGCCTCCTAGTTGATTGATCCATCACCAAAATCCAACAAAAACTCCACTTTTTGTCCTTAGCCGAGCACTACCATGCATACATCCACTTCCACACCCCATGGCCGCCACCAACACCACCTCCACCACCTCCAGCACCACCTGGACTCTCGGCCACATCATCATCTTGGCTGCTACAGTGAAGGCCGTGACCCTAGTGGCCTTGACCGAGCCTAACTATGGTCTTGAACCCATGTATGTTGCCTTGTTAGTGTAGTTTCCATCACCACAACTTTGCATCACCTTCAAACCATGATAGGCCGACCCTTAGCAACCCAAACCTGACCCAAAAACCTTGCCTTAGCCTTGATTTTCACTTATGGCCGAACCCAATGGAAGTTGGAAACAAGTGCAAAGCATTTTTGCTTTGATTTGTGCAGTCAATTCTAGCTCAGTTTATCGTATTTGAATTTGAAAACTTATGTATATTATATTGTTTTGTTTGATTTGTATTCAACGGGAATTGATACCTTGGCTCTTCCACTCATCTTTGTGTCGTGTTATCGTGCTTGTGTGGATCTCATTTGTGTATTCGTCGTTGTATCTCCAGCTCAAACCAGTGAGTTATTCTCACTAGACAATATGTACATATATAACTAGTGAATTGACCCCTTTTGAATTTGTAAAATGCATTATCATGTTACACCTGCTATGTTATGATTTTATGATGTTCATCCATGCTTAAACACCTATTATATTATATGTTATTGTTATATTATGTTGTTCTATTATTTTTATCAATTTATCACACTGCAAGTTCCCTTTAGATTAGAATTATTATGGGTTGAAATGATACATACCCGAACGGACTTTAGAATAGGAGAAATTCGTTATGGGCTGAAATGATAGGCCTGAATGATTTTCAATTATTTTCATTTATTTGGGATTGCGGGTTTGAAATGATCGAACCCGGGTTTTCTTTGAAAATTACGGGTTGAAATGATATATTACCCGATCACTTTACCTAGGCTAAAAATGAAATACAGACCCGTAGTTAAAATATGTTTTTCTAAAAATTTTAAAATATTTTAGAAATGTAATGTTATAATATTTTGATTTAAATTTGATTTAAAATGATTTTTGTAAAGCATTATTGATTTTCTGAAAATTTATAAGTGAAATAAATTAATGGTAAAGTTAGAAAATCTGAAATGTAAGTTATTTTAGGAAATTTTAATTTGGTGATAAATGAAATTTAATTAAATATGAAATATGATAAATTCATGATAATTTGGATTAAAGAGAATTTAAATGATTTTATAATATATTAATGATTTTTGAATAAAGCTAAAATGTGAAATGAATGAATATTTAAGTTGAAAATTTTAAATATAACTAGAATTGGGAATTTGTGAATTTGGCTTAAAGGTGAATTTTAGATTGAGTAAATAAAATTTAAATTAAGTTATATTTGATATTTTAAACTTAAGTGTTAAGTTGAAATTTAATTTAATGAATTTAAAATTGAATGTTGGAATTTAATAAGTGAATTATTATTAAATATTGATTTTTGAATGGAAATTTAACTTTATAAAATCATGAATTTAAAGAAAATTAAATGATGATTATAAAAGTGAATTTATATGATTTTATAAGTTAAAAATGATTTAAATAAAAATATAATTGTTTGTGAAATCATATTGAATATTTGAAGTTAATTAACTGCATTCCTGAAATGCTATTAATTCAAATGTAAATGATAATACAACATTTGTAAATGTTGTAGTTGATAATAATGAACCAAATGGCTAAATTTAATTAAAGGCTATTATAGCATTTTTGTAAATGTTATAATGGTTGAATTTAACTAAGTTTATTTGAAACTAATGTAACCCTATTACAGCATTTTAAATGCTGTCTTTTGTTAAATTGAACTGTTTTAAATGTTACTTTCCGTAGCATTTTCTAAATGCTGCGAAAGTTGAATTTTCATTGTTTTAATTAATTTAAGTGAAAAAATGAACTTTGAAAAGTTAAATTTTTGGAAATTTAATAATTTAATTATTAAATATAATAACTTCATTTTATGATTTAAAATGAAGTAATTTGTTTCGAAATATAAACTATTTTGAAATATGATATTTTGATATTTTGAAATGGATTTTTGAATGATATTGAATTTTGAAATGATATTTGATTTCGAAGTATAAAATACTATTTTGAAATTTTAACCACAGGATGTATTTAATTTTTAGTTTAACTGATCCTTAAGGGATGGGCGATCCCAAGCATCCTTTGAGTTATTGTGCATTTATACTGCAGTTCACTTGAGTTGGTTTACATTATATAAGTATATACTGTCCTGACTCGAGTGTTTTGTGTCTTACTTTACGCTTGGGTCAGCCTGAGTATTTACATCTTAGCTTTGGATCTCTTTCTGGAGCTAGGAATCACTGGAGATTCTGCTTGTCTAGTTATCTGTTCCTTTTAGTTCAGTTGTTCTATTTCAGTTCTGGTATTCATAAACTTCTATTTATTTGAGATTTCTATTGTATATGTTTTCAAACAGATATTATGTATTATGTTTTGAGAGTTTGTTATAGTAGCTTCATGAACTACTATGGTTTTTATATTCCGCTGCGAGTTATTCTGATATGTTCTATGTCTGTGATTCTGTGTATTTGATTTCATTTGCTCCAAATTTATTTACAATCTGTTATTTTGAATTATTTAAGTCAGACATGTGTGGATTATTGTCGATTTGAATGGTCCAAAATAGTGGGTCGTTACAATATTTTTATGAAATTAATTGGATTTTATATGAATTTTCGAAGTAGGAAATACTTTTGGGTTTTTATTATTAAAAATATGAAATATAATTATTTTGGCCAAAATTTTTTCTATGTGGTAAAGGATAATTAATTTGACTTTTTTTTAAACGTTTAGGGATTTTTCCCATGCATTTTTGAATTGATACGACTTATCAAGTAAAAGGATAGATTAGTTACAAATGGTAATTTAACTAATTAATTAAGGAAACAATTCGTAATTGTAGAGCAAGGAAAATTCATCTTTGATTTTCCTAAAAAGATAACTTTAAAGGTTTGTGATAACCAATGCGAATTCAACATATGATAGGGTTTTGTGGAAAGTAACTACTTTTAGTGGTAGTAAAATAGTTTTCAAGTTAATTACAAAACTACCACTTAAACACGCAATGGCTACAATTTATCAACACGCAATAGCTTTAGAACTTGATATTTGATTGCTTTGTTAATTTTGACACTCGATGGCTTAAAAATCCTGATAAGCGATAGCTTTTAACATGCGACAGGATTAGATATGTGATAGTTTTAGACATGCTATAACTTTTAACAAGCTATAGATTTTACATGCAACGGCTTGGCATGCGATAGCTTTAGATGCGTAATAGCTTCGGCCCACAATAGCTTTAGACATGTGATAGCTTTAGAGGCTCGAAAGCTTTAGACGTGCGATAGCTTTAGAGGCACGATAGCTTTAGATGTGCGATAACTTTGACCCACGATAGTTATTAAGACGCGATTGCTTTGGGACACAATTACATTGCAAATCTAACACACCATAGCTAAAATTTTGATAGTATTGAACTTTGATATTCGGTAGCTATGTAATGTCAACATGTGATAACTAATGACGCTAAGAATTCTAAGTAAATAAATGAAATTTTTGGAAAACTTTGGAATAACATTGAAACTCTAATATACCATAGCTCAAATTTTCGATAGTATTGAACTTTGACACGCAGTAGTTATGTAATGTCAACGTGCGATAGCTAATGACTTTACTAAGAATTTCTAAGTAAATAAATGAACTTTTTTGAGCACATTGGAAGCCATTTTCCAATGTGATGGTTGAGAATTTCATAGGGATGAAATGACAAACAAAAATAATAAGTTATAATATGATTATTAGAATGAAAAGAGGAAATTTATCTTAGAAAGGCTAAGTTGTTATCCAACATTTTAACCAAGTGACATCTCGGTGGATTCAGACTTCAAGATGATAAAGAAGTGGATCAAGAAACTTAACAAGTGTTTGGAATGGTAAATGTTTCCTGGAGATTTGACCAGGCAACTAGTACTCGGCATCCAGTGGAACCCGGCAACAGGAGTACTCGGCATCAAGTAGTACTCGACATCCAGTGGAACTCGGCTACAGGAGTACTCGGCATCAAGTAGCACTCGGCATCCGGAAGCACTCGGCATCCAGGAGTACTCGGCGTAGCACTCGGCATCCAGGAGTATTCGGCATTAGAAGGCGTTCGGCGTGTATGACTACTCGACATGGCAGTATCGTTCGGCCAAAGGGATCGTTCGGCCAGAAAGCATCGTTCGGCCAGAAGGCACGTTAGGCCAGGGAGGATCGTTCGACCAAAGGGATCGTTCGGCCAGAATGCATTGTTCGGCCAGAGAGCATTGTTCGGTCAAGCGCTTCGTTCGGACAGAGGCACGTTCGGCTTCGACTAACAACCATTCCACACTTCCCACACATCAAACATACCGTTCGGCATAGAAAGGGTGGTTCGGCATCATTGTGTTCGGCCTACTTGGTTCGGCATACAGCGACCACTATACCTGGGCTAGAGTGTTCGGCTACTGAGCCCACCTGGGAAGTCCAGCCCATCTTTGTCTATAAATAGAGGGGCAAGGGTCACAATGACGAGGGACCTTTTTTGGGAGAACACTGGGGAGACTCTGCCATTCTTCAGACTCATCTTCTTCACTTAACAACTTCATTCAAGCATTTGATCTATGAATTGTATTTGTAATCAATCATTAAGAAGATCAATAAAGTTTAACCTCAAAGTGGACGTAGGCAATTACGCTGAACCACTATAAATCTGGTGTTCTTACTTTCTGCATTTAAATTAGCATTGTCTTCTTTGTTTAACTGATATTCATCATTTACATCTCTACACAATCTTTCTCTACGAGGTTAGTGACCATTTTTGGTGCTAACACTTTGGTGCTTTCACTGAGAATTGAATTCTCAGACCTCAAGGATCTGCTTTGAAGCTACTGGATTGAACAAATCCCCCAAAGAAGATCTGACTCATTGATAGGACATCCGTTGATTCTACTCAGAGTTCCAACCAATAACTCTACAATGGCGAGACCACGTACCAGGTCAGCTTCTCATAATGCGGATGCCCATGAAACTGCTAGCGTACAACAAGCAGGACCTAGCAATCAACCAGTGATTCCGGGTGTAGGAATTGCCACCCAGGACCAAACTCCAGTTGTCACCAGAATAGAGTTCAACGACTTGATGAGAGAACTCAGGGAAAGCAGGAGACAACTAGGAGAGCAGATGCAAGCTAACGCCAACCTGATGGCACAACTCACTCAACAGCAGCAACAGAATGCTGGGGGCAATCCCGCTCCCTATTCCTCATCCGACAGCTCAACTTCTTCTGATGAACCTCCCAGATGTAGACGCCGTAAGACTGAAGCTGCGCGGACGGGTGCTGCTGTTCAAACAGCTGGAAACCGTGACCAAGTCGGAGCTGGAAACTTAGGAACTGGAGTACAGATGGAGGCTGGAGGCCCAGACCATCAAAACACTAATGATGTCGAACCTCAAGACGCACGATTGGCAGATCGCCAGGAGAGGAGGCATCAACATGGACAGTCACGTAGAACGGACTCTAACCTTCCACCTTCCATACAGACACCAGACCTGACAGCCATGGTCAGACAATTGATGAAAGAAAACCAGGGCTTGTCGAATGACGATTGGGGAGTATCAAGGAGTCACACTCCGTTCACAGATGTTGTGTTACAGGCGGCGTACCCCAGAAAGTTTAGTATGCCAACTATCCCTGCGTACGAGGGAAAGACTGACCCCAGACAGCATGTCATGAGGTACGAATGGATGATGGATTCAGCTAGGGCAAATGATGCCACCAAGTGTAGATGCTTTCCAATTACTCTATCTGGGATCGCTACTATGTGGTTTACCCGACTTCCTCCACGGTCTGTATCCAATTTCGAGGAGTTGGCAAAGAAGTTTATTGAGCAGTTCAGGACACACACTACTCGTCCAAAGGACGTAATGTCTCTGTCAAGTGTAATCCAAAGTCCCGGGGAGTCATTGAAGGAATATTTACAAAGGTTCCATGTTGCGGCAACTGAAGTCAGTAATCCCAACGATCATGCAATCCTAATGGCTGTGATGAGAGGTGTGGATCCGGATTCTGAGTTTGGAGACTGGTTGGCAGGAAAACCTCCGACTACGCTAGAGCGTTTCTACTCAAAGACACACCAGTTCATAAGGAGAGAGGAAGCTAGATGGATAAGACAAGATAAGACACCGGGACCTGTCCAAGAGTCCATGAAAAGCAACGTTGCTGTGAAACAGTCCGGGGACAACTCGGGAAAGGTCCAAGTCAATGTCCAGAATAAGTCCGAGCAGCCTAAGGAGTCCGGAGGAAGAAATCAAGGGAAGAAGAGAGAAGCGGGGAAGTGGAAATCGAGAATTCCTAGCTACAACGAGTATACCCCGCTGAATGCGTCTCTTGAGAACATTTACCTATCAACCTGCAATGCCTTTCAGTATAGAAAGCCACGTCCAAAAGAATCAACCGAGGAATAGAAACGGACCGGAAAATATTGCCGCTTCCACGAGACTTATGGGCACAATACGAAAGAGTGCAGACACCTGCACGACGCTATCAAGAAGTTGATTAGGCAAAAGAAGTTGCAAGAATTTGTGAAGGATCCACAGGAAGGAGGACAGGGAACGTCCAACCCAGGTCGTGCACCGACTCCGCGTCATCCCAAGGAGCCTGCCCGAACTGTGGGTAGGCTAGTCATAAACACGATCATCGGCGGGTCTCACCCCGCGGATAAGAATTGGCAGGAGATGGAGCGTTATGCTAGTGCCCTGAAGCATGCAGATTTCGAATGTTGTTCGAACACGGAGGATGGGACCCCTGCTAAGCAACAGCGCGTAATGACAGACGATATAGTGTTCAGAAACAGAGATGCTGACCAAGTGGAGGCTCCAACCATCGACCCGATGGTCATATCTGCAACGATCGGACCGGCATATGTGAAAAGAATTTTGATTGATTGTGGAAGTTCTGTCAACATCATCTTCAAGAAGGCATATGACCAGATGAAAATGGAAACAAAGGACTTGAAACCGTCCAAAGCTCGCATACACGGCTTTAATGGTGCAGCGACCGATGTAGTGGGCTATGTTGAGTTACCAGTTGAACCGGGACAAGGCGAACGTCGGAGGGTGCGAATCCTACCCTTTGTAGTTTTGGATGTGGATTCTCCGTATAATGTTTTGTTGGGCCGACCGGCCCTGGCTGAGTTTAGGGCAGCATTAGCCTCGTGGTGCTTTACTTCGAAGTTCCCAACTGACAAAGGGGTAGGTATTGTTCATGGCGACCAAGCAGCTGGTCGTTCCTGTTATGTGGCTGAGCTCCGGGAGGCCCATCGAAGGGAGAAAGGAAAGGTTGCGGACAATCCCGTCCGCATCCTTAACACGGATAATTGACAAGTAGTGCCCGAGCCCTGGCTCGGGCATAATTCTCGGATCTTTAGAGACATAGATCCGAGAGACGACGATGAGAAACCCAGGGAAGAAAAGGCAGCGCCGGCTGAACTAACGGTTGACATTTCAGTTAGCCGAAACGACTCTTCGCGGATATTGAAGATCGGATCACAGCTTGGCCCCGCGATGACGGAAGAGCTTAGTGACTTCCTCCGGGCGAATCTTGATGTTTTCGCCTGGACGCATTCTGATATGTGTGGGATTTCTCCCGCCATCACGAGTCATATGTTGAACATAGACCCGAAATACGTCCCGGTTAAACAAAAGAGGAGAGGAATGGACCCGGAGAGGTCCGCTGCTCTCAGAGAGGAGGTGGACAAACTCAAAGCCAATGGGTTCGTCCGCGACGCCCTCTATCCTGAATGGGTATCGAACCCCGTACTGGTGAAAAAGGAAAATGGGAAATGGAGAACTTGCGTAGACTATTCCGATTTGAACAAAGCGTGCCCCAAGGACAGTTTCCCGTTACCAAGGATCGATCAGTTGGTCGACTCCACCGCAGGACATGAGCTGTTATCATTCATGGATGCATACTCAGGATACAACCAAATCCCGATGCATATTCCGGATCAAGAACACACCAGCTTCGTTACAGATGTCGGGCTATATTGCTATGTAGTGATGCCCTTCGGACTGAAGAACGCAGGAGCGACTTATCAGCGTTTGGTGAATCGAATGTTCAAGGACCAACTTGGTAGGACGATGGAAGTCTATGTTGATGACATGCTCGTGAAGTCACGACAGTCAAACGACCACATTCGAGACTTGGCTGAAATGTTCGACATACTCAGGTATTACGGGATGAAGATCAACCCTCTGAAGTGTTCCTTCGGCTTTGCGTCGGGGAAGTTTTTGGGATTCATCGTCAATGCTAGGGGAATTGAAGCTAACCCCGAAAAGATCCAAGCTATTCGAGATGTGCAAGTACCCAGGACTATAAAGCAGGTACAGAGCTTGAATGGAAAAGTAGCTGCGCTAAGTCGATTCATATCCAGGGCAACTGACAAGTGCATCCCTTTCTTTGATATAATAAAGAAGGGGAAGAGGAACTTCGAATGGACGTCTAGTTGTGAGGAAGCATTCCGGGATTTGGTGAGGCATCTGGAGAGTCCACCAGTGCTGTCAAAACCAGTAGACCACGAGTTACTGTACGTATACTTGGCTGTATCCCCACATGCGATAAGTGCGGCTTTAGTTCGCGAGGAGGACCGAATCCAGAAGCCGGTGTATTATGTTAGCAAGCGTTTAACGGGGGCAGAAAGAAATTACCCTAAAATCGAGAAATTGGCCTATTGCTTGGTGATTGCATCACGTAAGCTACGCCCATATTTTCAAGCACACTCAATCAGTGTTTATACCGATCAACCCCTGCGGCAGGTACTCCAACGACCAGAAACTTCCGGAAGATTGCTAAAATGGAACATCGAGTTGAGCCAGTTCGATATCGCCTACTTGCCACGGAGGGCCATACAAGGGCAAGCACTAGCAGATTTCATCGCTGAGTTTACCATACCTATAGAACCAGATAATCATGACGTCATTAATCCCGTTCGTTGGAAATTATACACTGATGGGGCATCAAACGACCGTTGCTCCGGCGCGGGTGTAGTTCTTATAACTCCTGAAAATCGATCAATCTGTTATGCTTTGAAGCTTGATTTCCCAGCTACAAATAACGAAGCAGAATATAAAGCACTGATCGCTGGCTTGAAGCTCATCGGAGAACTCGGGATCAAATCAGTTGAAATCTTTTGTGATTCACAGTTGGTGGTTTAACAAGTGCGGGGAGATTACCAAGCGAAGGGACAGAAGCTGGCTCCGTACCTTGTTCAGGTCCAAGAACTACTATCAAATCTTGAGCGTTATGACATTTCACATGTCCCGCGCGAACAAAATAAAGAAGCCGACTTGTTGGCTAAGTTTGCAAGCACATGCGACGCACAGCAAATGGGATTGTATCCCGTTGAGGCCTTGCATGCCTCGAGCATAGACGAGATGAAAGTTGACCGTGTGTTGGAAACAGAAATCGAGAAGGAGTCGTGGATGACCCCGTTCAGACTGTACCTGACAACCGGGGGTTTACCAGAAAAAAGGAGCGAAAGACGACGGGTCCTTCGAAAGGCCGCGCGATACGTGATGCAGAATGGATTAATGTATCGAAAAGGGTTCTCAGTCCCCTTATTACGGTGCATCGCTCATGACGAGACAAAGCGGGTCTTGAAAGAGGTTCACGAAGGGGAATGTGGCGACCATACTGGGGGGCAAACGCTAGCAAAAAAGATCCTCCGCTATGGATACTACTGGCCGACCGTGAATTGGGACGCTATAGACTACGCCAGGAAATGTGACAAGTGTCAAAGATATGCGAAAATCCCGAGGACTCCATCAACGGAACTCACACAAATGGTTAGTCCCTGGCCATTTGCAATCTGGGGAATCGACATAATCGGCTCTTTGCCTATATCCAAAGGTGGTGCGAAATACGCAATAGTTGCGATCGACTATTTCACAAAATGGGCTGAGGCAGAACCCTTGGCCACAATCACCTCTAAGAAGGTCATTAACTTCGTTGTACGAAGCATTATATGCCGCTTTGGCCTTCCTCGCACCATCATTACGGACAACAAGATGCAATTTGAAAGCAGAGAGTTCAAAGAGTTCTGTTTAAAGTATGGCATCGAGAAGAAGTTCTCCGCCGTTGCACACCCAAAAGCTAACGGACAAGTCGAGGCCGTTAATAAAATAATCAAGTCAATACTGAAGAAGCGTCTGGAGAAAGTCGGAGGCAAGTGGGTAGATGAACTCCCGACAGCATTATGGGCTTATAGAACTACCCACAAGTCCGCGACCGGCCACACTCCATTTGCCTTGGCATACGGCTCTGAAGCCGTTATACCCGTGGAACTTGAAGTTCCATCGCACCGGGTGACATATTATGATCCCAAGACAAATCAGGACCTCTTTTTGGAATCACTGGATTGTATCGATGAAAAACGTGAAGAGGCCGAATTAAGGGCGGCAGCACATAGGCACCGAGTCAAGCGTTACTACGACGGCAGAGTCCGCCCAAGGATATTTGATGTGGGTGATCTCGTTTTGAAACGAGTTTTCCCAGTACCTTCGCGTATGAATCCATGCTGGGAAGGTCAGTACGTCATTGAACGAAAGCTTGGAGAGGGAACATTCAAGCTAGCGACCGTTGATGGTGTGACACTCCCCCGGGCATGGAACAACGAGCATTTGCGACATTATTACATTTAGAATGTTTCTTTCCTGTTTTAGGCACAGTTATTTCCTGTATGTTTTCATTCAGTCGCAACTTAGTTTCCTTTTAACTATGTAATCAAGCAGTTTAGTTGTTTTTCATTAATAAAGGCTTGAAGCCGTATTTTCCACGAATTACTAATGTTTCTATATCTCATAATCGGGTGATGAATTACTAGATCTACATTATCCTGTACGATGCACGAACTCGTATAAACGGTTTCAAATCTCCGAATCCCCAGAGCGCGGATCGGAGTACTCTAAGTCCCCAGAGCATGGACTAGAGTATAAACGATTTCAAATCTCCGAATCCCCAGAGCGCGGATAGGAGTACTCTAAGTCCCCAGAGCACAGACTAGAGTATAAACGATTTCAAATCTCTGAATCCCCAGAGCGTGGATCAGAGTACTCTAAGTCCCCAGAGCGCGGACTAGAGTATAAACGATTTCAAATCTCTGAATCCCCAGAGCGTGGATTGGAGTACTCTAAGTCCCCAGAGCGCGGACTAGAGTATAAACGATTTCAAATCTCTGAATCCCCAGAGCGCGGATCAGAGTACTCTAAGTCCCCAGAGCGCGGACTAGAGTATAAACGATTTCAAATCTCTGAATCTCCAGAGCGCGGATCGGAGTACTCTAAGTCCCCAGAGCGCGGACTAGAGTATAAACGATTTCAAATCTCTGAATCCCCAGAGCGCGGATCGGAGTACTCTAAGTCCCCAGAGCGCGGACTAGAGTATAAACGATTTCAAATCTCCGAATCCCTAGAGCACGGATCGGAGTATTCTAAGTCCCCAGAGCGCGGACCGGAGTACTCTAAGTCCCCGGAGCGAGGACTAGAGTATAAACGTTACAAACCTCCGAATCCCTTGAACGCGAATCAACTTACTCTAAATCCCTAGAGCACGGATTTAGAAAAAAGTCCAAGTACTCAAGAAATGTGGGACAAGAAGTATGCCACATCTGGAAATGTTCGAACAACACGAGAATGGACTGGGAAATAATGCAACTCCTAAAAACTTGAGTTATGACCACGGTTAGTCAGCAAACCAAAGAAAAGTAAGAGAATTATTCAAGCGAAAAAGAAACTAAAACTTCATTCAATAGTTTAAAATGGGGTTACACAGTTATCCCTCCAAAGCTTGGAGTCAAGAACCTATCTATACAAACTACAGAGACAAACGATAAAAGTAATTACAAGACTTAAGCAAGGAACTCGTTGAACGAGTGTAGCGATTATTTCTTCGGTTTCTTCTTCTTGTCTTCTTTTGTTTTTTCCGACGACTCCTCTCCCTCACGCTTTTTCTTGGATTTCTTGCCCACTAAAGAAGCGGAGTCAGGAGTAGGAGACGGAACATCCAGTGGTTTAAACCTGCCCGGGAGAATGATTTTTAGAGGTCTGTTCCGCGGGTCGGTAAGTTCCAGTATTTCAGGTTTGACTTTGACCTCGACCTTTTTCTTCTCCTCTTCGGCGAGGCGTTCCTTCATGCTCATCTTTGAGGTATGCTCAGAGGCGCCAGTGATTTTGATTTCATCACTCCCTTCGGTAGGAGACGAAGTGTCAAGCTTGTCATCATCTAGCGCCCTGATCACTTGAGCGTCAAGGCCAGGAGTTACTCCCGCGTAAGCAACATCGCTTGTTTTCTCTGCCTCCTCCTTGGCGTCATCGCTCCTCTGAGTTGGCTCGGGATCAGAGCAGCCTGCATGAAAACAAAAAGAATGAACATTAGAAAGAATAACCAATGCTGGAAAATAACAAGATTTTTGACTTCTATAAAAGAAGAGTTTCCTACCGGGTTCTGGTTGGCTATCGGTTGCGCGTGGGGTTTCACCCTCCAGAATAGGAGATAGCACGTGAACGCCAAGCCCGGGATCTTCAGGATCATAGCCGGCATGCTGCTCGAACGGGTCAAGTGTCGGCCGGCTGAGCAGCGGGAGGAGCAGCAATATGAGGAGCCGTAGTCTCAGCCCCAGACGGGCCAGCTTCATCACTTTTCTCTTTTGGAAGGGGAGAGCCTTTGTTATAAAGCGCCAAAGCTGCGGATAAATCCGCTGGCTCATTCCCCCTAAGAAACTCCTTCACCAAGGCATCCTCATCGACCTCTTCAGAGCCCGACTCGATTTTTCTAATCTTTACTAAAGTTTCCTAGGCCTCAGCTAGGGATTCGAGATAGCCATCGCCCAAGAATGTCAAGTCGCGATGCATAAGGACGCGGGCTCCATACTCAGCAATCAACGGGTCAAACATGCATTTGACCTCTTCCCCGACGGCTTCTGCGGCCGCCTCGAGGCGAGAGTCCATCTCCTCCGCAGCTTTTCTTTTGCCCTCCTCACGGGATTCGTCCTTCATTTTTTCAACCCCAGCAAGTTCGTCATCGAGCTTCGTTTTCAGGAGCCGAGTAGCAACGATTTCATCACAGTATCGTTGTGATTCTTCTTGAGCGGCTACCTTGTCCTCTTTCTCCTTGGAGAGTAATTCTTTCAGCTCTTTGACTTGAATGACGAGCGCGTCCCTTTCTTTTTGGACAGAATCTTTTTCTAGGGCAAGGGCACCGCTACGCTGGACTGCTTCATCAAGTTCCTTCTTATGAGCCATCTCTAAACGAGTAACTGCCTCAGCAGTATCTTTTGCGCTTTGTTCAGCGGCTTCCAGCTTCGACTTATACGAAGCAAGCTCTTCGTCTTGATGCTTGATGATGTTCTTGTCACAGCTGGCCTCCAATTTCAGACGATCAATCTCATATTGTCATTCGACGGACACCTCCGAGATTTTTTCAACCAAGTGTACAAACGCGTCATGTTGAACATAGACATCGTTATTACAGGCAATGGCGCTCTGCTTCACGTGCCCAGGGATATGATGAATATCCGGGAGGAATTTCAGACCATTGAAGCAAATTTTTGGAAACTTGGCCTTAAGATCGACCATCTTTTCCGCTACAGTTGGATCAACCGCGGGAGTATGGGGAGGAGGCTTTGGAAGTTCTGCTCTTTTTCGTTGCTCTCGAATTTTCCTTGTACTCAACGAACCAGAGTGTTGTTCTCGAGGAGCATCAGGTTGGTACCCCTTCTGTGAAGACTTCTCTCTATCCGGCTCAGTTGGAGGAAGAGGATCACGGGACTGTGAAGATTGGGAATATGCCTTCTTACGATAAGGCGAATCGCGGGGACGGTTGTCTCTATCTTCATAATCATCTATGTCCTTGCGTCTGCCCGAACCTGAATCCCGTCCGGAATGATGAAATATGGAAGAGTCGTGAAGGCGATCGAATCCGTGAGAGCGCCCCATGTCACCTACAAAGAATAGAGATAACAACGAGTTAAGAAAGATCCGGGAAACAAGAAAAAACTTGAAGTGTATGATGGAATGTGTATGTGCGTGTGTGTCCTAGTGTTCCCCCCGACGGACCAGTTCTTTTGTCTTTACTAATCGGAGTATTATCTCCCTGGACCGGGAGTTGAACTACCGCATTGCCTCTGGCGGGCGAAGAAAACTTGAGGGCTTCAGGATCGTCAAACCCGTAATTAAGTATATCGTCGGGGATAGAGAGATTCGACAAACCCCTTAGAGAACTCTCCAGGTGCTGTGAGGAAGCCTCTTTCTCTGGTGGGATAGGCATAACCTTTGAAGTGCCGCCAACTTTCTCCATCCGAATCTTGTATTTTAACCTCTTCTTTCCCTTCGAAGGGGAGGATGACGTTTCAATGTCATGAACTTCGACCGCCGGATTCCAAGCGGGACCCACATTCTCGCCTTGAGTCTCAGGAGCTTCATCCTCTTTGTGCTCACCTTCTTCGTGCGCATCGGGAGTGCGGCGTGATGACGATCCGGCCTGTTTTTTCCCTTTACCGGATGTTGGCTTGGGAATGAAGACGCCCTACGGGAGGCTAATCCGACGACCTGGGGCTAGTAAGCCGAACCTTGACAATGATTCATTCGAAATGATGGTTCAGATGTCTCGTTCCTCATCAGGAAGAGCTCTAATGGCCTCAACGGCCTCAGAATATCCTCAGCCCTCCGGACGCGGGTTGATACCTGAAAAGATGAAACGAGGAGTTAGAAAAAGCATGACTCCAATTAAACGCGAATGATGACTCAGCGAAGAGCTTACTGCCTTCAACCCATCTCCTCGCAAAACCAGGAGGGCAACGCACGTAGAACCATTCCTGTTTGTACAGGGCGAATTTACTGCATGCTCCTGTCAAGATTTGGCATTTGTGGTACGGCTCGAGGAACATGAAGGAAGGGCCGTCTTTCCGTTTCTTGATCATATAGATGTATCTGATGTCGCCAGAGGTTGGAGGTCTAGAGAAGACGGCCATGAAGAGTAGATAGGTCCCATATAGGAACGCGTGACCGTTCGGATGCAGCTGCGATGGAGCAATGTCGATGTACTGCAACACTTCCCAAGGAATAAATTAAACGGACGCACGCTGCCCATCCAACACATGAACTTGTTGCAGATGGTATATCCCACTGGGGGCAGCTGAGGACGATCGTGTCGCGAAGGGACTAACACATCGGCGAAAGGGATCCCATGAATGGAGCATATCCGTCGAAGTGCAGCTTCATTGATCTTTGAAGCTTGTGAATCGATCGGGTTGTCTAAAAGAATTGTTGCCTCCAGGGCATCGGGTGCTAAGTTATGGGCAGGGGAAGTCGACAGATTTGAAGTATCAGCGGCTTCTTGCCTTGATGACGGCCCAGGCCTGTCAGATATGGTGGCGGAGCTAGACTTCATAGACATCCCCAATAAATAATGAATCTGTTTAAGTGCCTGCGAAAACTATACTTGAAAAAACGTTGAACGTTAGAGTTAACAACACGAATATCCCCCCCGTGTGGTGTGTGATCTAGTGCAAGCAATCGTGTAAAAGCGTTGAAAGTTTGAAAGTCGCAAAGTTGTTGCTATAAAACTGAGCATCAAGTCATTGCCCTCGGAGACCGTCATCGCTGACCGTCCCTAGAAGCCTGCCTTTTGGCGATTGCAATTCCAGATCCAGAAAATGTATGATAATCTAAGTTCAGATTTACATTTACTGATGCTAAGAAGTTAGTGATCCGGGTTGACTTCACGTATGCTAGAATGCTTAGGCCCTGTTTCTTGTTTTGCTATACGAGTAGATATAGTTAAAGAGTGTTCAGCATTTGTGACTATTCGGCTAAGTCATGGTTCGGCTAAGACATTATTCGGCTATGTCATTGTTCGGCTATGTCATTGTTCGGCTAAGTCATTGTTCGGCTAAGTTAGTGTTCGACTAAGTTTTTGGTTCGGCCAAGTTATTATTCGGTGTGTAAGTCGTGTTTGGCCTTGTTTTGTTCGGCATGTTTTAACCTAGTATGGTACGGTGTTTATGACTGTTCGGCTGAGATGACAATCGGCACGCTGTTCTTAACATTGGCCTCATCTCTTCCTCCATCCACACCGAACCACGAGGGCGCATCGTTCGGCAAGTTGCGCCAGACCATACCGCTCGATGCCCCTGATCATCTCCTATTTCCTCCATGTTTCTCCTTCCACCAATCTGGTCCGGCATACAATACTTATGCCGAACCACGGTGTGACTACCAATGATTTCCTACCACCCTCGTCTCGTGACTCAACACTTTAGTCAAGGCTCGATTTATCCCATCAATTAAGGGAGTTCGAGCGTAAAGGCTGCAGTTAGGTAAGAGGATCAGTACCTAGTGGGTAAGGTAAAGACTTGGGAAGAATCGGCTAGTTGTATGTTGGCTGGTAGCTTCGGCAGGTGCAAGGCAGAGGTTAGAAGTGTGAAAAGAGAAAGAAGGGTAGAGGTGCTGGCTTTTATAGGGAAAACAGAAGAAGTCGAAAAGGCTACATCCGGTGGAACCGGTCAAAGTCATAACGTTCGGCATCGGCGTATAATGATGTCCGACACTAAAGGTTCGTTCGGCCAGAAAACATCGTTCGGTTACGAATGTCTCATTCGGCATTTAGAACACGTTCGACACACACCTAAACCACTGGAATTCTCAAAAAGGCATCTCCGCTCGAGGTTAGTCAAGGATTTAAAACGAAATGAAAAGGTTACATGACACAAAGCGTACCACATTCTGTCACGTGATACACTTTGGGAGGCAAGTGTTTCCTGGAGATTTGACCATGCAACTAGTACTCGGCATCTAGTGGAACCCGGCAATAGGAGTACTCGGCATCAAGTAGTACTCGGCATCCAGTGGAACTCGGCTACAGGAGTACTCGGCATCAAGAAGCACTCGGCATCCGGAAGCACTCGGCATCCAGGAGTACTCGGCGTAGCACTCGACATCCAGGAGTACTCGACATTAGAAGGCGTTCGGCATGTATGACTACTCGACATGGCAGTATCGTTCGGCTTAAGGGATCGTTCGGCCAAAGGGATCGTTCGCCAAAAAGCATCGTTCAGCCAGAAGGCACGTTAGGCCAGGGATGATCGTTCGAACAAAGGGATCATTCGGCCAGAATGCATCATTCGGCCAGAGAGCATTGTTCGGTCAAGCGCTTCGTTCGGACAGAGGCACGTTCGGCTTCGACTAACAACCATTCCACACTTCCCACACATCAAACATACCGTTCGGCATAGAAAGGGTGGTTCGGCATCATTGTGTTCGGCCTACTTGGTTCGGCATATAGCGACCACTATACCTGGGCTAGAGTGTTCGGCTACCGAGCCCACCTGGGAAGTCCAGCCCATCTTTGTCTATAAATAGAGGGGCAGGGTCACATTGACGAGGGACCTTTTTTGGGAGAACACTGGGGAGACTCTACCATTCTTCAGACTCATCTTCTTCACTTAACAACTTCATTCAAGCATTTGATCTACGAATTGTATTTGTAATCAATCATTAAGAAGATCAATAAAGTTTAACCTCAAAGTGGACGTAGGCAATTACACTGAACCACTATAAATCTGGTGTTCTTACTTTCTGTATTTAAATTAGCATTGTCTTCTTTGTTTAACTGATATTCATCATTTACATCTCTACACAATCTTTCTCTACGAGGTTAGTGACCATTTTTGGTGCTAACAGTAAATAAATGTAATACAAGAAAATTGAGTAAAAATTGAATGAGCAAATCATGTTAGTACCGACATGATTAATCATGTCGGCACTAAAATAATTGAACCTATTAGTACCAACTTGTTTGAAGACACAGGGCCCACTTTAGAATTATAGATGAAGGGCTTGCACTTTTGAGGAAAAAGATAAAAACTCAAATAGGATAAATCATGTTGGCACCTACATGATTTGAAGGGACAATTTTATCAAAAAAGGTTAGAAGCATGAAGAATCAAGCAAATATGAAGAAGAGTCGAAGATGTAAGTTTATAAAATATGTTAGCACCTAAATGATCAAATCGGTACCGACCTGTTATATATGTTGACTTTTACTTATTCTCCATGCCTGAAAGCTTGGATCCAAGATTTTACATGTTCTTCCACGAGATAATGACTTTAATAGATGAATTCAATTATAAATATCCATCCTTTGGCAATGCAATGGGGACTTCTTTTTGGACTTTTGATACCTATCTTGTTTTTGTCCACAAAGTGCTGCTGAACTCAAATTCTAATAGATTTCTTGATCTGCGAACTTTGTAATTTGATTGTACATATGCAAAAACATTGAAATAAAGCCAATAGTGGTCGTAGGCAATCGAATTAAGGCCGAACCACTTTCAAAATATCGTCTTTCTACTTTTTAATTTTTTCTTTTGATTTCATCTTGTTTTTATCTAATTTGGGGTGTCATGTCAACTTTTTGTGCAACTTTTTTAGCAATTTCATCGAGAGCATAGAACCTTGAGTGTGGATCTACACCTTAACTTTGGATTTGAAGAATCTAAAAGTTAGATCTAGAGCTTTTTTTTGAAGATCCCTTGTTACTCGGATTTAGGGAGAATCTACTATTAGATCTGAAAGGAGCTGGCCCCCAAAAAGGATAAGGAAAGATCCACGATAGGGCGATCATTGATGGTGATGTTGAAGGAGATCACCATGCTAAAGATGAAACAACTCAACCTCCAGCTGCTCAACCAAGATCTTCATCTCAGTCAAATGAAGTTGTGACAAGAGCTGATATGGAGAAGATGATGCTAGATATGAGTTTAAAGATTCTAGAACAACAAAGGTCTCGATGGAGCTAGTGAGAAGTATGCAAAAGCAATCAATGAAATTAGCCTAACCATGACAAAGGATTGAATCACAAAGGCAAAGAAAAAGAAAAAGGGAATTGTCATCTTCTGATTCTAGTGAAGAAAGCTTGTCTTTGACAGAAGGTGGTAGAAGAGAAGACAAACAAGTGATGCAAAGAGGTGCTTGGGTAACACAGATGGGAATTATAAAAGATGGGGTGAATCAGAAGAAGGCAAATTAGGTCATTATCAAGATGACTGATCAGGTTAGTACACACATATTTGGTGAAGTTTTGAATTTGTCTGATAGAAGGGAAGAGTTGTAGGATGTTACCAATAGTAAGTGGTAAGCTATTGGTTATCATGATGGCTGTGTTCAAACAAATGCCATAGAACCAGCTAGGAGATAACGTAGTCCAATAAGTTGTCGACGGAGTCTGTCGGGACTAGTGGTTCCTCCAGAGATAGAGGAAGCTAGACGTCATGCAACTAACCGAGAACGTTTTCGGAGTCAAGCACTCAGGGACATTTCTAATGGTCGTTGTCCAGCCGCCTAATATAGTGAATCTTATATTGCTGATATGGTGAAAAGGTTATTGAGTAAGAGCCAACACGAAATGGACGAGGAGTGGGGTTCATCATCGAGTCGGACCCCATTCATCGAAAACATCGTTGAAGCAAAGTATTTGAATAAATTCGTTATGCCAACAATGTCAACATACAATGGTATGATTGATCCAAGGCAGTATCTGTTGAAGTATGGATGGCATATGGATAGTGCGCATGCAACGGATGCTATTAGATGTAGGTGTTTTTCGATATTCCTAGATGAAGTACCAATGATGTGGTTCACTCGGTTCACGCCAATGTCATATCATTATTTAATCAGTTGGCTAAATAGTTTATGGAGCTTATGGAGCAGTTCCAGGTCCATATTGTACGACCAAAAGAGATGATGTAATTATCTAGCATGCATCAGAGTTTTAGACAAACTTTGAAGAACTTTTTGAAGAGGTTTAATGCTGTGGTTACTGAAGTGAGCAACCCCATGTAATGATGGCATTAATCAATGGGGTTCGCTCAAGGACATACTTTGGTAGATGACTCAAAAGAAAGAAACCATCTAGAATGGAAGATTTTTACCAATAGGCATCCTAATTTGTGCGAATTGGCCGCCGACGGTCAGGAGAGACCAAGTAATGTGGTTTAGAGCAACATTGACGTCAAACAGAGTGGCGAAAACACTGGAAAGTTGAAGTGAATGTTGGAAATAATATTAGTAAGAGGAAGAACCAAGGTGCTGTTGGTAAGAAGCAAGACACCAAAAAGCACACGAGGTACACTAGATCATGAGATTATACTCCATTGACTGATACAGTTGACAATATTTACCTTACAATATTGAGGACCATAAGAAACCACCTCTAAGGGAGGCAACTGAAAAAGAAAGGCACTCAAGGAAATATTGTCGCTTCCATGAGATGCGTGGGCACAATATGAACGGGTGTAGGCATTTGAGCAAGTCATCAAAGAATTGATACATAAGAAAAAGCTGCACCAGTATGTTTGGAAACCACAAGTTGGCGGGCAGACAAACAGTAGACCCCAAGGGAAACCTACCGAAGGGAATTAGTTAGATCAAAGGGAGAGGACTAGACAGCATGTAAGAGGAATTTTGATAAATACCATTTTTGGAGGTCCTCATCATCCAGAGAAGAGCTGGAATGAAATAGGACGCTATGACAACTAGTTGAGGCATATTCCTCAAGAAATGTATTTTGCCATAATGGAAGGGTCGCTAACAAAGCTATAAAGAACGGTTAAAGATGATATTGTATTTCAAAACCAAGATGCTGACGGGGTTGAAGTGCCAAAGCCTGACCCTATGGTGATTATGGTCGCGTTTGGGTAAACTACTATGCACCGAATCCTTATTGATCATGAGAGCTTGGTGAATACCTTGTTCAAGAAAACATTGACCAAGTGTGGCTAAGCGAGCAAGATCTGAAGCCTTGTAAATCCCATATTCAAGGATTTACTATAGAGGCCAAGGAACCAGTTGGCTGCGTAGAATTACCTACTGATTTAAGTGAAGAGACCGCAAGGTGGTGCTGTTGCAAATGTTTGCCATGGTCGATGCATTTTTGGCCTAGAATGCTTTCTTAGGCCAACCAACCCTTGCCAATTTCAGAATTGCACTTACTCCATGGTGTTTAATGATGAAGTTATCTACTAAGAATGAAGTAGGAGGAATACAGGGCAAATAAAGCACTATACTCGGAGTAGGTATTGAATCCTATGTTGGTCAGGAAAGCGAATGGGAAATGGTGGACATGCACTGACTATTCTAACTTGAATAAAGTGTGCCTAAAGTACTTCTACCCTTGCCTAGAATCGAACAACTTATAGATGGATCAACCTGAAGCTATCCTTTATGGATGCCTACCTCGACTATAATCAAATAGCGATGCATATCCCAAATAAAGAGCATACTTGTTTCATCATGGATTTGGGGCTTATTATTACTGATCATGCCATTTGGTTTAAAGAACGCTAGAGCTACTTATCAACGATTAGTGAACAAAATGTTTAAAGATCAGTTTGGACAGACTATGGAAGTTTATGTGGATAATATGCATAGCATCCCCCATATGAGACCTGAAAATGAATGTTGATGATGCTGTAGTAATCACTAGAATTATTTTCAAGCGACATAAGTAAGTTCAGTATATAAAACTAACAATTTTAAGTAAACGGAGAAGCTACAATATTCACATTACATAATAATTTGTCTTACTTTTCATTGCATATGTTTTAGCGATCAACCCCAAAGTTGTACCCATGCAGAGGTCAAATTACAATAGAAAATGACATAGTAGAGAGTCAGGTTGACATATGATGAAGCTGCCCCAAACTCTTAAAACAACGTAAACAAACATTCTTTATTAGCTAACAAAATATCCTGCTTCATCTTTGATCTTCCTCCTTCGCCTCCTAAGATAACCTATCTAAACCTACCAACTCAACCTACTCAAATGAGTACCCGTGAGTTTATGGAGAAAACAATGATAAAAACATGGGTCAGACATAAAGCCTAGTGTGAATAATACCTTATCCAAAACGCAACATGTAATGTGACCACGCTACCATATGCGGAATAGGTTTTCCCCTCATTAGCATAAACATTAACATACATTCAATGTAAGCATTACATAAGTCAAATTTAGGCTATTCCCAAAATTCCTATGTGACTCCAGCCTAGGTCGACCCCTAACCGAACTCATCCCTCTATAATTATGCATGGGAACTCAACTACAAAGGTACCTCCCTATGATCTGGTTGCCAAGTGCACCCTTCGTATTCCTTCCTACCGAAATGCACTCCCAACACAATTTGGCTCTCTTTAGTTTATATTACGATGGCTCAGCCATGTGCAATCTCGGTTTTATTTAATTTATACTGCAAAGATTCTGCCGCATGTAGTCTCGATTTTATTTAACTTTTATTGCAAAGAACCAGCCACATGCAGTCTTGGTTTTGCATTGTGTATACTGCAAAGAACTACCACATTCAATATTGGTTTATTTAGTTTATACTGCAAAGAACCAACCACATGTAGTCTTGTTTTTATTTAATTTATACTACGAAGAGCCAGCCACATGCTGTTTCAATTTTATTTGGTTTACACTGCACAAAATCAATAACATGTACTCTCGTTTTTATTTAATTCACTCTGCAAAGAATCAATCACATGCAATTATAAGAGCGTACAACCCGTTAGATGTCCCATATTCTTTTGAAAGTTGAATGCCTCTCCTTACCTTCCCTAGATGTGCATTCGAGTGAACATCCCCACTCAGCATCAATAGCCCCTCCGAATTCATATTCTTATGTGTGTTCTTCTACTACTTAGTCTTCCTAAGCTCCCCGAGCTTTACTTAATTATTTTATATTAGGTTTCGATTCCAAGTTCCTTTCAATGCATTAACCTACTGTACTTTTCAACTTTCGATGCTGTTCTCATTACATCTTTCGACTTCAGACCTTTGTCAACATTTTGTCTTTTAGCATAGTACTACCTTACACAGTATTGAATCTCTTTGAAAGCCAATAATGCTTATGGTGATTCACTATGTTCGACCCCAAATACTTAGTATAATTTCTTAACATTTGGCTGCCACTTTAGCTCCGTAGCAAAGAAAGTCTAATATGTCTATTACCACCCTTTCCACGTGTCGCTGTATGGTATGTTCAGACTCCACTTTCTATTACTGACAGTGTCCTTAATTTACTTTTACAGTAATATTATGGGATTTTTTCCCCTTATCATTAAGTCCTGTAAATCTCATGCATTTTCTTTAAGCCTAGTTGCCTCTTATTTAGTATCAACATTTCAATTGTATTTCCAAAAATGATTATTCATGCTTATATAAATACTTATGAATTTCCAAAAAGTCATGAATAATTACTTTAACACATTTTACCCAAGTTTATGTATCATTCATTTTCTATTATTTATTTTATACACTGATTCCTTTTAAAAATTCAGAACTAATTATTTCAATGTTGGAAAATCCTCTAAAACAAAACCCACTTCTAAAAACATGTTTCATCTTTCATATCTAATATCCATGGTATTTCAAAATCATTAGAGTAGGGAAATACATCTAAATATCCCATGTTGTATATTTTCCCAAAACATTCATAAAAATCTCTTTGCCTCATTTAAACATCAACCATATGAACTCCCTCATATAAAACTAAAATTGAAATTAAATATAATGAAAACAGTAAAAAGGGTTTAGTATTACTCACCTAATTTCCTTGTTTAGCTTTGATCTTTGAATGCTTTAGGTTTCCCTTAGTTTTATCTCTTTTCTTCTTCATTTTAACAATGGTAGTCGACTATTTTCTTTTGTTTTATTTTGTAGAGAATGGATGTAAATGAGAAGGATAACATGTATAGTAGTACTTAGATAATACAAGTTTTGGGCCTTCCTAACCTATTTAATTAATTTATTTCCCTATTTAGAAAATCCTCTCTTTTCAAATTTATCTTATACATGGCCGCATTTAATTATTTTCCATATACCCTTGATTACAAATTAATAATTTCCTTTTGAAAAAATTATTTGTTATTCAAATGTTTAAATCTTCCCTTAATACACATGGTCAATTATAATTACATCCCATTTAAATGGATACCCTAAATTTTCATTCAATGACTTCCTTCTTTTAATTTAACCTCTCATAAATACAACTTATAAATAAATGTTTCCCCATATGTTTACCTTTATTATTTCATTCATTTTATTATTTAATTCGTTAATTAAATCAATTAACCTTTATTCTTATAACTAATTTCTCTAATTAATTATCCATTAATTTATGGGTCGTTACAATATACTTGTGAAGTCACAACGATCGATGAATCTCATAGGTGATCTCGCAGAGATGTTCAATGTATTTCAGAAGTAGGAATGAAGCTCAATCCATTAAAATGTTCTTTCGAAACTCAAGGGGCATTGAAGCTAACCTGGAATAGATTAAACATTAACAGAGGTAACTGCCACCAAAGATGAGGAGGGAGATACTATAACGACCTGGTATTTCGACCCTATTCGCATCCGCACATGTCAGACTTGAATTGCTCAAAACAACAGATTGTTAATTTTATATTTGGCAAAACTCAGCATATACAGTAAATAAATCAATCACAGAATCACAGACACGGAGTATTACAACAATAAGCAGCGGAAATAGATAAATAGTAGTTCATGAAGCTACTATATTAAACATCAGAGTTTAAAGTAAAATACAACAGAATATCTCAAATACAATGTAGTCTCGAATACAAATAGATGACAAGCCTGAACAAAACAACTGGATAGCTGAAAGCTGAATAGATAAAGATGTATCTCCAAGTGAAGCTCCAACTCCAAAGGTGAGTCTTGAATGTTGTGACACTCAATCTGACACGAGCATAAAGCAAAACACAAAACACTCGAGTCAGGATTAACATTCTTATATTAGTAAATTCAACTCAAGTGAAATGTCAACTGAAATACAAGTAACTTAAAGGATGTTTGGGATACCCATCCTCTAAGGATCCGTGGAACTATCTACTATGTAGTAATATACACTATTATAATATGTCTATAGTAAAGTAAAAGTATTAAAATAGCGTTAAGGCGTTACTCATATCCCCCTTAACACATTTTATATATTCCCGTAGTCTATACAATGCCGTACGCTCCTCCGTAAACTGGAGGTTTACCCAGAGGACATCACATAGGTACGGTACAAAACAAACTCGTAGAAGGCGTGATAGGGCATGCGACAAGGCACTCGATGCAATGCCAGGGTAGATATACCGCTTGCGTATCCGGACTGGTGGTAGCGCATAGCAGCTACTACCGCCCACCTCGTGACACACTCCCAAATCAAATGGTGCACCCAATCAAATCACAAAAAACAATAGAATGGTATCGAAGAAATGTGTCTGATCGGAGGAATGACCTCACTTGGCCCGGCGTGGCTCCTGTTTTAGCCGCATCAAGTTGACTCACGGGAGTCAGGGCTACGTAAATACCATATGGAATCGTCACCAAACCATCCTACTTCATTCTGGAATCTCCACCACGTACACAGTTGTTAAAGTGGTTTTCGGTATTGGCAGAGAGTATGACAATATCCGATCTCGGTCTCTTTTACAACCAAACGCTTATTTCACACCGTGGACATTTCATTTCAAATAGTTCATACTTCATATCACAATATCATATTTATTTCAAAACCATATCAACTTGATATCATTGTTCACTTTAAATAATATTCATTTTCAGAATGTAACACTTTCAAAATTTATAACACTTTCGAAATCATAGCTCTTTTGAAATCATAACACTTTTGAGATCATACACTTTTGAGATCATAACCCCTTTGAAACCATAACACTTTTAAAATCATATCACTTCCCACTTAAACCGTATAGACACTGAAGATAATATATATATTAAAATAGTTGTAGATAAAAATAGTTTATATATTAAAATAATTTATATGTTAAACTAGTTTCCTCAAATTTCACAAATCGATTCAAATCATTTAAATTACAAAATTCAATTTAAATCAATTCCAGCATAACCATTTCAAATTTAAAGTTCAAAGATTCAAGTTTATATATTCAAACATTTATAATATAAATTCCATTTATATTTCAACATTTAACTTTAATTTATTTCAAATCAGACAATATTCACTTAACCATTTTAATAACAATTTGTTTGAATTCCAATTTTAAATCAACATTAAATATTCAATCTCAATTTTATTCAAAGTTGAGAATATTCATTTAATAACCTTTTATCAAATTAAGTTATAAATCATATCTTTTCAAAATCTCAAAACAAATAAGTTTAAATCAATTCTTTCTTAAATTCAATTATTAACCAATTTCAATTCCAAGTCAATATTAATTTATCTTTCCAACCTTTATTATTAAAGTTATAAATATATTTTAAAATATTAATATAAATTTTTAAATAAATAATTTAAAACATATTATATACTAATTAAACTAAAGTTTATTAAATTAAATCTTATTATTTATTGTATTTTGTATTAAATCTTATTTTATATATTTTTAAAATAATAAATTAGAAGAAAATCTTAAAATTTATTTTCAAAACTAACGTATAAATTAAAATTTCCAAAACATATAAATTTAAAAATCTAGATTTTTATACATATATAAAAAACTAGCCTATATATATTATATTTTAAAATCAATATTTATTAAACCATATATTTCCTTTCAAAACTTTGGAAATCATTTTCAAAATATATATAGACCAACGGTGTCCGTATATAATTTTCTATCCTATGGTCAAGTGATACAGATATTTATCATTTCAATCTGCAATTTAATTATCTATGGGTATATATCATTTCAACACGCAATCCCAATTTCAAGTCAATGAAAATCGCTTGGGTTTATCATTTCAACCCATAACGATTTTCTCCTATTCTACAAGATCGTTCGGGTATGTATCATTTCAACCCATAGAGAATTCTATACTAATAGGGAACTTGCAGAGTGAGAACAGTGATGATAATAATATAACATATCGACAACATGCATATATCATCAATAATAAATAAAATATAAACAACAGGATATGGTGTCATATCACAAGTGAACAGTTACATATAATGGAATACCATATACAACAATTATAAAGTTAACAATTCAATTTAGCAGCATATTTCAATTTTCGTTTCAGTTGAAATCAAATTTAATAAACATAAGAACGTTAATCGTGAGTGATTGCTCACCTTTCGAGACTATAGAAGACAGGATAAGCACATGAATAAGTGACGAATCAAAGCAATTAACTGCTACGATCAATTCTGGACAGCGACGAGCAAAGCAACAAACTAGGGATAAATGAACCAAATCAATGCCAACTTGTGATTGAGGGAAACCATATATATACGTACTTATATGAAAGTACATATATATTTATATATATATATACATATTATAATGTAAAATTTATATATAATTTTTTTTAAAATCAATATTTCTTAAACACATCTATTAAAATCGAAATATCTCTACTTTATATTTTGAAAGTCAAAAATAAAATAAAATCAATATCTAGGTTATATATATGTGTATTAACAACACTAAAACAAAATGATTTATTCTATAAATGCTTAAATCATAAACCGCTGAAACCATAAAACCATGATACTGCTCAACAAAATAAAATATATAGATATATAAATATACCTATAAATAATACCATGAAAGACAGCACAAAGCAGACCTATGTTTTGAAGGGCCATGTAAACACGCAACCCATATGTATATAATAAATTTGAATATAAACAAGAGATTATAACATACTTTTTAATATAAATTGTAAACAAAGATCTGAATGTAAAACCCATATGTTAAAACACATATCTAAAAGTCTATTTATACATATATTTCAAAATCATCGTTTTCTTATGATGCATACAATTAAAATCAAAGTATGTAATTTACATGCTGAAACCAGTTATATGCAGATCTTATCTGTAAACAAATATAGATATATATTACCTTCCTTTGAAAAGCATGAATAACGTACTATATATGAATGGATTTGCTTGATACATAAATAGAAACTGAAGCAACATATATAAATGTCTTAACTCACAAATAGAAATGCCTTAAATAATATACATATTTTTAAACCAACCATATTAAATAATGTATTTACATATACATACTTAAAATTAATATTTAATCTTTTTTCCAAGACCTCTATATAATACATATATACAAACTATATATGTATATAACTAACTGTAAACAAAATTTGTATATTTGTAAACAATTATCTACTCATGTTTTAAAACAATAGAAGAGGAAGGTGGTGAGGCATTACGGATGATGGTGGAGGGGAGAGGAAGAAGGTGCGTCATCTCGGCTGGCGTTTGTGAATAGGAGGTCGGCTCAGGTTTGACGGCTTCGGGAGGCGGGCTTGAGGCAAGGGTACAGCTGCTAGGTGGTTCGGAGAGAGGACAGGATCGGTAGAGCAAGGGGAAGAAGGTCGACCACGTGGACGAGGGTGGAAGGCGAGTTTGGGTCTTGCGTGTGCAGGTGGTTGCGTGGTTACGTGGTGGGGCATGAGGTCAGAGGCAACAAGGGAGAGGAGCAGTGGGAAAATAGGAAGGGAAGGCAATGAAGTGGGTAGGGATGAAGGTGGAAGGGTTTGCTTTGGTAGGGGAGAAACGTGAAGCTGCTGTTGAAATGGATCAGGGAAGAAAATAAAAAAACTTAGCTTAATATTGTAGTATATTTGCTTTGAAATGAAAGTGTTAGATCCAAACCGAGAGAAGAAAAAATGAACCAGCTATATGAATTGTAACCGATGAATAGTGACAGCCAGCTATTAAATCTAGGAATTATAAAAGTCTATTAGCTATTTGTTTCAACAGATGGAAAGGTACGAAGAAACCCAAAAGGCTCAACAGGTATCGATACGGTTAACCGTTTCGCGGTTTCGCCGCGTACCAGACACCGATACACATGAACAAATATACTGTGGAGATCAGCACGACGAGACGATCAAAATGGTAAACAGATACCAGTGGTACGATCATCCTATCAAAAGTCGATATTCGGTACCGAAAATGCTGCTAATACGCCGGAATTAAGATAAACGGAGCAATAGCAGTCCAAATTTGACGAAACGAAATATGACGTCTCACTCAAAAATTGATTTACAAATTTATTATATAAAAATATCCAGGTTTGGAAATTATTTTATTATCATCTAATATTAACTGATTTAAATTGAAATTGAAAATTACACAATAAAACTAACCTTCATATTATTTGATGAAAATCTGATATCTGCTACGTTTAAATAGACGCATACAAAATATCAAATTTTCATTTCCAAATTCAATTATTTAAAATTCCACAAAAATTCAGTTTAAGTTACGTTATTAAAACCGTTAAAATTTACAGGTCGTTACACTCTCCCCCACTCAAAACTTTTCGTCCCCGAAAAGGAAGGAGGTAGGAGAATATGAACAACCAGAAAGAAAAAATAGATTGAAATACAAAATTCAACAATTATTTTAAAACCATATAAACTACATTTATTTTAAAATTGGTTTATATTCAATTAGTTGATTCCAATTCATTTTATTTAATTAATCAAATTTATTGTGTTCACATTTGATTGATTTCATTTCCATATATTTTTATTTAATTGATTTGTTTCAAATTTATTCACATTTATTGCAAAAAAATTCACAACAAAATTTGTTTTATTTTACACATTTATTAAATCTGTTTGATCAATCATAGTTAATTCCACCTCAACATTCAGCTTCTACTGTACAAAACCATATAGATTTCAATTAATATTCAACAATTTGGTTTAATCTATTTTATTCAACTAATAAATAGTCATTCAATTTAAAATTGATTCTCTTTCATTTTATCACATTTCTTTCAAACAAATTCATTTTTGAATTAACTCATTGATTTTATCCATTTATCTTTAGTTGAGCCGATTCCACTAAAATTCAGATTTCAATTACTTAAATAGTATTTTCTCTTAATTTATTAAATTTATTTCACTTAACATTTTTTTTTCAACATATATTAAGTGTATATTATAGCCATATATTATTCAACAAATAAATTTTCCCTTTTATTATCCAATTTATGATTAGTAAATTCCCTTAACAAAATATCATTTTTGATATCCTATTACTTATATCATAGTGTACATTATCCAATTACATTCTAATTACATTCAAACTTTCTAGGTAAGTTATGTTAACGTTTTTTAGTGTAATTAAACATTATACAAAATTTCTTTTATTAACAACATTTTCTATTAAGAAAATTTTAGTATAAACAATTTTATTACTAAAATTTCTCTTGTGTAACCTTCAATTACATATTCATCCTAACATTTTAACTTTTTGAATATTTTAGTGAAGTTATATATATTAGAATGCAATTTTGTATTATACAAATAAATTTTATTCAAATTCAACTATTTCAAGTTAGTTAAATTTCATTTATCATTTTAGATATTCCACTTATTCAAAAATTGCACTTTATTTCAATAATTGAAAACATTTCTTAATATAAGACTTGGGATTCAAATTTCCAGTTTCACTTCAGACTATTTTGAAATATTTATATACATATGTATTTTATAAATCAAATTATACACAAGAAATTTAAATCAAATCCTTTTTTCCCAAAACAAAAGTGTCGCCAAGCTACTAAGGGGCCTCTCCACTTCGAGACTCGAAAATGAATGTCGATGATGCTGCAGTCATCACCAAAATTATTTTCCAACGACAAAAGGGAAGAGTACTAACTTACTTAATTTTTGGAAATTCTGGAAAACAATTTCTATTCGAAAATACTTACAAATAATATAATTTTCAAAACTTTGTAGACCAAATTTTTGAAAAGCACCGAAATTGAATTCTCAAAATCTTAATTTAAATTCATTTCATTTACAAATCAAATTTATAAACCATGTTTTATAATTTCATTCATTTATATCATGTTGCCATAGTCAATGGTTTACAAATAATAAATGATAATCAAATATTACCATTTCTAACAACCAATTCATTTAACTATCTAATTCCAAAATTTTTTACTTTTATATAAATAATACAATTATACAAAATTTATTTCATTTACCAAAAATCGAAAACAATATTGTGTCGGTTTGCTCTGTTCAAGTGTTTTGGAAATCCTATCGATAACGTTAGCTAGACGAATCGATCGAAGTCCAAAATTCAAACTTAACAACTCAAACAACACAACATAAAGCATTTTTATATAAATTACAAATACACTCCCTCACAGGATGATTCAAGAATAGATTTTAGAACAAGGATAGAGATTTAAATCTAGAGGGACTCTAATTAGAGAGAATTCTAATGAGGAAGATAGGCTCGAGACGAAGGTAAGATAATTAAATTACAAAAGAGGAAGATGATAGTCTAATATAAATCACGGGTGGCCTTAACTGGGTCAACCGTGACTTCAAGAATAAGATCGATGCAGAATAAGATTGATCACAAGAGAATTACCCTGATCGTCTACTATAGAAACATTCGGGCATAGCAAGAGATAGCAGCATCTAAACCTAGGACATAGAAATCTTCGGTGAATCGAAGCCTGTTGTAAAGGAGTTTCACCCCTTTACAAATCATACTAAGGTTGGTGGAACCGCCGATGGGACGAGTCACCCAAAAGAATGAAGCTATGGGATGCTTCAGTATTAAAAGAACCCAAATAGGGAAAGACAAGTATGAATTTTAGAACAGAGAGGGAAGCTCCAAAATTCGAACCAAGAGGAAGAAATTTAAGCTCGAACGAAACGTGAATCTATAATTAAATTTACTCTATATGCTAAGTTTTGATTAAACCAGAGCTCTGATACCACTTGTAACGACCTGGTATTTCGACCTTATTCGCATCCACATATGTCGGACTTGAATTGCTCAATACAACAGATTGTTAATTTTATATTTGGCAAAACTTAGCATATATATTAAATAAATCACTCATAGAATCACAGACCCAGAGTATTACAACAACAAGCAGCGGAAATAGATAAATAGTAGTTCATGAAGCTATTATATAAAACATCAGAGTTTAAAGTAAAATACAACAGAATATCTCAAATACAATGTAGTCTCGAATACAAACATATGACAAGCCTGAACAAAACAATTGGATAGCTGAAACCTGAATAGATGGATCTCCAAGTGAAGCTCCAACTCCAAAGGTGAGTCTCGAATGCTGTGACACTCAGTTTGACCCGAGCGTAAAGCAAAACACAAAATACTCGAGTCAGGATTAACATTCTTATATTAATAAATTCAACTCAAGTGAAATGTCAACTGAAATACAAGTAACTTAAAGGATGTTTGGGATACCGATCCTTTAAGAATCCGTGGAACTATCTACTATGTAGTAATATATGCTATTAAAATATGTCTATAGTAAAGTAAAAGTATTGAAATAGCATTAAGGCATTACCCATATCCCCTTTAAGACACTCTATATATTCCCGTAGTCTATACAATGCCGTATGCTCCTCCGTAAACTGGAGGTTTACCCAGAGGACGTCACATAGGTACGGTACAAAACAAACTCGTAGAAGGCGCGATAGGGCATGCGACATGGCACTCGAGGCAATGCCATGGTAGATATACCGTTTGCGTATCCAGACTGGTGGTAACGCATAGCAGCTACTACCGCCCACCTCATGACACACTCCCAAATCAAAGGTTGCACCCAATCAAATCACAAAAAGCAATAGAATGGTATCGAAGAAATGTGCCCGATCGGAGGAATGACCTCACTTGGCCCGGCATGGCTCCTGTTTTAGCCGCATCAAGCTGACTCACGGGAGTCAGGGCTACGTAAATACCATATGGAATCATCACCAAACCATCCTACTTCATTCTGGAATCTCCACCACGTACACAGTTGTTAAAGTGGTTTTCGGTATTGGCAGAGAGTATGACAATATCCGATCCCGGTCTCTTTAACAACCAAATGCTTATCTCACACCGTGGTCATTTCATTTCAAATAGTTCATACTTCATATCAAAATATCATATTCATTTCAAAACCATATCAACTTGATATCATTGTCCACTTTAAATAATATTCATTTTCAGAATGTAACACTTTCAAAATTTATAACACTTTTGAAATCATAGCACTTTTGAAATCATAACACTTTTGAGATCATAACCCTTCGAAACCATAACACTTTTAAAATCATAACACTTCCCACTTAAACCGTATAGACACTGAAGATAATATATATATTAAAATAGTTGTAGATAAAAATAGTTTATATATTAAAATAATATATATGTTAAACTAGTTTCCTCAAATTTCACAAATCGATTCAAATCATTTAAATTCCAAAATTCAATTTAAATCAATTCCGGTATAACCATTTCAAATTTAAAGTTCAAAGATTCAAGTTTATATATTCAAACATTTACAATATAAATTCCATTTATATTTCAACATTTAACTTTAATTTATTTCAAATTAGACAATATTCACTTAACCATTTTAATAACAATTTGTTTGAATTCCAATTTTAAATCAATATTAAATATTCAGTCTTAATTTTATTAAAAGTTGAGAATATTCATTTAATCACCTTTTATCAAATCAAGTTATAAATCATATCTTTTCAAAATCTCAAAACTAATAAGTTTAAATCAATTCTTTCTTAAATTCAATTATTAACCAATTTCAATTCCAAGTCAACATTAATTTATCTTTCCAACCTTTATTATTAAAGTTATAAATCTATTTTAAAATTTTAATATAATTTTTTAAATAAATAATTTAAAACATATTATATACTAAATAAACTAAATTTTATTAAATTAAATCTTATTATTTATTGTATTTTGTAATAAATCTTATTTTATATATTTTTAAAATAATAAACTATAAGAAAATCTTAAAATTTATATTTTCAAAACTAACTTATAAATTAAAATTTCCAAAACATATAAATTTAAAAATCTAGATTTTTATACATATATAAAAAACTATCCTATATATATTATATTTTAAAATCAATATTTATTAAACCATATATTTCCTTTCAAAACTTTGGAAATCATTTTCAAAATAATTATAGACCAATGGTGTCTGTATATAATTTTCTATCCTATGATCAAGTGATACATATATTTATCATTTTAATCCACAATTTAATTATCTACGGGTATATATCATTTCAACCCGCAATCCCAATTTTAATTTAATGAAAATCGCTTGGGTTTATCATTTCAACCCATAACGATTTTCTCCTATTCTATAAGATCGTTCAGGTATGTATCATTTCAACCCATAGGGAATTCTATACTAACAGGGAACTTGCAGAGTGAGAACAGTGATGATAATAATATAACATATCGACAGCAGGCTTATATCATCAATAATAAATAAAATATAAATAACAGGATATGGTGTCATATCACAGGTGAATAGTTACAGATAATGGCATATCATATACAACAATTATAAAGTTAACAATTCAATTTAGCAGCATGTTTCAATTGTCGTTTCAATTGAAATCAAATTTTATAAACATAAGAACGTTAATCGTGAGTGATTGCTCATCTTTTGAGGCCAGAGAAGACATGATAAGCACACGAATAAGTGATGAATCAAAGCAAATAACTGCTACGATCAATTCTGGACAACGACGAGCAAAGCAACAAACTAGGGATAAATGAACCAAATCAATGCCAACTTGTGATTAAGGGAAACCATATATACATGTACTTATATGAAAATACATATATCTTTATATATACATATTATAATGTAAAATTTATATTTAATTTTAAAAAAAATCAATATTTCTTAAACACATCTATTAAAATCAAAATATCTCTACTATATATTTTGAAAGTCAAAAATAAAATAAAATCAATATCTAGGTTATATATATATGTGTGTTAACAATACTAAAACAAAATGAGTTATTCTATAAATGCTTAAATCATAAACTGCTGAAACCATAAAACCATGAAACTACTCAAAAAAATAAAAAATATATATAAATATACCTATAAATAATACCATGAAAGACAGCACAAAGCAGACCTATGTTTTGAAGGGCCATGTAAACACGCAACCCATATGTATATAATAAATTTGAATATAAACAAGAGATTATAACATACTTTTTAATATAAATTGTAAACAAAGATCTTAATGTAAAAACCATATGTTAAAACACATATCTAAAAGTCTATTTATACATATATTTCAAAATCATCGTTTTCTTATGATGCATACAATTAAAATCAAAGTATATAATTTACATGCTGAAACCAGTTATATGCAGATTTTATCTGTTAACAAATATAGATATATATTACCTTCCTTTGAAAAGCATGAATAACATACTATATATGAACGGATTTGCTTGATACATAAATAGAAACTGAAGCAACATATATAAATGTCTTAACTCACAAATAGAAATGCCTTAAGTAATATACATATTTTTAAACCAACCGTATTAAAATACTGTATTTACATATACATACTTAAAATTAATATTTAATCCTTTTTCCAAGACCTCTATATAATACATATATACAAACTATATATGTATATAACTAACTCTAAACAAAATTTGTATATTTGTAAACAATTATCTACTCATGTTTTAAAACAATAGAAGAGGAAGGTGGTGAGGCATTGCGGATGATGGTAGAGGGGAGAGGGAGGATGTGCATTATCTCGGTTGGCGTTTGTGGATAGGAGCTCGGCTCAGGTTTGACGGCTTCGGGAGGCGGACTTGATGCAAGAGTGCGGCTGCTAGGTAGTTCGGAGGGAGGACAGGCTCGGTAGAGCAAGGGGAAGGAGGTCGGCCACGTGGAGGAGGGTGGAAGGCGAGTTTGGGTCTTGCATGTGCAGGTGGTTGCGTGGTTACGTGGTGGGGCGTGAGGTCAGAGGCAACAAGGGAGAGGAGCAGTGGGAAAATAGGAAGGGAAGGCAATGAAGTAGGTAGGGATGAAGGTGGAAGGGTTTGATTTGGTAGGTGAGAAACGTGGAGCTGCTATTGAAATGGATCATGGTAGAAAATAAAAAAAACTTAGCTTAATATTGTAATATATTTGCTTTGGAATGAAAGTGTCAGATACAAACAGAGAAAAGAGAAAATGAACCAACTATATGAATTATAACCGATGAATAGTGATAGCCAGCTATTAAATCTAGGAATTATAAAAGTCTATTGGCTATTTGTTTCAACAGATGGAAAGGTACGAAGAAACCCAAAAGGCTCAACAGGTATCGATACGGTAAACCGTTTCACGGTTTCGCCGCGTACCGGACACCGATACACACAAACAAATATACTTTGGAGATCAGCACGACGAGACGATCAAAACGGTATATAGATATCAGTGGTACGATCATCCTATCGAAAGTCGATATTCGGTACCGAAAATGCTGCTAATACGCTGGAATTAAGATAAACGGAGCAATAACAGTCCAAATTTGACGAAACGAAATATGACGTCTCACTCAGAAATTGATTTACAAATTAATTATATAAAAATATCCAGTTTTGGAAATTATTTTATTATCATCTAAAATTAACTGATTTAAATTGAAATTGAAAATTACACAATAAAACTAACCTTCATATTATTTGATGTAAATTTGATATTTGCTACAATTAAATAGACGCATACCAAATATCAAATTTTCATTTCCAAATTCAATTATTTAAAATTCCACAAAAATTCAGTTTAAATTACATTATTAAAACCGTTAAAATTTTCGGGTCGTTACACTCTCCCCACTCAAAACTTTTCGTCCCCGACAAGGAAGGAGGTAGGATAATAAGAACAACCAGAAAGAAAAGATAGATTGGAATACAAAATTCAATAATTAATTTAAAACCATATAAACTACATTTATTTTAAAATTGGTTTATATTCAATTAATTGATTCCAATTCATTTTATTTAATCAATTAAATTTATTGTGTTCACATTTGATTGATTTCATTTCCATATATTTTTATTTAATTGATTTGTTTCAAATTTATTTACATTTATTGCAAAAAAATTCACAACAAAATTTGTTTTATTTTACTCATTTATTAAATCTATTTGATCAATCATAGTTAATTCCACCTCAACATTCAGCTTCAACTATTCAAAACCATATAGATTTCAATTAATATTCAAAAATTTGGTTTAATCTATTTTATTCAACTAATAAATAGTCATTAAATTTAAAATTGATTCTCTTTCATTTTATCACATTTCTTTCAAACAAATTCCTTTTTGAATTAACTCATTGATTTTATCCATTTATCTTTAGTTGAGCGGATTCCACTAAAATTCAGATTTCAATTACTTACATAGTATTTTCTCTTAATTTATTAAATTTATTTCACTTAACATATTTTTTTCAACATATATTAAGTGTATATTATAACCATATATTATTCAACAAATAAATTTTCCCTTTTATTATCCAATTTATTATCAGTATATTCCCTTAACAAAATATCATTTTTGATATCCTATTACTTATATCATAGTGTACATTATCCAATTACATTCTAATTACATTCAAACTTTCTAGGTAAGTTATGTTAATGTTTCTGAGTGTAATTAAACACTATACAAATTTTCTTTTATTTACAACATTTTCTATTAAGCAAATTTTAGTATAAACAATTTTATTACTAAAATTTCTCTTGTGTAACCTTCAATTACATATTCATCCTAACATTTTAACTTTTTGAATATTTTAGGTAAGTTATATATATTAGAATGCAATTTAGTATTATACAAATAAATTTTATTCAAATTCAACTATTTCAAGTTGGTTAAATTTCATTTATCATTTTAGATATTCCACTTATTCAAAAATTGCACTTTATTTCAATAATTGAAACCATTTCTTAATATAAAACTTGAGATTCAAATTTCTGGTTTCACTTCAGACTATTTTGAAATAATTATACACATATGTATTTTATAAATCAAATTATACACAAGAAATTTAAATCAAATCCATTTTTCCCAAAACAAAAGTGTCGCCAAGCTACTAAGGGGCCTCTCCACTTCGAGACTCGAAAATGAATGTCGATGATGCTGCGGTCAACACCGAAATTATTTTCCAGTAACAAAAGGGAAAAGTACTGACTTACTTTAATTTTAGAAATTCTGGAAAATAATTTCTATTCGTAAATACTTACAAATAATATAATTTTCAAAACTTTGAAGACCAAATTTTCGAAAAGCACCAAAATTGAATTCTCAAAATCTTAATTTAAATTCATTTCATTTACAAATCAAATTTATAAACCATGTTTTATAATTTCATTAATTTATATCATGTTGCAATAGTCAATGGTTTACAAATAATAAATGATAATCAAATATTACCATTTCTAACAGCCAATTAATTTAACTATCTAATTCCAAATTTTTTTACTTATGTATATATAATCTAATCATACAAAATTTATTTCATTTACCAAAAATCGAAAACAATATTGTGTCAGTTTGCTCTGTTCAAGTGTTTTGGAATTCCTATCGATAGCGTTAGCTAGACGAATCGATCGAAGTCCAAAATTCAAACTTAACAACTCAAACAACACAACATAAAGCATTTTATATAAATTACAAATACACTCCCTCACAGGATGATTCAAGAATAGATTTTAGAACAAGGATAGAGATTCAAATCTAGAGGGACGCTAATCAGAGAGAATTCTAACGAGGAAGATAGGCTCGAGACGAAGGTAAGATAATTAAATAACAAAAGAGGAAGATGATAGACTAATATAAATCGTGGGTGGCCTTAACCGGGTCAACCGTGACTTCAAGAATAAGATCAATGCAGAATAAGATTGATCACAAGAGAATTACCCTGATCATCTACTATAGAAATATTCGGGCATAGCAAGAGATAGCAGCATCTAAACCAAGGACATAGAAATCTTCGGTGAATCGAATCCTGTTGTAAAGGAGTTTCACCCCTTTACAAATCATACTAAGGTAGGTGGAACCGCCGATGGGACGAGTCACCCAAAAGAACGAAGCTATGGGATGCTTCAGTATCAAAAGAACCCGAATAGGGAAAGACAAGTATGAATTTTAGAACAGAGAGGGAAGCTCCAAAATTCAAAGGAAATTCGAATCAAAGAGGAAGAAATTTAAGCTCGAATGAAACGTGATTCTGTAATTAAATTTACTATATATGCTAAGTTTTGCCTAAACCAAAGCTCTGATACCATATATTATTCGACCCTATTGGCATCCGCACATGTCGAACTTGAATTGCTCAAAACAACAGATTGTTAATTTTATATTTGGCAAAACTCAGCATATATAGTAAATAAATCAATCACAGAATCACAAACACAGAGTATTACAATAATAAGTAGAGGAATAGATAAATAGTAGTTCATGAAGCTACTATATAAAACATCAGAGTTTAAAGTAAAATACAACAGAATATCTCAAATACAATGTAGTCTCGAATACAAACAGATGACAAGCCTGAACAAAACAATTGGATAGCTGAAAGCTGAATAGATATAGATGGATCTCCAATTGAAGCTCCAACTCCAAAGGTGAGTCTCGAATGCTGTGACACTCAGTCTGACCCGAGCGTAAAGCAAAACACAAAACACTCCAGTCAGGATTAACATTCTTATATTAATAAATTCAACTCAAGTGAAATGTCAACTGAAGTACAAGTAACTTAAAGGATGTTTGGGATACCCATCCTCTAAGGATCCGTGGAACTATCTACTATGTAGTAATATACACTATTATAATACGTCTATAGTAAAGTAAAAGTATTAAAATAGCGTTAAGGCGTTACGCATATCCCCCGTAACACACTTTATATATTCCCGTAGTCTATACAATGTCGTACGCTCCTCCGTAAACTGGAGGTTTACCCAGAGGACGTCACATAGGTATGGTACAAAACAAACTCGTAGAAGGTGCGATAGGGCATGCGACAAGGCACTCGAGGCAATGCTAGGGTAGATATACCGTTTGCGTTTCCGGATTGGTGGTAACGCATAGCAGCTACTACTGCCCACTTCGTGACACACTTCCAAATCAAAGGGTGCACCCAATCAAATCACAAAAAGCAATAGAATGGTATCGAAGAAATGTGCCCGATCGGAGGAATTTTATTAAATTAAACCTTATTATTTATTGTATTTTGTATTAAATCTTATTTTATATATTTTTAAAATAATAAACTATAAGAAAATCTTAAAATTTATATTTTCAAAACTAACTTATAAATTAAAATTTCCAAAACATATAAATTTAAAAATCTAGATTTTTATACATATATAAAAAAATTGCCTATATGTATATATTTTAAAATCAATATTTATTAAACCATATATTTCCTTTCAAAACTTTGGAAATCATTTTCAAAATATATATAGACCAACAGTTGTTTGTACCAAAAATGGGCACAACACTCTTCGGGAGTTGTTTGAAGAGATAAAATGAAGATTATAAATGTAAAACAGAGATTATCTAACAAAAACTCCAACAAATAGGAATATAAAGTGCACAGACAAGCAGTTTAGAGTGGTTCGGCGTATAGCCTACGTCCACTATGAAGTTTTGATGATTTTATTGATTCTCTTTCAATGATTACAAGCGTTTACAGCAATGAACAGCGGATTACAGTTTGGAATTCGAAATTGACAGCAAAAGTAGGATGCAAATCTCAATCCGGCAGAGTCTGGACGCTTCAGAGAAAAAAGATGCTTTTTCCGTAGGCTTCAGGGGGCTATTTATAGGCGTAGGAGGCTGAGATCGCGCCCAAACTTCGGGAGATTCTTTCAGGCACGTGAGTGGGTCCACGCGCCCGGTCCCACCAAATTTCAACTCCATCTGGGATCGATTCGAAACGACTTCGTATTGATCAGAAAATGCTCCAATCGAGCTGGAATTTGGCGTGGACATCCCTCAGCATGCATGCAAGCTTCTCTGAAAATTTTACTGGATTTGGATCAGTGGATTACGAGATATGGTCGATACGAACTGGAATTCCTTATAGGCTGTCTGGTTCGTATCCATGAATTCGACTCCATCCGTTCGCCTCGCTGGCTGCACGTGCTCTTGAAGTGAGGTGGCGCGCGCGCTTCGTCTCGATCCGGTCTTTGTGCCGCATTGACTGTTTCGACTCCACATATCTTGCCTTGTTTTACTTTGATGGAAGACACGTCATCCCTGGTCAGTTGACTCGTTGGATACGAACAAGTCATTAGGCATGGATTCGAAGTGAGGTCCTTTGATGGATACGAAGAGCACTGGTCCGATGGATACGAAGCAAGCACCGAGTGATGGATACGAAGTAGACGCTGAATGATGGATACGAAGCAGACGTTGGCTGAAGGATACGAGGTCCTTCAATTGCTGGTGTGTATGAAGTCCATCGATACGAGCTCGATGGATACGAAGGAAGTCGAGTCGAGCCTGGGTACCTCGATGGATTCGGAGCTGATAGGTACGTAGCTTGATGGATTCGAACTAGGGCTTCGGTGATGGATACGAAATTGCCCAGAGTGATGGATACGAAATCTGGGCTTTTCCCTCCAATTTGACTCGATCATAACTTGAGCGTACGAGTCCGGATTGACTTGAAATTTGAGGTGCTGATCTCTATGGCCTTTCTTGTCATGTCCTATCAATTGTAGCTCATTCTGGGCTCGGACAAAATTTAGTGATATCCATGGCGTGCTATCCTTGTTCTCTAGTCGGCTCTCTTTGTGTCCTGGCCTTGCCAAAAGGCGGGATAACATTTGCCCCCCAAAGTACGTCTTATGAAAACATGACGTGCTTTGAAAAGCTGTAGGTCTTCTTTGAATAACTTTGAAAGTCGTACCCCTTAGCCATTCTCTCATATCGGTCCTCTTATGAATCGATGCTCAAAGTCGAAAAGCCTTCTCTCGTATCGATGTGGGTTGACTTGATGGATACGAAAACGATCATTCGTATCGATGGTCACAAATCGCGGTGAATTCTGATTCGAATCGGTGATATCTGGTGGATACGAAATGGATGTTCGCATCGATAGATACTGATGGATACGAAAGTGACGCTCGTATTAACTGGTCTGCTCTGTTTCGAATCGATGGCTCAAAATTTGGATGTTTCGAAACGATGGTGTCTGGTGAACATTTCGCCTCGATGAATGCACAGCTTGATGGATTCGAATAGAGCGTTTGCATCGACCCATCGTATTCATGTGGCCTCCCTGTGCGCTTCGAACCGATAAAGTCTGGTGGGTTCGAAACAAGCCTTCGTTTCGATGTGCCGTCTGACTGGTTGCGACCGGTCAGATTGACTGGGAGTCGAATCGACTCGGTTCCGTCCTAGGCTTCATATAAATATCTGGGACTTCGTCATTTCTCACTTTTTTACCTTTTACTTTTACTGTTGCTCTCCATTCCTTCTTTTACTTTCGTATCGACAAACTGAGAGACAAGTGTTCGTTTTCGAGTCGAAGCAAACCTTCGTTTCCTTGTTTCAAAATCGCTGAAATCAGGTAATGAATGGATAGAGTCATGTTAACAACGTCGAATCACGAGTCTGCGCATTCATCTTTCCTGCTTTTTCGTCCAGTCTTCACGAATTTTCAGATCTGGACGAGAGAAAACGATATTGGGGAATGACTCGTGGCCATGGAGCTGAGATCCCTTGGGGAAGAAGAAGATATGGAGGAAATCGCCCTATCTTCGTCTCGTGTCGATCTGAAATTGGAATATTCGAATCGATCCAGTCAGCATACGTTCGTATCGGTAGGGAGATGAAAGCGGCAATTGTTGCGAAGCCATTGCTTTCAGATCGATGCGAAATTGGCGAATTCGATCGGTTCGAATTGATCTGCCTCCGATCGATACGATTCGTATCGATTCGAACCTGATTGATACGAAGCGCTCTCACCCCTGCCTGACCGATACGAATGTATTGAGTCGAACTCGATCGATACGAAGTACCTTCATTCCAGTGCGATCGACACGAACACATCTTTCATTCTGAGACGATCGATACGAACGTATCGATTCGAACACAGCCGGGTTGCGATGCATGATCTTCATGACTCGATACGAAATGAAATGCAACGATCGATTCCAACCTAAATTTGGACGGACTTAAAGAAACTTTTAATATCCAAATACTTGACTCCGACGAGCTTCTTCCTTGCACAATAGAACTTTGTCACAGAACTGCATATTTGACTGACTTTCGGAGCTCGTCGATGAAACTGCCATTTAACAGAAAAGTACAACGAACTCTTTAATCTTGAATCGATCGTTATCATCTGGATGGCGCAGTCATGACGGTCAGCGATGACGGTCATGTTTGTCTGACTTCCAGGATCTCGTCGCTTGCACATTTTCTTTAACTCTGCAGAATTTGCTCAAGTCACGCACAACACTCGCACTACACGACACATTCATGCACTTTACACTGGGGAATGCACGGGCTTTTTGTCATCTAATGATGGTTTCTCATGAGTTAGCTAGTGATGGAACCGTCAAGTTCGCAGCAGCAAGAAACTCAGAACCCTACCCTTCCTAGAATTGAGATTCCGGTCATCGAGACCGAAGCTATTGGCCCAGCTCTGGACGAGTTGCCCGATGCGTCCTTCATTAACAGTCCGCCTGATTCCGTCCCATCCAATATTTCTGAAGACATGCTAGGGAGAATATGCTTAAGGCATGGTCTGTCTTTGGATGAGGTATTGTTGCCCGGACCGAATGATAGGCCACATAATCCCCCGGAGGGGTATACTGCTTTTAACCGGCATGCGTGCGCAACCGGAACACTTCCTCCATTCAACGACTATATAAGAGAAGTGTTGGCTTATCTGGACATCGCTCCGTCTCAATTGCATCCAAACGGATATGCCTCACTCAACAGCTTGTTCATTGTATTCATGGAGTACCTCCATCGCCCTCCCCGTATGACCGACATAAGATACTTGTTTAATTTCAAGAGTCGGACTGACAGCCCATCTTATACGTTCTTGGAGTCTGTAAGGAACTGCCAAGTTGTCGCGGGGTCGTGGACTAGGCTAAGCTATTTTAAGTCGGAGTGGTTCTATGTCCGATGTCCTCCGGGGTTTGCCAGAAGATGGCTGTTCAGACGTGAGCATTGCCTTTTCTTTTTCAAGTAATTGACAGGGCAATTTTCGGAGTGAAATTAAACTTACGTCTTCTTCTCTTTTTCTTTCAGCTATCATCCAGCGGCCTGAGGGTGGCTACTATAAAGAGATTGTTCGGGTCCTCCAAGAGATTCCTAGCAAAGAAAGGAATATTGAACTGTTATTGACAAATCGGAATCTTAGAACCCTTGGGCTGATCGGCCGGAGGCAGAGCATAAGACTCGATGGTGCATTAAAGACCGTCTCCAGGAAAAAGGTCAAGCGGATGAAGCCCAGGGTTGTGATAATCGAGGAACCCGATTCCGAGAAAACTCATACTGACGAGGAACCGTTGGTTGGACCTGCTAATGCAACCCCGGAGTCCGATGCAAAGAGGAAAGGCAAAGCAGTGGCCTCGAAACAGCCTAAGTCTGGGAGGCGGAAGTCTGTGGTTTTGCACCGTCCTTCGCCAGGAGTTAAGATTACGGAGGCGTCCTCCCCGCAAGCTGGAGATCAATTCAAAGGGCCTGCTGACCCTCCACTCCCTGACATCGAGCCGGAGCAACACGATGTTTGGTCGGGTGGACCGCGACATATCGTCGATGTTAGCGAGTCTGAGCTTGCCAATGCGATTGACACTTCTGGTTGGTCCGGGGGGTTACACATTCACACACTCCTCACGGCACAACACACTTTCCTAACCATAAACAACACATCGCAAACGGTTACTGATTCTTTGTGGTTTTCTTTTCAGGTACGATGTCTGGGCAAGGTTCCGTGCTTGGTAGTTTGCGTAAGCGCCGTTATCACGAGCCACGCAGGAGAGAGGGCGAGAGGGATTATGACACGGGATACTCTGGTCAGGAGAAGTCTGACAGAGATAGGGGATATGTTCGCCGATCCCGATCTCGCTCTCCTCCCCCCAGGACCTCTGCACCTCCTACGGCCGCAGTTACTCGTCCTCCCGAAACTTCACGGCCTAGGCCGCCTTCTCAAGCTTTGAGGTCCGATCCTCCGCGCAGGACCGAAATAGCCACCTCTTCGGCTACTGTGCCGGTCCCGACCGAGGCGTCTAGCGAAGGAGCGCTTAAATTGGCACAGATGAGGAAGGAATTTCCTGACATCTGTTTTGATGGGTATGTCTTCCCCCCGCACCTGAAGAGAATCCCGCCAACCGCGGAAACCACTATCCACGATTATGTTGCGGACATCTTTTTCCAGTATAGGGAGTGGGGACGGGCCGCGAGGAAGGCATCTAAAGTGGCATTTGAGCGGGGCGTCACCATCGAGAAGCTCGAGAAGGAGCTGGGTCGCAACGACCAAATCATAAAAGCGCTCAACTCGGAGGCTGAGTCTTCTCGTAAGTCTGAAATGGAGGCTTTAAAGAAAGTTGATGAAGTGACCGCTGTCATGGCCAGGATGAAGCAAGAACATTACACCGCCATCGAGGACATGGGTCACAGGAACACTTCTATTACTACCGAGAGGGATGCCGCTCTCAAGGAGCTTAATGAGCTGAAGTCAAAGTTTTCAGAGATGGCTAAGGAAAAAGACGTAGCTAATGTCTCTGCGCAGGAGGCCTGTGATCAGGCGGTGACGCTTCGTAAGGAGAAGGAAGTGGCTATACAACAAGCCCGTGAGGCTGAGGCTGGGGTTGATGAGAAAGTACGGTAGGCGGAGGCCAGGATCGAGGCCGAGGTGGAAGAGCTACTCGTCACTTATAACGCCAATGTGCTAAGGCACCGAGACTTGACATGGCTTGACGATTACCCCACACATCTCTATAACGCCTGGAACCTACTGGTTGATGAGGAGAGATCTGGGCACCCTGATGAAGCCCTTGATGAGTTCGAGCTGGAGAACCGCATCCTTAATGATGACGAAAAGAAGGTTCTCCATGACTCCATGATTTCCCACGACAAGGTGAGGCTTGGTGCCCAGATCCAGGAAGTCGGAGAGAGCTCTGGTGCAGAACACCATGTTACGAGTTCTGAGATAGTCGTGTCATCTCAGTCTGAGCCAACTCCGATGATCTACCCCCAGCCTATCCCGGCGTATGACCCAGATCAACCGCATTTATCTACTATTAAGGAACATCCTTCTGAAGTAGTTCAGACGACCTCGAGCCAAGCCGAGGAAGGTACTTTGAACTAACTTCTTAGTATATTTGGATTGAAGAACCCATGTTGAAATGTTGCTAATGACATGTCTTTTCCTTTGATCAGTGACAGGAGTTGCACCAGCCGCGCCTCTTACACCCCAAGAATCAGGTCAAGCGCCAGGAGCCATCATCTCTGAGGCGACCTCCGTCGCAGCAATGGCACCAGTTGGAGTGACGGAGGGGAGCTCACTTTCTTTCGACGAGCAGATGATAAACGAGCTCCTTGGCCGTCAAAGTGATCCTTTTGCGGACTTGCCATTTGGCTTGGGTGGATTCACGGCTACTTCTGACACCTTGTCCCAGACTACTACGGCTCCTAGCGAGGCCAGGGCACGGCGGGAAGCGGCGATGTTGGCCGAGATTAATGCCGAGATGGCGGCCGCGGCGCACGGTGGTGAAGTAGACGGCGGAGCAGCAACACAGTGCCCTACTCCTCTTATGACTGTGTCTCCTGGAGGCACACTTACTGATACTAATGTGCCAGCCCCTCCTCCAGCTTCCGAGTCTGTTCCTCCCACTCCTCCTTCGGGAAGTATCCCTATAGAGTCCAGCTCAGACGAGGATGTTGACATTATGCCTCCACCCGAAGGGAGCTTGCCTAAGGAGAAAGGCTCCAAGCGAAAGGGTACTGGTGGCTCCAGTAGCTCCTCGAGGAAGAAGAAGCTGAGGAAACAGAAGGATTAGACGTTCTTTTCATAGGCGGTTAGGGACTTTTGTTATTTTTTCTGCTTTTTCCCTTTTGTAGGCCGTGTTTAGATGCAGGTTCGGCCCCTGCTAGTAGGAATATTTTGAAAAAAAACTCATGTATAAACCATTGTTCTTGAGTTAGTTGGAATAAAATTTTGTTTTTTGGCTTCAGCTTGTGTTCTTTTCTATGCTTGAATATTGCAGTGTTCGGACTTCGGTTCAGTGTACTTGCATTATTTGATTGCTTCAAGAATAGCTCATTTTACTTGTAAAGTATGGGAATCTCAGACTTGAGTTGTGATAGGGAATCGCATCGGAGCTGAGCATCGCATAGTTTCGGGTAATGATTAACATTTGCCTCTGCCCCCAGTTCCGGGGTCAAGTTGTGATGATCAGCTCGTGATGGCACCAAGCGAGGACCGAGTGGTCGAACTACGCTTGTTCTCTTATGAATCGTTCCATCCACACTCCGGGGATATGCGTCATCTCGTAAGCGGTTGTTCGTACTTTAGGAACATGGAGTTGACTGACGTTCGTATTCTGCATCGCACTCTGGGAATGCGGAGTTGAATATTTATACTCCGCTTCGCACTCTGGGAATGCGGAGTTAAATGTTTATACTCCGTCTCGCGCTCTGGGAGGATGGAGTCAAATGTTTATACTCCGCTTCGCACTCTGGGAATGCGGAGTCGAATGTTTATACTCCATTTCGCACTCCGGGAATATGGAGTTAAGTGTTTATACTCCGCTTCGCACTCTGGGAATACGGAGTTGAATGTTTATACTCCACTTCACACTCTGGGAATGTGGAGTTAAATGTTTATACTCCATTTCGCACTCTGGGAATATGGAGTTGAATGTTTATATTCCGTTTCGCACTCTGGGAATACGGAGTTGGATGTTTATACTCCATTTCGCACTCCGGGAATATGGAGTTAAGTGTTTATACTCCGCTTCGCACTCTGGGAATACGGAGTTGAATGTTTATACTCCACTTCGCACTCCGGGAATATGGAGTTAAGTGTTTATACTCCGCTTCGCACTCTGGGAATACGGAGTTGAATGTTTATACTCCACTTCGCACTCTGGGAATGTGGAGTTAATTGTAGGATTGTCGTGTGTCAACCCTATTAATATCGGTGTCATGGCTTGTCCCCGAGCTCGGGTTTCACCTAGTGAGTGGCCGGTCGTATCACAGCCACTCTCCATTTGAATAAGTCCCATTGCGTGATGGGATTTAGCTCTTCGTGCATCGTGATGTTGTATATCGTACATAATGAATCACAGCTCTGGCTCGAAGAAGTGGCATTTTATTGCTGAAATAAGAAAATGCGGCAAAGTCAGTTGCCTTATTACAAAATTCAAATTTCGAAATGCAGAAACAAATTGCTAAATAGAATGAAATAAATAAAGCCTGTCATATGTAGTAGCGGCGGAGACTTTCGCTGTTCCAAGCCCTCGGTAAATCGAGACCGTCAACAGTCGACAGCTTGAATGTACCATCTCCGAGCTTTCGTGTAATTACATACGGCCCTCCCCAGTTCGGTTTCATGTGTGAAGGAACTGGGTAAATTCTCTTGAGCACGAGGTCGCCGAGTTCAAAGGTTCGAGGTCGAACTCTGGTGTTGTACAATCGGGCGACCCGGCTTCGATGTGCGGCTGCTCTCAAATCAGCCTCCTCCCGTTTTTCATCCAATAGATCCAAAGACTCGGCTAGGAGTATAGCGTTTGTTTTTGGATCATAATAAGTCACGCGATGAGAGAGCACTTCTGTCTCGACCGGAATAACGGCCTCTGAGCCATAAGATAGGGAAAACGGAGTGTGTCCGGTCGCGGTTTTATGGGTCGTTCGATAGGCCCATAAGGCCAGAGGAAGTTCATCGACCCACTTGCCCCCAGCCTTCTCCAATCGTTTCTTCAGGATCGATTTTATAACTTTGTTGACAGCTTCAACCTGTCCATTCGCTTGGGGGTGTGCGACAGCCGAGAACTTTTTGCGGATATGAAACCGTTGACAGAAACTCTTGAATTCTGCACTCTCGAATTGGGTTCCGTTATCAGTGATGATAGTATGCGGGAGTCCAAATCGACAGATGATGTTGCGAACCACGAAATTTATCACCTTCTTTGTCGTAATGGTTGCTAGGGCTTCGGCCTCAGCCCACTTTGTGAAGTAATCAACTGCGACGATGGCGTATTTCGCACCGCCTTTTGCTAAAGGTAAAGCGCCGATGATGTCAATGCCCCACATTGCGAATGGCCAGGGACTGACCATTTGGGTTATTTCAGTTGGTGGAGCTCTCAGAATTCGGGCATGTATCTGGCATTTATCGCACTTCCGGGCATAGTTTGCCGCATCTCGGTTCACTGTCGGCCAGTAGTATCCATATCGGAGTATCTTTTTAGCGAGAGCTTGCCCGCCGGTATGATCGCCGTACTCTCCTTCGTGCACGTCATGTAGCACTCGTTTGATTTCCTCGTGGGCGATACATCTGAGGAGAGGAACGGAATAACCTCTCCTGTACATGACTCCGTTTTGGATGACGAACCGCGAGGCTTTTCGCTGAATTTGTCTCTTCTCATTTCTAGGTTCAGGTAGCACCCCATTCTCAATGTAATTCCGATACGGAGTCATCCAAGATTCTCTACTGGAAGCGGTTTCAAATACAGAGTTCAATTCTATCCGATCGATGCTCGGAGTGGCCAAAGTTTCAACGGGGACAAGTCCCATTTGTTGCGCTTCACCTGTGCTGGCTAACTTCGCCAGTGAATCGGCCTTCTGATTGCATTCCCGAGGCACATAATAGATGGCATAATAATCAAACTGGTTTAGGATTTCCTGAACTCGTGCCAAGTAAGCGGCCAGTCTTCGGTCTCTTGCCTGGTATTCTCCTCGCACCTGGCATACCACTAACTGCGAATCGCAATAAATTTCTACAGCGATAATTCTCAAATCTTTGGCAAGCCTTAGGCCGGTTAGGAGGGCTTCATATTCGGCTTCATTATTAGTTGCACGAAAGTCGAATTTAAGAGCATAACATATGGATCGGCCCTCGGGAGTCTCAAGTACAACCCCAGCGCCCGAACACCGATCATTTGACGCACCATCAGTATACAGCTTCCAGATGTATTCGGGAGATTCACTGGTTTCGGGTAAGTCTTCCGGAACGGTGAATTCGGCTATGAAATCAGCCAGGACTTGTCCTAGAATGGCCCTCCGCGGAGCGTATGCGATATCAAATTGGCTTAGCTCAATGTTCCACTTGAGTAACCCACCGGACGTCTCAGGCCGCGTAAGGACCTGTCGTAACGGCTGGTCGGTGTACACAGTAAGCGGATGAGCTTGGAAGTAAGGACAGAGCTTCCTTGAGGCAATAACCAAACAATAAGCCAGTTTCTCCAGCCTTGGATAATTTCTTTCAGCTCCTGTTAGTCGCTTACTAACATAGTAGACCGGGTTTTGCACTTTGTCTTCTTCCCGGACTAGAGCAGCACTGATCGCATGTTCTGATACTGCCAGGTAGAGATATAGTTGCTCGTGGTCAACCGGTTTTGACAAGATCGGAGGTGTGGAGAGATGTTGAACTAATGATCGGAACGCGCCTTCACACTCCGTGGTCCATTCAAAGTTTAGTTTGCCCTTCCGGATCAGGTCGAAGAAAGGAATGCATTTGTCGGTGGACTTTGAAATTAACCTGCTCAATGCTGCGACCTTCCCGTTAAGACTCTGGACTTGCTTTATAGTTCTAGGGGTTTGCAAATTTCTAATAGCCCAGATCTTCTCAGGATTCGCCTCTATTCCTCGAGCGTTGACAATGAACCCAAGGAATTTTCCGGATGCAACGCCAAAGTGACATTTGAGTGGGTTGAGCTTCATTCCGTACTCCCGGAGGATGCTGAACATTGAATCCAAATCTCTGACGTGATCGGTGGAGAATCGGGACTTCACCAGCATGTCATCCACGTAAACCTCCATGGTCTTCCCAATCTGATCAGCGAACATTCGGTTGACTAAGCGTTGGTATGTTGCTCCAGCGTTCTTTAGACCAAACGGCATGACTTTGTAACAATAGAGTCCCAGGTCGGTCACGAAGCTGGTATGTTCCTGATCAGGCAAATGCATGGGTATCTGATTGTAGTCGGAATAAGCGTCCATAAAGGATAGTAGTTCATGTCCGGCCGTCGAATCTACGAGCTGATCGATTCGTGGAAGTGGGAAGCTATCTTTTGGACAGGCCTTGTTTAGGTCAGAGTAATCAACACAGGTTCTCCACTTCCCGTTTGGTTTCCGAACTAGTACAGGGTTGGACACCCATTCTGGATACAAGGCATCTCGAATGAACCCATTCGATTGTAGTTTATCAACTTCCTCCTTAAGGGCGGCAGATCTCTCTGGATCCATACCGCGCCTTTTCTGTTTCACTGGGACATGTCGCGGATCTATATTCAGGGAGTGGCTTGCAATGCTCGGCGAGATCCCGCACATGTCAGAGTGTGTCCAGGCGAAGACGTCGAGATTCGCCCGAAGAAATTCGACCAACTCCTGCTGTGTCTGCTTGTTTAGTTGGGACCCAACTTTCAGCATCTTTGAATCATCATCCTCACTGATTGGGACGTCCACAGTCAGTTCGGCTGGAGAGGCTTGACTCTCCGTTGATTCGTCTTTATCCTCGTTGTCCCTGGGGTCCAGGTCTTTCAGGAATTGGTCGTGGTGCCCGGGCCGAGGCCCAGGCATCAATTGTCAATTATCGATAGAACGGACGCAGAGAGATTCCTCTACGCCCTTCCCCTTCTCTTTACGTTGCGCCCCGCGCAGCTCAGCAACGTAACAGGCCCTTCCTGAGGCCTGATCTCCTTGAACAACTCCAATCCCATGATCAATGGGAAATTTCAGAGTCAGACACCATGGGGCGATTGCCGCCCTGAACTCGGCTAAAGCTGGTCGACCCAGAAACGCATTGTATGGCGAATCTATTTCCAGCACAACAAATTGTAACATGCGGACCCTCCGGCGTTCCTCAACGCCTAACTCGACTGGGAGTTCAGTTATTCCGATGGGTATCGTGGCACTTCCGTTGAAACCATGGATTCTGGATAAACAGGGTTTCAAATCCTTTGTCTCCATCTTCATTAGATCGTAAGCCCGTTTGAGCAAGATGTTTACAGAGCTCCCACTGTCAACCAGGATCCTCTTCATCCAAGCAGGACCTACCTGGGCAGATATGACTAGTGGGTCGATAGTAGGGGCTTCGACTTTATCGGCGTCTCGGCTCCTGAACACGATATCATCGGACATTATCTTTTGTTGCTTTACCGGGGTTCCATCCTCGCAATTACTATAACACTCGAAGTCCGCATGCCTGATAGAACTGGCATACGACTCCATTTCCCCCCAGCTTCTGTCTGCCGGATGGGGGCCACCACTTATTGTGTTGATAACTAATCTCCCGCCCGCACGAGCGGGTTCATCCTCTCTTTCCTGATTTTGTGAACGATTTTGATTCGAGGGGCCCGCTCCGCCAGGCTGCGGCGCCCGTACAAACTGATCTAGCTTCCTCTCTCTAATCAGCTTTTCGATGAGGTCCTGTAAGTGCCGACACTCATTGGTATTATGTCCATAGCTCTCATGGAACCTACAGAATTTCCCTGTCTGAATCTGTCTCTCTGATGAGGGCTTCGGAGCAGGCTTCTTATACTGTACAGTGTTGCAAGTCTGTAAGTATACGTTTTCCAATGACGTGTTTAGCGGTGTATAACTGTCAAACATCTGAGCTCTACGTCGTGGACCTCGGTTTTCGTCTCTCTTCTTATTCTGGCCATTGTTTCCTCTCTGCTGGGTTTGCTTGTTTTGTATATTCAGCTGAACTTTCCCGGAACTCTCGCCGGACTGTTTAACTGCCATATTGCTCTGTATTCCCTCAATGCTGGGTTTCGTATCATCCTGCTTCCTAGACTGTTTTGCGTCCTCCTGCCGCAGGAATTGAGCGGCCTTGGAGTAGAAACGGTCCAACGACGCGGGCGGTTTTCCAACTAGCCAGTTTCCGAATTCGGAATCAGGATCAATCCCCTTGGTCAGAGCCATTAAAATTGAATTATCGTTGGGATTGGTGATCTCGACGCATGCTGCGTGGAACCTCTCCAGGTAACGCCTGAGTGTCTCTCCAGGAGCTTGAGTGACGCTGGACAAGGTGTTGACGTCTTTTGGCCTGGCAACATGCATCCGGAATTGTTCCACAAACCTCTTGGCCAATTGATCGAACGAAGAAATTGATCTAGGTGGTAGGCGGGTAAACCACATTGTCGCGATTCCCCTCAGAGAGATGGGGAAACTTCGACACTTCACTGCGTCGTTGACCCTCGCAGCGCTCATCGACCATTCATACTTCAGAATATGCTGGTTGGGGTCACTATTCCCTTCATACATCGGGAGAGTCGGCATTCTGAATCGCCTAGGGGGTTCGACATGTAACACTTCATCTGTGAAAGGGGTATGACTACGGGAAATCCCCCAGTCATCATTGGTGAGCCCCTGACTCTCGCGGATCATTTGACGTATCATGGTTGATATATCCGAAACGGGCAGATTCGGAGCGTGATGAGCTAAGGCGTGGTCGGGTTCCACGGTGCGAGTAGGGATCGGGCGCTGTCGACGATCCGTATCTCGCCTCCTTGGCTCAACGTCTTCTGGGACATAAGGTTCAGGAGTATGTCCTCGCTGTTGATTGATCGGCTCAGATTGATTTCGAGTATCGACCCTTGTCTCTGCTGCGGCGGTTGTTGCGCGGTTATCCGTGGTGTACTGTGGGGCAGTACCTCCTCGTGTTGAGGGACCGGTTTGGAAACTGGTCGACGGTCCTACCCTCAGTTGCCCAACAGTTAAGGCGGGCTGATATTCAGCAGCTTGAGCGCGACTCCCCTCTAGTCGAGGACGGGTAGTTCGGTGGTGGTAATCAGATGAAGCTGAGCTTTCGGTAGACGCTCTGGAGACATCATCTCTCCTGGACCTTCTGTGCCCCCGGCGGTTTAGCTGGTTGGTCAGCTCGATATTGGCGCGTAACTGTTCTGCCAACTGCTGACGGCTTTGGGTCAGCTCCTGGAGCAATACTTGAAACTCCTATCGGGTGACTAGCCCCGTTGAGTCTGAATGAGTGGCATTGTCTTGATTGGAAGAAGGCGGCTGTGTTGGATTTTGCCTGTCTCTGCCTTCTTGCTCTGTAGCAGTGGCGCCAGTTCTTGTGCTGACCATTGTCGGTGGTGGAGTCCTTTCCTAGATTTTGAGCAAATCTGAATAGAATGGAAGGATTCCGGACTGAATATCTGGATCTTCCTCTTGGATTTGTGCAATCCGGTATTGACGGTAGATCCAACGAGCAGGAGAAAAAGCTGGTTTTCTCAGTGAAAGCACCAAAGTGTTTGTACCAAAAATGGGCACAACACTCTTCGGGAGTTGTTTGAAGAGATAAAATGAAGATTATAAATGTAAAACAGAGATTATCTAACAAAAACTCCAACAAATAGGAATGTAAAGTGCACAGACAAGCAGTTTAGAGTGGTTCGGCGTATAGCCTACGTCCACTATGAAGTTTTGATGATTTTATTGATTCTCTTTCAATGATTACAAGCGTTTACAGCAATGAACAGCGGATTACAGTTTGGAATTCGAAATTGACAGCAAAAGTAGGATGCAAATCTCAATCCGGCAGAGTCTGTACGCTTCAGAGAAAAAAGATGCTTTTTCCGTAGGCTTCAGGGGGATATTTATAGGCGTAGGAGGCTGAGATCGCGCCCAAACTTCGGGAGATTCTTTCAGGCACGTGAGTGGGTCCACGCGCCCGGTCCCACCAAATTTCAACTCCATCTGGGATCGATTCGAAACGACTTCGTATCGATCAGAAAATGCTCCAATCGAGCTGGAATTTGGCGTGGACATCCCTCAGCATGCATGCAAGCTTCTCTGAAAATTTTACTGGATTTGGATCAGTGGATTACGAGATATGGTCGATACGAACTGGAATTCCTTATAGGCTGTCTGGTTCGTATCCATGAATTCGACTCCATCCGTTCGCCTCGCTGGCTGCACGTGCTCTTGAAGTGAGGTGGCGCGCGCGCTTCGTCTCGATCCGGTCTTTGTGCCGCATTGACTGTTTCGACTCCACATATCTTGCCTTGTTTTACTTTGATGGAAGACACGTCATCCCTGGTCAGTTGACTCGTTGGATACGAACAAGTCATTAGGCATGGATTCGAAGTGAGGTCCTCTGATGGATACGAAGAGCACTGGTCCGATGGATACGAAGCAAGCACCGAGTGATGGATACGAAGTAGACGCTGAATGATGGATACGAAGCAGACGTTGGCTGAAGGATACGAGGTCCTTCAATTGCTGGTGTGTATGAAGTCCATCGATACGAGCTCGATGGATACGAAGGAAGTCGAGTCGAGCCTGGGTACCTCGATGGATTTGGAGCTGATAGGTACGAAGCTTGATGGATTCGAACTAGGGCTTCGGTGATGGATACGAAATTGCCCAGAGTGATGGATACGAAATCTGGGCTTTTCCCTCCAATTTGACTCGATCATAACTTGAGCGTACGAGTCCGGATTGACTTGAAATTTGAGGTGCTGATCTCTATGGCCTTTCTTGTCATGTCCTATCAATTGTAGCTCATTCTGGGCTCGGACAAAATTTAGTGATATCCATGGCGTGCTATCCTTGTTCTCTAGTCGGCTCCCTTGGTGTCCTGGCCTTGCCAAAAGACGGGATAACAACAGTGTCTGTATATAATTTCCTATCCTATGGTCAAGTGATACAGATATTTCTCATTTCAATCCGCAATTTAATTATCTACGGGTATATATCATTTCAACCCGCAATCCCAATTTCTATTCAATGAAAATCTCTTGGTTTTATCATTTCAACCCATAACGATTTTCTCCTATTCTACAAGACCATTCAGGTATGTATCATTTCAACCCATAAGGAATCCTATACTAACAGGGAACTTGCAGAGTGAGAACAGTGATGATAATAATATAACATATGGACGACAGGCATATATCATCAATAATAAATAAAATATAAACAACAGGATATGGTGTCATATCGCAGGTGAAGAGTTACAGATAATGGCATATCATATACAGCAATTATAAAGTTAACAATTCAATTTAGCAGCATATTTCAATTGTCGTTTCAATTGAAATCAAATTTAATAAACATAAGAACGTTAATCATGAGTGATTGCTCACCTTTCGAGGCCAGAGAAGACAGGATAAGCACACGAATAAGTGACGGATCCAAAAAATTAACTACTACTATCAATTCTGGACAGCGACGAGCAAAGCAACAAACTAGGGATAAATGAACCAAATCAATGCCAACTTTTGATTGAGGGAAACCATATATATACGTACTTATATGAAAATACATATATCTTTATATATATATATACATATTATAATGTAAAATTTATATTTATTTTTTAAAAAAATCAATATTTCTTAAACACATATATTAAAATCAAAATATCTCTACTTTATATTTTGAAAGTCAAAAATAAAATAAAATCAATATCTAGGTTATATATATGTGTGTTAACAATACTAAAACAAAATGAGTTATTCTATAAATGCTTAAATCATAAACTGCTGAAACCATAAAACCATGATACTGCTCAACAAAATAAAAAATATATATAAATATACCTATAAATAATACCACGAAAGACAGCACAAAGCAGACCTATGTTTTGAAGGGCCATGTAAACACGCAACCCATATGTATATAATAAATTTAAATATAAACAAGAGATTATAACATAATTTTTAATATAAATTGTAAACAAAGACCTAAATGTAAAACCCATATGTTAAAACACATATCAAAAAGTCTATTTATACATAATTTCAAAATCATCGTTTTCTTATGATGCATACAATTAAAATCAAATTATATAATTTACATGCTGAAACCAGTTATATGCAGATTTTATTTGTAAACAAATATAGATATATATTACCGTCCTTTGAAAAGCATGAATAACGTACTATATATGAATGGATTTGCTTGATGCATAAATAGAAACTGAAGCAACATATATAAATGTCTTAACTCACAAATAGAAATGCCTTAAATAATATACATATTTTTAAACCAATCGTATTAAAATAATGTATTTACATATACATACTTAAAATTAATATTTAATCCTTTTTCCAAGACCTCTATATAATACTTATATACAAACTATATATGTATATAACTAACTGTAAACAAAATTTGTATATTTGTAAACAATTATCTACTCGCGTTTTAAAACAATAGAAGAGGAAGGTGGTGAGGCATTGCGGATGATGGCAGAGGGGAGAGGGAGGAGGTGCGTCATCTCGGTTGGTGTTTGTGGATAGGAGCTCGGCTCAGGTTTGACGACTTTGGGAGGCGGGCTTTAGGCAAGGGTGCGGCTGCTAGGTTGTTCGGACGGAGGACAGGCTCGGCAGAGCAAGGGGAAGTAGGTCGACCACATGGAGGAGGGTGGAAGGCGAGTTTGGGTCTTGCGTGTGCAGGTGGTTCCGTGGTTACGTGGTGGGGCGTGAGGTCAGAGGCAACAAGGGAGAGGAGCAGTGGGAAAATAGGAAGGAAGGCAATGAAGTGGGTAGGGATGAAGCTGGAAGGGTTTGCTTTGGTAGGGGAGTAACGTGAAGCTGCTGTTGAAATGGATCGGGGAAGAAAATAAAAAAACTTAGCTTAATATTTTAGTATATTTGCTTTGAAATGAAAGTATCAGATCCAAACTGAGAGAAGAGAAAATGAACCAGCTATATGAATTGTAACCGATGAATAGTGACAGCCAGCTATTAAATCTATGAATTATAAAAGTCTATTGGCTATTTGTTTCAACAGATGGATATATGGAAAGGCATGAAGAAACCCAAAAGGCTCAACAAGTATTGATACGGTTAACCGTTTCGCGGTTTCGTTGCGTACCGGACACCGATACACACAAACGAATATACTACGGAGATCAGCACGACGAGACGATCAAAACGGTATACAGATATTAATGGTACGATCATCCTATCAAAAGTCGATATTCTGTATCGAAAATGCTGCTAATACGTCGAAATTAAGATAATCGGAGCAATAACAGTTCAAATTTGACGAAACGAAATATGATGTCTCACTCAGAAATTGATTTACAAATTTATTATATAAAAATATCCAGGTTCAGAAATTATTTTATTATCATCTATTATTAACTGATTTAAATTGGAATTGAAAATTACACAATAAAACTAACCTTCATATTATTTGATGAAAATCTAATATCTGCTACGTTTAAATAGACGCATACCAAATATCAAATTTTAATTTCCAAATTCAGTTATTTAAAATTCCATAAAAATTCAGTTTAATTTACGTTATTAAAATCGTTAAAATTTACAGGTCGTTACAGATACAAAGTTTGAATGGTAAAGTCGCTACATAGAGTCGATTTATTTCAAAAACAAAGGGAAAATGCATTACATTATTTGATGCCCTTAAGAGAGAGAAAGGAAAGTTCATATGGATGAAGGAATGTCAAGATGTTTTCCTCAATTTGTTGAATCATATGGAGAGGCCTCCAGTGTTGTCAATGCCTTTGGAAGGAGAAGATTTGTTTATTTACTTGGTAGTGTATGCTCACGCACTAAATTTAGCATTGGTGCATGAGGTGAACAGAATCTAAAGACTAGTGTACTATATCATCAAACAGTTTACTAGAGCAGCGAAGAATTATCTAAAACTGGAGAAATTAGAATACTATTTGTTAATTGCAACAAGGAAGTTAAGGTAATACATCCAGGGCCATCCGATAAAGGTGCTGACTGGTTAGCTATCGAGGCAAGTGATGCATTGACCCGAGACTTCAGGAAGATTGACAAAGTGGAATATTGAGTTAATCCAGTATGATATAGTGTAAAATCCTAGAAAGGTGATTCAAGGACATACATTGGCAGATTTCATTATTTAATTCATTATCCGGGATGATGATGTTGAAGAGGAATGGGTTCAGCTTTCTCAATGGAAGTTATATGTAGATGGAACCTCTAATGAGTATGATTCCAGGGCACGAGTAGTTCTCGTGACCCTAAAAGGATGGAGGATATGTTATGCTTTTACACAAGAGTTCCTGGTGACAAATAATGAAGTTGAACATGAAGCGTTGATTGTGGGACTCAAGAGAGCAAAGAAACAAAGAGTCAAGATGCTACATATATTAAACAACTCTTAGTTGATCGTCTGCTAAGTAAGGAAGGAATTTCAGGCTAAAGGAGTGAGGCATGCCCCTTATCCGACAAAAGTATTGGAACTAGTGAATGATATTAATCATTACATAATAACGCACATCCATAGTGAAGAAAACATGAAAGCTTATTCACTAGCCAAAATGACCAGCTTGGGGATGCATAGCTTTTGGGAATCATTCCAGTGGAAGTTCTATCGGCTCCAAGCATCAACGAGATGGATGTTAATTGGATCTTGGAGGCCGAGGAAGAAAAGGAGTCGTGAATGACTCCGATAAAGGAATATTTGCTGAAATGGACTCTTTCAAATGGAAGAAACGAATGACGTAAAGTACCTCGATTTCATTTTGCAAGAAGTGTTATATAGGAGAGTATTCTCGATGCCCTTGTTGAGATGTGTCCATAATGATGAAGCGAGAAAGATCCTTGCTAATGTGCATGATGGAAGCTTTGGTGATCACACTAGGGGTAGATGTTAGCAAAAAAGTTTCTTCACTACAGAAAATTCAAGAAAACAATCAACCGTGATGCAGTTGATTATTCTAGAAGATGTAATAAGTGCCTAAAGTTTGCAAAGATACTAAGAGCCCATTTATTGAGCTTATGCAAATGGTTAGCCTGGGGCTGTTTTTGGTTTAGGGATGTTGGAATCTCGATTTAACATCGTTTTGATTGTGACAAACTATATAAATAAATATTTGTGTGTACTAATCACTTATGCAGGAGATTCGTTGCAGATTCGTATTCAAAATATTTGAAGCTGATAGTCCTTTGTCTAGAGTCTTTATATTATTTAGAAATATGTTAAGATCTCTCCTAAAATGATATATATATATATATATAAACATATACACACATGCACTACCATGCACAAAAGGCTGAAAACAGCCGGCTGAATGGATTCATTCAACCGTCTGATTTTTGAAACAATTCACAATATTCAGCCGACTGAATGAGTTTATTCAGCCGGCTGTTTTAGGCCAAAAATTGCCTATTTCTTTGCTGTTTACGATTTTATCAAATTCAGAAGGCTGAATAAATAATTTCAGCCGGTTGAATAATTTCAACAGCTATTTTATGAAAAGACACTTCTCTTCATCGAAGAGAAACATCTTTAAACCAACAGTTGCACCTGTTTCTTTTCAACGCTGCCTTTCTTCAATGGTTGCAACTTTTTAATCTCTATAAATAGATTTCAGAATTCAACAAACAAAAACTTAACGGATTTTAATACCCTTGAATTCTTATCTCTTATTCTCTATTTTCAAACTGCACTCAAACTGCATACATTCTCCGATCGTTGATCACTCTATCTTCCACAATTCTCAAGCACATTACACTATATATCATAAAGGAGAAGGTTATAGGAAGATTGTACTTAATTGACTTATCAGTGCTACTTAAAAAGCATACTACAATCGGATACATTTGTTATTTCTAAAGAAGTCCTGTTCGGTTGCTTAGGCGGTAGAAGTCCTATTCGTTGCTTAGGCGGTAGAAGTCCTGTTCGGCTGCTCAGGCGGTGTAAACCTATTCCTCCGGGTTAAGTGAGGGTTGCTAGTTTTAATTCCAGAAGGAGTCTGGGACTGGACGTAGAACGAGAGTTCGAACCAGTATAAAAATCTCTGGGGTCATTTACTTTACTGCTTTAATTATTTACTTAATTATTATTCTGCACAAGTAGTTTATCCATATTACACGATCCTATAGCACCAGTCACTTTCATTTGATATCGGAGCAAGGCCATCATATAACCGTAACATAGTTATCTGATACTGTTTTAATATGGAAAACAACACCAGCACTATTGCTAACACTACCTTTTTAGAAGGTCAATCTACTGCACGACCACCTCTATTTAATGGAATGAACTATAACTATTTGGCTACTAGAATGAGAATCTATATACAAGCAAGTAATTATGAAACCTGGAACATTATGCAATCTGAATACATTATTCCTAGTACTGAATATTCAACATGGTCTAACATGCAAAAATTAGATGCTACTGCAAATGGTAAAGCTATGAATATGTTATATTGTGCATTAGACAAAAATGAATTTAATAGAATAAGCATGTGTAAAACTGCTCATGAAATTTGGAGTACACTTAAAATTACAAATGAAGGTACTAACAAAGTAAACAGAGTAAAATTTCTATGCTCTAAAATCAATTCCAGAATTTTAAAATGAAGCAAGATGAGACTATAAATGAAATGTACTCTAGATTTCAAGATATATATCATTATTTGATAGCATTAGGAGAAACTTATACAGATTTTGATATTGTTTCAAATATCCTCAACTCACTAACGGATGAGTGGGAACGAAAAGTCTAAGCAATCGAAGAAGCTAATGACATTTCGACCATAAAACCAAAAGAGTTGATTGGAAATCTAATGTCTTATGAAACTAATCTCCAGGAAAAACGAGTACAGGCTCAAGATAAGAAGAATATAGCATTCCAGGCAAAAAAAGATGAATCAGATTCAGATGAAGGAGATATGGCGTTCATTGCTAAAAATTTCAATTTTTTTTTGAAATTTAGAAAGAGCAACAAATTTAGAAATAACAAGAACAGCTCCAGCAACAATAACAACACCAACAAACCATCATCATCTGCTCTAGAATGTTATGAATGTCATAAGAAAGGTCACATCAAGAAAGACTGTCCAGAGAAAAAGAAAGACAAGTATAAGCACAAAAAAGACAGATTCAAGAAGAAAGCTTTCTCTGTCACATGGGACGATACAGAATCATCTTCATCATCAGAAAGTGACTCAAACAGTGATTCAAAACAAGCTAACATTTGCTTTATGGCCACAAAAGACGAGGTAAGTGATCTAACTTTTAATGACCTTTTGGAAATCAATTCAGAATTACTTGACAAACTAAAAGGCAAAAATAGAAAGTACAAAGAAACTCTTGAAAAATTGAATAGAATTGAAATCGAATTAGAAATGCTAAGAGATGAAAAGAAAATTTTAGAAGAACTTCAAGTTACTTAAGAATCTTGTTATAATATGACATCTCAACTTTCTCTGCTAAGTCAAGAGATAGAAACTCAGAAAGAAAAGAATGATGCTTTATTAATTAAAAATCATAACCTTAAAGCAAATCAGGATTTTAGAGTTAGATAACTCTAGCTTTAAAACAAAGTTAGAAGACATTACTAAAAATGTTTCTAATTTTAATAAAGGTAGAGAAAATCTTTCCAAAATTATAGAAAATTCTCAAACTGTTTCAAATAAAAGAGGACTAGGATATAAACAATCCTCTAAAATTATTCCAAAGAAAAAGAATTCTTCATATAAAAGAAATAATAAAGTTGAAAAACCTAGTTCTAAAATTTCAAATTTTACTAAATCAATTCAAATTTGGGTTCCTAAAACAAATAATTCTTCAATTAGAAATAAATATATAATTTTTTTATAAAAACTGTTCATAAAAACAAAGATTTTGTTTTTAAAAGGAATTCTGAACCCTCTTGGGTTTGGCTTCCTAAGACCTAACTCTTAGGACCCAAAATAAAATGGTGGGTCCCAATGTTAATTCTATATTTTGCAGGTACCATCTAAAAAGAAAGGAAAATGGATACTAGACAGTGGTTGCTCAAAACACATCATAGGAAACAAAGGGATGCTAACAAACACTAATTACTCAGATGGAGGTTCTGTCACATTTGGAGATAATTCCAAAGGATATGTCATCGGAAAAGGCGATGTGAGCAATAACGGTATATCTAATTTACCTCTTATTGCAGATGTTTTATTAGTTAAAAATTTGAAGCATAATTTACTTAGTACCAGCCAATTGTGTGACAAAGGATTTAATATTTCCTTTTTTGAAAACAAGTGTAGCATTTTTGATCAAAATAAAAATATTATTTTTGAATGTTTTAGAGATAAAAATATTTATGTTTTAAATATGAATGTAAATTATAATACAAATATGTGTTTAATAGCCAAAGAAAATGATCCTGTGTTATGGCAGAAAATATTTTGTCATATTAATTTCAAAGCTATAAATAAATTATCTAAAAATAATTTAGTAAAAGGTTTACCAAAAATGAATTTTAAAGTAAACAATATTTGTGATGCTTGTTAATCAGGAAAATTATCAAAATCATCCTTTAAATCAAAGAAAAATATTTCTACGGTACAACCATTAGAACTATTGCATTTGGATCTCTTTGGTCCAACTCAAGTTCAATCTATAAACCATAGTAAATATGTATTTGTTATAGTAGATGATTTCTCAAGATATACTTGGACTATTTTCTGAAAAATAAAAGTGATACTTTTGAAAATTTCAAGAGTTTGCAAAGAGAATTCAAAATTACAAAAATTTAAAAATTTAAAATATTAGAAGTGATCATGGAGGTGAATTTGAAAATGAAGCTTTTGAACATTTTTGTAATAAAAAGGGAACTTACCATAAATTTTCTTTTCCTAGAACACCACAACAAAATGGAGTTGTAGAAAGGAAAAATAGAACGTTACAAGAATGTGCAAGAACTTTATTAAATGGAAGCATATTACCAAAACATTTCTGGACAAAAGCGGTAGCAACAACTTGCTATGTTCTGAACTGTGTTTCCATTCGACCTTTAACAAAACACACTCCATATGAACTTTTTCATCAAAGAAAACCAAACATTTCTTATTTTAAAACTTTTGGTTCAAAATGTTTTATCTTAAACACAAAAGATCAGCTTGGAAAATTTGATCCAAAATCCGATGAAGGAATCTTCGTAGGATATTTGGAACGAAGCAAAGCTTATCGAATTTTCAATAAAAGAACAAAAACAATCGAAGAAACACTTCATGTTTCATTCGACGAAAATTTCAAATTTAATAAAATTTGTGAGGATGATGAAGATATACCTAAGACAGTCACAAACACGGTTACTCAAAATAATTTTGAAGAAGATGAAAACATTATTTATAGTTTTGAAGAAAATGAAAACATTGTTAATGAAAATGAATTAAGATCTCCTCCTAGGATTTTACGAAATCACCCAGTAGAGAATGTCATAGGAGAAATTGATTCACATGTTAGAACTAGAAATTAACTTAATCAAATGGGCCATGTAGCTTTTCTTTCTAAAATTGAACCTAAAAATGCAAAAGAAGCATCTACTGATGACTATTGGATTATATCTATGCAAGAAGAGCTAAACAAATTCGAACGAAACGAAGTTTAGGAACTAGTTCCTAGACCAAGTGATCAAACAGTCATTGGTACTAAATGGGTCTTCAAAAATAAAGCAGATGAACAAGGTAATATAACTAGGAATAAAGCTAGATTAGTTGCACAAGAATATAATCAAGAGGAAGGAATTGACTACGAAAAAACATTTGCTCCAGTTGCACGACTTGAAGCAATACGTATCTTACTGGCCTTTGCATGTTTTCATAATTTCAAACTTTATCAAATGGATGTTAAGAGTGCTTTCTTAAATGGTTATATAAAAGAAAATGTTTTTATCGAACAACCTCTGTTATTCACACATGAAAAATTTCCAGACCACGTCTATAAACTTAAGAAAGCCTTATACAGTCTAAAACAAGCACCCCGTGCTTGGTATGAATGTCTTAAGAGCTATCTAATAGATTATGGTTTTGAAATTGGGAAGGTTGATCAAACTCTTTTTATTAAAATAACCAAAAAGGATATTTTAATTATTTAAATTTATGTAGATAATATTATTTTTTTCTCTACAAATGATCAATTATGTCAGGAATTCTCAAAAATAATGACCAAAGAATTTGAAATGTCACATATGGGAGAATTATCTTATTTTCTTGGATTACAGATTAAACAAATAGAAAATGGAATTTTTATTAATCAAGAAAAATATTGTAATAATCTAATTAAATGCTTTAGTATGGAAAATACTTCTGTTAAACCAACTTCAATGAGTACTACAATTCATCTCGATAGAGATGAAGATGGCAAAAGTGTTGACCAAAAATTATATCAAAGTATTATTGGATCATTACTTTATCTAACTGCTAGTAGAACTGACATAATGATGGGTGTTTGTTTATGTGCTCGATTCCAAGCAAATCCTAAAGAATCACATATGCGAGCAGTAAAACGCATATTGCGTTATTTAAGCAAAACCAAAGATTTTGGACTTTTCTATCCGAAAGAATGTCCTTTCGAGTTAGTTTCATATAGTGACGCTGACTTTGGAGGATGTCGGACGGATCAGAAAAGTACTAGTGGAACTTGTCACTTCATTGGACAATCCTTAGTCTCTTGGTTTAGCAAGAAACAAAATTGTGTTTCACTTTCAACTTGTGAGGCAGAATATATTTCTGCTGCCTTAGCTTGTGCTCAAGTTATTTATGTGCAACAAACACTTCAAGATTTTGGGGTTAATTTATCTAAATCAACAATTTTTTGTGATAATACTAGTGCTATAAACTTATCCAAAAATCCTGTCAATCACTCACGAACTAAACATATTAACATACGTTATCATTTACTTCATGATAATATTGAAAAGGATTTAGTCCGACTGGATTTTGTATCCTTTGAATATCAATTGGCAGATATATTTACAAAACCTTTAAATGAAAGTATCTTTATAAAATTAAGAAGAGAATTAGGAATTGTATCCATAAAGGAATTATAATTTTTAATATTAATTTTTTTTAGACTTGAACTCAGGATCTCTTACTTGGAAATCTGGTGCTCTACCACTAAACTACTCTTCTTTACAACTAAACTTGGTTTACATTCTATTTTTATTGTTTATTTTTTTTAACCTTACATTTTTCTAACTTCTTTACAGCCAATTTTTCTCTGGTTCTTAACAACCTAACCACAAATCTTGTTTCTATTTATATGATCCTCTTACATATAAATACCTCTGCTCCTTTTCTTTCTTTTGCAATTAATTAATTTTTTTACTGATTCAACTCTCTTAATCAAAAATTTCTTCCCAGCACAACTCTGTATCCTCTGCACTGTCATATTCTTCTCCAGTTTGGGATCGGTGAATTTACTTACTCCAACACCAATTTATGAACCAGTTCCAATTATTCCTCCTTCTACTCACATGGTTTACACTCCACCCAGAAAAAGAACAAGACGGTCTCTATTTTTTGGTTCACCATCTACCAAAGAAAAGATAGGTGATATTCATCACTACCAAAGGGAAACATTGGAATTACAGTGTGAACTTTATATGAACAAAAATTAACGCCAAGCGTTTAAGCTTTTTGGAACAAGCCGCATTGAAATTCTACGGTTCCTCATCCAAAAGCACAGTTCATCAACCGTCTCATGTTTGTTCTCCATCTCGACGCAATCCTTAGGAACTATCACTGCAGCGTCTTCCAATATCTCTGAATTCATGGAAACGCGGTAATAGATGGTCACCACTCAGGCCATTTCAAGAGAACACAAAAATAGAGCCGGATGAATATCACACTCCAAGCTCCTCTTCCAAATCTGTTTAAAAGTTTTTGTTAATATGTAATCTTGTTTGTTTATTCAAAAATATTCACATTGTTCCTTTAATAATAATACTTGTTATAAAAGTAAAAGGCAACCATATGTTTTCACAAAATCCAGCCGGCTGTCTATACTCAAACAAACGGTAGAATATTATCCTGGAAAAACTTTTTCCCCAGATTCAGACGGCTGAATCACTTCAAACAGCCGTCTGAATCAGTTCAAAAATGAACCGTTTTCTTGCGGGAAGAAATTCAGACAGCTGTTTATAGTAAAACAGCCGGCTGAATCCTTCCTGGGTCATTTTTTGACTAGGCCCTACATTTTCTCTTCCAACTTTATCCTTACTTTTCACCCACCTATATATTCATCTTTTCACCTTTTACCCATTCACTTCAGAACCCTAGCACATCTTTTTCAAATTTTCATCTTTTACTCTTTATTTTTTAACCTCTAATGGCTCCTAGATCAAAACGCACAAGGGAATCCGCCTCCAGTCCTTCCGAAGATTAGATTTGTCGATGGCTTTGGAATGATGTTGTAGTCTCCCGCTTCAATTCCATGAAAAATTCCAATATCTTTGAAGGGGCTTTCATGAAGTTCCCGGATTTCGCAACTTATCGAATTAGAGAAATGGCCGAGCAATTCCACTTTGATAATCTCATAGAGTATGCTCCCAATAATGTTAGAATTAATCATCTTTTGGTCAAACTTTTTCTTGCAAATCTAAATCTAGACCACCATAATCCTCAAAATCGACAAGATTGTGTTTAGTCAATAGTTTGTGGCACTAAAATCTTTTTGACTTTACAAAGATTAGGCAATATTTTAAATTGTCCATTTCAAGGTGTTGATTTATATGATATTGAAGTTGATATGGATCATAAAATGAAGTTTCACATCGTTTCTTGTCTGATCACCTTACCGATTTAAGTGCATTAAAATCTAGCACCTTAAGGCCACAAGCACGCCTTATTCACCGTGCTTTCATTCGCTCCTTACAACCTCGAACGGGAAGTTAGGAAAAAGTTTATAAAAGAGATTTTCAAGCCCTCTATTCAATATACTCCAAACAACAAGTAAATTAGGGCAAAATCATTTTAGATGAATTTCAAGACATCACAATCCGAAGGAAATATAAGACCATCCATTATGGTGTTTATATTATGCGTATCCTTCACAACTTCGGCATTCCAATGCCCGACTCCGAGTTTTCAAGCATTAGTGAGTTAGGCACAAAAACCTTAGGATTGATGGGTTTTCCTCCCCGGTCTCCTCCACAACAAATCATTTCTTTTCAAGAATGGTCTCGCAATGTTCAACAAGGTGTTCCACAACCTCATGACACCAGTATTGCCTCCTATTCGCATACCCAACATGAAGAAGAAGAGGACGATGACTCCATTCAAGTGTTGGCCTAGAAACTTCCTTCAGACAAGCTATCATCGCCCTCTCCCGAAATCAATCAAAACTTCGTCGGGAAATTAAAACTATTGAAAAAAGATAGAAAATAAATTCAACTCCATAAAAGGATTTCTTAATAGGATATGGGATAAAATCTCTTGTTCGGGTTCTACATCCACCGAAGCTTACAACCCATCTCCCTTTCAATGGTCGTCTTCGAGTTTGGATTCTGATGATGATGAGCCTTCTATCTCTATCTAGTTTTTATTCTTTTTTTTTGCTTCAGTTTGTAATATTTTCTTTTCAAATTCTATGGTTCTCTATCTAGTTATCTATAAAATGTTGTATAAATATTGTTATTCTCTTTTAGGAATGACATCTCGAGTATGGGTTTTAATCTTTTCTTTACAATATTTCTGTGCATTTATTTTTTTCTTTCTTTTCATCGATGACAAAGAGGGAGAAAGTTAGCTTAAATTATTATGCATATTGACAGAGGGAGTAGCAATGTTAATGTAAGTATTTATGTAAATATATTATTTATACTAATATAGTTGTCATCTTCAAAAGGGGGGAGAATATTGGAATCTCGATTTTACATTGTTTAGATTGTGACAAACTATATAAATATATATTTGTGTGTACTAATCACTTATGCAGGAGATTCGTTGCAGATTCGTATTCAGAATATTTTGAAGCTGATAGTCCTTTGTCTAGAGTCTTTATAATATTTAGAAATATGTTAAAATCTCTCCTGAAATGATATATATATATATATATAAACATACACACACATGCACTACCATGCAAAAAAGGCTGAAAACAGCCGGCTGAATGGATTCATTCAGCCATCTGATTCCTAAAATAATTTTATTGTTTCACAATATTCAGCCGGCTCAATGAGTTTATTCAGCCGGCTGTTTTAGGCCAAAAATTGCCTATTTCTTTGCTGTTTACAATTTTATCAAATTCGGAAGGCTGAATAAATAATTTCAGCCGGTTGAATATTTTCAACAGCTATTTTATGAAAAGACACTTCTCTTCATCGAAGAGAAACCTCTTCAAACCAACAGCTACACCTGTTTCTTTTCAACGTTGCCTTTCATCAATGATTGCAACTTTTTAATCTCTATAAATAGATTTCAGAATTCAACAAACAAAAATTTAACTGATTTTAATACTCTTGAATTCTTATCTCTTATTCTCTATTTTCAAACTGCACTCAAACTACATACATTCTCTGATCATTGATCACTCTATCTTCCATAATTCTCAAGCACATTACACTATATATCATAAAGGAGAAGATTATAGGAAGATTGTACTTAATTGACTTATCAGTGCTACTTAAAGAGCATACTACAGTCAGATACATTTGTTATTTGTAAAGAAGTCATGTTCGGTTGCTTAGGCGGTAGAAGTCCTATTCGGTTGCTTAGGCGGTAGAAGTCATGTTCGGTTGCTCAGGCGGTGTAAACCTATTGCTCCAGATTAAGTGAGGGTTGCTAGTTTTAATTCCAGAAGGAGTCTGGGACTGGACGTAGAATGAGAGTTCGAACTAGTATAAAAATCTCTGGTGTCATTGACTTTACTGCTTTAATTATTTACTTAATTATTATTCCGCACAAGTAGTTTATCCATATTACACGATCCTATAGCACCAGTCACTTTCAAGGGAGTCACCGACGTCAAGAGGCAGAGCAAAATATGCGATAGTGGCTATGGACTTCTTTACTAAGTAGGCTAAAGCAGAGCTACTAACGATGATCACTTCAAAGAAAGTTATCAGCTTTGTAGTGATGAACATTTTGTGCAGATTCAGAGTTCCACAGAAGAATATCACAGAAAACAAAATTGAATTAGATCGAGTTCAAAGAATTCTATGCTCATTACTTAATTAAGAAGAGTTTCCAACGATAGAACTCCACTATGCGAATGGATAGGTGGAGACGGTGAACAAGTACATCAAATCTATTATTAAGAAGAGATTGAAAAGAGCCAAGGGCAACTGGCTTGCTGAGTTATCACTTTCATTGTGGGCTTATCGGAGGACCGACAAGTCCATGACTAGCCATACCCTATTTGCCCTAGCCTACGAAACCGAGGCCATGATACCAATCGAATTTGAAGCCCCTTCTCATAGAAGATTGCACTTTTATCCCAAGATGAATGAGGAACTCTTGCTTGAATCCCTTGACTTTGTTGATGAAAAAAGAGAAGAGGCTAATTTGATAGTAGCTGCCCACTAGATAAGAGTAGTGAAGCACTTTAATGCTAAGGTCAAAAATTGTACATTTGTGATAGGCGACCTCATTTTGAATGGGTCTTTCTAGATAGGGAGGAACTTGCTCCAAATTGAGAAAATCCACATGCAATTATGTAGAAGCTTAGAGATGAAACTTTCAAGCTGTCGATTGTTGATGGGACCCTAATTCCCAAGGCATGCAATAGTGAGCATTTACAACGCTATTTCACTTCTTTTTTTGCAAATATGACTAGCTATTTGTTATGATTTGATGTAATAAGGTAGATATTGCCATACTTTCATTCATAAATAAAATAGGCTATTTGAATCAATGCAACCATATTCTTAAAGTCTAACTTTGTGCCGCGTAACCAATAGCAAAATCAGACATTTTGTGTTTTGTAAAATCAGATGTCTAGGTTCCTGGAGATAGGTATAGATGAATTCCTTTGATCCATGATCGAGCCATTGGAGTATAATCGTACTAGGGTCGATTAAACGATTTTCTATTAAAATCTAATCTTTGACCAAGTTCGGAGATAGGAAAGGTCAAAGATTGATGCCCAGAGATAGGCATCTAAGACACCAGATCCTAGAGATAGGGATCAGTGTAGAACTTTATCTTTTTGTAGATTCAAATTTTTTTATTGCCCAACGAGATACGTTCTACCAATGATAAACAAAGTTGGTTGATGAAATATTGACGATTAACGTCCGGAGATAAGCGAACTTGAGTATGGGTGCCCGAAGACTAGCATCCAGGACACAGATTCCTGGAGGTAATGGTCAATATAGGATTAGATCTTGCATAGGTACAACTTCGTTTATAGCCAGACAAGGTATGTTCGACCAATGATAAATTGAGATGAACAATGAAAAATAATTTTGTTTGGTCGAACAAGAGATTGTTGACCAGTGATAAACAAAGTTAACTAACAGAACAATGTTGCACAGTAGCATAAATTTATTTATACATATAGAGTTATAGAACATAATGGCATTGCACAAATCACAAACACATAGTGATATAAAATATAAGTAATTGAATTATAGATGATTATATTTATGCGTGCAGGCAAGTGTATGGCCAAGAAAACTTAAAGATGCAATAAAGTAAATGAGATAAAGGTTGAATAAAAAATAGTCATTTATTTACATTATCTTTGGGTAGAGAGTTGCAGGGGCTACTCCCGTGCAATGATGGCCTATATACATGATAAAGAAAAAAAGAAAGTGACTTCTGAAAGCAACGACAATCGACTACTTCTTCCTTCCTTGTTTGCCTCCCTCTGTTGGGTTGTTTGGTGGGATGTTTCTTCTCAATCATTTTCTCCTTCTCCTTCTCTAGGGTGCTCTTTTCTGAATGGGAAGTCTCTTCTTTGGTAGTCTAATAGAGGGGATCTCTAGGTTTTTTTAAAGCACCCGGGGAGGTTTGGGAGGCACCGACAACTTTACCTGAAGGTAGCGTAATCTTGGGAGTGGGGATCGGTGGAGTAGCTGATAGCTTGCCAGGAATGGTAAGAGGCTTAATATGAACACTTAAGCTTGGAGATGTAGATGGCAGAGGAAAAGGCTTCGCTGTACCTAATTTAAGCTTGACTTTGGTTTCAGTAAGGTCAATCGCTAGTCTCTCCACCATATAAGTGGATTCAGGCCCTTTCTCGCTAACTATGATGACGTCGTCGTCAATAGAAACCTCAACATCCTCCAAGTTCTCCAAGGCCTCTATTTTTATAAAGTTGGGTCCGGGTCCAGAACTAGTAGATATCATGGGAGGAATGAGTGTTGTGGCAATGTGGGTTGACTCAGTTATTGAAGTACTAGGGGCTGAGACATATACGATAAGAGGCAGAGGTGGCAATGGTAGCAGTTGACCTGTAAGTCGAGAAATGGAATGATAGAGGTTAATGGTATCTCCAGGAGAGAACTAAAGTTTCTCGAAGACCAGAGATATGAGAGGTATACCTTAAGCAGATGAGGTTTCTTTTAGAGGAGTGAGAGTATGGATATTTGGATTGTAGCCCTCGGAAGTTGTAACATCAAAGTTGTGGACACAGGTGCTTCGGTGATGACAACCTCAGAAGTGGTCACCGTTGAAGTGATGATTTCTACTTGAGCCTCTTTTGGAGTAGGAGTGACATTGACCACATGATCTAAGGAGCTAGGACCGACGAGAGGCTCGGTAGGCATTTGTTTCCCAGTAGCAGCCTCTTCTGCCCTGATTTCATGCCCTCCTCCGAGGCAATTAGATCATCCTTATCGAGAAGCTCATCTTTTAGCCTCTCTTCACAAATATCATTTCCAGATTCTTTGGCTCTTCCGATTATCTCCTCCTAAGCCTTAGCTAACATAAAGGGATAACCACCTCGCAGCCACTTAAGATTCTTCATTTCAATGATGTTGACAAAGAAATGAAGGAGAGTGGCTTTAGTGTCTTCCTCGACCTTGGCTGTTTGAGCCTTGAGATCTATAGTTTCTTTCTTTAGATTGGCAGACTCATCCATTGAAGACTGGCCCATTTTTTAACATGTTCTCTCAATTCTTTTTCAGCCCGCAAGTTTGCCCCGAGCTTGTTGATTTAGATTTGAAGTTCGACCTTTTGAGCCTTTTGTTCCTTGATTTCGTTTTCCAGGTTGCCATTGTAAGTGCATACCTTAGAGGACTAGGCTTTTAGCCCTTTAGGCAGCAACAATCTTAATCAATCTCTATTGGGCATCTTTGGTAAACTTAGCCTTTTCATCTCTTTTTTCTAGAGCATAGCCAATTCTTTCTTATAATCCTTACAAATGTGGGCGTAATTGGCTCTCTTGGTATCGAAGCTCTGAATAATCGGTTGATTAGCTCTATTGATGTTTGAGAGGCCCTTGGCTAATTTCTTACATTGGAATAACTGCTCCATAACCTTGTAGTGCCTGTTGATGCCTTCATTCATGTAGCTTTATATAAGGTCTTTAATATCATAGTAGAACCTGACACCCTCGAGGTAGAAGTCAGGAAGGGCTGCCTATAGTTTTGTGAGGGGCGGTAGATTGGCGTCCTTAGGGAGGAGGAGGAGTAGTGTGGTATGAAGTTATTTCCTTACCAACCCCATGTGATCTTTAGGAGGATGAAGGGCTAGAAGATTTCGATTGATGGGAAATGATGGCACCAGTAAGGTCGAGATGATGATGGAATGTCGATATGGGAAGACTGGCGGAACTAAGAGGATTAGGAAGATGATATATGTTGGTGATGCGAGTTGTAATCACGCCCGGAGTAGTCACGTGTATTTCTAGGATCATCATGGCGACACTGTCTCTCTTCAGCCTCGTGCCATTTGTAACAACCCGAGATTTTATAACAATTAACTATCGTCAATGTGACGCTTAAATTGTTTGTTTAATTCAGCTGAAGTTTTAATCGAGTTGAAAATTCTTTTGTAATTCGTTAAAAGAATTTTGCGGGCTTTATAAATAAAATAACAACATACTTAACCCATACCTTCTCCATACCAGCCCATACCTATACCACGTTTTTCTCTGATAAAACGACATCCCCATCCCCTCTCATTCATTCGTGCCCTAGAATAAATCGAAGAAAGAAAAAAAAATGGTGGCTCTGTCTCTCGTTCGTCCCTCTTTCGAAGCTAGGGCTTCAAAAATTAGTGGCTGCTCGTCAATCCCTCTCATTCGTTCTTCTTCATTCCAAATCGAATTAGTGCACGCTTTTCTTGCTCGTCTCCTCCACTTAGGGCGTGGGTAAATCGAAGAAGCCGCCAATGATCGTCTCTCCGACTGTGCAAAGGCCGTTAGGGTTTCTGACGAGTGTATCCGTTCACTTCGTGATGTCGCGACGTCGAATTCGTGCTCTTCGGTGGCTAAGGTGAGTAATTCTCACATCTAATTCATGCTCGTTAAAGTGCTTCTGCAATTCGATTTTGTTCTGGCTATTGCCTTTATGTCGACTTCGGCATTGTTTCGATTTTGGACTTAGTCACTTGAGTTCGGCTGTTAGATTTTGGTTAGATATCGGTGTTTCTCTGATGTTTCTATTTACTCGGGTTTGAATACTTGATGGACTTTTTGGCTTCGGTCTTGTTTTTCTGGTCACCATGGCTCGTTGCTGTTGACCTTTGCCTTGTGACAGTATTATGCGCGGCCATTCGATTTTGTTGAAATATTGGGGACGATTTCACGGCTTGAATTTGTTTTGGCATTTTGTTATCTTTGATTTGCTGTTGTGATGATTTTTCTCAGTTGCTTGATCATCTCGTCTTTGAAAATTTTCTTGCTGTTGGTATGCAAATACAATCATCTCTGGTTGTTGTTTGCATTCTACTATAGATTCTTTTGAGTCGTGTTGTATCTGTCTTGATTGATATCTTGGCCATTCGAATTGGTCCTGCTGTGAGGATTTGGGGTGTTCGTCATTGACTTCATTGAACAGTGGGTTGATAATTGCTTTGTGTGTTTGTGTCTCTGTTTCTTTGGTATTGTTCGCCACTGCATACCTGTAGTTATGTGCCAGTTGAGTTTTGAGCATGTTTCTAGGCTAGTTCGTTCATGTTGTATTTGGTATCTTCACTTGAGTTATTTAAAGTGTAGGTTGTTGAACTGTTAGCTTCAACTTTGAACTTGATCATTAGTAGCTAGTCTGCATTTACATATGCCACGATGGTATTGCCACTGCCTATTTCAAACTGCATTTCAATGTTCGCATGACATCTGTTCTATTTGAACTCACACTAGTGTTGGGCACATATTCTTGGATTTGTACTGTTGAAGTTTGGTTCACATTAGCTATCTGGTCGTCTGCACCTCTGTAAGCTTGAGTTTTGTCTGGGTTCACTACTGTCTTTGTTCCTACCAGTTCATTTCTTCGAATTGGTCTAGACAGTCAAAAATCTCTGTTTCCTTTTGCATGTTAGTGAAGTCGGATTTGTGTACTGGCATGAGTTCGAACCTTTTTCACACTGTTGGTTCATGTTGCACTATTTTGTTGTAAATATTCAAATGCGTATATTTTTGATGTTGCTCGGTTGACTTGGTTTATAATACTTCAATGTTGATTGATCTTCTTCGACTTCGGCCAATATTTTTGATACATTATTTCTCGGCCTTCACCTGTGTGCTTTGACTTGATTTTTGTCATCACTTGACTTTGATTTGAAACTGCTTATATGTGTATATTTGTGTCATCACCATCTATATATGATATCAGCTCTGTTCGAATTGTTTGCTTGTTCATTGGCTTTGTTTATTGGTGTCACTTCTTGATGTGCATTGAGTCTGTTCCCGGTCGAGTTCATTGCATTGTTCTTGACCTCGAGCTCTATCCATTAGCTCATCTCTGTTGCACTATAAGCTGTTATCAACTGGCTTGGATTACTTAGTTTGTTGCTTGCATTGTTGTTCTTGTAATTGTGTATCAGTGGTGCTTTGTTGCAGTTGCCTCTATCTTAGTCATGTGCTCACTGTATTACTGTTTGCCTACAATACAAACATTGTTGACTTCACTTGCATACTTGTTCATCGTGTATATTTGAGAGATATGCACTTGTTCTGTCCATAGGTCCATTGCAGTTTGTTTTGAATTGCATCTTTCTGTTGGCTCTATTGTTATCTGGTTTATGACTTCGCTTATTTCAACCTTAATCCTTGAACACTTCTGAGTTGTTCCTTTTTACAGTGGTATTTGCCTGGGCACAGTTGTCTTGTGCCTTTGTTGCGCACTTCATATTTGCACTGTTTCTGTAGTGGTGTAGTATATATCCACTATCTTCTTGTACTTGTTTCATCAGTGATGTTCTGTACATCTACTATCCTCACTTGCCATCCTCGTCTGCATATGGCTGCTGCCTTGATCCCTGGTCTTGGCTCATGTAGTCTTGACTTCGTGTACTTATGTGTATGGGCACTTATATCTGGTGCAGGTACTATGTCCATTTGAGTTGTCCTTCTTTTATTGCCTGGTTTGGATTGAGTTCTGGTTCAAGTATAAGCCAGTCTCATTGGAGTTGTTATCACACTTGAGTTGAATCCGGCACTTCGGGGTTTGACCTGGTGATCACCTGTGACTTCCACTGAGCTTTTGCGTATCTCTTGCGATGGTGGCGAGGCAGTGCACGCGTGCGTGCACTGCAGCCACCCAAACTCGACAGTTTTGAATTGATTTTTCGTTTGCTTTTGATGCATTGATCTTTTATGCCGTATTGGCGAGGCCGTACATGCGTGCGTGTACGGCAGCCAAATCGAGTTTTGATGGTTTTAAAGTGACAATTTCAATGGCTTTAAATTGATTTAGTCGATTTGATAAATTGTTTATTTATCTCTGTTGATGATTTAAATCTGCTGATTTTTGTTAAACACTGTTAAGTGTTATATTGACCGTTATCCGGTTTCTTTGTTTAAAGAATCGGATAGACGGGAATTATTGTGACTGTCGTCTATTTAAATTATTACTGCCTATATGCACTAATAAACTGGTTTGAATTAGACTGACCTGGGTATTATTTTCTTTTGAATGTAATACTCGGGTCAGACCCGAGTTATTTCAGGTTGTAGATTTTCTTCTTTGAGTTGCTGTTCAGGATATGAAGACTTTTCACATCTTCTGAAGTTGTCAGTGTCATTTTGTAGTGGTCGTGTCATTGTATAGAATGATATGTATTCATGTATATTAGTCGATAATGTACTTGTATATATAACTTCTAGAGTCGACAGTTGTAGTTGTATCATATGTATTGTGTCAACTATGTATTAACTGACATCAGTTATATATATATGAGACTTTTGTTTTTATCTGTGTTCCGCATTTATATTATCTGTGTTGTTGTTATATCTAATGTCCTAAACTATTATGAACCGTCGTAGTTCGTTTTATACTAGTATTGGGTGTGTCGATGGGAGTAAATAAATAATAGAAGAAAAATAAAAAGTATGTACCGTTCCTATCGAGATAACCAATATTAGTGTAAGGCCAGTTACGGATGGTCGCTCCTATCCAGCCTTATTCTTCGTAATAATAGACAGTATTTCCTTTAATACTCTTTGTTATTATGAGCATAGAGGTGGGGCGTCACAGTTGGTATCAGAGCTTGGGGTTTATGGACATAATATAAAACATAACTTGGATGGAACATATGTTACAACTATTGGTCGATGTTTTATTTGTACTTTGAGTCAAAACTAAAGTTTTGAAATTTTGATGAAATTTTTAAATATCTTTATTTAAAAATAATAGTGAAATTGTGTTCTGATGATTTGATTGATTTGTGTTCTGTTTATCAGAGTGCGCAGCGGAAACAGTGAAACTGTCTTCGCTGAGTACAACTGATAATCTTTTTGATTTAAAAATCAAAATACGAAATTGATATGTGATTTTTGTTGAAGTTTTCGCTGGCTTTCTTTTGTACTAATCATCTATTGATTAGCTTTTGCTGTTTTGAATTATCTTCATTGAAGATACCTTCGAATGATTTCTTTGTTCATTCCGTAATACGTGCAAAAATTTGAATTGCACGTTATTGCATTTATTTTACGTTGAACCGATGCTTGGTTATGAAACGTATTTTGTTGCCGTTGTTTTTATAACGGAATTTCTACACCAATGCTATATTTTGAAGCACGGTGTTTTGTGGCATTTTGATGAATGAAAATTCTCTGATATTACATTTTGATGTAAATGGTTTTGATGTGATTTTGACGTTTTAAAACTACTGTCGTTTTGGCTTCAGTAACCGTCAAATTTTTAAAAGTGGATTTTCTAGCGGATATTCCGCAATGCTGATTTTGTGACCCGTTTTTACGGTATTTTGAGAAGTACAATTTCCTTATCGAAATTGTTACTAATATTGCTGCTTTAATCACGTGATTGGAAAATCGTTTTGAAATGAAAATTGTTTTATAAAATTTTAGCAGTTTGCGTTTTCAAAAGAATGAGAAAGCGACTTAAACGATTCAGCAAAATCGAGGATTATGACCCCTTTCTTTTACTGTTTCGCTTAACTCCGGACTTGTTCAGTTGAGAATGCGAATTGTTATTTTTACAAAATAAATAAAATTGTTTTCAGAAATTTTAACAGTTTGCGCTTTCAAAAGAATGAGGAAGCGATTTAAACGTTTTAGCAAAATCGAGGACTATGACCCCTTTCTTTTACTGATTCGCTTAATTCCGGACTTGTCCGTTTGAGAATGTGAAATGTAATTTTACAAAATACACAATTTTGCACTTTCAAGGAAACGATGAAGAGAATCAAACGATTTAGTAAAACACGTGGTATGGGACATGTGCGTTTGCTATTTCGGTTAATTCCGGACTCGTTAATTGAAATATTTGATGATTTCGTGTGCTTTCGAGCCACTATGAGGACCTTCTGGTCATTTGTTGGGCTTTCGGGCCACTCTGCGGACCTTCGGGTCATTTGTTGGGCTTTCGGGCCACTCTGCGGACCTTCAGGTCAAATACCAGTACTAGACCTTCGGGTCACTCTGCGGACCTCCGGGTCAATCTGATGGGCGCCAAAATTATGTTGAGTACTTGGTAGGCTTCGGCCACTCTGAGATGCACGTGCGGCGAATTAAAAACTCTCCATCTGATGGGATCGATCCAAGCTTTTATGTTGATTTTCTAGTCTTCTTAATTGATTTCTAGATATTTGTTGTTTCCAATTATCTGCAGGTAATTGGATATTTGTTGATATGAGTTCTGATTATTGTTTTTGATAATCAGATATTTGTTGTTTCTAATTATCGCTTGTGATAATTAGATATTTGTTGATATGAGTTCTGATTATCGTTTTCGATAATCGGATATTTGTTGCCTTTAATTATCACTTTAGATAATTAAATATTTGTTGATATGAGATTTAATTATCGCTTTAGATAATTAAATATTTGTTGATTTGAGATTTAATTATCGCTTGAGATAATTAAATATTTGTTGATATGAGATTTAATTATCGCTTTAGATAATTAAATATTTGTTGATTTGAGATTTAATTATCGCTTGAGATAATTAAATATTTGTTGATTTTAGATTTAATTATCGCTGTTAGATAATTAAATATTTGTTGATTTGAGATTTAATTATCGCTGTTAGATAATTAAATATTTGTTGATTTGAGATTTAATTATCGCTTTAGATAATTAAATATTTGTTGATTTGAGATTTAATTATCGCTTTTGATAATTAAATAATTGCTGATTTGAGATTTAATTATCGCTTTTGATAATTAAATAATTGCTGATTTGAGATTTAATTATCGCTTTTGATAATTAAATAATTGCTGATTTGAGATTTAATTATCGCTTTTGATAATTAAATATTTGCTGATTTTAGATTTAATTATCGCTTGAGATAATTAAATATTTGTTGATTCAGATTTAATTATCGTTTTAGATAATTAAATATTTGCTGATTTGAAGTTTAATTATCGCTTGAGATAATTAAAAATTTGTTGATTTTAGATTTAATTATCGCTTTCGATAATTAAATATCTGTTGATTTGAGAAATTTGATTATCGTTTTTGATAATCGAACATTTGTTGAATTTGAAATTTGGTTATCGTTTTTGATAATCGAATATTTGTTGAATTTGAAATTTGATTATCGTTTGTGATAATTGAATATTTGTTGATTTGAGAAATTTGATTATCGTTTTTGATGATTGAATATTTGCGATTTTTGAGATTTGAGCTTCGTCTTTTTCTCTGGCGATACAGATGAGTAATTTGATTTACTCACATTCAATTCGTGCTCTGTATGGGATTTCTGCTCTGTTTTTCCTTCTCTTTTAGTTGCTGGAACTCGATTGTTCTTGCTTTTGTTAGTCGTCTGATTTTGATCCCTGATTCCCACGATGTTGGTTCTTTTGATTTGAAACAGTCGAACCTTTTGATTTCTTATCTAATACTTCCCCGTTGACACTTTCTTTGCTTATACATTCGACATTGCCATGCTCTTTCGGTTGTTACATTTTTTCCATTTATTCCCTATGATTGCGTGGACGCAATTTTTATAAGGAGGGGAGTCTGTAACAACCCGAGATTTTATAACAATTAACTATCGTCAATGTGACGCTTAAATTGTTTGTTTAATTCAGCTGAAGTTTTAATCGAGTTGAAAATTCTTTTGTAATTCGTTAAAAGAATTTTGCGGGCTTTATAAATAAAATAACAACATACTTAACCCATACCTTCTCCATACCAGCCCATACCTATACCACGTTTTTCTCTGATAAAACGACATCCCCATCCCCTCTCATTCATTCGTGCCCTAGAATAAATCGAAGAAAGAAAAAAAAATGGTGGCTCTGTCTCTCGTTCGTCCCTCTTTCGAAGCTAGGGCTTCAAAAATTAGTGGCTGCTCGTCAATCCCTCTCATTCGTTCTTCTTCATTCCAAATCGAATTAGTGCACGCTTTTCATGCTCGTCTCCTCCACTTAGGGCGTGGGTAAATCGAAGAAGCCGCCAATGATCGTCTCTCCGACTGTGCAAAGGCCGTTAGGGTTTCTAACGAGTGTATCCGTTCACTTCGTGATGTCGCGACGTCGAATTCGTGCTCTTCGGTGGCTAAGGTGAGTAATTCTCACATCTAATTCATGCTCGTTAAAGTGCTTCTGCAATTCGATTTTGTTCTGGCTATTGCCTTTATGTCGACTTCGGCATTGTTTCGATTTTGGACTTAGTCACTTGAGTTCGGCTGTTAGATTTTGGTTAGATATCGGTGTTTCTCTGATGTTTCTATTTACTCGGGTTTGAATACTTGATGGACTTTTTGGCTTCGGTCTTGTTTTTCCGGTCACCATGGCTCGTTGATGTTGACCTTTGCCTTGTGACAGTATTATGCGCGGCCATTCGATTTTGTTGAAATATTGGGGACGATTTCACGGCTTGAATTTGTTTTGGCATTTTGTTATCTTTGATTTGCTGTTGTGATGATTTTTCTCAGTTTCTTGATCATCTCGTCTTTGAAAATTTTCTTGCTGTTGGTACGTAAATACAATCATCTCTGGTTGTTGTTTGCATTCTACTATAGATTCTTTTGAGTCGTGTTGTATCTGTCTTGATTGATATCTTGGCCATCCGAATTGGTCCTGCTGTGAGGATTTGGGGTGTTCGTCATTGACTTCATTGAACAGTGGGTTGATAATTGCTTTGTGTGTTTGTGTCTCTGTTTCTTTGGTATTGTTCGCCACTGCATACCTGTAGTTATGTGCCAGTTGAGTTTTGAGCATGTTTCTAGGCTAGTTCGTTCATGTTGTATTTGGTATCTTCACTTGAGTTATTTAAAGTGTAGGTTGTTGAACTGTTAGCTTCAACTTTGAACTTGATCATTAGTAGCTAGTCTGCATTTACATACGCCACGATGGTATTGCCACTGCCTATTTCAAACTGCATTTCAATGTTCGCATGACATCTGTTCTATTTGAACTCACACTAGTGTTGGGCACATATTCTTGGATTTGTACTGTTGAAGTTTGGTTCACATTAGCTATCTGGTCGTCTGCACCTCTGTAAGCTTGAGTTTTGTCTGGGTTCACTACTGTCTTTGTTCCTACCAGTTCATTTCTTCGAATTGGTCTAGACAGTCAAAAATCTCTGTTTCCTTTTGCATGTTAGTGAAGTCGGATTTGTGTACTGGCATGAGTTCGAACCTTTTTCACACTGTTGGTTCATGTTGCACTATTTTGTTGTAAATATTCAAATGCGTATATTTTTGATGTTGCTCGGTTGACTTGGTTTATAATACTTCAATGTTGATTTATCTTCTTCGACTTCGGCCAATATTTTTGATACATTATTTCTCGGCCTTCACCTGTGTGCTTTGACTTGATTTTTGTCATCACTTGACTTTGATTTGAAACTGCTTATATGTGTATATTTGTGTCATCACCATCTATATATGATATCAGCTCTGTTCGAATTGTTTGCTTGTTCATTGGCTTTGTTTATTGGTGTCACTTCTTGATGTGCATTGAGTCTGTTCCCGGTCGAGTTCATTGCATTGTTCTTGACCTCGAGCTCTATCCATTAGCTCATCTCTGTTGCACTATAAGCTGTTATCAACTGGCTTGGATTACTTAGTTTGTTGCTTGCATTGTTGTTCTTGTAATTGTGTATCAGTGGTGCTTTGTTGCAGTTGCCTCTATCTTAGTCATGTGCTCACTGTATTACTGTTTGCCTACAATACAAACATTGTTGACTTCACTTGCATACTTGTTCATCATGTATATTTGAGAGATATGCACTTGTTCTGTCCATAGGTCCATTGCAGTTTGTTTTGAATTGCATCTTTCTGTTGGCTCTATTGTTATCTGGTTTATGACTTCGCTTATTTCAACCTTAATCCTTGAACACTTCTGAGTTGTTCCTTTTTACAGTGGTATTTGCCTGGGCACAGTTGTCTTGTGCCTTTGTTGCGCACTTCATATTTGCACTGTTTCTGTAGTGGTGTAGTATATATCCACTATCTTCTTGTACTTGTTTCATCAGTGATGTTCTGTACATCTACTATCCTCACTTGCCATCCTCGTCTGCATATGGCTGCTGCCTTGATCCCTGGTCTTGGCTCATGTAGTCTTGACTTCGTGTACTTATGTGTATGGGCACTTATATCTGGTGCAGGTACTATGTCCATTTGAGTTGTCCTTCTTTTATTGCCTGGTTTGGATTGAGTTCTGGTTCAAGTATAAGCCAGTCTCATTGGAGTTGTTATCACACTTGAGTTGAATCCGGCACTTCGGGGTTTGACCTGGTGATCACCTGTGACTTCCACTGAGCTTTTGCGTATCTCTTGCGATGGTGGCGAGGCAGTGCACGCGTGCGTGCACTGCAGCCACCCAAACTCGACAGTTTTGAATTGATTTTTCGTTTGCTTTTGATGCATTGATCTTTTATGCCGTATTGGCGAGGCCATACATGCGTGCGTGTACGGCAGCCAAATCGAGTTTTGATGGTTTTAAAGTGACAATTTCAATGGCTTTAAATTGATTTAGTCGATTTGATAAATTGTTTATTTATCTCTGTTGATGATTTAAATCTGCTGATTTTTGTTAAACACTGTTAAGTGTTATATTGACCGTTATTCGGTTTCTTTGTTTAAAGAATCGGATAGACGGGAATTATTGTGACTGTCGTCTATTTAAATTATTACTGCCTATATGCACTAATAAACTGGTTTGAATTAGACTGACCTGGGTATTATTTTCTTTTGAATGTAATACTCGGGTCAGACCCGAGTTATTTCAGGTTGTAGATTTTCTTCTTTGAGTTGCTATTCAGGATATGAAGACTTTTCACATCTTCTGAAGTTGTCAGTGTCATTTTGTAGTGGTCGTGTCATTGTATAGAATGATATGTATTCATGTATATTAGTCGATAATGTACTTGTATATATAACTTCTAGAGTCGACAGTTGTAGTTGTATCATATGTATTGTGTCAACTATGTATTAACTGACATCAATTATATATATATGAGACTTTTGTTTTTATCTGTGTTCCACATTTATATTATCTGTGTTGTTGTTATATCTAATGTCCTAAACTATTATGAACCGTCGTAGTTCGTTTTATACTAGTATTGGGTGTGTCGATGGGAGTAAATAAATAATAGAAGAAAAATAAAAAGTATGTACCGTTCCTATCGAGATAACCAATATTAGTGTAAGGCCAGTTACGGATGGTCGCTCCTATCCAGCCTTATTCTTCATAATAATAGACAGTATTTCCTTTAATACTCTTTGTTATTATGAGCATAGAGGTGGGGCGTCACACCATTCCTAATCTTTCCTCCTCGGTCCTCACTCTCAGACTCATGATAAGGGATGTGATAAACATAGGAGCTCCCCAGATTTTAGGAATGGTATCTACTGATGCATTCACAGAGCCTTTCCATTCAGCTGCTTTTATTGATTGTATAAAAAAAGAAGGATTGAATTAGAATCAAGTAACTGGATTGAGAACAAGTGCGGAGTGGTTGTGCTTGTGATCCTAGAAGTTTGTAAAGTGTTGGCATGCCTTAGGTAGCCCATCGACCATGTTCAAGGGGTTTTATGGATGGTGTCTTGTCACCCTCGGTGGGTTGGAGTATATCACCCGAAGGAAAGTTAAAGTCGTAAGGAATAAATGCCAAGATGTCTTCGAAGTTCAATTCTTCATAGGAAGGTTAGGAGGACTTCCGAGGTCACTCAAAAAGCTAAAGATGGTGTCAGTCATGCCTGCTAGGGGGTTGTCTCACCAATAAAGACCAGGTGTGGCTTGGGGTCATACTAGGAGGACTTATTGACTAGTCGTTTTGGCTTGGTAGGCGATATGACCTAGGTGCCTTTGGGAGATGTCCCACTGAATGATCGATTTTCACTAGATTTATAGCCATTGTCTTCTTCTTCGTCTTCTTCATCTTCTTCTTCATCTTCTTTTTCATTTTTTTCTTCATCTCCTCCCTCGTCTATACCCTCTTCTCCTATTGCTTCTTCTCCTAGATTCTTCCCTCCTCTGTGGATTCTCTTTGGTTCTCGGCCTCCTTTATTCCCTTATTCATCATTGTCAAAATTAGTGGTAGGGGTACAGGACCACGAGCTTCTCGGGACACTCTAGTAGGCACTGGATTAGGCTAGCACTCCTTCCATTATAGAGGAGGTGATATCGACGCATACATGCATTAGGGAGGGGATAGGAAGTTTCCCATTGATTTTGGTTGATTCTTTTTAGAAATTCTAGAAGATTTGTCAGAGTAGGAGTTGGGACTCATTCAAGAATATATGTCAGGGTATACAAAGAATGTTGTTGCTTGGATGAAGATTGCCCAAGTGTAATGAAGATATTGGATGAAGAAGCTTATGGCCCGACAGCTAGTAGTGGCTGAAGCCTTCAGGACATCGAACAAAGAAATACCTACTCTTAAAGTAGCTTCTCTTATTGTGAAGGTCCCAATCAACCTTGTAGTGGGCGAAGGCTTCGACTATTAACAGCGAAGGAGTCTTTCGCCTCTGTTTAAATTTGAGTAGGTAGGAACGCTCTTAGAAGGTGGGCGACCGACCCAAATGCATCGTAAAGATGATGCAAAGAGTGTTCATAACGACATAACCATTTGGATGTATTTGAGTTAGAGCCAGCCCTAGCGATTGAGGACAAACTTCAAGAATTCTTTGAAGGAAGGCACGACTCCAAAGAGGCACATATACCAGTAGCATACGGTATAGCCAACGAGAGAAGGTAAGCATGTTGGTGGAATTCAGGAAGAAGGACCTCATCTTCGGGAATCCCGTGCTTTAAGCAAATGGATTTTAGTTCTTCAATAGTTAGCCTAAAGGTTGTAGCATTCGAGGGTTTATCTAAGATCGTAAGGATGAGCTGATCATCCCTCGGAGTGGTGAGACCATGAGGCTGAGCTCCCGAAGTTGCATGAAGTTGGAGTTCTTGTGTAATCAAACTCCTTACTCATGATGGAGTAGATGTAGACATCAAGGCAGTAGATGAACCTACTTTCGAAGGTGTGCAAGGGCTGGTGGCAGTTCGAAGATGAGAAGATCGTCTAAGGACTGCTATTCAATGCTAGAAAACTCGATGAATAATGTGATTAGGTATGATTTATCTTGACGCTTTATTTTTATTAAATCAGGTATAGAAAATATATAGAGTTTGGCAGATGTCGACTTGTGTTGACCAACAGGATTCTGTATATAGACCTGGGCATTGCAGCATGTTAATATATGTAGTGTGTGTCTCATGTCCATGGCATGGTGTACGCAAACACTCTATGTAGGTATCCCACTTGTGCTGACAAACGAGCTCTATCATGCTATGGAACCATGTGTCAGATTTTACCCATTATCATAGAATACAGGATAACAGAATCATTATCCTGATTAGCATAGAGTTTAGTTTGCAGGATCACAGGATTGTGTTGTTTGACCCAAAGTGTCGACACATGATTTTGGTGAGCGACGGAGTGTGTTTGACGTGACCACTTATTGAAATCTTCCCATCAAAATCGTATCGCTAATCCATTTTCAATCAAAGCCGAATGAAAATTAAACACCTCCCTTCTCATTTACCATTCCCACTCCACTACTTATCGACCCAAGATTGACTCCGTAGCAACTTAAAGTTGTCTCCAAGAAATTTAAATCCAACCTGAAGAGACACGGAGTCGAGACCCATAAAACTCGAAGTTGGGTGCAAAAGTAATGAAGTTGGCTCCAAAAAACCCTAGATTAACATCGAAAAAGGAAAATTCAAGGTTGGGTCCAAGAGTCTTGTAGTCAGCTCTAAGAAGCCTAGAGTCATTCTTGGGTTTTCAAAATAAGTCAACAATGGCAAAGGAGAGGGCACAGATTCAAAGTCAAGCATGAATTGATGATGGTTGCTTGATGTCGATGGTGAGGTGATAGCAGCGCCTTATTGAGAACTACCACCAACCTTTGGTGATCAGGTCTGAAATGTAGTGGTTTGGATTTGGTCAAGATTTAGTGGGTCTTAAGCTGGAAAAGAAGGTGAAGACCTCTAGAGATGGCTCAAACAACGTTGTTGCTAAGGTTATAGGCAGCGGCATTGGAATTGGCGATGATGTCAAGGGAATCAAGAAGGAAAAGGTTGGAAATTCTTGAAGAAGACAAATGTGCAAGTGAAAGTGAGGTGAACTTAGAAATTTTTTTAAGTCCCACTTATATATGAATTAAAAATAGCATGTCGGTGGCAACATGATCATGTTGGTATTGACATGTTTTATCCCATGTAAAAAAAGAGAAAGAAATAGGAAAAAAGAATACCTGACCGGAAGATGGAATAGCTTCCAGGGAGTCTCAGAAGTGATTGAAGGTTTCAGATGGAAAACATTTGCTTTTAAATATGCTGAAGGGTTGTGTTTCTACGACTATTTGAAATGTTGTGCTGATCTTCTCAGGAAAGATGTGATTTTTCATGAAAATAGTTAAAAGATAGAAGCGTCTTTTGCATATTTGGATCTGGGTTTAGTCGCCTATCTCGATCCTAAGCATGCTTTGTAGTTCACAAAAGCATACTTTGAGGAGCAAGTATTATCCAGCATTTGAACCAAGCGATATCTCGATGGATTTTGACTTTAAGATGATGAAGAAGTGGATCAAGAAACTTAGTAGGTGTTTGAAATGATAAAGAAATGGAGCACAAAAATTTGAGTAGGAATTGCATAAGGAAAATCATGTTGCTACCTACTGCCGACATAATTGAACATGTTGGCATCGATTTGTTTAAAGACATAGGACCCACTTTGGAATTATATACGAAGTTGGCTTGTACTTTGAGGAAAAGACAAAAACTCGAATAGGATAAATCATGTCAGTACCAAAATGATTTGGAGGCCAATTTTGTCAACAAAGGTTAGAAGCTTGAAGGCTTAAAAAAACATGAAGATGAGTTAATGATGCTGGTTCTAAAAATATGTCAGCACCGACATAATCATGTCAGTACCGACTTATCATGGATGCCGTGTTTTACTCATTCTTCTTGCCAGAAAGATAGATCCGATATTTTACTTGTTCTTCCATGAGCTAACAACTTTTAAGAGAGAATTTGACTATAAATATCCATCCTTTGGCAACATAATGGGGACTTCTTTTTGGATTTTTGATATTAAATTTTTTGCTATGAAATGCTACTGAACTCGAATTTCAATAAATTTCTAGGTCAAAGAACTTTGTAAAAACATTGAAATAAAGCCGATAGTGGACATAGGTAATCAAATTGAGGCGAACCACTTTAAAAACTCTTCTTTCTATTTTCGTTTTCTATTGAAATTCATCTAGATTTTATCTAATTTGTTGTGTTGTGGCAGTTTTTGGTGCAACATAAATGAAGATAAGTAATAGCATTTATAGTAAAAGTAATAACAATGTTTAAGGCTTTCGTAACATCCAGTTATATCTATTCACGACAATTTGCGGGAACAATGATATAAGGCTTTCATAGCATCCAGTTTTGTCTATTAACGACAATTGCAAGAACAATGGTATAAGGTAATTTGTGAGAACAATGGTATAAGGATTTCATAGCATCTAGTTTTGTTTATTCAAGATAATTTGCGAGAACAATGGTATAAGGCTTTCATAGCATTCAGTTCTATCTACTCACGACAATTTGTGAGAACAGTGGTACAAGGCTTTCGTTACATCCAGTTCTACCTAGTCACGACAATTTGTCAGAACAATGATATAAGACTTTCATAGCATCTAGTTACCTATTCATGACAACTTACGAGTAAAATAGTATAAGGCCTTTGTGACAACCAAAATGTTCAAAATTTACGACATTAAAAGTAGTAAGAATACGACCTGCATGCAACTTAAATAAATCGACTAAAGAAACTAGTCAGGATACAATGTGAAAAGCAAACAACACACTTTTATTTGAACTGATGATATGTGATTGATCATGGTATGATGATTTATTGCATGATATGATGTAATTACTGTTTATTGATCTAGTGAGGAAAAAACCAGTTTTGTGCTTCAGTGGTGTAATCTCATTATATGATTTGTTGTTTACGATGAAGTATTACTTATAACAGGCTTTATGTCTGACCTATGATTTTATTATTTTCCATAAACTCACAAGTACTCATTCGAGCAACTCGAGTTTACGGTTTAACGGGTTTCTTTTAATGATGGATAAAGATGCCAAAAACGAAGTAGAATGCTTATTTGCAAATAAAGGTTATTTTGAAATTCTATTGTTTATAAAACCAGGTATATAACTGTCTAAGTGTTCATGTTGACATCTTCATATGTCGTATATGATACTACTGTTTATGTTTTATGATATTTACCCATGCGCGGTCTCGATTTGGTTCATGAAAATGTAATTACATCGATGGAATAACAATTTAATGTAAAGAAAATTATTTAGTTGCTCTGTTTAGTTAATGTCGTTGAAAAATTAATCTCATTTTGTCAGTGAAAATAATTCCGGTGATGACTGTAGTTGCATTGGCATTCATTTTTAATCTCGAAAAGGTAGATGTTACTTTTGGTACCTTGCATGCTAGAGTATGCATAGTTGTATTTACTTGCTTATGTACGCATGTTTGATTAGTGTTAAGTTTCTTATGGTTGTTAGGCACGTGGGTAACTATATTGTCTGACCATACCTTATGTGATGGGATTTCGATGTGAACACCCTAAAGGGGGGAAAATATAACGACCCGTATTTTACGTATCGGAGGATCATTAAATGTTATATTTTTTAAAATCTAAATTGGTAATACGAGGCTATAACTTTGAGAAATGTTGAGTATTGACATTTTTGATGCATAGAAATTTTATTGAATGATTTTGACCTTGAAAACTTGTAAGGCCTATAACTTCTGATAGAAGACAAACTAGGATCTGAGACCACTTCCAATTGAAAGATATAATGGTTTCTCTTTCCATAAAGCAATCATAATAGATTTTTGGCTTTACCATTTGGGAGATATAGCCACCTAAAGTTAGATCGTTTTTGGACAGATAGAGGGTCATTAAACTAAGCCCATAATTAGGCCCATGAGTCGATTTCAAAAACTGCGCCTGACTAATTCGATAGGACAACACCCTTGGCATTCCACACTTCACAAAAACATTCTAACGTCCATTATCATTTCCTCAGCTAAAAAGCAACTCCAATCCTTACTTTAATTCTCCAAATCAAGCAATTAAGAGGATAATAGCAAAGAATCCATTTATCACTTTTTGGGTACATAGGAATTCATGTTGGCTACTATTCGTTTGGGATTCTCCTTGGTTTTTGTGCATTTGGACACATAGGTGAGTGATTAGATTTTCTCACCATATTATGAATGCTATTATAGTGTTTAATGAAGTTTGTAAAATTATTTTACAATCAAAAACATGTTTTTATCAAATCTAAACTTACTCATGTTTTCAAAGCGATTTTAAACAATATTGATCCAAAAATTTACACGTATGTTCTTATGGATGCACCATTTTATGTTTTGACTTGATTATAGCGATATAATGGATATATTAGATGATATAGTAATTACATGGACTTTGTAATGATATTGTAATGATTGTTTGGTAGATTTTCGATGTTTGTTGCTTAGAATAGGATATAAACTGTTGATATGCACTTTGGAGACTCAATCGGATTTAGAGTGCTTGGAGACGAATCGATGCAAACGAATAGCATATGGAGGTAATGTAGTGACCCGCCGTTCCGTACCCTTTGAGCTGACATTAAATCACACTTGTATAACACAAATTGTACAAAAAGACGAATAACTATGAGAAAGAATTGGATAAAAGAAGAAACAAAATCAACAGTACAGAATCTCACAATCGCAGTGGAACAAAATATAATATATAATAATAGATCTTTATACAAAGAACTGTTATTGTAATATACATACAATCATTAGAGTACAACAGTCAACAATCAATCTGGACAGTTATAATAACTTGTCCTCACGTGTACTGAATATACAGCATAACACACACAACGGAAATAACCAAGTACGTGTAATATGCTTGAAATCCTCCAGCTCGTCTCCTGAGCTCCATAGCATCCTAACCTGGATCTGTAATACTCAATCTGACCCGAGCATTATAATAAAATAACACCTGAGTCCGCTTGGAAAACCAGCGTGAGAAAAACACATTCAATTTGGATTATTACAGTTATCAGAATCCTTTGAAAACAAAGGTATCTCGTAAGACCATGCCACACATAGATACGACGGGGTTTTATCTTACAATAACCAAAACATTTTATATCAAAATCATCTGATATTATAATAGTGTCTATAGAAAATAAACTATAAAATAGCTGAAATGCTTGCATCTCACGTTTCAGCATAGTTGGGCACATCTAAAACCGTATAGGCTCGTAGTGGATATTGGATTCCATACAATGACAGGGCTACTAGGGTATCGCCCGCCACAGTTAACCTCTAGAAAAATGTATAGAGATCGAACCTATCGATCCCTGCCAACACAAGACCGGGCTACCCCTTACTGAAAGTGATGAAAGATGTCCACTCTAGATGAGTGATGATCATACCCTAATGGGAGCGACCCACATAGCCTTGCTGCATCTCCCCTGTTTTAGTCATTCCCGGTTGATGAGGCTTGAGGCTACATATTACCTTAAGAATAGCATTCATTCTTGGAATGCCAACACAGCCTTCCAGGCAACGGTGCAAATGATAGCATTCATCCATACAAGTTGTTCTGGGTATGAACAAACCGAATCTCCAAAATCACCGTCTTCATCATGTTCGAGATATCCCAATTCGTAACGCACAAATCAGATCGAAGTGGTTTTCGGATAATTAAATTTGATCCCGGTCTCTTCAAAACGATCAATGAATTTGGCCAGATTTGATAGTCTGTTATTTAACTATCAAATTACACACATAAGCAGTCACTAAGCCCATATTATAAATCTTTAAAAACATTTATTTCAAAATATCTTTACAAAGGTATATATTCAAATCTCTTCCAATATTTCAATATTTGAAAATGATTTCAAATACTTAAATCTATAATAGGATATTTCAATCCATATCAACACTTAGACATATTCCCCAATCCAACTTATAATTCATTACTTAAAAAAATATTTCTATATAAATCATTTCACCGCTAAAATATCTCCAAAACCTTTAATTCCATTAATTAGGAAACTATTATATGTCTATTTCCCAAAAATCATTTCTACTACCCCTTTTACAATTTTCCAAAAATTTATCGATTATACTTATTTATAATTCAACTAACAATTTGTAACTTCTATAATGAATTCAGATTTAGTTTCGAAGTTCCCGTACCTAAACAATTTGGAAATTTCCTTTTCTCAAATTTTCTTAAGTTCCCGAATTACAATATAAGATTTTCTCTTATAAAATAACATCCATCAAATAAAACCCGGTTCACAAATCTCGAGAGTATTTATAAACACATCCCAATCACCTTCCTTTAAATTCCATATATAAAATAATAAGTATTCTTTTTAAGAATAATAGTTTATTTTCAATACACATTTAAGTAATCATTTAAAATATCCAAAACACTTTTAAACAAAAGACGATACCAATTTCCAATTCCTTTATAAATAATACTAATCGATTTATCAAGCTTATTATTAAAAATTATAATTCATTCAACTAATATCCAAAATTTGACTAACCAACTTTTCGAAATATTTTCAATACTAAAACAGTTTTTAAATTACATAGTTTAATAAATAAAAATCCCTTTTCTAAACAAACATAACTTCTCGATAAAAATCTATTTTTAAAATCCAATATAGCCATTTTAGCAATAAATCTCCCTCGATTTATCACAAATCGACTTGCGTCTCCAATTTCATAACTATTTCCGATTTCAAAAATAGAATCCACTATTTCTTTCTAAACTGATTTCTATATCTCATTATATATTTTCACTGCGAATTTATATTTCCAATTTATCAAATGAAAATCATTTCACTTTATTTATAAACATCGTTTATAAATTTATAAACTCATTTGGGTTTCACTTGTTTATAAAACATTCACATTTATAAACTTCATTTCTAAATCTATCACTTTATAAATCCCATTTATTTTTCAAATCTATTTTAAATATTGATTTCAACTCCTTATCCATATTTTCAGAAATATCTTTTAAAAATTCATTGTTAAAAATCCCTTATATAAATTATTTTAAAATCTCCATCTAAAACATTTTACGAATAGGTAAGTACAAACCCAAAATCAAATCATTGTTTTATCCAAATCAATTTTCCTTAAACTAATCCAAAATTCGATATAAATATTTCCATTTCCAAAATATGCTTTGAATTTCTTTTTAAAATTCAAAAATATTATTTATGGTATTTATAATACCAAAATTAAGGCCAGTTCTACTTTAGCGTCCAATAAATCAAACATATCACAATCCATAGCAGGATTTTCACACACATCATCTATCAACATATATGAAATAAAAATCAACATTTTTGAGGAATCCAGTTGGATCCCTCCAACCTGTCTCCCTACAACCACAAATGTTATATAACATAAAATAATAATAATCCCGCTTCCAAGCGGGATATCGAAATAAAAAGGGTCATCCGCTATTATGCGGGGCACATAGTTACTCATCCGCTCCAATCGGCGGGAATATACCCAATTACTAATATATATACTACTATATTTAATATAACATCCAACTGATAATAATTTATAAATTCATCCAATAATTAACTTTTAACATTATAAATTAAAACCAGTAATCCAAAATGAGTGAGATTTTACTCACCTTGGTTTTTTTATTTGCCAAACATCCAGATTTTGAATTAAATCGAACAATGTTCGATTTAATCTAAAATTCCAGCCGACTCCGAAAAATTCCAAATTAACACCAGATTGTAGATTTCGCAGCTACGAATCAAAGGCGACTTGTCACGTTTTATTTGGACCTAAAACGAACGAGTTACGATTTTGATAAGGATTTGGATTTTATAACTTAAGTAATTAAACAAGTTAATTAATAAACTTAATCACCTTATTCTCTCTAATTTCTCTTCCTCTCACAAACTCAGGCCCTAGAAAAAGGATGCGACCTTCGTCCCATCACTATTGCCGTACTTCTCTACTCCAATACAGAGCTCCCATCGACGAGACAAACCCTAGATCCCACCAATCACCTGCCCTACTCTGGCTCCATCAATTCCTTCCCTCAAAACCAAGTCCGATGCCCCCTCAACATCGCGACATCCCCTACAGCCAGTTACAGGCAAACGTCTGCTCACCCAAAATGGCGTCGCCCCTCACCTGCCATCATGCGCTCCGCCAACCCCTTGGCACTCCTCCCTCGCGTATGAATGTGATTCGCCAATTTCCCCTTTTTTTCTCTCTTGATTTCGAACTGAAGAAGAAGAAAGAGAGGCACGTTTATACATTGGGAGAGTCGGCTTCATATGAAAAGGGTGGCGCGCGATCAGACTAAGGTGGCTCGAGAGTGGTTAGGGTGCGGCTACGATTTGAAATTTTATTTTATTTTATCCAAAATATCTCTCATTACATAAGGTGAAATCTCAATCTCCTATTGAGGCATGCCGCTTGGCATTTCTAATGTTATACCCCTATTCCAAACGCAATGGAACAAGTTTCGAGACCTAATTCGATCGTATGCAGTAGATAGCCTTTTGAACCCAATTATAATATTAAATTTTCAATATTAATCTCAACGCGTTTCTAACCCATACGACCAAACGGTGCATCTGATTGTCACGAAATTTGAAATCTGATAATAATACACTATTACAGATCTAATGGAACTAGTTCCGTCGAATTCTGAGACTGTGCCCCGGATCGCTATTTTTACGCGTCGATTAAATCGACGATTTCAAAAATTTGCGAAATCACTTGAAATTCCAGTTTTAAAACTTACTAACTCCATTCTAACTCAAATAGAATTTATATCAACATTAGAAATCGTTCTGATTCATATTCAACTCAAATTTCAATTATTCAACATTTCCGTATTATGATAAATTGCTATATTTGAAATTTAAATCCATTCAATAATTTCAACCAAAATCTTCATATTCAAAAATCAAGTTATATTCCAAATCCAATATTTAAAACCATTTAAAAGTTCAAAATCAAATGATGGAAAATCTAGGTCGTTACATTCCTCCCCCTTAAAAGAACTTCGTCCCCGAAATTGCTAAGTAGGAAAAATGCTCCGAACCCATTACCTTTCAAAAACCCACTTATTTAACTTGCTATTTCACCTTTCGAATTCCTTTAGTTCAATTCAAACAACTAATTTCCATTCTTCAATCAAAACCCTTTACTTCAATAACAATTTGAAAATAAATCTTAATTAACAAAAAATTTCAAAAATTTTCAAAATTATCTAACACCCTAAATTTTCAAAATTTTTGGCAGAGTCCCTATTATACGGAGAGCCTTTTGCAATATGACAGATATGATAAAAAGATATACATCGGCTCTCATGGCCGAAAAATGCAATATATAACAATATTTTTATTTTTCACGCGCTAAATTCTTAAGCGTACCTTTTTTAGTGTTATTAAGCGAGTTCGCTTAATTTATGAAATTGCACAACCAAAATCAAGCCAAATAGTCTTCTTGTACCTGTACTTACTCAAATAAAACCCATAAGTACCAAAAACATGAAATTTAACAACATTCCATTTATTTAACTAGTTAAACATGCCATTTGCATAAACCAAACATGTTCTCTATGCATTTATAAGTAATTACAAGGTTCTAGCATGAAATTATCCCTTTCAATCGATTTATATTCCTTTTATTCGATTCTTAATAATCCACAAGCAATTTATTTGCATTCAATACATATTCGCACACATTATATTCATATCCATTTCAAATTGATTCTAAATCAATTTATTCACTTCCCATTGAATCACAAAATTTTGTTTTCTTCCGTTTATGTTGAATGACAGTTCAGTCCATGTTATTTGGTGATATATATTTAATAAAATAACCATTCTAGTTTATAGCTATTTTAAATTGATTCCAAATCAATTATCAACTTTTTATTAATCCACATTCAATTTATTCACAAAATCTTGTTTTCTCAATTTTATATTCAACAACCAACCAATCCATGCCAATTTATTTATGAATCATCTCATAAATTAGTTACTTAAGTTGAATTCCTTTCTTATCAGTAATATTCCCAACCATATTCAATTTACACTTAAATTGAATTCATTTATAACTTAAATCATCATCATTTCAATCCATTTCTATTTTATTCGACAACATTTCAAAATATACCTAATTCGCTTACATTTAAGTCGAATTCCATTTATAACTCAAGTTCCATTTCCAATATTCAATTTACTAACCAATTCATCTAATTAGTTACTTCCATTTATAATTCAAAATCTGATTTTTATTTCAAAAATCACTTCAATTGGTTTGACTTGATTTTAACCTTATTTTATAATTCAAATTTTGATTTTCATCTCTTCACCAAAATATCAAACCATTTCATTTTGGTTTTTACATTCCACTATTCCAATTGTATAACTTATTATTTTACCATTCATAATTTCTATACTTAGGTTTCTTCATTCAAAAATTATAACTTAGTTACATAATCACTTCACAATTCATATTTTTATATACAATACAATTTGATATTATTTCAATTCCAATTTAATTTTATTTAACTTATCTTAAGTTAAATCTCAATTCATTCAATCCATTTAAACTTACTCAAGTTAAATTTTAAATCCCAAAATTCAATTTTCACACTTTCTCTCCTTATTAATATCATTCTCAACTTATAAGTTCAAAAACTTATTTCCTGATATTTTTCTAAAATATTTAAATAAGGATTCTAGAATTCAAACACCCGGTATTTATTTCAAATCATTTTGAAATCATATATATATATATATGTATGTATGTATGTATGTATGTATGTATATAGCTCCTTTGGTTTAATAAACCATTCCTTTGGAATTTTCAAAATTAGCTTGGTTTTATCCAAAACAAATTCCCTTCGGAATTTTCAAAACAACAATTGTTTCCAAACAAAAATATCCATATCAAATTATTACGGTAGCAATCCATCACTTAGAAACTCAAAAATGAACACCGATGATGTCGCGATCATCATCAGAATTATTTTCCAGTGACTGAAGTGAGTTCAGTGCTATATCACCTTCAAAATTCATTTCAAACAATTTTTATTCCACAAATATTTTCAAAATAATACCATTTTTATTTTCACAACAATTCGAAAAATATTTTCCAATCCTTCCGGGATTTTAAATCTCCAAATTTTGGGTTTGAATCCATTTTTAGTTTAACTCATTTGTATAAATCAGTCTTATACAATTTCTATTTGGTTATATATAACCATTTCAATTTTATAATCTTGTTTGGATTACAATAATAACAACCAAACACATCAATATACTATAATAATTTCAGAAAATTATTTCTTTTATATCAAAATATAATTTGGGTAAAATTATTTCATTTACCCACTTCAAAACAATACTGTGTCAATTTATAGTGTTTAAGAGTTTAGAAACCCATATCGATATAGTTATCCAGACTGTACCGACCGGAATTCATAAACACTCAACCGATAAATCAACACAATATAAAACAATTTATATTCACTAACAAATATGCACTCATATCTATAATACACTCAGACTCATTCTAGGATACTACCGAACCTATCTCTAATAAGTAATCCCCACCAAAGCCAAGGTATTCACTCAACCTAACCTCTGATACCAACTGTAGGGACTCGCCGTTCCGTACCCTTTGAGCAGAAATTAAATCACACTTGTCCAATACAAATTGTATGGAAAGATGAATAACTATGAGAAAGAAGAGGATAGAAGAAGAAACAGAATCGACAATACAGAATCTCACAATCGCAGCGGAATAAAATAAAATATATAATAATATATCTTTATACAAAGAACTGTAACTGTAATATTGTGATGACCGCCCATGACCCCTGCACCGAACCTAGAGATAGTGCGCTGTAAAGTGTGCCAGGCGACCATGGACGATTGCCAGGGTAAATTTAAACAACAGAATCTATCGTATTACTCACAGCGCATGGACAAAATACAATAGAATATATATATATATAGTGAAGCTTCACAGAATAGAATCTCATCAATAAAACTTCATAATAGTTGAATACAAACATCTGAACAGTCAATACATCAAGCCTCAATACATAACACTCAGAGAATATACAAGCAGCGGAACATCCAGTACATATAGTAAGAAGATAATATGCAATCCTCCAGCTCGTCTTCGACATCAGCACCGTGGAAAGCAAGAACAGCACCTGTCACCTGCTACCTAGTCTGCCCGTCCCAAAATGGACGAACAGCCCAAGGCAATAAGAGTTAAAACATAAAGCCTTGAGTCAGACAACAGTCTTAGTGAGCGGTAAATTAACTAACAACATACCAAAAGAGCATAAAGGAAAAGGAATAGGAATCCAACCCTCCCACTCCACCTCTTTCTACAGTGATAGCCCCCAGACACACACTAAGAAGAAGCAAACATAGCAAAGCATACAATTTAAAGTAAAGAAATTATCACTCAAGTCAAGGGCGATGCTTTCCAAGTACAAACCCCCAAGGCCTAAACCAAGATCAGATAAGCACCCAGAAAATACCGCTCTTGAGACCGAATGACGATACAACCAAACATCCATGACTCTGGTTATCACTGTTATCATTGCTTCGATATCATCGTTAATTGAATGACCGGCTCTTTATTTCATCCGTCCATCAAGGGCTAATTGAAACCCCGGTTCTAGACATAACTCCGCACATCGTCGTGACCCGTGCCTAGGACTATCGAATCTGCCCAGAGTACTTGACTACCAATCAGGAGCCTTCAGGGACTATCGAATCTGCCCAACGTACTCTTTCTTTGAGCATGCTAGAACCTTCAACAACGATGATATCTCAGCCTTCTAGTCATCCTCCTCGACGACTATTTCCATACTAGCTCAAGCGCCTCTCGAGCAAACCATTATCCTTAAACCCGAACCATATCACCGAGTTATCAATCTGCTTGGAATGATCCCGTCTGGATTAGACCAAGGCTATCTCATATCATACTTCGCCTCATCATCATCATAGCAAAGCTTCATCTCAACATCATCATCATCAAATCCATCCATATGAGCTTCATCATCCGCTACATATGCCACGAGCAGCTTTTCCAATTCAAGAGCCTTTCCCTTAGCTTTTGAATCATCTTCGGTCTAAATCAAATCATCAATCATCTAATTCATAGCAATCAATCAAATCAAACATTAATCCAAGTAAACAAGCATTCAAATATGACCTAAATAGACAATTATAACAATAATGGCAGTTTCGTAATTAAAGAGTCAAAAGTCTAACAAGCATGAAAACATGAGCAATATCTCTATAATCTTGATGAATGAACTTGCATAGGTTAACATGTAGTAAAATGGATGCCAAATCATTATGAACAATGGATCTATATGGATCTATACTTAGGATTAGGAAAATGCATGGAAATCACTACTTTAGCACAAAATCAAGCCAACGATCCGATATACTCCTTTGGATCCGTGTGAGAGATAATCACCACTCACCAAATCACCTAAACACCTTAAAAGAAACCCACTTCAGATCTGGACAGCGAAGGATCTAACTCGATCTATCACCAATCCGCTTCAAACGATGAAATCTCTCTTCGAAGGATGAAGATCTTCAATCTAAGCTCTTGGATCTTCGATTTGATCTTCAATATGGATGGAAGGAATCACTAGATTAGAGTGGAGAAAAGAAGTGAAGAAGTGTAGAAGTCGAGCTCTCAAAATGGCAGCACTTCGTCGCTTCAAAATCCGGATCCCAAAAATGAAGAAAAACCCTCCTATTTATAGGCTGAAATACCCCTTAGGTCGTCTGCTCGCAATTAGGTCGTCCGCGACCTACGACCTAAAAACCCACGACCTAACAACGCACCTCTACGACCTAACCAGATGCACTTCTATGACCTAACAGACGCGCATCCATGCACCCAAGTGACCTACGACCTAACGAATGCGCATCCATGCGACCTATCAAATCCAACGACCTACGCGCATCCACGACCTACGACCTAACGAAGATGCAGCCTAGCGACCTAACACAGACCGCTTCCTCGCGACCTAACAATGCCACGACCTAACGACCTAACAAACCTACGACTTAACACACACACGCGACCTAACACTTAGCCAGGATATGACATAACTCCTTAGGTCGTCTAACGACCTAACTACGCTAACTCGCTAACTTTCTTAGGTCGCTGCCTATCCTTAAGTCGCTCAACCCTATAGGTCGCTAACTCCTATAGGTCGCTAACTCCTATAGGTCACTAACCTTCCTTAGGTCGCCTAATTCTATAGGTCGCTACAAACCCTTAAGTCGCTCAAAACCTTAGGTCGCCAACATCCTATAGGTCGCTCCAACCGACCTAACCTACCCCACGACCTAAGCCACCACATGACCTTTCTTCTAAACGACCTAACTATCACATGACCAAACTCCTTAGGTCATTCTAATCCTTAGGTCGCTCTACTTCACTAAGTCGCCTACCCCCTTAACTCGCCAACTTCCTTAGGTCGCTCCAAACCCTCATACGACCTAGGACTTAGACTCTGGACGACTTATCAACAATGCGACCAAATGTCAACTGTTTTACGATGTTTCGATCCGTAAAAATACGGGTCGTTACATTCTCTCCCCCTTAGGAATTTCACCCCCGAAATTCCAAACAAACAGAGAAATCAAAGACTATTCTGCACGCCTACCATCCATAGCAATCAACAAACCATGCATCCAATTCTAGCTTAGCATGAAGAATTCTAAAACTTAGAACAAGTTACAATGTCGTTAGATGACACGACACTCTAGGGCCATACCTTGAAGAGTTCAGGATGAGCTGCTTTCATCCTCTCTTCCACCTCCCATGTACAGTCGTTATCATCATCACTCCATTGTATCTTGAGCAACTTAACTATCTTCCTCCTAAGCTGTTTCGTGTCGGTTTCCACAACACGAAGCGGCTTACGAGGTCTCCTATCGACTGGATCAACTTCGAAATCTTCACAGCTATCAGCAGAAACCACTGTATTCGAGTCGTGCACATACTTCCGTAGATATGATACGTGAAAAACATTGTGCACACCCGACATCTTCTCTGGTAACTCCAATCTATAGGCGAGCTTTCCAATTCGCTCGGTGATCGGGAATGGTCCAACAAATCTCGGAGTCAATTTTCCTTTCTTCCCGAATCGAATAACATTCTTCAGAGGAGAAATCTTCACCCATATCACCTACGTCGAACTCCAAATCCTTACGATGCTTATCGGCATAACTTTTCTGACGGTCTTGGGATGCCTTCATTCGTTGCCGAATGATCTCTATGCAATCCAAAGTCTGTTGAATCATCTTTGGCCCAAGCATCAGCTTTTCTCCTGTCTCTAACCAACATGTCGGAGAGTTACACGGTCTTCCATACAATGCTTCATATGGTGCCATACCAATGCTTGACTGGTAACTGTTATTATACGAAAATTCCACCAAATGAAGGTGATCTTCCCATGATCCTCCGAAATCCAAAACACAAGCTCTGAGGAGATCTTCCAAAACTCGGTTGACTCTCTCGGTCTGACCATCTGTTTGAGGGTGATAAGCTGTACTCAAACACAACTTGGTTCCCAAAACTTCCTGGAAGCTCTTCCAAAATCCACTAGTGAACAATTGGTCTCGATCGCTCACTATACTCTTCGGAATACCATGGAATCGAACTATCCACTTAACATACAACTCTGCCAACTTTGATGCAGTCCTAGTTGATCGAACAGGAATGAATCTTGCACTCTTAGTCAAACGATCTACAATGACCCAAATCCCTTCATTTCCCGTTCTTGTTCTAGGTAACCCATCAATAAAATCCATCGATACTTGCTCCCACTTCCATGTAGGAACTTCTAACGGCTGAAGCAATCCACTTGGCTTCTTCTGTTCGGCTTTTACCAACTGGCAGTTCATACACTTGAAATAAAATTTCCAACATCATTCTTCATACCTTCCCAGTATTAGGTTCTCTTCATATCCCGATACATCTTATTTCCACCTGGATGAATTGTCAGCTTCGAGTGATGACTTTCCTTCAGAACTTCATTCCTTAATTCATCGATATCGGGAACAACTAGTCGTCCTTGCTTCCGAAGCCAACCCTCTCGATCGACCTCGAATCCTTTATCCTTTTCTGGGTCCAATCCAAATTCCAAATCACGGATAATTCTAACAAGCTTATCGTCTCGCTTTTGGCTCTCGCCAATCCTTTCCACAAGAGTCGGTCTTATCGATAAGTTTGCCAACATCTCAGGTTCCAATTCACATCTAGGCCTGAAGTCAAATCCAGCTAAATACTCGAGATTCTTCCATTCTGAAAACATGGATCCCAATCCTGCATGTCTTCGACTTAACGCATCTGCCACTGCGTTAACTTTTCCCGGAGTATAAGCTATACCAAAATCATACGATGCCAAAAACTCTAGCCAACGTTGCTGCCGAAGATTCAAATCCTTTTGGGAGAAAAGATACTTCAATGACTTATGATCCGTAAACAACTCAAATCAAACTCCCAATAGATAATGTCTCCACATCTTCAGAGCAAATACAATCGCCGCCAACTCCAAATCATGAGTCGGATAATTCCTTTCATGCGGCTTCAGTTGTCGACTTGCATACGCAACAACATTATCTCTCTGCATCAGCACTGCTCCAAGTCCAGTACCACATGCGTCGGTGTAAACCACCATCTCATCATTCCCACTTGGAATAGTCAAAACAGGAGCACTTGTCAGTCGCTCTTTCAGGATTCCGAAAGCTTGCTCACACTTATCATCCCATCTGAACACTTGGTTCTTTTTCGTCAATCCTGTCAATGGTGCAGCTACCTTGGAGAAGTCTTTGATAAACCGTCGATAATATCCTGCTAATCCAAGAAAACTTCTCACATCGGATGCATTCTTAGGTCTAACCCAATCCTGGATTGCTGCCACCTTAGCAGGATCAACCGCTATTCCATTTCCAGAGATAACATGGCCTAAGAACCTCACTTCACTCTTCCAGAAGTGACACTTCGAAAACTTAGCCTTCAGCTGATGTTTCCGCAAGATTTCCAAAACAATACGCAAGTGCGTCTTGTGCTCTTCTTCAGTTCTGGAATAAATCATAATATCATCCACGAACACTAGCATGAACTTACTCAACTGATCTCTGAACACTCTATTCATAAGATCCACAAAATATGCTGGTGCATTAGTCAATCCAAACGGCATTACCAGCCACTCAAAGAAACCGGATGGTGTCCTAAAAGCAGTCTTCGGCACACTATCCTTAGCCACTCTTAACTGGTGAAATCCCGTTGCCAAATCCATCTGAGAAAACACCTTAGCTTCGTGAAGCTGATCAAACAAGTCATCTATTCTTGGCAATGGATACTTGTTCTTCTTAGTCACCTTATTCAGCTCACGATAATCCACGCACAACCTCAACGATCCATCCGCTTTGGTTGCAAACACAACTGGTGCACCCCATTCGGACACACTACGCCGAATGAATCCTTTCTGCAAAAGATCATCAACCTGCACCCTCAACTCCTGCTGTTCCCTAGGCGCCATCCGCCTAAGAGGCATCACAACAGGTCTGGCTCCTTCAACTAGATCTATATGAAACTCGATCTCTCTATGTGGCGGTAACCCTTTGACCTCGTCAAAGACATCCTCAAATCCATTAGCGATTGGCACAGATGACAGTCCATCTCGTGGAACAACCAGCGAATACATGAAGCTCATGAAGACGCCTTCTTCATGCTTACATCGTATCACAATCTTTCACCCCTCCACATTCTCGACTATCACCTCCAACCTCTCACAATCAACCTTTGTCGCATACTTCCTAAGCCAATCCATACCCAAAATAATTCCGAACCCCGCAAAGTTCAGAACAAAACAATCACAAACAAAAGAGCAATCATGACTCGATACAATCAGACCACGGCATAGCATACACAAACAAGACGAACCCCCAACTGGATTAGTCACAACCAATGGCCTATCAACAATATCCGGTTCTAAACCCAACCGGCCTACAAGTTCGTTACAAACAAAAGAATGCGACGCTCCAGTATCAAATAGCACTCTAACTGGAACACCACATATGAAAAGAGTACCTTGAACCACTACACTCTTTCCCTTCTCTTCAGCGGTAGGAGCTTTTGAAGATGATGGAACAGCCCCCAAAGCATAAGCTTGCACAATCTGCTTGTCCTTCCGCGGTTCTAGACAATTTCTCTTAACATGCCCCAGCTTGTCACAGTTGTGGCACTTCACCGGCACCTTCGGATTCTTGCAATCCCTGGAGAAATGGCCCTTCTGCTGACAATTGAAACAGGTCACTTCGCTCTTCGGCTTCTTCTGGCCATCCTTACCCTTTTGTTGCTGCTGCTTCCTCTTCTTGTTTCCACCCTGCTGTGGTTTAGATTCTTCCTTGGTCACAGCAACAACAGATCCCTCTTTAGGAAACAGATTCTCATGCCTGAGAGCTTTCTCCACAAGCTTCTCAAATGAATCGTCCAAATGATCCACCAACTGCCTCCCAAGATAACTTTCCAAGCCTGTCACAAACTTCTCATTCTTCTGATACGAAGATTCAATATACGACCGGGCGTACTTGGACAAAGCTTCAAACTTAGAAACATACTCAAGAACTGGTCTTCCACCTTGCTTAAGCTCCACAAACTTCTTGAACAGAACAGACTTCTGAGCTGTAGAAATGAACTTAGCTTCAAATCTAGTTTGGAATTGCTCCCAAGTAATCTCTTCCTCTGGAGTATCAATAGTGATAGAATTCCACCAATCAGAAGCTCTCACTTGAAGCTGTCTCGATGCTAACTTCCTCTTAGTTGCATCCTCAATTCCCAAATCACCAAAAATCCTTCTACAAGCATCTATCCACCTCTGGACTTCAATGGTTGGTTCCGTTCCCAAGAAAACCTTCCCTCCAAGAGCAGAATAATCCTTACACAACTTAGCAAAATCCACCGGCTTAGGAGTTTGAACTTGAACTCCAACATCCATCGATGGCCCCGGAGCTGGCATCCTTCTCATGATCGAAGTCATCTTAGCTTCGAACATAGCAGCATAATCATCAGCCCCTTCAGTAGCACGACCTTCCCTAGCAGCTGGTCTCCCTCTTCGACTCATTCTCAATATCTATAAAAAGAAATGATTAATACACCTAGAGAAACAACTGCATAAGGAATCCAAATCATTCTAAACTACTATATTATATATAGTAATCATCCATCAAAATACAATTATGTCTCTCATACGTAGTTACGACAGCGAGCGTTGGGTAAAATCGATTAACCAAAGCTCTGATACCAAATGTGACGACCGCCCATGACCCCTGCACCGAACCTAGAGATAGTGCGCTGTAAAGTATGCCAGGCGACCATGGACGATTGCCAGGGTAAATTTAAACAACAGAATCTATCGTATTACTTACAGCGCATGGACAAAATACAATAGAATATATATATAGTGAAGCTTCACATAATAGAATCTCATCAATAAAACTTCATAATAGTTGAATACAAACATCTGAACAGTCAATACATCAAGCCTCACTACATAACACTCAGAGAATATACAAGCAGCGGAACATCCAGTACATATAGTAAGAAGATAATATGCAATCCTCCAGCTCGTCTTCGACATCAGCACCGTGGAAATCAAGAACAGCACCTGTCACCTGCTACCTAGTCTGCCCGTCCCAAAATGGACGAACAGCCCAAGGCAATAAGAGTTAAAACATAAAGCCTTGAGTCAGACAACAGTCTTAGTGAGCGGTAAATTAACTAACAACATACCAAAAGAGCATAAAGGAAAAGGAATAGGAATCCAACCCTCCCACTCCACCTCTTTCTACAGTGATAGCCCCCAAACACACACTAAGCAGAAGCAAACATAGCAAAGCATACAATTTAAAGTAAAGAAATTATCACTCGATTCAAGGGCGATGCTTTCCAAGTACAAACCCCCAAGGCCTAAACCAAGATCAGATAAGCACCCAGAAAATACCGCTCTTGAGACCGAATGACGATACAACCAAACATCCATGACTCTGGCTATCACTATTATCATTACTTCGATATCATCGTTAATTGAATGACCGGCTCTTTATTTCATCCGTCCATCAAGGGCTAATGGAAACCCCGGTTCTAGACATAACTCCGCACGCCGTCGTGACCCGTGCCTAGGACTATCGAATCTGCCCAGAGTACTTGACTACCAATCAGAAGCCTTCAGGGACTATCGAATCTGCCCAACGTACTCTTGCTTTGAGCATGCTAGAACCTTCAACAACGATGATATCTCAGCCTTCTAGTCATCCTCCTCGACGACTATTTCCATACTAGCTCAAGCGCCTCTCGAGCAAACCATTATCCTCAAACCCGAACGATATCACTGAGTTATCAATCTGCTTGGAATGATCCCGTCTGGATTAGACCAAGGCTATCTCATATCATACTTCACCTCATCATCATCATAGCAAAGCTTCATCTCAACATCATCATCATCAAATCCATCCATATGAGCTTCATCATCCACAACATATGCCACGAGCAGCTTTTCCAATTCAAGAGCCTTTCCCTTAGCTTTTGAATCATCTTCGGTCTAAATCAAATCATCAATCATCTAATTCATAGCAATCAATCAAATCAAACATTAATCCAAGTAAACAAGCATTCAAATATGACCTAAATAGACAATTATAACAATAATGGTAGTTTCGTAATTAAAGAGTCAAAAGTCTAACAAGCATGAAAACATGAGCAATATCTCTATAATCTTGATGAATGAACTTGCATAGGTTAACATGTAGTAAAATGGATGCCAAATCATTATGAACAATGGATCTATATGGATCTATACTTAGGATTAGGAAAATGCATGGAAATCACTACTTTAGCACAAAATCAAGCCAACGATCCGATATACTCCTTTGGATCCGTGTGAGAGATAATCACCACTCACCAAATCACCTAAACACCTTAAAAGAAACCCACTTCAGATCTGGACAGCGAAGGATCTAACTCGATCTATCACCAATCCGCTTCAAACGATGAAATCTCTCTTCGAAGGATGAAGATCTTCAATCTAAGCTCTAGGATCTTCGATTTGATCTTCAATATGGATGGAAGGAATCACTAGATTAGAGTGGAGAAAAGAAGTGAAGAAGTGTAGAAGTCGAGCTCTCAAAATGGCAGCACTTCGTCGCTTCAAAATCCGGATCCCAAAAATGAAGAAAAACCCTCCTATTTATAGGCTGAAATACCCCTTAGGTCGTCTGCTCGCAATTAGGTCGTCCGCGACCTACGACCTAAAAACCCACGACCTAACAACGCACCTCTACGACCTAACCAGATGCACTTCTACGACCTAACAGACGTGCATCCACGCACCCAAGCGACCTACGACCTAACGAATGCGCATCCATGCGACCTATCAAATCCAACGACCTACGTGCATCCGCGACCTACGACCTAACGAAGATGCAGCCTAGCGACCTAACACAGACCGCTTCCTCGCGACCTAACAATGCCACGACCTAACGACCTAACAAACCTACGACTTAACACACACACGCGACCTAACACTTAGCCATGATATGACATAACTCCTTAGGTCGTCTAACGGCCTAACTACGCTAACTCACTAACTTTCTTAGGTCGCTGCCTATCCTTAAGTCGCTCAACCCTATAGGTTGCTAACTCCTATAGGTCGCTAACTCCTATAGGTAACTAACTCCTATAGGTTGCTAACTCCTATAGGTCGCTAACTCCTATAGGTCGCTAACCTTCCTTAGGTCGCCTAATTCTATAGGTCGCTACAAACCCTTAAGTCGCTCAAAACCTTAGGTCGCCAACATCCTATAGGTCGCTCCAACCGACCTAACCTACCCCATGACCTAAGCCACCACACGACCTATCTTCTAAACGACCTAACTATCACACGACCTAACTCCTTAGGTCATTCTAATCCTTAGGTCGCTCCACTTCACTAAGTTGCCTACCCCCTTAACTCGCCAACTTCCTTAGGTCGCTCCTAACCCTCATACGACCTAGGACTTAGACTCTGGACGACTTATCAACAATGCGACCAAATGTCAACTGTTTTACGATATTTCGATCCGTAAAAATACGGGTCGTTACAAATATACATACAGTCATCAGATTACAACAGTCAACAATCAATCTGGACAGTTATAATAACTTATCCTTACATGTACTGAATATACAGCATAACACACACATCGAAAATAACCAAGTACGTGTAATACGCCTAAAATCCTCCAGCTCGTCTCCTGAGCTCCATAGCATCCTAACCTGGATCTGTAATACTCGGTCTGACCCGAGCATTATAATAAAATAACACATAGGTTAGTCTAGAAAACCAGTGTGAGAAAAACACACTTAATTTGAATTATTACTGTTATCAAATCCGTTGAAAACAAAGGTATCTCGTAAGACCACGCCACACATAAATATGATGGGTTTTTACCTTACGATAACCAAAACATTTTATATCAAAATCATCTGATATTATAATAGTGTCTACAGAAAATAAACTATAAAATAGCTGAAATGCTTGCATCTCACGTTTCAGCATAGTTGGGCACATCTAAAACCGTATAGGCTCGTAGTGGATATTGGATTTTATATAATGACAGGGCTACTGGGATACCGCCCGCCACAGTACACCTCTAGAAAAATGTATCAAGATCGAACCTATCGATCCTTTCCAACACAAGACCAGCCTACCCCTTACTGGATAGTATCGAATATGATCACCACCAATGGGCCCGAAACGAATACAAATGAAAGTGATGATAGATGTCCACTCTAGATGAGCGATGATCATACCCTAATGGGAGCGACCCACATAGCCTTGCTGCATCACCCCTGTTTTAGTCATTCCCGGTTGATGAGGCTTGAGGCTACGTATTACCTTAAGACTAGCATTCATTCTTGAAATGCCAACACTGCCTTATATGCAACGATGCAAATGATAGCATTCATCCATACAAGTTGTTCTGCGTCTGAACAAACTGAATCTCCAAAACCATCTTCATTATTCGAGATATCACAATTCGTAATGCACAAATCAGATCGAAGTGGTTTTCGGATAATTAAATCTGATCCCGGTCTCTTCGAAACGATCAACGAATTTGGCCAGATTTGATAGTCGGTTATTTAACTATCAAATTACATGCATAAGCATTCACTAGGCCCATATTATAAATCTTTTAAAACATTCATTTCAAAATATCTTTACAAAGGTATATATTCAAATCTCTTCCAGTATTTCAATATTTGAAAATGATTTCAAATACTTAAATCCATAACAGGATATTCAACCCATATCAACACTTAGAAATATTCCCCAATCCAACTTATAATTCATTACTTGAAAAATATTTCTATATAAATCATTTCGTCGCTAAAATATCTCCAAAAACTTTAATTCCAATACTTAGGAAAATTTTATAAGTCTATTTCCCAAAAATCATTTCTAATACCCGTACGTTGAAAATATTTCATAACTTATCTCATAAATCTCCGGAATTTTTATTAACCCATTTTACAATTCTCTAAAAATTTATCGATTATACTTATATATAATTCAACTAACAATTTATAACTTCTTTAATGAATTCAGATTCACTTTCGAAGTTCTCGTATCTAAACAATTTGGATATTTCCTTTTCTCAAATTTTCTTAAGTTCCCGAATTCCATTATAAGATTTTCTCTTATAAAATCACATCCATCAAATAAAACCTGGTTCACAAATCTTAAGAGTATTAAGAATAATAGTTTATTTTCAAAAGAGGAAATTAGTTTAAAGGAAAAACTTTATGCTAATTTTTAAATTTAGGACGAAACTTTTAAAATTTAGCCCCAAGGACAGTAACGCATTCTATTCAACCAACTTCAACTGTTTCCTCCATCGTCTAAATCCATCGTCTGAAGCCTGCCATAGCCGCCCTAGCCCTAACCTGCCGTAGCCGCCACTGCCCTAGCCCTAACCTGCCGTAGTCGTCGCCACTCAAGTCGCCGTCGTTCAAGCCACCGCCAACGTCGAAGCTCCCGCCGTCCATTCCAAAATTGAAAAAAAAACTTAATTCAACACTCTAATCCAAATGTAAATTGAAAATTTCATGAAAATTGAAGTCGAGTGCCACTAAATCTAGAGGTAAGAAACAAATGGAGAAGCGGAACACACAAGAAGAAGAAAGTCAAAAAGTTTTAATCACAAGTTGAATGATATTTAGATATAGCATTTCAACATTTGAAACACAATAGACATTTTTTAATATGCATAATGATAGTTGAATGTATCATTTTATAGTTAGATTGATAATTACAGAATGATAGTATCATTTTATTCATTATATGCATTATGTTGGAATGATAGATGAAAATAGCATTCCAGTTTTTGAAAATGTTAGATGGTAGTTAGATTGATAATTGCAGAATGATAGTTGAAAATATCATTTTATTTATTGCATGTGTTATGTTGGAATGATAGAAGAAAATAGCATTACAGTTTTTGATAAATGTTAGATGATAGTTAGATTGATAATTACAGAATGATAGTTGAATGTATCATTTTATTTGTTACATGCATTATGTTGGAATGATGAATGAAAATAGCATTTCAGTTTTTTATAAATGTTAGATGATAGTTAGATTGATAATTGCAGAATGATAGTTGAATGTATCATTTTATTAATTGCATATGTTATGTTGAAATGATAGACGAAAATAACATTCCAGTTTTTGATTGATACAGTATTTCAACCTTTAAATTGTTAAAGCATGGATTAAAAAAGAGTAATGATAGACAAATATAGCATTTTAAAAAAATGATAGATGAAAATAGCATTATAGTTTGTTAAATATAAAATTATTCATTGCTCGTTCTTTGTACAGGAATCCAAAGCTAAAAAATCAAAGAAAGCAAAACCTACAGAAGGAGGAAAAAAAATCAAGGAATGAATCTCAAAACAAAATTCAGTACAGATGTAGTTTGATTCCAATGATAAAAATTTAGTACAAAAACTAAAGTAGTCGCCACCACCTACAGACCATCACCTTGGTCTGACGAACGAGCTTCTCTTTCGTCTGAAAGAGCTCCGCCTTCGTCCGCGGTTGCGTCGCCTTCGCCTGCGGTTGCGCCGCCGATGCCTGTTCTTGTGATGCAGCGCCGCCTATTAATTATTGTGATGCCGCCGTCCGTACTAGTGATTTGATAACGAGATTTGAGAACAGTTTAATTTTTTTGTGAAGAATTTCCTTCAGACGAAAGAATAAAACTTGCGTCCTTTAAGCATAAAATTAATTGCCGCGTCCTTCATTCCAAAAAGAATGCTAAGTTTTTCCCTCAGCCGATTTTCCTATTTTCAAAACATGTTTAAGTAATCATTTAAAATATCCAAAACAGTTTTAAACAAACGACGATGCCCATTTTCAATTCCTTTATAAATATACTAATCGATTTACCAAGCTTATTATAAAAATTATAATTCATTCAACTAATATCCAATATTTGACTAACCAACTTTTCGAAATATTTTCAATACTAAAACAGTTTTTAAATTACATAGTTTAATAAATAAAAATCCCTTTTCTAAACAAAATTAACTTCTCGATAAAAATCTATTTTTAAAATCTAATATACGCATTTTAGCATTTATAAATCTCTCTCGATTTATCCCAAATCGACTTGCGTCTCCAATTTCATAACTATTTCCGATTTCAAAAATAGAATCCACTATTTCTTTCTAAACTGATTTCGATATCTCATTATAAATTCTTACAGCGAATTTATATATCCAATTTATCAAATGAAAATCATTTCACTTTATTTATAAACATCGTTGATAAATTTATAAACTCATTTGGGTTTCACTTATTTATAAAACATTCTCATTTATAATCTTCATTTTTAAATCTATCACTTTATAAATCCCATTTATTTTTCAAATCTATTTTGAATATTGATTTCAACTCCTTATCCATATTTTCAAGAATATCTTTTAAAAATCCATTGTTAAAAATCCCTTATATAAATTATTTTAAAATCTCTATCTAAAACATTTTACGAATAGTTAAGTACAATCCCAAAATCAAATCATTGTTTTATCCAAATTAATTTTCCTTAAAGTAATCCAAAATTCAATATAAATATTTCCATTTTTAGAATATCCTTTGTATTTCTTTTTAAAATTGAAAAATATTATTTATGGTATTTATAATACCAAAATTAAGGCCAGTGCTACTATAACATCCAATAAATCAAACATATCACAATCCATAGCAGGATATTCACACACATCATATATCACTACTGCTGCACTTCTCTCCTCCAATACCAAAGCTCCCATCGACGAGACGAACCCTAGATCCCACCAATCACCCGCCCTACTCTGGCTCTATCGATTCCTTCACTCGAAACCAAGTCTAATGCCCCACTCAACATCGCGACATCCCCTACAGCCTTCTATAGGCGAACGTCAGCTCACCCAAAATGGCGTCGCCCCTCACCTGCCATCATGCGCTCCGCTAACCCCCCGGCACTCCTCCCTCGCGTGCGAACGTGATTTGCCCATTTCCCCCCTTTTCTCTCTCTCTTGATTTTGAACTGAAGAAGAAGAAAGAGAGGCGCATTTATACAATGGGAGAGTCGGCTTCGTATGAAAAGGGTGACGCGCGACCAGACTAAGGTGGCTCGAGAGTGGTTAGGGTGCGGCTACGATTTGAAATTTTATTTTATTTAAAATATCTCTCATTACATACGGTGAAATCTCAATCTCCTATTGAGGCAAGCCGCCTGGTGTTCCTAATGTTATACCCCTATTCCGAACGCAATGGAACAAGTTTCGAGACCTAATTCGATCGTATATAGAAGATAGCTTTTTGAACCCAATTATAATATTAAATTTTCAACATTAATCTCAATGCGTTTCTATCCCATACGACCAAACGGTGCATCTGATCACCATGAAATTTGAATTCGATAATAATATACTATTATGGATCCAATGGAACTGGTTCCGTCGAATTCCGAGACTGTGCCCCGGATCGCTATTTTTACGCGTCGATTAAATCGACGATTTCAAAAATGTGCGAAATCACTTGAAATTCCAGGTTTAAAACTTACTAACTCAATTCTAATTTAAATAGAATTTAAATTTACATTAGAAATTGTTTCAATTCATATTCAACTCAAATTTCAATTATTCACCATTTACGTATTACGATAAATCGCTATATTTGAAATTTAAATTCATTCTATAATTTCAACCAAAATCTTCATATTCAAAAATAAATTTATATTCCAAATCCAATATTTAAAACCATTTAAATGTTCAAAATCAAATGATGGAAAATCTGGGTCGTTACAGTTAACTCATTTGGAGTAGAAGGAAAACCAACTCAAAAAATGTTGAAATGGAGATAAGTTTTCTATTATGATCAACTACGACTGATTGATCCAAAGTTTTCGAAATCACATACGATCGATATGGGGTATTGGTGATGGTATGGGGAGGCCACATAATCCATTGCATGTGATTATAAGTGGATAGGTGGAGTTTTAGTTTTGGAAAGATGGTTCAAACATAATGGAGTTGGAGTCTCTAAAGTAGCACTTTAGGGTTTCGAACATGGAGCTATGGTCTTTAAGTGGAGAGGATTTGGGACGAATTAGGGAAACATGACATGAAGTTGGAAATTGAGTGGACTTAGTCTACACGGCTAAGTCTTAGAACCAATACAATTCGATGCTAAACCATTATGGTTTGGCACTAACCAATCCCAACTATGGGATCTTAAAGGAAGGCGCTTCTAGGCGCATGAAGGAAGGGAATGCTCTTTGGTCCACTTGACCTCAGACTCCAGGCTTGAAGGTAATGAACTTCGGGTAATGATAGAGTAGGGTCACAATCGACCCATAACTGTTGTGGGCCAATGGAGGTGGCAGCACAAGGAGCCTCCATTATCGATCGTTGGGTGTTTGGTATTATGGGCATTGAGTTATGGCGGTGGAAAGTTTGATGTGATGGTGGAGCAGTTTACTTCTCTAACTTCGGGATTTGCCTAGGAAACATAATGAAGAACTTTAGGCTCAACAAGTCGTATTGATCAAGTACTTTGTATGAGAAGTGACTATGGCACGAGAGGAATTATCGGGTGGGTGAGTGCCTAGTGATCGCTTACAAAGTAGATAAGAGGTGGTTCTACTATTGGTACATATGCCAAAGAAAGGTGTTCTTTTAGGGCAGGGTAGTCTAAGTGTACCTTGTGGTAGTTCGAGTGTATCCTTGAGTTGGACATCTAAGTGTCCATATCCCTAGCCATCTGAGTGGACGTGAGTTTGAGTACTGAGTACTTGTGACTAACTAGTTGCTGACCATCTGAGTTGGTCACATAAGTTATCTAGGAACATTTGAAGTATGATTCCATGTTTGATTACTATATGTGCTAAAAATGTTGTGTTTGTCTTGATTATTGTACGAGGATGGATGTCTTATGATGTAGGTATTATAATGTTAAATACCCTAACACCCATATTGTACTTGTGTTGTACACCCATAAGATGATAGAGTAGCATATATCATGTTATGTGATAATTTGTTGAATGTAGGGACATGACAGGTATGACTTCTCATACTTAGTTTTCCTATGTACTATATTAGCTTTTATAGTATCCTAAGATTATTTATCGCTCACACTAAACCATTGTACGACTCGAGGTTTTATGTTTTGCTTCTTATTATCTTGGCTACTCTTAAATCAGTAGACTAGATACCAGGTCTGAAATTAACGCAAGGAGTTATTCAAAGGACGAGCAAGGACTAGAGTTTGTTTATACTTATATTTTAGAGCTTACCATTAATCCATTGTAAAGCACTATGGAGCCCTTATTAGTGCTTGACTATTAGAGACAGTATTAGAGTTTATTGTTCGATGTATAAACTCTATTTATGTTGTATAACTATTGTGAATCTTTCTATGGTTCGTTTTAGTTATGTGTATCCGTCTTTACTATTTTATATCTATGTTAGTTATTATGCATTGAACTATGCGTTCTGAGATATATGATAGTGCAACTATGATACTATCTGTTGTAAGGAAAGGAAAATAAACCATAAAAGGAGGTGAATTATGATTTTGGACAAGGAATGTAGTGGTAAGTAGTTCAAGTGTAAGTCGCATATAGTACTTAGATCGATTGACTTTGGAGTAGATTGAATGACTGGTTATAGGATGATGCTGGATACAAATAGGAAAGTGACTTTTATAAGGATTAGTGGACTGGGCACGATATTGTCATAAGTCATGATCCCGATAGTCGTATAAATTTGGATACGAGAAATTTCTAATAACAAAAGAAAGATTGTGGTTATGGTTAGAAAGAGGAAAAGTGAACCAAATTATTGTGTTGAAGTATTATAGAGAAGAGACATTTACCCATTAACAAAACTAAATGGGTTAAGATTCATATGAAGAATATTTTGGGCCTAAGTTGTACTTAATTGGTATTGGGAAATTTCTGAAGATATATTTGAAGTAGAATTGACTTAGAAAAATTTGGTACTAAAAGAGAAATGAGTGATATTGGAGTTTCAACCGATTGGATCCTGTTAACCCACTAATTGAAAATATTTTGGAAATATGGATGAAGATTTTAGAGTTTATTGAGGATAGAGTCCCGGTGACCCAATGATGCTACTATATGATCTGACTCGTTGATTGATCCATAGTGCATAAATTGAAATTAGTTTACATTTATATTCTTTTGTTTTGTATCATTGCGGTGATGGTCAAAGATGGTAGCAATTGATATTTAGGATGCTTTGTTGTTTGATATCGTTGTAAAGGTAAATTGATTGAGTTGATATGTGGAAGGGTGTTGTTGACCTGATGTGGTAGGTAGCGTTACACCATTTGAGTTATATGGCGTAAGTGGATGATGTTCTCCAAGCAAGTGATTGTTATCATTCTATATATGTTTTAGGAAGATAGTTATAGATTCTCGATATTTGAGTAATGGGCATGATTTTGAGTATACGATTTGGATATATTAGACGTGACATGAATTTGATGGTATGTTCACTATGCTAGGACATCATTCCTTTTTTCGATGTTCCTAGATTGGTCATGGCGTAAGAAGTTACTATACTAGTATTTTGTTGATTTGATTTATATGGCATGACACCATTCCTTATTGAGTTGTCTCATCCATAATATGGATGAATAATAAGTCGGAGAGGTAATATATGAGGAAAAAATACTGTTGATTGTTTATTATAGAAAATGAATTGAGCTTGAATTTTGCTTGTGAAGGGTATTGAGTGTGAATTCTTTATTTTAAAGGAAATTCTAGATTAGATTTGGTATAAAGTTTTATGAGGATAAATATTTTGGTATGTTGGAGAGTACGTAGAAATATTCGAATATGGATAAGTATAAAGATCATATGTGTTAGTGTTAATTATGGACGGATGGAGTATTAAGAATTTTATAGATAGATGTCATTTAGAGAATAAAGAAATGATGTAGAGTTGTAATTCCTATTTATAAAAGATATTCCAGTTTGGATTGGCGGCAAGGATTATAGGAGAACTATTTCTGATTGGTGTAGATAAAGGATTTCTAATGGATTTATGCTATTGAGATGAATCTAATTTTAGGAATTGAAGAAAAGATGCACAAGATTGAATGGATATTAAAGTAAAATAAAGAAGTACCACAGAGTGGTGTGAATTTAGGTGTTATGTGGTAATCGAAGAAAATTTTATTAGAAATACCAAAGGGAAGGTGTATGGTTTGCCCGCATAGAAGATGCAGAGGAGATTTTATGTAAAATGAGGTTTGGAAGTTCAGATGTGATTTTTATTAAGTAGTAGATAGATTCTTGTCAATTATCCCTTAGGCTGAGGAGAAACTGTCTATTCAGAGAAACTCTCTTGGACTATCGACTTAAAGGTGCATAATTTACATTACATGTAAGGTGCATGTAGACAATGTATTATATAGTCGATCCTTTTAACTCTATCTCTAACTTAGGTTACCATTTTTTTAGGTTAGGATTTCGCTTAGATTGAGGATTTTTGGTTAGTTTGGTTGTGTTTGGCTGAGTATAATAGGATTACCCTTGTTTGGATGTTTGCTTAGTTGTAGGCTGTAGAATTTAGGATGGAATGTTTGGATAATCGAGGAGGTGAGACTTTGAATATTGAGCTCGTTGGATACTAGAAGAAGTAATATCATAAGCGTAATAATACCACTCAAGTTGGATTTTAAATTCAGATGGGATATATGTTATATTCATCAGGTTAAGACATCGATTATTTTGAATATCCGTGGGTGGAAGAAGGAATAGTATGATAGTTTAAGTCTTTTGCATTTGTTTGGGTAACACACCGTCCACATTTGAGTTTAGCAATCCGGAAGATGAATTATGGAAACTACTATTGGATGATTTAGGTGTTAAATGTGTGCGTTTAGGAATGGTATGAGATGCTATAAATTGGTTTAGGCACGTTGGTGCTAAGGCTACCTGTTGTTATGCATTGTGGCACTGATTATTTGAGATGGTAGCAGAAATTTCAAAGGTTGTATATATGCACGTATGATTGGGAAAAGTATTTTGGGATGAGTGATGTCAGTAGTAGAGTTTGCTAGATTTAATCAGGAGAAAAATTTGGATAGAGATGATTGGAAAGTGAGAAGTAGATCTGATCTTTTCAATTCGATTCCATTTGATTGATTATTATTTTACTTAATATCTAGATTTGGCTGAATGATTGTTTGGACTCATTATTGTTTTATCTATGTTATGGATTTGTTTGTTTTTTGATATGTTTTGTATGCCGTGATATCATGATTTACTGCTATACATGTTCACCATATGATACGCTAGTGCTATTGGTTGTGCATACATATAGAATTTATAGGATCGCCCTAGGATGTTTGCATCATGCTTTATATGTCATATCATCTCATTCATATAGGAGGTCCCAAATGTTAGATGTTGCATATATATATATATATTATCATATATCAATGCATACATATTCTAATGTTATGTTGTTGATTGCATTTCATAAAAGTACACAAACACTGTTATGTATACTAATGAAACACATGCACATATTTTATGAATTTGATTTCTAATTTCATATGTTGTGTATGGATGTTTGGTTTGACTGGTTGCTTTGTTGCATGGACGATTGTTTGGATGAATGGTTGTATGATTGACTGTATGTTATATATTTAGGCAATACAAAAGAGTGCAATACATTCTTTATCCCTTGTGAATTTCGAGGAAAAAATTCTTTTAAGGGGAAGAATGTAATACCACAAAATTTCGTATATAACTTAAATAATTGTTGTAATTAATAATAAATAAATTTTAAATCTAATTGGAGGGTAATTTAGAAAAATTTAATATAAGGGTAAAATCGTAAATTTTACAAATGGTTGAATTAGCTGATGGGAGTTGCACCCTTGCATAACTCTCATGTTTCTGGTCCAGGTGAAGTATTCATTTACCTAAATCGTATACAATATGAACGAGATATCAAGGTTTTGAGTTAGCGAGTTGGATTCCTGCGTAGACAGCGGGTTTGGGCTTGGGCTGAGTTGGGCCAGGTCCATAATTTGAAATTGAAATTACTACCATTTCATATTTTCCCTCCTAAAGCCCAAATATATGTACGTATATCCAGTTTCTCATTTTTCTAACATCTTATTTTCAAAACTTATCGATTCGATCTTCTTACTATTCAATCATTTCAATATCAAAATCACAAATCCCAATGAAATTAAACGAGGCAAATTGCAATTGAATTTTGGTAGAGTTCTCTATCATCTGGAATAAATATCAAGGGCTAATTCAAAAGGTTGGAATTTCTACAGTTTCTAGACATCGGAGGAGATCGAGTTTCTTTGGCTTGGAATTAGTGAGTGTGGCTTCTCTGAGTCTCATATAATGCTATAATATTGATATGAGATGCTTTAAGACTGATTTAGGATTAAATTATAATGTAAAATAGCCTAAAGAATATAATATGAAACATTGACATGAAAAATACTTATATTGAACTTAAGAAATTAAAGAAAACTTATTTACCACAAACTTGAATCAAAATCGTATAGAAACCTAATTTAAATGAATATGGATATCATAAGGCACTAGAAACATGTTAAATAGCGTGTGTGTATATGATATAGGATCACTAGAAACAAAGAACGAAGGATGAAATCGAAATATGGAATAGGAAATCAAAACATAAAGAAAAATTCTCGTATTATCCTTGTGCATCGGTGCACTGGTGGTGCACTCCGATCCACCGATGGGCAAGTCAAATTGGGCATGCTGATGCATTTGAATGCCCGAATCAATGTACAATGACTTTTTTTTTGAATGATGATCTTTGAGGACTTTGGGAACATATTTGCTTTTGGTTGGTTGCTGTTTGGATATGTAGATCGATGTATGGAGGTGGATATGTGTGCTTTGAAATGGTAACGGATTCCTCTAGACAAGTATGGTGTGTAGTTTGATGACGGCGAGGCTCGACATTCGGATACGTAGCTTGGTAATTAGGGGAGCATGTAAGATCTATACGGGAACAATGAAATATGAATATAGTTTTTATGGCTTTGGGTATTGAAGTTTTCGATAAAGTATAAATCTATGGTTAATGATACAAATACCTAAATCTTATAGCGCAAGCGGCAGGTCCTTAGTTCATGGTATTGATGTGACGTTCTCCTATAGAGCTTTGAGGTTGGTCCAGGAGTGTTTACCTGTAGCCCACGCATTGTGGACCAGGTGTGAGTCCAATGCATGGCTATCCATTACCGCACATGGCGAGACTGGATAGTCGTTGACGTGTAATCCTTTACTACAGGGGGCGAGACCAGATTATAGTCAGGATTATTTGGATAGTATAATATTATTCTATAGCATGGTGTAAGCAGATTCAAAAGGTATTATACTTAGGTTTAAATCATGCTATATCACTATCATAGTAGTATACTTATATTAAATTTTCTTTACTCACATAAATGTATGTATGACCTACTCCTATATTTTTCTATCTATATTCTTCAGGTTGATGGAGTCTAGAGGCATGAAGGATCTGGAGACGAAACTTGTATATACCGCATATATCATAAATAAAATATGTATATTAAAGACTTGATGTGACAATGTGTGGCATTAATATTTGGTCTTGGATTGTACAGACTTATGTTTTGGTATTAGATATGTACTTAGACATATATATTTGTGTAATACGATATTTTGTGTGAAAATCCGCTATGATACACTGATAGTTATCGGTAGTTTAGTTTTTGTTTTATGCTCTCTCTATGTATATCATATGTATCATCACCCAACGACTCATCGTTTTGGAACTTCGTTGTGCGGTTATGGGATTTCGAAAAGGTGGGTTGTTACAGCTTGCTTGTTCCAAGTAGTGATGAGCTCCAGGGTTCTAATTGGGCTATCAAGGTAGATCTTATTTTCAATAATTTCGACCTTGACATGTACAAGAGTGGTGTGTAGTTCTCGCATTCTCTTAGAGGTTGGCTCAGTATAATGAGAAGATGAATTTGCTATGTCTTGGACGAAGGTCCTGGCATAAATAGAAACTTCGTGTTGTTCATGCATCTCTCAGTTGTTTCCCAATGAACTATGCTTCTGGCACATTCGGGAGTGTTGATTGGCTCTTGCATTCCCTCAGAATTGTTGTACTATGATAGTCTAGCTTGAGCGCGATTCGCGAGGGTTTCGCGTACTCTCTCAAATGTTATAATTTGATTGATGGCCCTACTAGGAGCCTGGGATTCGTTGAGCTCTCGCACTCTCTCAGGGAGAACTAATGAAGCGGGCTTGTTCCTAATATTGGCATGACTGATTGAATGATTTTGTACCCTCTTAGGTTGGCTGTTGTAAATGATTGCCGCCTCTTACTAGAGGATGAGTACTCCTTTCTTGGTTTATTATAAAAAAATGTTGTAGCACTTATTGATTACTATTGATACAACCGACACCTCCTTTTATGAGAAATTTCATGGTGAATCTTTGATATGCTACGACTACATCAAGATCAGCTAGTGTTGGCCTCCCTATAAGAAAGTTATAAGCAAACGGGTGGTCCTGCACCATTACATTTACATGTATTTTGGAGGAGCAGAGTTCCTCGTCGAAGGTGATCACATGCAGGGTCGAACCTAGAGGGACAATCCTAACCCCACTGAAGTTGTAAATGGGAAAAACATAAGGAGTGAGACTCGATGATAGAAGCTAAATTTGTTTGAAAACATTCTTGAACATGGCATTAACAGAGCTACCCCCATCAATTAAGACTGATGTACTTTGGTGGTGGTGATGTTGACCAAGATGACCATGGGATCATGGTGAGGGTAGCTAATGCCTCTTTTTTCTTTTGTTGTGAAGGTGATGTCTACGTCATTGGTGGTGTGATGATTAAATTATTGGAACTTGCAATATTTCCCATTTCCTCATGGCTCCTCCTTTCACCTTGAGTGGGCATGAGGAGGCCCTAAGAACGGGGCACAATTCCTGGTGGTGAGATGGATGGTTTTAATATCGCGAGTCAGTAAAGCATAATTTGCATACTTGCGTTTTAATTGAGAGTCATCTTCAGAGCATTTCTTGTTGTGCTTCTAACGGCCATTTTTCCTGTAACTATTCTCACCGCTTGAGCATCTCTTATTGCCTCGCCGACCCTCTTTATCATTATTGGACAAGTTATCTTTATCTACCCATATGATGTCGTTGGCTTTTTGAAAGAAGTCTGTTAAGTATGAGGCGGATTGCTTCCAACGTACCTTCCACAATTTAGAGCAGGAACTCAACCAAGAGCATAACGCGACTAGTAGGATATTCTTTGTTAGGAACTCCTATCTACAAGTTTTGATGACGACAAACCATATAATTATACATATATATCTCATATCTTATTCTTGCAGAGACTCAAGGATACAACTTGAAGCATGGAGCATGGATCACAGCAGTAGAGAAATAAATATTGTATACAAATCTTAGAAATAATATGTAAAATCTCCCTGGGTTTTGTATATGATATAAAACAAACATATTTACACAGAAAGAAGATTTTACAAAATCCAAACGTCTGGTCCCAGGCTCTGGAAATTTTATAGATAATACATGACCAGACGTCTAGTCATCACAATCCTGACGTCTGGATTTTGCTCTGGGAATTTTTTAAAATATTCAACTGTCAAAATCTAAAAGGTTGCTTCTGCATCTCTTCTTCAAATCGGTTCTACCCAAAACAGAAGCAACTCTAGAAATAAAAAGATATGGTAGCAACACTTCAAATCAATCTTTTCACAACTATAAATACATCAGTGATTCCATGATTAAAGTAACTAATTTCTGATTTCTTTTCTCTATATCTACTTTGGACTCAAATTCAAGTTACTCATATTTGCTATCAATATTTCAACCAAAGATCATTAACTTTGGTTCAATTTTCTTCCATATTTCCAAAGCACACACATATTCATATCTATACATATCCAATGGAGATTATAGAAAGACTTGTATGTATTTTCAATATCAATGTTAATCAGAGCACATTCTTGATGAAAGATTTCTATTGTAACAAGCCTATTCCTCCGGGTGAAGCGAGGATTATCGATTAGTGAAATTGCAAAGAGGAGGTTCGGGACTGGACATAGGACGGGAGGTCCGAACCAGTATAAAATTTCTGGTGTGATCTTTTTCATTTTACTGTTATCTCATTATCTTAATTTATCTTATATATAATAATTACTTGTCATATACATAGTATACGATCCATATAGACTTTTATTTGGTCTTAGAGTAAGGTTAGTTCAAATCAAAGTAACACGTATTTAAGATCTGTTAATATGGAAAGTATCTTTCAAGAAGGTCAGTCAACTGCACGTCCTCCACTATTCACTGGATCTAACTATGCATATTGGTCAACACGTATGAGAATTTTTATGGAAGCAAATGGTTTAGAAATATGGTCAGCAACTCAAATTAAGTATGTAGCACCTGAAACAAATATTAGCACATGGACAGATGCACAAAAAACTATTGCTTCTAATTATGCTAAAGCTATGAATGTACTTTTTTGCTCCCTTGATAAAAATGAATTTCACGTGTTATGTTATGTGCCACTGCTTATGATATATGGCGTACTTTACAAGTTACACATGAAGGTACAACTAAGGTCAAACAAACAAAAATATCAATTTTATAAAATCAATTCTCATCTTTCAAAATGAAACAAAATGAGTTAATTGTTGACATGTATTCCAGATTTCAAACTATACAACACGACCTTATGGCACTAGGAGTCAAATTTACTGATTTTGATTTAGTATCTCGAATTCTCAACTCTTTAACAATTGAGTGGGAAAGAAAAGTATTAGCTATCGAAGAAGCTAATGATCTTTCTGAACTCAAAGTTGAAGATTTGATTGGAAATTTAATGTCGCATGAAGCTAAATTGCAGGCCAGAAAGGAACAAAACCATGAAAAGTAGAACATAGCATTTCAAGCAAGCAATGAAGATTCTGAAATGGATGAAGATTAAATTGTATTCATTGCCAAGAACTACAACAAATTTAAGAAATTCAAGAAAATGAAGAGATTCCAAAATGGCGGAAAATCAAACTCATCAAATCAAACTTCGATCAAGTGTTTTGAATGTGATCAGTTCGGACACATGAAGTAGGATTGCCCAAAACTCAACAACAAGAAAAAGAAAAATAAATTTGAGAAATTTAAGAAAAAGATAAAAGCATTCCAAGTCACATGGGATGACTTTGACTCTTCCTCTTTATCCGGCAGTGACAGTGAAAGTGATAAGGTGCGAGCAAATGTATGTTTCATGGCAAATATTGATGAGTTACTTTTTGAACTATCCTGTGATGAATTAATGGAAATTAGCGTCGAATTAGATGATAAGTACAGAGAATCAAAAAAATTAAATAAAGAATACTTAGGAAAATTAAATAGATCAGAATTAGAAATTGGATTATAAAAAGATGAAAAGACTATTTTAGAAGAAGAATTAGATGTTGTACAAAAAGATAATAAAGAGATGTTAGCTAAAAATTGTCTTCTTTTACAAGAACTAGAAAATTTGAAAAATGATAAAGAAAAACTTGAAAAAGAGAAAATTAATTTACTAAATCAAGTAGAACACAAAAAATAGAAATCAGTGAACTCTCAAACAAGTTAGATAAAATCACTAATAATGTTATAAAATTTAACAAAGGAAAGCAAGACTTGGAAATTTAATTAAAATTTCCAAGTCATTCAAAAATTTAAATGGACCAGGATTTAAGGATAAGACAAAACCTACAAAATATAGTAAGATTTATACTAAGATCAAAAAACCTTCTCCCAAAAATGAGAAATTGATCTCAAATTCAAAAATGATTAAAATATGGGTTCCTAAAACAAATAATAACTTAATTAAACAGAAATATATATAATTATATAAATGAAGTAGTTCATAATAATAATTATATTTCAAAAGGAACCAGACCATCATGGGTATGGTTACCCTCATCTACTAACACTTAGAATCCAAAAATAAAAAGGGTACCAATTTAAACTTTCTTATTTTTGCAGGTACCCAAATACAAAAATAAAGAGAAATGGATACTAGATAGTGGATGCTCCAAACACATGATGGGAAATGCTCACATGCTGTTAAATATAAAATACATTGATGGTGGTACTATAACTTTTGGCGATAACTCAAAAGGATTCGTCATTGGCATTGGAGAAGTCGTCAATATTGGTATCTCTAATTCTCCTATTATTTCAAATGTTTTATTAGTAGAAAACCTAAAACATAATCTTCTTAGTATAAGTCAGTTATGTGATAAAGGGTTTGAAATAAAATTTGTAAAAGATAAATGTAAAATTCTTGATCAAAATAAAAATCTACTCTTTGAAGGATTTAGAAATCGTAATATATATATCCTGAATATGAATATTAAAAACAATTCAGATTTATGTCTAGCCATAAATCATGTTGATCCCTGGATTTGGCATAAACGTTTTTGCCATAAAAATTTTAAATGTATTAACAAACTAGAAAAACATGATCTAGTTAGAGGTCTTCCTAAAATTAGCTATAAAATTAAAAATTTATGTGATGCATGTCAAATGGGAAAATTAAAGAAAAGTTCTTTCAAATCTAAAAATAAAATATCCACCAAACAACCATTAGAACTGCTTCATTTAGATTTATTTGGACTAACCCAAGTACGGTCAATAAATCATAACAAATATGTGTTCGTGATTGTAGAAGATTTTTCAAGATATACTTGGACATTGTTTTTAAAACATAAAAGTGGCACCTTTGGTATGTTTAAAATCTTTGCAAAATGAATTACTAACTTAATGGATTTAAAGATTAAAAATATACGCAGTGATCATGGAGGAGAATTCGAAAATGAACTTTTCACTGATTTTTGAAACAAAAAAGGAATTAGTCATAATTTTTCGTTTCCACGAACACCACAACAAAATGGTGTAGTTGAACGGAAAAACAGAACTTTACAGGAATGTGCATGAACATTACTAAATAGTAGTAGCCCACCCAAACATTTTTGGGCTGAAGCTATTGCCACTGCCATTGCCACTGCCTGCTATGTATTGAATCGTGTCACACTTCGACATATGACTAAGAATACATGTTATGAAATATTGTATGGAAAGAAACCCAAAGTTTCGTATTTTAGAACTTTTGGTTCAAAATGTTTTATTTTAAATACTAAGGATAATCTTGGAAATTTTGATCCTAAAGCTGATGAAGGAATTTTCATTGGTTATTCGAATCGCGGTAAAGCTTATAGAATTTATAATAAACGAACAAATACTATAGAAGAAAGCTTACATGTGTTATTTGATGAAAATTTTCAGCAAACTATTAAAGAAGATGAAGATGACATCTTGACTAAAAATCAAACTACAATAACAAATAATATAAATGATTCATCATCCAATAATAACGAAAATACTTTAAGATCTCCTTCACGTATATTGAAAAATCATCCTTTGGATAATATAATTGGAGATTTAAATTCTCGAGTCACTAGAAATCAATTAAATCAAATGAGTCATGTTGCATTTATCTCAAATACAGAACCTAAAAATTATAAAGAAGCTTCAAAAGATGATTCTTGGATCTTAGCAATGCAAATAGAATTAAATCAATTGAACGTAATAATGTATGGGAACTCGTTCCTAGACCATCTGATCAATCTGTAATAAACAAATGGGTTTTCAAATACAAAGCAAATGAAAATGGAAATATTATCCATAACAAAGCAAGATTAGTAGCTCAAGGCTATAACCAAGAAGAGGGAATTGATTACGAAGAAACATTTTCTCCTGTAGCTCGTCTTTAAGCGATTCGTACTCTACTTGCTTTTGCGTGTCATTGCAACTTTAAATTATTTCAAATGGATGTTAAAAGTGCTTTCTTAAATGAGTTTATCAAAGAAAAATTTTATGTAGAACAACCTCCGTTATTTATTCACGAGAAATATCCAGATCATGTCTTCAAACTTAAAAAGGCTTTATATAGTTTAAAACAAGCAGCACGTACTTGGTACGATCGACTAAAAACACATCTATAAAATTCAGGATTTCAAATAAGAAAAATAGACTCTAATTTATTTATAAAACATAAAAATAATGATATATTAGTTGTACAAATATATGTTGATGATATCATATTTGGATCGAATAATGAAAGTTTATGTAATGAATAATGAGTTTGAAATGTCACACATGGGTGAAATAAATTTTTTCTTAGGATTACAAATAAAACAATTGGATAATGGTATTTTTATAAATCAAGAAAAATATTGTAAGGATTTACTTAAACACTTCGGAATGGAGTATACTTCTAGTAAACCAACACCAATGAGCACAACTTTATATTTAGACAAAGACGAAAGTGGAAAAGATTATGATCAAAAATCATATCATAGTATGATCGGTTCCTTATTATACCTAACAGCTAGTCAACCCGATATCATGATGAGTTTTTGCTTGTGTGCTCGATTTCAAGCTCAACCAAAGGAATCACATCATCGAGCAGTAAAATGAATTTTGCGTTACTTAACCAACACTAAAGATTACGGCTTATTCTATCTGAAAGGTACTTCTTTCGAACTCGTATCGTAAAGTGATGCAGACTTCGGAGGTTGTAAATCGGATAGAAAAAGCACAAGTGGTACCTGCCATTTTATCGGTCAATCTTTGGTTTCGTGGTTTAGAAAAAAGCAAAACTGTGTTTCTCTCTCGACGTGTGAAGCAGAATATATCTCTGCTGCCTTAGCTTGTGCTCAAGTAATCTATATGCAACAAACACTTAGAGATTTTGGTAAAGAATTGAAAAATCTATGATATACTCTGACAATACTAGTGCTATTAATATATCTAAAAATCCAATCAACCATTCTCGGACTAAGCACATAGACATAAGACATCATTTTCTTAGATACAATGTAGAAAAGGGAATTATCTCTCTTGAATTGTTAACACCGAAAATCAGATAGCTGATATATTTACAAAACCATTAAACAAACAAACATTTATAAAACTTAGACAAGACTTAGGAATTTGTTCGTATAACGAGTTAATAAACTAGACAAATTTTTATATAATCATTCACTTCTTAAAATAAAATATAAAATAACTTGGATAATGACTAACCATACGTTAATTCTCTTTAATTTTAAAAAATTAATAACAACTTCCTATCTATTTTGAGTAAACAAAATTCCTACACCTTTCTTTTAAAACAAACAATCCATCACTTTACTCTAAACCAGAAAATCTTAACTTTAATTATAGGATATCTGCAAATATAAATAGAGTTATCATTATCCCCTTCTTTATCATTTTAAAAAAAATCCCCAAATATATAACAAAAATGTCCGATCACTCCTCTGATTACTCAACAATAGATTCAAAATCACCATCTTCAACAAACGTAACTATTTCACCAAAAACACCTGCTCCGTATTCCACACCACCAGCATTCCATAACAGATATACGCCAAACAAGAAATGTGACGCCCCACCCCGAGACCCACATTAACAAAGAGAATTACATAGTAATTCTGTCTACTAACGCGGAGAATAGGGCTAGTTAAGGGCGACCATCATAGTCTTGCATTAGATGAGAGCTAAGTATGTCAGTTTTGGCACTTATTTTTTTTAATTTCATCTCGAGTATTCGACATACTTAATTCCTATCTAATACACTACTATGGTGGCTACAGGATTGATTCAGAAACAAAATATAATAACTACAGCAATCACAAGACAAAGAACAACATCACAGATAATATATACATACACATACATCAAATGTAATACAGCCCGTCACAAGTGGTATTCAACCATAATATATACATATATCCCTATAAAAGAATATATACATCACAAAGTTCCCAAACAAAAGACTACTACACAAAAAATAAGCCATATCCAAAGCGATGGTGAAATCCAAAAGGTAATGCTAGCATAGGCCCAAAAGCTAACCTGCAACTCGGTCTGACACGAGTAATAAATACACGGGTCATGCTAATTAGAACTTGATATTAGCAAAAGATAAAGGAATATAAGTGCATAAGGGAGACATTCCTTTAAAGATAAAGGAATGATATAGGTAAAGTCTATTGATACAACTAAGAATAGGTGTTCCATAAAGGCTCAAAGTTAATCACATGATAAGGTTTAACATGGCATAGATGTTTCACATTCAAAGAGCTATACAATGTAAGTGAACGTAAGCAACATATAAGCCATAAGTGAAATCATCAAAATCTCCAAATCAAAACTCATGAAACTCGATAAGAGTTCATAATCCTAATATCAAAATCACCATAAAACATATACATATATATATATAAGCCTTTTTCTAACTCAAGGCTATAAGTAAATTCATCATCTCAAATTGGTGAAATCGAAATCAAAAACTCATAAAAATTCCCCGGATTGGCCAAATCCCATTTGCATGCCGAAGCGATGTTGCACGTGTCATCCACTAGTGCTATATATATATTAGGTACCTCTCCTAGACAATCGAAGTCATAAATCCCAGACGACCGAAGTCATAAATCCTAGACGACCGAAGTCGTAATCCCAGATGACCCGAAGGTCTGTAGTACTGGCAATCCCAGAATGTGTCACAAACTCCCAAATAGGAACCCGAAAAGTGTTAACGTGCATCCCATACCACATGTTCGCACTGAACGGTTTACTAACCGCTAGTTAATGTCACATTAGAAAACATAAATCATCATAAAATCTCAAAACTTGGAAAACTCAGACTCGCCTCATCTCATTGGCAAGTAAAACACTATAACGGGTTCTCATAGATCATACTCCTAGAATAGGAGATCTCGAACCACAACTCACCAAATATTAGCCTTCCCAGATAATTCCTAAAGATAGGAATTATAATCTCAAAAACTCGCCATAAATTGGCTAAATAACTCAGAAATCAGTAACCCAGATAGTTTCGATCGTACAAGTCCGGAATTAACCGGTAAAGTAAACTCACGTGTCCCATACCACATGTTTTACTAAACCGTTTAATTCTCTTTCTCATACGTCCGAAAAGTGTAAAAATAATGTATATTATTTATAAAATAATTTACTTGAGAAAATGGGATTTTAAAATAATTTTTTGAAATCATTTTGAAGATATTTTATTGAAAATTCTGCTTGAATATATTTAAAATACTTTGAAATAATTTAAAAATAATTTGAAAATAATCTGAGAATATTTTATAATAAAGATTTCAAAAACTAAACTATTTAGAAATTTTCTCAAAATTTATTTTGAAGAAATAGTGCTTAAAATCGAAGAAATACGAGGGAAATACACTAAATCGATATTCAAATTCAAATCGAATTTAATTCAAAATTTTGAATTCCAAATTCCTCCAAATCTCAGCTAATCCATTAATGGTTATCATAGCCCATAGTCATCATCAAATCATCTCAAAATTTGAATTAGAAATGAGCCATGAAAACATAGAATAAGATAAGCATATAAGGCAAAAAAAACTCGGATCAAAGGCAATAGGCTCACGTACCTGGGCCAACAGGGGTTGACCCAGACCAATGGCCAGGTCGACCTGGAGACTGCTGGGTCGACTTACCTTTCAACCCAGGCTACGGAATTATTTTTCGTGGTGTTTTCCGCTTCGTATTGAACTTTGAACAGCAAATTGGAGTACCAAACGATCAAGTTTTGCAACGAAAATTGACATGCATAGAGTCTGACAACTAATCTACAATCCGGAAAAGATCCAGTAGCAATTCGAGTGAAAATCAAAGAGAGATTGGTGCTCAAAGTAGAAACCATAAATAAGAAATTCAAAGAACAACAGATAACAATATATATACAGAACTTGTTTCCAACAACCAATTTTTACAGGCAAAGCGATTTTTAGCTAGCAATTGTGAGCTTCTACACTCACCTTGGCGATTTAGCAAAGTTTTGAGTGCAAGCAACGATCTTTGGTGGAGATAAGGAGCTCTAAGTACCTGTAAGCTGAAAAAGGAACATGCATAGCAAAAGAAAATTGTTACAAACAACTATATCTTGATTCAAAGATTTTGATGAAATCTTTTTGGAATTGGATGGAGATTACCTTTCTATATTCTTGTTTCAGTGATTATCTTCTTAAATCTTGCAGCAAATTGGGTGGAAATTGGATTTATTTTGGGGCAGCCATTAATTTACTCTATTTTCTTTACTTTAAACTTTCTTAGAGAAGGAAGAAAAGAAAATAACTATGTACAGCTATTTTCACAAGCCAGAAGCCTCTAGAGAATAGGCTAATGGATCAATTCATACCCAAATAGGCCCAAGTGTAAATATATTTAGTGAAATAAAGATGCTATGTACATATATTAGCCTATTTTAACACTATATTCACATTTTCAACAATTTAAAGTCAACAAAATTGTATACATCTTATTTGTATTGCAATAAAATTATTATTGTAACAAAATAAAATATTATTTTAATTATAAAAAGATATTTTTACTTTAATTTCCAGTATTATTGCATTTACCCAATAACATTACAAATTGATTATTTTCACTCCAAATTCTCAAAATAAAATTTTTAAAAATTTATTTCCATTACTTTAGATTTATTTCAACATTTAACGTTGAAATACATCACCTTCTTAATTTATTAGCTCCAAACTAATAAATACCAAATATTTTAATATATTTAAACCAAATACTTATCCAATCAATATTTAATCCCATATTTATTCCCAACTAAACAAAATAAAGTTCCAAACTTTATTTTTCTCATTTTATTTACAAAATTCATTGTTTATTCCAAATAAACAATTTAAAATTTCCAATTATATTTTAATTTACAATATTAAATTATAACTTCCGTTATAATTTAATATATTCAGGTAATCTCCAAACCAGGGTTGTTACAGACTCCCCTCCTTAACAATATTGCATCCTCGCAATTTCTAGAGAAGAGTTTGTATTGAACACATTCATTTCATCAATCAAAGGATGGATAGACGATCACGAGATCAAAATTCCTCACTCTCTACTCAAGACGAAAGAAGACCAAGATAAAATTGCTCGGTAAATTCAATGATTCTCCTAAGTACAAATACTAGGATTTGCAGACCATTGAATTTCTTGAGCAATGCATCATGATTTCGAAAGTATCTCACTTTTGAAATAAAAACACAACGGGGTGCTATTCAAAAATCTATCGAAGGAGAATGATTTCAAAAGGGTTTCTCGAATAGAGTTGGGATTTAGCATCGCTATATCCGCACTCCAACCACAAACTGATGATTTTCTGTATATCACTATGGAAGGAGTCATACTGATACTAAGATAACAACTATTGAGGTAAGAAAACCCAATGAGAGATGGTTACTTCAAAGATCACCCTACACAAACGACCGCAAAATGCTAGTCGTTAGACTATTGCACTAAGGCAAGACAATCACGAGGAACATAATAGATATAAATTTTAATTTACAATTAAAATTGATTAGAGTTCGAAATTCATTATCTTCAAAACCATAATCTAAATTTTTGTTTACAATCAAACTTCTTAAAGTTCCAAAACTCATTGCCTTTAAATTCAAAATCTCAATTTGCAACACTTGGAAAATTTCCAAACTCCTTCCTATAGTTCTTATAAAATAACAAATAATTTCAAACCCATATTCCCTTTTTATTCCAAAATTAAATTTTCAAAAGAATTTTATAATTTCATCTCAAGGATCCTTAAGATAAAACTTTAAAATTTACTACTCTTTATTTCATTTACCCAAATTCTCATAACAAACTCTATCTTTAACATGTATAACTTATTTTAAAATATTCAATAAACATTTATTCTTTAAACAAAATATTATTTCATCATTTCAACAATAAAACATAACTATATTCAAACTCATACATTTCAATTATCATAATGGCATTGCCTCGTCGTTGATTTATAATAAATAACCCTATTGATTGGCTGCAGCTTTGACCAAATGATCAAAACCACCTCGCCACTCATCCAATCCCACTATGGTTCAATGACTGCATAGGTCATCCAGATAAAATTTAATTCTCAAATCCTTTTAATTTATTTCCAAATTTAGTCTCATTAAAACTCAATTTATCGTGTCCGATTGTCTCATCACAGCACTTAGGAAATTCCTATCGATAATGTTAATAAGGCGTATCGACCGGAATTCTTAAAGCACTTGATGGACAACCCAACACAAAAATCATCTTCTATAAAAGAATTATATCATATTTTGTTCTAAAAATGTTCTTTATTTATCCAAAAACCAAATCCAATTCCTCTTAGAAATATATCTTCAATTTTTGGAAAAATATGAAAACACAATTCATTACATATACCCAAAATCAAAAACACAAAAAGAGACTCATCGAGATGTTCCCTGAATATACTCGATTCACAAGATTGAGGGAATAGATTGGAGTGTTCGTCATTCCTAATGGTATAACGAACTACTCAGAAACTCATAATGAGTGCGGAATGCGGTAAAAGAACACTATCCTCCGCAACTCGTAGCTAATGAGAATCGGTGTTGGGTTAAGTTGAAGAAAGACCCTAGCACCACCAATAGATCGAATAAGAAATCAGCGAGATATAAGGGTAAGGGTAAAATATCTTCTCGAATGAGAAGAAGAAAACAAATGGCAAATCATTACTTCGGGTGAAGTAATATTACTAAGCCTATAAATGAGTATCCAAAAAGGTTATCTCAAAAGAGGTAAAAATGGAAATATCAATTAAATTCCAAGGATCACCACATTTCCTTAGTGGGCATCCTCGTGGAAGGATGACCGAAAGGCTAAGAACCGAGAATGAGGTCGATACAATATTCGATTGCTCGATTGGGTGTCATACCTGAACGGACTTACAGAAATCAATAGAGTCACAATGACGGGAATTTAAGATATATCATCAACATCTCGATACTCAAGAATGAATATAGAGACTTCGGAATCATAATCAATATTCCGAAGACAGGAATTAACCACCCAATGAATTAGGATACCTAACTATAGGACCCTTCAAATCACAGAATGTGGCTTGATAAAATGCAAGCCACTCCCTCTCAAATTATTCCAAACTCAAGATAGAAAATAGCATGCTAATACGCACGCATAGATAAGCTACAAGGAACAAATCCCAAAATTCTCATGTCAAGTATTGCAGATCCCCTAAAAAGGATTCACAATCCTCATGTAAGCAACAAGACCATAACATCTAATAGCATTAACAAATTTCTCCGGTACAGATAAATGCCAAGCACCCGCATCGAAGAGGATTCGAATAGAACGGTCATGAAAAAGCATAGAACTTTCCAAAATAGTAGGAGATATACCTCGCGGCTGAGATGCACTACTAGAAGCATGGACCACATTCAGATTCCTCGAACCTGAATTCTTCCCCTTCTTAGGACATGCTGAAACTATATGTCCTTCCTTCTTGCAATTATGGCACTTGGGGGTTTGAGGACATTCTCTAGCTAGATGATCTCTAGAACCACAATTGAAGCAAGCCAACATTTCTAGCTGAAGGAAGTACTGCAACGGAATGAGAACCAGAATTGCCTTGCTTCATCTTCTTCTTAGGAAGAAATGACTGGGATCTTTGAAAGCGAAATTTCTTCTTATTTAGGTTCATTCGAACCTCGGCCTCATCACTATTATCCCTTTCTTTTTCGACGGCTTCGAGGTGAAACACCGAATCCACAAGCTCCTCGAACGAGAGCTTAAGATGAAGCATGAGCGACTTCTTCAAATACTTCTTAAGTCCAAATACAAACTTAAGATTCTTCTTGTATGGATTACTAATGAACTCGAGCCCATACTTCGATAGAGACTCGAAGGAGGATACATAATCTGACACAGAGGATTTGCCCCGCTTAAACTCGAGGAAGCGATGGGCAAGGAAAGCCTTCTCGGATTCTGTCACGAACTTAAGCTCAAAACGGTCTTAGAAATGATGCCATGTAAGAGTAGACTCATCTATCTCAACTATAAGGAGCTCGTACCAGTCTAGTGCTCGTTCTTGCAGCATACTTGATACCACAAGAACACGGTGATGATCGAAAATCTCCATGCGAGTGAAGATGCGCTCGCATGTTCAGAGCCAAGCCTGAACCTCTAAAACTGTCTCAGAGCCTTTGAATGGCTTGCCTCCGAGATGGGTGAAGTCGCTACACATACGCGCAAATGCGGATTTGCGTGGAGGAGAGGAATGAGTAGGAGCGGCAGGCTGAGTGCTCCTAAGAAGCTCAAGAATCTGGTCGGTCGACATATAAACTCCTTCGGGAAAAGAACCACTACACGGTCCCGCCTCCGAAGTGCGACCTCTACCTCTTCCACCCATTTGCTGAAAGTTAAGATAAGCTAGGATTATTCACAGGGGCAGATATTAGCAATTGGAATACATTGAATAAGGAATACTATGGAATTTACAATTGACATTCCTAGACATATTCCTTTCTATCTACCCCCAAAGATCTCAAAAGGTTAAGGACAAGGCTGGGTTCAACTACGATTTGGGGATGATGTTTACACTTGTATTATACTTGATGTATGCTAATCGTGTATAATATACTGCATTTATTGCATTTTGTTCCGAATCCAGCTCTGATACCAAGCTGTGACGCCCCACCCCAAGACCCACATTAACAAAGAGAATGACATAGTAAATTTGTCTGCTAACGAGGAGAATAGGGCTGGTTAAGGGCGACCATCATAGTCTTGCATTAGATAAGAGCTAAGTATGTCGGTTTTGGCACTTTTTTTTTCATTTCATCTTGAGTATTCGACATACTTAATTCCTATCTAATACACTACTATGGTGGCTACAAGATCGATTTAGAAACAAAATATAATAACTACAGCAATCACAAGACACAGAACAACATCATAGATAATATACACATACATATACATCAAATGTAATACAGCCCGTCACAAGTGGTATTCAACCAAAATATATACATACATCCCCATAAAAGAATATATACATCATAAGGTTCCCAAACAAAAGACTTCTACGCAAAAACTAAGCCATATCCAAAGCGATGGTGAAATCCAAAAGGTAAAGCTAGCATAGGCCCAAAAGCTAACCTGCAACTCGGTCTGACCCGAGTAATAAATACACGGGTCAGGATAACTAGAACTTGATACTAGCAAAAAGATAAAAGAATATAAGTGCATAAGGGAGACATTCCTTTAAAGATAAAGGAATGATATAGGTAAAGTCTATTGATACAACTAAGAATAGGTGTTCCATAAAGGCTCAAAGTTAATCACATGATAAGGTTTAACATAGCATAAATGTTTCACATTTAAAGGGCTATACAATGTAAGTGAACATAAGCAACATATAAGCCATAAGTGAAATCATCAAAATCTCAAAATCAAAACTCATGAAACTCGATAAGAGTTCATAATCCCAATATCAAAATCACCATAAAACATATATATATATATAAGCCTTTTTCTAACTCAAGGCTATAAGTAAATTCATCATCTCAAATTGGTGAAATCGAAATCAAAAACTCATAAAAATTCCCCGGATTGGCCAAATCCCATTTGCATGCCAAAGCGATGCTACGCCTGTCATCCCACCAGTGCTATATATATATATATATATATATATTAGGTACTTCTCCTAGACGATCGAAGTCGTAAATGCCAGACAACCGAAGTCGTAATCCCAGATGACCCGAAGTTCTATAGTACTGGAAATCCCAGAATGTGTCACAAACTACCAGATAGGAACCCAAAAAGTGTTAACGTGCATCCCATACCACACATTCGCACTGAACGGTTTATTAACCGCTAGTCAATGTCACATTAGAAAACAGAAATCATCATAAAATCTCAAACCTTGGAAAACTCAGACTCGCCTCATCTCATTGGTAAGTAAAACACTATAACGGGTTCTCATAGATCATACTCCTAGAATAGAAGATCTTGAACCACAACTCGCCAAATATTGGCCTTCCCAGATAATTCCTAAAGATAGGAATTATAATCTCAAGAACTCGCCATAAATTGGCTAAATAACTCAGAAATCAATAACCCAGAGAGTTTTGATCGTTCAAGTCTGGAATTACCGATAAAGTAAACTCACATGTCCCATACCACGTGTTTTACTAAACCGTTTAATTCTCTTTCTCATATGTCCAAAAAGTGTAAAAATAATGCATATTATTTATAAAATAATTTACTTGAGAAAATGAGATTTTAAAATAATTTTCTGAAATCATTTTGAAGATATTTTATTGAAAATTCTGCTTGAATATATTTAAAATACTTTGAAATAATTTAATAATAGTTTAAAAATAATTTGAAAATATTTTATAATAAAGATTTCAAAAACCAAACTATTTAAAAAATTTCTCAAAATTTATTTGGAAGAAATAGTGCTTGAAATCGAAGAAGTACAAGGGAAATACACTAAATCGATATTCAAATTCAAATTGAATTTAATTCAAAATTTTGAATTCCAAATTCCTCCAAATCTCGGCTAATCCATTGGTGGATATCATAGCCCATAGTCATCATCAAATCATATCAAAATTTGCATTAGAAATGAGCCATGAAAACATAGAATAAGATAAGCATATAAGGAAAAAAGGCTCGGATCAAAGGCAATAGGCTCACGTACCTAGGCCAACAGGGATCGACCCAGACCCATGGCAAGGGTCGGCCTGGAGATTGCTGGGTCGACGTACATGTCGACCCAGGCTACAGAATTGTTTTCCTGGGTGTTTTCTGCTTTGTATTGAACTTTGAACAGCAAATTGGAGTACCAAACGATCAAGTTTTGCAACAAAAATTGACATGCATAGAGTTTGACAACTAATCTACAATCCGGAAAAGATACGGCAACAATTCAAGTGAAAATCAAAGAGATATTGGTGCTCAAAGTAGCAACCAGAAATAAGAAATTCAAATAACAAAAACATATAACAATATATATACAGAAATTGTTTCCAACAACCAATTTTTACAGGCAAAGCGATTTTAGCTAGCAATTGTGTGCTTTTACACTCACCTAGGTGATTTAGCAAAGTTTTGAGTGCAAGCAACGATCTTTAGTGGAGATAAGGAGCTTTAAGAACATGTATAAGCTAAAAAAGGAACATGCATAGCAAATGAAAATGGTTACAAACAACTATATCTTGATTCAAAGATTTTGATGAAATACTTTTGGAATTGGATGGAGATTACCTTTCTCTATTCTTGTTTCAGTGATTATCTTCTTAAATCTTGCAGTAAATTGGGTGGAAATTGGATTTATTTTGAGGCAGCCATTAATTTACTCTATTTTCTTTACTTTAAACTTTCTTAGAGAAGGAAGAAAAAAATAACTACGTACAGCTATTTTCACAAGCCAGAAGCCTCTAGAGAATAGGCTAATGGATCAATTCATACCCAAATAGGCCCAAGTGTAAATATACTTAGTGAAATAAAGATGCTATGTACATATATTAGCCTATTTTAACATTATATTCACATTTTCAACAATTTAAAGTCAACAAAAATGTATACATCTTATTTGTATTGCAATAAAATTGTTATTGTAACAAAATAAAAGTTTATTTTAATTATAAAAAGATATTTTTAACAATAAAACCCTATTTTTGACAATATCACACAATTTACATTATTTTATCACAGAAACACTATTTTTACTACAACTTATTCAAAAATTGTTTCCTTGTCAAATAAATTACAATAAACCATTCTAACTTTATTTAAACATCAAAATATTAGTTTTAAACAATATTTCACACTTTTATATTTATAAAATACAAATTTACTTCATTTTCCCCTTTTTAAAATCAATAAATGGTTTATATTGGCATTAATTTCCAATATTATTGCATTTACCAAATAACATTACAAATTGATTATTTTCACTCCAAATTCTCAAAATAAAGTTTTTAAAACTTTATTTCTATCACTTTAGATTTATTTCAACAATTTAATGTTGAAATATATCACCTAATTAATTTATTAGCTCCAAACTAATAACTACCCAATATTTTAATTTATTTAAACCAAATACTTATCCAATCAATATTTAATCCCATATTTATTCCCAACTAAACAAAATAAAGTTCCAAACTTTATTTTTCTCATTTTATTTACAAAATTCATTTTTTATTCAAATAAACAATTTAAAATTTCCAATTATATTTTACAATATTAAATTATAACTTTCGTTATAATTTAATGTATACAGGTAATCTCCAAACCAGGGTTGTTACAAGAAACGATCAAAAAAGGATTTCTATCTTGATTCATGTCTTTTAAATACAAAGCTTGATAACATATATCATAACTAACATGAATTAATGGGTGTCAATCGCGAGATGTTTTATGAACAAAGAAGACAAGGGAGACATTTAAACTTCTTAGAAAAATGTATATTGGCAATATGTGGACATTCTCCCATTGAGAAATGTTTACATAAAAAATCTCCTCGAGCAATAGAAACTCCTTCCAAGGAAACAAAGTTAACTCCACGACGACTATAGGGAGAAGGACCATCAAATGTTTCTCCTAAACAACCATATTGGTCTCCGTTAAAACCACTCACTAAAGATACTAAGATGGAGCCAAATCCAAAAAGAAGTAATGCGTTCAAACAAAGCAACTCGAATAACTAAATTACTTTGTTATTGTTACAATTTATATTCGAAAAATAAATCTTCCCCTTTGTATTCAATAAAAATAATTGTTTCTTTATCTTTGTATTCAATATAATTACATTCTTAATAATAATAATATTTCAGACGTCTGACTGTTTTAAACCAGACGTCTACACACCTATTCTGTTCAAATAAAAAAATGAAAATATAGAGTACCAAACGTCTGCCTATAGGTGACCAGACGTTTGGGATAGCTTTCTGTCTAAAATAATACAGAATAATTACAAAGACCAGACGTCTGCCTCACAATTCAGACGTCTAGAATTTGTTTCTGCCTGTCATGAACTAGTGTCTATTCATTATATTAAACTACCTCTTCACTTATTTCACTCACCTTTTCATCCTCTACAAAACCCCATTAAAGCCTAGATCTTAAAAATTCACCTTCAATCTTCAAATAAAATGCCTCCAAAATCAAAAACTACAAAGAAGCAAAAGAAAGATCAGGGATCTTCATCTCAAACAAAGGTTTTCACCGATTCTCACATAAAATCATGGCTCAATCAAAGCCATAGCTCAATATAAAGATTTGAAGGCTATGAAGTTTCATCTAGGTCCTTTCTACCAACCACTACGATTTCCTCTCTATAACATGCATTCCTTATGTGAAGATGCCGAGGTTAACTATCTAATCGAACATGGTCCCAATGAGGTAACTGTAGATTAGCTTGCTATATTTCTCTTTTATGAAAATCTATGTAGCTTTTCCATTTGGAATCCCGAAGATGACGAAAACTGGCTTTTATCTAGTATCTATGGTAAAGTCATTAAGCTCACTCCGGGAATGTTGGGACGAATCCTCCATTGCACTTACATGGGTGTCGAATTAAAAGACATACCCGACAAAAGATTTTTACCCTATGATGAGGTCACTCACCTACTTTAGGAAGATCATATGGAACAATGGAATACGAAGAACCTCCAACCTAGGGCAAGGTTGCTAAATCACATGATTATCAACACCATAATATCGAGAAAAGGTAGTCACGAGCAAATATATGAAACATAATACAAAGCTATGTATGCTATATTTGGTGGCATTAAAGTAAATTTGGTTCAATTTCTTTTCGACGAAATTAAAAATTTCTGGATTCACAAGCGCCAGACAATTATTTATGCACCCTATATAATGTGAATTCTTCAATTCCAAGGTGTTCCTTCTTACTTATCATATTTTGAAGAACTAAAAATTAAAGAAAGTGGGTCCAAATATTTCAAGCTTATGCATCTACCGGACGAACCGCCACCGATAATATCATTTACTCAATGGACTCTGCAGAAACAACAACTACATCAGCAACAACCTCAACAAGCAACAACAACCCCCTCCACAACAATAACAACAACCAGGTCCTTATGTTTTCCTACAACATCCCTCCGAATATCACTCAGACTCAGAGATTATAGAAGCTTGAGGAGAACCTACTTTGACAGAATCATATCGTGACTTGTCGATTCGAAATCAACAAATTTTATCTCGCAATCAACAAATCTCAGGCAAGAAAGTTGGTCGTTTTGATAGATCTGTCTCAAGCATATCTTCTCGAATGGGCAAAATCGAGAAAACACTAGATAAGATTGTATTTACTCTTGGGAAAGTAATGAGGAAAGTTCATGGTCGATCATCATCCCGGTCCTCATCCTCATCACCATCACCTCCTCCACTTGCTCCATATATCTCTTCTGTTCCAGGGTCTTCAAAACCATGAGGGAAAAAAGAAGCCATGAAAGAAGAACCATTAAAGGAAGCAGATGAAGAGGAAAGTGAGGACTTTAACATGCAAGATCCTTCACCGCATCAGCAAGGGTACATGGCTTTTCAGGGGCTGTCTATTCAAGAGGATGGAGAATATAATGATCAACGTCATTGGCCTAAGTACACCTCTGATCCTTCAGCCTTTTGGGGTTATTATGATAACTATGGATATTTTTCTGACTCGTCTCACATTACCAGTAGTTTCTAGTTTTCTTCCATTGTATTTTTTCTTTTATGCATTTCTCATTCTATGTACTAATGTTTTAGTTATCATGTACTACAAGTTCTATGTTTTAGATAACATTTTCTATTTTCTCTATTCTTTTTATAATGCAAAAGGGAGAGAAATATGCATACACACAAGGGAGGATAACATATGATATACATATATACAGAGGGAGTAAAATATATTTTATGTTACATAGTTTGTCATCATCAAAAAGGGGGAGAATGTTAGGAACTCTTATCTACAAGTTTTGATGACGACAAACCATATAATTATAATTGCACATATATATCTCATATCTTATTCTTGCAGAGACTAAAGGATACAAATCGAAGCATGGAGCATGGATCATAGCAGTAGAGAGATAAATATTGTATACAAATCTTAGAAATAATATGTAAAATCTCCCTGGGTTTTGTATATGATATAAAATACAGACATATTTACACAAAAAATAGATTTTACAAAATCCAGACGTTTGGTACTGTGCCCCAAAATGTTTGGTCCCAGCCTCTGGAAATTTTCCAGATAATACTTGACCAGACGTCAGTCATCACAATCCAGAAGTCTGGATTTAGCTCCGGGAATTTTTTAAAATATTCAACTATCAAAATCTGAAAGGTTACTTCTGCATCTCTTCTTCAAATCGGTTCTACCCCAAACTGAAGAAACTCTAGAAATAAAAAGAAATGGTAGCAACACTTCAAATCAATCTTTTCACAACTATAAATACATCAGTGATTCTACAATTAAAGTAACTAATTTCTTATTTCTATTCTCTATATCTACTTTGCACTCAAATTCAAGTTACTCATATTTGCTATCAATATTTCAACCAAAGATCATTAACTTTGGTTCGGTTTTCTTCCGTATTTCCAAAGCACACACATATTCATATCTATACATATCCAGTGGAGATTATAGGAAGACTTGTACGTATTGTCAATATTAGTGTAAATCAGAGCACATTCTTGACAAAACATTCCTCCGGGCGATGCGAGGGTTATCGATTAGTAAAATTCCAAAGAGGAGCTTCGGGACTGGACGTAGGACGGGAGGTCCGAACCAGTATAAAATTTCTGGTGTGATCTTTTTCATTTTACTGTTATCTCATTATCTTAATTTATCGCGTATATAATAATTACTTGTCATATACATAGTATAAGATCCATATAGACTTTCATTCTTGTCCACCTCATTTGCCCAAGTTGACTCCATATTAAAGCGGGTGAAGTATGATTGGAGAGACTTGGTTGGACCTTGCCGTATATTGCATAGTTTGCTAGCCATCATGGTTCGGGTTCACTAGGAAAATAAATGGGTTTTAAAGTTGGTACATAGAAAGACCTAGAAGTGGATGTTGCCTACTTATAGATGTAAGAACCAGCGGGAGGTCGGTCCAGTCAAGGTGGATGGGAATAAGAGGCATTTGGCAGTGCTGGAGAGTTGACTGACTTAGGTGATGGAGTTGAAAGTTTTAACATAGTTAGAGAGGTAAGCGCTTCCATCATACTTCTTAGTGGGAGGCAATGCATACCTCCAACGGATATAAGTTATTGGTATTTCTTTATAGAATGGCTCTCCGTCCTCGTCTTTGGAGAGATCCTCGTCACTTAGATTTCTAGTTTGGATCCTAAGCATTTGTCGTCTATGTAGTACCATTTCCTCCATAAGTCTCATGTTTGCCTCTTATGGATGATACGAGGCCCTCGCTAGGGAGGGACTCTTTCTGTGCATCATAGGAGATGGAGATCTATGGAGTTGGTATATAGACAGCGAGTGGGGACATTGGATGGAGGATGGAGACCTTATGTTTCTATTCATAAACGAAGATATAGAATAATGACCTCGCCTCTTGCAAGAGCGAGTTATGGAACTTCCTACTAGGGTTGGGGGTGAATTGAGAATTCCCTATGCTATTTATTCCTTGTCTGGCCTTCACTGCTTAGGTGGTTGAATCGCAGGCCGTGCTCCCTATCCCTTGCTCGAAATCTCTTAAAGGCAGAGAGTCTCTCAGCGGGGGAGAAATAAGAAATATGAGTTCCTTGGTGCAGGATACATTCAAGCATGGGAATATCATGGATGAAGTCGTTAGCATGCATGACATGCGCATCCGTATTAAGGATGGGAGTGGCCCCAATAGGGTTTCTTGAACGACCCTCTCATAGGCATTGTGCATGATGTTAAAAACACTCAGAATTATAGTTTAGATAGAGGTCTTGTCCACTACAAGTGGGACTCCTAGACCATAATTATCGGTTTCTTGAGCATCAATTCGAGCCCAAAACTCATACAGGTCAACAGAAATGTTCCTAACATTTATGATCCTATTTAATAGGCCGAGCCACACATCATTGCTCATGCCAAAAATAGGGCTAATGGCACTGGCTCTAGTGTGACCATTAGCATTGTGGCCTTTACAAATTTTGGTCTTATTTTCACCATTATTTTGCATAGTGAATGTTTTTTATTATAATAGATATTTTAAAGAGGGGAAGAATGATGAAAGCTGAAAGATTTTGAGGGAGACCCTACTTCTAGTGCCAAAATATTGACTAGATTTCCTGCCAACCTCGGAATTATGATTAGCGATAGATTTTAGCAAAGGTTACTCACTAAAACTGTAGCAAAGTTTACTCTAAGACCATAGCTGAAAGTGAAAAATAAGTGGTATTTAGGAGAATTATGATGATCCAAGTAAAATAAATAACAAAAGATATACAGTGGTTTAATCTAAGCAAAGATATACATCCACCATGGTCAATAATTTTGTTGCTTGATATTTCAATTACAAGAGATGGATTTAGGATTAAAAGAGCTTTTAGTTAAATTATATTACTTGTATAAATATGAAAATCTGATCCTTCTACAAGTGTATGGGAATCTTTATTTTAGCTGCAGATAGCATGCTTTGGAGGACTTAGACTGATGCCTTAAATGCTAAGTTTCCTAGTGATCATTGGTTGCTATACATTGTTCAAACAGTGGCCATCTTAGATGTCATGTGGAAAGAACAGTTTAGATGAAGGCTAGCTAGCGGCTTATACAATGGCATGCTTGTGTTAGTAGAATGGAATGGAGAAGACAATTGTTGTCGTCAAGTGGGTAGAAAAATATAGAGGGTGGTTATTGCATAGTGATGCATTGTTTAGAACAACAGTGTCGTTTTATGTCGTTCTTATCATGGAAACAATATACGATCACTGCCTATTTATGCAGGGATGACCAGTTTCTCTTATTGGAAGCTTGCAGAGTCATGAAAAAAATGGAGTGAGGATAGGGGTTGGTCAACTAGAAGAGTGATGGACGGGGAAGGATGCACGAGGCGAGGTTCTCTTGTTATGACTTGGTCACCTAATGATGGGGCAAGTGGATGTTACCCGTAAGGCTGTATGCTCCTCGCTGGGTGAGATGGTTTGGTGGGAAGCGGCTAAAGTTCACAAGGTAGTAGGGTAACCATGCCTTTGAGTGTTGGGAGGTTGACGACAGACGGGCAACTAGGCTAGAACTAAGTTTGGCTGGACCGCACCTTGAATTGATTGGCTCATCTAGCCTTTTGCAAGAAACTGACCAATGGTGCATATATATGTATATATTAAGAAATGTAAACTCTTGGGTTGATCTTCATTTAATTAATATCAAGTGGTTTTGTACTTGTGAGGGAAAAAACCCATTCTGTGCTTCAACGACATGGTCTCACAATGTGATGTGATATTTGTAGGAAAATTTCTTGAGTTTCTCATGCTGGACTTATGTCTAATTTGAGGTTTATCGTTTACCTTAGAATCTCAGGTACTCATTCAAGTAGGCTAAGAGTACATAATTAGGTTTGACATTCTAAATCTGACTGGTGACGAGCATGAGTTTTTGGATATAACTGCTATTTAGTATTATTGATGCATTAGTAGATGTATATGTTTCGGCATTATATGGACATTTTATTATAATTTTCCATAGTTGTGGGAAGCACTTGGCTGATGTTGTTAATCTGATAACTCATTCTTGGGATGGCCATATGTACCATTTATTTTTGACTATGTTATATTATCTTTCATCGGTACGTTATGAACATAGTTTTGTTGTTTTGAGCATTGTTTTTTTACTTTTACCCTAATGATCTTGCATTCATATGCTTAAGTATCAGCACACAAGTTCTATTAGATGATATCAGACGTTGGTCTTAGGTATAAGAATGAAGGGTTGTTACAAACATATTCATAGCTATGAACAACTAAACACTTTGTCTTAGGGTTTTATTTTCATATGTTGTAATGTACTCTAAACTTGAAAAATATATGTATGTGCGTGAGTAAAACATTCAACAAAAATATAAATCAGAAGCATACTTTATTTCGAACAAGATTTGTCAAAAAATTTGAGTACATAATCAAATTACATAATTTCCCCTAAGGTGTATCGTTAGTTCTATCAAATACAACATCAACCATGCCTTAAGCTTCCATCTAACCCGTCAGATGCTCACAAATGAAGGAATGTTAAGCACCTTAATAATAATAATATTCTAGCAAGCAAAACATGCATATATATTATATCTTGAAGATTACTCTGCTCTATGTTCAAATCTCCATGGGAAACAACTCCCATAGAATATACCTCCCCAATCACCTTAGCTTTTAGACATCTCTCCTAATATGACCATACTTTGTACAACCATAAAAAACTAACTCCACATCTACTAGTAACAAGATTCTAGCAACTGCTAGTAGATTGAGCCATCTAAACCATAACCTAACATCCCTTCCCACTTCATTTTCAAAAAAATTATTTGCTTCGACTCTTCGTTGACTGATCTAACCAACTTTTCCTCTATTTAAAGCGAACTTCCTCCTCTTCTCCATTGGTTGAAATTCCCAATCCTTGGTGCATGAAACTTCCCATCTTCAGCTCGTGCTTCTTACTCCATCTCTATCATTTGAGCTCCTTCCAAACTCAAATCGGTATTCATCAACCCTTTGAATTTTCCACACATATTAGTCATCTAATACATACAAATAGGTGACAATACTCTCTAAAATCTTCTACCTCTTCTTATCCTTATTTGCAATCAACTCTCCTCCATAGGTTGATAACTTTCCAAAATTATTTTCATACTCCATGATTATCATCCCTTATGCCCGCCTTAAATCAATGAACATCTAAAACAACTCTTCCTTGATAGTCATTGGAATGAACCTCTCTTCGTACCTCCTTTTCAACTCTATTCAACTAATGTTTCTAACTCCAAGCCTAACCTTTGTCATCTTCCACCAATAAGGTGCACACCCCATATGTTGATACATGACAAACTCTTGTTCCCACACTTTGGCCACTCTTATCTTTTCAAGAGTAGGTTTCTGATGATCAATCCAAGTTTTTACCCTTATGGATGACTCATACCTGTCAGAGAATTGAGAACCCAGCCCAACTAGGTCAGGTTCTAAAAAGTCAACCACAATTACTCACCGATAAGACCTCCTTGCTTGGTCACTTATGCTAAATTTTGGAAAACAATGCTCAAAGATGGAGGCTCCATGTTCTTTCTTACTAACTTCCTCGTTAGACCTTCAATACATGTTGTCTACAAATATGATACCTCATCTTTAGATTTGATATAAAGATTACAATACTCAACTTGTAAAGTTTTTGACAATATGAGAGCACCATTCTAATTCACCCTAGTCTAAATGTGAAACCATAAATAAAGCGAAATCAACTAAAGAAGTTGTGAAACCAAATGAAACTTAGTAGCTAAAATTATAATACAAGAAAAGAAAAACTATGGTAAAATCAACCTAGCATAATGTATCTATATACACTCCCGTACTTATATAATATAAAAATATAACAAGTAACAATTATGTTTATATATGGCATTCCCATATCCTCATGGTATTAGGTTAAGTTCATGTCCCAAAATTTCACCTAATGTTTCCTAACTCCCTAGTTATGGCATATGAATGGCTGACAAGCAACCCAGAGCTCTAGTACCAAAGTTGAAACATTCCCCTTAAAAAATTCCTACCTAATATGCACATAATCTCCATAAGGTAAAATAAAATATCTTAAATATCGCATATCACAAAAGTATCACCATATATGCTCGTATACCTAGCTCAGCATTGAAAAATAAATGTTTATTATACACATTTATTAACATCAACGACATAGTTAAGCCTTAACATAAAACTTGTGTAGTTAAACCTACTCATCAAGCTTTAAGGCTCTCATAACAAATAAGAATGCATCTAGTTGACACTTATAATCTCTCTACCTACCCTACAATGAGTATCTAAGAGGTCACAGAGACAAATACACTAAAGCCAAACAATAATTCGATATAAGCAAACCCTTAAACACCAAAGTATGACATATATAAACACACTTTTCTATATAAACTTGTACTATACCTCTATCACTTATGCTCATCAGGTTTTCACTTAATAAAAATATAACAAAGCATAAAAAAATTAATTTTCGTTATAAGCGTATTCATGGACCAACAAACACTCGCATTACTCTTATGCACCTATGATCCATTAACTAGTCATTTGGTCACTACACGTTGTACTAAATATGTGTCACTATCCTCCTAAAATCCAATATTTACCAAATTCAAGTAACCTAAAACACTTTGGGAAGAGTACCAATTCCTCACCTATAAACCACGCCAAACACACATAGAACACCACACTCTTAATGCAAGCACTTAAACATTGGATGTCCAAACACGAACCTCTATTCATATCAAGAACCTACACACACCGAGATCCTAAATATTAAGCATCCAAATAACATACATCTAAATACCGTATGCTTGAAAACGAACCTTTAAGCACATTAGACACCTAAACACACTAAGCTTCTAACCACTAAGCATTGCACTGAGAGAGTAAAGGGTATGCCCTACGAGAAATTATGTATTTTGTTACATATATCTACCTATTTAACTAATCTTGTTCGTAACAAAGGTATTCAATTTATATTATATACTTTGTTGTATAGTGGTATAATTAATTTAAAGTATACAAAAAAAATCCTTAATTGATATGTTATGTGATGATAATTACAAGGAGTTTTAATCTTGATAAAATTATCATAATATAAAATAACCTATTATTTTGAATATACTTGGTGAATATGTTTAGAGAAAGGATGTCGATGCATCAATTGAGACCATGATATGCAATGCTTTCCAAATGTTGGGTAGTGTATTACTCATGACTACTAGGGGGTCAAGGGATTATATACCAATAGTTATTAGATAAGTATGGAATGAATCGTCCGAGAGTTTTCTTTTGGTTAATAACCACTAGGTAAAATAGGAAATCTTGGAGTGATGATGTTACATAGTTCTCTTGACTTAAGAATACCATGGAGCTTCAATGTGGATATTATACTTTGACTACGGTTAAATCGTGGCATGACGATCATCGAGCGACTATAGTTGGGTCTGATTTGAAGCATTGGAAGTGAAATGCTATTCAATAAAGAATTTGTCTCCTTAGTTGTATGAGGTTAGTATCACAGTCAACTACAGTCAAATCAAAGTCAAAATCTCCGACTAGAGTAGTACTATTAATAATATTATTATTTAACCGATGACTATGTTTATGGACAAACAGAGTTGAATATGGGTGATATTGGAATTTCGACTGAAGCCAAATTTTATAGGTCCAAATGTGATATAGTGTGGACGAAGAGAATTTGTGTAAATATTCATTACCTAAAGGTACACATAAAATTATAAAATTGGATTGTACCGATAAAGATGTGTAAGTAATAAATTTGGCCAAATGGTCACACCACTAGCTAAGATGATATGCGAACGTTAATATTCGAATTGGCCGTTGTTAACCATTGATTGAATTTACACCTACGAGTCGCACAGCCGTATTAGTGAATTCTATGAAATTAGTGAATAATCGTTGACTGAAAAAGTTGATTATTAGAGAAGACAATTAAGACAATATAGTATATCCGCTCACTAAGAGACTAGCTCGATCTTTTTGAGAAAACTGATAAGAGAAATGGAAATTAGATTTCATAATTGACCCCAAGTGCAAGTAGAAGACTGAGATGGTTAAGGGTATGCCCTATGCGCAATTATGTAATTTATTACATATATTTAACTCTATAACCAATCTTGTTCGTAATAAAGGTATTCGATTTCTATTATATACTTTGCTATATAGTGTTATAATTAATTAAAGAAATTTAAAGTATATAAAATAGAAAATCCTTAAATGATATGCTTTGTGATAATAATTACAAGGGGTTGTATTCTTAAAAAAAGTATCATAATATAAAATAACATATTATTTTAAATATTTCTAGTTAAAATATTCAAGAAATGATATTAATACATTCGTTAACACTAGAGTTCATAATGCTCTTCAAATATTGGGAAGTGTATTATTCCTAGCTACTAATGGCACCAAAGGGTTACGTATTCATAGTTATTGGATTACCATGGAATGACTCACCCGCAAGTTTTCTATGGTTAATAACAACTAGGTTAAATAAGAAATCTCGGAGTGATGATATTACACGGCTCTCTCGACTTGAGAATACTATTGAACTTCAATATGGATACTCCACTTTGATTATAGTTAAATCATTGGATGACGACCATCGAGCGACTATTGTTGGGTCTATGTTGAAGCATTGGAAGTGAAGCACTATTCAATAGAGAATTTGTTCCTTAGTTGTATGAGACTTGTATCATGATCAACTAAAAGTCAAAATCTCTTACCATAGTAGTACGACTAATAATAAATGTTATTATCGGACCAAAGACTTTATTTATGAACTAATAGAGTTCGATATGGATGATAATGGAATGTTGATCAAAAGCAAATTCCACAAGTCCTAATGTGATATAGTATCGATGAAAAGAATTGTTGTAAATAATCGTTACTAAAAGGTACCAGTTAAATTTTAGAATTGGATTATACCAATAAAGATGTATAAGCGATAAATTTGGCCAAACTGTTACACCACTAGCTAAGGTGATAAGTGAATATTAATATTTGATTTGTTCGATATTAATCGCTGATTGAATTTACATCTAAGAGTAGAATAATCGTGTTAGTGAATTCTTTGAAATTCCGCATGATTTAATTGATGTATAAATTATCATAAATTAAATAAATTAATTAATATTTATGAAATATTTTTTCTTTATTTATTTCATGAACTAGGCATAGTTGGTAATTTTCTGGGTGTCATTAATAATTAATTGGTTGCGTATATAAAAGTTATATATGTATGTATTGATATACGATATCAATACAATAGAACTTTTAAAGAGAAAAAACATTCAAAATGATAATAAATGTTATTTTTGTAATTTGCATCTCGAAGATATTAAACACATTTACTATGATTGCTTGAATTCTTATTATATTCTAAATAATAATCTTAAAATTTTTAACTTTAATATAACTACCAAAATTTCGGATTGTGACTTTTGTTGGAATAATTTTAGATTTCGTTTCAATAAGAATATTAGATTCTTACTTGACACTTTATTCATTATTATTTGTTGGTATATTTGGTTTGAAAGAAATCAAAGAATTTTTAATAATAGTAGTAGTCATTTTAATAAACTGATTTTTATAATTCTTTATTTTGTTTTAATTGGATTTCTAATCCCAAATATAAATTAGATAATAATAATCTATTTAAAGAGTATCTTAATAAGATTAGTTACAATATTAATTCTTTTAAACAAAATAATAATACATTTAATACTCACAATAGTAGTATTAATATTTTTACAAATTTATATGATGATGTCACTGTTAAGCATAACTTACTCATGATTAAAGGTTCATAAGAATTCTTTTGTAGCTTAGCTTCACCTATTGTACATGTCATTATAGGTTTTAGTATACATGTAATTTAATTCTTTAATTTTGGTTCAATTAGTCTTATTTAGGTTTATATTATTTTCTTTCTTAATACATATATATGTATATAATTTATATAAATATACATATATATGTATTATTCTAACTTTTTTCCTTAGTCACCTTTCAGACACAGGTATGGGTTATAGGGTGTCAAATTCCTCTTGTAGGTACTTGTGCCTTCAGATTGCTGGATTTTGGATTGTTGCGAGGTCATCAGAGCAGAGTTTTCCTCTTAGGGTCACTTGCGGTTCCATCACGGAGGCAGGACACTTTCATCTATATTGTGGTGTACTATATTCAGCTTCACGCCGGAGTAGTTGCTTATCCATTTTTTCAGATCCAGATGCATGAATTTTTCTTTTTTAGTTTGTGTCGACATTCAGCATCTTTGGGATTATCTTTAGATTTCTAGGTACTTCTAACACCTCAATATCGGGTGGTGGCCATGCTGGAACTCGATATTGGGGTGAGATGGGTGGTGGCCATGACGGAACTCATCTTAGGGGTACTTGATTTTCTTTGATACTTGTATATAGCTTTTGCTACCTGCCAGGCATGTTGGCAGCGCCTTTTTCATTGTGATATATATAGTTGCATGTGTGCTCTCCTTTATTTATAGAGGTTCACAAAGTTTTCTCAAAAGATATATGATATCAATACACATTTAAATATGATTTAAATCATGTTAATTGCTAAACGGGATCCGTGGCTTCATTGGAATACATAAGCCTCCATCGTGGCCAGCCGTATGCTGATGAGATGGAGAGGAGTGGAGTTTGAATTTTAGATCCATATCAGAATACTTGGTAAAAGGATAATTGAGTAAAAGATGGACAATTTGTCTTCCTTTTCCCTCTATTTAAACCAAGCCAGCCTCCACATTTTCGTTTTAACTTCCTCCTCTTCCCTTCTAGCCATGAGAAACCTTTCTCGCCTCCCCATTTCGGAAAAACCAATAGCTCAAACCATATCAAATCAAAATAATACCAATGATACACTTGATTATTGCAACATCCGGTTGATAATTCAAGGCGAATATATGAGATCCCACTAATCAATGTGCATTCAAAACTTGTTTCTTAAGGTATAAACTATTTTACACGTTATATTATATACATCCTATCGTGGTTAGATTATGTACAATAATTTTATACGCTCGTCGGTTGTTTTATATTGTTATATGATATTAAATCTCATTAAAAACCTATTTTATTGATATTCATGATTAGATCTTTGTAAATCTTTTAAAAAACTTAATAGCATTACATTGTAGCCATAACCTATTTTATTTTAAATATTAAATTTTATTTTTAATCATTTTAAAAGTACTATTAATTATTTTAAATTACATACATATATAATATAATTTAAAATGTTTATAAATTATTTATATGTAAAATATATTCCAATTTTTTTCGTATATATGTAACAGTTTTAACAATGATTATATCATAATATGTTTAAATGTGAATGGTTGATTTAATAATATATATATATATATTAAATAGCTTTAGAGTTTTATTTTATAAATATTTTTTATGATCGAATAGAAATAAATTTAAATAAAATAGTTTAATATTTAATTTTGTTGAAATATACTTACTTTGATTATTTTATAAATTTTAAATAGTTTATTTATTTATTTATTTTCAGCAATGATGGAATATTTAAAATATAAAATATTTATCTTGATTAATTAATAGATATTTTAAATGATACTGTAGATCAAAATTTGAAATTTAAAATATATTACTTAGTCAAAATTAGACATTTTAGACATTGAAATTTAAATTTAAATTTATTGACTTAGTCAAAATCTAAAAATATATTTTAAAAGGATAATTTTATTATATATATATATTGAAATTATGTGTATAATTTTTTTATATTAAGATATTTTGATATATCCATTGCGCATATAAATGATGAATGTACGATGAAAATTCTAACATCTACATATGTATACATTAACTACGTACATATTATTATGTTGCATATGCACGTTATACACAAATAATTATATAATGATATACTTATAAATATTATACAAATTTAATTTAATTAAATCCCGAATTAATTAAATTAGAAAACTAAATAAATTTGGATTTATTTAAATTAACTAGATCGGATCTAGTACTACATTAGATTTCACAGGCTCATTATGATCCAAATAGATTTTTTTTTAAATCTACCATTTTCATCCGCTGAAGTCCGGCCCGGTTCCAACATAAACACCATACACTCAAACAATGAATGCCTAAACACCCAATCCATAAACACTCTAGGAGCCTAAATACACTAAGCTCCTATACACCTAATACCTAAACACCAAACACCTAACATTACACACCCGTACCAAACAACTGAACCCCAACGTCCACTAACCTTAATCACTTAAACTATGCTTCATCAGTGCTATTTCTTCATTGGCAGCAATACTCATCTTATATTTAAGGAACTCTCGTCCTTCATTAATAGTATGGAACTACCGTTTTGCCAACATCTATAGATTATTGATGCAAGCGTACACCGATGTCACACAATGAGAATCATCACTTTAGAAGCTCACCCATTCAACACTTAATACCACTGTTATCAAAACCAGATCGGGACATGGTGTAACTGTGGTTAACCACAAACCGCAGCCTAATCCAACCCGGATGAGCCAAAAACCGTCATTTTCATCAGACCGGCTAAAACCGTAGGTAAAATCAAGGTCAGACCGTAATTAACCGCCTAAAACCTTCTTAAAGTGCAATTGAAATTAATTATCAAGGCCCATATATTAATAGGCCCAAGAAAACAAGGTTCCAATAGCAAAGAAGCCATAGCCTATAACCACGGTGAAGTTGAAGTTCTACAGCGGTTTACTTTATATAAGAACATGGTGAAAAGAAGTCTGTTTATTTTGGCGATGTGGGACTTACGTTGTATGCATTTTTTGCTCTTTTCACAGGTTTTAAGTACACTACTTCTCAAATACACTACACATTATTATGTAAACATGGTGATAGTTTAACTATAGCCTTAAGCAAAGAATGTTTTAACATAGAAACAATGAGCTAATACTAAAATAAAATGCAAAATCATTGTTTTCATTAATTTACCTTTAGCACATCTTTATAAATAAATTTCTTGTATTAATGTAAGTAATTTAATTTAATTAAAATATAATGATTGACACGGTTTTGACTGTTCAACCGATCAGACTATTAGAACCTCTGACCTTCAGCCCTCGCAGTTCGATTCCCGATCCGGTTATGATAACTATGCTTAGTGCCTATGTATATTGTACAGTACCAAACATCTATACACAAGCAACGTCAGCTCACATCTGAGCACCATTGAAACCACTGTTTATGTCAAGCAACATCTACTCGTATATAAATATCTCTTTAAAATCAACAATGCTAAGTTATAGACAAACCTAAGCTCACAATACCTTGCAGCATCAGAGCAATACCGCGTAGATGCACCGATTAATAACATGACAAATTTTATTTATTTGCCTAAAGAAAAACTATTTCAACTATATGCCTCGTCGAAAACATATTACAAAAGTATGTCTTTTTTTATTATAACAGAATTTTTTACTTGTGCAATTTGAATTTGTGCAAGTAAAAAATAAATATTCAAAAAATTATACTTCCGCGATTTCAAATTACATAAGTATATAACTTAGCTGATTTGGAGCCTGTTCCAATCACCTGTTCTTTAATTGATTTGAGTATTGGATGACACGCTTATAACACCGGCTAGCCTTGCTAAAAAACTTATGCAAGTATAAATTGGTATTTTGTGCTTCAAATTGCGTAAATACAAATCTGATCTGGTGAGAAAATGTCTACATTTGCAATATGTTCTGAACGAGGCCTATAGTTGAAATATGTTTTCTTTCTCGAGCCTGTAAATAAAATTTGTCCTTAATAACACCAATATAATAACCAAAGGGCCATCTAGCTCATCTACTTGATCGGTTGCAACACAACTAAAAGATATTAAGCACATATGCTCTCAGTTCTCACCTCACCTAATGCTACCGAACACATATAATCGTCGGCTCATGCCTAATCGCACTCCAGTTGCATAACATATATTCTAACACAAACTATTGCATATTATTACAATTCCAACTCGACCAAAACTCCATCATATGTCTCTTGCAGGATTCACAATGACACAAATAATTTACTCCTACCTAAACAAATAAAAAAATCACAACACACAAAAGTATCCTGAACAACATATATTCGAGAAAGTTTGCGGAACCTATTGCACAATGGTAATGTTCTAGAACACATTTCTAAATAGCATACCCACCTTACTTAACCTAAAATCACACTACCTTATCCTCTAACTCCCTAAGCAACCACCCTTACTGTTCAACTTCAATCTCGTAAACACATGGCATGAATCCAACATTCATGCTTCTTTAATCAAATCCAAAAACCTACGCTTCATTTACCAACTCAACACCAGCCAAAGCTAATTGCTTGGACATATAACATCATCTTAATCCATCCCGCTTTGAATATGTTGATCCAAGCCAAGATTTAATAGCCTAAATCACCAATCCATCTTTGATCCAAGCTCATTTTCCTTCATCCGGAGTCTTAGCCAAAATGTCCACTTTTTCCTCTTCCTCTAACTAAATGCAATTTTCACTCAAATTATCAAATGAAAAACTGAGAGAGACACGGAGGAAAATGGATTATGTATGTGTGAGTTTTTTGTTTGTAAGTGTATGTATGTACACATGTAACCCACCAATATTTGACTTAAGAGTTTGAAATTTAGTTTCCCTAAAAAAGAGAAATTTATTTTCCCATCAATAACATGAGATAGACATACACATGCTTTCTTTTCATAATAGGCTACACCTCTCAATGATGCCCAGGCGTCAACATTTCCGCTCCTACAAAATGAATTTACTAAATGAAATGTTCTAGATTTTCTTTAATGTGACTATTCGGTGATTGGGGCATGCAATATGTGGTCTTTCGTGCACTAGTTTCTTTTGGGGTTTTTGATGGCATTGTGAAGATCTATTGATTTTTGCTCTGGTGAATGTTAAACAGTTCAAGCCTTTAGTGGATTTGCACATCGATCCGGTGCTTTTAGATATTGATGTCAGGTGGTGAACAGACTCTTACCCTAATTGTTCATCAACTGATCCAAGCTTGATTTCTCAATACAGTTCCAACCATTGAGTCATTCATTAGCCTAACACAATTATGGCTCTTACCGATTAACACCTAAATCAACAACCAATAGATGTACTCTTTCCAATTTGCTCAGTTGCTCATCTGCGATGGTAGATTTACCCAGTCAACACCCCATTATTTTTTTTCAATTCGGTTGCTCTACAAAAACCTATAAGAGATGCAGAAAAGGAGTTTGGGCCAGTTAAGCATTGCTCGCAGGAGAATTAGGCTGAATGGAACTGATTCAACTAGTCAAAATTTAGGCGATGGATTGTGTTTACGTCCAAAATTAGCACAAACACCCAGAGATTAATAGCGGAGAATAAAATAAAGAAAATAACTTGAAAATGAGGGAAAAGACAACATATAGCAAATATAGTGGTCGGCAAATTAAAGGCCTACGTCCACTTAAACTCTATTGAAGTATTTGATGAGTTTTTACAGAAATATTCTTAGTGATGGTGATGATCTGTGGAATTACAAGAATGTAGGATTGCATTAACTCTAGAGGAGGGTGAATAGAGTTTATAAAAAAATCACAGATAAATAAAAACTGCAGTACAGATAATAACAGAGTAAATGCGAAAATAAAAATGACACATAGATTTACCAAGCTTTGGCAAACCCGCCTACTGCTGCCCTCAAGTTTTCTATTAGAATTAAAAAAACGACCGCTTATAGACCATGTAAACTTGCGACTATCGCTTACCTGTTTGGTCTAACCCCACGCTCGAAACCCTGCCACAACTTTGCCACAGAGTTTCAAATTCTCGAACTACGCACGTAGCTCGCAACCTAGTTTGCACTAGAGTTTAACAAATTAAAAATAAAAATACAATAAAAAAAATTGAAACCCTAGTACAATTAGCAATCCAATTTAGCTCAAATAAAATAAACAGCGGCCTAAGTATTATGATCCAAATAAAATTATGTAGGTCGCCTTTTATTTTCCTACAAACGCCAGCTTCAGGTCGCTCCTTTTGTCTTCAAGTTGTCTTCAAAAATTAGGGTTTCACAATCGAAAGCAACCACTTGAAATTTGAATCATACTTCTCCATCTCTAATGCTTGCAAACTTCAATTAGAATTGATTAATCGCTCGATACTTTCGAGAGTCCAGGATATCTCAATTCAATTACTTAGTACGATTTTTGCCCCTTTTTGATTTGTTGCTTTCTCGACTTCTGATGCTTCGAGTTAGAAATTGGTATGTGATTTATTTTAATTTTTTGCTCTCTAATTTTGCTTGAACTCGAATCATGATTTTGCCGATGATGATTTGGGTTTATATAGGGTTTGATTCCCTATATTTTCATATATAAATTTGACTTTGAAATTTTCTGAGATTTTTACTTTGGTCATGGATTATTTGATCGAACGACTTTGAGATTCCTGACGTATTATTCATTCAAATATATTACGATATATTTGACCTTCGATCAACCATATTGATATATATTCTCATATACGTTGACCCTGTTTGAACAACTTCTTATTTTGAGTTGCATACACCATTTTGAACCTGTTCGTACTGTTATGACGAACTCAAGTTTGGTTGTGGTCCGTATGCATTTCTGACTTATTGATATATATATATATATATATATATATATATATTCACTGATTTTCTGAGATTAGTTTTGAATTGATCAAAAAATACTATTGCACGACTGCTTTGTTCTTTAGTTGATACGGCTTTGACTTGTTTAAAACTGCTTTGTTATGATGGTGAACCTTGAAACTGGTTGCTGATTCGATGATGTCGAGACTCTAGTTTCACTTTACCACCTTGTTTGTATTCAATTTGCATTTGATCACTCTGTTCATCCCAGTTTATACTTGTGTACATGTTCCATGTCTTGTGCACTTCCCTGACTATCCTTGTTTGCCAGTGTATGCATTCTAACATGTTGTGATTGATGGGTATTTGATTTGTTGCATTGCTCTTGTGTGTTTTCTTCTAGAGTCATGACTGTTGGAAGGTGATGCTCTTGATCCGTGTTGTACCATTTTATTGTATTACATGTTTGGCTTCCTATTACAGCACCTGATTTCATGTATGCATTTCTTTGTATGTCCATGCCTTATGGCTATGTGTTGCATTCATTGTTTATCCCAATTGTGATAGTTCCCTTGGTTGAGCATTTGCCTAGCCTTGTAACTTTATGCATTTGTTCATGCATTTACATGCCTTATCTGGTGTGAATGTGCCATTCCAGTGAGTGTGCTTTGCTTGCTGAACAATGGTTTGGCTTGAACTATGTTGCCGCTGCTTGACCCCTAAGTAGTATTCAAGTGTGCATGTGTCCTGTTAATTTTCTGATACTCTGGACCTGTTTATACATGCATGTTCTCACCTATATTGTATACTTGATATGGTCTTGAGTTTGTTGTTGTTTAACCATGTGCGATTGACATTCCATGTATATACAAACATACATATGTATGTATATGTGTGCGAACTATACCATTATACAAATGCTTCATGTTCTTGTAGCTCGACCATTATGTTGCACCCAGTTTCTGACTTTGCTGAAACATGTTCATGGTTACTTGCATTAGCTATACTTTGTGCACACTTACATTGTGTTGAGCCTTCGTGCTTGACCTTTGCAACAGTCTATGTGATTGAATCAAGGCTCGGCCTTGTAATATTCATAGTGATCCACTGTGCATATCACGAGTTACCTGTGCACCTATATTTGTCCCTGTCTAAAATATGAAGAGAAAATAAACTCATAAACTGAGGCAATATTAAATCAAAGTTATAATATTAATTTTGCAATTTAGGTTTGTTTCCTTTTCCATTTTACTACGTTGTTATTTGATAGGTATAGCAGATGACTAGACACAAGCTGGAGCAAGCAAATCAAGATCAGCATAAAAAACAAACTCAAGTGTGAGTGAGAGTAAGAAAGATGTTGTATGTGAAAGTGTATAGAAATGTTGTATATATGAGAGTGATAGTGAAAGTTGTATTATATTTGAAAATGTAAATATATTGGAAGCAAATAATGTGTACTGTTTGAAATTGAAATAAAATATTTGTTTGAATAAAATATTTGTTCAAATAAATTCTGTTTTAGTTATTTTATTCTGCAAATAATTATTTAATTCTGTGAAAATAAAATAGTACCATAATAAACATATTTAACAAATATATATATGTTAATTATCATCAAACAAAAATCATGAACCATTGTATTCTATAATCTCCCCTTTTTGATGATAACAAACATATATTAAGATTTTGAATTAAATAAATGTGTTTGGTGTGATTTGTTCAAGCCCCTCTATTTAGATGCTTCCCCTACAACTAAACCTCCCTATACAGATGCGTGCAATTGAAAATGAAAAATTGATTTTTCAAAAATAATTTCAAAACAACTTTTGAATAATAAAAACATTCTCGAATATCAATAAGGTTATTACTCAATCATTAAAATCTTAACCTCTCCCCCTTTTGTTATCATAAAAAATAATAATAGTAACTGAAATAGTAATGAATTTTGATTAAAATTATAAAATCAAATAAAGAGGGAAATATATATATCGCAAATTCCAATTAATCAAACTAAAATTGTAACATTTTATTAATTAGAAACAAATTCCACTTTAGAGGAATGATAGGATTATGGTTTAGGAAAATTTTTATATAGTGACATCATTTTGGTATGGTCAATAAAGGAATAATTTGTGAATCTTCCTTTTAAATGATATACAAAAGTGTTAAGTACGTACTAACCAAGCATAACCTTTAGGACTTTTAAATGAGGTTAGTAGTTACTTAAAAATGAATGTCAAGTTTTTTATAACCATGCATAACCATAGGGACTTTTAAATGAGATTAGAATCTACTTGAATATTTATTCTTTTCTTATATGAGTCTCATTCATGCATAACCGTGAGGACTTTTAAATGAGAATGGAAGCACATATATAGAAATTTAAGTAATTCACCCATGCATAACCGCGAGGGCCTTTAAATGAGAGTGAATACATTGGGATAGATTTTTTTAACAAAAAGAAACGTTTCCTTGTTTTGAAATATCAACTTCTGCACACTATATTAAATAATGGTGTATGGATTGAAAGAAAGGTGATAGTGACAGAAATGATCATGGAATAAGTACTAATTTAAAATATCATATAATTTTTTTAATTTTCATGAAATTTTAAATTATACTTCCTTTTGTTTTGAAATATAACTTAATGACTATCCATCACTTTCTCAAACACTATTAATAATTTTGATAAGTTTCAAAAAGGTTCAACTAGTCAATGATTTTCTTTTCTAGGTAAATCCCTTATCAAAATAAACAAGAGTATTTTCATCAAAGTATAAACCTGAGTTATTTATAAAAAAATATATGTGAAAATCAATTTTCTACAGGGCGTTTTGTGAAAATGTGTGCTAGTTGAAAATTAGTTTAAAATAATCAATCAATTGAAAATATGATTTCAACATGACGTTTATTACACTTGTATTTGGATTGACCAAGGTGACATATAGTGGTATATAAGAACACAAGCAAAACTTTTACTTCTGAAAATCACTCGAATTAATTTTCAAAATTTTTAGCAAGACCATTTAGATCGGTCAAAGGCAAAAACATTTATATTGAAGTAGAAAACAAAAGCATTTCTCCAACCATTACTTTATTAGTCATGAACAAGACATTGAGAGATAACAATTCTACCAAAGCAATTGCATGTTTTGAAAATTCAGTCCATTTGAAACCACTATATGAAAGCTTTAAGTCCATAATTTGATTTAGCATAAAACATGAAAGTTTTAGATAATCAAAAATGCCACTTATCAAAATTAGTTTGAAGTCAAAACGATAAGTTGATCTAATGTTATGAATGAAATACTACAACTTGTTTGTGTAAATCAAAAATACTTTTCAAGTAATGTGCCAAAAAGATTTCTGTTTTTCAATATTTTCCAAAATGAACTAGCAAAACCTCAAAATAGTAAAGTTTCATTGCTATCAGTTAGATTTTCAGAACTTCAAAATTTTCTAAAATCAGAGTAAAAATGTTCTTGTTATGATCAAAATACTACAGCTGTGTCAAGAAGTTCTGAAACTGTTTTCAAACAATTCTCCAAATGATTTGCAGTTTTTCACCTATTTAATTCAGATTCTGGAGAAATACTAAAAATAAAACTTATAGTGTTTTCAATCTATTTTTCAAAACATCTTGAATTTTGCAAATCGGAGTTAAGAAGCTCAAGAAATGACAATTTTACTACAGCAGTATTAACAAAAACAGAAATAACAATTAGAGAACAAAATACAGTTTAGAGATCATACCTTAATTACCTTCGATGTCGTGATATCTAAAATGTGCAGATCTCCACCTTATTTTTCTAGGCTAAGGAAAATTAGATTCTTTGGCTCATCAATTATATTGAACAACTCGAAATATGTCTCTATCAAAGTTGTTTCTTAGCTCGCTTTTGTACATAGATGTTAGAAGAGTCGAGTGGTCTAACAAATGATGTAGGACCACTCTTATATTCATTCGTAGCCTTTGGTACCCAAACTCGTCTATATAACAAACCATTAGTACCTACAATCGTTCCTTTATGAACCCAAGCTTGTTCAAATTTCAAAACATTTGCATTTGTACCTTTCGAAACCTAAAAATGTTTAACGATTTTGTTTTTGTTTTTATTCCAGCATTTTACTATGATTATGCCCTCTTTTTCCACAAATTAAACATTTCGAAAAGTCTTTTTGAAATTTGAAATTATCAAAATTCCTTTTCTTTATCAGTTCAACTTTATCAAAACCAAGTCCTTTTTTATTTTCAACAAAAGTTTGATTTCTTAGCAACATATTCAATGATTTTTCTCCCTTTGAAAATTTCTTTATTGTTGATTCAAGTTGTTGAGCCTTAGCTCTAAAGGCATTATTTTCATTCAAAAGTGAGGTGCATCTTTCCATAGAATTTTCTCTTTTTGCATCATCTTTATTTTTCAAGGTCAAAATTTCATTTTTGAGAGTTTCAATTTTAGTTTTGGACTTATTAATTTCTTCTTCTAAAGACTGACACTTCTCGCATTTTGAGCTAAACCTTTTAATGTATTCAATCATAGATTCTAACTTATTATTTATCCCAAGAAGATTATTATTCTCAGATTTAAGTTTATTATATCTTCTTTTAAGTCTATCATAACTCTTGTTTACCTCATGATATAACAACAATAAATCAGTATGTGATAATTTTGATACTTCACTCGGTTCATCGTCGCTGTCGCTAAATTCTCCTATCATAAGACACGTAATTTCTTCTTCTTTCTCACTATCAGTGTTCTCCTCTTCTCCTTCAGTATCATCCCAAGTGGCTGCGAACTCCTTTGCTTCTCCTTCTTTCCTTTGTCAAATTGATTCAATGGACAATTTGGTTTGATGTGACCAGGCTTCTTACATCTATGGCATATGATTTCCTCCTCTTCAGAACCATCCACAACTTTGAAAATTTTGGTTTTTATCCATTGGTTTATTGCTGGATTTCCATGCTTTTGAGTCCACTTTCTAAATTGCTTCATCAATAGTGCTAGCTAAATCGCCGCATCATCATCATCATCACTATCAGTTGTACTTTTTAGAGTGATTGATTTCTTTTTCGAGTCCCCGCTTTCACGTTCTTCTTTGATCTTCAATTCCATCTCATAAGTGATGAGATTTCCTATTAGCTCTTCCAATTTAAGCTTTTTCAAATCTTTGGATTCCTGAATTACAGTCACTTTCACTTTGAAATTCCTAGGGAGGATTCTCAGAATTTTTCGGACCATCTCCAATTTTGTATAAGCTTTTCCTAGAGTTTTGGATTTAAATACTATATTTTAAAAATGTCCATACATCTCTTTTATATTTTCGTCTTTCATCATCATGAAATTCTCGTATTCATTGCTGAGCATTGCTAGATGAGATTTCTTGACCTACGATGTTCCTTCATGAGTAACTTCAAGTGTATGCCAAATTTCTTGCATAATTTCAAGTGAGATATGCCAAATTTCCTGCACAGTTTCATAGTGAGAAACACGATTGTATTCAGTTTTATTTAAAGCATAAATAATAGAATCCATAGCTTTAGCATTAGAGCGATGTAAACTAAGTTTATATTCATTCCACTTATCTTTTGGCTTAGGAAATTCACGACCGTCTATAGTTACCATAGGTAGATTATATCCAGTTTTAACTATTTCCCATGCATCTATAGTAACTAGAACTAGTTTTCAAAAACGAAGAATCAAAACCACTAAACATGGGTGGTCTAGCAATAGATTGACCTTCGTAAAAAGCATTATTAAAACTAGCCGTAGTTAAAAAAATGAATTTTTTCTACCTAGCTCTGATACCACTTGTAGAATTGAATTAACCCTAGAGGAGGGATGAATAGGGTTTATAAAAAAATTCATGGATAAACAAAAATTGGAGCATAGATAATAACGAAATAAATGCAGAAATAAACACGACACACAGATTTACCCAGTTTCGGCAAACCCGCCTACTGCTGCCCCCAAGGAATCTACTAGAATTAAACAAACAACTGCTTACAGACCCTATAAACTTGCGACTATCGCTTACCTGTTTATTCTAACCCTACGCTCAAAACCCTACCACAACTCTACCACAGAGTTGCGAATTCTCGAACTACGCTATGTAGCTTGTAACCTAGTTTACACTAGAGTTTAACCAATTAAAAATAAAAATGTAATAAAACAAAATTGAAACCCTAATACAATTAACAATTCAATTTAGCTCAAATAAAATAAATAGCGGCCCAAGTATTGTGAGCCAAATAAAATTATCTAGGTCGCCTTTTCTTTCTTCCAAACTCTTACTTTAGGTCGCTCATTTTGTCTTCGAGCTGTTTTCAAAAATTGGGGTTTCACAATTGAAGGTAGCCGCTTGAAATTTGAAGTTTGAACCATACTTCTCCGTCTCTAATGCTCGCAAACTTCAATTAACAGTGATTGATCACTCGATTGCTTTCGAGAGTCGAGGATATCTGAATTCAATTACTTGGTATGATTTTTGCCCCGTTTTGATTTGTTGCATTCTCGGGTTCTAATGCTTTGAGTTAGAAATTGGTATGTGATTTATTTGAATTTTGTGCTCTCTGATTTTTGACTTTGCTGAAACATGTTCATGGTTACTTGCATTGGCTGTACTTTGTGCACACATGCACTGTGTTAAACCTTCATGCTTGACCTTTGTAGTAGTCAGTGTGATTAAATCGAGACTTAGCCTTGTGATATTCACAGTGATCCATTGTGCATATCATGGGTTGTCCGTGCACCTATATTTTTCCCTGTCTAAAATATGAAGAGAAAACAAACCCATAAACTGTGGCAATATTAAATCACAATTATAATTTTATTTTTGCAATTTAGTTTTGTTTCCTTTTCCATTTTACTACGTTGTTTATTTGATAGGTATAGTGGATGACTAAACACAAGCTGGAGCAAGAAAATCAAGATCAACATAAAAAACAAACACAAGTGAGTGTGAGTGAGAGTAAGAGAGATATTGTATATGAAAGTGAGTAGAAATGTTGTATATATGAGAGTGATAGTGAAAATTGTATTGTGTTTGAAAATGTAAATATAATGGAAGCAAATAATGTGTACTGTTCGAAATTGAAATAAAATATTTGTTTGAATAAAGTACTGGTTAAAATAAATTATGATTCAATTATTTTATTCTGCAAATATTATTTAATTTTGTGAAAATAAAATAGTACAATAATAAACACATTTTGCGAATATATATATGTTTATTATCATCAAACAAAAATCATAAACCATTGTATTCTACAAAAAAAATACAATAACTTGTTAATCGCTGAAAAACCCTCAAACTATGCCCCTATCCCTCTATTTATAGTTGTAGACCATCAAAAAGCTCTCGTCCACATTCCATCCCACGTTTCCCACGTCTAGGAAAGTCTAACTGATGAGATCGTGGTTACATCAATAACCAAGGATTGGTATCGATCCACATTGAGGGATTAGTACCGATGCATGATTTTATCTTATGGGCCATGACTTTCTTCTTCTGTTTTCTTGGTTGATTTGCATCTTCATCTTCTTGCTTCACTATGGGCATGGATCTAAGTGAACTTCTCAGTCTAGGGATGGAGCAATAGTGTTTGGCTTAGGTGTTGGTCATGGTAGTTGACATGAACTTGCGAACCATCTCACGCAGTATGCACTTGATTGTAAACATCTTTGGTTGACATAGCATAGGACGTAGGATGAGCAATTGGGGATCGATATCGAACCCTAATCAAGGATCAATACCGATCCTTGCTTTTGTTCGCCTTGGACTTGGAAATCATTGCATATTGAATTTGGTTCCATTTGAATTTCACCCCATAGTTTTGTTGAACTCGGCAGTTGTTGGTATGGATTCTTGGTGGATAACTTCTCAGTTCGATCAACCTGATGCGCACGACTATGGCCCGATCACAAGGCTGGATAACATTTGCCCCCCAAATTATGTCTTGTTCTAGCAAGATGTACTTTAGAATGAGACATGTCAAAAGTTTTGCACTGTTGGTTTCTTGCCATGTTTCAAAAGGATATCATCTTTCCCTCTAAACCATTTCAGTGAAGTGCAGCATCTTTCGTCAATCGTTGTACCGCTTCGTTTGGGTTAGGCCTGTAAGTTCCCTGTAGTATAAAAGCTGAAGCATCCTCTCTAAGTTCGTTATTCCAATTCAGAAAGCTTTCAACGATTTTCCTTTCCAGATACTACAGGTTTGACATGTTTCATTCATTCAATGATTTTCCTTTCCAGATACTACAGGTTTGACATGTATGCACATGCATACATTCATTCATTCATTTGTTGCTCAGACATTCATACGTATACCTGCCTTCATGCACATACATACATATATATATATATATATATCACGTATGTACATATGTTGCTTTATTATGGTTTATTATATATATATATATGTATGTATCTTATACCAAAAATTCTCAATAGCAAAAATAGTGATGATCTTCCTAAGGAAAGTCCAGTATGTATTGCAAGAGTTATAATACTTAGGCATTTAAAAGAACGAATGGGTTGAACCTGTTTCGGAGAATGATACGACAGGTCGAAGAAGGTAGCCCATTAGCGGATCTAAGGCCCGAAGCACCCATCTATAGCATAGAGAAACCAATGGTCAAAATGAGTAATAAAGCAATATACGGCTCAGATATAAGAGACCATTTAGGCGGGAAGACAACTCATCAATCTGCACTTCACAAGCAGCAACGCCAAATATCCAGAACAATCTCCAATCGCAACCGTGCAACTAGTAACCTCAGTAATCTAGGGGAAAGAATCTCCATTAATGGCAATATAACATGTTGGCTATAAATAGGCAACAATCCCAAGGCACATGGGATCTTTTGGTGGGCATAAAAGAACTGACATAAAATATCATAGTACTTTCCTATATAAGAGCTTTAATCAGAAACTTGCTAATTGTGAAAATGCTTAGACTCAATGTAATTAGCCTCTTGGCTTTCTAAGAGTGACTAAATAAGGAAAGGATAGTAGATGTAGGGACTTTCAGCTCGAACAACTATAAAAAGTCATGGTGTAATTTACTTTTAGTATTTTATTTTCTTTTTATTCGTCGTTTATACTCAACAGCCTCACGTTTAGTAACTCTGGTAACACTACCTCTCGTCTCGTAATTTTCATATCCGGGAACCTATAATCAAATCATCTTCTGGAGCTATACCTTCAACTCTCAGGATGTTAGTGTAGGCGAAATTCTACATTAACATTTTTGGCGCTAGGAGGGCTCGAACCTTCGTTATTTTTTTCCTCTCGGAAAAGGCAGCGACATCATCCTTTCAGCTATGACCAACTTAGAGGGTAGGAGACCGACCTTGGAACTACCACTCAACCTTCATATTCAGCTCATTAAAGAAGACAACAATGAAAGATTAGTCACCCTCATCTCGGAGAAGTAAAATGGTCAAGAATATTATCCTGTTTATGAACTCGAGGCTTCTCAGATCAGGTAACTCTTGGGATATCTTCAGGAATCTCTCCATGAATCTACCCAACTCCAAAAAATCATTAAAGCCCTGCATGATGAAGTTAAAGACCTTTCCACTATGTTGCTAAAATACAAGGGTTTGGACTCCTCTAAAAGAAGGAGCACCTCGAACACTCAAGGTGGCGAGTCTCAAAAGAAGTTGAAACGTGATCAAGTTCTTACTCCCCTCAACTAGAATCTATCTCGAATCTTTCTGAGGATCTGTGGAGAGATCTGCTATCCTAACTATCCCCATTCCACCATAGAAGATCCAAAAGGAAAGAACTACCGTATCTATCATTAAGTAAATGGACATGAAACAGATAAGTGTCGAAAGCTTTCATACACAACTGAGGAATTTATATAGAAAGGGAAGTTGACTAAGTTTATTAAACATTAATTTGAATATCTTACTTCGGAACTTTACTTTTACCTTGTTATATTTCTGTGACTCTAGGAAAAGTTCATGTAACTCTTCCAAATGAATGCATGTGGTGCTTTTCTACAAAAGATGGAAACATATGAAGAATCCTTTAAAAAAAGAGAAAGAGGTTTTTCACGATCGATCGAAAGATACTAGTCCAGCTACCTTGATTCTATCGATAATGTCCTTTCCTGCAAAATGTTCAAACTCTAAGGAGCACTTTATTATCTTGGAAGTCTTGAAGAATTAATTGGCAGCATCCATAACAAATAAAAGCCCCCAGTTCCATCAAGAAGTTTATCTCGGTTATAGTTTCAGAAGTTTTGACTCCAAAGAAGAAAGGCACCACATAGTTATGGATCTTTGGACAATTAATCAGCTGGCCTTAGTATATTCATCTTCAGCATAACCCTATTCTGAACTCCGATCCTAAAGGAATATTCAAGTCTCAGTATTCACGATCTTCCTTTCGATACGTTTTCTCTCCTTAAGAACTTTTACGTATCATATTTATGCCTAGAATTAAGAAATTGAAACTCTATAATTCAACTAACGAGGTCAATATAGAGTTTCATTTTACTCAGTTTAGGTAAACCCTCCCTCCCCCCGCCCCGCGCTAATCTGACGAGATTAATGGAAGGTTTTCACATTACTATGTTTAGTCTCTTTTCCCAAACTCAAATTGAATACTTTCTACCAAACTAGGTAATCATGTGAATTTAAAAAGATTTTTACAAAATGTTTTGAAACTACCACTTAAAAAAAGGAATATAATACTTTATGTCTCTCTTCATCAAGTTTACTCTTTTTCTTTAAACTCTTTGGCAAGCAAGGTAATTTATAAATTACACGATATATATATATATATATATATATATATATTCCAAAACCGCTCCTTTTCAATAAAATACGTGTTTCTTTTTACTAGGTAATAATAGGCATAATCATCAATTCAAAATGAATTTCATATAGTTGATACCAGCCAAAAGTGGTTGTAGATGGTCGATGCCAGTTGAAAAGTGGTTGTAGATGGCCGATGCCAGCCGAAAAGTGGCTAAAGATTTTAAACCCAATGATAAAATTGGTAGACCTCTCCATAAGAGCACCCTCATAGTGATGCGCCACAAAGAGTGAAGCCATATCACTTGGGTTTAAAAAGACGTCGAAAAGTAGAAAGCATGCTAATAGTGAGTCATGGTCACTGTAATCATGCATTGGGTAGATTCCCAATTTAGAGTTGGGTAGATTCCCAACTAGAGTAGAGAAACGGGTAGATTCTCGTATAGATTAGAAATAGGTCGATTCCTGTATAGATTAGAAATGGGTAGATTTACGTATAGATTAGAAATGGTAGATTCTCATATAGATTAGAAACGGGTAGATTCCCAATTAGATTAGAATGATGGGTAGATTACCAATTAGATTAAGATAATGAGTAGATTCTTGATACGGATAGAATGTCGGGAGGAGTTCCTAAGTCAAGACATCAAGTAGATTCTTGGTAAACTAAAAAAAAGGATGAACATGAAATCGGATTAAGATGGAACTCTTGATTGTGTTACTAGGATGGCTCCAGATAAGAACCCAACCATAAAAGTTGGTTGGGTCTGAAACCTTATTTTAATGAAAATATACCCGAGGGCAAAAGATACCCCATAGAAGAAAAGTCGTAAAAAGCGCACTCAAACAAAGTGATAGCATAAGAAATGAAGCCAAAAGGAATATAGTTTCCTTCATATAGTTTATCCAAGAAAAATTACAAAGGATTGGTCGATACGAACGCCTAAAGAGATAGCTTTACAAAATTGGATTACATAACCAAGAGCACCAGCAGGTAAGGTATAAAAGTGAGAGAGGAGATCCTTCCCCATTTAGGCAAACCGAGATGATAAGCCAGAAACCTCTGAGACAAAATGGATATTCATGGTCTCGAAAGGAGCCTATCAGCATTATCATCCTCAGCCTTCTTTCCTTTTCCCATTTAAGAAGAATAGCTACGTCATCTCCTGAACCCAGATATTGATTCAAAGCTCACTCGTTTAGAGATAATTTAGCTCTTAGTCCTAGGGCCTAGCTTTGACTCAAGGAATCTGCTCTTAACCTCAAAAGCCATGAGGGTTACTTTCAACTTTTGGAGTTTGGGTACTTTGTCCTTATGAGATTGGAAGAGAGAAGCATAGTTTCGCTGAATCATTGAATAGTTCAAGCAGGATACTCCCTAAGATATATCTTAAAATTAGCAGAGATGAAAGAAGGACTTCATATTGGCTACTCTAGTTTTAGACATTATATGACAATCACATCAGGTCAAATTCAAAAAAAATCAAGTCATCAAAGTAGTTTCATCCAAGAATGCATACAAATCAAAATTTACAAAATTCGTATTGTTACAGAAACCATTCAATGTATGTTTTCTTTGTCAAGAGTATTATCAGGAGTATTCTCTTGTACCTCCTCGCTAGCAGTAACTACTTCTTCTTCCTCCATCAGTGTCTCAGCTTCATCTACCGCCACGGCCTCGGTTTCTTTTCCCTTCTTGCATCCCTCATACTTCCTAGCAAAGTTTGCCTCCACTACGGTAGCGTTGTTCCCTAAATAAGCTAAAGAGAAAGGCATGTTTTGGTCTCGATGGTGAACTTAAGCATCAAACAAAAGCTGGAAAGGCCATCTGTTGGCTTCCCTCTCATATTCATCTCTAGTAATATAGCGCTCTTCATCAATCACCCTGGCCTTGGCTTTCCTCAAACTTTCATCCCTTTCCTCCAAAGCTTTTTCGAGAGCCTCAACCTTGCACTCTTTCTCTCCAGCAGTTCCACCTAATTCCTCTAATTGAACGTTCATGTCCGTAATTCCAGCCTTCAATTTCGTAAACTACTTCTTCGACAACAGCCACCGTTTCCTCTACTTTTGACCATCCATGTTGAAGGACCGAGAATTACGCTACAATCTGAAAACATGTAAATATAGTAAGGACAAATATCATAACCATAAACCTACACAAGAACCCCTTTTACCTTGATACTCTCCCAGATGCCATATTTGATTATCTGTCGAATGCCTAAAGCAGAGGTTGGACACCTAGCGTGTGCTTCAATGATGGAAGAAGAAAGGTCACCTTCAATAGCAGCCCTTGTGATCTCTATGGCTTGCATGTTTTTCTTGGAAAGCAGATCCAAAACATTTTTCTTAGAACTTTCAGCTTGGGAAGAAACCTTTTGTTTCTTTAAGTCGACAATCTGTTTATCAGGAGGTGGCAACCTAAACCTTTTCTTGGTTACTTTTCCCTTACCTTGGAGGCCAGCTTTCTTAGAAGGCACTATAACAAGGAAAAGGAGATAGGGTTAAAATCGAGATTGAAATTAAAGTTGTTATAAGAGAATCAAATAAGCAAAGCCAAAGGGATAAAAGTGAAACCCTCGGTCTCGCTTTCCTCAGGACTAGATGCAGCTTCATCCCCGCTATGGATGATTACGGTAGAAACTTCATCATACTTCCCTAAAGATTTAAGCCCAGCAAAATTAGCAGAAGGAGGTATTAGTCCTAGAGCTTTCATCTTCTTTCGGTAAGAACCAAATGTCTAAACCTTTGCAAAAGTGGAATCTTCGTGACTTCTTGGAACCTATGCTTAAATGGATTGGTTACGGCTAGATCAATACTCTTCTTGGGTCTCACTATTTAGAATTGGGTGAAATAGAGAAATACGTCCAAGGGTAAAAGAAGAAGAATGAAAAGAAAAATGTTCAAGGACCTCTGGCACAATTGAAAGAAGTAAATATTCGACTGGAAGGAGCCATAACCTAGAACCATTGGTGAGGTGTTATTTTGCTAAATGGAACCTTCAAGGGAGACTGCCTTAAGAATTTAAGAAAATATTTAGGAAATTCACCGACAGGTTTGGCCTTCAACAGGTTGAACATATAGTTGATCTTGGTAGGAGATATGTCCCGGTAGCCTTTCCGGAATAGAGAATCGCCAAAGTAGATAGAGTTAAATAAGAAGTAGCCAAAAGCTAGAAAGGATTAATGTTGTAAAACTCCAAAATGCTAACAAACAAAGGGGCTAAGGGCAAGAAGATCCCATGCTCCAAATGCTCTATGAACCACATGCAAACCCCTTAGGAGGATTACTAAAGTGTAACCCAGACCAAGGAGCGAGCGCTTCAACCCCAGTAATCCCGTAAGAACACTGACCTTCATCAAAAATTTGTTAATCACTGATAGGAGCATCCATTTCCAGCCTAAAAATGGTTCTGATATAAAAAGAAAAATCGACGTCATTTTTAGAATAAAGATTACACAAATCGTATCCGAATTTAATTCTTGGATAAACAGTAAAAGGAGGAATGATAGCAACTGTATTAATAGACTTGGTAAAAGAGGAGAGAAAGATCAAGAATTGTTTATATCAAAAGGAACAACGTTGATTAAAGAAGGATAAGCTTTCCACCGTGGATTTAGTTTGATAAAGAATACCAAAAGATTGCTTCGTCAGATGCCAACTCATCCTTGCATAGGGAAAGAGAAACACCTTTTGAAGATAACCAATCAACCGCCAACACCTAGATCAACATTTAATGCAAAATCAGAACCCATCCCTTTAAAAAGTCTAGTCCTGAATGATTACTTGCAGGTTTATACAACAAACAAAGTTTTGATCTCACGGTCCCAAATTAGATTTCGCCTTCAAGCAATGTAATCATTTTGCTTACCACTTAGCCTAGATGGCTTCAAGTGACAAGCATCGTTTTTAAAAAAATTTGACCTCACGGTCCTAAATTAGATTTCGCCTTTCGGCACTATAATCATTTCGCTTACCACTTAGCCTAGATGGCTTCAAGTGACAAGTGTCATTTTCAAAAAGTTTTGATTTCACGATCCCAAATTAGATTTTTTCTTTCGGCATTGTAATTGTTTCACTTGCCACTTAGCGTAGATGGCTTCAAGTACAAGCGTCACTTTCAAAAAGGTTTTGATCTCACGGTCCCAAATTAGATTTCACCTTTCGACATTGTAATCTTTTCACTTACCACTTAGCCTAGACGACTTCAAGTGATAAGCATAATTTTCAAAAAGTTTTAGACCTTACAGTCTCAAATCAGATTTCTCCCTTTGGCACCAAAACATTTTCTCTTTGATGACTATAAACGAAAAGCATGATTTTCCAAAATTTAACCTTATGATTTCAATTTAGGTTCGACTTTTCGATGTTTAAACATTCTTTTCAAATTTTGGACTTTTCAGTCCAAGATAAATTTTCATCTGTCGGCTTTCAAAACCTTTAAATACTCATCACTTGACCCAATACTCTATCCAAAACTAATTGTTGTAACGTCTTCCATACATATAGATCAAACCAACCTGAGAAGATAATATATAAAAAAAGAATGAAACCCTATAGGTTAAGGACTTGTATAGGGTCGCGCCCTATACATTAGCTATTAGCCCCAGCTAATTTTTTTCAAAATTCCAGTGTGTAGGGCTTTTTCATACGTATGTCTAAAATTATGAATACACACAGAAAGAAATATATGTTTGTATACAGATAGGTTATTGGTGAGCCTGCAAAACCATTAGGATCAGGTGACCCTAGGAGGTGATAAGTTAAGGACAGACCGTCCACAAGAGAAGTATTTAACAGATAGTTAAGGATAGAATGTCCAGAAGAAGAGGAGTGTCTAATAGACATTAGATAAAATTTGATATGTTGTTTGGTAGGCCCGAGTCAGCCAAAGGTTAATAGTTAGCCAAACAAAACTATATTGTTCGAACAGATAGTTCATTTATTCCCTGATTTGTATGTTTACATAATGATGCTTTATAGGTTTTAACCAGTTTTGGTTGTAGGAAAAGATTTGCAAAAGATATGTTTTAAAAGAATGTTAGTGTGGGGAAACCCATTCCGCTAAGTGGTGTGGTCTCACTTAACATAAAATAACAGAGATGAACAGTATTATTCGCGCTAGGATTTATGTCTAACTAGAAGTTTTTGTTTTCCCCTTAAACTCTCGGGTGCTCAAAATTGATTTGAGTGGGCTGAGGGTTGAGGTTTTCAGGTTTTCATTATTTTGTCGAATAAAGCTTTCAGAGATGAGCAGGTAGCTGATGGATAGCTAATTAGGAGTACAGATTATTTTGTTATTTCCGATGTGTATTAAATCAGATATGACTGTATTGCTTTGATCAGCCAAGAGGGCATCGTCATATGACGCTCTTGGCGTATTATTGTAAATTATATTTGATCATTGCCTGGGAAATGTTTTGGGATTATCTAACTTGGATATGAATTATTGTTTTGAAATATAATCAGTAAAAAAATTTTTTTGAAATCTGTGATTTTTTTCATATTCAAGTGCTTATGATATTATGGATACCATTAGCATTTCCGTATTTTGTCACCAGAAGTTAATACTATAGATGATTAGAGCATCTGTAGCGCTTAGCTTTTGGCCTCTAAATACGGGATGTTACAACTTGATATCAGAGCATAGGTTTATGGAAAACTTAAAACTAAAAATTGTTTTTGAAAACATAATCCTAAGGAATTAGAGTAAGATCGGGGTATGGGATAACGCTGTAGTAACGTACTTGTATTTGCTATATATAAGTATACGCTTTATCTCTAGTCTGATGTCCTTGTTAGGTTATTATTTTATATCTCATGAGGTTTGAACACAGATATGGATGGTAGAAGAGGAACAGTTAACCTAGGAGGGAAGGGCACCGATGGGAATGCCATACCTAATGCGAGGAGGACCCAAGGTCAGGCACAAGCAGAGAATGTAGGTGCTGGAGTCCCGCAAGTGGACATGAGAGCTATGTATCAGTTTTTTGTGAATATGATGCAAGCTGATGCAGCTGGAGTGGTAGGAGGAGATGCTGCAGGGGCAGAAGTTCCGGAAGTTCACTACAACAAAAAGTGTCTTTTATAGCGGCATATAACCGCTATTAATCACAACCATAGCGGTTTGATAAGCGCTGTATATCGACATGTTATAAAAAACTGTTGAATATTTATAACACAAAATATGCCGCTATGGTTGAGCTTAGTTTTATAACGCAAATTCGCTGCTATGGTACGTTAATTCAATAGCTCATTATAGCCGCTATAATACAGCTAAATCTCAACGGAACTGGAAATCTTTATAACACCATTTTGCCGCTATAAAATATTTATTCAATAGCGGTCATTTCACGCTATTAAATCAACATGTTATAGTATTGATAAATTCTTTTACAGCTCATATATGCCGCTATAAAAATCGTAGATACACTTTTCAAGAGCTATGCCTATATATTACATTTTAATAATAGCAATCAAACTGAATCTTCATAAACGAATAAAGATTATAATCAACAAATATAACACAAGAGCATGCTCAGAAAGAAATGTGATATATTTTTCATTACAGTGTACAAACATTACAGAGTACAAACATTAAAGCAATCCTTCCAAATATTACAGAGTACAAACATTACAGAGTTCCAACATGCAAGATCTGATCTAGTTGCGTACTAAGGACCTTGCTTCCTTCCAAATAAGCCTGCGAAGTTAACACAAAGGAACAGAAAATGTTAAAAAAAGTATATGCTCAGATAGAAATGTGATATATATTTTTCATTATAGTGTACAAACATTAAAGCAAGTGCATGAACTACATGAACTAGAAACTACAATTGATTATTTCTCCAGCTTACCACACGGGTCAAATAGGCTGATCGCCAAATAAACCAACTGACAAAACCTGCTAGTGCAAGCCCTTTTGTTTCCTGCATAATTATCAGCTTTTAATCTACTTATTCTTCGAAATTCACGAAATTAAATAATAAACAACCTTGCTTTGTCTGAGATCAACGAGAGCTTTATATCTCCCTACTGTTGCCATGCTACCCATATGTTTATACACAAATGCCTCATTCAACTCAATGTTATCGCAGTTGTTGGCATAACCTCCCCCTTCTTTACCTACTCGGTTCAGTAACTCTGCCAAGTATTTTCCTTGCCTTTCTGCAACCTACTCAATGATTAAAGACAGGCGACATAAATCTATATTTAAAAGGAAGAAAAGCCATTGCAAGTCTGCAACCTAGTTACATCGAGAACAATTAAGGTAAGACGAACCTGGGCTAAAGCTGGTAGCGTATCTTTACCAGTACACTCAAGGTATCCACTGTAATCGCCAATGGAGAATACATCCTTTGCGGAAGGAATACGTAGCCACTCATCCACACCAATTCTGAACTCATTAATACATCACATGTATCTTCTTATATTATCCATATATTTAACTGGAGGATAAAATAATATTTATACTACCTTCCACCTGGTGCTTTTGGAAACTGCAGAGAGTGTACGAAAGGTGAAGGACCGACTCCGGTCGACCATACTAGAAGACCATATGGAACTTCAGTTCCATCATTAAGAATTATTTTTTCAGGTTCCATGCCTTTTACAATGCCTCAAACAAGGTTTACTCCAGACTGAAAACAATGTAAAGAGCATAACACGTTTTGACAAGTTATAAATGAAGAAAACTTGCATTGACATGAGTATCTAGAATCAATCACCTTGGTCAATTGCTTTATAGCGTATTGTCTGAGACGAACATCGAATGATGACAATATTTCATTTGCCTGTCATAAAACAACATGTTTATATTTTAAAAGTTATCAACAGGATGTTTTCTACAACTGTAGGTCGATAAAATAACTAAACATACCTCAATTAAAGTGACACGAATGGAATCTTTAACATGAGAATACTTCTCATGGACATCTTTAACAATGAAATCACTAAGTTCTCCACTGAACTCCACACCAGTAGGACCACCTCCAATGACCACACAATGAAGCAACCTTCTTCTTTCTTCCTTAGATATACCTGAGTCCAATTGCATTATTAGTACATAATTTTTAGTCCGATATATAAAGAATAAAAAATAGAAGAAATGTGTATAAGCGCACACTGATAATGTGCTTTATTACCAGGCACATCAGAAAGCATTAAATTAAGGAGCAACCGCCTGCGTATCTCTTGAGCATGGTACACTTCACGAAGAAATATTGCATGTTCTTTTACACCTTTAATTCCAAAAGTTGAAGCCTCAGCACCTGATGCAATAACTAGCTTGTCATATGCCACGTTAAATTTCCATGGCTCTAATGTGTTAGTCTCACTACTTCCATCAGTAACAGTTTCACAATGTACCTTATACATTATAAGTTTTATGAATATCGGCACTTATCTTAAAATAGAACGTTTTCTGGATTATTATAAGATTATCAAAACTTTCTTAGATTCATGGATTTTGATCGCACGCTTTGGTTGAATATCAAAGTAGATATCCTTTATTTTACGCTTTCAGATAAAAAAATATATAATTCCCTGGATCAAGTAGTATTTTTACAGAAAATTGAAATTGTTTGTACTAGATTTTTGAATAGAACTTTGCTTTGGTTTCAACCAGAGTAGATGATCTAATTTATTTCATCAAATCTTTCCAATAACACACGTGCACGGGGACATGAAGCAAATGAGATTGTGGGCGCACACATACATTACCAAGATAATCTATGTAAAATTAGCAATTGCATATTTCCTAATCGAAGTGAATTTTGTAGATATGTATATCCATTAGCAAGATAAATGCTAGTTAAATTGCAATGACAGCTTTATATCAACAAAATAATTAAACTATCATGGCTGAAAAAAATGCACTACAATACTAATCTTTTGTTTAATTATAATAAGAATGGGAATCCTTTTGGACAAAAAATTTCTTGGACTTATGCATTTTGGATATCAGTGGAAAAAACAAGTAATCAATTTCATCATTATATAATCTACAATATGAACATAAAGATGTATTAAACCTTGATCATTATTTCAGGTGAAATTTTCAATAGTGGAATGTATATGTAGTAATCAGAAGATACCTGTGCTGTGGGGAAAGTAGTTGTAAGTGAGAGCAGAGAGCATCAACTTCATCTGCTAACGCAGTATTTTTTAGTGTAAATGTTTCCAATAGAGGTGTAAGCTCCGTCTGTGCACTGTTTGAGTCTAAACACCTGGTGTTTGTCAATTTTTTAAAGTGAAAACGAAAAGATTCTGGGAGATTGAAGTAGCTCTCGACTGCTTCTTTCATCGCCATGTATGACAAGCACAATTGTACCATTTCAAAAAAAAAACTCATACAGTTTTTTTTTGAATAAAGGTAAACAGTCCAAGGCCCAAGTACAAAAAAGATCGGGTAACAAAATACAAAAGCACCCGAAAGCCAACTTAAAACCCTAACCCAGAGCTAGGGTTGCCGACACAACACGAGAATACCAAAAGCTCTCGAAAAAACAAAAAATGACGGTCGAGAAACTCTCTGCTAAGTCTCTCTTCCTCCATCCTTAGCTCTGCTCGACTCTCCACGTTCCCAGTACGAAAGGCTACCATTGAAACATCCACGCATCCCTTGTTCGTTTCTCTGATGGAGATCAATCCCGGGAGTACTTGCAGATCTGAGTTCGATATAACTCAGATCTGTAAGTTTCTTTCCAGTAGTCGTCTCTTTGCCAGAGTTATGGTTCCAGCTCCTCCAGTAAATCTCGCTAGTATGTTGATTAACGATTCGGTCAGTAGCTATTGAGCTCTAATGAGGAACCTGAATATCATTATCCTGCTGCTTGTCGTAAGAATTTTTAGCATGAGCAAGGAATAATTCCAGATGTTTGTTGCCCGCTTCGTGGCTCCAATCATCAGCGAGGAAACAAAATTTGGTTTGGTTCCTGATTTTCTTCTTAGATTTCTGGAGCATAACTCTACTCTCAGTCTCGATAAGTATCCATTTCTGCTCTTTTTTCATACTGTTTTTACTATGAGTTCTGCAGTTCCTTTCTTTCCAGATATGAAACACTGCAGTAGTTAAAAGTATGGTTGCATAATCTCTCTCACCACTTTTATCTTTGAAAATGTTGTTTATATGTTGCATGGCTTGCCTTAGATCCATCTGACCATTGTTAGTTATTTGCAGTATGTTCTGAATATTATTCCAGATGTAATAAGAGTAGATGCATTCAAAAAACAAGTGATTAATATTCTCATTTACTAAATTGCATAGGGAACACAGTGAATTATTGGTTTTTCCCCATTTATTAACTCTATCCCAAGTTGGCAATCTATTGTTGATTGCAAAATAAGTACAGAAAGCCATTTTGGGGCAATTCACTTTGTTCCATATGCAGTTGTACCAGTCAACATTAGGAAGTTTATTTCTAATGCTTTCCCATGTAATTTTAAAAGAAAACTTCCCTCTGGTATTAGCAATCCACTCCCAATAATCACTATCTGCATGAACATCAATAGGAATTTGACAAATGTTATTTTTATGAGGATAAGTGATAGGATGCATCTGTGGCTGCCATTGATTGTCTTTCATAATCATTGCCACAGTGTCATTAACCCCCCCCCCCCACAAATAACTAGACTATCCCAGCCAACTTTATTCACAAAAGATTCATTTTTAAACCAGGGGTCAAACCAAAGACTGGTTTGATCACCTGACTTAAATCTTCTTTCCAAAAAAAATTTACCTATATTTCTGCAGTCAAGAATTCTTTTCCAAGTATAAGACTGATTATTTTTAGGTAAGACTGTCCAAAAATTATTATTCTTAAGATATTTAGATCTCATCCATTTGGCCCAGAGAGAATCTGAATTCACAAATCTCCAAAATAATTTTAAGTGACAAGTAATAATGAGGTCCTTCATATTTCTAATACCTAATCCCCCTTCTTTTTTTGGCCTGCACACTTTATCCCAACTGATTTTATTATATTTCCCTCTCCATAAAAAATCATCACATCTACTCTCAATCTTTTTAATAGAGGCAGCAGGAATATGAAAAGTTTGAATCCAATAAAGAATAATTGCATATATAACAGTTTTAATAAGCTCCATTCTGCCTGCTATAGAAAGAAGTTTACATGACCAAGTTTCCATTTTATCTTGAATTTTATCTATAAGAATGGAGCAATCAGAATCTCTGATCTGATTAATAGATAAGGGAAGACCTAGGTAATTTATAGGCAGATTGCCTTCTAAAATATTAAGAGAGTCTAAAATCTCATTTTATCTCTACAGTTTTTACTGAAGTATGCTTTACTTTTTGTGTTCATTTAGCTGTAAACCAGCATACTTAAGCAATTTGCCAAAGATATTTTTAATAGCATCAGCATTAGTTTTATTAGCTTTGACAAAAATCATTAAATCATCAGCATAAATAAGATGATTAATATAGGGCTGGACTTTATTCATAGAAGTAATATTACCTTTAAAAGCTTCCTTTTCCATTAAAATAGAAAAATATTCCATAACCATAGTAAAAAGATAGGGGGATAATAGATCCCCTTGCCTAATATCCCTATTACTCCTAATAAAACTTTCTGATTTGCCTTGAATGAGAATAGAAAAAGTAGGGGAATTTATGCATTCAAAAACCAAGTTACAAAATTTAATGGGAAAGCCCATACATTTCATAATATGATAAATGAAATGTCTATTTACTCTATCATAAGCCTTCTGCAAATCTATCTTAATACAGTCATTACCAGCATTTCTAGAATTAAAATTTCTGACCAACTCATGGGCTAAAAGAGAATTTTCATAAATGAGCCTACCAGGAACAAAAGCACTCTGATTCTCAGAGATGATAAATGGCAAAAAGTTTTTAATCCTATTACTTAAAACACTGGCAATAATTTTATAGATAAAATTGAAACAAGAGATAGGTCTATAATCACCAATGCAACTGGTATTTTTAGTTTTGGGAATTAAAGTTAAAAAGGTATGATTTATACTTTTGAGAATTTTACCTTTTTCAAAAAATTCATTTACTAAGCCTAAAACTTGATCTTTTAAGCTATCCCAATGAGTTTTGTAAAATTTAGCATTAAAACCATCAGGGCCAGGACTCTTATTATCACCAGCTATGAAAACAACATTTTTAATTTCTTCCAAAGCAATAGGAGAGAGTAGAATATCAGAAGTATTTTTATTTAAAATATTTTTACAAATAATATGAGGAAAGACTTTATTATTGGAATCAGTGAAAAATAATCTTTCATAATATTCTACAGCTTCGTTAGCAACTTTATCATGAGCATTAGTAAGATTACCAGTAGTGTCAATAATATTTCCTATGTTATTCATATGCCTCCTGCAGCTTATTTTAGCATGAAAAAATTTTGTGCAATCATCCCCCATAGTTAACCAATCAACCTTAGCTTTTTGTTTAGCATTCACAGTATTTATATATAATTCATTAGCTAAATTTTGTTGATTGGAAAAAAATCTTTGATTGTATTAACATCCCCAGGATTTATATCAACATTATCTTGTAACAGTTTACCCTCCTGTCTAAGAATATCTAGTTTGTTGGATTTAACTAGACTATTTTTATTCCAGTATTTAAGATTATGCTTAGAATTTTTCAGAAACATATTAAACTGGAATTGTTTGGTACCTTTGCAAGAAAACTTCAAACAATTTTCCATAATGTTTTTATAGTTCTCTTCTAAAATCCAACCATTCTTGAATCTAAATGGAGAAATTTTATTCCTATGATTTAAATCTTTAAACAGGGAAACTAAAATTGGAGAATGATCACTAGTATTTTGTTCTAATGTAGAACAAATAAAATTAGGAAAAAGACTGGAGAATTCTTTATTAATCAAAGCTCTATCTAATTTAAAGCGAATATTCTTATCCAAACCGGATTTCCAAGTGAATTTGTTACCACTAGTACATGGTTCTATTAAACCAGTATCTAATAAGAATTTATTGAGTTTATCTAACTTGCTTTGAGGGATATTAATGCCTCTAAATTTTTCAGAAGCATGGAAAACAGTGTTAAAATCTCCAAGTATAAGCCAAGGGAAATTATAACTCAAGTTTAAAGCTTTTAACCTACTCCACAAGCTATTCCTTTCATTTTCCAGATTACTGCCATAAATACTAGTTATTTGAATAAAAAAACCACCAGTATTTTCAAAATGACAATCTAGAAATTGTTTATCTTTGTTACTGTTAATCATTTTCCAAACATCAGAATCCCAAATAACAATGATTCTGCCTTTGCAACCACAATCATTATTATTTATGGCTTTCCAATTTCTAGGAAGTTTAAAGCAGAATTTTTCAAAATTCTCCTCATTCATCTTATTCTCAATAAGTGCCATAACAGAAGGTTTATATATACTAAACATATGCAAAATATCAGATTGTTTAGAAGAGGAATTCATACCTCTTACATTCCATGCAAAAATAGACATAATAATATAATAATGGGTTTAGACAGTACCTGATACTAGAGCACTCTTACCTCTTCTCTTATTTTCAACACTTTTAGCTTTTAGTCTAGTAGACATTTCATCCCATTCTGGATTCAGAGAAATGTACTTTTGTTTAAAAGCTTTTTTCTCTTTACTGCCCTTATTCTTACCTGTGGCCCTTGCTTTTGGTATATGCAGTTCAGATATATCAAACTGATCTACAGCATCCACCACTTCCATTTCATTTCCAGAGTTGTTAATACCTTCTGGGATTACAATAGTTGAGATATCAAATGGAACAACATGGCGAGGCATGGCTGAGTCAGAAAGCTCATCCACTGCAGCCTGTTCAGGTGGAGGGGCTGATTCAGGAGGCTTATCCAAATTCGAGATTGCAAACTGCATAATTTCTTCACTGTCATTGTTGTAATTTGTAACCTTCTTGCCTGTAATTATACAAGGGTCTGTAACTCGTGGGGTTACAGATTCTAAGACCTTTGTATTCTTTTCACCCACCATTTTGTTGCTCTGCAAATTTTCTTTTATGATTTCTGAATTAGTTTGATGAGCTTCCTCTGCTATGACTTGGTCATCTTGATCAGAGAGCACCTTATCATTCTTTCTGTGATCGAAGATGACATCTCTTTGATTGATCCGATCATTATCTTCCGATAGCATTACGTGATTTTGTGACACTGAATTGCTTCTTGAATTTGGATATGAAGCTTCTTTTTCTTGAATTTCTTGATTTTGAGTCTTGGGTACCCATGCCTGTTTAGGGTTACACTGATCTCCGGTGTGCCCAAAACATTTGCATACACTACATTTTGGCGGAACCCATTCATACTCCACTTTCTGAGTAATTTTTTCTCCATTAAACAAAGAAAGATAAATCTCATGAGGAAGCTCATCTTCTGTAGACACTTCGACCAGAAGGCGAGCGTAATTCAATCTCGTCTTCAACGTTGTGGCTGCATCCATTTTTATGGGTTTACCAATGATACTAGCCATAACACTGAAAGCCTCTCTGTCCCAAAGCTTCAGATTAACATAGGGTAATCTTACCCAGATCGGCATAGACGTTAATAAGTCTCTGTCCATCTTCAAAGAGTCAGACCACTTTCTCATTATGATGAGTTTGCCATTGTAGAAATATGGTCCATTTTTTAAAACTGAGTTACAGTCTTGAGCTTCCTTAAACTTTACTAGAAAGAATCCATTCTCTCTAGTAAAGATTTCAAATTCACCAATCGGTTTCCATACTCTTTGTATGTAAGATTTGAAAAACTGGTAGTAAGGTTTGGTGCCCACTACATAAACAAGAACAGAATTATTCCAAGATTCAGTGACTCTTTTACATACCTCTTCCTTAACCAAACCGTACTTCTTGTTATTTATTCTGATTGATGCAAAATGCTCAAGACTGCTTTCTTCAACATTGGGTTCTTGAGGTTGATCGGCAACAATGTCTTTCCAAGACTTCCAGCCTTGATCTCTGTTCAGTGAGACGGCTATTGGTTTTCTCTGATTTGACAGCAATACATTCCTCTTTTCGCCCTGGTTGGTTGCAATCTGACCAACTCTTCCTTTCCGGTTGTCAAATTGAGGAACTGATGGTGACTCCTGAACTCTTTTGGCCTCCTTTCTTCTTTGTTGCTTCGATTGAACCAATTTGAACCCTTCTTCATCTGTGCTGTTAACCCCTGATGGCTTTCTGATGTGAGAAACCTCAGGTGGTCTGATTAGAGAAGAAGATTGGGAGAGATTTGAGAGGGATTGGTGAGGAAATTGATTTTCCCCCATGGCTGAGAGGAAACCCTAGATTTCAAGTTTTTTTGTTTAGGTATAACAATTTGTAAAAACTCATACAGTTACTTCAAAGGAATGTTTACTTCAAAATTGATTTTTAAAACCTGGCATTTTAATAATTGTATTGCGTAGATGTATACTGGACGCAAGCACGGTTTGTCTTTACATTTTTTTGGATGAAAAAACAAGAAATGCACTTTAATAGTTTTAATTTTCATTTATGATTGTTTACGCATTTAAGAATAAGCCTTATGTCATCATTTAAACAATTACATATGCAAAGGCATTCTAATAAAATCATAAAGAGGCACTTGGGTTTCTAACAATTTAAAATTAGAAGTTCATTAAACAACTTTGGCTTCATGTACTTTATTACTACTGTTACATGGTTGTAATAAGCAGTTTTTTTAACTACACTGCTGCATTGCAGCAGGATGGCGCTACTGCACTGCAACCCTAAGGTGTGTTCACCAAATCTATTTTGCGATGAATCTTCACCAAGGTGTGTTCTTAAAATAAGCATTTCACGAACTTATAAATAAAATTCGTCCCAACTACAATGAAACATCTATCTGTTATATTGGTTGCAATCCCCTGTTGGAGTAACATTGAAGTAGTTTTATGTTCTGTAGAAAAGAGTAGAACATGACAATTGTGGAAAAGAAGCAGGTTATTTTCCACACAATTCTCTCTTTCTTCCTGCCGTATGTCTTCTCCTTCAATTTATACGGTAGGGGCTATTACTTATCTGCACCATAAATTTCATCAAAGTACAATCCCAGTAACAACGTGCCGTCGGTGCCGATAACGATTGACACGACAGCTGAAATGACGTGGCAAAGTGGACGGTGAGGATGAAGCTGAGGACGTGTAAAGAGCTGAACTTTCGGCTGTGGGTCAACTAGTAAATGACTAGGTTTTCTAGGTTTATGCTATACAACAGTCCTAACAATGTTTCTTGATTTATTACGATTTTCTATTTCTGAACGTTGATGATGGGACGACTTACCCACCTTCTACCTTTGCCACTATTTAATTTTATTGTTGTAGCTTGTGTATCAGTATTGCTTTCAATAACCATAAGGCAATATCAATACCTGATTATACACTTGTATTTGTGTACTGCATTCAACTTACTAAATTTCCATGATATTCATGAAATTTTGAAGTTGAGATCACTATTATCAGCATGTGGATCCATATTATGCTAATGTGCATAAAAGAATAAACAGATAAAATAAAGAAATATGGGATGGCTCTAAATGCAAGGAGTGGTTACCTGCTAGCCATACTACACAAAGAACAAACACTACTTCACATTTTGCTACAAGCGCTCCACTTGATTTTAGTGATTTTTGGGATTGTCGCCTTTTGAATCATTACTAATCCCAATTCAATATAGTGTTCCTACCAAAGTTTATCTTATGTATTCATACATAATTTATACTTGTAAGATCTATAACTTAGCACATACAATGATACAAACAATGCAAGTAGATAGTTGCCTAACAGCTCTTAAATACACATTATTTGTTATAGCAATTCCTAAATACCACACACCAGCAGGATAAATGCATATCTCTATTCCTTAACTCGGTTATAATATATTTTCAGGAAAATAGATTAAAAAACATTATTGTCTACAGGATAAAAACTGGTCAGTGGTCATCATCCAGAACTTATTTGTATATTACGTCATAAAAATTCATCAAGTGTTTTAGTAAACTTGATCATCAATCACTTCCCGGGAAAAAGTTACAATGTTTTTGTATGAAAGGTTAGAATTTCATGGACCGTATACTATAACGTAGGCCCAGAGTGAACATGGTAAAATTGGAAATCAATACAGAGAAGAGACCACCACTAAAGGATTTTTAATTTGCCCATTCCACAAAAGAAGCAAATTAGAAAGCAACGTTGGTAATTAAATATTTATGCAATATCAAACGTCTCATTTCAAGGCTCCTAAATTCGACTATAAATAGGTTCAATCCCCTTTACATTTCTTCACACAGAAACACTTAACTTCCTCCTGTGTTTTTATACTAGCAGCTGGAATATAAAAACAAAGACATTGATACAATGGCCACTGTTGAGGTAGTTTATAATCTAATAATCTTGTGCTTATTTCCTCTAATCCTGATATTAATTCCATTTTATATCGTTATTTTGATGTTTAGCTTATATTACTAGTATATGCAATGGCCTTTGATAGTGATAATTGATGTTAATACACCTTATATGTTCAATCCTTTAATGTTGACTCCTTGAAATTTATCCTCTTTCAAATAGCATGAAACTGTTTATGGGTTATGTTCATTCAATTTGAATTCAAACTCTATTAATCTTATAAAACCACAACAAAGTTTAAACTGAAAGCCATTATCAAATGATATAATTCAAATTCTAAATTAATCTGTCTTTAACAAATTCAAACTCTAATAAATTATAGGTTCAGTCAGCCACTAATGTTTTTCAAGAAACAAACAACAATGCTCATGGAGAAGAAAAAGCCAAGGAGACTAAAAATGAAGAAGGGTTGGAAGCGGCAGTAGCGACCTTAGCAATCACAGAGTCTGCAAAAGCAAACAAGGATCAAAGCAAGAACGAGAAGGTTGCTCCAACCGAAGGTGCCTCGACCATTGATCAAGGAAAAGTAGATGAGACAAAGGAAAATATAGAACCAGCAAAGGTAGAAGAAGAGCCGGTGGAAGCAAAAGTAGCACCAGAGGAGCAAACTGAGGTAGAAGCAAAAGAAGAACCAAATTGTAGTGCATTTTTTTTCTCACTCCCAAAATGCCTCTCGTAAGGATCTATGAAGTCTTGCACCATGGAAAAAAATATGCTCGATAAATCTTGGTTCAAAGATCTAATTCAAAAGAGAAGAAAGGAGTCTTCTTCTTACATAGAACAAAATGTTAAAAAATTCAATAACCTAAATATAAAAACTAAAAAGGAAAGGAATGTGGTTCTCACATCTCCATGTCATTAGAGTCTAAACGATATTCTTGTTGGAACTAAACAATTATTCACCATAGCTCGAGCATTTGATGAGTTTACAGAGTCAAATCATATGGTAAGAAAAGTTAATACGATTAAGGAGAGCCATTTGGTCATGCGAATGATCTTCAATTCTTAAGCTGAAGGAATCATTTTCAACACTAATTGGCACCACAAACTAGATAAGATCCGAGAAGGTAAATGGTGCAGAAGGCTGGAATAATAAAGGGAGACATGGACTATTATTTGAAGAAAACAGGGCAAGATTATATCAATTCATGTGTGCAGTGCACTGATAAATTTTGTTCAAGTTCTAATAGACTGACCTTTGGGAACATTGAAACTAAAAAGGTAAGATGATGCATTTCAAGTTCAAGTTGATTTGTATTTTTTTCTTGAATCAAAATTCGACTCACCCTTAGGTTATTATTTTTCATTTCACGTTAGCTGATGTATTGTTTTGATTTATGAAAAAAATGAGATTCACCTTAAGCTTGGAGTGGGTCGTAATACCTATTTTGTACAATACAGGCTGCACTAGCCTACGACAACCAAGGTGGGTTGCTTTAGCCCTTCAAATATCAATGTTTTCGGTGCGCCCTATAAATTTCTAAATCATACATGTTGAATATGTATAGAACCTAAATCGGAAATATTGACAAGATAATTAAGTAAAGTAGACGATAATTTTGAAGGTACAAATGTACTAGTGTTGTGATAGGTAGTTCGACTGTAGTGGGGGGAGGAGGATAGAACAGTAAGAAGAAGAAGGAGATGTATTAAGAAGAGAAGCAGGGAAGAAAAACTCAGAGATAACTTTTCTCTAGTTCGTCGACTGTTGGGATGGGGAACCGGTCTTTGATTGTGATGGTGTTGAGTGCTCTATAGTCGACGCAAAATCTCCATGATCCATCTTTTTTTTTTACTAGGAGGACCGGGGATGAGAATGGGCTAGTGGAAGGTTGGATAAGTTTTGATTGGAGCATCTCTTGGATTTGTCGTTCGATCTCATTTTTTTGGAAATAAGGATATCGATAGGGTTTGGTGTTGATTGGGTTGGTATTGGGAAGGAGGTTTATGTGATGGTTAAGTTCACGACTTGGTGGTAGAGTTGTGGGTTTGGAGAATATACTGTTATATGCAGATAATATGTTTTGTAGTTGTGGATCGGGATGTGTTACAGTGGTTGGTTCAGGTGATATTTGTGTTGGCTGAAATTGTAAGTAGAGATAGTTGGAAATAGATCAAGTGGTGTCTAAACGCTTCAATTGTTGGAGGGAAATAAGTGATGGTGTAAGTTGTGGATCTAACCCGGTTAAGCAGATAATGTTGCCACCACAATTAAAGGCCATCGTCATTTTTTTGTGGTCCATTGTGATTGGGCCGAGCTGCTCAAGCCACTGCACCCTGCAAACAACATCCGAGCCCACAATCTCTAATAAATGAAAGTCGATAAAAAATATGTGGCCCTGTATATTCACTTTAACGTTTGAGCAGCAGCCCGCGCTGTGTAACTTCTCGCCATTGCCCACCGTCACGACGAAGGAGCTCGATTTGTCAATTCTTAGGCCCAGAAATTTCGCCGTTTTCGGGTGAAGGTAATTGTGCGTCGATCCCGTATCAACCAAGATGGAGATTGAGTTGTCGTTGATTGAGGCCGGCAGGCGGAGTGCGCGTGGGTGAGAGGAGCCGGTTAATGCATGGAATGATATTTTTTGTGGTGTGTCGGTTGTTGGGTCAGTGTTGGGTGGAGGATCGGGGTCAGCTGGGGATTCGGCTTCGGTCTGGTTTGTGAGTGGTTCGTCATCGGAGTTGGTGTCGGGGAGAATCATCAAAATATGCGTAGGTCTGCAGCGATGCCCAAATTGGTATTTTTCATCACAATTAAAACACAGCCCTTGTTGTTTATGAATATTCATCTCTGCTTGAGATAGTTGTTTGATAGGAACGTGGGGTTTAGTGTTTTGTAGGTGTGATGTTTGTTGGTTTGTCTGAGTGGATGGTGAAGAGGTATATGGTTTATTGAATGTAGAGGTGAGTTTTGTGAATGGAAATTTGGTCTGATCGGTCAGCTTTTTTTCTATGAGCTTCGCTCCGTCTATAGCGTTGGAAATGGTTGTCGGGTTTAGGATGTGAAGTTCATTTTGGATGTTTGTTTTGAGGCCGGAAATGAAGCATTGGAGTATGGAGTCATTGGAAAGTGTGGTAATACGGTTGCAAAGTTTTTCAAAGGTTGCTTGGTAATTTTCGACGGTGGTAATTTGTTTGAGCTTGAACAAGGTTGCTTGTGGGTTGAGAAATGTGGGTGGACCGAAGCGTTTTTCGATTGCTGTTGTCAACGCTGCCCAAGTCGAAATTTGATTATTGCGGTGCATCCATTGAAACCATGAAAGTGCTTGGCCTTGCATATGGAAGCTTGCGAGATCGACGCGTTGGTCTTCCGGTGTGGAGTAGTAAGCAAAAAACCGATCCGCTTGGAATATCCAATCGTGTGGATTGGATCCATCGAATGATGTTAGGGAGCATTTAGGTGTTCGAGTGAGTGTTGGTGTTGCAAGTAGGGGTGGTTGGCGGTTAATAGGGGATGAATGGTACGCTGTTGATGCGTGGTTAGTGGGGGATGGGATTTGTTGGTTGTCGAGTTTGCGGTGGATATCGGCTATTTGTTTGGTGAGATCGTGGAGGGCTGTTTTGATGTCGATGTTGTCGGCGGTAATGGTTTCTAGCATGGTGCTGTGGCTGTTTTGGTTGGCTTGGATGGTGGCTTGGTTGGTTTGAATGGTTTCTATGGTGTCCTGGTGGTCGGCGAGCTGTTGGAGTGCATCATCTATCCGGGTCATTGTGGTAGGTTAGAGTGGTGGTTTGGGAGGGAGGAAGGTAGAGAACAAGCAGTGAAAGCACCAGAATGATAGGTAGTTCGACTGTAGTGGGGGGAGGAGGATAGAACAGTAAGAAGAAGAAGGAGATGTATTAAGAAGAGAAGTAGGGAAGAAAAACTCAGAGATAACTTTTCTCCATTTCCCTTCTTTTCTAGTACAATTTATAGCCGCATTTCCTAACAACCATGCAGACGTGGCCTAGCCTATACCTCCCTATGTAACAACTTTTGTAACAAATTCCAGAAACAGAAATATCAAAAAGCAAAAATAAAAGAAAAGAAAAGGCTGTACGTCCTGATTCCTCTAACCGAATTTGCAGCATCTTTGGATACCATTCTCTCTCTACTCCACGTACCTTCTGGGCATTTTTATTACTCTCTTGGGCCTTGCATCAGCGTGTGCACTAACTCCCTGTGCCTGTGTATCAGTTGTATCCGTATCATGTTGATTGTTGGCATATATAATGGGAACATTGGAAGTAAACATGTAAGGTGATGCATTTGAAGTTCATGGTGATTTTTTCTGGATGTACTCTTGCTTATTATGTTCATTTCACGATGATGTATCATTTTGATTTATTGAATGAAAAAAAGAAGAAGTTGAATTTGCTTATAAGCACTGTAATGAAACCAGGATCAGCATGCTTGCTCGTTCCAAGTGTTAAATGTGGCTCTGGGCATGCTGGGTAATAATGCATCAATAAAGAAATACCATCTGCACATCCCAGTTTTTCCAAGTAATCACTGTTCAGTCCCAATGCTTCAGAAAGCAATCCTAATATTCTCTTACTTAGCTTTTGCACTTCATTTGTGTACTCGATCATTATATCCCTACATCAACCACAATCGATGAGGAACTGAATTTGTATAAACCATAGCTTACAAAGTATAAAGTTTGCAGTACTTGCATGAGTAGGGCAACTCTTCGGGTTTAGGGCCATCAAGTGCCATGGTACAGAACAAAGTGTCTCGCCAGTTCGCTGAAGCAACCCTATAGAGATCGAAATTACTGCTGAGCAGCACCTTCTTGCTAGGATCGCGTGTATAGAACTTCTTTCTGGTTTCCGGATCATCCTCGTTGAACTTTTTGAAGTCTCCGTGTATTCGATCGATTACGGATTGATTGATATGAATTATAAAAAGTAGCACGAAAATTTATAGCGAGATTACCAGAATCGAAGATTATATCGCTTACCAGAATCAAAATCGAAGATTATATCCAAAACGTGAAGCCCTAGCTTCGACAGATCGGAGCTACACGCAAAGCCCTAGCTTCGAAATCGAAGGAGTTTGCTTTCTTCGACAAAACTTGAGAGGGTTTCTGCTTTCTTCGAATCACTAACGTAATTTGGAGGAGGGAGCTGCGCGCGTTTTGGAGTCTTCGAATCGCTAACGTAATTTGGAGGAGGGAGATGCGCACGTTTTGGAGGGAGGCGGAATGGTTTTGGAGGGAGAGGGAAAATAATTTGGGAAGTTGGAGGGAGATGTTTTGGGGCAGCGTTACACGTGAAGGGGAAGGGAGATGCGCGCGTTACACCTATAGGGAGAACAAAAATGAACCAGTAACTAGATAATTAAGGGTCAATAATAACGCTTCAAAATAACGCGTTATTAAATAGCGTTATTAATATCATATTTTGTTGTAGTGGTTCCAGTAGTTAACCATTATGCTAAGCCGAGTGGAGATTACGCTAAGCTTGGGGGGAAGCCATTTCTGGGAACAGAGGATGCTATAGAAGTGGAAAATTGGTTGCTGCACTGTGAGAGAATCTTTGCAGATTTGGGGCTGAATGATGAGCAGAAGAGGAGGCTTGCTTCTAGACAGCTTCAGGGAGCAACTTTATTTTGGTGTAACGGTGTGACTGTGGCAGTGGATGAGGAGACTATGACATGGGCAGAGTTTAAAAGGAGGTTCCAAAAGAGGTTCATGTCAATGATGGCACAGTCTGTTTTGATCCGGAAGTTTGCCAAGCTAGAATAGGGAGAGATGACTGTTCTGGAGTACGCCAGCAGGTTTGAAGAGTTGGCTAGGTATGGTTATACCACTGTTGATACAGTGATGAAGAGGAATGAGAAGATTATCAGGGGATTGAAGCTTGAGTTGGCCAGGGTTACTTTACTGCATATTAGATATCCCTGTGATGTGGTTGTGGAGATGGCTTTGAGACATGAAGAGATGCTCGCTTGTTAGGAGAAGAATAAGGTGAAAGAAGTCCAGGTTGGGCAGAATCAGAAGAGGAAGTTCTTTCACAGGAAGGGTGCTTAGAAGAGTGGAGCAGCCAAGAAGGGGAAGTCTGAGATTGTTTGTTTTAAGTGCGACAAGAAGGGCCATTTTGCCAATAAGTGTCGTACTGAGAAGGCTAAAGAAGTGATTGGGAAGAAGAATATCAGGTGCTTGACTTGCGATCAGATAGGCCACTATAAGAATCAATGCAAGGAGCCCGCTAAGAATGGAAAGGGCTAGGTGTATGCATTGCAGCCTGCTGCTTCGAAGCCAACATCTCAGGAGAAAGGAAAGACAGTTTTGAGAGGTACGCTTCAGATTCATGGTATGTCTGTTAGCGTTCTATTTGATACCGGTGCATCACATTCTTTTATATCTAGATGTTTGATAGATAAGCTTAACCTAGAACCCACATATTTAGTTACTTCCTTACGTGTTACGAATCCAATAGGAGGGTATGCAACTCTATGGTTGAGATGTGACCAGTTAGAGTTTGACCTGTTAGGTCCTACTTTTGTTTGAAGTTTGTATGTGTTTGATTTTGTGGGGTTCGGAATTATTCTTGGGATGGATTGGTTAAGTGAGTACGATGCCAGGATATTTTGCCAGGATAGGAAAGTATCGCTTAGACACCCTGATTGTAGTGATCAGATAGTTTATACCATAGAAGGTTCTAACGGTGAGGTGAATGCTTTGTTGGGTGTTATGGAATTGGATAATGAGTTGAGTCGAGTTTTCATGGTTAGATAATTTGCAGTTGTTTTTGAGCATGTAGTTGGATTGCCACCGAAACGAGCCATTGAGTTTCAGATAGATTTGGTTTCGAGAGCAAAACCAGTGAGTAGGCTGCCAAGCAGGATGACCCCTAGAGATGAGGGAGTTGAAGGTGCAGTTGGTGGAATTAGAAAGCAAAAGCTTTATCAAACCGAGTAGTTCACCTTGGGGAGCAGCCGTAGTGTTTGCTAAGAAGCTGGACGGATCGTTAGGGCTATGTATCAATTATCGTAAGTTGAATGAGAGGACGATGAAGAATCAATATCCATTGCCGAGGATTGACGATTTGTTCGACCAGTTGAGTGGAGCCAAGGTATTCTCGCAGTTGTATTTGGAAAAAGGTTTCCATCAGCTCAGAGTAGCAGAGGATTGTATACCTTTGACGGTGTTTAGGACCTATCTGGGTCGTACGAATGGTTAGTTATGTCGTTCGAACTGACTAATGCGCCATCTTTCTTTGTGAATTTAATAAACAGAGTTTTCCGAGAGCACTTGGATAGGTTCGTATTGGTTTTCATAGATGATATGTTATATACTCTAAGGATGAAAGAGAGTATGAAGTTCATCTTAGAGTGGTGCTTGAGACGCTGAGGCAGCATCAACTGAAGGTGAAGTTTTTGAAGTGTCATTTCTGAAAGAAGGAAGTGAGGTTTCTTGGTCATGTAGTCTCAAAAAAAGAGTTGTTAGTGGATTCGACTAAGATTGAAGCAGCAAATAGTTGGAAGACACCCGAGATAGTGAATGAGATAAAGAGTTTCCTTGGATTGGTTGGTTATTATCAGAGGTTCATTAAGGATTTTTCATGGATAGCGGCACCGATGACCAAGCTAACGAGAAAGGATGTAAAGATTGTGTGGACCGATAAGTGTGAGGAAGCATTCCAGAGTTGGAAACATTTATTGACCCATGCACCTGTGTTGGTTGTTCCAGAAGGGAATCGGGATTTGGTGGTTTATATAGATGCGTGTGGAACAGAATTAGGAGCTGTGCTGATGCAGAGAGGTAAAGTGATTGCCTATGCTTCTAGACAGCTTAGACCGCATGAGGTCAAATATCCGACACATGATTTGGAATTGGCTGCAGTGATTTTTGCTTTGAAGGTGTGGAGGCATTACCTTTTGGGAGAGAGGTTTGAGTTATATACAGATCATAAGTCGTTGAAGTATTTATTCTCTAGGAAAGAGCTAAACATGAGACAGTAGAGGTGGTTAGAGTTTATCGCTGCTTATGATTTTGGGATTGAGTACACACCGGGGAAAGGCAACAAGGTTGCAAATGCACTTAGCAGGAAGCATCAGAATGCAGTGTTGGCGATGATTGCTGAGTGGAAAGATTTGGAAGCATTAGTAGATTGTAGAGTGTGGTGGAGATCTAAGGCTGGATCTAGCGAGGTTACCGTAATATTATTTTGTTTGGAAGTTCGACCAATGATGATCGAAAAGATTGCTTCTAAACAGGAAGAAGATCTGGTATTAACTGAATGGATCAGGAAGTTAAGAGATGGAACCAAGAGCGATAATTTGAAAGATTTTAGTCTTGACTAAAATGGGTGGTAGAGAAAGAAAGGAAGATTATGTGTTCCAAGTGTAGGAAACACAAGGAAAGAAGTCTTGGAGGAATGCCATCGTTAGAAGTTCTTTATTCATCTGGGAGGAACTAAGATGTATCAGGATATGAAGAGGAGTTTCTTCTGGGAAGGAATGAAGCAGGATATTGGCTTATGGGTAAAGCAGTGCTTGATTTGCCAACAGGCAAAGGCCGAGCACCAAAAGCCAAGTGGATTGCTTCAGCCAGATATTCCGGTATGGAAGTGGGTTCTATTTCTATGGATTTTACTGACGGATTGCCAAGGTCGAATAGAGGAAATGATAGTATATGGGTCATAGTGGATAGACTGACCAAGAGTGCCCATTTCATTCCAGTTAAGTCAACCAGAACGACACCTGTTTTAGCGAGGTTATTCATGAAGAATGTAGTTAGACTGCATGGAATTCCTAGTAGCATAGTTAGTGATGGAGATTCCTTATTCACTAGCGAGTTCTGGAAGAGTCTGTAGGAAGTTTTGGGAACCAAGCTCAAGATGAGTACCGCTTACCATCCGCAGACAGATGGGAAAACGGAAAGAGTTAAAAAAATCTTGGAAGATTTTTTAAGAGCTTGTGTTCTGGATTTCCGGGGACCATGGGAAGACCATCTGCATTTAGTCAAGTTTTCATATAACAACAGTTATCAGACTAGCATTGGGATGACACCGTTGGAAGCTTTGTATGGAAGGCCATGCAAATCTCCCGTATGTTGGTTAGAGACCGAGGATAGGTTGGTTCTTGATCCAGATTTGGTTAGGGAAGCTACAGAAAAGATTGAGGTCATTCGGGCTAGAATGAAGGAGACTCAGTCTAGGCAGAAGAGTTATGTAGATTGCAGAAGGAAAGACTTAGAATTCTCAGTTGGAGATCAAGTGTTTATTAAAGTGTCACCGATAAAGGGTGTGAACAGATTTGGGAAATCAAGAAAATTAGCACCGAGATTCGTTGGACCTTTTAGTATTGTGGAAGGATCAGGAAACTTGCATATAGAGTCGAGTTACTGAGCAGTTTGGCAGGAGTCCACGATGTTTTTCATGTTTCTCATCTCAGAAAATGTATTAGAGACCCGAAGACTACTATCGCACCGTCTATGCTAGAGGACTTAGTGGTAGAACCGGATTTGACTATGGTGAGGAAGCCTATTTGTATTGTTGTGAGAGATGAGAAGAGGCTTAGAACCAAGACGGTCAGATTAGTCAAAGTCCAATGGAGCGACGATGACAAGGACTGTACTTGGGAGATTGAGAGCAGGACTAGAAATACTTATCCTGACCTGCTTGATGGTATGTTTTACCTTCTTGTTTGATTGTTGTGTACCTTATCGTAATTTTGAGGACGAAATTCTTTAAGGAGGGGAGTTTGTAACACCCCAGATTTTTGGTAACATTATTTAGGATATTTAATTAGTTAAATAAAATAAAATAATGTGTTGATTAGGGGATTAAGATTTGATTAATTAAGGTGTAGCCGTGCCATTTAACCAATGAATTAAAAGAATGTTTAAAATGAAATAGGGGAGAGATAAAATGGGAAAGAGGCAATCCTATATCTATTCCCTTAGGCCGTGTATCTCTACACGTTCATTTCATTTCTTAAGAAAAAAATTAAACTAAGGCCGTCCACCATTAATAAGGAAAAGAGGAAGAAGAGTAAGAAAAGCTAAAGGAAAAGCTAATTCAAATCAAATCCATTCAAATCTCAAGCTCCTTAATCTCTAAAGCTAAGGTGAATAATGTTGACATCTTTTATTTGTTTGTTTTCGGTTTTAAGGATAAATTCGAAATGTTTTGTAATGTATTGCCATGTTTTTGAATAATGGAATGATTATATATACTTGTTGATGATTTATGCATGTTCATATTGATTTTATGATATGTTTAAGGTAAAAACCCTATTAAATGACATATAAATGCCTTGGGAATTTTTATATAGACCAGAAATAATATTTTGGAGATGGGTTTCAATTTTCTGAATTTTTATGGATTTTATATGAATTTTATAGTAAAGAAAATGTTAATTTGGGTTATGAATTATTTATGGTTAAATAATAAAATATTTGGGTCTGAAATTTTTAAATGTTGGAAAACATATTAAAAGAGATTTTCTGGAATTTTTGTAGATTTTTCCTAAGTGTTTTAATGGATATATAAAATTATTTAAGGTACGAGAGTTAAATGTTTTATATATTTATAAAAGGAGAATGGGCTTTTTGCAAATAATTCAAACTTGTTAATTCTAGAAATTGACAGCACTTTTGAAAAAATACAATGGCAACCAATCGGATTTTGACAAACAAGGCAGGTTAGGTACAAAAGAAATTAAAAGGACTAATCTACATGGTTTACATTGTTTCGATGCTTTCGGCACCAGGTTCCGCCTCCTTACCTTCGCATTTGACACAGTCGAAATCAATACACATTGTATCATGGAATTGGTACGTGGTGAATTGGATGTATGCGGAAGGTAGTGGGTCAAAACCATGGGGTTTCGAAGGGGTTGAGGCTTTACTTTGTTTTTTTAATAAAAATGTGCCTGCTTGCTTTCGACTAAGAAGTTTACGACTTAGTCAGCTTTTGAATAGGTCAAATGGATTTAAAGGAAATGGTTTCGATTGGGTTGTGCCTTTTTTTTTAAACAACTACTTTCGACTAAGTTAAAATCTTTTGTTGCTGCCTTTTTACTTTTCGACCCAGAGGGTTTCGAAGGGGTACTTTGTTTTCTAAAATTTGGCCACTTCTCCAATGTTATCGAAGGGATGGTTTCGACACCATCACTTCTTTACTTAGGAATGCTTTCGAAAGTTAGGTTTTCGACTTAAATGGTTTTGATGACCGTTTTGCTAAATTGAAGGCATAACCCAAATGGTTTCGAAAGAGATGATTAAATGATTTCGAAAATAAGTGCTTTCGACTTTAATGGGTTTATAATCCTTTTGCTATACTTGAAGGCATAATCCAAATGGTTTCGACCGAGATGGTTTAAATGGTTTCAAAAGGTCTTTTTCCATATGTTTTAAATTGAACCCAAATGCTTTCGAAAGGTTTAGATTTGATGCTTTCGAAAGGTTTCAAAGGGGCGGTTCCCCAATGGTTTCTAAGGAGTCGAAAGGTATGGTTTTTTTGGTTGTTTCAAAAGGATTAAAAGGAAAGGTTTTCTAAGGGGTTCGAAGGGCAATGTTTAAAGGTTTTAAAAGAAAGATGTCTAAGGTTTTTAAAGCTTTCGAAAGGAAGGATTTCCAATGATTTCGAAAGGGTTTTGAGAATGGTTTCAAAAGAAAGGTTTTGGACTTTTGCCTAGATAAAAGAAAGGGTTTTACTTGGTTTCAAAAGGGATACTTTCAATGGATACGAAAGGGGGACTTTTCAAATATTTAAATATTTTCATCTACTAGATTTGAGTAAAGTATATATAATATGGCAAGATGATTTTGAATAAAGCATAGAATATATATTTTCCTTGTTGAGTTTGATTTAAAGATTTTAAATCAATTTGAAAAGGTTTTCAAGGAAAATTTTGGAAAAAGTTCCCTAAGTGAAATGACTTAGATAATATAATACCAGATGGGACTGGTATAGCGTCGTGCCATATACATTAGCTATTAGCCCCAGCTAATTTTGTACAAAATTCCAGTGTGTAGGCCTTTGTCACAGGTAAGACTAAAATTATGAATACACACAGAAAGGAATATATGTTTGTATATAGATAGGTTATTGGTGAACCCGCAAAACCATTAGGATCAGGTGACCCTGGGAGATGATAAGTTAAGGACAAACCGTCTAGAAGAGAAGTATTTAACATATAGTTAGGGACAGAATGTCCAGAAGAAGAGGAGTGTCTAACATATGTTAGATAAATTTTGATATGTTGTTTGGTAGGCCGGAGTCAGCTAAAGGTTAATAGTTAGCCAAACAAAACTATAATGCCCGAACAGATAGTTCATTTATTACCTGGTATGTATGTTTACATAATGATGCTTTATAGATTTTAACCAGTTTTGGTTGCAGGTAAACATTTGCAAAAGATATGTTTTAAAAGAATGGTAGTGAGGGGAAACCTGTTACGCTAAGCGACATGGTCTCACTTAACATAAAATAACAGAGATGAACAGTATTATTCGCACCAGGCTTATCTCTGACTCAAATTTTTTTTCCCCCTTAATCTCTCAGGTGCTCAAAATTGATTTGAGTAGGCTGAGGGTTGAGCTTTTCATGTTTTTGCTGCTTTGGCGTATAAAGCTTCCGGAGACAAGCAAGTGGTTGACAAATAGCTAATTAGGAGTACAGATTATTTTGTTATTTCCACTGTGTATTAAGTCAGATATGACTATATTGCTTTGATCAACCAAGATGGCATCGTCATATGTCGCTCTTTGCATATTATTGTAAATTATATTTGATTATTAGCTGGGAAACGTTTTGGAGTTATGTATCTTGGATATGAATTATTGTTTTGAAATATAATCGGTAAATTTTTTTTTGAAATCTATGATTTTGTTCATATTCAAGTGCTTCTGATATTATGGATACCATTAGCATTTCCGTATTTTATCACCAGAAGTAGTACTATAGATGACTGCAGCATCTGTAGCGCTTAGCTTTTGGCCTCTAGATACAGGATGCTACACATGTGTTATACCAAAATTCTCAATAGCAAAAATAGTGATTATCTTCCTAAGGAAAATCTTGTATGTATTACAAGAGATATAATACTTAGGTGTTTAAATGAATGAACGAGTTGAACCTGTTTTGGGGGAATGATACCACAGGTCGAAGAGGGTAGCATGTTAGCAGATCTAAGGCCCGAAGCACCCATCTTTAGCGCATAGAAATCAATGGTCGAAATGATTAATAAAGAAATATATGGCTTAGATGCAAGAGACCATTTATGTAGGAAAACAACTCATCAATCTGAACTTCGCAAGCAACAACACTAGATATCCAGAACAAGCTCCAATCACAATCGTACCGCTAGTAACCTCAATAATCCAAGGGAAAGAATCTTCACCAATAGCAATGCAGCATGTTGGTTATAAATAAGCGGTAATCCCAAGGCATAAGGAATCTTTTATTGGGCACAAAAGAACTAACAAAAAATTACATAGTACTTTCCTATATTAGAGCTCTAATCAAAAACTTGCTAATTGTGAAAATGCTTAGACTCAATGTAATAAGCCTCTTGGTTATATAAGAGTGGCTAAATAAGGGTAGGATAGTGGATGTAGGGACTTTCAGCCCAAAGAAATTTAAAAGTCTCAGTGTTATTTACTTTTAGTACTTTATTTTCTTCCAATTCGTCGTTTATACTCAGCAGCCTAGCGTATACTAACTCTAGTAACACTACCTCTCGTCTTGATATTTTCATATCTGGGACCTATAATCAAATCATCTTCTGGAGCTATACATTCGATTCTCGGGATGTTGGTGTAGACGAAATTCGACATTAAAAAATATATTGGGTTCGGCACCGATCCTTGATTAGGGATTGGTACCAGTACATGATGCCTAATAATGAGGCGCTTTATGTGCCTAAGTCCATGGTTCAAGCCATATATATCTTCCAAACCTACACTTACTTCTTTTCACTTCTATTTGCTTTGAGCTTTGGGACTTTTCTTCTTCTAAACTTTCAAGTCTCCATTTCTAACCTTTATGCCGACAAACCAATGCCTCAAGCCGTCGCATCTAGTCGCCGTCACCACTAGAGCCTCCACTCTCCTAGTCCTTAAGCATTGATTTCATAAATGACTCGGGGCCCAGATTTAAGCATATCTAAACCCAAGCAACTCGACTCGCTTTAGGTGGGTGGTGCGGCTTTGTTGGCATGGCCGACGATCGACCGTCGTCTATTTCTCTAGGCCGAGCTCGATTAGAAGATAAATGAAGGAAGAAATTCTCCATCTCAATGATCGATGTTGATCCTACACTTGGGGGGATTTTCACTGAATATTTGAAGGCATTAGCCTCCTTTGCAAAACCAAGGAGCTGCTCGAGTTTTGGCATCACTTTCTCAAAGCATGACCTAAGCTTGACTTCATAGTGTATTAGCTTGAGTCGACATTAGTTTTTACTCGAGTCAAACCCGAGATTTTGCGAAGGTTTCATATTTTCGGTGAAAGTTCATAGATATAAACATAGAATTGTAAGTGAAGTTATATAATTGAATTTAGTCGAGCTATGGTCAATGATGCATGATCTGTTGGGACGGTCTACAAGGACGGTCGCTTTGGACATTAAATCAGCATTGAAACGAACTATATACTGATTTCCTTTTGAATAATAAGTCTGAATTATCACGACGTTAGATGCACACACTATACACAATAACTACACTATGTTTCCCTCCATCAATGCATGAGACTCGGTCGATCAACACACGTTGATGTCTGTCGGGTTTGGTACATCGACTTTACAGGGCTCTTTTCCAGCATGAAGATTACAACTTTTAATGTGTCTGATATCACTTACATGTGAAGCTTTATTATTTATGCACCGTGGACATTCCGAATATCTCTCTGTTATGGCCGTATGTCCTTCGAATTTAAAGTACATGGAATTTGACACAGAATTCAATTCCACTATGATTCCCGCAGCAAGACATACACCTCAGTCGACTGATCGTCAAGCAGCACAGCCTTTAGAAATGATTCCTTTAGTTCCTACCGAAGAGTCTACACTTTGGGCTACACCTGATGTTGACATGGGTGACGCTTTTATTTTAGATGATCCCTAAAATTTCCCAGCATCGAAGGTCGATGAGGTGTCCCTCCTAAGGATATGCAAGAGACATAGCATTCTATTTGAAGACGTACTAGTTCCTTCACGCCATCAATGGGTGCATCTTCCATTAGTGGGATATACGGCTTGTAACTGGTATATGTGTATGACCGGTTGTGTCCCACCTTCAGCAACTTCATTCATACAATTTGACAGTTCATGAAATTGGCTCTAGCTCAACTGCACCCTAATAGCTATGCCTTTTTTAACAGCATTTATATCATATTTGCCCGCCTGAATCACGAGCTGAGCACTCGAGAGATTAGCTACTTATATAGCTTTAAACACCGTAAAGGATCTCCTTTGCTCACATATCTAGAATCTTTTGCGGGTTGTCGAATTATAACGGGTCTATGGAACAAACTGAGCTATTTCAAAGATGATTTCTTTTTTGTGCGCTGCTCACCTGGTTTTGCACAAAGGTGGTTGTCCACATGTAAGTCTTACCTTCATATTTTTTACATGGATGGTATAACTTTAGTTACTCATAAGATTATTCCTTGCTCTTGCAGATAGCTCAAGAAGGCCTAACAGCACAGCCTTAGTGAGCACTCTTGCATCTCTCTATCAAGTCCCACTTGAGGAAAGGGATATGAAGGCAATTCTTACTGATGAGAATTTGCATGCTTACTATTTGTTGGAGAGGGCCATAGTGTTCGCCATGTTCTCGAAGCCAGTGATGAAGATGATGAAGATTCTTCATCGGAGGATGGAGACAGATGCTAAGAAGTGGCCCCAGTTTCAAGTTCTATTATGGAGATTGGAGGAGTTCATGAACACACCGAGGAAGTGGTGGAGGAGATAATGATGATGTTAATATGGGTTGAGAGCCCTCCAGTGGTGAAGACGATGATGACCAAGCTTTCCTTCTAAAGCATGACTGAAGATAAAGATCATCCCGGTGCGGGCTTCGACATAACCACCACCAGCCATTATAGTAGAGGAAACTCTTGTTCTGCCTTCTAACAACATTTATAGGAACTTCTGCCTGATTTTAGACAAGCTTGGTTCTTACGGCCTGGGTAACGTTAGTATTGGGGATATTAGATTCCCCATTGATCTACCAGATAAAGTGCCTGCCACTCTCGCAGGGAAGATCACCCCTATTAGCAAACTCCAAGCCACGGTCCATAGGGGGACACTAGGACACATACACACACTCATGCAACAGTACCCTCTGCTCAGTTCATGCCATATTCCTACCTTACTTGAGCTAACTCTCTTATGTTTCATTGGCAGATTCAATGGAGTGCAGAGGCATGTATGATACCATCAAAAGTCAGGGGAGTAAGCAGAGGAAACATAGGGCATCCAATTGTCCTCATGGCTCCTCTTACAATTCTGATCTGGGGAGGCGTTCTAGTTGAGACCATAGAAGTCGAGAAAGAGGATACACATCTCACAAGTCATCTCCATGACACAAGGGTCGGTCATCCTTGCCCTATTATATGGATCCGTACTTGACGAAACCTGATTACATTTCGTCTATAGCCATGCCAAATGTTCCTATCCTAGTGCAGCCAATGATATCCCCTCATGTGTAACGTCGTTTTGAGAAACTATCAGGTTCGACCACTTCTAAAATCTCTATTCAAGGCTTGACAAGAAATTGGTTCGACCAGAGGAAGAAATTGTTTCTAATCCTCATATGAATGCCTTGAAATTCACTTTTCCAAAAATTTGTTTTTGACGATGTCATGTTCGTCCCTAAACTGAAGGATATTCCCATGCATATCAGAACCGACACCGTAGCCAACATCGACGATGTGTATGATCAGTACTTCAAATGAAAATGAGGTAATCTCCTAGGGTGCTTACAAAATAAAGGTTAAGCTTAATGGAGTGAATTTAGAAAAAGAGCAGGATAAGCGTATCATCTCTACCCTCGGCCAGGAGGTTGCAAAGCTTAACGCATCACTGGTCGAGGCCACGAAATATACAGAGAATCTAACTAAGTATCTGAGGAAGAGCAACAGGATTACAAGAAATAAATTGAGGCTGCTCATAACAAGAGTAATAATCTATCACTAGAAAATGAGCAGCATAAGAAACAAGTAGAGGAATTAAAGAAGCTGCTCAAGAGTGAGAAGAAAGAGAAGGACAATGCTCTCATCCTAGTCTAGGGCTATTGCGAGGAGCTGTTGGATGCCTGCAAAGCAAGAGATGTTATAGAGACCCGGGCGAAAGATGTTGAAAAGAAAGTCAAAGCTGGGGAGAAATGAGCTAGGGATGAGCTGGAGTCCATGCTTATCCGTTATAATGCAAATGTTATCAAGTTTGGTAACCTGAAATGGCTCGACGAAGGCTATCCCGAGGCTTTGGCCCTGTCATGGGAGGATGTTGTAAATTAAGAACAAAAGTTCTCTAGTGGGGCTGAGGTCGATGTTGAATGACTGAAACTCAACCTTCTGGATGAAAAGGACTTGGAGGCACTCAGGATTGGTGAACGTATCTTGCACCCTGAATCTACTATTGGGGTCAACAAGATCAACGTGAAGGCTTCAGGTTTACTCTTCATGACTCCACAGCAAACATTACTGCTCCTCCGACTTCTGAGTCGCTGACTACTAAAAATATCACTTCTCTTTTCGGATCAACTACTACTTCTGATGTCAGGATAGTTTCTGAAGCCACAACTGTTTCAACGTCTTTGTTGGAGGGTCAATAAAACCCTGATGAACCCTCGCTTCCAAAGTCGTTCATTTTATCTCCCATTCAGGAGGAAGGTTCTGATGGGAACCAAGCTCACATCTTATCCCTATCTCCTAGAGGTATATCATTAACCTCGTCCGTGTTGAAGATGGCCCATAAGACATTGGTCGATGTTACTAATCTCTACTTTCATGTTTTCTAAGTTTCAGGTCATCCTTTGATTGTCACTTTACTCGAAAAGAGTTTGTTAGTGGGGACACAAGTAGCGGCTATAGAATCTATCATCATGTCTGCCTCCCAAATGCTCTTAGGTATTCTGGACGGCAAGACTCCTGGCCTTGGGGATAAAATGATTCATGCGTTGGAAAAACAGGCAACATGAGACTTTCACGGGGTGTAAGTGGAAGAGGACTTCGTTATACTTGGTGCTTTGAATCCTTCCTTTAGGCATACCATGGAGGAGACACTCTGAACTTAAGTCTTACTTGCTATGGAGATCAAGAAGGAGAAAGATGTCAATATACTTCCTCCTTTGTCCATCTCATTGCCCGATCAGTCTATCTTTATGCCCTTGAGACTTCGGTAAGCAATCTTTCAAACGGTCATAAAGGCAAAGACAGGAGTCGAGGAAGCCTGCTAAGTCTGGAAAGCCCTCTTCTGAGAAGAAGAAGAAAAAGGAGACAAAGAGGAGAAAGAAAGTTTAGTTGCGCCCTTCCTTATTTTTGTCATCTTTTGTTTCGATTTGAATAATCATGTAAACAGGCTGAAGTTGTGTGAACGCGGCCCTGGTTTTTTTTTAAGCGGTATGTTAATAAGATTAGACTTTTTATTGTTTAAGGCTTATGTCAATATGTTTATTATTTTCACTCGGATGTGTGTGAACCATCTCTCTATTGTCAGTTAGCTAACTCAATAGATCACTTTGCTAACTTTTGGTCAAGTTCTGTCCGACCAGGCTTAACGTCTGAAATTACATTATTTCCATTCTCGAATAATAATGGTGTGGATACCTATCTTCGAGCATACCTGTTAGTCCAAGGCTAACCCTAACTCTTGATCAGAATTGGTTGTTCAAAGCGGTAGTCCGAACATTCAATTTGTGGATACTTTCCTCCGATTTCGCTTAACTCTTAGCATTGATCGGGGTTTATCACCTGAAATGATGGTTATATCATTTATCCCTGGGGTACTTAGGGAAGATCCTACCTAGCTCTGAGCATAGATCTTTGACTTTTCCATACTCTGCGTGAGGAGTTTGAGCTTTGCCAAACTCCCAACGAGAGCATTGTCATAATGTAAATCGTTTAGTTTGCTAACTACGAGCGATGGTTCTTAGGGCGAACTATCTCGTTCGACTCCCTATGTTTTTCATACTCCAATGTCCAAGTCATGGATCAAAGGAGTTATTTGGCATCTACTCTGGATGCCCGAAACAGTCGCGTTCCTTAGGTCCAATTATGGATCGTAAAATTTGATCGACACCTATCTATGAGCACCTAAAATTATGTATTATATAAGCGTGTATCATTCAATTATGTTGTTGTTTATAGCATAGAAATTAGCTAATGCGAATGTAAATTCATCGATCTTTGAAGCCAATTCATTTCATATTCAAAAGAGCGGCCAATCATGCCCCTTTACATTGAGACTAACAAAATATGTATAAAGGTAGTTCTCAGTGAAATAGTGTCATAAATGTTTGCTATTCCATGTCCTCGGAAGTGAAATTCCATCCGTAGTCGCTAGCTTGAGTGTTCCATCTCTAAGCTTGTATTCGATAGCATATGGACCTTCCCAAGTCGGGCCCATGTTCACAGAACCAAGAAGATTCGTTTGAGAACGAGATCGCCGATCTCGAAGGTTCAATTTTTGACTTTTGTGTTGTATCAAGCCACTCGCTTTCGATGATCGGGGGCTCTCAAATCAACTTCATTACGCTTCTCATCAATCTTGTCAAGGGATTCGAGCAGGAGTTCCTCATCCCTTTTGGGATCATAACGGGTCTTCTGATAAGATTGCACTCCAATTCAATTGGAATCATGGCCTTCGACTCGTAGGCTAAAACAAATGGAGTATGACCAGTCACGGATTTGTGAGTCGTTTGATAAGATCAAAGTGCCAATGGTAATTCCTCGACCCATTCACTTTTGGCCTTTGTAAATCACTTTTTCAGAATGGACTTGATGATTTTGTTAACTGCTTCCATCACCTTGATTGTTATTCTTCAAGTTATTACCTTTGTTTTCCACATTCACAGCTACATTTCCGGCACTTTCACCGGATTGCTTCTAGCGACATTGTTTTGAAGTACTTCAGCCGATCGGCCACCATCAGCCTTCCCAGCAGTCGTACTTGCCTCTTCCAAGCACAAGAACTAAGTTGCCTTCCTATAGAAAACATCCATCATCGGCCAAGGTTTCGTCTTTGACCAACTTCCAACATCTATATCGTGGTGTATACCCCTGATCAAGGCTACTTACACAATGTCCTCCTATGCATTGCTCACTTTTGTCGCCATCATATTGAAACTGCTCAAAAATCCTTCAGTGATTTTCCCGCTCCCTAGAAGAGGTTTGATAACAACATCACATCTTTGGGTTATGTTGTGTGTAAGTGGAATTGCCCAACAAACTTCCTTATCAGCCGATCGAAAGATGATATGGACCTTGAAGGGAGCCAAGTGAACCACGTTGTCGCTACACCTTCAAGAAAAATTGGAATACATCTACATCTCATGGCATCCATCGTCCTTCTTGTGTCCATATGTCATTCGTATTTTAGAAAATTCTGCCTTAGATCCGTCATCCCATTACAGGATGACATCTTTGGCATTGCGAACCTCTAGGGATATTCCTCACATGGTATCTCTTTGGTGAATGGGTTCCTACTATGGGAAGAGCCCCATTCATCATTACTTCTATGTTGGCTCTCACTCACTAGTTTCTTTACCATATCCGCCGATGACTCTGGCTCGATTGTTCTACTGGACAGTGATAATCATAGCCTTCCCCAAGTGTTTGGCTCCACAGATGGTCTCACTTAGTCCCATGATAACTGGGTTCTCTTGTCTGTGGAAGAACCATTCTTCCAGTTGACGCATTTTTATCGTTTCTACAAGGCGGATCGGCAGCAGCCGCCTGAACTCTAACATTCTAGCTGTCAGCAATATGACCTACATCACCTCCAACATCACCAACATCTCCATCGCTAAAGTCGACAACTCGGGGTTCGGTACCAATCCTTGGGTTTAGTACGGTACCGATCCACGGTCCATTGCTATAAGCTCCATCCAGTCTATTTTACGAAACGCCTGTTTCCTTTCGCTTCATTTTCTATTTTCCATCTTGATGTTTTTCAAAAATGAAGAAGAACTGTATTCTAAGTCGAAAGGTGACAAATCTCTCCTGCTCCTCCTATAACTATGGGTTAATTGGTTTAGAAAGTCAAGGTTTTCCTTCATTTACCTCCTTAATTCATCCTGACTCTCTTGCACCTTGTCATTCATCTACTTCATCATGCAATCCATCTCAACATGCATTATCATATCTATGGGGTTTTGAATTTCAACAGTTACGTATTGAGCAACTTCTTCAACATGTTGAGAACAAGCGTTCTCAATATCAGCAGCAGGTATGGAGGAAGCAGATTTCTCCTTTCATAGGGCCATAACTTCAATTGATTCTATGACAGATTCTATGGGAATTTGAATAGTCATGGATTACAGTAACAAAACTGACGGATCTACCTCATGGATTTAAACAACTTAAAAGTAGAAAATAGATCCTAATAGCTTGAGATCAATAGCTTTCAATGAAAGCACTAAAATTTTTACACCAAAGATTGCACAAACACCCCGTGATTAATAGTGGAGAAAAAAGAAGAAAATAACTTGAAAATGAGGAGAACGACAACACACAACAGTTATAGTGGTTTGGCTAATCAAAGGCCTGTGTCTATTTAAACTTTGTCGAAGTCTTTGATGAGTTTTACAGAACTGTTCTTAGAGTTCGTGATGATCCATGGAATTACACGAAAAATACAATAACTTGTTAATCGCTAAAAAAGATCCCCCAAACTATGCCCCGATCCCTCTATTTATAGTTGCAGATCACTGGAAAGCTCTCGCATACATTCCAGCCCATGTTTCCTACATCCAAGAGAGGCTAACTAAAGAGATTATGCTCACATCATCAATAACTGGGGATCGGTACCGATCCACGTTCAGGGGTCGGTACCGATCGGTGAATTTGTTTTGTGGGCCACGACTTTCTTCTCCTGATTGCTTGGTTGATTTGCATCTTTGTCTTCATTACTTCACTTGCACTGCTATGGGCATGGATCTAAGTGAACTTCTTGGTTCAGGGATGGAGCAATAGTGTTTGACTTAGGTGTTGGCTGTGGTAGTTGACATTAACTTGCGAACCATCTCATGTAGTATGCACTTGATTGTAAACAACTTTGGTTGACATAGCATGGGATATGAGACAATATGGATGAGCAATTGGGGATCGGTACCGAATCCTAATCAGGAATTAGTACTGATCCATGCTTTCATTCACCTTAGACTTGGAAATTGTTGCACAATGAATTTGATTGTATTTGGATTTCACTCCTTTATCTTATTGAACTTGGCAGTTTTCGATATGGATTCCTACAGGATAATTTCTTAGTTTGAGCGACCTGATGCGCCTAACTATAGCCTGGTCACAAGGCTGGATAACAGAGTGGAGTCATCTAAACCAGATGATTATATTGTTTTGGAGAGCATATACACTCCTAGTATATTATAACACTTCATCCCATCACAAGCTTATTTTTTAGTAAAGAAACGAGATTTGTATATAATATTGATATAACAAAGATTCCACTTGTATTCTATCCATAGGGTTTGGTATTGGAATGTTAGAGGTCTAGGTATTATCTGAAAAATGGCTAAGAGTAATAAACTCCATTGAAGAATGCACGGTTGGACATTGTTTTATAACAAACTAAAACCGGTTCTCCTACTGTTAATATATTTAGATCTTTAGGTGGAAATCTTTATATTGGGTGGGCCTATGTACTGGCCATTGATAGCACTGGTGGTACTAGTAAAACCGCACAACAGTGGTAAAATCGATTATTTGAATACATTATTTGAAAAAATCTTTATATTTGTTGCACTTTTAAATTAATTACATCGTCAATGACAAAGTGTTCAAAAAAGATATTCATTATATTTATTATTTGATGAGTGATCATGATTTGATTAGTGATCGTGATTTCTTATCACACATGGGACATGTGATATGGAAACCGAGGAATATAAACCAACCTATACGCATTACATTTTACTGAACCTACTATTATATCATGGACCTACTATCAAATCTTGCCCATCTAAGATACATTGGATGTTTAAAGGAAGTATACCATATAAACCATGCATTCATAAATTATCACTGAAGAAATTAATATTCATGAGGACCGTAGATTATGCCTAGATATATTTTTGACATGAAAAGAATCAAAAATGATGATATTTAAAGTAGAAGAATAAACTATTTATCATGTACATGTGAATTTGAATAAACTTTTTGCAATTCGATATTACATAATTCGCTAGTGATAATCTTTGAAATAAGCTCAACCTTATATATGCCAAAAACTGTACCAAGAGAAGTTAAACTGTCAGAATCCAATGCCTCCATATACGTGAAGTATGCTGGTGCAAAATTATCAAAGGATTCCAACTCCTATATATACATAATATATATAATAAAAGGTCTTTGTACCTTAGTTTTTGCTGTATATTTTCCATTATACAAGCATTACAAATTTGATAAAAGAGACAATAGAAATAGAAAAGACAAGTATATTTTTATACTTCTATCACAAAAGAAAGATAAGTAAAATCAACTTGTGTTATACATAGTTTGATCCCTTTTATATCCTTTTTCTCTAATCAAAGAAGCATTCTTACAAAAAGTTACACACACTTTTGAAAATACTCTATAGATATCAGGAACTTCTGATTGCTCGTGGTGCTTAGGATAAGCAACAAGCCCATAAAGGTCATATTTATCAATCATCTTCAATACTGTTATGAGAACACTAGCATTACCACCAGTCATCTCATCAATGTCATCTTTGTTTCCCGTCAGAAAGAGATAAGTTATTGCTGTATGAGTGAATATGGGTTGTTACTTCTTATAAGATTTGCAAGCTCTCTCAATGGGCAGCTTTCTCCAAATGCTTTTTCAGAGTGTAGTGATGTTCTTCTTCGAGTCAGGCCTTAATAGTGCTAGGATCATTGGTTTGTGAAGATTTGTGGTAAATTTCATCACCTGCAGCACATAAGAAAACCTTATAATAAAATTTTCTCAAATTTTTGTATATGATGAGTTGATGTTTTCGCTGCTTGATACTATGTAAAGTTTACTTAAAATGTTAAACAGTTGGATAACACGATGAAGGCTATATGGACATAAGTCACATAACCCATAATTAAATAGCCCGAGCTTTTGAATCTAGTTGTTCTTGATAGTTAAAGACATGAATATACTTATGAAAGCATAAATATGCATAAACACTTCATTAATAACATGTACACATGCATAAGTCTTGACCAGTGATAAGAAATAGGAGGACTTACATCTGCACATATGGTAGGGATGGCCTTGGGAGATCCTTCTATAGTAGCAGTTGTTTCTTCATCATCTTCTTGGACTTCTACGTTGCTGAAATCCATACTAGGAGGAATGACCTGAATTTTAATTGATGAACGAAGAATATATCAAAAATATATAAAGAAGGCGTGAGGTACTGTAGAAACTGAATAATATATCAACAATAAGAAGGCGTGAGGCACTATACATATGTAGAAATGACAAATAAATTACCTCTAGAATTGTGCCAGTACCAAATTTGTTCCTTTACATAAGAATTTTAACCTACATGATTATTGATTTCTCAATATCAAATTTTCTTGCTTTCAAAAATCTATATACAATAGATTAAAAATCAATACTTCAGAGTTAAAAGTGTTTCAGCACATAGATAAAACAAAAATGATTTATAAATTAATAAACGAATTAGATATTTAAATTAAATAAAATTGATTTATACAGCATAAAGTTTAAGCATGATACACCAATTTGAAAACATGATGTAGAAAAAAATATAACATAAAAATTTGAAAGCATAAAAAATTTACCTTATAATAAATCGACTCCAATGTGGACACTTGTTGTGTATGATAAACATGATGTTCAAAGGTTGCTCATCATTATCATGTAAAGACAGATCATTCAAATCAATATGGCTCATATTACGTGTTATATTTTTCTGCACATGCCAAAATTTATGTATACACAATGACAAATTTTTTTACAATGCACATTGTTTTATTAAATTGAATAATGAAAAAAAAGTAAACAATTAATTTACCTTTAAAAGACATATTGACAGACTGAAATAAGTTTAATCTTCTTCCAGCTATTTCTAAACGGCACTCTCAACATGCTGTTTTTATGATAAATACGAAATTGTGTATATTTTAAACTTTTTATTTACACATTTTTTTTTATTTTTGAGAAAAATGAATGATCCTCTAAGATTAGAGGGTACTCATGTTATTTTATCCTACACTTACAAGCTTGACAGGTAGCAATACCCCCATACAAAATAAAAAATAAAAAGCACTCTGATCCACAAAGTATACAACAAAAATAACCATAAAATAAGAAAAGCACTCTGATCCACAAAGTCAGTTGAATCCATCCAATCCAGTAAACATACCTGAATCTGCCAAGAAACTAAACAAAAAAAGTAAGCACATAACATATGTATGTGTGTGTATTTATATACATGTATATGAGAAGTAAAAATATACCAATCTAACAATTAAAGACTTAGGACAAGCAACAATTACAATTAAAACTATGCAAGGAACAATAAAAAGTATAAATCAAACATATACAATAAATGAATGAAAAAATGTAGGAAATTGTTACATTTTAGGACTAATTTTTTTTTTGAAATGGTACTTTATATACAACATATCACATGTCAATAAACGTTCGAATCATGCTATGCAAATTTTAAACTTGTGACCTCTCGCACCAAAACCGAACCACTTAACCACTAGGACTGGTTAGGACTTGCAAACAAACAAAAGAAGTGAAGATCCAGTATACAACAAAACGCACCCCTATGTAAATAATCAAAGGAGTGAAATCGTAAGTGAGCAATGAGTATACAACAAAAGAGGAAAAGAAAAGGGAACAAATGGCATGTTACAACTTATGGTGACTTTATCAATATGTGTTTACTATGTTCACACAAACATATGCAAAAGTGTATATAGCCACAAGCAGGGCCGGCTCTATAGTATGGGTTGCCCTAGGCAAAGGGTAGAAAAAAAAGATGGATGTGGAGGAAAAATTATCAGTAGCAGAAATTGAACCAATCACCTCAAAGATGAGGTCCAAGTGTACAACCATCCAAACTATTAAATCTTTGTAAATCAAAAGTCACCAACGCCTATTTGTTTACAAGTTAATATTCACTTGTACCATGCCTTTCTTCCATCGTTGCCCCCTTTGAGGGGGGTTGTCCAAGGCGGCGGCCTGCTCCGCCTAGCCCTGGAGTCGGCCCTGGCCACAAGGCTTTAGAACTTATAAAAGCACTATGTAACAATGTCCATGCAATCCATGGTTCTATTTGAAGCTATTTTTACGTGTTAAGTGTGTGAGTCAGTGAGTGAGGATGATATTGGATTTGAGTATATATTTGTGATCACGCATGGACCAAGCTTGAAACTAAATACCCAGGCGGCTAAGACTTGATTGCAATTTGAAACTAACGGAGGTTCAATTCCTTAAATGATATCAATGTATTCTTCACTCTATTTGCCACTAACTCTATATCCTGTTCTAGTAGCATTACAAAAATGATTAAGGAGGTATTGGACATACGGAAAATTGGAACAGGTAACCTACAAAATAGTATCATTTTAGTGCAGATCATGATAAAGAGATGAACATGCAAAACATAAAATGTTAAAAAAGTTGAACCTAACCAAACCGACCTTATCATCATCTGTTTTCACTATTAGCTATATTTCAAACTCAACATTTTTATACAATGTTGTGGAATGATAACAATCAAACGGTCTCCATTAGTCTCAACCCAATGTCTAAAAGCATGAACCATCAAACTAATACCTGAGCAACTAAGGACAGTACACACATGCAATAACAATAAAAAGTATAAATGATTGAAACAGGCAATCATGCAAATAAAATATCTAATATACTTCATTAGTTTAACAGAACTGCATTGTATATAATGAAGTATAATCAAATGTAAACAAAAGGGCAGGCGAGTTCAGATTATTGCTAACATACATGCAAACGGGCTCAAACCAGTAACTTTCAAAAAATGTAAGTCACAATTACTGACTAGAATATACAGGCTATCTGATGCAGCGCGCAAATCCAGAATCACAAAACATAAGTCGCAAACAAGAAGATCCCCTAAATCGCGAAACATACCTGAATTGTGAAGCTTTGATTCACGAAAGCCTGAATCGTGGAACCCTAGATCGCAGCCGAGTTCCAGCAATGTCGTGACGCTTCCCCTGAATCGCGAAGCACTTATTCGCGAAGGCTTGAATCGAGAACGACCTAAGTCACCTCTAGTAAGTCGCGAACGAGGTTTGAATCGCGAACGACCTAATCCTCAAGACAAGCTTCTTCCTTAGGTCGCTCCAGTTTTTTGAATTAAAGCCCTAGGTCGCTCTGGTTTAGGTCGCGAAGTGTTGCCGCATCTTCCAGTAGGTCGCAAGCAAGATTCAACTGCCTAGGTCGCGAAGCGAGCTTCTTTATGTCGCTGAACTCCGATTGAGTCGCCAAACTTCTACATCGCGAATTTCTTAGGTCGCGAGCAGATGTTCCAGAGTTCTTAAGTCGCGATTTGTTTATGTCGCTGCCGAGTTTGTTTTTAAGTCGCTCCTGGAAGATGAAGATTTCTTATGTCGTGAGCAAACATTTCTGATGCCATGCTTCTTCCATTAGGTTGCTGAAGAGATAAGTCGCGAGATTTTCTTAAGTCACTCCATTTTAGGTCACTGATGAAGTTAGGTCGCGAAGTTTTGTTAAGTCATTTTGTTGTGTCGCTAAGTCGGAAATTCTTATGTCGTTTGCTGTTTTTGTTAAGTCGTGTACTGTTTTGTGTTGTAATTTTCTTAGGTCGTTTGTGTTGTTGTAAACCCTATAAATAGGGATGTGATGTCATTGTAAAAGGTTGTTGAACTTTGAATAAAAATTTCTTTTGTGTGCTTTTGTGCCACCATTAAATCGGTAGTTGAGTGTTATCTCCAATCTCCACCTTCGGCATTCGAGTGTGCTCGAATCAACGATTGTTGAAGCCAATTCACGGAATCAAGTGCGCTTGATCAACGTCGAAGAATTGCAGATCTTCTCTCACGGCATCATGCGCGATCAACGTGTCGAAGATTGCTAAAGTCCGGTATCTTCGTGATCAACGGATTTGGGCATTTGGTATCATTAATTCATCGATTCATATTGCTTCATCTAATCGTTCATCGATTAGTTTGACACGAAATCTTCAATTCGTCGTCATCCGTTATTCCCGCTGCGTCATTTGGTATCAGAGCTAGAAGCGAGCTTGTTCAAGTTTGTGCGAGATTTGTTCAAGTCGTTAGCTAGGAGACGGACTTATCCAAGTTCGTTGGGCGTCAATTTTGAGATTTGAAGTCTTGGAGTTCAAATTAAGTTGTTTGTTTATTTGGGGTGATCGTGAGATTTCAAACGAGTAGGGAAGTTTGATTCGAGAATTTTTGGATCAAAGTGAAGTCTGTGTTTGGATCTGTTGAGGATTTGATCATGCCTCCGAGATGTGTTAACCGTCATCATAAGGTTGCAGATTTGTATGGGAGTGAAGATCCTGAAAAAATGGAACAACGCATCGATGAAAGGTTCAGTAAGGGTTTCGAGAGAGTGGAGAGAATGAAGTCTGACATGAATCGAAATCAAAGGAGAGTGTCGCCACGTTATGATAGAGAAAGAAGAGAATCATCTTTGTCGATAAATCGAGATCGTGGAGTTCGATACAATCGTGATTATTAGAATGAAGAAAGAAGAGCTTATCGTGGTTACGATCATGAGCCATTTTGTGATTATGAAAGATGTCGAGTAGAGGAAAGAAGAAGTAGAGAGGAAGTGCGTGGTCATAGAAGAGTCAATGTTCAGAATCGACATCGAAGCTCATCTAGGTTTGAAGAAGATAGTTATGGTGATAGTGTTCACATTCGATATCCAGGTCCAGGGCAAAATCGATATAGGAATGTTGAAGAGAATGGTCATACACGGAAATCAAGGAAGGATATGGAAATTCCAGAATTCCAAGGTGGTCTACAAGCAGAGGAGTTCTTGGATTGGTTATCAAAGGTTGAAAATATTCTTGAACTCAACAACGTGCCTGAAGATCGTCAAGTTAAGTTAGTTGCTACCAGACTGAGAGGAAGAGCTATGGATTGGTGGCAACAGACTAAATCAACCAGAGAGAGAATGAGGAAATCCAAAGTTGTCACGTGGGATAAGATGAAAAGGATGATGAAGGCAAATTTCTTACCCTACAATTATCAAACACGTGTGAACCAACAGTTGCACAAATCGAGACAAGGGAGTCAAGGAAAGGGTGTGGATAGAAACTCCAGCAATCAGAATAGAGGCGTTAATTGCAGTATAAATGTTTCTAAGAGAGTCAACGAACCAGTTGTACACGGAATCACTAAGACAAGTGTTGATGACCGAATTAAGCGTTATCATTATCAGGAGTCTGACCATAGAAGTATTGAGCCCAAGATGAAAGCATTAGTTGTCGAAGAATGTGAAAACGGGGATGTGGATGATTCTACTGAAAGCGAGCAAGAAAAGGAAGAGGAACCGACTAGCCCATTATCTTTCAGCGAAGGTGTTGAAGAAGCAGAAGGTAGTGCTGAATCGTTGGTTATGTATGAGGCAAGTAAAGAGCTTAAAACTCCCGAGGAGGTTAAACCAATGTTAGAAGAGTTTGAAGAGGTCGTTCCTACAGAATCGTTCGAAGAATTACCACCGAAATTTGACAATGATGAAGGAGTTTTGTCAGGAGATGAAGGATGTAACTTGTTGAGGAGGACTGCTGAATTTGACTTTTATCAACCATCGAAATTTGATGATGATGAAGAAATTGAGTCAAAGTATGTGGATGTAGAAGTTGATTATTTTTCACCACCAAAGATTGATGTCGATAGTATGGAAGAAGAAAGTGTGTTCGGAGTTGAGGGAAGTTACTTGATGATGGAGGATTCTTGTTTAACACCTGAGCTTATGGACGAGAGGCCGCTAAGTGTTAATTCCATAATCCCCGAGAAGCCCGAACAAAGTAAAAGTGAAACATAAGAGAAGGCAGAATCAGATAGTTTATTATCTTTGGAAGAGTTTGTCAATAAAATGAAAGCCAGTGATGAATTATCAATGTTGATTGAATATAGGGAAAATTCTGATTTTGATACACCTAAAGAGGTTGAAGTATTCAGAGAGTTTGAAGGTGAGATTTCAGAGGAACTGTCTGAAGAAACTAGTCTTGTATTTTTGGAAGAGCCTGTCGAAAAGGTGAAACATGGTAATGAATTGTTTATATTGACCGGGCAAGGAACGAGTGAAGATCTTGATGTTTTTGAGGAAGTTGGATCAGAATTCGATGAATCTGAAGGCGAATATCCTAAGAACTACCCGAAGAGTTACCACCACTACAGGACATTCAACCTCACACTGAACTAGTACCAGTTGCCATTCTACTACAGGGATCGTATGATCTTCAGAATCTGAAAGGACAGGAAGAGTTGAAAAGACAGGATGAAGAGAATGATTGTCAGTTGGAATTGCCTGATCATGACCGCACTGCTGACGTTATCAACGTCAATTGCTTGGAATCGTTTCATGAAAATAAACATGTGGAAGGATAAGCGAGTGGGGATTCATTTCAGTCAGGGAAAATTGATGCAACACATCAAAGGAAGAGTCTAAATGAGGACACACCCGAACGAGATAAGGAAAGACGAGAGTCTGAGCATGAGTCCTCACACTTTTTCGGTCGTGATTTCCTAAGTCGTTCCGTGATTTTAAACTTTCTTATATCGTCTCTCATTTTTGTCACGTTTTGGTTCTATATCACACCGTCCTATTGGCACAAGCATCATGATGTCATCTCTCTCAGATCACTTCCTTTTGCCGCCTGCCTAATGCCACGTCTGATTTATGCCATGCGTTCCTTATGGCGAGCCGCATCTTCAAAGGGTCAAGACAAGATCAATCTCAAGAATGGTTATCACCAGAACCACACCAGACCAGATAATGAATGGAAGACAGTGTCTCGAAGAAGAAGAAAGTGTGAATTCGGGACGAATTCTTTTCAACCAGGGGAGGATGATGCAGCGCGCAAATCCAGAATCACAAAACATAAGTCGCAAACAAGAAGATCCCTTAAATCGCGAAACATACATGAATTGCGAAGCTTTGATTCACGAAAGCCTGAATCGTGGAGCCCTAGATCGCAGCCGAGTTCTAGCAATGTCGTGACGCTTCCCCTGAATAGCGAAGCACTGATTCGCGAAGGCTTGAATCGAGAACGACCTAAGTCACCTCCAGTAAGTCGCGAACGAGGTTTGAATCGCGAACGACCTAATCCTCAAGACAAGCTTCTTCCTTAGGTCGCTCCAGTTTTTTGAATCAAAGCCCTAGGTCGCTCTGGTTTAGGTCGCGAAGTGTTGCCGCATCTTCCAGTAGGTCGCAAGCAAGATTCAACTGCCTAGGTCGCGAAGCGAGCATCTTTATGTCGCTGAACTCCGATTGAGTCGCCAAACTTCTACATCGTGAATTTCTTAGGTCGCGAGCAGATGTTCCAGAGTTCTTAAGTCGCGATTTGTTTATGTCGCTGCCGAGTTTGTTTTTAAGTCGCTCCTGGAAGATGAAGATTTCTTATGTCGCGAGCAAACATTTCTGATGCCGTGCTTCTTCCATTAGGTTGCTGAAGAGATAAGTCGCGAGATTTTCTTAAGTCGCTCCATTTTAGGTCGCTGATGAAGTTAGGTCACGAAGTTTTGTTAAGTAATTTTGTTATGTCGCTAAGTCGGAAATTCTTATGTCGTTTGCTGTTTTTGTTAAGTCGTGTACTGTTTTGTGTTGTAATTTTCTTAGGTCATTTGTGTTGTTGTAAGCCTTATAAATAGGGATGTGATGTCATTGTAAAAGGTTGTTGAACTTTGAATAAAAATTTCTTTTGTGTGCTTTTGTGCCACCATTAAATCGGTAGTTGAGTGTTATCTCCTATCTCCACCTTCGGCATTCGAGTGTGCTCGAATCAACGATTGTTGAAACCAATTCACGGAATCAAGTGCGCTTGATCAACGTCGAAGAATTGCAGATCTTCTCTCACGGCATCGTGCGCGATCAACGTGTCGAAGATTGCTAAAGTCCGGTATCTTCGTGATCAACGGATTTGGGCGTTTGGTATCATTAATTCATCGATTCATATTGCTTCATTTAATCGTTCATCGATTAGTTTGACACGAAATCTACAATTCGTCGTCATCCGTTATTCCCGCTGCGTCACTATCTCTGAACCTTGAGATCTTATGTAAATTGTTCTACATAAGGCTAAATGCAAGCAGCTGAAGCTTAATGCCTGAATATGAATCATCAAACTAATACCTGAAATTTGTAAGCATGTCATGCATCTTAACTATAAAAAATAAATCATTATTTATTTAAATGTGGTATGGAGACATCATTCCCGTGTACTTGTAAAAGATACAAATTCTTGTTATTGCTAAGTTGATATTTTTCTGTTTTTCTAAAATAATATTCAATTTATGAAATTTTAATAAATTGCTTCATCTTAGTCAAAAAGCTAATAACATTCATGAAGACTTGTGTTTTTACAAGAAACAATAAATTGCTTCAAACGAAATGTGATAAACGAATGTTATTAAATGAACATAAATTGCTTCAAATGAAATATGATAAACCAATATGCTAAAAATACGGTAAACAGTAAAAATTATAATAAGTATAAATGAATTATAATTGACACTATGCAAGAACAATAAAAAGTATAAATCAAACATATTACATATTATCCTAGTAAAGACTAATATCCTAATAAAGAGTATATCAAACATAGACAAGCAAATGAATGACAAAATTAACAATACTAATATTCTAATAAAGATGACGAACTAAATGTAGCCCTAGTCGGATTATCCACGGAAACTACATTTAGTCTTAAACTATTCTTATTATTTAGATTGTTTCTGTTCTTTAAAAACTCAATACGAGATTTTAATTTTTTAAGAAACTCTTTAAAAATTAAATTTTTATTTAATTTACAACTAGGATTTGAAATCCAATTAAAACTAAATAAAGAAATTACATATATTAAATTATCCGAACCAATATTTATATTATAAAACACTCGTTGGTTCCTTTCAAACCAAATTTACCAACATGTAATTGTGTAAATAGTATCTAGTAAAAATCTATTGTGACCCTTATAATAAAATCTAATATTATTCCAATACAACTCACAATTAATATGTGTATAATTTATACTAAAATTAAATAAATTTATAGTTTCTACAAGGATAAATCTAGTGATATTACATTTAAAATATAAGTACATAATATCCTTAAGATAGTATTTGTGCATTTTAATATTCATAAAATTATATCACTTGGTAATTCTGTTGTGTTTATTGTCGATTCTTTAATTTTGAAGAATGAAGAGATTTGTGACGACTGTCCTACACCACTGGTACCTAATATACGTATATAACACGATGTCGTGGTACATGGCCAATGCAGGACAGTAGCCAAGGGCGCAAGTAAGGAAAATCCAAGCACGAAATCGGTAGAACATCTCACGATGCATAGATAAAATATAATATTTTAACATGGATGTAAAAGCTAGACAATGATCAAATGAACCTTAAATAAAAACATCAGAGTGCAACAGGTTCACATATTATACAAAAACTAAAATAATAGCGTTTATACATCCCAAATCTCCAAAATAAACTCTATAACTGTCTCTAATGTAATACAAGTACTAGTATAGCTCCATGGTAGTGCACAATAGAATATAAGCGATAGTAAGCTCGAAGTGCAGATATATGAACGCGTAGTCTCCTTTTCATACTCCATATAACTCCATGTGCTATCCAGACCTATTATCCCTAATCTATTCATTTAAGAGTACCCGAGATAACAGAGAAATAAGATGCTTTATTGAATTGAGTATTTGATACAAATGCTGTTTTTCAATATATTACATTTTGTATCAGTATACAATTATACATATATAATGCTTTCGGCCCGCTCCAAAGTTGAGAAAATTACAAATATGCCCTTGGGCTTGATGACTAGTTCAACCTGTTGGCTTGGTCAAGCAATATAGTTCAGCTGTGTAATTCATTTTGACTTATTCTCTTATACTCCCCCTCAAATCGAGCTTCTAGGGTTTTCTCGATCCCCCTTTTTCCTTCAGCTGTCATCAAAAACTTTGATTTCCTGCTTTAGTCTTTCAAATTTTTTCCTCGATAATGGTTCAGTAAGTAGATCAGATCTCTGGTAAGTGGCTGGTAAGTGTATTATGCTTAATCTTCCATTGATTACGCATTCGCGAACAAAATACAGGTCAATTTTCATGTGTTTTGTTCATGAATCCATGCATGATGGGGTTTGCTGATAATGATATTGTGCTTAAGTTGTCGCACCAGATTATTGATTTTTGTTGAATTGGAAACCCTAATTCATAAAGTAGAGATTCTATCCAAATAATTTTGACGGTTGTAGCGACAACGCTTCGATATTCCTCTTTTGTGCTTGATCAAGATATGGTAGGCTTTTTTCTAGAACACCAAGATATAGGGTTTCACCCAAGTATATACAGTAGCCGGTGGTTGAATGCCTGTCATCTGGGTCATTGGCCCAGTCCGCATCTACAAATCCTTGTATGTTTAAATTGTTTCCTGCTTTTAGATGTAATCCATGACTTGCTGTGCCTTTTAGATATCTGAGTATTCTTTTTACTGATTTCCAGTGCTCATCACGTGGTTGTTGCATGAATTGACAGACTTTGTTGACACTATATGTTATCTCAGGCCTTGTAATGGTTATATATTGAAGTGCTCCAACAGTACTTCGATATTGTTTTACATTGTTTATGATTTCACCTCTGTATTTAGATAGATGTAGATTGCTCACCATTAGTGTAGGTAGAGAATTGTCTTGATCCATATTGCTTTTAATAAGAACTACTGAGATATATTTTCTTTGGCTGAGAATGATTTCTGAACTAGATTTTTTTTTGACTTCTACACCCAGAGAAATAATTTAATTCACCTAAGTCTTTAATAGTGAATTCTTGATTTAGATGTCGAACTACTTTGTTGACTTTTGATTCATTATCTCTAGTGATTATAAAATCATCTACATACACTAGTATAAAGATAGTAGCATCTTCACTGTGTTTGATGTACAATGAATTGTCTGATTTGGCTGCAGCATACCCGAATTTTATCAGTGTTGCTTTTAGTCTAACATTCCACACTCTAGGTGCTTGCTTTAAACCAAAGATTGCGTCATTCAATTTGCATACCATATTGTCATCTTTGTTGTGCTTGAATCCTTGTGGTTCTTCCATGTATACTTCTTCTTTGAGAACTCCATTAAGAAAGGCATTGTTTATATTCAGCTACCTTATTTTCCAGTTTTTATGTAATGCAATAGTGAGAACAACTCTTATAGTAGTTGGTTTTACCACTGGTGAGAAGGTTTCTGTAAAATCAAAACCATATTGTTGTGTGTATCCCTTGGCCACAAGTCTTGCCTTATATTTATTGATAGTTCCATCTGCATTTTTCTTCCGTTTGAATGTCCACTTGCACTTAATTATGTTCTGATGTTCTGGTCTCTGCACTAAATACCAGGTTTTATTTTTCATAAGAGCTTGATATTCTACATTCATTGCATTTTTTCACTTACTGCTTTTTGATGCTTGCTCATATGTGACTGGCTCTTCAAGTTCAAAAGTTACTGTATATACTTTGGGTTTGAAAATGTCTCATTTTGACCTTGTTATCATGTGATGTCCAGTTTGTATAGGTATTGGTTCATGTGATTGAGTAGCTTCATGCTGATAATTATCTTCGTGAAGCTCTTGTTCATGATCTAATACTTGTTCATTGTCATAACTGTTGTTAGTTGGATTGCTTGTGTCCCCTGTGTCTCTCTTGATTACATTGACTTATCTTGCTCATCGGTTTCATCATTTCTGGTGGCATTAGCTTTCCTTAAACATTCCTCCTTATACAGTGGTATTGGAGGTATAGAAACTTTTGCATTGTATACCTTTTGATTCATTTTCATATTTTTCTCTATAAAAGGAAAAACATTTTCATTAAAAGCAATATGCCTAGAGATAAATATTTTACCATTACTGCTTAGACACTTATATCCCTTTTGTTGTGTTGTATATCCCAGGAATGTGCAAGGTGTTGATCTAAAATTGAGCTTGTGAGCATTGTAAGGCTTTATGCATGGGAAACAGAGACACCCAAATATTCTCAAGCTTGAGTAATCCACCTTGGTGTTGAAAAGAACTTCACTGGGGGCTTTAAACTTCAGCACTTTTGTTAAAATCCTGTTTATCAGATATACTGAGGTTGAGAAGGCATCTGGCCAGAATTTGATAGGTAATGAAACCTGTGCCAAAAGAGTTAAGCCTGTCTCAACAATATGTCTGTGTTTTCTTTCTACCAAACCATTTTGCTCTGAGGTATGTGGGCAGGTAACTCTTTGAACTATTCCTCTGTTTGTGAAATAAGCCTTTAATGGTTTAGATTCTGCTCCACCATCTGTCTGCATAATCTTTAATGGTTGACTGGTCTGCTTTTCTGCTAAGTTAATAAAATGTACTACTGCATTGAATGTTTCAGCCTTTGATTTTAAGAAATAAATCCAAGTAAATTAGAAAAAGCATCTACAAATGAAATATAATACTTGTATCCATAATCTGAGGTGATAGGAGCTGGTCCCCATAGATAAACAGCCACCATTTCAAGTGGCTTATTGTATTCAGTTGTAGAATTAGGAATGCCAATTTATGACTCTTTCCCAATTGGCAATATGTACATATATATGGTAAATTAACATCCTTAAAATGAATATTTTTATTTCTAAGAACTTGTCTCACAACATTAACACTTGGATATCCAAGTTTATAGTGCCATACATCAAAGATAGTTTTATCATTTACATTGTCATAAGAGCTTGTGTAATTATAGCAGTTTCTTTCAACAACATCTTGTTTCTTCAACCGACTGAACATGTAAAGGCCATTGTGTACCTTACCCTGTAATAAAATATCTTTGCTTAGCATGTCTCTAACTACACAAAAGTTTGGGTAAAATTCAAAGTACACATGGTTATCATTGGCAAATTGAGAAACACTCATTAGGTTCTTTTTAATTTGTGGCACACATAGTAAATTGTTTAAGTATAATTCTCTTTTGCCTTTGATACTTGCATTGCCAACATGAGATATACTAATAGTTTTTCCATTACCCATGAAAATAGATTGTGTACCTTTATATTCCTTGTTGCCTAGATTCAGATTTTGTAAGTTGTTAGTGATATGATTTGTTGCACCTGAACCTGGGTACCATGCATCATTTGATATGTCATCTGGTCTGATCATGATTTCTACCTCTCCATGGATTTTGGAGTTTTCTCCTTGATTCTTGGATTTATGATTTGTATGCACTATATTGAAATTTGGTTGAAAGTTTCTCTGATTGTTGCTTGCTTGTTGACCTGCTGAGTAATTTTGATCAAATCTGAAGTAAAATCTATTAGCTGTATGACCATATTTTTCACAGATTTGACATCTGACTCTATTGTTGTTATTGTTCCATCTCCCTCTGCCTCTGCCTCTGTAAGTTTAACCGCTTCTTTGACCACTTCTTGCATTCTGATTTCTTTCTTGATTCTTGAATCTGAAATTTGATGAGTTGGATGCATAATTGATAGTGAAATCTAAATTAAATGATTTTCTTTGTTTAATTCTTCCCTCATGTGCAAGTAAGGTAGAGTGTATATATGATATACCTATATAACTATATTTCTCGCCTAACTTCCCTCTGAAACAATGGCGTCCTCTGTCCACCCTGCCGCACCCCCAATCTCCTTCGTCCCCAGCAAATACAACTCCATCCTGTCCCCCCCATCCCCCACCCCCTCCTCCTCTGCCGCTCCCAACCAGCATGTGTTCCCACCCCGAGCCCCTCCGCCTCCACCCGGATCCAACCAGCCTCTGTGCATCGAGATACCCCCCGCCAAAACTTATGCCCAGGTTGCGGGTTCTGCTCCTCGTTCCCCCCTCCTGCCCAACCCTCCGGCCAAGAGACGCCACCCTCTGCCTCATTTCAAAAACGTGCGCCATACGGTTGAATTTCTAAAAAAAGAAAACCGTTGCCTTCGCTGCGCAGGCCTCCGACACGTGGCGCAGTCTTGCAGGGATGCAAAGATTTGCTATAAGTGCGGATTTTTCGGGCATCCGCAATCTCACTGTCCCAATAAAATCCCTAGTCAGCCTCAGGCTCGAATAACTAGTAAAGTCCCCTCCTCTTCCACTAAAGACAAACATCCCTCTGCCCGTTGGGCCCCAATGTCCAATCCCCACTCAGATCGTACGAAACCCTTCAGCTCCCCAAGGCAAATCATTTCCCCTGCATCTCCTCATAGCCCACCCCAATCCCCTAAGCAGCATCATAACCCATTTTCGAACCCTAAAACCTTTACAATGGCAGACCCATCACTGCTCCTCGTCGCAAACATTATCTCTGGCACTTGGTCCTTAGACTCCCTCCGCCACACTCTATCCTCCACATTCCAACACAGAGACTGGCCTCTCTGGCTTCAGTCTGACAACAGCTTCATTTTCTACTGCCCCTCTTTCTCAATCAGAGACCAAATCCTCCAAAGATCGACCATCTCTACGGCCGTGGGAACTATACAATTCCATCCCTGGTCTGAGCTGGACCGCCCCGCGCCGACTTTGGACCCACCTTCATGGGCGAGAATCTCTGGGTTCCTTGAACTCTTACGTTTCAACACAGAAGCCATTTCGGAAGCAGTTAAGCCAGTAGGTAGGTTCCTGGCTCAGGACGATTGCGAATGGGCATAGCTTGACCACCGTTTTTTATACATCCAAATCCAGTTCTACAGTGGCATCATCTCCCCTTCATCCTTTGTCTCCGTCCTCAACAACACTGAATATCTCTTGCGCATTGAAAGATGGGAACACGATCACCCTAACAGACGCCCAGAGAACCATCTGCTGGGATTCGACTACGAAAGGCACTTCCCCCTATTCGAGCAACACATCCAGATCGATGACTTAGAGTCAGACGACAGATTTGACGTCTTGAACTACTCCCCCATCTTCTCCGGCTCCCCACCGGCGCCAGGCCTTATATATGATCAATCCTTCGAGGTGGTGGGTCCAAGGGGCTGGGACCCATGGCCAGCCCAGGAACACAGGTGGGACCCTTTCTCTGACCTTGACCTCTCATCCCCGCTCTTCCAGCAAATCCCAACCCCTCCGGCCTCAACCGTCCCTCCCTATCCTCCCCCTAACCCTACCCCCCATACAGATACCCAATCTCTTCCGGTGTAGATCCTTCATTCCTCCCCCCAAGCTGACCCCCCCTCTCCCGTTCTTCAATTCCCTGTCCATAGCCCAGAGGAATTCAGTCAAGCGGCCCCTCCTAGGACTAATCAAGAGCTTCAGCCCGCCACTCAAGCGGTTGCACAGTGGTCCCAGCCAATCACACCAACTGCGGTGCGTCGTAGCTCCAGACTGGACAGAGCAGCTTCTCATCCTGGTAGTTTCGTTAAACACGTTGTCTTTTCGTCCCTTAATAAAAGCTTAAATAAAAAAATGGCACGTTGCATGGGAGTAAACTTGCATGGAGAACACTACTCCTCCATGCAGGCACTAGAATCGGAGCGCTTATCATTCTCCCAATGAAGCTAATATCCTGGAATACACGGGGGTTGGGGGACCCCAGCAAAAGACATGCTGTTAGCCTTGTCATATCCCCACATAAAGTAGACATCCTTTTCCTGCAAGAATCCAAACTATCAGACCCAAACCCCAACATACTCAGACAGATCGGTGGGCCATTCCTAACTGGGTGGGCCCACATAAATGCTGTCGGTTCGTGCGGCGGTATAATGACAGCCTGGAACGAATCCGTGTGGTCCCACTGCCAAACTTTCTACCACACTTCTGCCCTACATGTAGCCCTTCGGCACTTACAAACTGGTACAATCTTCTTCTTCAAAAATATCTATGGCCCATACAACCCTCGAGATAGAAACGATCTCTGGACGAACTGTCTCTCCTTCTCCTCGCATATCAATGGCCCCTGGGTCGTTGGAGGAGATTTCAATACCACTAAATCCCCAACAGAAAGGAACTCTGGCAACCTTTCCCAAGACTCCGAAGCCTTCAATCAGTTCATCAACCTGTGCTCCCTAATTGACCCACCCATTAGTAACCGCCTTTACACTTGGTTAAACCGCAGATCCGACCCCTCACTCGCTAAATTAGACCGCTTCCTATTCAACCCAGCCTGGGAAGACTTACTCCCCCTCTCCATAGTCTTGGGCCTAGCCACTGTTATCTCCGACCACTGCCCACTCCTCCTAGACACGGGATCCCTCGCTTGTCACAGCAGACCCTTCAGGTTCGAACGCCTCTGGCTCCTCGAGCCATCTTTCGACAACTTCATCAGAGAAATCTGGACTCAGCCTTCCCCCATCCAATCAGCCATAGCCAGGGTAGTCTCCAAGCTCCGTTCTCTCCGAAAAATCATCAAACCTTGGGCCAAATCAGTTTGGGGCTCCATTCGTTTGCGCATCTCAGCCATCCAAGATGAGATTCTAGACTTAAACATCTTGGAAGAAACCTCCCCGCTCTCCGAATTGGACCGTTCTCGCCTGAGAGAGCTGGAAGCTGACCTTGACAGGTTGTCACTGCAAGAAGAAATAGGCTGGAAACAACGGTCCAAAGCGAAATGGATCGAAGACGGAGACAAGAACACTGCTTACTTCCACCGTCTTGCCAACGGCAGACGTAGATCCAATCACATCCCTGAAATCACTCATGACAACATCACTACCTCTGATCAATCAGCCATCCTCAAACTTTTCACTGACTATTACCGATCCATTCTAGGCTTTCACCTCCCTCCTCTCCCCCCAATCGATTGGGAACTACTCTACCCGGTTAACCCCCACATCCCCATTGACCATCCCTTCACTGAAGAAGAAATTTGGGCAGCGCTTAAAAGCATGTCTGATGATAAGGCTCCTGGCCCAGATGGTTTCGGGCCCCTTTTCTTCAAGCACTACTGGGAAATCGTCAAATTTGACATCATTGAAATGTGCTCTGAATTTCATACTGATCCAACATCTGTGGACCGCATCAACTATGCAAATATCATCCTTCTCCCAAAATCCCCAAGCGCCACCTCCCTCTCGTCCTTTCGCCCCATTAGCCTCCTAAACACAACCTTTAAGATCATAACCAAGGTCCTGGCAAACCGCCTCCAGGGCTTCATAGCCCCCCTTATTGGAATCGAGCAATCTGCATTCATCTCGGGCCGTAACATCATGGACTGTGTAGCAATGACCTAGGAGATCATTTCCTTCTGCCACTCTACCTCAACACCAGGAATGCTTCTCAAACTAGACTACTCAAAAGCGTTTGACTCAGTTAACTGGCAATTCATTGTGGAGCTAATGAAACACAGAGGCTTCCCCACAAAATGGTGCAACTGGATATCCTCTATACTCAATTCAAGCATGTCCTCGATAGTCATCAATGGGGCCTCGGGGGGTCTAATCAAATCGGCCCGCGGACTGCGACAAGGTGACCCACTTTCACCCTTGCTTTTCGTTCTAGTGGCCGATGTGTTCAATCGCATGATCAAATTAGCAATTTCGAACAACATATTTCAGGGCATCAACCTCCCCAATTCTAACCTAGTCATATCCAACCTCCAATTCGCTGACGACACCATTCTATTCGCATCACCCACGTTCAACCACATCCACTACCTCAAAGTAGCCCTATATTCATTCGAACTCATATCGGGCTTGTCCATCAACTTTAGCAAAAGTTCCATCATCATGCTCGGAAAAGCTGACCACCTCGGGCTAACCTGTTCCAGCCTGCTTAACTGTAAGATCGCACACTTCCCCATCTCCTACCTCGGAGTCCCTATCCGTCCAACCAAGTTGCATAGATCTGATTGGTTCCCCCTCATCGCCAAGATCGAAAAAAGACTTCATTCATGGAAAGCTCATTCCTTGTCCTCAGCAGGGCGCCTAGTCCTCGTTAAATCTGTTCTATCATCGATTCCCACTTACTGGATGTCACTGTACAAACTCCCTTCCTGGGTAATCAAAAAAATCGACTCAATCAGAAGCTCCTTTCTTTGGAATGGTAGTAATATAAAGAGGCTCATAAACTGGCAGACCGCCTGCCTACCCCTGAAAAATGGCGGCCTTGGAATAATTAATCTACTTGACTTCAACATCGCGCTCCTCGCGAAATGGCTCTGGCGGTTCCTAACCCCTGGCCCCACCCTTTGGAAATCTTGGATCACCTCCCTACACTATCACTCTAACCCTCACCTAGTCCTCCACGCCCCCACCGGCATCAAACCATCCCCCTTCTGGTCTGGAGTAGTTTCAATCCTACCACGTGTCAAAAGGCTCTTCCATGTCAACCTGGGCAACGGGGCTAATTGCCTCTTCTGGTTGGACACATGGCATAATCAGCTTCCCCTCTCCTCCATCCTTCCCAACCTCTTCGCTCATACAACTAATATCTTCACCTCCATCTTAGACATTTCCACTTCAGGCCCAGTTCAGCTTCTCCCGGCTTCCTACTTCGACCTCTCCACCCTCATCGAGATCCACCTTGTCTCCTCAATTCTCCGCAACACCCACCTCAACCCCCGACCAGACTCCTTCACTTGGGCCCCCAACCCCTCATCCGGCTTCTCTGTTGCCTCCTGCTATGCTCACCTAAACAACCCTGGACGCCTATTCACCTTCCCCAGACTTTGGAAGTGCAGGATCCAGCCCCGCTTCGCTTTCCTGCAGTGGTGCCTCATTCAGGGGAGAATTAACACAAGAGACAGACTCCTCCGCCATAACATCGTAGTAGACCCAGCTGCGTCCTATGTTCCACCTCAACAGAAAGTTTACAACATCTCTTCTTCGAGTGTGATTTTGCTGTCAGGGTTTGGGCGGCGACAACTGCTCACATTCTCGGACATATTCCCACGTTCACCTCATATTTCGACCATTGGCAGAACAACCCCCCCAACTATCACTTAGATCTCACGGTAGCTATTTTCAGTTGGTGGATCTGGGCCGAGCGCAATGCACGTGTATTCTGCAAGCCCATATCCAACTTTGAAGGAACTTGTAGACGTATTATTCACCATTTCTCATCTGTATCAGGTCGTAGCTTCTCCGCACCGTTCAGGCTGAGACTACCTCACCCCAGCTCTCCACAGGCTGAATCCTCGGGCAGCACATCAGCAGTTCCTCCTGACAGGCATCGTGGGCACCATTAACCGCAATTTAGCTCTGGTCTTTTCATTCCTGTTGTTCGCTATATGTATTTTGTATATATAACTCTGTCTCACAATGACTAGCTTACTGCTTCTCAATACTTTTTGGCCAGTGATCAGGCTTGTTGATCGCAATACTTACTTATTTATATGATATCTAATCGGCTGTGTAGTGCCACGCTACCCAACCGTGTCGCTCAAAAAATTTTTTTTCCATAGATGAAATAACTGCAACAATAGACTCATAATCTTCATCTAGTCCATTTAGAATAACAAGAATTTGATTAGTGTCGGTAACTTTGTGTCCAGTAGATCCTAACTGGTCACACAGAGTCTTTATCTTTGATAAGTATTCCCTTATTGTCATCTCATTCTTGCGTATATTTTGCAGTTGTCTCTTATAGTTCATGATTCTTGCTGATGACCGTGCATTGAAAATTTTCTCTATAGTGGTCCAAATTTCATGTGAAGTGCTGCATCCTATAATTTGTGGTAGTAAACTTGCACTAATGGTTGATAGCAGCCATGCACTCAATTGACTGTTCTGTCTCTGATATATAATGTATTCTGTATTACTGACTAATACTCCATCTTTGATGATAAATCTTGCAGGATTTGAGGATGTACCAAGAATGAAATCTTCTAGTCCATATCCTCTTATGGCAGTCTGAATACTGTATTTCCAGAGCAGATAGTTGTTTTCATCGAGTTGTATGTTGATTATTTCACTTCTTGGATTGATGATTTTCTTGATGATATCTTCAACTTCAGAGGTATGGGTAGTTTGAGTGGTTTGAGGTGGTGATGATGCATGGGATGCATTATCATCATTTCCTACCATTGCAAAAGAAGTGGGTCAGATGAAGAGATGACTCTGATGACCTTCATGGTGTAGCCACAAAACTGAGATGATGAAATCTCTCTGATTGGTTTTGCCAGCGAGGCACTAGGTGATTGTTGGTTCAATTCTTAAACAGATTATACTTAAGATCTTGGATCAAAAAGGTTGGGAAAGTATCCTCAATAATGATAACTTTTTGAGAGGAGACAAATTTGATCACATAGTCTTCTTCTTGAATAATGAAGATGAGTTGATGAGAATATTGCTTGATAAACTGATTGCCGTTAGGCTGTATCAAGCTCTAATAACATAACAAAGAAATAAGATGCTTTATTGAATTGAGTATTTGATACAAATGTTGTTTTTCAATATATTACATTTTGTATCAGTATATAGTTATATATATAATACTTTCGGCCCGCTCCAAAGTTGAGAAAATTACAAATATGCCCATGAGCTTGATGACTGATTCAACCTGTTGGCTTGGTCAAGTAATATAGTTAAGCTGTGTAATTCATTTTGACTTATTCTCTTATACGAGATAATAGGAAGCAAAGCATAAAACCTCGAGTCAGACAATAGTCTGGTGTGAGTGATACATCATCTCAAAAATACTATAAGAATCGTATATAGTAAACATGGGCATAGGTACGAAGAACCATACCTGACATGTCCCTACATCCAAAAAGTTAGTACATAACAGTCAATATATGCTAATCTGCTATCATAGCCATATAAGTGTACTACAACCAAAGCATAATGTCCAGTGTCTAGGTGCACGTTCAAAAATACCTACATTGTGTGACACGCTAGAATGATAAACAATCATGGAAAACATAGCATCCATCAAACAATCCTCACCATCACTGGTGTGCATTGGATATATGATAACTCGTATGGCACAATAGCAAACTAGGAACTCAATTGAAATTCTAACTTCACTGGCGCTCTAATCCATGACACATCATAAGGCTAGAAACCAAACTCACAATCGTAAAAGCCCAGGGTAATCTACTATCGCAAGATCTGGACATAATCGTAAATCCAGGTGGAAGCTACCCACATACCCCTTTATTATGAGCACACTAGAAACTTCCGAGTTATCAACGATCCATTTGCACTCGTCTTCATAGTGGAACTCAATCGTTATTCCATCACGGCAATCTCCACAGTCGTATATCCTACTCATAAGCCCATTGTGGAACTTGTTTCGTATAACAACCCACCCTTCGTAATATCCTAAATCAACATCTAGAAATACATCCGACTAAAAAATACCGCAAAAGGCAGTCTATCGAGGTAAAACAAAAGGAAAAAAATGCCATAACCAAGACATATCGATATAATCTCACATCGAAATGATAACATATAATATACAATATACATTTATGAATAGAACTAAATAAACAATATATAAGAGATTGCACTAGCAGTTGTAACCGCTAGACAAATATCTATACAAATACATTATAATACATCTACCCCATACATACGGAGTTTAGAACATAATATCTGATACAACAGGTCTCATATATAAACACATGTCTGTCATATACTACAAAAACATCAAGTATATCCAAAATATCGACGTTTCTTCCATAGCATGCTCCGGCTATCCTAAAAGCATATCCCTAAAAGAGCTGACTCCTAAACAACTCAATCAAGTTCCCGAGAGTTGTCATGACATAAATAGATAAAGAAAAAATGCGGGTCAGACATAAAACCTGTATATGAGGGAACTATCTTAGAATACTGTATATTAAAGCTATATACAAGTAAAACAGGATGATACCGAGGCCCAGACAATCCTCTCCATAAAAGAGGCTCAGATGTAACCCGAATTATCCATAAACTACTAAAGTAAACCTGTCTCAGAGTGATAGGAAATCATATCATAACTTGGTCTTCTGCTATCATCAATGAGTTAGCACAACTAATACATTGTGACCGATCCGTAATAGTATATTACAATGGAGTAAAAGATGATAAATGCAAATCTAATCTAAAGTACACAACCATGAAACTAACCAACTAATATAACGCTAATCATAACAATAAGGGTTAGACAGGGAGTAACTATCGCTATTCCATACTGAACGAAATATAAATGGAGCAGCTACACCTTATATGATTTTTTGATTTTCATATACAATCTTACCCTTTGAGAGTCTGCGAATGGAATTGAGTGTCCTCGTACAACCTCTTTGCTATACAGGTACCCCCATACAGACCCAAACTGCTCTCCTAGTAATAATGAAAACCCCTACCACTATAGTGCTCACTAATGTGTATATCTACGCCACTTCTACTAGGTACGAGTACCCCTTAAGCGCTGCTTCGAACCCTCCCAAAGGCTTGGCCCAAAACCATATAACGTCGTATGAATGGATGCATAGTATTGGAACCGCACTACGACCAAAATCTAATCGCATGCTTTATGATGCTTTGCTATGTACTTACTTTGATCATAATGGTTCGCTCAAGCACAATTGCGATTTGAACCATATAGTCTATACTAACCAACAATCTACACGTCTTCTTGATCTAGAATCGATCGCTGCATCACATGCTCGCACACCTGCATAAGTCAAGAATCGGCTCCTCACCGTTACATGCTCCCTCCAATCATATAAGCTTATCATATATGACCATGTAATCAGTCACCATCTTGATCTCATGTCCGATTAGCTCTTGATCGATATTTCGATCCTCTAATATCCTCATGTAGGAATTGACTATGCCTTACGCTCCTTGCCTTAATCATTTTCTTAACCGCTTGCCCGAACACCTTAGTGATCGTTACCAATCACTTTTACATTGCCTTACATCCACATTCGAATCCCATGCTTCACCTTGCATCTCAGTCTCCTGAGTAGCCTGAAGCCTATCTGAAGCCGTGTCAAGACCCCATGAAGAATCGCACTCGAACGGGGAAAGAAATCCCTCGAAGACATTCCCTGCCAAGGGATTCAATCGACTAGGAATGCCATACTGTCGACTGAGCCGGCTCCCTCTATTCTTCTGTTTGAGGCTCCCTCCTTGGGATTGATTTGCACGCACATTCAATAAATTGAATTCCCTCCTCGGTTGACTAAAAGGGGTATGTTTCAGGCAGTGAACCTGGGGCAGGTATAAAGTCCCCTAATGATCGTCGATTCGCGTGTCATTTCCTCCGACGCTTCGTTCGATGAGTCGCCTTGCTTCCCAATCCTGCCTTTATGCATCGAACCTCTACTGAGGTTCATTTTCTAACATTTTGGAAGTGGTTCCTTAAGTATTCTAAAATAGATTTTGATACCAAAATCCATTTTTTGTACGTGTAGAGTTCAACGGACGATTTTAGCGACCCAGCCTCCTCCAACATGCCAAAACGACATATCCGGCCTCCTTTCCTTGTGTGTAGCTTATACATGGGTGGATGCATTCTTTCATTCATGTCTATGCATACACATACACATAAACCCACATCTTTACACAATTTACATTTCGAGCTTCACCAGGGCGATTACTAGACCTGGTATTCTCCCACGCAACTTAGCGCACTCGATGGCTGCTATGGCTACATGAGATTACTCGTAGCATATTTGTATACACAAACAAACATTCCCATGACATATATAATCCATTGCACAAATGTTCATACATCTTTATATAGCAACTCTCATTAACACTTCTAGTTACAACATTATATTTGTTTTAATTGTTGCTTAACTCCAAATATATGTATACGTACACCCGCTCATGCACGTATACACACATGTATATTCAAATAAGCAATTAAACTATTACTAGACCAAATATTACTTTAACTTACTAATATCTCTTTATACTATATCGTGGAATCTCATTATAAAATACATTGCTGGCGTGCAAATCATTTTTCAAATACTTAATTGCTACATTAGAAATCAAATATTCATCATATTCTATTTTATAACATTTGCTATCCATTTTATAAAATATATACTTCATTTATAAATCCACAAACTCATTTTTTAAAATTCTAATTAAAGCTCATTGGACCTCTAATCACTTGAAGAAGGAGTGTATAGCTTCTGAACCCCTTAATTAGCTTACTAACTTTTTATAAATCAATTCAAATGGTTTAGTTAATATTTTCTAATGACATGCACATCATTACACTACTTAATCAATCACAAATCAAACCATAACATCACAAACAATCATCCAATTAACCCCAAATCAATTCTAGGGCTTACTAACTTTTCAAAACATAGTAATTAGGGTCTTAAACAATTTATGGGTTAATGTAATCGTGTTTACAACATAAACACAAGTCCAAATCAACACAATCTCCAAACTACTTTACATGATCCTATATTAGGTAGTAAATGAAAATATGAAGTATAACATATAAAATAATAAGGAGAATCATCTCACTTACCTTACTTTCTCCTAAACTAAGCTCTAATTACATAAACCCAACTCTATGCTCCCTTGAAATCCAAGATGAAACTCCAAACTCTGAGTTAGGCCAGTTCCTTTGCAAGTTTTATAAAGAATTGGATGCGAGGAATTATGGCTATTTTATCGAGATTTATTGGAATTTATTTGGGCATGATTTGGTTAATCTAGGGCAAGATGATTAAGATGTAATTATGAAAAGATTAGGAAAGGAGGAGAAGAAACTAACGTCAATGAAAAGTACATGAAAAGAGTTAGCCACTCACATGGGATAAACCCAACTTTTCTCTATCCGACGCTATTTATCCTCGAAAATTATCGACTTCGAGCATAGTCGAGTTTATACTCATTTTTCTCGCACTGGAAAAATGGTCTCAGCCAAGGGTGTCTCAAGACCCAATTGCTCCATTTTGAAAAATCAAGTATAACGGGCGTTTTGTCGATTAACGATTTAATATTTAATTTCATCATTTAAATTTCTGATCGTTAAATCCGAATGTTGTTACATTCTCCCCTCCTTAAAAGGATTTCGTCCTCGAAATTCAGACGAATACGAGAAAATTAATAGGACTAATCAAAATCCCCGAGTCTTACCCTAGAAAATTTTAGCAGTACTTCCCTTACACAACTAGCATTATGGAAACTCGTAACTTGAAACAAGTCTCATATTTTGGAAATAGGCAACAACATGCATGACCCCACATTTCCCAAGGCACACACCCCTTCTTTTCCAGAGAGCCACCCATCATATAATGCTCATCTAAACAAGTAAGCATCCAAGTAGCTATGGTCCACTCTTAAGTGCCTAATTGTATGTCACAAAAGGGGTTTTGCGCCAATTCTATACAATACAAAACTTAAACATGTACAACTTTATTGTAGTAAACGATACTACCATAATCATACACGAATAAAATTGGTAAGCACAAATAAGTTAGTATCAAAATATACCACAAACTCCGAGTCACATCTAAAGGCAATAGACTCGTATAGATCCCATCTCAACCCTACAATGGGAATGAATGATATGTGATCTATTCTATATATATCGTATTATCCCTCTTTGAACAAACCTTAACAGGAGGTTAAAATTAGCATATAGGCAACTATTAAACAACAACAAGCAACAAAAAAGCAAGTAATAGTTAAGAAAAAAGCAATGATCAAACGATAGCAAACAAGGATAAGGAAAAATGACTAGCATACAAACTACCATGCAAAACAAACAACAAAATCAACAGCGATCAAAATCAACCAATAATAAACAATATTAAACAGTAATAAGAAAACATGAGCAATAGCAAACGATAGCAAGTAACAGCAATCATAAACCATAAACAACGAAAACAAGAAAACATACAACAATGATCAATAAAAAAGTTATCATACAGAAAAAGTTTATACTAATACGAACAGTAACCACTCAATAGTCAAATATTCATACCAGGTTATAAACTCCCAAGAGTCTATTCGACATCAACGATGAACCAAATGCCTAAATGGTGCAATTCCTTTCATGAACATAGCATATGAAAGACTATCGCACCACCTGCTATGAGAAAAAAAGAAAAGAAAATTCATACGATATGTTGGATCCTTGATCTTCAATGATCTCGAATAGATTCAACAATCTAATTCCTAAATTTCCTTTTCTCCCAAGCAGGACTTATTTTCCCAAGGGAAAGAACTTACTAATTAGAACATATGCTTGGGTTTGCTCGAGTTTAGACTTATCTCAACCGCACAATGATAATAAGGATAACATACTAAGTGTACTATGACGCTCACCTAGGCAAGTATCATACCCCCACTTAGAGGATTATCCGAAACATCACAAAACTAGTCAAGAAATAATTTCTCGTACTATTCCAAGCTTCCTTTACTATATAATAATTATTTATGCTGGCACAACATGCATGGGTCGCCTAAAATAGATACAATGCCTGATCCAATCTTTTGTTCACTCTCACGGTTCTTTTATTAAGCTAGGGTCAGTCACCGACTCTTCTCATGCGAACTCTGATTCGATTCATTGAGTTAACCATTGAAGTCCCCTTGCATGACTAGAGTCATGCATCGAAAATCCCCCAGTCATTTCAAGAATCCGACTCAAGCATTCGCCTTTAAGACTCAAGTGAAAATCTCTTGCTCAACTAGTGCAAAATACCTAGAAACCCCATGCTCGAACTCGAGACTATGAACTGGTGCATGGGTAGATTGATCTATAGAAAACACTCTGCAGTGCATGGGAAAATCCCATCATTTAAGATTTACTGACAGAACAACAAAAAATTTAGTTACGAATGACTCTATACAAAAACATATAAGTCACCCGACTGGACTTTACCCATTACTAGACAACTACTGAACTCTACCTGGATACCGAATCAGAGTCATCGCTGATCATCCCCACTCCATCCGGATTCTCGTGCATCATGTTCGAATGGTTGTACACTTAGTCATTATACCTCAGTTTAACACTAAGGTTAACATTGTAGAAGAACTCACCTACTATGGAGGGTGTCCAAGTTAGTCTATCTACCTAGTAACTAGCAATAGGCAAAAATAAAGTTCAAGCATCAGAAAGGATATAGACAAATACTCTAAATAAAAGCATACCTCACTATGTGAGCTTCTTCCCCTTGTCCTAGGCAGTAGGTTTGCTAGGACCTGGTACTGCCTACAAGGCATAAGTCATCTTCACACCCTCCCATCATAGGCGTAGGACAATCCCTTCTTCAAGTGAACAAGCTGACTGCAATTGAAGCACTTATGCTTTTCTTTAACTGTATGGCATTCTATAGTGAAATGTCCCTTTATGCCGCGAGAGTGGCATACTGTATCAACTTTCTTCGTTGCATGAGCCTGATTTTTCCCTATATCTCTACGCTTCAGATGGAACTTTGGCTTGCCCTCCACCTTTGTTATCCCTTTCAGAGCTACCCTTGTGCTCTCCTGCAAAAGAGACATCTCCATGAGGCTCTCGTAAGTGGCCCCCATTGGGATATGAGTAAGAGCCACATCCTTAAGTGGTGAACTAAGCTCTCTAGCAAATTTCTCTGCCCTTCTTCACTGGAGTGTTGATTAAGTCAGCCCCATGCTTAGCCAAAGTGTGAAATTGGTAAATATACTCCCTAACAGTCATATCACCCTACTGTAAGTGAATGACACGCTCCAACTGCACACCTCTCTCGGCTGCAGAAATAAACCAAGCCTCAAAGCAGTGCCTGAAATCAGCCCAAGTCATAACGAGCTCATCCACTTCCCTAAAAACAATGACCCACCATGCCAAGGGCTCTTCCACAAGATGTTGGGAGGTAACCCTCCTCATAAGAACATCATTCAAGCCTATGCTAGTGAAATCCCTCTTTGTAGTGCAAACAAAGCCCAAGTCTCTACAAACGTCTAAGTGCCCAGATAAGGGCTCCCACCCAAGCTAAGAAAGTCATGGAACAACTTTGGGAAATCCAAAGCTGGTGTGAGGACCGCCCCATACCACCGGCACATCAATGACCTAAAAGAGCGCTGTAATAGGTGCCAGGCTAATATAGAACGATCATCAAGATTGAAATTTAAAGCAGAAAACCTGTTGCATATCTCACAACGCATGGATGTAATATAATATAGAAAATATACAACAGAATATAGTGAGTCATAACAAATCAGAATAACATCTCCACTAAATCATGAACTATGGTACAAATGTCATAACAACTCAGTACAACATTTCCTTACTACATCCCTCAGAGAACATAGAAACAGACAGCAGAAATTACAAATATAGAGTAATATGCCATAGCTTCTCTAAGTTCGTCTTTGTACAATAGCTGCAACTCCAAACCTGTCATCTAGCCTACTCATTTAAGAGTACCCAAGATGATAAGAGGAAACGTAAAACCTTGAGTTAGACAACAGTCTGGTGTGAGCGGTAAATGACTATCAAAAGCTATACCTGAAAATATGATACTAGAAAGGTACAAAAACCATACCTGACCTATCCCTGCAACCAAAGAGTTAGCAGATAATAATAAGATATATTATGCTACTCAAATAAACAACAATAGGATATTATAACAGAACATGATAGAAGAATCTAAGCGGCCTCCTCCATTAACCCTATTCCCAATCCCTTCTCCGGCATTCCTATAGATGATAGCCTACCCAAGAGAAATAGCAAACACAACAACCATAGCATCTATCAACCAAAACCTAGCTATCATCTTCTAAAGCCTTGAATATATGATAACTAGTATGGCCTCATCCTTGCTTGCCAAAGACTAATAGAAATTTCGGTTCTCGATTGTATTCCTTCGAACTTTCAGGTCCAAAACCCCGCATGGTTGTGTCTTACAATACCTCCGTACCGCTTGACACTAAACTCTCTCGGAGCGGTCCAGGATACACGACTGGCGCTACTAGCCCACGGGTGCCTCCACATATAATACCCATGCTTGAACATAACTACAATACTCCGAGTTATCAACGATTCCTTGGCTCTCCCAAATCTTCAGAGCTTTCACAACTCCAATCCATTTTCGAGCATGAGTCCTGCCACTCAACCCAGTCCATTATACCACAGCCTTGTTCCATCCTGAGATGTTTATCAACTCCTTCGATCCTACTCCTTATCCGAGCCCTCGACTAAAGAGCGAAAGCTTCATCATGCTACAACTTCCAAACCGCAGAAGCAATCAACGAGCAACAACTTCCAGCATGATCCTATACAACCCAAGAATCTTCCTCGGGATCTCACATCAATTGGAGCCAATAATTTGGATCGGTACCGATCTGATCCAATTGGATTGGTGCCAATCTAAATACTTAGCCGATTTGGACTCCATTTCTCTTCTAGCCTCTAGTGCACGCCCTTTAGATGTCATAGACCATTAGCCATGCTCTTAGCCTTCAGATCTTCTCTTCTATTCATCATAGCCAATCCAAGCAAGATGATCCATCTAATCTTCAACACTTGGCCTATCCTCCGATCCAACTCATAGAGCAGGTCAAAAACCCATGCTATATTCCTCTTATAAGTCGCTCCTTAATTGGAGCTCAAAATTTCGAACAGTACCAATTTTATCCAATCGGATCGATGTCGATCCAAATACTTAGCTCCAATTGTGGTGCAATTCATAGTACTTCCTCCTGATGTGCTCTAGAGCATATCCTTCAAGTTTTGTGCGATTCCGACGAACTTTGCTCCCGATATACTCCGATCACCAATCTAAGTCCTAAAACAAGCACAACACTAGCAAACGAATCAAGCATAGCAAGCAATTCAAACATAGCAGCGAATCAAACATAGCAAATCATCCAATTACATCCAATATGAACATACAAATTATCCAATTCAATCTACCATCACAATTCAAGCATATATCTAATCTAACATATAGAATTACTTAACCAAATATACACAAATGACACTAGCCAATGATCTAATCCCAATTACATCTTTAATTAGGTTAATCTAGGGTTTCCAAATATCAAATTACCTAAGTCTAACCAATTTATAGCTTAATTTGACAATTCTAACCTATAATTACCTAATTAAAACGTATAATCCATCATAGACTAGTAAGAGATCATCACCACTCATCGAATCTACCAAACTTATGAAATATGATGAAGATTCGATCCGAATAGTGACAAATCGGATGATAATGCAATCCAAATGATGAAATCAAGCTCCTCGTTGAAGACCTAGCCCCTAATTTGTAATTAGAGACGAATTGAGATGAAATCTAATGAGATGAATGGAGAATTAGAGAGGAGTTAGGGTTTGGGGCTGATATCAAATGAGAGGCAAACTTTCAAATGGTCTCTCTCACCTCATATTTATAGCCAAACCTGATTAGACTAATTGGCTTATTAATTCAGCCCATTAATTCCCTTTCTAATTTTGGTCAGTCGATTATAAAACTTAAAACTGCTATAATTTTCTAACCACTTATTTGATTTTCCTTTATGACCACTCTACGAAATGGGAAATCACTATCTTGAAGCAATGAAATAGGTTAGAGCATCTAATTCGGCTTCTATCAAAATTTATAGCCAAAATAAGATCTTTAAAGGCAAAATGGTCATATAGAAATTCGGGAAAAATCATAGATGTGTAAAACATCCATACGAACTATATCCCAAAATATTAGAATCATACGACTTAAAATGAATTAAATAAAATTATTTTACAATCGTCCGATACGTAAAATACGGGTTGTTACATTCTCCCCCTTTAGGAATTTCGCCCCCGAAATATCTAAACAAACATAAGCAACCAAGGTTATGTCGCATGCCTACCGACCACTAGCAACCATCTAACAATCCAACTAAGCAGCTAAATAAAATAATAGCAAACAAAACCTATCCTAGCATGAAAAATTCTAATAGTATAAGATACGATGGTGCAAGTAGATACGACCTATGGGTCTTACCACTCGAAGAGTTCTGGATAGGTCGACCTCATACTCTCTTCAGTCTCCCATGTACACTATTGTCCTTACTCCATTGCACCTTAACTAGCTTAACTACCTTCCTCCTAAGCTGTTTCGTCTCATTTCCAATGACTTGAAGCGGCTTTCGAGGTCTTGGAACTTTCGACTCAACCTTTATCTCTTCCAACCAATCCAGTGCTACCATGATACCCGAGTCATGCACAAATTTCCCTAGATAGGAGATATGAAAAACATCGTGCACACCCGCCATCTTCGGAGGTAGGTCTACTCTATAAGCCAATTTCCCAATTCTTTCGTTAGTTGGAAACGGTCCAACAAATCTAGGTGCTAACTTTCCCTTCCTCCCAAATCGAACAACATTCTTCAAAGGAGAAATCTTAACAAATGTCATGTCTCCAACTGAGAATTCCAAATCTCTTCTTCTCTTATCTACATAACTCTTTTGACGATCCTGAGCAGTCTTCATCCATTGCCGAATGATCTTTATCTTCTCCGAAGTCTCTCTAATCATCTCTGGTCCAAGTATCGACTTCTCACTTGCTTCCCACCAACATGAAGGTGAATTACAAGGTTGTCCATATAAAGCTTCATATGGTGCCATGGCGATACTTGGCTGATAACTGTTTCATACGCAAACTCTACCAAATGCAAATGATCCTTCCAAGATCCTCCAAAATCTATAATGCAAGCTCGTAGAAGATCTTCCAAAATCCGAATCACTCTCTTAGTCTGGCCATCTGTCTGTGGGTGATAAGATGTGCTCAAGTGCAGCTCGGTTCCCAAAATCTCTTGTAAGCTCTTCCAGAATTCACTGGTAAATAATGGGTCTCTATTGCTTACAATACTCTTTGGCACACCATGGAATCGAACAATCCACTTAACATACAATTCTGTCAACTTGGATGTCGTTCTGGTAACTTGACAGGTATGAATCTTGCACTCTTGGTCAGCCAATCTACCACTACCCAAATACTATCATATCCTGCTCTAGTCCATGCCAATCCATCTATAAAATCCATAGATGTATGTTCCCACTTTCATTCGGGAATACCTAGTGGTTGTAGCAATCCACTAGGCTTCTTCGCTCAGCCTTCACTAACTAGCCTGGCAATTCATACACTTCGAGATGAATTTTTCAACGTCCTTCATACCTTCCTAAGAGCAAGTCATCTTCATGTCTCTATACATCTTGTTACCCCCAGGATGAATGGTCAATCTGGAATGATGGCATTCCCTTAGTACTTAATCTCATAATCCATCAACATCTAGAACAACCGGTCTCTTATCCTTACGAAGCCAACCATCTCTGTCAATCTTGTACTGCCTCAAATCTTCATATTCTAATCCTTTCTATGAGAATAGGTCTGATCGATAGACTTGTCAACATCTCTGGCTCGAGCTAACAAGCTATATACTCCATATGCCTCCATTCCAAAAACATAGATCCTAATCCAGCAAGTCTTCTGCTTAGTACATCTTCCACTGCATTACCTTTCCCTGGAGTGTAAGAAATATCAAAGTCATAAGTGGCCAAAACTCTAACCACCGTTGTCGTCGAAGATTAAGATCCTTCTAAGAAAAAAGATACTTCAAGGATTTGTGGGCTGTGAATAGTTTAAATCTTTCTCCCAACAAATAGTGCCTCCACATCTTCAAAGCAAACACAATCGTCGCCAACTCCAAGTCATGGGTTGGATAATTCCTTTCATGCAGTTTCAACTGTCGACTAGCATAAGCGACAACTCTCCCTTTCTGCATCAACACAGCTCCAAGACCAGTACCATAAGTGTAATGACCCCGGATTTTATATAAATTTAAATTGATAATTAAATTAATTTTTGAATAAAAAAAATTGTGAAATAATTGGTAATTGATATAAAATTTTAGTTAAACTATGAATTAATTGAGAATTAATCTGGATATTTGGGAATAAATATTAAGTTAACCAATAAATAAATAAATATACAGAGTTAAGATTCAAACAACATATTAAAATAGAACTTTATTTATATCACAAAGCATAAGGCAAAAGAAGAAATACAAACAAAAATTTATAAGTACCTATATACAAACAAATACAAATATAAGTATGGAATGAAACAAGTAAACAATATATATATATATAAAAGCTTATAAATGAAGAAGAAAAAATATATATATAAAGGCTTGTATAAGAAGATAGCAAAAATATGTAGACCTGGAAGGAAACAAAGAAAAAAAAGATAAGTAAATTGGTACAAGGCCATTAATGCAAGCCACCAAAGCAAGATTTCAGCCGAGTCAAACAAGCAAAGCAAAGAAAATATCACATATATTTTTGTACAACCGAAAGAAAATAATAAGATAAGTGTATTGTACAATGCTAATTAATGCAGCACCCAAATTGTTCTCATCAGCCTACAAACAAGAAAAAAATCCCTGCTAACTAGTACAAGAAAACATAAACACTCGTACAACATCTCATTTTAGCTGAAAACAAATATTTATCCTCTTCAACAACATAACTTATCATTCCAGTTTCGTTCACCATTATAACTAAGAAATCTAAAGTAATATCATCATCATTCAAAAACAATTATCAACTTAAAAACATCCACTTAAACCATCAAACAATCAAAGAAGAATCTGAGACCAAGAAGAAGTTCCAATAGCAACTTCAACCCAAATTTTCAACTTTTCAAATTTTAAAAGGATTTCAACTTCAAAGGCTCTGGAACTAAAGATGTTTAAGGTGAGTATCAACTATCAACTTAAACTTGAGTATATATTTGAAAGTGTTGTGTATATATATATATATATGTGTGTGTGTGTGTGTGTGTGTGTGTGTGTCAGTGTGTTCCTTCTTCTCTGTTTATTTTACAGAGTATTAAACAACAAGAAAATTCCATTTCTTGTTTTATAATCCATACCAGACCTTAGTTTCAAAACAAAATAGTTGCGTTTAAGTATGGGTTATAATCTAAAAATGGTTTCGTGAAGTATAAAGGCATATAGAATGAAAGATCAAATTTTTACAGTGGTAACTTCATTTTCTGGAAATTTCGAACTTCACGAATCATTGATTCAAGGATATAACTTAGATCCTTATTGAAAGTTATGATTTTTAAGATGTATTTGATGATTTTTAGATGCGTGGTTTAGGAGAAGTTCAATGATGATCGAAATGGGTATCGTGACCAATTTCCGGCGACACGTGGAACTAGGGGGTGTCGGGGTTGTTCGTGGAGATGGAGGAGCCTACGGTGGTGGTAGGAAAAATAGTCGGAGGTGGTGAAGATGACTGTGGCGACGACGGCGTGGAGTTTTTGATTTTAAACCTAAATTTTGAGATAGTTGGAAAAATGATCACCGCGACCTCGTAAGTGCATCGAGTTGCACGTGCTTTAGGGAGGTGGTAGTTTGGTGGTTGACGGAGTTGTGGCCGGAGGCGCTGGATCTCTGGTGGTCGTTGTCGTGATCGCGAGCCATTTCTTTGGTCGTTGTCTGGGTCGTAATGGCTCGAGCTATGCTCGATTTTGATTGAGGGCCTGTTCGAGTTTGTAGACGATCGGGAATTGTTGTCGAAGGGATACACGATGGGTCGAGATCGTCGAAGTTGGTCGGAGTTCGCCAATGGCGATGTGCACGTGCACGAACCTTGGGGTGTCAGTCTGGGTGTTGTTGGCCTGGGAAGAACGAGTGTTTTTCTCGTGTCGTACTCGGGTAAATCGAGTAGTTTACTCGAAGCAAGAAGTGGAGGCTCGGGTCAAATTTTTGTTCTAGGCTTCAACCTGAAACTGTTTCTGTTTTGAAAATTTTAAACTAAACTTAATTTTAAATCAAGTTTTTTTTTAAACTGAGGGGTAAATCAAAGTATAAATATAATTCGAGTTTGAATTGAAATTTAGTTGAATATAGATGAAGTTTAAAATTCAAATGGTTTAAATAACTTAAAAGCAACTAGATGGTTAAAGAAATTTGAATTTAAAATAAATCTGTAATGTGTAAATGAAAAATTTAAACAGGTTAAAATTTAAACCTGGAACTAATTTTAAAATACAATCAAAAATGATTAATATAAGAAATTTTCTTTAAAAAGGTGATTAAAGAAATTTAATAGTTAATGAAATCATTAACTAAGATTATTTGAACAATTAATTAATGTGACTAGCTAATTTTAATAATGAATTTAGAATAAATTCATTTGATAATGATCATGTGTGGAATCATTAAGTATAATTACTTAATATAAGTAATCAAGGAATTAATTTATTTAGTGTAATCAATTGAGTTAACTTGATTAATTCAAGTTAAATTTTTTAGCATAATTCAGAATAATCAGATAATTTGGGAAAATATAATTACTTAGAGAAGTAATTAATAGATAATTACTGAATGTAATTAATTGAATGATGATTTGAAATTTGAGTAAATTATTGTTAATAAATTAAAGGATTAATTAATAATGGTGATTAATTAAGATTAATTTGATAATTAAAGGTTAATTGATTCATTAATTAAGAATGATTAGTTAATAATTAAGGGTTAACTAATAAATTTGAAAGAAAGATTTATTTCAAATAATTTGTAATTAACTTATGATAATTAACCCGGATTAATAATTGATACATCTGATTTAAATTAATCAGTTGATAAATAAATTTACTTGTGAATGTTTGGACTTGACTAAATGATTGAATTGTTTGATATTCTGATCTGTGATGCTTTGTGATATATTCTAATTTATGTGTAATCTGTACTGTAGTTCATTTATCTGGGATGAATGTAAATTATTATCTGTTACTTATATATCTATGATCTGTGATATGTAAATGAACGATAAGCGTTATAGTTTATACCGATTATCAACTATATTTCTGTATTCTGATCTGTGATGATTGAATGACGTTGCTTATCTTGGTGAAACATGATGGTGGTTCGAGCTTGATGTTGGAGTTGATGGACTCATTCTCCTTTTCAGATCATCTGGAGTTATCAGTTCTATTGTTTCCGCTGTGACATCATTATTTATCTCTGATATTGTTGTATCATATTGATATCATTGTTATATATCATTCTGGATATTGTATTCATTGGAGTTGTATATGATATCATTGATTTCTTTATTCCACTGTGTTGATATACTTACTGTGTTATAAGCTCCGGCACGAGTCGAATTTCAACGATTGAATCTGCGACATTCGAGTACAAGTGAAGTACGGGTGTCGATTTTCGAACGCTGGATTTCGGATCGTGACAATAAGCATCCGCGTATACTGTCATCTCTTTATTCCCACCTGGAATAACCAATACAAGTGCACTCGTCAATCCCTCCTTTAGAACCACAAATGCATGCTCACATCTAGTATCCCAAGTAAAAGTCCGATTCTTCTTGGTCGAGTTGATTAACGGTGCTGCAATCTTTGAGAAGTCCTTTATGAAACGCTTGTAATATCCTACCAATCCTAGGAAACTTCTCACATCCATAGCATTCTTAGGTCGGTTCCAATCTTGGATCGCTGCCACCTTTGCGGGATCCACTGATATTCCGTGTCCTGACATGACATGGCCCAAGAATCTCACTTCTTCCTTCCAGAAGTGACACTTAGAGAACTTAGCTCTTAACTTGTGCTTTCTCAAAATCTCAAGAACAATCCTCAAGTGTGTCTTGTGTTGTTCCTCGGTTCTGGAGTAAATTAGAATGTCATCCATGAACACAAGCACAAACTTGTTTAACTGATCTCTGAAGACTATATTCGTAAGATCCACAAAATATGCCAAAGCGTTGGTCAACCCAAAAGGCATCACCAACCACTCGTAGGAACCCAATGGTGTTTAAAATGCAGTAATAGGCACACTTTCTTTAACCACTCTCAAATGGTGAGATCCCATTACCAAATCTATTTGAGAAAATACCTTTGCACCGTGCAGCTGATCAAACAAGTCATTAATCCATGGAAGTGAATGCTTATTCTTCTTCGTAACCTTGTTCAGCTCAGGATAATCCACACATAACCTCAAAGAACCATCCGTCTTAGTTGTGAATACAACAAGTGTGCCCCATTCGGATATGCTTCTCCAAATGAATCCTTTCTTCAGTAGATCGTCCACTTCCACCTCTAACTCTTTCTTCTCTATGGGTGCTATATGCCTCAAAGGCATCACTATGGGTTTGGCTCCATCCACTAAGTCGATTTGAAACTCGATCTCTCTATGCGGCGGCAATCCTGTCACTTCCTTAAAGACACTAGGGTACTCTCTAGTGATAGGCACAGATGACAATCCTTCTTATGGAATCTCAAGAGAATATGGAAACCTAACCAACACCCCATCCTCTGGTAAGTAGCGTATCACTACCTTTCGCCCTTCCATATTCCCAATTGTTACCTCAAGCTTCTCGCAATCCACAACAGCCGCATACCTCTTAAGCCAGTCCATTCCCAAAATAATTCTGAACCCAGCAAAATTAAGAACAAAGCAATCACAAACAAAAGAACATCCATAACTCGATAAAACTAAGCCTTGACCAATCATACAAAGACTAGTAGATCCTCCAACAGGGTTGGACACAATCAATGGTCGATCTACTATCTTGGGTTCCTAAGCTAGACTGCATACTAAATCACCACAGATGAAAGAATGCGAAGCTCCAGTATCAAAAAGAACTCTAACAGAAACATCTCTGATGGAAAGCATACCTTGCACCACGACTTCTTTCCCCTTATCCTTAGTAGTAAGAATAGAAGATGAAGTTGGGACTACATCTAAAGCATATGCCTTCACAATCTGTTTATCCTTAGGTGGTTCCGTACAATCCTTCTTAATATGCCCTGGCTTATCGCAGTTGTAGCACTTCTTAATAGCCTTGCATTCCTTAATATAATAGCCTTTCTCCTTGCAATCATGGCAAACAATTTCAGTCTTATTATTTTTCTGACCTCTTTTTTCTTATTGTTGTTGCTTCCTTTTTCCATTCCACTTCTTCTCACCTCCACCACCCTGTGCGATTTTGGTTCCTCTTTCTCAGCAACAACAACAATAGATGTCCTATTTTTCGGGCATAGACATTCATGTCTAAGTGCTTTCTCAACCAGCTTCTCAAAAGAAACTTCAATGTGGTCTACCAACTTCTCTCCTAAGTGGTCGTCCAATCCAGTGATAAACTTCTCATTCTTCTTCAAAGATGTATCAATAAATGACATCCCATACTTCGCAAAAGCATCAAATTCTACCGCATACTCAGAAACAGACATCTCCCCTTGCTTCAACTTAGAAAATTTCTTGAACGGCATGAACTTCTGAGCCGTAGGAATGAACTTCTCCTCAAATCTGGCCTTAAAGTGATCCTAAGAAATCTAATTCTCTGGAGTAGCAATGGTAACAACATTCCACCAATTCATTGCTCGGCCCTGTAGCTGTCTTGAAGCAAGCTTCCTCTTCATAGCATCTTCCACAACCATATCCTTGAAAATTGTTCATAAGCATTTATCCAATCTTGCACTTCAATAGCTGATTCTATTCCCAAGAATGGCTTTCCTCCAAGAGTAGAATACTCCTTCCAAAGCTTGGCAAAGTCAATCCTGGGCACTTGCAAAGGAGAATCACCACCTAAAGTTACACCAGGAGTAGTTTGGGCTCTCCTCGCTTGCAAAGCCACCATTGCATTGAACATGGCTTGAATATCGGATGTAGGAGCTCCCGATCCTGCTCCCTCTTCCACTCCTGAAGTGGAGTTATTCCTAGTAGCATTCCTTATGTTCTGATCCATTCTTATCTGTAATAAGAATGATAAGCCTCATTCCAAGAAAAGCTGTAATGGTACTTATGTGCATACTATACTATATAAATTACTATACAACATAATATCTTCATTAACAAATACGCTCCCTCCTTTAGAGTATACTCTCGACTTGCTTTGGTTAACTCGTAACCAAAGCCCTAATACCAATGTGAGGATACCACCGACACATCAATGACCTAAAAGAGCATTGTAACCGTGATAGGCTGATATGGAATGATCATCAAGGTTGAAATTTAAAGCAGAAAACATGCTGCACATCTCCCAGCACATGTATAAAATATAATATAGAAAATATACAAAAGAATATAGTGAGCCATAACAAATGAGAATAACATCTCCACTAAATCATGAATTATGGTACAATTGTCATAATATCTCAGTATAGCATTTCCTCACTACATCCCTCAGAGTACATAGAAATAGACAGCGGAAACTACAAATATAGAGTAATATGCCATAGCTTCTCTAAGCTCATCTTCGTACAACAACTGCAACTCCAAACCTGTCATCTAGCCTACTCATTTAAGAGCACCCAAGATAATAAGAGGAAATATAAAACCCAGGGTGAAACAACAGTCTAGTGTGAGCGGTAAATGACTATCAAAAGCTATATTGGAAAATATAGTACTAGAAAGGTACAAAAACCATACCTGACCTGTCCCTGCAACAAAAGAGTTAGCATTTAATAATAAGATATAATATGCTACTCAAATAAACGACAATAGGATACTGTAATAGAACAGAATAGAAGAATCTAAGCAGCCTCCTTCATTGACCCTATTCCCAGTCCCTTCTCCAGCATTCCTATAGATGATAGCCTACCCAAGAGAAACAACAAACAAAGCAACCATAGCATCCATCAACCAAAACCTAGCTATCATCTTATAAAGCCTTGAATATATGATAACTCATATGGCCTCGTCCTCACTTGCTAGAGACTAATGGAAATTCCGGTTCTCGACTGTGTTCCCCCGTACTTTCAGGTCTGAAACCCCACACGGTTGTCTCTTACAGTACCTCCGTACCACCTTACACTATACCCTCTCGAAGCGGTCCAGGATACATGACTAGCGGTACAAGCCCTTGGGTGCCCCCGCATATAGTACCCCTACTTGAACACAACCAAAATACTCCGAGTTATCAACGATTCCTTGGCTCTCCTAAATCTTCAGAGCTTACACAACTCCAACCCATTTTCGGGCACGAGTCCTGCCACTCATCCCAGTCCATTATGCCACAGCCTCGTTCCATCCCGAGCTGTCTATCAACTCCTTCGATCCTACTTCTTATCTGATCCCCCGACCGAAGAGTAGAAGCTTCATCATGCTATAACTTCCAAACCGTAGAAGCAATCAACGAGCCACAACTTCCAACATGATCCTATACAACCCAAGAATCATCCCCTAGCTCTCACATCAATTGGAGCCAATAATTTGGATTGGTACCGATCTGATCCAATTGGATTGGTGCCGATCTGAATACTTAGCCGATTTGGACTCCATTTTTCTTCCGGCCTCTAGTGCACTCCCGTAGATGTCATAGACCATTAGCCATGCTCTTAGCCTTCAGATCTTCTCTTCTATGCACCATAGCCGATCCAATGAAGATGATCCACCTAATCTTCAACACTTGGCCTATCCTCCGATCCAACTTCATAGAGCAACTCTAAAACTCATGCTCTATTCCTCCTATGCATCGCTCCTCAATTGGAGCTCAAAATTCTGAACGGTATCGATCTGATCCAATCGGATCTGTGTCGATCAAAATACTTAGCTCCAATTGTGGTGCAATTCATAGAGCTTCCTCCTGATGTGCTCCAAAGCCTATCCTCCAAGTTTCATGCGATTCTGATGAACTTTGCTTCCGATATAATCCGACCACCAATCTAAGTCCTAAACAAGCACAACACTGGCAAATGAATCAAGCATAGCTAGCAATTCAAACATAGCAACAAATCAAACATAGCAAATCATCCAATTACATCCAATATGAACATACAAATCATCCAATTCAATCTACCATCACAATTCTACAATAGATCTAATCTAACACATAGAATTTCATAGCCAATATACACAAATGACACTAGCCAATGATCTAATCCCAATTACATGTTTAATTAGGTTAGTCTAGGGTTTCTAAATCTAAAATTACCTAAGTCTAACCAATTTATAGCTTAATTTGACAATTCTAACCTATAATCACCTAATTACAATATATAATCCATCATAGACTAGTGAGAGATCATCACCACTCACCAAATCTACCAAACCTTTGAAATATGATGAAGATCCGATCTGATCAGTGAAAAATCAGATGAAGATGCAATCCAAATGATGAAATCAAGCTCCTCGTTGAAAATCTAGCCTCTAATTTGTAATTAGAGACGATTCAAGGTGTAATCCAATGAGATAAATGGAGAATTAGAGTGGAGTTAGGGTTTCGGGCTGATATCAAATGAGAGGCAAACTTTCAAATGGTCTCTCTCACTTCATATTTATAACCAAACCTGATTGGACTAACGGGCTTGCTAATTCAGCCAATTAACTCCCTTTCTAATTCTGGTCAATATATTTTAAAACTTAAAACTGCTATAACTTCCTAATCACTTATCTGATTTTCCTATTGACCACTCTACGAAATGGGAAACCACCATCCTGAAGCAATGAAATAGGTTAGAGCATCTAATTCGGCTTCTATCAAAATTTAAAGCCGAAATAAGATCTCCAAGGGCAAAATGGTCACATAGAAATTCGGGAAAAATCATAGATGTGTAAAACATCCCTATGAATCATATTTCAAAATATTAGAATAATACAACCTCAAATGAATTTAAAAAAATTGTTTTACGATCCTCCGATACATAAAATATGGATCATTACAGCTGGTAGGGCTAGTTATACCGATACCTTAGGGCTACACCTCCAATGCCAGCTACATGTGCTATAATGTCCACTAGTGTGGAAACATCCCTCGCAGTGGCTAAAAACTCTCTAAACCAATCAGGCGTAGCTACCCTCCTTGTTTCTACTACCCGCGTAACTTGTTTGCTCATAATGCTTAGCCTGTAACGAGGATACATTAGAAACTTGCAATAGGATAAACTGAAGTGCAAAAAGTTAAAGGCGTATGCAATATTATTCTAACAGAAAAATATCATTACATTCTCTCACGTATCTACTTCTAAAGATTGTTTAACCTGATCTGGTTTACTTGGTCCTAAGTGTTGAGCCTATACCAAATGCAACAATCCACCCTTCGTAGTATCCTAAATCAACGTCTAGAAATACGTCTGACCCAAAAATATCGCAAAAGGCAGTCCGTCGAGGTAAAATGAAAGGAACAAAACACTATAACCAAGGCATATCGATATAATCACATTGGAATGATAATATGTAATATACATGAATAGAATTGAATAAACAATATATAAAAGACTGCATTAATAGAAGTAACTGATAAATAAATATCTGTATAGGTACATCAAAATACATCTTCTCCATACATACAGTGTTTAGAACATAATATCTGATACAATAGGTCTCATATACAAACACATGTCTATCATGTACTACAATAACATCAAGTATATCCAAGAGGCCACCTCCAGCTGTACTGAAAGCATATCCGCAAAAGCACCTGACTTCCAAACTACTTAATCGAGTACCCGGGAGTAGTCATGACATAAGCAAATAAAGAAAAATTTTGGGTAAGACATAGAGTCAGGTGAACTATCTCAGAATATTGTATATCAAAACTATCTACAAGTAAAACATAATGATACTGAAGCCCAGCCGGTCCTCTCCATAAATGTGGCTTAGATGTAACCCGGACTGTCCATAAATAAGTAAAGTAAACATATCACAGGGTGATAGGAAATCGTACCGTAACCTGCTTTTCTTCTATCATCAACGAGTCATCACAACTAATATAATATGACAGATCTGTAATGGTATATTACAATGTGGTGATAAAATGCAAATCTAATCTAAAGTACACAACCATGAAATCAACCAACTAATACAATGCTAATCATGACAATAAGCGGAAGACAGTGGGATATCTATTGTTGTTCCATACTGAACGAAATATAAATGGAGCAATTATACCCTATCAGATCTTTGGATTCATATACAGTCTTACCCTTTGAGAGTATGCAAACGGAACCAAGTTTCCTCATACAACCTCTTTGTTGTACAGGCACCCCCATACAGACCTAGACCGCTCTCTTGGAAAAATGAAAACCCCTACCATTGCATTGCTCACTAGCATCTATATCTATGCTACTGCTAGTGGGCATAAGTACCCCCTAAGCGCCGCTCCAAACCCTTTCGAAGGCTTGGCATGGAACCATATAACATCATTCGAACGAATGCGTAGTACTGGAACCACACTACAACCCAAAACTAATCGTCTGCTCGATGATTGCCTCGCCGTGTATTTACTTTGATCACAACGTATCGCTTAAACATAAAGGAACTTTGAGCTATAAAGTCTATACTAACCAACAATCTACACGCTGACTCGATCTGAACCGATCGCTGCCATCATGTGCTCGCACACCTACCTAAGTCAGGAACCGACTCCTCGCCATCATGTGCTCCCTCCAAACATATAAGCTTACCATACATGACCGTGTAACCAGTCACCATCCCCATCTCGTACCTAATTGGCTCTTGATCGATATTTCGATCCCCTAATATCATCATGTAGGAATAGTCTGTGCCTTGCTCCTTGCCTCGACAGCTTTCTTGACCACTTGCTCAAATGCCTTAGTGATCGTAATTGATCACTTTTACATCGCCTTACGTCCACATCTGGATCCCATGCTTTTCCTTACATCCTGCTCTCCCGACTAGCCCAAAGCCGCTCCGAAGTGAGCCAAGACCCCATGAAGAACTATACTCAAATGGTGGAAGAAATCCATCAAAGACATTCCCTGCCTAGGATTCAATCGACTAGGGATGCCATTCAGTAGACCGAACCTTATTCCCAGTCGACTGAGCCACTTCCATGGTCTTCTGTTTGAGGCCCCCCTTGGGATTGATTTGCACAGACATGCACTCGACTAAATTTCCTCCTTAGTCAGTTGATTGAAAGTGGTAGGTTCTAGGTGGTGAACCTAGGGTAGGTATAGTGCTCCCAAACGATTGCCAATTCGCGTGCCGTTTCCTCCGATGCTTCACTCGATGAGTCGCCTTGCTTCTACCGGGGTTCATTTGCTAACATTTTGGAAGTGGTTCCTTAAGTGTTTGAAAACCAATTTTGATACCAAAGTCCACTTTTTCCACGTGTAGAGTTCAATGGGTGAATTTAGCAACCCGGCCTCCTCTAACACGCCAAAATGACATACCCAGCCTCCTTGACTTGAGCATGGCTTATACATGTGTCGATACACTCATTCGTGCATGGTTGTGCACACCTGTACACGTAAACACACATCGTTACACAATTCGCATCTTGAGCTTCACCAGGGCGATTACTTGACCTAGTACTCTCCCATGCAGCTTAGCGCACCCTGTGGTAGCTATGTCTACATGAGATTACATGTAGCATACTTATATACACATATAGACATTCCCATATATGTATATAATCCATCACACAAATGTTCATACATCTTTACATATGCAACTCTCATTGACAATTCTAGTTACAACAGTAGATCTGTTTTGATTGTTGCTTTACTCTAAATACACGTGTACGTATACCCGCTCATGCGGTATACACACACATGTATTCAAATAAGAAACTTGACTACTACTAGATCAAATATTGCTTTTACTTACTAATCTTTTCAATAAAGGTAAAATATTTCTTTATACTATTTTATAGAATCTCATACCATTTTATAAAATACAATATTGGCTTACAAATCCCTTCTATCCTAACCGCTTCATTAAAAATCAAGTATTCATCATATTTCCAATTTATAAAATCTCCTATCTATTTTATAAAATATATACTTCATTTATAAAATCATAAATTCATTTTTAAATACCGATTAAGGCTCATTGGGCCTCTAACCATTCAAAGAAGGAGTATAGAGCATCCACACCCCTTAATTAGCTTATTAACTTTTATAAACCAATTCAAATGGTTTAGTTAATATTGTGTAATGATATGCACATCATTACACTACTTAATCAATCACAAATCAAACCATAACATCACAAACAATCACTCAATTAATCTCAAATCAACTCCTGGGCTTACTAATTTTTCAAAATTTAGTAATTAGGGTCTTAAACAATTTATAGGTTAATGTAATCATGTTTACAAAATAAACACAAGTCCAAATCAACCCAAAAAATCTCCAAACCACTTTATATAATTCTATATTAGGCAATAAACGAAAATATGAAGTATAACATATAAATTAGTAAGGAGAATCATCCTACTCACCTTGCTTTCTCCTAAACCGGTCTCTAATTACACAAACCCAACTCCATGCTCTCTTGAAATCCAAGACGAAACTCTAAACTCAGAGTCAAGTCAATTCCTTCATGGCTTTTGTAGAGAATTGGATGATAGGAATTATGGTTATTTTATCAAGATTTATTGGAATTTATTTGGGCTTTATTTGGTTAATATAGGGCAATGTGATTAAGAGGTAATTATGAAAAGATAAGGAGAGGAGGAGAAGAAACTAATGTAAATGAAATGTGAATGAAAGAAAAGGAAGAGAGTTAGCCACTTATAGGCAATTAATGGGCGTAGCCCAAATTCTCTCCATCCGGCCCTATTCATCGCAGAAAATTATCGACTTCGAACATTGTCGAGTTTATACTCATTTTTCTTACATCGGAAAAGCCGTCTCAACTACAAGTGTCTTGAGACCCAATTCATCTGCTTTTGAAAAATCGAGTATAACGGGCGTTACGTCGATTAATGATTTAATATTTAAATTCATTATTTAAATTTTGGATCGTTAAATCTAAGGGTTGTTACATTGTCCTTATGGATCACCATCATGACTCCCATCATTAAGTCATAATCTTCGGAACGCCTTTGGACACCCATCGTAAGTCGTAGAGCCATTGTAGGCAGAGCTAGCTATATAGGAGTTTATTTATGTCTACCGTGTTATCACTTTGTTTGAATGTATGTAATGGTAGAAGTTGTTATCTGTTTAGTAGTAAACCCTAATCAATCAATATGGCATCTTCATATGTCACTTTTGGAGTATTTTGTAATGATTATATTTTATCTGAACTTGAGCAATGTTTTGGGATTATATAATGAATATGGAAATTAATTAATGACATCCGTGTTTCGAAAAGTTTTCATATTCCGGCGCTCTTGATGTTAACGATATTATTAACTGATCTCATTTTGTCACCGGAGAATAATACTATTGAATACTACAATATCAGTGGTGTTTATTTTCAGGCCTCGGAATGAGGGATGTTACAAACACCGAGCATGCCCCCAAGCAACGGACAGAAAACCTTGCTCATGCCCAACTTGATTCATTCCACTAAAAACACCAAGCACACGCCCAAGCACTGGACAGAAAATCTTGCTCAGGCCCGACCACAAGCATAACCCGAGCAAACCTCACACTGGCCCCAAGCGCGACTCCAAGCACACACCACCGTACAAATGCCATCGAACAGAAATGCTATCAAATAGAAATGCTTAAATTTCTCCAAATTACAATCTCATCGCTATGCTCCATCCTTCGATCTCAGTGCCTTTCATAAGCATCGATACAATTCCTAACTTCCTCGAGCCTATCCATCGAAGTCCAGTTTCACATTTCCCACCTCTAGTTCACTCTGATGAGTATTTTCAGCCATACAAACATACAAACAAACACCATATATGCACCAAACAACATTCAAATATACAAATCACACAATCAATCATAGTAATCATCATACAAAGTGTCTACAACATAACCTATCATATATCAAGGCAAAAACATATCCTAATAACACGTTTAGAACACCAAAAATCCATTTATTCACGTTTTTACCATAGACAAGGTTTTAAAATAGTAATAAAACATAATTTTGACTTCAAAAATAGATCCAAAACATGTTAAAACCTATATATATACATATAATAAAGTGAGAGATGATAAATCACTCGGTAAACCTTCCAGAATCTAAGTTTTTCATGCAAATCCGAAAATGAATAACAATGATGTGATTTTTCTTCTCTAAAAATGTAGATTTGAAGATCTCTAATGAATTCCCTTGCTAAGCTACCCTCAATCTATGATTTAGACTTGATTTGTAGAAGAAAAGAGAAGGCTTTGGGTGAAGAATGATGTAATGGAAGCTTAGTTTGATAAGTGACAATAATGATTTGGGGATGATGGTTCGTCCTATTATAGCCTAAAATCCCGAATTGGGTTAGTGGACTTGCCCCAAAACCTCACTGATTACCCACTAAGCTGCTCCAAAAACTACCAAACATCAAAAACCCATATCTCCTAACTAAAAAGTCCAAGTCATTATTATTATCACTTTATGGAAAGGGAAACCATCGTATCTTTCCGATGGAAGTGGTCTCGAGCACTAATTCATCTCCTATCAAAAGTTATAGCGGTTACAAGTTTTCAGCAGTAAAATCGTTCGATAAATTTCTAAAGATAGGAAATATAACTAATATGCATTTTTCAAATCCATAGAACCATACGACCGCATATGAATTTAAAAAATAATATATTACGATCCTTCGATACGTAACATACAGGTCGTTACACTCTCCCCTCTTTAGGAATTTCGCCCGCGAAATCCCCAATACAACTAAGGTAAAATCAACATGACTACCCTGCATGCCTAACATCCATGAGCAAACATGCAAACATTAAACATACATACAGAAGTAGGAAATAATATCCATGCATACCTTAGCATGCAGGATACTAAACTACCCAATATGATATCGAAAGTGAAAGTAAATACAATAAACAGAAAGTCCCACCAAGTAAAGAGCTCCGGGTAAGCGCTCCTCACGCTTTCCTCGGTCTCCCAAGTACAATTGCCTTCGCTCTCACTCCACTGTACCTTCACCAGCTCTACCGTCTTCTTCTTAAGCTGCTTTGTATCACATCCGACGATACAAATAGGCCTACGAGGTCTCGATGCTTTTGGTACAATCTCGATATCATCAAGATCATTCGGTTCATCTATCACACTTGTGCCATGCACAAACTTCCATGAGCGAGAGACATGGAATACATTGTGCACGCCCTCCATCTTCTGAGGTAAGTCGACTCTATAAGCTAGATCCCCAATCCTCTCAAGTATCGAAAAAGGACCAACGAATCTAGGTGTCAACTTCCCTTTAGTACCGAATCGAACAACATTTTTCAATGGAGATATCTTGACAAATGCCATGTCGTCAACATATAACTCTAAATCACATCTTCTTTTATTAGCATAGCTATTTTGTCTATCTTAAGCAGCTTTCATTCGTTGTCGAATGATCTTGATTTTCTCCAAAGTCTCTCTAATCATATCTGGCCCAAGTATCAGTTTCTCGCCCTCTTCCCACTAACATAAAGGAGCATTGCACGGTCGGCCATATATGCCTCAAATGGTGCCATACCAATGTAGGACTAATAACCGATGTTGTATGCAAACTCTTCCAAGTGCAAAAGATCGTCCCACGAGCCATCAAAATCAAGAATGCAAGCTTGCAAGAGATCCTCCAAGATACGATTCACCCTCTCGGTTTGTCCTTTAGTTTGTGGGCGACAAGCTGTACTGAGATGCAGCTCCATCCCCAATGCCTCTTGTAAACTCTTCCAAAACCCACTAATGAACAAAGGGTCTCGGTCGCTCACAATGCTCTTCGGCACACCATGGAACCGCATAACCCATTTCACATACAACTCGACCAATTTAGATGTCATTCTACTAGACATTACGGGTAAAAGTCTAGCACTCTTCATCAGTCTATCGACTATGACCTAGATGCTATCATACCCTCCTCGGGTCCTTGGAAATCTATCGTTAAAATCCATCGAAACTTGTTCACATTTCCATTCAGGAATCTTGAGCAGTTGCAGCAAACCACTCGGCTTCTTCTACCCTGCCATTACCAAATTACCGTTCATGCACTTCGAGATGAATGCCCCAACGTCCTTCTTCATCCCTTCCCAATAAAATGTTTGCCTCATATTATGGTACATTTTATTACTGCTAGGATGTATAGTCAATTTTGAATGATGGCACTCTTGTAGCATCTCATCCCCCAATTCATCGACATCGGGAACAAATAATCTCTCGTCCTGCCAGAGCCAACCATCACGGTTGAGCCCATACTTCTTCATCTCTTCAGACTGCACTCCTTCCTCTATCTTTGCCATGATCTTTTCTTCTAGTTGTGACGACGCCCAACACCATTGACACCCAATAATATATGTATAGTGCACTGCAACAGTGCCGGTCCGATGTAAGACGACCGTTAAGGTTGTAAGGTAAATAAAGCATCATAGAACCAGTCGTATATTTCACAATGTATTGAATACAATATGATAGAAAACATCTCAGATATAAAACAGGCAAGACAGTATTAACTAAATGAATTACAATAATCAAAGCAAATAGATCCATATAGTATACAGCATAAGTGATAGAGTTATACATCAAATAATAACTCATGAACAAACTGCCTCTAAATAATAAAGACGTTAGCAAGCTCCATAGTGCTATGCAGTGGAATAGAAAATCATAATAAGTAAATGTAGTAATAAGAGAGTGTGATCTCCTACTTGCCCTATGTCCAGCTCCACGTGTTCACCTGACCTGATATCCCTAAGCTACTCATTTAAGAGTATCCCGAATAATAGGAAGCAAAGCATAAAATCTTGAGTCAGACAATAATCTGGTGTGAGCAGTAGAAAATATCTAAATACTAATAAACCACTATAATAGGACAAATGGTGTAAATAATCATACCTCACATTTCCCTGCATCCACAGAGTTATCACATACACAAGATATATGCTACTCTACATCATAGTCATCATGGGAGTACAATACATCAAAGAACCAAGGGGTGTCCAGGTTCTACATCAATATCATCAGCATCATGTGACATCCCTGTGGTGATAAGTAATCAAAGAAAACATCACATCCATCCTCACATTCACTCACTCAGTGATTTAGATATAAGATCACTCGCCCAACCCATCACAGATAAAGACAAGACTATTCATCATGATAGCCTGCATCTTGGTTCTTCAGTACTCGAAATCAATGCTACTCAGTAGGCTAGGAACTATACCAACTATCACGTCAGTCAGGGATAAACAAACCACCCATCTAGAATAAAGAGCCATCATGCTCCAGGAACCATCATGTCCCTAGTATATAATCCATTTTATGAGTACCCTATGAACCCTTAAGTCTCAACTATCCCTTTGCACATGCCATGTATAGTAAAGCACGTTCTGGATTTGATCTTACGACTCCCATCACGAATTCGCCGCAGTTGGGATGATTATTTTCAATCATCATCAGTCATAGAATACCATCATAAGTCCCGTAACCTTCCTCCAACAATCCCCTCAATCTGACTCATAGCCCTCTACTCTATGTTTCAAAGTACAGCTATCCATCACCGAAGCCATCAATTCCCATCATGGGATCACCATCATCATCAAAAGATGGGCCGTCGTCGTTAAAATCATCACCAATTCTTATGGTTCGGTATTGACCCTACACTTGGCCATATTTGGCTAAGTTTTGGGTTTAGCATGAGATTGGAGTGAATGCACCCAAGACTCGAAGCAAACATCATCACGTTTGAAAGAAAGTTCCTCTATACTGAACCATCACCACTGATCTATAAGACCCGAACCATCACCTCTAATTCAAGTCGCCATTGATCCATGCCTATCCCGATCCAACACTTTACACAACAAGGTCATGCTCCACCCCCTAGCCATCTCTTCACTGAACCATCACCAGCGAACGGTACACCATGGATCGGTTTGATCCACGGCCATCGATCCCTCACTTGGAGAAATCCATCCAAAGTGCAACTCCAATTAAATCCCATGCCTAATCAAAGCAAGCATCGATCCATCCTCTTCTTAAGTCGAAGCAAATATATTACTGATCCATCACTTGGTGTTTTATCACCTCCACATGATCCATCCATCATCGACCGTGACTCGAAACTATTCCCTTCGGGACTCGAATCAATCCATCCCATGAATTGAGCATGGCCCGAAGCAACCTTCCATCGATCCATAGCCTTCATACCACCACCAATCCATCCATAACTTGAACAAATGAACTCAAAATGACTTGAAACTTGGAAAATAACCATATGAGGCCTTCCTTAATGGCGCATATCAATTGTACCCTATTTGGATCAATTTGATTTTATGGATCATCACCGATCCATCAACACTGATAAATAACTTATTCCTAGAACTAAATGGCCCTTTGATCGACATTTTCAACCAAGTATACATCACACATTCAAGAAATCATTACATATAATATATCCTAACAAAGATATATCCATACATATCAAAAGTCAAGCCTAAATATAAGGGTAGAACCATAAGAACAAAGGAGATCCATAAGAACACAAATTTTACAAATCTTTTCCAAATCTTTTAAAATTTACATATATGTTTATAAATGGTTTAAAACATATTTTAGAGTTTGCAAATCATTTAAAAAAATCATTCATTATGTAGTGGTTAATTAGTGGTTAGAGGCTTAAAACCACTCACCTAAATACAAAGCAACCTAAAGCAACCCAAGAATGCATGAAATCCAAGAATCTACAACACCTTCAAGTGACTTGTAACAGCAAATCTTCAATCCAAATTGCTAATCTTGCTAATCTTCCTCTAATAACAAGTTTTGACTAATTAAAGTAGGGATTAGACTAGCTTTTTGGCTAAGAACTGATAAATGGGTGTTTTCTCTTTATTTTTGGGAAGTGTGAAATAATGGAGAGAAGTTCCATCAGCCCCAACATCATGTTAGTCCTGAAATAGGCTTTAGGCCTACTTATTAACTAGCTAATTACCCATTAAGCTGTCCAACATCAAGTGAAACTTCAAACAGCCATGGCAAGTCCATTTTCCTATTATGACCAATCTATGAAAAGAGAAACCATCATCCTGGTCTAATGGATGTGGTTTCTGACCCTAATTAGGTTCCTATCAAAAGTCATAGGGCATATAAGATTCTTAGAGTCAAAATCATCCGGAAAAAATTCTAAGGATGGAAAATGTCTCTGGTAGTCATTTTCCAAAGTTAAAGAATCTTACAACCTCTTATAAAAATGATATTAATATTCTATGATCCTCCGATACATAGAATATGAGTCGTTACATTATCCCCCTTTTGGAATTTCGCCCCTAAAATCCCAAACAAAATCAACAAGGTCATCCTGCATTCCTAACAACCATAAAGTATAGGCAACCGTCACACATCAAACATGCATACATAATAACCAATGGAAAAAGAAACATTCAAGCCTATCCTAGCATGCAGGTTACTACATTATGGTATACTTCATGGTATCATAATTGAAAGTTAAAGCAATAAATAGAATGTCTCGCCAAGTAAGGAGCTCTAGATAAGCTGTCCTCATGCTCTCCCCGGTCTCCCAAGTGCAATCGCCTTCATTTTCACTCCAAAGAACCTTCACCAACTTCAACGTCTTCCTCCTAAGTTGTTTTGTATCACATCTGATGGTACGAATATGCCTACGAGATCTCGAAGCCTTTGGTTTAATCTCGATATCATCAAGTTGATATGGTGCGATAGTTACGCCTGAGTCGTGCACAAATTTCCATAAGTGGGAAACGTGGAACACATTGTGCACTACCGTAATTCTTTGAGGTAAGTCAACTTTATAAGCAAGGTTCTCAATCCTCTCTAGTATCAAAAAAGGAACTATGAATCTCAGTGCCATCTTCCCTTTACTACCGAACTGAATTGCATTCTTCAATGGAGAGATCTTGACACATACCGTATCGTCGACAAAGAACTCTAGATCTCTACTCTCTTATCAGTGTAGCTCTTCTGTCTATCTTGAGAAGCTTTCATTCGTGCCGAATGATCTCAATCTTCTTCGAGGTTTTATCTAGCCTAAGTATTAGTTTTTCACCCACTTTCCACTAGCAAGAAGGAGTGTTGCATGGTCGGACATGTAACGCCTCAAATGGTGTCATACTGATGTTAGACTGATAACTTTTATTGTATGTGAACTCTATGAGATGTAAGTGATCATCCCACGAGCCTCTAAAGTCAAGTATACAAGCTCATAAGAGATCCTCTAAGATACGATTTACTCTCTCGGTTTGGTCGTCAGTCTGTGGGTGATAAGCTATACTCATATGCAACTCGATCCCCAACGCCTCTTGTAAGCTCTTCCAAAACCCACTAGTGAACAATGGGTCTTGTTTACTCACAATGCTCTTTGGCATACCATGGAATCATACTATCCACTTCACATACAATTCGGCTAGTTTGGTTGTCGTTCTACTTGACTTGACAGATATAAATCTGGCACTCTTGGTCAATCGTCCAACTAGGAACAAAATGTTGCCGTACCCAACTCTAATCCTTGGCAATCCATCGAAACTTGTTCTTAATTCCACTCGGGAACTTCTAGCGGTTGCATCAAACCGCTAGGCTTCTTCTACTCTTCATTAACTAACTACCAGTTCATGAATTTGAAATAAATGTCCCAACATCTTTCTTCATCCCTTCCTAATAATAGGTCTACCTCATATCACGGTACATCTTATTACCATCGGGTTGGATGGTGAATCTCGAATGATGGCACTCTTGTATCACCTCATCCCTAAACCAATCAACATCGAGAATAAGAAATCTCTCGTCCTTGTGGAGCCGACCATCTTAGTCTAATCTGTACTGCCCCATCTCTTCAAACTCTACTCCAGCTTCAATCTTAGCAATGATTTCAGCTAATCTAGCATCAGGCCTCTAACTAGCACCAATCCGCTTAATCAGAGTAAGTTTGATAGTCAAGCTCGCCGATATCTCGGCTCTAGCTTGCATCTCGATCAGAAATCATAATCAGCAATATACTCTAACTGCGTCCACTCAAGGAACATAGCTCCAAAGCTGGCATGTCTCCTACTCAATGCATCAGCAACTACATTACCTTAACCTAATGTATATGCAATATCAAAGTAATAAAAGGCTAGGAACTCTAACCCTCGCTGCTAATGAAGGCTAAGACCCTTTTACAGAAAGAGGTACTTCAATGATTTATGGTCGGTGAACAGCTCGAACCTCTCTATTAAAAGATAGTTCTTCAAAATCTTCAACATAAACACTATCACTGCTAACTCTAAATTATGGATCGGGTATTTCTTCCTATGTGGCTTCAGTTGTCGATTAGCATATGCAACAATTTTCCCACTCTATGTCAGTACTATGCCCAATCTGGTTCTACAAGCATCATTGTATACCTTCATCTCTTCATTCCTGCTCGGAATGGTCAATATTGGTGCACTCATCAACTTTTCTTTCAGACTCACGAATGCATCTTCACATCTCGCATCCCAAGTAAAATTCTGATTCTTTTTCATCAATTGAGTCAATGGTGCCGCTACTTTGGAGAAGTCCTCGATGAATCGTCTATAATATCCAGCTAATTCCAAGAAACTCCTCACGCCCATAGCATTTTTAGGTCTACTCCAATCTTGAACTATTGTGACTTTTGCAGGATCTATGGAAATGCCCTGCTTAGAAACAAAATAACCCAAGAATCTCACCTCACTCCTCCAGAAGTGTAACACCCCACTCGGCACATCCAGAGGCGACGATGTTACATCTAATAGATGGTGCTAATAGAATAGTATCACCAAGTAACAAAGGTATGTTGGACTATAAAATCATTCGGAGTATATGATTTTTAGCGAAAGAGTTATTATACATTTACATCATCATATAACATGATTACAGAAGATCCAAGAGTCTAACCATCACATTCTTATACATATGAGTACATAAAAGAGATAATATGCATAATATAAGTCTTTACTTCAATGCATCCATCTAACTTCTAGGGTGGAACCACTAACCATCTAAACCTGAAATTTTTAAGTGTAGCATCATAAGCAACACAGACCCAGCGTGATAGCTATTTAAGCTAGTTTTCAAGTCATGTCATAATGGGTTGTATTAGCAAGGTTTTTTTATTATAGTTTCATTATAAATGACTTCTTTGGAGATTCTACCAATCCAAAGTTCAAAGTAATATTCAAGGAAGACTTCGAAATATTAAAGTAAACAAGTTTGTAATAGAAAATTTAAAATAAACTTCTTTCAACCAAAAACAAGATTTATCTAAATATTCAATCATGAATCTAAACCACACCCTCGATTTGGATTAGATCCTAGGTATCTTATCCTATTGCGGCCGGCATCCCGTCACTAAGTAGGGACGTACTCTACTTGGATCGATACCAACACAAAGTAATAGTGCACTACCCAAGATCTATTGTCTTATACCGCATCCCCGAAGTAATTATCATTGAGGAAACATTTCCAAAAGTAACTTAAAATACCTTTCCAAACTCATATATGTATGGGTTTAAGACAAACCTCAAACCTCTTTAGGAATATTCAGATATATGTTAGAAAAGATCTCAAAATTATTGAAGTGAATAGTTAAGTTAATAATCATTTAAAACTATTTTAAAGTCCCAAACAGAAAAGGCAGCATTTCAGAAATTGCTATAAAAAGTTTCTGCATCGATAAGAGTGTTAAAATAAAAACTGCAGCATATTATAAAGTGTTATGGAATGTTCTGTAGTAGTTCATAATGGTTTTAGACTCAAAACAGCTACTACAGTGTTTCAAGTGTGCTATGGAAAGTTCGGGGCATGTTAGATGACTTTATAAATAATTAAAGAAAATACGGCCTTTTGGATGTGCTATGAAAAGTTTTGATCAAGTTAAATACTAAAGTTTATGCTTTAAGATTTGAAAAGGTTATGAGGCGTTACAAATCAGAAGTGTTGCTAATTTCAGGTTTAAAACTTAAAACAGTTTACAGTAGCATTCCGAAAAAAACATCTAAAGTTTTGTAACAGCTAAAATTGTTGCTGGACTGAATCGTTGCAAATTCTGGCCTTAAATTGCACTTCAGGTTTAGTAACAGTTAAAAAGTGTCGCAAGTTTCAGAAGTGTTACTAATTTCTGAAACTCGGGTTTTTGGCCTGTTTTTCCGTAAAATGTTTGATTCGATTTCTCTATGATAAAAGTATATTTTAAGTCCAAATTTTCTTTAGCAAGTAACGTACTTAGTCTACTTAATTACCATGAAAGGAAACCCCTAAAATTGTTTATCAATATAATTATAAAAATTCGACAAAGTAAGGTATTTTCTATAAAAAAATACACTAGTTCATTTCGGGCCGAGATTAAACCCGACTTTTCACCTCAATTTTTGGTATATATATTTAAGAATTTGGAAAAGTGATAAACATGAAAGTTTTAGATCTATGAGTTAGCTTTCCATACCATTAAAGAAATCAAAATTTCATTAACAAAATGCAGAAGTTATGGTTGATTTACCGAACACCATTTTGACAGATCTGAGCCACTATCATTCATTCTTAATAATTACCTCATCTCTTCATAGAATAACATGAATACATAGATTTAAATTGTTTTTCTCACCTTAAAATTGTAGCTTTGACTTGTATTTTATTTCCTTGGTGTTTTCCAAGCTTCTCTTATTTATCTCACATTTGTTTTAGTTTATGAAAGCATGGAAAACTAATGAAGATATCCATCCTATTTATAGCATTTCTTAAGGCTAGTTTTGTCATTTTACTTTGGACACTTGTCCACCATATCTTCATGCAAGTCTTAGCATGTTGACACATGCCTCCTTAGTTGTCTTAAGATGGTTCTACATATGCACACCTAATAGGTATATGTGTCATTATTTCCTTTAATCTTATGACACATGTATGTTCCATTTGATGCCACTTGTCTTCACCATCTCATGACATCTAACCTATACATATTTATGAATATAAATGTATATTTACATATACCAATTGTTTTGTTTATAATGGTTGTGTGTGTGTGTGTCTTATACAAATATACTAAAATGTTTGAATTAAGATGGTGTAGACACTAAATAGTTTATGCTAGTATATTTATAATTTCTAAAAACTTTTCATACCCGATATTTAAGTTAGGCTGTTACAAGAAGTGACACTTCGAAAATTTTCTTTTAGTCGGTGCTCTCTCAATACATCAAGCACGATCCTCTAATGTGTCTTGTGTTCTTTATATGTTTGCTAGTAGACAAGAATATCATCGACGAACACCAACACGAATTTATTTAGATGACCCTTGAAAACACAGTTCATGAGATCAACAAAGTATGCCGGCACATTGGCTAGCACAAACGGCATAACCAACCACTCAAAGAGACTATATGGCGTGCGATATGTTGTAATCCACGTACACTCCTTTACTACTCTCAGTTGGTAAACTCCCATCGCAAGATCCAATTGAGAAAATACTCTAGAACCATGAAGCTGATCGAACAAGTCATCAATACATAGGAGTAGATATTTTTTCTCATCACATGATTCAGCTCACAGTAATCACACAGTCTAAGGGAACCATCCACCTTCATGGAAAATACTATGGGTGCTCCCCACTCAGAAATACCTCTGTGAATGAGCCCCATTGCAATAGGTCATTCACTTGCACATCAAGCTCTCGCTGCTCCCTAGGTGTCATCCTCCTCAAAGGCATCATTATCGGTCTGGCATCTTTAACTAAATCAATACGAAACTCGATCTCTATGTGTGGAGGAAGTCTGATCACCTCCTTAAATATGTCTGGATACTCCATAGCAATAGGCACTGATGACATCTCGTCGTACGTGATATCGAGTGAATATAGAAAACTGACCATCACATCATTATCTAGTGGTAGCCCAATACTACCTTCCGTCCATCCTTTACCTCTATAGTCACCAATGACTTCTCACAATCCACCATCACTCTATATCTATGAAGCCAGTCCATACCCCAATAATACCAAACCCAACGAAACCCAAAACAAAGCAATCACAATAAAAAGAACATCCATGACTTGATAAGACCAAACCACAGAAAACCATACACAAGCTAGTTAGCCTCAAACAAGGTTTGTCACAATCAAAGGTCGGTCAACAATTTCGAGCTTCAATCCCAATCATCTACCAAGTCACTAGATATGAAGGAATGTGAAGCCTATATCAAACAAAACTCGTATAGGAACATCATAAATGGAAGCATACTTGAATACTGATGCCTTTCCCCTTCTCTTTCGCTGATGAATCATTCGATGAAGTCGAAACGACATTGATAGCATATGCTTTCACTGTCTGGTTCTACTTTAATGGCTTGGGGCAGTCCTTCTAAATATGCCCAAGCTTGTTGCAATTATAGCGTTCTTTTCCTCGACCTTGCAGTCTCTACTATAGTGGCCCTTGCCACTGCAGTTGCAACAAACCAGTGAGGTCTTACTCTTCTTCTGGCTACTTTTGTTCTGAAACTGCTTCCTTTAATTGTCCCACTTCTTCTTGCTTCACCCGCCCAATTGTAACTTGGGCTCGTCTTTTGGAACAATGTCTTTGAATAAAGACTCTCATGCCTCAGAGTCTTCTCGACTATTATCTCAAAGGTCTCATCAATATGGCTCATGAGTTTCTCCCCCAAGTAGTCATCCAAGCCGATGATGAACTTCTCGTTCCTCTTCAATTGTGTGTTAATGAAGGACATCCTATATTTTAACAGGGTGTCGAACTTGGCAATGTACTTAGAGACAGTCGTATGTCCTTGCTTTATGTTTGTGAATTTACAGAATAAGATCGACTTCTGAGCTGCCGATATAAACTTCTCTTTGAATCTAGCTTTGAACCAGTCCTAAGTAAACTGATCCATAGAAGTAGCAGCCCTTACCGCATTCCACCAGTTCATGGCTCGCCCTTGAAGCTATCGAGAAGCCAATCGTCTTTTCATAGCATCATCTAGCTCTAATTCATCGAAGATCCTCTAGAAGATATCTAGCCAAGCTTGCACTTCCATCACCGACCCAGATCCATGGAACTGTTTGCCACCAAGACTTGTGAAGTATTTGTTCAGCTTAGTGAAATTGGCTCTATGCACCTACATTGGAGCACCACCAGTAATGGCAACATTCGGAGTGGCTACTTGAGCATTCTGCAACATATTCTGCATCATGTTATTAAACATCATGTCCAAGTCGGGATTAGCAGCTCCCAAGCTAGCCCCTTCTTCGACTCCAAAGGTGGAGTTCCTAGCAGCATTCCTAGTTTGATGACTCATCCTTCAATCTGTAATAAGAACGATCAGTCTCTCTATAAGGAATCCCACTTACGTTGTACTCGTGTGTGCAATGGGACTTATACACTATATACTACTGTATAGTTTTAAAAACCAAAATATATAAGAAGTACACGCTCTCGTATATGTATACACTCTTGATCCAGTCTAGGGTGAGAACTCTTATCCTATCTCTACCGGGTCACGGTATCCCTTAGGTTAAATTACGCAACCTAAGCTCTGATACCAAATGTGATGACCGCCCTACACCACTGGAACCCAATAATACATGTATAGTGCGCTCCAATGGGGCTCGATCGATGTAGGAAGACCATCAAGGTTGTAAGATAAATAAAGCATCATAGAACATATCGTATATCTCACAACGCATCAAATAAAATATACTAGTAAACATTTCAATTATAAAACAAACGAGACAGTAATAACTGAACGAATCACAGCAATTAGAGTAAATAGATCCATACAGTATACACCATAAGTGATAGAGTTATACATCAAATAATAACTCATAAACAACCTATCTTTAAATAATAAAAGCACTAGCAAGCTCCATAGATCTATGCAGTGGAATAGCAAATCATAATAAGTAAATGTAGTATACGACAATGTGATCTCCTGCTCGCCCTCTGTCCAGCTCTACGTGCTCACCGGACCTAATATCCCTAATCTACTCATTTAAAAGTACCTAGAATAATAAAGCAAAGCATAAAATCCTAAGTCAGACAATAGTACAGTGTGAGTGGTAGAAAATCTGCAAATATTAATAAACCACCATAATAGGACAAATGGTACGAAGAATTATAGCAGAACTGTCCCTGTATCCATAGAATTAGCACATACACAAGATATACGCTACTCTATATCATAATCATCATGGGTGTAATGTACATCAAAGTACTAAGGGGTGTCCAAGTATATACATCAATATCATCAACATCATGTGACATCCCTATCGTGGTAAGAAATCAAAGCAAACATCATATCCATCATTGATTCGCACATTCACTCATTCGGTGCATTATATATAAGATCACTCACCTAACCCAGCACGGTCAAAGACCAGATTATCCATAACAATAGCCTACATCTTGGATCCTCGGTTCTCGAATCCATGCCATTCAGTAGGCCAGGAACTAGACCAACCATCAAGTCAGTCTAGGATAAACAAACCTCTCATCTAGAATAAAGAACCATCACGCTCCTGGAACCATCACATCCCCAATATATACCATATTTTACGAGTACCCTACGAACCCTCAAGTCTCAACTACCCCTTTGCACACGTCATCTATAGCAGAGCATGTCTCGAAACAGATCTTACGACTACCATCATGAAGTCGCAGCGGTTAGGATGATTCTTTACAATCATCATCAATCATAGAATAGTATCATAAATCCTATAACCTTCCTCCAATAGTCCCCCCAATCCGACTCATAGTCCTCTACTCTGCGTCTCAAAGTACAACTATCTATCACCGAGGTCGTCACTTCCCATCATGGGATCATCACCGGCCATATTTGGCTAAGTGTTTGGTTTGGCACGAGCTTGGAGTGAACACACCCAAGACTCAAAGCAAACACCGTCACATCTGGAAGCAAGCTCCTCTATACTTAAACTCACTGAAAGTGTACGTGTAGTACTAAGGATCATGTAATATGGTATATAAATGCGGAAACTGGTAATAACAGTAAAGTAAAAATTAAAGTAAGCACACCAGGAATTTTTATACTGGTTCGAACTTCCCGTTCTACGTCCAGTCCCAGAATACCCTCTGGATTTAAACTAAACCCCTCACTTAACCCGGAGGAATAGGTATACGACACCTGACCAGTCGAACAGGAATTTTTCCGCCTCAACAGCCGAAGAGGACTTCAACTTAATACAAATAGTTTGTTGACGAATGTGTTCTGAATAATACTGATTGTCTTTTGATAGTACAACTTTCCTATAACCAAATCCTCAAGAGTATATATGTGTGTGAAGATTTAGAAGGAAGATAATCACGTAGAATCGAAGTATATGAATAAATTCAAGGATTCTAGTGATATTAAATAAGAATGAATGCTTTTATTTGCAGAAATGAATAGAGATTAGATTTCAGAAATATAAACAAGAATCGGTGATTTTAGAAGTGAATTGAATATGTTTATATAGTTGTAGAAGAGTTGTAATCTTTCATGAAGAGTTTTAGTTAACAGTTGTGTCCATACCTCTTGAAATAGAGGACATTCCTCTTCATGAAGTGATCGCGTCTCTTCAGAAAACTAGCCTTTTTTCTCTGGTCGGTCGACCGGAAAACCTGGTCGGTCAGCTGAGTTTAAAACGTATACAAAACAGAAAGTCACTGTGCACATGATACAGGGTCGGTCGACCGAGGATCCTGGTCGGTCGGCCGACCTGGTGTTATATGCACAGTGAACATAGTTTTTGCTATAAAATGTTTTGTGTGCGTGTGTGACTATTTGAGGAATGATTTTAACATTGTTCTAAGACTCAAATAAAATAAAATATCCATACTAATCTCTGGATTGTAAGATTATCTCCTTTGTAGTGCACGGTATGCACTTATTCTCTTTTTGTCGCTTTCATATAGTATTCTCGTCGTATGATCTCTGAAACTTGTGTCATGAATCAAAACTCATGAATCAACATTCTCCCCCTTTTTGATTGATGACAATACTTATGTGACGAAGTAATATTGACATATATATTATAGTTCTCCCCCTGAGTATATGGCGACTTTTCTGCAAAAATTCGTTAGTTTGCATACATTTCTCCCCCTTTGTCATCGACAAAAAGGAATACTTATAACAAATTAAAGTAATGTAAAACATTTAAATTTACATGGTACATTCTTGAGCTTAATTAGAAATAATTTAAAGATGTTTGCTTAGAACATATCATAACAATTAATTAAGAAACAAATAAAGTACAAGAAATTCTTGAAAGTAAATAATTTTAAAAATACTACAATTACTCCTCATCATCGTCGGTATCCCACTGTTCTGGATGAAGATTTTCATCGAGAGGAGCCGGTTCCTTACCCCGTCTTTGAGTGGTAGGTGCGGGAGTTGCCGATGTGCTGGAACTTGTGTTCTCGGGTGTAGACCAAGAGAAATTTGGTGCTGGTCTTTTTCCAGGAGCAACAAATGAAGCACCGGCTTCAGAAGAGCATGATAAGGCATCCCATAAATTTACGAAGAAGCCTTTGATCTTCTTGAAACATCCATCAATTTTTCGAAGGCGAGAATCCAAAGCTAGTTGATTTTGGGCCAAAATATCAATGGCAGCCGCTGTGCTAGTACCGGGAGGTGGTCTTTGGATAGAGGTCTAACGAGTTATACGTTCTGTAGAATGAGTGGATGGTTGAGGTGTAGAATAGCTGTGACGTAGTTGTTCTCGTGGAATGGTACGCCATTGCTGAAAGGTGGTGATTTGGGATGGTGCATTGGGTAACTTCATTAATTTTATTGTTCGTGAGTCAAAGGTACGAACTTTGGATGTTTCGGATTCCGGAGCATGGGTGACAAAGTTATTAATCAACCGCATTATGTATTCTCCATAATAAATATGGAGCATTTTCCCTTGGTTGAACGTAAGGAATTCATCCATGAGAAGTTGTGTCCAATTTACCCGAATATTTCCACACATAGAATATAACGCCTTGAAGTTTTCGGGATATACTAAGTGGTATGACCCTCCTCTTGGAACAATAGACTTCATCATGAATCGATGAAAAAGTCGTGCTTTAGGTCGGAGAGATGAAGTTTGCCTTAAATCGGTAGCATCATCTTCAAAGAATAGATGACTTAGGCGATCACGAGTTGATGTATTACAGTCTACATCATGTAATGATATTCCACCCGGTCGAGCATTTAAAATATGATTCATTCGATCAATGGAGAGAAAAATCGAAGTGCCACAAACCGATGTCCAAACACAATTTTCAGTGTTTCTCGGTGGATTTACAAGATTGAGATTTGCTAGGAATAACTTTACCATTGTATGATTAATTTTCAAGTTGTTTTTCCTATGGTCAAGAAAAGCATCAAGACCACTTTCAAGAGCGGCATTTTCAACACCGTAGGCGGTAAAATCAGGATAACTTACAAAAGACTCCTCAAAGATTTTTGCACCTTGAAGCCTTATCCATCTTTCTAAAGCTTTTTCACTTACTAGCCAAGAAGCAATTTGAGAGTCTACAGGAGTTGAGGAAGATTGGCCAGCAGTAGTCTTAGATTTCTTCTTGGGTGCCATTTTTTCTTTGAAGAATTTGAAGAAATTTAGGAAGGTTGTAATGGGGGCTAGGGTTAAAATCTGTTGTGGGAGAGTAAAGTGAAGAGGTGAGATAAAAAGGTGAATGGTTGGGTTAAAATATGTAGGCAATTTCAGCAGTAAAAGTTCGTTCGGTCGGCTGAAATCCCTGGGTCGGTCGACCGAGTTGAGGTTCAGAATAGTGCTGAAACTTTCGGGAAGAACTTCGGTCGACTGGTGCAGGGTATTTGGTTGACCGAGTTAAAAAAATGTTCTAATGTCATTCTGGAAACAAGTTCGGCTGACCGAGACAGGTTGTTCGGTCGACCGACTTGTAAGAAATCTGTTTTTAAAAACTTCTCGGTACAGCTTCGGTTGACCGATTCAGATTTTTTGGTCGACCGAGGCATGTGAACAGACTAGTTTATGCTGTCTTTCAAACAAGAATTATAGAAGTATAATTATATTATTACATTATATATATCTATACATCTTATTCAAAATAATAACATGTATATAGTAAATTATAGCCATGGTGCATCAGCATCGATGTTCCCATGAATTTGGAGATGGAACGTTTTCTACCGGTGACCATATTGGAGCTATTGGAGATTGAACATGGTTAGAAGGAGATGGAGTTCTGTAAGAAGGTTCAGCAACATTATCCTTCTTAGATGAACAAAATTTCATGGCAATCTTTTCAAGGAAGCTTAAACGTATTGCCGTGACTTTCTGTTCGTAATAAAGTTCCCTTTGCATATTCATCTGTTGTTGTTGGTAGTGATGAATTTCATCAATCTTTTGTTTGGTTGATGGAGATACTACCATTTCCTTTTTCCCTTTCTTTTTATCAGGTGTATAACCTGTATGGGAGTCTTCCCATGGTTTCCACCTGTGTCGGGGGTCATTATCTGGAGAGGGGAATTCTAAAACACGATTAGGCATTGGAAAAGTAGGTTGGGGACCATTTTCAGTGATGCGATAAGAATAGTCGTCGTCCGGGGATGTATAAGAAAGATGAGAATTTTCAGAATTGTAGACGTCATTGTTAGAAGACATTTTTGTTTCAAGTTTTGTTTTGTAAGTAGATTTTTTTTGTATTTTATGTTCTATTCAATAAACATATGTATGTATATATAACCATTTATTTCCAAAAAAATAGTGGTTTAAAATCAAATTTTAGTTTTAATCACAGAACTTTTTAAACAAAAACTGTTTGTAAATGAATGACATACAATGCTTTAGAGTCAAAAATAGTATATTTTGGAATTAAGTTTTAATGATACAAATTGGAAACATAGCTGGAACAAGAAACACCCATAGCTCAAGTGGCTATACTACAACATATAACATATAAGTCAGAAGTCATGAGTTCGAGTGCCGCTTTGGTCAGAAATAAAATAATTTTTGTTTTTCCATATTTTTGCATATTTTTATTCATAAGTCTTTAAACGACATTATACCTAAATCACGTCTTAGTTTTATAAAAGTATTCTCATTTAGTGGTTTAGTAAAAATGTCAGCTATTTGATTTTCAGTGTTGATAAATTCTAGATTAATTAATCCTTTTTCCAAACAATCACGAAGAAAATGATGTCGAATATCAATGTGTTTTGTTCGTGAGTGATTGACCGGATTTTTAGAAAGATTTATTGCACTGGTATTATCACAATAAATTATTGATTTTTCAAGATGACAATTAAAATCTTGTAATGTCTGTTGCATATATACGACTTGTGCACATGCCAAAGCAGCAGATATATATTCTGCTTCACATGTTGATAAAGAAACACAGTTTTGTTTCTTACTAAACCAAGAAACTAAGGAACGTCCAATGAAGTGACACGTTCCGCTCGTACTTTTTCGATCCGTCCGACTTCCTCCAAAATCAGCATCACTATAGGAAACTAATTCGAAAGGACATTCTTTCGGATAAAATAGTCCGAAATCTTTGGTTTTAGTTAGATAGCGAATAATGCGTTTAACTGCTCTCATATGTGATTCTTTGGGATTTGCTTGAAATCGAGCACACAAACAGACACTCATCATAATATCGGGGCGACTCGCTGTTAAATAAAGTAAAGAACCTATCATACTACGATATAACTTTTGATCAACACTTTTGTCATCTTCATCTCTATCGAGATGAACCGTTGTACTCATGGGAGTTGGTTTGGCAGTAGTGTTTTCAAGACAAAAACGTTTGATTAAATTATAGCAATATTTCTCTTGATTAATAAAAATTCCATTTTCAATTTGTTTAATTTGTAATCCAAGAAAATATGACAATTCTCCCATATGAGACATTTCAAATTCATTTGTCATTATAGTTGAAAATTCTTGACATAATTTTTCATTTGTCGAGCCGAACATAATATCGTCAACATATATTTGAATTATTAAAATATCTTTATTAGTTTTCTTAATAAAAAGTGTTTGATCTACTTTACCGATTTCAAAGCCAGATTCTAATAAATAACCTTTAAGACGATCATACCAAGCACGTGGTGCTTGTTTTAAACCGTATAACGCCTTTTTAAGTTTATATACATGATTTGGAAATTTTTCATGGTTGAACAAAGGTGGTTGTTCAACAAAAACATTTTCTTTTATGAATCCATTCAAAAATGCACTTTTAACATCCATTTGATATAGTTTAAAATTATGAAAACACGCATAAGCTAATAATATTCGTATTGCTTCAAGTCGGGCGACTGGAGCAAACGTCTCTTCGTAATCAATACCTTCTTCTTGATTATATCCTTGTGCAACTAATCTAGCTTTATTCCTTGTTATATTTCCTAGTTCATCTGCTTTATTTTTGAAAACCCATTTAGTACCGATGACTGATTGGTCACTGGGTCTAGGAACGAGTTCCCAAACTTCGTTTCGTTCGAATTTATTTAATTCTTCTTGCATGGCAAGTATCCAGTAGTCATCAGTTGAAGCTTCTTTTATATTCTTAGGTTCTATGTTAGAAAGAAAAGCTACATGACCAACTTGATTTAATTGATGTCTGGTTTTAACATTCGTATTAACTTCTCCAATTATATTTTGCACAGGATGATCTTTTAAAATTCTAGGTGGAGATTTTATTATATTAGACGTCACGTTTGTATTGGTTTCATGAATATCAAAATTTTCATTTGCATTATTATTTTCATTCTGAGTAGATTCATCATCAGAATCAATAATAACACTTGGATTTATATTTTTAAAATTTTCGTTGAAAGAAACATGTAAACTTTCTTCAATAATTTGGGTTCGTTTATTATAAATTCGATAAGCCTTGCTTCGTTCCGAATATCCAACGAATATACCTTCATCGGATTTTGGATCGAATTTACCTAGTTGATCTTTAGTATTTAAAATAAAACATTTGGAACCAAAAACTTTTAGATATGAAATATTTGGTTTTCTTCCATTTAGAAGTTCATATGGTGTATTTTTAGTTAATGGTCGAATAGAAACGCGATTTAGTACGTAACAAGCAGTGGCTACAGCTTCTGCCCAAAAATGTTTTGACAAAGTTGTTCCATTTAGTAAAGTTCTTGCACATTCTTGTAACGTTCTATTTTTCCTTTCTACAACTCCATTTTGTTGTGGTGTTCTAGGAAAAGAGAAATTATGGTTAATACCTTTCTTGTTACAAAATTGTTCAAAAACTTCATTTTCAAATTCGCCTCCATGATCACTTCTAATATTTTTAATTTTCAATGTTTTAATATTTTGAATTCTTTTAACAAAAACTTTAAAATTATCAAAAGTATCACTTTTATTTTTCAAAAAGAAAATCCAAGTATATCTAGAGAAATCATCTACAATAACAAAAACATATCTATTATGGTTAATAGATTTTACTTGAGTTGGACCAAAAAGATCCATGTGTAAAAGTTCAAGTGGTTGTTCTGTAGATATTACTTTCTTTGATTTAAAAGAAGATTTTGTTAATTTTCCTAATTTACATGCATCACAAAATATGTTAGTTTCGAATTTTATATTGGGTAATCCTTTAACTAATTTATTTTTCGCAAGTTTGTTGATGGTATTAAAATTTATGTGACAAAATCTTTTGTGCCAAAGACAAGAATCGTTTTCTTTAACTACCAGACACAAATTTGAATCATTATTAACATTCATATTTAGGATATAAATATTTTTATCTCTATTTCCTTCGAAAATGATGTTGTGATTTTTATCAAAAATGTTACATTTATTTTCTGAAAAAGTTATATTAAAACCTTTATCGCATAGTTGACTAATACTTAATAAATTATGTTTTAAATTTTTAACTTATAAAACATCAGTAATGAGAGGTAAATTAGATGTACCGTTGCTATTAACATTGCCTTTGCCGATGATATATCCTTTTGAGTTATCTCCAAAGGTGACTGCTCCTCCATTTGAGTATATAATGTTTGATAACATTTCTTTGTTTCCAGTCATGTGTTTTGAGCAACCGCTATCTAAAATCCATTTTCCTCTCTTCTTATGTGGTACTTGCAAAAATTTTTATAAAAAGTTGGTACCCAATCTTTTTAGGGTCCTAAGAGTTAGATCTTAGGAAGCCAAACCCATACGGGTTCAGAATTCCCTTTATAGACATAATTTTTGTTATTATGAACAGTTTCCATAAAACTTTTGATATGTTTATTCCTTATCAATGTATTATTTGTTTTTGGAATCCATATCTTAATAGTTTTAGTATTTGAATAAACTGTTTTCCTAATATCTTTCTTAATTTTATTATTAATTTTACTTTTAGCAAAATTATTTTGTTTCTTAAATCCTAGTCTAGATTTATTGTTAGAAGTTTGAGAGTTTTCTAGTATACTAGAAAGATTTTCTCTTCCTTTATTGAAATTAGAAACATTTTTAGAAATATCATCAAATTTTATTTTAAGACTAGATTTTTCTAACTCTAAATCCTTAATCTTAGATATTAAACTATTATTTTCAACAAGTAAAACATCATTTTTATTTTTCTGAATTTCTAGTTCCTCAGATATTGACGTAATTTGAGAGGATAAGTTAGAATTCGATTGTTGAGAGATTTCAAGTTCTTCTTCCAATATTACCTTCTCATCTTTTAACATATCTACTTATAAAGCTGTTCTATCTAACTTTCTTTGCAACTCCTTATTTTTCATTTTAAGTTGTTTTGTTAAATTTACTAATTCAGAATTTATTTCAATTAAATCTTCAAAAGTAAAATCACTTACATCGTCTGACGAAGCCATGAAGCATACATTTGCTTGTTCATTATCACTTTCACTCTCTGATGAGGATGATGAGTCAGTGTCGTCCCAAGTGACTGAAAAAGCTTTTCGTTTGGTTTTGTCCTTCTTGAAATTATTCTTTTTACGATCTGGACAATCTTTCTTCATGTGTCCTTTCTTATGACATTCATAACATTCCATTGTTGAAGATGATGGTTTGCTGCTATTTGAATTGTTGTTGGAATTATTTTTGTTTCCCTTGAATTTGTTTCTGTTGAATTTCAAAAACTTTTTGAAATTTTTAGCGATCATGGCCATATCTGAGTCGGAATCATCTTTTTCTGCTTGGAATGCTACATTTTTCTTTTCTTGTGCTCCATTTCGTTTTGCCTGCAAATTTACTTCGTAGGACATTAAATTACCTATCAACTCTTCTGGTTTTAATGTTGACAAATCAGTTGCTTCTTCAATAGCTAGGACTTTTCGTTCCCATTCATCCGTTAAAGAATTCAAGATTTTTGTGACAACATCAAAATCAGTAAACTTTTGTTCTAGTGATAATAAAGCATGATAAATATCCTGAAATCTAGAGTACATGTCATTTATAGATTCATTTGGCCTCATTTTAAAATTTTCAAATTGATGTTTCAACATAGAAATTTTGCTCAATTTAACTTTGTTCGTTCCTTCATGTGAAACTTTAAGAGTTCTCCAAATTTAATAACCGGAAGTGCACATACTAACTCTATTGAATTCATTTCTATCTAATGCACAAAATAAAATATTCATTGCTTTTGCATTTGAAGTAGCATCTAGTTTTTGTGTGTTACTCCAAGTTGAGTATTCTCCAGTAGGAGTTGTATACTCTCTTTGTATAATATTCCAGATATCAAATCCACTTGATTGCATATAGATTCTCATTCTAGTTGACCAATAATTGTAATTTATACCATTGAAAAGTGGAGGTCGTGAAGTCGATTGACCTTCTGTGAAACTAGAATTAGTGTGAGTGTTAACATCGTTAATTTGTGTGGTTGCCATATTACTAAAAGTAAATATCAAATAACTTTGTGATGGTTATAGGATGACCTTGCTCTGATACCAAATGAAAGTGTACGTGTAGTACTAAGGATCGTGTAATATGGTATATAAATGCGGAAACTGGTAATAACAGTAAAGTAAAAATTAAAGTAAGCACACCAGGAATTTTTATACTGGTTCGAACTTCCCGTTCTACGTCCAGTCCCAGAATACCCTCTGGATTTAAACTAAACCCCTCACTTAACCCGGAGGAATAGGTATACGACACCTGAGCAGCCGAACAGGAATTTTTCCGCCTCAACAGCCGAAGAGGACTTCAACTTAATACAAATAGTTTGTTGACGAATGTGTTCTGAATAACACTGATTGTCTTTTGATAGTACAACTTTCCTATAATCAAATCCTCAAGAGTATATATGTGTGTGAAGATTTAGAAGGAAGATAATCACGTAGAATCGAAGTATATGAATAAATTCAAGGATTCTAGTGATATTAAATAAGAATGAATGCTTTTATTTGCAGAAATGAATAGAGATTAGATTTCAGAAATATAAACAAGAATCAGTGATTGTAGAAGTGAATTGAATATGTTTATATAGTTGTAGAAGAGTTGTAATCTTTCATGAAGAGTTTTAGTTAACAGTTGTGTCCATACCTCTTGAAATAGAGGGCATTCCTCTTCATGAAGTGATCGCGTCTCTTCAGAAAACTAGCCGTTTTTCTCTGGTCGGTCGACCGGAAAACCTGGCCGGTCAGCTGAGTTTAAAACGTATACAAAACAGAAAGTCACTGTGCACATGATACAGGGTCGGTCGACTGAGGATCCTGGTCGGTCGGCCGACCTGGTGTTATATGCACAGTGAACATAGTTTTTGCTATAAAATGTTTTGCGTGCGTGTGTGACTATTTGAGGAATGATTTTAAAATTGTTCTAAGACTCAAATAAAATAAAATATCCATACTAATCTCTGGATTGTAAGATTATCTCCTTTGTAGTGCACGATATGCACTTATTCTCTTTTTGTCGCTTTCATATAGTATTCTCGTCGTATGATCTCTGAAACTTGTGTCATGAATCAAAACTCATGAATCAACACTCACCACCGATACATAAGATCTAAACCATCGCCACCACCGATCCAATTCGCCATCAATGCATTCCTACCCCGATCCAACACTTCACACAACTAGGTCATTCTCCATCCCCTAGCCATCCCTTCACCAAACCATCACTAGAAAACGTACCCTATGGATCGGTACCGATCCATGACCATCGATCCGTCACTTAGAGAAACCATTCAAAAGTACAACTCTAAGTAAACCCCATGTGTAACTCGAAGCAAGCACCGCTCCATCCTCTTCTTCACTTGAAGCAAGTATATTATCAATCCATCGCTTAGCATTTCCTCACCTCCACACGATGCATCCATCATCGTTCATGAACCGAAACAAATCCCACTGATACTCGAAGCGATCCACCCATGACTTGAGCACGCCTTAATGAAACCTACCATCGATCCACAGCCTTCAAACCACCATCGATCCATCCATCCATAACTCGAGCAAACGAACTCCAAATGACTTGAAACTTGGAACGTAGCCTTATGAGGCCTTCCATTTTGCCCATATCGATCGCACTCTATTTGAATCAATTTGATTTTATGGATCATCGTCGATCCATCAACGCCGGTCCATAACTTATTCCTAAAGCTAAATCGCCATTTGATCGGCGTTTTCAACCAAACAAACATTATTTAAGTAATCATTACATATAATATATCCTAACAATCATACATCCATACATATCAGTAACTGCATTTCCACTCTAGGAACACCACTCCCAAGCTAGCATGTCTCCTACTCAAAGCATCAATGACTGCATTTCCCTTACCAGGCATATAGGAAATGTCAAAGTCATAGGAGGCTAGGAACTCTTGCCATCACTGCTGACGAAGGTTGAGGTTCCTTTGGGAGAATAGATACTTTAACGATTTATGGTCCGTATACAACTTGAACCTCTCCCCAAGCAAATAATGCCTCCATATCTTCAAAGAGAATACTATCGCCACCAACTCCAAATTGTGAGTTAGACACTTCATCGCGTGTTGTTTAATAAGTTGACCAGCATAAGCGACAACCTTTCCTCTCTACATCAACATCGCACCTAGTCCAGTCCCATTTATGTCTGGGTATATGTCGGCTCTACATTCCCACTGGAAATGACTAACACCGGTGCACTCGTCAACCTCTCCTTTAGACTCACGAATGCATGCTCGCACCTCGCGTTCAAAATAAAAGTCTAATTCTTCTTCATCAAGTTGGTCAATGGCGCTGCTATCTTAAGGAAGTCCTTGATAAAACATCTATACTATCCCATCAATCCAAGGAAACCTCGCACATTATAGCTGTCTTAATCGATCCCAATCTATACTACTACCACCTTCGTATGATCTACAGTAATACTCTGCTCAGAAACAACGTGACCCAAAAATCGCACTTCCCACCTCCTAAACCAACACTTTGAAAACTTCACCTTCAATTAGTGCTTCCTCAACACCTTGAGCAACATCCTCAAACGCTCCTTGTGTTCTTCCTCCGTCCTCGAATAAGCAAGGATATCGTCCATGAACATAAATACAAACCTATTTCGCTGATCTATGAAAACATGGTATATAAGATCAATAAAGTATGTCGGTGCATTAGTTAGCCCGAACGACATAACCAACCACTCATAGAATCCAAATGGCGTATGAAACGATGTGATCGACACACTCTCCTTTTCTACTCTCAGTTGATGAAACCGTGAAATCCCATCGCAAGGTCCAACTGAGAGGACACCCTAGCACTATAGAGATAATCAAACAAGTCATCCATACGTGGGAATGGGTACTTGTTCTTCTTCATCACTTTATTCTGCTCACGGTAATCAACAAACAACCTCAAAGAGCCATCTGCCCTAGTGTCGAACACTATAGGCGCACTCCACTCAAATATGCTCATATGAATGAACCATCGCCTCAATAGGTCACCCACTCGCACCTTTAGTTCCCTCTTCTCTTTAGGTGCCATATGCTTAAAGGCATAGCTACTGGTCTATCATCTATGACCGAATCGATACGGGACTCTATCTCCCTATGTGGTGGTAATCCAATCATCTCCTTGAATATATCCGGATACTCCCTCACTATAGGCATAGATGAGAACTTGCCACAAGCAAATACAAAACGCTAACCATCACCAAATCGCCAAGTAGCCAGCCTATCTCTAATCTACGCCCATCATCCATCCCCATCGTCATCAATAGCCTTTCACGATCCACCATTACTTCATACCTCCTCAACCAGTCCATCCCTAGAATAATACCAACCCTATAAAATCCAAAGCAAATCAATCATAAATAAACAAACATCCATAACTCAATAAAGCTAAGTCTCGACAAACCATGTAGAGGCTGGTTAAACCCCCAACAGGGTTCGTCGTAATTTAAAGGTCGATCAACTATCTTGGATTTCAATCCTAATCTATCTGCCAAATGATATGAAGGAATATAAAGTCCCGATATCGAGTAAAACACATACTGATGTATTCAAAATAGAAACATACCCTGTATAATGATGCTTTTCCCCTTCTCCTTCGTCGACGGAGCACTCGACGAAGGTGGGACAGTGCTCAAAGCATAAGCAGACTCATCCCACTTGTTCCTAGGTGGTTATTCCTTCTTGATATGCCCAAGCTTACTACAGTTGTAGCACTTCTTATCTTCTGCCTTACAGTCTTTACCAATATGGCTCTTCTCTCCCACAATCATAGCATATAGGATTTCATTTGTTCTTCCTTGAACCATTCTTCATTTAAGGCTACGCCTCCTTAACCGGCTGTGGACAATCTATCTTAACATGCCCAGTCATACCACAGTTGAAGCACTTCCTTTCACTACCTTTTTGGTCCTTATAGTCCTAACTAATATGACCTCTCTCTTTGCAATTAAAGCACGTCAAATTACACTTGACTTTCTTTTGGTCACCTTTCTTCTAAGAGCATTTCCCACCTTTGTTGTCGCTTATTCTCATGCAACTTCCGCCTACTTGCGGATTAGCCTCTTCATGAGGAACAACAACCTACTGCGCTTGCATTTGAGCACCATTGTTTGCTATCCCTGTAGCTCCTCTTTGAGTTGCTCGCATTATGCTAACCATTGTCTGAATGAATGCTACCTGCGCTTCCAGGTCATTAGCTATCCCGGTGACCCTTCCATCCTTAACTTCCGATGTAGAATTTCCAGTATGCATGTATATTCTGACTAACTGTAATAAGAATGACCAGTCTCTCATAGAGGAAAACTACATCAATGGTACTCACATATGCAATGTGACTTACTATCATATACTAGTATATAGTTTTGAAAAAAATAATATAGCTAGTACGCTCTCTTATATATCGCTCAATCCATTCTAAGGCGATAGCTCTTCCCTTTTCTTTAATGGATCCAAGTATCAACTTAGGTCGTCTATGCAATCTAAGCTCCCATACTAAATTTGACGATCGCCCTACACCACTAGTATTATATCTCACATACTCATTAGAATTACAAATCTGAGAGGAGATTTGAGTTAATTGGAAATATAGATATATAATTGTAACACCCCACACCCCTTAGTATACCCAAAAGGGCACACTAAAAGATGTGGTGCGTTGTAGGTATAGCTAAAAACTTACAGAGACTAAGATTCACAAGACAAAATAATTAAAACAGCGGAAACATTTAAATAAAAATCTCATTATTCAAAATCAAACTTCATAAATACTTCACTAAACCAAATACCAAATATCCATGTCTAGTGAAAAACATTATCTCGGTCATAACATCAGAGTACATAAAATAACTATCCCTCTCAAAGAAAAGTACATGTACAACAAACGGAACAAAAACTGAAAAAGAAGAAGTAGAATACATAAAGAAAGTCTCTGTAGCTGAACCTCGAAACTCTGAAATCTACTATCCCTGCCTCTGGTGGCCTATAGGGGGAGAAAAGGGAAATGGAGGAGTGGATCGGACTAAAAGCCTGGTGAATGAAAGTAATTACTAGTATTCTTAAGCAAGATAAAGGTAATAGTCTTTGCAACAGTTCTAGTAAAAAAAGGAAATAAAGGTAAAGATAAAGCTGGAATAAAATACGGTTTAACTTGCTTGCATTGCGTAGATAGTTCGATTAGATTGTTTGCACTTTTCTTAGATAACTGCTTTGGTTAGCCTAAAACCCTAACTCTACTTTAATTAGGTTTAAGTCCTAATTCTACCCTTTGATCGGCCTTCTATCTCTAGTGTGCCTACTGCGGACTAGACCCATTGGCCCCTACGCAAAAGACACGGACTAGACCCTGTTGGTCCCTATGCAAAAGACACGGACTAGACCCTGTTGGTCCCTATGCAATAGACACCTACTACTACGAACTAGACCCTGTTGGTCCCTACGCAATAGATACCTACTTAGCGCTTGGAACTCAATAACGACTTATCAGCCAGCAATGAGGCCGCACGCTTGACCACCGTTAGGCTTGCGCTATCTGTTGCTCCTTCCTGTCGACCTCTTATTTACCACTGCTCCAGCATAAGCGTGCCCTTGCCTCACATGTGCTATTGTGAGACCACTTGTGTCTGACTAAAAGGGAATGTTGTTGGTACAGGTCATATCTAACAAACAAAATCTAGTTGCGCCCCTTGTCCAAATCCCTATGATTTGAACTTCTATTTATTGACCTCTTATTTACATCTATTCCAGCATAAGCATGCCCTAGCCTCACCTAATCTATTGTGAGACCTAAATGAAAAAGGGAATGCTGTTGGTACGGGTCCTACTTTTATCTTTGCTTATTAACTTATTCTAAGTCTTAAAGATAAGCCTTTTCTGTTATGTCTCTAATTATAACCTGTGTGTTATAACTTTGCTTATTTACTTAACCCAAGGTCTAAGTTTAAGAATAAGCTACTTCTGCTATTTCTTCTATTTTCACTTTTTAGTTATAATTATATGTTATAACTAAGCTTGCAAATATCTTAAATTTTCCTATTTCAGTCTAAGTCCAATTTATTACGGTTCTTCTTATTTTACATCCCATTTTTTGTAAATTCAGTGTTCTTATAATTTAGTTCATATTCGCGATTTATTCTATTCTATTTATTCCATTCTCATAAAAAGGAAATTAAAAAGAAACTGACAATTACAGAAGAAATCCCAATGTAGAATAGATGTAAATAAAACGTAAATAACAGCAAATAACTATAAATACTGTAAATAACTGTAAATAATTGGAAAAGCTATAATTAACAATAAATAATTGCAAATGACTGAAATAGAATAGCTAAAAGAAAATAGACTGAAAAACAAGTCTAAAACTTACTTAAATTAAACTGTAAATAAACTTGTATAAAGGTTATCCCAAAATTGTAGAAAAACTACAACTATTGGAAACTCTATTATTTTATTATACTTAAGAATCTAAAATAATTACTAAGCACTAACCTGAGGTCCTTAGCTCTTTTCCTTGGCCTTTCCCGGATCCACTTGTAGGGTATAAAATATTTTAATTAAAAAGATCTTCTCCTTGGAAAAATATTCCTTTTAGGGTCCAGCCTCAGACAATGAACCCAGATGGAGAAAATCTGAATGAGAAAAATAGTTAGGCCTAGGGTCTTATTTATAGCGTCACTTGTGGATCTCAGACCGTTGGATTTGGAGATCAAATCTAGTGCAACCACATCATAGGCTTGATAGGAACCATCGGATGGAAGAGCGAACGCACAGGATTGGACAAAAGTTGGAAAATGACGTGTTAAAATCGTTCTGGACGAAGCAACGTTAAAAGAATGCATTCTAGGGTAGGCGGGTCGACCTACCTGTCGGCTTTCACTAGCAAGGGTCGACCTATAGGTCGACCTTGCCTATGTGAGGGTCGACCTTGCCCCTTATATATATATATATATATATATATATATATATATATATATATTCCTGTTTCTTGTTTATTCCGTAACTTCTTCGTCTCGAATTTTGATGTTCTATATATGCAAATTGACTAGAAAATTACCACGGGCACAATGGTACAACTCCCGTGGCTTAATTCTAATAATTTCACAAAGTTATTTTATTATTTAATTAATTTGTTAATTAATTACTATAGCTTAAATTTCGGGTTGTTACAATAATTATAGAATTTACCTTATTCGCGGAATTGATTCACCTTTCTCTTCTTCACTTTTATTTTCCACCTTCTTTTATTTATATATATATATAATAATTTTATAATTTCTAGAAATAGTGGAGAGGAGAAAAGGGTATAGCTTCACTGCTCTGATCAAAAAATATGAGAAGAAAAGTGGGAGGCTAGGCTTGTATTTACAGGCGCTCGAATCAATTCTATCCATTAGATTTAAATTAATTAAATCCGAGACTTTAAGCTGAGTTTCAACCCTAGCTGCCACTAGTCTAACCGGTCGACCGCCTCCTTATAGGTGGTTGATCGTTAGCAATCGGTCAGCCCAATGAGGGGGCTGATTGGTGGAGTCCACATGGTTAATATTATTTATTTCCTTTTTAATTATTTTCGATCTGAAAACTTCAACTGCTAATAACTTCTTCATTTGAACTCCGATTGTAAAACTACAAATATGAAAGTTGCTTAGAAAATCACCATGAATACAATAATGTAAGTTATGGTCAAATTATGACATTTTCCCAAATTCCATTTTTGAGCTTTAACAATTATTTATTACCTACTATTTATTCTAAAGGGTCTTGCAGTTTGTTTGTTCGCTTGACATTCGATTCCGATGTTGAAGCACGATGAAGGATGAAGACTTTGAAACCTTGATTATTGTAGCTCAATGGTGATGGAGTTGTGTTCCGATGATGACGGCACGATGGTGAATGGAGTCATGAAGGTATTTATCCACAAGGGCGGGTTCTAGGAAGGGTGTCCCGTGGATGGAAGTTGAATGGTTCCATCGTGAAAAGAAAGAAATATGAAATGGTTCCTTAAGGATGAATGGAAACTAGATGGAACAAGGAAAAGGCTTGGATACACATGTTGTAACGACCCTGAAATTCCGACCCAATTTAAAAATTTTAGAACCGTTATTTTAATTAAAAATGTGAAACTTACATACGATTTCAATCAACGTCCAAACTTTGTTTCTAAATTGCGCCTAGATGATTGTAGATATGGGTAAAGTTTCGTGGGAAAATACCGCAGTAAACTTCGTACGCGTTTTACTGCACATCAATTCATTTTAAAACGTGGAAAATTTTATCTTCCGAACCCAAATATTTTTACATAGAAAAATTCTAAATCATTTTCTGACAAAGGCTTCATTTTTCGTTTTTCAAAATTCGGACATCTTTAGCTCCGTCGATCTTATTCTTCGGTGTTTTGCTGCATTCCCTGTAATAGGAATTTCAAATATTCACAAACGATGTCCGTTACCGTTCAAACTTCACATTTGGAATACGCCTAGATAGACATAGGTGTACGCCAAATTTCGTCGAAAAATATTGTAGTAAATTTCGCTCGTCAAATTTAAATATTAGTTTTAGTTTTATGTGTAAATTTTCTATCGTCCGAACTCAAATATTTTTCGCAATGTTTCATAGGAAAAATATTCTGATCATAACGGCGCATTTCGTTTCGTCAAATTTCGCTTTTAATTGCTAGTTAAAATGTTCACTCGTGCAAATGGGTTAATAAGATTCGCCACTTCGCAAACAATGTCAAACCATCAATATCTTCATACCATTGTGTCCGCCTCGTCGCGCTGATCAAAACAGTATATTTGTTTGTGTCAATCGGAGTTCGGCGTTGCAAGCTATTAATTGGTTGACAGAGTATAAACTGGTCCGTTACGCCACACAAACCGGTACCCTACTTTTCCCGCTCAGAATTCAAATGGCCCTTGTCCATTCAGAAACTGAAGAGCCACTGTGACAATCATCATTTCGTTGCACGGGGACTCTAAATTTCTCTGTTTATATCTGCTACCCTCTCCCTTCATTTACTGCTTTGCATCACTTCACTTTGCTTCAGAAAAAAAAGAAAATGAAAATTGGTACGTAACATCCTTCTGCTCTCTGCTCTCCTTCCTTCTTCTTCTTTTCTATCCTATATTTTCTTTTAGAAGCTTCAGTAAAACTCTCCTCTCCACTGCAAACACATGCAATCACCCCACCTCGGCAACCCACCCCACCACTGCCGCCACCTGCTCCCCGGCAGCCTCCTCCGCCCATGCCGCTCCTCCGCTCCAGCACCCCAGTCTCCCTCCGCCCCACCACCAACCCGCCTGACCTCTCCCTCCACCCACCCATGCAACCGCCACCCCCGCCTTCGCCGTACCCCACCCAGCCCGCTCCGCTTCGCCCACGTCCCCAGCCCCGCCACTGTCGCCTTGCCCTCCGCCTATGCACCCGCGCCCTCCACCCAGTGCACTCCGCGCGCCCACGTCCCCAGCCCCTCCTCCGTTCCCCACTACCCCATGCAGCCGAGCCGTCCCCTGCGACACACCCCACCAGCCGCCTCGCCCAGCCTCCGCCTCCGCCCCAAGCCCACTGCCCGTCCCCAGCCCACTGCCTCGCGCCCAGCCACCCAGCTCGCCAGCCCTCCGCCACCAACAGCCCAGCCCGCCTCGTCCCCACCAGGCCACCCCATCGCCACTGCAGCCCCTGCTCCGCCCAGACCCACCCGCCGTCACTGCTGTGCCGCGCCTTGGCTGCCTGTGTTTAGTGCACTTCAGTTGCATATAAATATATGCATGAAACTGTTAATTATGTGCTTGGAATAGTTGCTTACGTACAGTGTTTTACTGGTTTGCAGCTGCTGATCCGGGATCTCAGTCCTAGAATTTATCCGGCTTGTTGAATCTATCTCGCTTCATCGTTGGTATGGTTTATATATATTCAATCGATATATATATGACAATAAGCAAATTATTGATAATCTTTTATTTGATTTGCAGTTGTGTTCGTTTTGCGTCGTGCCGGTTAGTGTCTATCTTATCTATTCGTCTTCGTGCTTCGTCGTCCAATCTTTAACCACGAAAGGTGAATATTTTATATTCACGACTCAAATCTATTATGCTATGATAATCAAGTGATAATTGTTGTTAATATTAATCTGGATATTAAATTGTTGATTGTTAAAATTTGGTTGAAATAAATTGTTAATTTCTAAAAGTTTGACGCCATGTATTGTTTAAATTGATTAAAAATGTTGAACGGTAATATGATGTTAATTAGGGTAAATAATAGTGACATTAAAACTGATATGTACGATTGATATAGAAATTGATAACGGACACCAAGTAAAAATCTAAATGTAATAATCTTTAATCCGTAGGATTCTAGGAATAATTATATTAATTTGCATAATTAACTAATGTAAGTTAATATGGTTATTTCGGGATTATTTGAATAAATTGTTAATTTGATATGTATGGTTGCTATTGCTTGTTTATTTACTTTGACACCATCCCAGTTATCACACTGCAAGTTCCCTTTGCTATGCTATGCTTTATATTGAATGATATCGGGTTGAAATGATAAATACCCACTTAAACAACTTGACCTAGGATAGACAATTAAAAATAAGAAACCCGATTGGTCAACAAAATTATTTTGAAATTGAAATCTATTTGAAATTAAGGAATGAACTTAATAATTTGTTTGGAAATCAAGTAACGACTTAATGAATTTAATTGAAATAAATTAATGGATTTAATTGAAACGGATTAATAAATCTATTTAATTAAAGGAAAATGAATTGGCAATTTTGATTGAAATAAGATTTAAAACAAGTGAGTTTTAAAATTTAATAATTTAATTTATTAAATTGGTAGATTCAGATTTAAACTAAGTTTTAAATTAAATAGATTTAACTTGTTATAAATAATAATTTAGATTTAGGAAATTTTGACTTAAAATGGAATACAAAACTAACTAAAGTTTATGGATTAAATTTAGCGACAATTTAAAGGTAAATGATTTTAAATCTAATAAAATCGATTTAATCAAATTTATGATTATATTTAATGTAACGATGAATGTAAACATGAATTGAGATAAATAAATTGGATCTAACGATTCGAACTTAATTGACCGGTAAATTTGGATAAATTGATTTTGAACTAAATTTAATAAGAGAGTTATTAAATTGAACTTGAATACTTAACTATATTGTTAATTAAATGTTGAACTACAGATTTCATTTGGAAATATGATTTTAAATATCCGTAATAAATTGAATCGTGAAATGTCAAATTTTGGAAGTCAAATTTGCACCTTGACTTTCGGACTTTGATTTGTTTTAAACTTTAACTTAAATGACCATTGGGTAATAAATACGTAGTTATTAAAGAGTCCGGGATCGGATATGGACATACTCTCTGTCGATACCGAAAACCACTTTAATAACTATTACACGCGAAGTGTTGATCCAGAATGAAGTGGATGGTTTGGTGAACGCGTTGACTGAAGAAAGAGAACGATATTGGACGACCCCTAACATGACTAAAACAGGAGCCGCGCCGGGCCATTGAGGTTCGCTACCTCTAGCGGACGCACTTCTTCGATACCATATCTATTACTTATGTGATTCGATTTGGGTGCACCCCTTGATTTGGGAGTGTTGTTTCGCGGTGTTGAGATAGTAGCTGCTATGCTCAACATCAGTCCGGATCACGCAACTACTAGTATCCTAGTTGGTATCGCCTCATGTACCTTGTCATACTGATTATCCTATTCGCGACCACTACGTTTTGATTTGTACCTCAGTATATGGATTGCCCTCTGGTGACTTCCGGTTTTGGGGAAACTACGGTCTTGTATATGCTCTTGGGAATAAAAATGTGTTAAGGGTGGTATGGGCCATGACTTAACACTATTTTAATATCGTACTTTACTGTAATACCCCAAGATTTTGAGGAAAATTCTTTTAATAAATGATTAAAATTCTGGGGGAAAATCAGAATTATTATATAGGTGGGATTTTCAGTGGTGCAAGGTTGTGTGCATGTGTGCACGTGCACACTAGTTATGGCACTAAGAGAAAATCCAGAATTCCTGAATAATAAAACAAGGAAGGAAAACATTTAGATAAAATGTTTTAAATAAAGAAAATATAGACCTAGACATGAGTATTAAAAATTCCTAAGGATGTGTGTATATAAATATATCTATATATATATGCCTATGTATGACTTGTTTGAAAATTGAGGCAGAAGAGAACATTGACTTATAATGAATAAGTGAAATTTTTATTTGAATAATAGGTGTAGAAATGCACATAAGTATGCACATGTTTTCTGCAAATAAAAGGTTAAAGTTAAATTAACACCCATAGTTGTATAAATGTATATTTATATCCAGATATTATTTGAGCAGAAAATAAATAAAGGAAGCACTAAAACAGTAAGAACCAAAGTGCAAGAAAGAAAATGTACATAGGCAGAAAATAGAAAGTCACACCATTATCATGTTTGAAGTAAATATAATAAAAATACTTAAAGTTATCACTTTCTGAAAAGAAAGGAAAATAGGCACAATTTAGTCTTGTTTTAAAATATTGGCTGGGATATTAAGGGATTAGGAAGGAGGGAATATGCAATGCCAAATGCATGATTCTGATCTGGGCTAAAATAGGGATTTTGCATCACTCAAAACCCTAGACAGAACCCTTATTTATACCAAGAGCCCAATCAGAAAACTGCTCTCTCACTAATTAATTAACCTAAGGAAGAAGAGGAAGATAAGGCTAAAGATTTGAAGGGTTTTCTGGTTTAAGTTTGAGTAAGCATTTAGGTGAGTATCCTCACTCATATACATGGCATTAAGACCTGGGATTAGGCAGCCAAGCTTTTATATGTTATATTTTGCATGTTTTGATTTACAAACTATGTTGGCTGCTGATGGTTTCATGAATGTTTGATGAGATATGATCTGCTATGCTGGATGTTTAACTTTGTTATTCTATTTTCATCTCTGTATATTATACCAAAACCTTAAGGAACATATAACAGAGTATTTGTAACTAGTTTGAATAATGGCTTAAGACAAAGAATGAAAAGATAAAGAAAACTATGAGCTGCATATACATTGGTATGGTGCTGAGGCTTGAAATAATTGGTTAAGGGTGCAATGGAGTTTTTTTTCTCTATAAGTGCTGAGCCCTAAACTAAACAGAAACTTACAAGCCTAAAAACTATGTTTAAACAAGATTGAAAATCTGGCTAAATATAGTTGCTTGAAAAATCAAAATAAACTCAATAGAGCCATGTATTTATTCTCAGTTGCAAACATTCTGGTATATGCTTGAATAGGGTGTTTTTATGCTAAATAATGTGAGATGGAATGACTGGGGTGTTATACCTCTAGAAGGTAACCTTTAACTTGCTTGCAATATTATGTCTGCAAGGTAACTAGTATGCTTCATGAGTACAGGTGGTATGTACACCTAGCTATCATTGATAGAATGAACATAAATACACTTAGTGATATAACTAAGGATTTTGTGCCAAGAAGGCTGCTGGAATGCTTGTCCTATTTGAAGTAGACAAGTTGGCACATGGCTTGTTTAAGTCCTGAGATCTTTGTGCCATAATGTTAATTAGTTCATGGCAATGTGTCCCTTTGATTCCTTATAGCAGATGAGGCCAGGAATTTATAAGAAAAAGAAAAGGCAACCTAGTAGTTCCAGATAAAAGTTGTTTTGTTGCATATGTTTGCTCTTATGTATTGTACATGATAATACCTGTCAAGTATGCAAAGTATATTTATGCTGTATCCTTAGCTTAATATCATGGATATGTTAGAAATGCTCACACCAGATCATAGATCTGACCCTTATTGCTCATGGCACATGGGGGTGTCTCATTTATAATGAGGCAGCCACTAATGCTTTTGCAGGTTATGATGGAGCTAAGTAAGCAAGATTAAAAAGATATGGAATAGAGGATGCTAAGATAATTAGAAATAAAAGCTAGAATGTGTTAATTCATGCATGTATTCCCTGATTAATATGGCTATCTAAATGTATTAAGTAGGAAGAACTTGTAAGAGACATGTGCTATGTTGTTTCTGGTTATTTCTGTTTTGGTATGTACTAAGGATATTGATGTTGAACTGATTTGAAAACCTATTTGCTAAAGTTGTTTTGATTTAGAGGTAAAACCTGGATTTTATAAGCATAATCATTTTATGATGATTTCAGTAATCCTGAGTTCTTTCAAAAAGAATATAGATATACAGAAAATAATATTGGGAAAACCAGAAAAGAATTAAACTGATATATCTTCAATTTATGATATTGACATAAGTCCAGATGCAAGAAAAAGTGTTTATACTTTAAAGATGTATTTTTAAAAGAGAAGTATGATTAGGAAGAATGATATATATCTGATCACAAAATGTCTGATTCACACAAATATATACACATGCTTTTGAAAAGGAAAGGTATCAATGTTTTAGTATAATCTGGGTTGTAATAATGCAAGCAAAAGAATGGCCAGAGTAACCACAGGGTTAGGCCATAGGTCAGGCCAAATGTTTCACTTCAGATCAATGAAGCAAGGGAACATTTGAGCTCAGTTTTCTGGAAAATGAACAAAGACACTGACATGTACATGTATATCTGTGTACATGTAGATATTGGGCAAAAATATAGATGTAAATTCTTAAAACAGTTGTAAGAATGGGTTTAAAAATAGTTCTGCAAGAAGAATTGTTATATGTTAGGTTATAGGAAAAAATTAAATATATATGTACAATTATAGGTAGGTATCAGATTTCTGCCATACAGGAGAAAATAAAAAGAAAAACAAAAATTGTGTTTGAACCGACCAGCATAGTACTCGAACTAGTGACCTTGCATGAATAAGTTAGGCGCGTTTCCATTACGCCTAGATGTTGCTTGTGTTCACTTAGGATCCACTTTCTTTTAACCTGAGTTTGATAATATTCAGACTTTAAGATAATCATCTATATTATAAGCTTGCTTTCCACTGATTATTGCTTGATCATTTCTTAAGTTTAATAACAGCCTAAAGTACATATTTTCAGTAGACACTATAGTCAAAAATCAGGATACATTAAGTTTTAATTTAAAAGGGAATTTATCACATTTATGCAAATTTAAAAAGGATTTCTACTTATTATTATGCTCTGATTCAAGTAGAATATAACATAGATATCTTCATATATGTATGTTAAAAATGATTTAGAATTAAAACAATATTTCTATATTGTGAAAGATCCTGGATATATTTTTGTTTATTAGAGAAAAGAAAATGACCCTGGGAAATATATTTGTAATAGATGATATATCTATATATCATCTCTAAAATATATTTGTAATAGATGATATATCTATATATCATCTCTATTGCAAAAAAAAAAATCATCCAATAAAATTAGTGTGTAAATAGGAGGGTCATTTCATTTACTGATTAGACATTATCTACCTATCGTATTCTATTGTATATATAGATAGTTTATCGGATCCTTAGAGATGTTATTTCACCCATCTTTAAGTTATGAACTATTACCTTGCACTTGATTAAATTGTATAAGATTTTGAGTCCTGACTCGAGTGTTTCCTTTGCATATGCTCGGGTCAGTCTGAAGCTATCCAGTTTGCTGATCAAGTTGGTTGAAGATGCTGAAGGCTTAGCATTTATCTTTATCAGTCTATTTATATTCCTGTATTGATGTCCTAGTCTGTTGGACATTTTTGGTATTAGTCACTTGATGTTAAGACATTGTTGTATATTATATAGTGGCTTCATGAACTGCTATTATGACGATGTTTTTCCGCTGCATTATTCTGTGACTGTTCTGTGATGTTGTATTGATTCTCATTTACATTTATGTATTTATAATCCCATAACGATTCGTGTTTTGTATTATTTAAGTTGACATGTGTGGATTATTGTCAATTTAAATGGTACAAATATACGGGTTGTTACAGTTGGTATCAGAGCTTCGGTTTCCCTAAAAACCTTAGTTTGGGATTATATATAAACTCATTAGAGATAGGGTACCAATACCCTAGAATGAGGAGAATCGGTTCAATATCAAATCCTTTCATTTCAAACTTCTTTGATTCATTAATTAGACTTTTCTTAAAATTCAATGATTTTCTATCCTTTGGTTTTAAAGATCTCTTTGGTATTTCAGGATGGGTACCAGAGGAAACCATAGGGGAGGAAGGGGCCATGGTCCTGCTCAGGCTGCACCTGTCGCTCCAGCTCCTGTCAAATTCACCATTCTTAGTAAGGAGTATACACAACTGGGAGGTATTAAGTTTTCTGGATCCGAGAACATTATTGAGGCTCAGCAATGGCTTAAAGGTTTAGAGAAGATATTTTCTGGTCTAGAGATCACTGATGCTCAGAAGCGTCAGCTTGCTGCATGGCAACTTCAGGATGCCGCGCAAGATTGGTGGGAATCAGTTACTTCGCGTATCGAGGAGAACACCATCACTTGGGCCCAGTTTAGGTATAAAATTATTGGGATTTCGTAGTCTAAATTCTTCTTTTAAAATCTTTGGAATGTTATTCATTTAGTCTATCTTTTGATTAGGGATACTTTCTCGGCACAATGGATGCCCGCTGCTGGGAAAACCCAACTTTATAGAGCTTTTATGGATCTTAAGCAGGGCAGTATGACTTTTTCTAAGTACGAGAGGAAATTCAACGAACTCTCCAAGTTCGGCCCGGGATTGATTGATACACCGCTTCTAAAGAACGAGAAGTTCATTTTGGGAGCTAGACCAGAGTATTATGACTTGCTTACTGGCCACACTCACTACACCTTCACAGAGCTTGTTGACTATGCTCTTAGATATGAGGCAAAGCCTAGGGGACCTACTGCCAAGGCTGCTCCTACTCAGCCCTCCTCTAGTCAGCTCGGGAAGAGGAAGATGAACTTTGATCAACAAAAGAAAGCTTGGCAGAAGACTACAGGATTGGGATATGCTCAGAAAAGCCCAATCGACCTTGCTAATATCACTTGCTTCAAATGCGATAAGAAGGGCCATTATGCTAATAGTTGTCCATCTACTGGAGCTGCTGTTCCACCACCTTCTTCGACTAGGAAAGATTTATGCTATGTCTGCCTCCAGCCGGGTCATTTCAAGAAAGACTGCCCACTGTATAAGCGTGGCACACCATCTGGAGTATTTGCTATCACCACTCCTACACCGCCTGCTCAGGATGACCAAGGTACTTTACGAAGTACTTTTTCATTACATGATTTACCTATTAGGGTATTATTCGATACTGGTGCTTCTCATAGTTTCATATCTATTGATCTTTGCAATAAGCTCAACTTAGAACCTACTCTTGCTACTACTTCCTTATGCGTCTCCAACCCTATTGGAGGACTTGCCAACCTCAGTAGAATTTGTAAAGAGGTTGTGCTCTTGTATGGAAGATATCGATTCACTTGGGATTTTTATGTACTTGGCTTCGCAGCATTTGACATCTTGTTAGGTGCTGATTGGTTAAGGAAATTCGATGCTGTTATTTCTTGCAAGGCTCGTTCTGTTTCTCTAGTCAATGACAAGGGCCTATCGCTTGTCATTGAATGCAAATCACCGCAGAAATATGCCGGAAGCTTCATATTCTCTCTTGATGCTCACCCGGATGATCTCAGTACCATTCCTATTGTTCGGAAATTTCCCGATGTATTTGGAGAGGTCAACTCTCTACCGCCTAAAAGGGAGATCGATTTCCGCATTGACCTTATTCCTGGAGCTACTCCCGTAGTTCTTCCTCACAGAAGAATGGCTCCTAAAGAAAAAGCTGAACTTAAAACTCAAATTGATGATCTATTTGCTAGAGGTTTGATTAGGAGAAGTTGTTCTGAATGGGGTGCCGTAGTTGTATTTGTCACCAAATCGGATGGGTCTCTTCGCATGTGTGTTGATTATAGGGAACTGAACAAACGCACTCTCAAGAAACGCTATCCGATGCCTCGCATCAATGATTTATTCGATCAGCTCCATGGAACTAAAGTCTTCTCCCAACTTGATCTTGCCACTGGGTTCCACCAACTCAGAGTAGCAGAAGATAGTATCCATAAGACAGCTTTCCGTACCGAGAACGGATTCTATGAATGGTTGGTTATGCCATTCGGTTTGACCAACGCACCTGCTTATTTCGTCGACTTGATGAATCGAGTCTTCCGCGATGTGCTTAACAAGTTTGTTCTTGTTTTCATTGATGATATTCTCGTTTTCTCCAAAGACGAGAAGGAGCACGAGACACACCTTGCTTATGTTCTGAAAACTCTCCGAAATCATCAACTTAAGGCCAAATTCTCTAAATGCCACTTCTAGCGAGACGAAGTGAGATTCTTGGGCCACATAGTTTCTGAAAATGGGATTTCGGTCGATCCAGCTAAGATCGCCGTAATCAATGATTGGGAGACTCCCAAAACTCCTACAGATATCCGTAGCTTCTTGGGCTTGGCCGGCTATTATCGTAGATTTATTGAGCACTTTGCCCGGATTTCTGCCCCACTCACTGCTTTAACCCGAAAGGATGTCAAGTTTATTTGGAGTGAGAAGTGCGAATCAGCTTATAATGAATTGAAGCGTAAGTTAACTTCAGCCCCAGTTCTTGCGGTAATTGATGGAAGTGAAGGATTAACTGTCTATACAGATGCCTGCCGAGAAGGTTTAGGCGCTGTTCTTATGTAAAGCGGAAAGGTTATTGCTTATGCTGGCCGCCAGTTGAAGATCCATGAAGTAAACTATGCAACTCATGATCTAGAGCTTCTTGCAGTTGTATTTGCTTTGAAACTGTGGAGGCATCATCTTTTGGGAATTAAATTTGAATTATTCACCGATCATAAGTCCTTGAGGTATATCTTTTCTCAGAAGGATTTGAACCAGAGACAAGTTCGATGGCTTGAATTCTTAGCTGCATACGATCTCGATATCAATTATACTCCTGGGAAAGCAAATGTTGTAGCTGATGCTTTGAGCCGTAGCAAAGCATTGTCATGTTGTAATCTTGTAGAAGGCATGCTACTTCAGCTTGTTATCTCCCCATCTCTTGTGGATCGCATCAAGGACAAGCAATATGAGGACACCTTGCTCTATCGCATGAAGGAGTTAGTTCTTGGTAGAGTTGGAAATACCGACAGTAAAGTGGGAGCACAGATAGATAGTAATGGAGTTCTGAGGATTGACAATCGTATTTGCGTCCCTAATGTCGATGGATTGAGACAAGAAGTGCTTAGAGAAAACCATCGGTCATCACTTTCATTTCATCCTGGTGTCACTAAGATGTACCGAAATATGAAGCGTTTATATTGGTGGAGTGGGATGAAGAGGGATATTTCTATATATGTCAGTAGATGCACCACTTGCCAACAAGTTAAGGCTGATCACCAGAAGACTGCAGGATTACTTCAACCCCTAGAGATTCCGTGTTGGAAATGGGATCAGATTTCTATGGACTTCATTGATGTATTACCGAGGACTAGAAAAGGTAACGAGAGTATATGGGTGATTGTTGATAGGTTGACAAAAGCTACTCACTTTATTCCGGTTAAGACCACTCGGACTGCTTTGAGTTTGGTCGAGATATATATGAGAGAGATTGTTAGACTTCATGGAGTTCCATCTAGTATTGTGTGCGATAGAGACCCTTTATTCACTAGTAAATTCTGGAAGGCATTTCAGGACGTTTTGGGCACTAAACTGAATCTGAGCACAGCTTATCATCCTCAAACAGATAGCCAAACTGAAAGGGTGAATCAGATTTTAGAAGATCTGCTCCGGGCCTGCATTATTTACTTCGGTGGATCTTGGGAAGACCATCTCCATTTGGTTGAATTCACTTATAATAATAGTTATCAGGTAAATCAAAATTTCAATTTGAATAAGTAAATTTGAATTGAAATTTAACCACCTTTATATTCAGGCAAGTATCGATATGGCACCGTTCGAAGCTTTATATGGGCGACCATGCGAATCGCCAGCTTGTTGGATTGAGCCTGGTGATCGATTAATTCTTGGCCCAGATATGATTATAGAAGCATCCGAGAAGGTAAATGAAATCAGAAGAAAGATGAAGACCGCACAGGATAGGCAGAAAAGCTATGCTGATAGGCGTAGAAGAGATTTAGAATTCCTGATTGGGGATAAGGTATTCCTTAAGGTATCACCCTTAAAGAATGTTATTCGATTTGGTCGTAGAGGGAAGCTGGCTCCTAGATTTGTTGGACCATTCACTATCACTGAGAGAATTGGTACACTAGCCTACAGAGTTGCACTACCGGAGAAATTTGAGGGCGTGCACAACGTCTTCCATGTTTCACATCTTCGGAAAGTTGTACACGATCCATCCATGACCATTCCTATTGCTCAGTTAGATGAGGTTGATATTGAGCCGGATTTGACTATAGAGAGGAGACCACTTCGTATTGTTGATAGGGATACAAAGCAACTTAGAAGGAAGTCGGTTAGCCTAGTCAAAGTCCAATGGAGTCCCGATGATCGTGATTGCACTTGGGAAACCGAGGAGAGTATCCGGGATTCTAATCCAGAATTGTTTGTTGAAGGTAAATTCCATTCTATACTCTTTACTATATTCAATGATCTATTCTAAATCCATTGTATCTTGGTTATATGTTCTTCCACTCTTTACTTTGTTCCTTTTCGAGGACGAAAAGTCTTGAGTAGGGGAGAATGTAACGACCCTGAAATTCCGACCCAATTTAAAAATTTTAGAACCGTTATTTTAATTAAAAATGTGAAACTTACATACGATTTCAATCAACGTCCAAACTTTGTTTCTAAATTGCGCCTAGATGATTGTAGATATGGGTAAAGTTTCGTGGGAAAATACCGCAGTAAACTTCGTACGCGTTTTACTGCACATCAGTTCATTTTAAAACGTGGAAAATTTTATCTTCCGAACCCAAATATTTTTGCATAGAAAAATTCTAAATCATTTTCTGACAAAGGCTTCATTTTTCGTTTTTCAAAATTCGGACATCTTTAGCTCCGTCGATCTTATTCTTCGGTGTTTTTCTGCATTCCCTGTAATAGGAATTTCAAATATTCACAAACGATGTCCGTTACCGTTCAAACTACACATTTGGAATACGCCTAGATAGACATAGGTGTACGCCAAATTTCGTCGAAAAATATTGTAGTAAATTTCGCTCGTCAAATTTACATATTAGTTTTAGTTTTATGTGTAAATTTTCTATTGTCCGAACTCAAATATTTTTCGCAATGTTTCATAGGAAAAATATTCTGATCATAACGGCGCATTTCGTTTCGTCAAATTTCGCTTTTAATTGCTAGTTAAAATGTTCACTCGTGCAAATGGGTTAATAAGATTCGCCACTTCGCAAACAATGTCAAACCATCAATATCTTCATACCATTGTGTCCGCCTCGTCGCGCTGATCAAAACAGTATATTTGTTTGTGTCAATCGGAGTTCGGCGTTGCAAGCTATTAATTGGTTGACGGAATATAAACTGGTCCGTTACGCCACACAAACCGGTACCCTACTTTTCCCGCTCAGAATTCAAATGGCCCTTGTCCATTCAGAAACTGAAGAGCCACTGGGACAATCATCATTTCGTTGCACGGGGACTCTAAATTTCTCTGTTTATATCTGTTACCCTCTCCCTTCATTTACTGCTCTGCATCACTTCACTTTGCTTCAGAAAAAAAAGAAAAAGAAAATTGGTACGTAACATCCTTCTGCTCTCTGCTCTCCTTCCTTCTTCTTCTTTTCTATCCTATATTTTCTTTTAGAAGCTTCAGTAAAACTCTCCTCTCCACTGCAAACACATGCAATCACCCCACCTCGGCAACCCACCCCACCACTGCCGCCACCTGCTCCCCGGCAGCCTCCTCCGCCCATGCCGCTCCTCCGCTCCAGCACCCCAGCCTCCCTCCGCCCCACCACCAACCCGCCTGACCTCTCCCTCCACCCACCCATGCAACCGCCACCCCCGCCTTCGCCGTACCCCACCCATCCACCCCGCCTTCGCCGTACCCCACCCAGCCCGCTCCGCTTCGCCCACGTCCCCAGCCCCGCCACCGCCGCCTTGCCCTCCGCCTATGCACCCGCGCCCTCCACCCAGCGCACTCCGCGCGCCCACGTCCCCAGCCCCTCCTCCGTTCCCCACTACCCCATGCAGCCGAGCCGTCCCCTGCGACACACCCCACCAGCCGCCTCGCCCAGCCTCCGCCTCCGCCCCAAGCCCACTGCCCGTCCCCAGCCCACTGCCTCGCGCCCAGCCACCCAGCTCGCCAGCCCTCCGCCACCAACAGCCCAGCCCGCCTCGTCCCCACCAGGCCACCCCATCGCCACTGCAGCCCCTGCTCCGCCCAGACCCACCCGCCGTCACTGCTGTGCCGCGCCTTGGCTGCCTGTGTTTAGTGCACTTCAGTTGCATATAAATATATGCATGAAACTGTTAATTATGTGCTTGGAATAGTTGCTTACGTACAGTGTTTTACTGGTTTGCAGCTGCTGATCCGGGATCTCAGTCCTAGAATTTATCCGGCTTGTTGAATCTATCTCGCTTCATCGTTGGTATGGTTTATATATATTCAATCGATATATATATGACAATAAGCAAATTATTGATAATCTTTTATTTGATTTGCAGTTGTGTTCGTTTTGCGTCGTGCCGGTTAGTGTCTATCTTATCTATTCGTCTTCGTGCTTCGTCGTCCAATCTTTAACCACGAAAGGTGAATATTTTATATTCACGACTCAAATCTATTATGCTATGATAATCAAGTGATAATTGTTGTTAATATTAATCTGGATATTAAATTGTTGATTGTTAAAATTTGGTTGAAATAAATTGTTAATTTCTAAAAGTTTGACGCCATGTATTGTTTAAATTGATTAAAAATGTTGAACGGTAATATGATGTTAATTAGGGTAAATAATAGTGACATTAAAACTGATATGTACGATTGATATAGAAATTGATAACGGACACCAAGTAAAAATCTAAATGTAATAATCTTTAATCCGTAGGATTCTAGGAATAATTATATTAATTTGCATAATTAACTAATGTAAGTTAATATGGTTATTTCGGGATTATTTGAATAAATTGTTAATTTGATATGTATGGTTGCTATTGCTTGTTTATTTACTTTGACACCATCCCAGTTATCACACTGCAAGTTCCCTTTGCTATGCTATGCTTTATATTGAATGATATCGGGTTGAAATGATAAATACCCACTTAAACAACTTGGCCTAGGATAGACAATTAAAAATAAGAAACCCGATTGGTCAACAAAATTATTTTGAAATTGAAATCTATTTGAAATTAAGGAATGAACTTAATAATTTGTTTGGAAATCAAGTAACGACTTAATGAATTTAATTGAAATAAATTAATGGATTTAATTGAAACGGATTAATAAATCTATTTAATTAAAGGAAAATGAATTGGCAATTTTGATTGAAATAAGATTTAAAACAAGTGAGTTTTAAAATTTAATAATTTAATTTATTAAATTGGTAGATTCAGATTTAAACTAAGTTTTAAATTAAATAGATTTAACTTGTTATAAATAATAATTTAGATTTAGGAAATTTTGACTTAAAATGGAATACGAAACTAACTAAAGTTTATGGATTAAATTTAGCGACAATTTAAAGGTAAATGATTTTAAATCTAATAAAATCGATTTAATCAAATTTATGATTATATTTAATGTAACGATGAATGTAAACATGAATTGAGATAAATAGAATTGGATCTAACGATTCGAACTTAATTGACCGGTAAATTTGGATAAATTGATTTTGAACTAAATTTAATAAGAGAGTTATTAAATTGAACTTGAATACTTAACTATATTGTTAATTAAATGTTGAACTACAGATTTCATTTGGAAATATGATTTTAAATATCCGTAATAAATTGAATCGTGAAATGTCAAATTTTGGAAGTCAAATTTGCACCTTGACTTTCGGACTTTGATTTGTTTTAAACTTTAACTTAAATGACCATTGGGTAATAAATACGTAGTTATTAAAGAGTCCGGGATCGGATATGGACATACTCTCTGTCGATACCGAAAACCACTTTAATAACTATTACACGCGAATTGTTGATCCAGAATGAAGTGGATGGTTTGGTGAACGCGTTGACTGAAGAAAGAGAACGATATTGGACGACCCCTGACATGACTAAAACAGGAGCCGCGCCGGGCCATTGAGGTTCGCTACCTCTAGCGGACGCACTTCTTCGATACCATATCTATTACTTATGTGATTCGATTTGGATGCACCCCTTGATTTGGGAGTGTTGTTTCGCGGTGTTGAGATAGTAGCTGCTATGCTCAACATCAGTCCGGATCACGCAACTACTAGTATCCTAGTTGGTATCGCCTCATGTACCTTGTCATACTGATTATCCTATTCGCGACCACTACGTTTTGATTTGTACCTCAGTATATGGATTGCCCTCTGGTGACTTCCGGTTTTGGGGAAACTACGGTCTTGTATATGCTCTTGGGAATAAAAATGTGTTAAGGGTGGTATGGGCCATGACTTAACACTATTTTAATATCGTACTTTACTGATTAGACATTATCTACCTATCGTATTCTATTGTATATATAGATAGTTTATCGGATCCTTAGAGATGTTATTTCACCCATCTTTAAGTTATGAACTATTACCTTGCACTTGATTAAATTGTATAAGATTTTGAGTCCTGACTCGAGTGTTTCCTTTGCATATGCTCGGGTCAGTCTGAAGCTATCCAGTTTGCTGATCAAGTTGGTTGAAGATGCTGAAGGCTTAGCATTTATCTTTATCAGTCTATTTATATTCCTGTATTGATGTCCTAGTCTGTTGGACATTTTTGGTATTAGTCACTTGATGTTAAGACATTGTTGTATATTATATAGTGGCTTCATGAACTGCTATTATGACGATGTTTTTCCGCTGCATTATTCTGTGACTGTTCTGTGATGTTGTATTGATTCTCATTTACATTTATGTATTTATAATCCCATAACGATTCGTGTTTTGTATTATTTAAGTTGACATGTGTGGATTATTGTCAATTTAAATGGTACAAATATACGGGTTGTTACACATGTTAAGGGATCGTTGATACCTGGAGTGTTTTCTGATGTACTCATAAGAAAGGGTATTGTAAGGGCGCTCATTGGGTACTTGGAATGGCTACTTTGGATCGATGGAATGGATCTATACAACCCAAATCAGTGTAATGGATCTAGTGTCGGTTATCGCCTGTGGACAAGTACATTGGAAACTGAGATTATTCCATTAATTCCTAACAGTGGAACGGTCATACGAGCTATCATATATACAAGGCACGTTGAGGGACAATGAGGATCATTTGATTGATGCTAAGTTTGTTTTGCTTGTTTTTCTCAAAGTATGTCACTCTATGGATGTCATATGGCAAAGATATCGTGGATATGGATAACTAGACACCCGACGTTTTACTTAGGATGTGGTACACCTTTATGATGTTTGTAGAGTAACATATTATCAATGTTATGTGCTAACATTTTGCTTGTAGGGATAGGTCAGATATGGTTCGTATACGCTTATTCCTTACTATATCAGCTTACATTTTATTTTGAGATTTCTTATCTCTCACACATACTGTTGTTTGACTCAAGGTTTTATGCTTTGCTTCTTATTATCTCGGGTACTCTTAAATGAGTAGACTAGATAGTATGTCTAGGTGGTACGCGATGGCAGTGTAGAGGATGAGCGGGATGGAGCTTTCCCATATTATATATGGATTTGCTATTACTTATTTCCACCGTGCAACACTTTAGAGCCTAGGTAGTGATTGTTTATCATATTTAGAGGCAGTTTGAGTTTATTATCAGTTGTATAAACTCTATCATCATCTTGAATAACTTTATGAACACGTGTACTTTGATATTGTGATTCATTTGATTATTACTATCTCGCCTGTTTATACCTGTGATGTTTATTATTATATATTATTCGATGCACTATGAGGTAAATGATTAGTTTTGTGATTCTTTCTCTTCTTTTTACCCTTTACAATCGTCTTACACCAGCTGGGCCCATAGCAACGCAATTTTTAGGTATATTGGGTGTTAGAGGTGTGGGACGGTTGTCGCATCATATATGTTATTTGACGGGGATTTATATTGAGTGTGATGACCCTTACACTTAAATTTAGACATAGTTTGACCCGTTTATTATTTATATAATACTCTGGTCAGTTCAAGACTTTACAGCTACATGGGCATTTGCCTTTTTTGGATGATTGGGCTTTTGAGAAGATGATTATGTACTATATATGATTTTGGAGCCTATTATGTATATTTCTATCAATGTCTCCACGTATGTATATTTGTTGATGAGCTTGAGTTGCATATGGAATTCGACCTGTATCGATGTATATATTTTATAATAGGTCAAATACTTCATTTGGTAGACATACTTTGCGATATGTATACAGCGATATCATATTTTTTGTTATGTTGTATGACTCTATATTCTTTGATTATATTGTGTATTATTCTATCCTAGTAAATCCAGTGTTTATCGCTTTGTGTCATTACCAACTACGTAAATTTATGTATTATATAAGGTAAGAATACGTATTAATGTTAGTTCAAGGGAATATTCACATGCAGTAGCCCCTTACAAGCCTCATTCTCCGTATTACCAAATAGTATTACTCTTAAATACTCTTTGGTAGCATGGGTATAGAGTTGGGGCATCACTATTGGTATCGGAGTAGGTTCAAAACAACATAGAATATATGTGACATAAGTCTTGGCCTTAGAATGACTTAGAGTCCATATTCCCTTTAGGGGCATGTGTGGTAGTTACCCTATATAAAAGGGATAATAGGAGTATACGATGATTACTGGGATAATCATCTAGGGACTACTTATTATTTTTCATGTTATATATTATCCATATCCCTACCTCTTCTTTGCATTTGTCTCCATGAGAAATGGAAGTTGTTGATGGATGTAGTGAAGAAATGATTTATTAGCCTGACCAATAGTGTTGGCATTGGTGATGTTGAACAAACCTCTGTGTGTCTTAAATGAAAATGAAGTAGCTCGGTTAAGGAAGCTATAAAAGACCATAATTCAAATCTTACATTATGAGTACTTCACACCTCTATATTGGGATGAGGCAACTCTGAGTATGAAGACCCAGTAGTGATCAGAGTTGCACTTTGGAAGCTGATAGATAGTTTTCTACAGAATGCATTTGTTTGTTTTTTAATTGACTGATGTTTTCATTGTTGTATTAATTAATTGTTTCTATTTGAGCGTAGTCTAGAATGTGGGGATTGAGTACGAGCTATCAATCATATTTTTTTATGAACCCACTTGGATCTAGATAGGGCCAAAGTAAGAAGCTTGCAGTTCCATCATTTATGAAAGAAACTGCGAGGGGTATATATATTTGTTGTATAAAATAAAATAACAATATGTTACATAAAATTAAAATATGGAATGGAAAAATAATAATAAAATATAATTAGTTACAGGCTTGCGTGTTTTTATGAATAGTTGATTGTGGTGTGAGAAATTGCATTGTTGTTAATAGTTGATGAATTAATTATGTGTACAAATTAAAGAAAAAGAATATTTTTCATACAAGTAGGCATAAGATTTAATAAAATATGAATATTATTTTATAAAGTGATAAAGATTATTTTAATAGTTTATTTCGATGTTGATTTGTCTATTGAGTGCTTTAAGAATTCTGTTTGATATATTTGATCAACGTTATCGATTGGGATTCCTAAACGCTTATATAAGGTAGTGCGACATAATACTATGAAAATAGTAAGAAATATTTTACGTTGAAATGTATATTATTCAATAAAGTAATATATTATTATTTTGTAAAATGAATAGATTATTTTTCTAGATTTAATCAAACAACGGTTACAGCCAAGTGGTGAGTTGAATCGCTAATAGTTGTGGCATACAACATTGTGTATCTTAATATAAATTATCTTTTGAATTATTGTATGTAATTATATTATTGTTAAAGCATGAATCAAGAGGATTTTCTAATAAAATACATATATGGGTTTGTGTGTGTGTGTTTTGAGTGGAAGATAAATTTTCTATCAAGAAAATAAAAATAAATATACTACCTATTTTATTAATAAGGATTTGTTGAAAATGTATGAGAGAATTATATATATACTTTGAAACGTGTCTTGGAAGAATGTGTACGTATCTTAAAAGTAGTAAACCTTAATTTGATGATGAATGAATTTTAGTTCTTTTGTCAAAATTTTAGTTCAAATTTATTTGGTAAATTTGGATTAACTGATCTTATACAGGCTTAAAGTTTGAAAAATAAATATTCAAATTTTACCATAACTATTTTTTTTAAAGTGCATTAATACATTTCACACAATTAAACTAAAATATAATCATCTTCTTTTAAATAGTATAAAATCATATTAGAACCGCGGTTGAAAAATCACATATTTGATTTACCAATGACCAATGGTAATAATTGTGTGTTGTACTACACTTATTTATGTGGTCAAAATTTTGTGTTTAAAAAGGCATATAAAATAGTTAAGTTCAAAAAAATCATGAGATTATAATTTTCAATTGCTAATCATATGTTTTTGATACTCTTTCATTTAAAGTTTGGGCACATCATTGGAGTAAGCATGTAACAGACATCATACCGTTGATATTTTGAATTTAATTTTACCTTCAAAGTAAATTCTCTTGAAATATATTGATTTTTGAAAATGTATATATGAGTTAATAAAGAGATATTTTTATGTAATTATTGAAAAAAAAAATTTAAAAGGCAAACTTTTCAAATATGAAGTAACAATAGGAAATTTTTTTAGCAATGAGTTATAACTCATGAAAATTGTTTAGAAAATATTGTAATAGATTTGAAAATAATGAATGAAGTTCATGGATTTGTGAAAGAATGGAGGTTCAAAAAAAGAAACGAATTAAAAATTTTAATTTTGAAGTGAATAAATATTCCCCTTAATTTTCGACCGGATCTACTGGAGATGACTGTAGAAGCTAATGGTTCCAAAGGTAAGGGGATTAACAAGTTGGCGTAGGGATTTCAGGTGGACTTCATAGGCAAGGATAATAGTGGTTGGTAGAAGGTGGTGAATAAAAAGGTCTACAAATTGTATGCTTTGGTTGCAAAAGGGCCCTTTTCCTAAATGGAGGTGGGCAAATTTCCTATCTTCCCTAATGCTTCTGAGGTCACATATAGTGATGCGGCTAGAGGAGCAGGGGGGTCTTATCCTGAAGAGGTTAAATTGCATTTTATTCATCCTATTAAGGCCGATGGTAAGAGAAAGGGAAACTTTTCTATGAGGGCGGTTGATAAGGCAGAATCTGGCTAGAAAAACTATATGCTAATCTATATTGTGGGACCTAGACCCTATTATAAAAACTTGGAGAACTATAAGAAATAGGTTTGGAAAACTAAAGGTAATTTTTCTCTTCAATAAAGGGAAAATGGATTTTTTTTTATGGTTAGATTCAATAGTGTGAAAAATTGTGATGAAGTTATTAGCGAAGGTCCTTGGTTCTCTGATAAAAATTTGATAATTATGAAGAGGTTGAACCCAATATGGTAGCAGACAAAGATCTATTGCTCTCACTTCCAATGTGGATTAAATGGCCTGGGCTTAGTTTTAAGGTATGAGGAGTGGAAGCAATCAGTGCATTAGTTTGTGCTATTGGAATTCCTATTAAAATGGACGTCCCAACGTCCAATAGAAGCGTATATCTTTTGCTAGATTTTTGGTTAAGCTAAAGACGGATGCAGGCTTTCCCGATGATGTGACGACCTATATTTCAGAAGGTTTAAATCGACAATAATCCACACATGTCCAACTCAAACAATCTGAAACATATATAATCAATGGGGTTAATTAAGAAAAAATAAGAAAAGAAATACAGAATTTCGCAGTGGAATGACAAAATATAGTAATCAAATAAACAGTTCATAAAGTTGTTTATATTATACAATTGATTAAGATTTTACAACATTTATCAGAGTTATATATATACAAAAGAACAATAGAGTAATGCAGCGAAACAAACAACGTGGTGAAATAATACTAGTAATAATAATATACCAAATCTTCGTTTTCGTCCTCCAGAAAATAATCTTCAATGCACTAAAAACTCAGGGCAGACCCGAGCATAAAGTAAAACAATACACTCGAGTCAGGACTAAAATATCCTAATGTGAGTCAAATCAATATGTAATGACCCGTAAATTCAGTCAAATTTTAAAAGAAATTTATTTGAATTAAATATTTTAAATTTTAAATAAATTTGAATTTAAATAACAAAAATTTTGTAATATTGAGTAATATATTTTTTCAAATTCAATAAAATAGAAAATTTTCTGAAAATTCAAATTTTGGTCAAATTTAATCAAAGTTTGACTTTTGGTTGAAAATTTTAAATTTGAAAATTCGAATTTTATTCATTTTATATGATACTAGACTGAATTCTGATCTCCACTCCACTTTTCGTTTCGTCAAATTCGGATTCCAATTGCTTTAAATTTTCAATTTACTGTCAAAAACTTGCATAAATTATCTATATTTTTTCATGTGTATTTCTTATAGTATTTGCATAGTATATCTTGTGTATTTGGATGGTATATGGTCTTTTGGGCTCCTTTTGACTCTTGGGATTCAACTGACTCCTCAAATCCCTAACAGACTTTCTTTCATCGGTATAGTCACGTACTCAAAAGATAAGTATGTACAAAAACTTTCTTTCACATTTCTTCTTTCTGAAACTTCTATATCTCTTTCTTCCTCCTCTCCTCTTCCTAAATCCCTAAAACAAAATCAATAAAATTCCAATCTCCAATTCATCTTCCTCTTCCTTCTTTTCTGCTTTGCCTCCATCTTGATTCTCCTCCTCTCCCTTTCCTTTTCCCCCTTCCTTTTCCCTCATTTCTCTCCTCTTTTCCTTCCCCTTATCTCGGCCTCCCCCTCCTCTAGCCTTGCCGCACCCAAAGGCACCACCCTAGGACCCCTTGCTGCACCCAAACCCGACCACCTAGCCCTTGGTCAAGCCCTAGGCCGAACCCTTCTTCCAAAAAAAAAGAGAAAGGAAAAGGAAAAAAAGAGAAAAAAAAGAAAATATTTTGGTGATTGTTGTATTCGAAGTTTAGATAGCTTTGGATTGGTCTTTGTTGCTTTAGTCCCCATCTCCGTCGTGTTGTGTTTATCACCTTCATTTTACCACGAAAGGTGAGCATGTCACTCACGATTAATATTCTTATGTATAAGTAAATGGAATCATATGAAATGACATGTGAATTGTTGCTTTAGTTAGGAATATATTATACATGTTATGTTTGTTAATTTATATGTTACTTATGTTATGTTAATTTGTATGTTATTGATGTTATGTTAATTTGTATGTTATCCATGTTATGTTAATTTGTATGTTACTTATGTTATGTTAATTTGTATGTTATTCATGTTATGTTAATTTGTATGTTTTACATGTTATGTTAATTTATATGTTTTATATGTTATGTTAATTTATATATTATGCATGTTATGTTAATTATATGTTATGCATGTTATGTTAATGTGATATATATGTTATGAAATTAATTTTCACATATATTATGAAATTTATTGTCACATATGTTATGAACTTAATTGTCATATATATTATGAAATTTAAATGTTATACATGTTATGTAATTTATTGTCGCATACGTTATGAAATTTATTGTCACATATGTTATGTAATTAATTGTCATATATGTTATGAAATTAATTGTCACATATGTTATGAAATTAATTGCCACATATGTTATGAAATTTATTGTCACATATATTATATTAATTTACTATCACATATGTTATATTAATGCTAGTCACATATATGTTATGTTATATAAAATGTTAGTCACATATCTGTTATGCTATGAAAATGTTAGTCACATATATATTGTGTTATATAAAATGTTAGTCACATATGTGTTAGGCTATGATACATGTTATGATATGTCACATATGGTATGTATGTAAGTGATATGTCATGTTATTTATTTATATATGCAAATCACACTACAAGTTCCTTTTTGTATGTTAGCTAGGAAATCCCTGTGGGTTGAAATGATATATACCTGTGATATCCCGGGATTTCGAGGAATTTAAAATGTGATAATCTCTTAATTTAAATTGATAAAATTGTTATTTTCAAATATAAGTAACCAAATAATATAATAATAAGATGTTTTAATTATGGTATAGATTGATTTGTAATAAGAATAATTGTTTAAATTATGTTATTTTATAAATTTGATTTTTAATAGATTTATCATTTCTAAAATTAATAAGTATTGTTTTAATATATTTGGGTATAAGAATATACGAACAAGACTTTTATTTAAAATAAGGCTTTTGTTTTATTTTTGTCTTCCTTAAAGAGATTCTGATGTTGTTTCTTTCTTTCTTCTCTTCTTTTCTCTTTCTATCCCTTTCTTTCTTATTAGCGATGCGACTTTCTGGTCAATGAAAGTCGGGTCGTGACATTTGGTATCAGAGCTATTGGTTGAGCGAATACCTAAGCTCTGGAGTGGTGTCTATCTTGAGAGAGCGTATTTGTAAATTTTATATAACTATATATATATATATCTATTCTACCTATTTGTTGGATTACCTTTTCGGGTTTTCCAATATGAGTTCTAAAGGTAGATAAGGTAGTGGTGTGTAAACACGACTACAAATAGTTGGAGTTTGAATGTTTGAGATTGGAAGTATTTGTCGAGACTCTAGACCTAATACCGTCTCGAGTGAACTTTGATATGGTATAAGGATTTCATCGATCTCTGAAGGAAACCTGTTAAGGTTCGGAGTCCATCATTGAAGTATAAGTTTGATCGCGCTCGGGTCAGTGGATTTTTGAGGAGTTTGGATCTGTCCGAAGAGCTGAAGCAAGTGATGGTATCTTGATACCTCAGGAAATTGTAGTTGTGTGATGAGACGCAGTGACTATGAATGTTCCCAAAGAAGTTTTCTTTTAGAGCAAGTTTAAGGAAGTGTGTCTGCTTCGGTGTTGTGGCTGAGTTCAGCAGGATGTTTGTGTTTGGTCTGAGGTCCGGGTTCTCTAGAAGCTTTGGATAAGGAGTCTTAGGCATCTGTGGCAGTAGTGCAGCTAGAGTGTTTTGTGTTCCTGCTGGAAGATCTTTTGGCTTAGCAGTTCGTAAAGTGGAGTTCAGAAGCTGCGGAGTAAATTCATTTTTCAAATGGATTGGTCAAGCACTAGACTGTTCTGATGGATCAAGGAGGAACAGTATTTTTGGATATTGGACTGGATAGAATCGCAAAAGTGACTTGCGATAATTGAGTATTCTCTTGAGTAATCTTTTGCTTGGGTTTGAGGCATCTCTAGAGGATGTTGGAGTTATAGAGTTGTCAGAGATTTTCTGGAAAGTATTGGTCAAGTTTGTGCTCGTGTTCATCGACGACATCCAGATCAGAGTTGAGCAGCGAAAGCTTGGTAGTAGTTGTTCTAGAGTGGAAGCAACCGGAAGTTGCAGTGTTTGGATTAGAGGGTTCCTACAGGAAGTTTTTCTAGATTTGAGGTCAGATTGGTGAGAGCATCTGTTTTGTCTTTTCCGGATAGGAGAAGTATTTGGAATCTACCGATGATTGTGGAGTAGAGTTTGAGTTCTGGATTTCTGTAGATCTTGAGAGGATCTGTTTATTGGATTGTTTTTGGTCCTGTTTGTTTCGAGAAGCATCAGCGATGGTTGGGCTGATCAGGAAGGATGAAGGCATCCTAGAATCATCAGAAGAGTTCTGTGGATTAGAGATGGAGAATTTTGGAATTCGAAGTTGGAGACTTCGTTGTTATTTCTTCGGTAAAGGAAGCAATTGAGTTTGGGTAAGACTAGGAAGATAGCTCCGAGTATATTGGATCTTTCTGAGTTTTTGTGAAGATAAGTGTTTTGGCTTCAGTAATGAATTACCAGTTTGGATTTAATAGAGCGAGTAACCCAGTATCTGTATCAGGAAACTCGGGATAATTTTAGGTAGTTTATCCGGATCTATGTCCGGATAGCTAGAGTTGTTTGTATAGCTAGAATTGTTTGTTTGGATGAAATGGTTTGTTTGGATGAATGGTTGTTTGATTGATAGTGTATGGTTGATGTATATGCTTGGAATTTTGAAAATAAATTTAAATTTTTTTGGATTATCTTTTGTTTTAAATTTCGAGGACGAAATTCTTTTAAGGGGGAAGGAATGTGATATCCCAGGATTTCGAGGAATTTAAAATGTGATAATCTCTTAATTTAAATTGATAAAATTGTTATTTTCAAATATAAGTAACCAAATAATATAATAATAAGATGTTTTAATTATGGTATAGATTGATTTGTAATAAGAATAATTGTTTAAATTATGTTATTTTATAAATTTGATTTTTAATAGATTTATCATTTCTAAAATTAATAAGTATTGTTTTAATATATTTGGGTATAAGAATATACGAACAAGACTTTTATTTAAAATAAGGCTTTTGTTTTATTTTTGTCTTCCTTAAAGAGATTTTGTATATAAATTTAGAAAGTATTTATTTAATAGTAAATTTAGTACAAAAGATATATTTACACTTATAAATGAATTAAATGTATTGTATATGATTTTATTAGAATATGATTAGTTTCTATTTTATTTTCTTTTAAAAATTTCATTTATATATAATATAGGAAAGCATTTATGATTAATAAATGTATTTACCTATTTAGGAAATAAATATAAAAGCTTTTAAACTCTTTTTAAAAATAATATAAAATGATTAAGGACAAGTGTAAATTTTATATGCATCATAATGACAAGTGTTAATAAATTAAGTCATGTTAGTAATATGTGTAAGGTAATTAAGAATGGATGAAGACAAGTGTCAATTTTCTTTCCATTTTCCTTGATTTTTAATAAACCATAAATTTAGTTTATATAAGCCTACCTCTCCATTCTCTTTTCTTTTCTAATCTCATTTTTCAAAGACCAAAACCAAATCAGAAATTGTTCAACCCGAAATCATTTCCAACAAACAAAACTGAAATTCATCTCAAACCATAATCATCTTCAACCAAAACTGAAATCAAATCTCCTCAAACCTGAATTCATCTTCAAAAGCTTGATTCTCAAATGCCTGAAACCATTTATTATACAACCTGAAAACATTTTCCTGTTTCAACAATCAAACCCTCTAATTTATTTTTAAAACCAGAAACAACTTGAAATCATTTCCTCAAAAACAAACCTGTAAACATTTTCCAATCAAAAGCCAAAGCCTGCAACCATTTTCATGTTTCAAACCAAGTCTGTAACCCTTCTCAAATGCCTGAAACCATGTATTCTTTCAAGCCTGTAAACATTTATTCTTCAAGACCAGTAATTAATGCATGCAAGTAAATCTGAAGTTTTCAAGAGCTTCTCAAATTTTAAAAAGGAATCAAGGGAGTCAAATTGAAAGTAGATTCAGTTCAAAGCTTCCAGTTTTCAAAAGATCAACATTCCAGTTATAACTTCTCTGTTCAACATTTTAGGTGAGTAAACCTTTAAATTAAAACCTAAAGTATCTAATATTATTGCATGTGAATTAATGTGTGGTAATTGCTTTGCATGTCTGAAATTATGTATGCTCTTGTATATTTAAGAAATGTGTATATCTGTTAATTTTAAACATCTAATTATTAGTTCAATACTCTGCCTTTAAACTGTGAACATGGAATTCCCCTTAGATTGATGCAGATAATATATGTTGGAATTAACTTGGGAATGTATGCTTGAAATTTATATATAGGCATGTTTGTTTTTAGATCTAAATACATGTTGAAACATGTGTGCATTTGTTTGAGTGAATCTCTGTTCATAACTACAAAGTTTGGTTTTGACAAAATTCCATAATCTCTTCTCTAGTTCCTTGATAGTTTAGTTTTCAAACCATTTAAGTTGTTTAAAACAGAAACTAGAAATTTTTAAAGTAATCTAAATATGTTGGTATTCATATTATCTGGAAATCAAGAATCCAGTAAAACTTCCAAACATGTTAAATTCAAATATCAGTTTTCTTTGATTCGTTTTGATAATATGAATCACTGTCTCAAATCATGATTTTTAAAACAAAAATCATAATTTTTAAAATTCTATCAAGTGGGATATCTGGTTTTGTTCAGAAAATAAATTTTGGGTCTTTTCTGACGATCGATGGAGTTTGGTTGGTCGGGATTGCTACTGGAGGTGGCTGTGAGGTCATTGGTCAAGGCAAAAAATGGTAGGAGTAGTGATAGTTCGTCATGGCGGCAGCAGTTCGTCAGAATAGGGTTTAGTGAATGGTTTTGGTCAGTGTTGAAGTCGAGGCTTTTTCGTGGACGTGGTCGAGCTGGAAGCTACCGCACCTGGGGGAAATGAGGCATGGGTTAGAGATGGAGCTTTGGTCGAAGTCGTGGGAACTCTGGTGGTCGGAATTTGACTGGCGATGCTTTTTCCTGGCAATTGGTTTGGGTTCCAGTTCAACTGGATGGCTCGATTTTAAATCGTGGCGTGTGGTGATGTTTTGATGGTTGGGATGGGTTGTTGGAGCGATCGTGGTTGTGTGGGAGGTTCTGGCGATGGTCGGAGGATCACCGTTGGTGGTGTAAGGTGCACAGTGGCACAGTGTGTCAGTTGTTTGCATTTTTGGGTTCGTGGGTTTTTCTCGAAGGGGTCTCGGGGAAGAAGGGCTTTGGCTCGAGTTTATACTAGGGTCGTACGCGAGAGAGTGAGTGATAACTGTTAAAAGTTTTAACAGTTTAGCTTTTAAACCAAACAGTTTTAAATTTTAAAACTAAACTCTGTTTTAAAAAGGGAAATAAGAAGAAGGAAGACTTGGCTTTAGTTCAAGTACATATGGGTCAAACCCAAAGTAAATATTTAAATCAGTTTTTAAAATTTAATTAAAGGTAAGATTTTAAATTTAAATAATCAAGTTAAATAAATTGTCTTGAAATTTCATTTCTTTGTAATGAATGTTTTAAATAAAATTAAGTTGTATGAATTGATTAACTTAAATATATTAAGTCAAATCTTAAGTTATTTTCAAACTTAATTTGAAATATAATAAGGTAATTAATAAGGAAATGTTTATCTTAAAAACTTAATTTAAGTTTGAAAATAATGGAATAAATAAAGAGTGATTTATTAATTAAATTAGTTAATGGTTAAGGATAAGTAAATTAACAATTAAGGCTTTCAAGATTTATTAACTTGTAACTAAGGATTGTTAATTAATAATTAGAGATAAGTAATTAATGATTATTTATTTTAACTTAATTAATGATTTTAATTAAGTAAGTTAATTATTAAGATCAAATGTTTTATCTCAAGATTTAATTAAGATTTTCAATGAGTTGAAATTAATTAATTTAATTAAGAATTTAAGTTTAAATTAATTAATTTAATTAGCAAGGATTAATTAAATGATTAAGGGTTAATTAAAATGGTAATTAAGAAGTACTTAATAAAGTTTTATTAAGTAATAATTAAGTTTTCTTAATTGATAATTAAGAGATTATTAATCTATAATTAAAGTTAATTAAGGATTAATTAACTATTATTAAGGGATTAATTAATTGTCATTAAAGATTGATTAATAGGTAATTATGGATTAATTAATTTGTAATTAAGGTTGTTAATTAATAATTAAGTTTTATTAATTAATAATTAAGAGGTAATTAATTAGTTAATTAAGGTTAATTAATTAATTATAAAAGTAATAAGGGATTGATTATTTTATATTAAAGGAAATTGATTAATAATTAAGGTTTATTAATTAATAATTAAAGAATAATTAATCAAGGATTAATTAATTTGTTTTAAGGGTAATTAAGGATGAATTACTCAGTTATGATTTATGAATGTGATTAATTTAAGTTAATTAATTTGTTAATTAATTAAAGATAGTCACTTGGTAATTGATTAAGTATAATTACTTAATAAGATATGTTAAGTGTAATTACTTAGTATAAGTAATTGATAAATGAATTACTGTATGTAATTGGTGTAATTAATCAAAAGGGATTTATAAAAGAAATTAAAGTAATTAAGAAGTAATTAAGAATAGTTAATTACTATTAATGATTATTTAAGGTTGATTTATGAAAGTAATTAATTAATGCATGATTAATTAATGTAATTAATTAAGGAATAATGTAATTAATTATAGTTAATTAATTAATTAAAGTAATTAATTAAGGATCATTAATTATTATAATTAATGAGAGTAATTAAAGGTTAATTACTGTAAATGGATAAGGATAATTAATTTGTGAAATTAATTAAAGAGTAATTACTTTATGTAATTAATGGATAATTAATCAAGAGTGATTAATATTTAAAGGAATGATTAATTAATTAAATGGATTGTAATTAATTAATGGTTGATTAAGCAAGATAGGAATTAATTCTTTAGTAATTAATTTAATTTAAATTGATTAAATTGATTATAATAGAGATTAATAAATGGTTGCTTATGAATGATAGTTGAGTAGAATGTCTGATTTGGTTGATATCTATTGGATGATATACTACGATATATTTGTGATAAATGTGTGATATTTATCTATGTTAATGCTATGTGAATTCAAGTATTAAATTGAAGTGAATTGTTTAAACCTTTAAACAACTTGGCCTTAAAAGATACGTTTTGGATTTCGATGAGACCGGGATCGGGTTTCCGTATACCGGATTTCCAGGTCTGGAGACCCGAATACCACATCGATCCAAATTAACGATAGGTCGTGAATCTCAAGTGAAGATAAAGATTCGGAGTGCAAGGGTTATTGTCGTTAACTCTGAGGGTGATTCCAAAACGAGTGTAACGAGATAATGCCTTCGGTTTCGTTCGAACCCGGAACGAACTTGTATGGATTGAATGCTTTCAAAACATCATCAGGTGGAAGATGAGCATTCTAAGTGATGTGTTCTGATTAAAGGTAATCGTGACCTCAAGCCTCATCAACCGGGAATGGCTAAAACAGGGGAGGTGCAGCAAGGCTTCGTGGGTAGCGCCCACTGAGAGTAAGGTCATCCCTGTCTAGATGTCCCTTTCTATTTCGACTTAGTGGTACGGTTGCAGTACACAACCGTGGGGTGATTTTATTCGGAATTATCCAGTAAGGGATGGTTCCGGCTTTGTGTTGCAGGGGAGTGGGCGTACTCCTCGGTACGGTGATCTAGGCCACGTACTGTGACGGGCGGTACCCCAGTAGCCCTGCCATTGTATGGAAATCCAATTTCCAATAAGTGATAACGGTCTTGATTGTATATCTATGTATGCTGGAATTTAATAATGTAACAATTTCAGCTATTTCATATTTATTTGAAAACCCTAGACCTATTATAATATAACCAGATTTCCTATCAAGTTTTGGTTAGCGTAAGGTAAAAACTTTTCCATGTTTATGTGTGGGAAGTCTTACGTGATACCTTTTGATTTCAAAGGTTTTGAAGTTAAGTAAGTTAACCCGTTTACTCACACCAGACCCATGTCTGACCCAAGTGTTTATTTCTGTTTTATATAAACTCTTGGGTACTCAAATTTTTACGAGTAGCCAAGGGAGTCAGGTTTGCTTTGACGAATATTCTGGAGGAGCAATGGAGCAGGAGGCTTCGGCGTTCGTAGATATAGAATTCCGCTGTGTAGATCTCTGTGATAGTGTTTGTATTGTATTTGAGTTGTAATGTCTAGACAGATGTTTATAACTGTCTAGTATGTGATGTATATGTTGTATAACTCTGATAAGTGTTGTATATTGTGTAATACTTTTGTTATTAATATAATTTATTCGTTCCGCTGTGTGAGATTCTGATGTTGTTTCTTTCTTTCTTCTCTTCTTTTCTCTTTCTATCCCTTTCTTTCTTATTAGCGATGCGACTTTCTGGTCAATGAAAGTCGGGTCGTGACAATACCCGAATGATCTTATAGATTAGAAAAAATCGTTATGGGTTGAAATGATAGACCCAGGCGATTTTATTGATTCGAAACTATAATTTGGGATACAGGTTGAAATGATATATAACCAGAAATTTATAAATTTGGGTTGAAATGATATATACACTAATCACTTGACCATAGGGTAGAAAACTATATACGGACACCGTTGGTCTATTTTAAAGTATGTTTTGATTAAATAAATTGATTTTTTTTTTAAAAAAAGATTTATTTAAAATTTTATTTTCGAAAATAAAATAAAATATATTTTTTAAAAGTTAATTTATTAGTTAGGGTTTTTAAAAGTAAATTTTCAAATTTTTGACTTATAATTTAATTTAATCTTTAAAATATATAATTTGATATTTGATTTGTAAAATATAAAATAAAATATTTAAAAAAAAATTAATAAAATAATTAATATAGATTTAAAGGATTTGTTTAAAATTAATTTTATTTATTTTTAGCAACTTTAAAAAAATAAGGGATGAGAAATTAAGATTAAATTATAAATTTAATTTAATTAAATGAATTAGATCAAATAGGATTATTTAATCTATTTGGTTATGGATTTTCCAAAGATATGATTTTGAAATGTAGATAATTTAAGGTGATAGAAGTTGTAAGTTAAATGTTCAAAGCTAAAATATAATTGAAGTTATATATTTTAGTAATTGATTTAAATTGTAACTTAAGATTTTATTATTTAAAATATTTTATAAAAATGACCACGGTGTGAAATAAGCGTTTGGTTATTAAAGAGACCGGGATTGGATATTGTCATACTTTCTGCCAATACCGAAAACCACTTTAACAACTGTGCACGTAGTGGAGAATCCAGAATGAAGTAGGATGGTTTGGCGAACACTACTGGAATGAAGTAAGAGAATGATGATTGATAGCCTTGACTTTCAGGTCATAATTAAAATGACTAAAACAAGAGCCACGTCGAGCCAAGTGGGGTCGCTCCTCCTATCGAACATGTACCTTCGAAACCATATTTAATACCTTGTGATTTGATTGGGTGCACCTTTGATTATGGGAGTGTGTCTCGAGGTGGGCGGTAGTAGCTGCTATGCATTACCACCAGTCTGGATTCGCAAAACGGTAGTATCCTATCCTGGGCATTGCCTCGCATGCCTTGTCATATTTATCCTGATCGAGCCCACTATGACTTTGGTTTGTATCGTACATATGGAGTGCTCACTAAGTAAACCACCGGTTTGGTGGAGCTTATAGTATCTGTATAGACTATGGTATTTATATAAAAATGTGTTAAGGGGGATATGGGTAACGCTTTAACGCTACTTTAATACTTTACATTACTGTAGACCTTTTCTATGTAGCGTATTTTATTATGTATGTAGATAGTTTAGCGGATCCTTAAAGGATGTAAATCCTAAGAATCCTTTGAGTTATTGATGCATTTCACTTGTACATTTCACTTGAGTTGATTTACTAGCATAAGAATGTTAATCCTGACTCAAGTGTTTTGTTTTTGCTTTATGCTCGGGTCAGCCTGAGAGTCACAGCATTCTAGATTCATCTTTGGAGCTGGAGAATAGTTGGAGATTTATTTATATATCTGCTTAGCTATTTCCTATTTCAGTTATTTCCATTTCTGACTTTGATATTTGCTTATGTATTAGCAAATTTCTATGTATTTGGGATTTATGTTTTATTTGCTTTAGACTCTGATGTTGTAGTAGCTTCATGGACTACTATGTTTGTTTATTCCGTTGCTTATTGTTGTAATACTTTGTGTTTGTGATTCTGTGATTATTTCATAATTACCTCAAATTTATATAACAATCTGCTGTTTTGAAAAATTCAAGTCAGACATGTGTGGTTTATTGTCGATTTGAATGGTTCAAAATAGCGGGTCGTTACACAATATCACATATAACAGGAGTGTAGTAGCGTCAGAGATGTTTACAGGGTTTTACATCTCCTATCCAGTGTATAACGTGCGTGCAACAACTCGAGAGATGTTATGGGATTTTCCATCTCTTAAGGATCCGTCAAAATATCTATATATAGTAGAATACGCTATATATGTAATGTATAATCAGTAAAATAAATATTTTTCTTAGCGTTAAGGCTTTACATTAATCCGCCTTAACACGTTTTTAAGCATTGTCGTACAGTTTGCATATAACGCCCCAGTAGCACGTCGGGGGATAGGAATGCGCCGTGATACGACAATACTAAACCAAACTCGTAATGGTCTCGTATAAGGATAAGAGTATGACAAGGCACGTGAGGCAATGCCCAAGGTAGGATACTACCACTTCGGGTCGCAGGGCTAGTGTTAACGCATCATAGCCACAATCCCCCACCGCGTCCATCCATCCCATATCGAGACAAAGGGAGGTCATCCCAAATCAAGGTGCATCAATCGAAACCAACATCAAAGGTAATAGTATGGACCAAGTCCAAGAATAAAATCAAAAAACGGATGTCCGCTAGGGGTAGCTAGCCCACTTGGCCCTGTCAAGCCATCCTATTTTAGTCATTTCAAATTGGCACAAGTATCGGGGTCTATCCATCATCGTTCTCTTTCTTTAAATCCAGCAAACGTACACCAAATCCAACCACTTCATTCTGGAGTCTCCTCCGCATGCACGGTTGTTAAAGTGGTTCAAATATTGACAGAGGGTATGCCAATAAGAGGCCCCGGTCTCTTTAACAACCAAATGTCATTTTACACACCGGTTGGTACTTTTACATTTTGAAAACGATTCATACTTGATACCAAAATATCATATTCGCTTCAAAAATATCTTTCAATTCAAAATATCATATGCTATTTCACTTCAAAAAGCATTTTTGTCTCAATATCTAAATTTCACTTCCAAACTTGTTTCGAATTTCCATTTAGGTTATAACTACATTTTAACCTAAATCGCATTTAAATCCACGATTTAAATATAAACATTCCTACCTTGACCGGTTTGAATTTTTAGAAAATAGTTTGAATAGTTTTAAATAGTTTAAAAGTTAAAATAGTTTAATATAAAATAGTTTGAGTATTGAAAGTGGTTTATGTAGTAAAATAGCTTGGAAAATCAAAATAATTTGAATATTTAAAAAGATAGATTTTAAACTGTTTATATTAAAATAATTTATTTGAAAATAGTTTCAAATCAAACTGCTTCTTTACATTTCAACAAACCTGGACTCAGGTCCAAATTCCAATCAAACCGATTCAATTTCAAATCTTCCAATTCAAATCATCTTCGGTCTCAATTCAATTCAAATCGAATCAATTTCGATTTCAATCTAAATCAATTTCAATTCGAAATAACTTCAATTTCGATTTTCATTCATTCGATTCAAATAGTTTAAGTTCAATTCAATTCTCAATTCTAAACCATTTTAGTTTAGATAAAGTTTGGATTCAATTTCAGAACATCGATTTAAATCATTTAAATCAAATTAGCTTCAAAGTTCAAATTTTAGATTCAAATCTTTAAATTAGTTCTATTCGGAGCCCAAGTTTGAAATGTCCATTTAAATTACTTCTACTTGGCAATATTTCAAAGTTCGAATAAAAGTTCAAAACCTTAAAGCAATTTAATTTCCATAATTCAAGTCAAATTTCGATTATAACTTCAAATTTCAAATCAAATTCTTTAACCAATTCCTTTAACCAATTTCACTTCCAACATTTCAAAACTTGAATTGAAAATAATTCAATTACCATATTTCAATTCAATTTTATTTTTATAAAACAAAATCATTTGAATAAATCCAAATTCAAGAATTTAAAATCGTTAAATTTAACCGATCCGATGTCCGTATATAATTTTATATCCTATGGCCAAGTGATCGGTTATTTCGATTTTTAATTTCAGGGATGGATATATATTATTTCAATCCAAATCAAAGTGTCATGGGTATATATCATTTCAACCTATTTCTTAATTTATTTGAAATAATTCAATTTACAGTTTTATATACTGTCAAATAATATACAGGGTGATAACAGGATATATAAAATAAATAAACATCCAATCGTCCAAAATATCAACCAAAAGGCATCAATCACAATCAACATCCAAAACAGCCAATAGTTAACTAGTTATTAAATATCATATTTTTAACTAGCATTTTAATTTCAATTTCACTTTAACTGTCGATTTTAATTCTAACAGTCAATTCATAGGTCAATTTAAATGTCAATTAAATTACCAAACAACATTCAATAAAATTAAATTACTTCATGATATTAATTTAACGAACATCAGAAATATTTTAGTACTTCTTGAGCGTTTTAAAACACTCACCTTTATTTGAAACTGGAAATTTTCCAGAGTCAAATAAATACCAATCCAATGCCATGTCTTAGACTATGTCGATACGAATCTAATGTAACTCGTTTCGCTCGAATCGGACCTCGTGCGAAAAATTTATGATTTAATTAGTATAATGACATAATTAAAATTTTAATTAGTCACTTAACTAAAATAATTAATTAAATAAACCTAATCTAATCACCTGCACATCGTTCCCGCTTCTCTCCTTCTTCCCAGGCTCGAGCCTGTGCATGCAACTTTGCTTTCTTTTTCTTTCTTTTTAATTTATCATCGAACGATCGCAGCACCTCCGACCTCGCCAGCAGCCGCGCCCCCACCTGCGTCCCGCCTCGCCGACCTAATCCCACGCAGATGCGAACACAAAACCAAAAAACCCGAAAACCTGTCGCGACTTCATGCTCAGAACTTGGCGAATTCGAGGCGATTTGCCTCGATCCAACCGCACCACATGTAAATCTTAACGTGCTTTCCACTTTTGCTTTTGGAATCGTTTGATTTCATTGAACAGATTGAGAGAAATCAAGGAAAGAAGATTGGTGATTTTCAGCCATTAAAATCGTACAAAGAGGAATGGCAGAGCTTAGGGTTTGCAAGACTTAAAATGAATAGCCTTATATATAAATTTCCGACCCGATCTATCCACGAAGATTCCGAACTCCAAACGAAGTGTGCCGTCTGGCGTTCTATATGTTATACCCCTATTTCAAACACAATGGAATAGGTATCGAAAGCCAATTCCATCATATTCATAAGATAGCATTTCAAAATCCAATTATTTTAATTAAATTCCTTAATTAATTTCTACGCATTTCAAGCTCGCACGGCCAAACTATAAATCCGATCGTTACGAAACTTGAAATCTAATAATAATTCACTATTACGGATCCGATGAAACTGGTTTCTCAAAATCCAAGACAGTGTCCAAAAAGACTATTTTTACACGTTAATTAAAACAAGAAATTTCCAAAATCAATTTATTAATTTTTAAATTAAATTTTAAAAGTTAACAATCTACGTCCTCGTTTAAATAATATTTAAACCAACTTTCAATATCATTTTCATTCATATTAAATTCAAGATTCAATTATTTAAATAATTTTCGATATTAAATTTAATCAATTTAATTATCCAATAAATCATTATAATTGAAATATAAGTTATTTAATTTAGAAAATTTAAATTATAAATGAATTAAAAAGATAAAAAAACCACTACACTTAGTTCCACTTCTTTATTTAAAGTATTTTATTAATCCAATTTCGATGAATTCCAAAATTAGAATTTTAATAATTCCCAATATTAGATTTCAAATGAATTTTAGTTATCAAACAATTATTATATTTTCATCTAAATAATTCAACATTTATTATTCAATCCCAACTATTGATTATAAATACATTCAATACATAAAATTTCATTTCAATACTTGTTATTGCCTAAATCTTCGAAACTGGTTATTTCAAAATTTTATTCGAGTTCATATTAAATAAATTACATAAATAAAATATAAAATTTTATTTCCAACCATTTTAATTCAATAATTATATTAAATTTAATAATTTAAAATAGTTAAAATACAGGTCGTTACAATCTCCCCCACTCAAAACTTTTCGTCATTGAAAAGGGGTTAAGTAAGATATTTAACATACGATATATATTTTACTCAAAATAATCAACTTACGAAACTTTAAAGTCTTATTTGCAAAACCTTTACTATGCTTCTACTACACCATTCCGATATCGGCTTTATGGAAATTAAAAATTATTTTATAAAAACAAGTTATTAAAATTTTAAAATCTCAAAAATTTTCTAACACCCGGATTTACGGAAAATTTCGGCAGCGTCTCATTTGCGCGGCTCGATCGTAAAAATTTACAGTACACATATATATGTCAAATATACATCTCGTCTCAATAATGAGGCATCTCATATGGAAAAATATAAAAGTGCGGTATGTAATCCAAGATATGTGCCTTATTATTATTAATACGAGCGAGTTCGCTCATATTAAGCAAGCAAAAGCAAATCAAACCGCGTATACGTCCAAAAGATCTTCGTATGTACCTATCTCAACTCAATTTAGAATATTAGTCATGTATAAGATATAGAAACATGCATGAGTTTAATAGAACCATATAACATAAAATCTGAATCCAAACCACAAATACGAGCATGAATACACAACATAACAATCGTATGTAGCCAAAAGCAGTAATAACAATGATTTGCAACAAAATAAACCATCCAACAAATAATACTCATCCAATTAATTCATAATGATATGAATTTACATTATTCAAAGTTCATGGTTAATTTATACACTTCATTTCTTATTAACATCCATTCTTTATTAACATTTAATTAGTTTGCTTCAAATTTATTCACATCAATTTCATTTACATTCAATTTATTCAAATTTAATTATTTCACTTTTTGTTTAACACATTCATATCAATTCATTTATTGACCATTTTATAAATCATTTCATTTAACCTTACTTAAATTAAATTTTATTTCATTACCACTTAGTATATTCTCTTCGATACTAATATCATTTATAACCATTTCATAAAACCATTTAAGTTTATTACAAACATTTTATATAACGCGATTCATTTATTATTACTTCATAACTTAAGTTCATATTAATTCATTGATTCACCTCATTAGTTCATTTCATTAATTCATATCATTTACTTTACTTAAGTAAATTTTATTTTATAATTCAAATTCATATTAATAAATTTTTATCTTTTTATCACAATCAATTTCATTCAACTTTACTTATGTTAATTTCCATCTTATAATTCATTTCATTAACTTATTTCATTAATTCATTCCATTCAACTGGACTTAAGTAAAATTTCATTTCATAATTCTAATTTCAACTTTCTTATTTCATTAATCAATTCTTAAGTTTATAATCATTTTATACAGATGTATCTTCCTTTACACAATATCATTCAAATTATAATTATCTTAGAAAGCTACAACTAAATCTTAAAACATTCTTTGCAAATTTATTTCTTATTTTACAAATAATTTACAAAGATATGATTTAATTTATTATTTGTTTACCTTCTCTTAAGTTCATATCTAAATAGCAATTTCTTTTTACTACTCAAATTATTCATTTAACATTTCTTAGAACATTTGCCTTGCCAAAAAAACATTTCTTAGAACATTAACTAAGTGTATAACATTTCTTTTAACAAATGTAACAACCCGTGATTGCAATTACCAAATAATAAATTAAAATTGTGATTTTTATTTAATTGGAGCTATTAATGAATTTTTAATGTGGCTAATTTGTTCAAAATTTAGTTATTTTTAATAAATTAATACTTTTGGGCTTAAGTGTGAAATGGAGCATTTTATGGCAATTAATTAGGGAAATTTGAAATTTATAATATTGCAAAATTTTATATGTGTAAAATAGTGCAATATTTGATTTGGGAATTTAATTTGCAATTTTATTTGCAAAATGGTGATTTTTGGCTAATATTATCTATAAACGGTGTTTTGGGAAAATTAGGGGTTAAAATGTGAAATATTGTTGATATAGGATTTTATGAAATGGCTAAAAATAATTGTTAACAACTTTTCATAATTTTCTATGGTTTGAAATGTATTTAGTAATTTGTATGTAGATTGTACTTAGAGAAAATTGCCTATCTATATACACATGAATAATACTAAGTCCTAATGGGTATTAAACCCAATAACCCTAACCATTAGCCTATAAATTATCTTTTACTCTCCCATTTCAGCCAACACTTAATTTCATAACCACTAAACCCTAATTAGAAAGCTCCTAAACCTAGCCATGGCCTCCTAAGCAAAACTCCAATCTACACCAAATCAAAGAGAGTTAATCCAAACCATTAAAAGAGGTAATAGCAATCACAAAACCCACCTCTAATTAATTCTTTGATTTCTGAAATAAATTAGTAATCATTGTTTTTGTGCATTTTCATTGACTCAAGCTCATTGATCTTAATCTTCTTGCTGGGGATTGTTAATCTTTGTGTTTGATCATTCTCTTGCTTGGTGAAAAGTAATAAATGCTAGCTAGAAACCCATTTGATATTTGCTATGGTTGGAAAGCTGAGATCATGATCTTCAACCCTGCAAAATTTGGTTAAGATCTGGGTGCGATTGATACTTCATTTTTATTGCCAAAGTAGCACCAAGAAACTGTTTTGAAAAACAGTGATTAAATTTAGTTCAAACGTCCAACTTCGCGACCTCGCTGCGAGCTGATCCGATGTTGGATTTTATCGATTTGGGTCTTGATGGAAAGATGAGGTCGAGATCTTCAATCCTGCAAAATTTGGTTAAGATCTGGATACGTTTAATACTTCATTTTTATTGCCAAAGTAGCACCCAGAAACTGTTTTGAAAAATAGTGATTAATTTTAGTTCAAAACGTCCAACTTCGCGACCTCGCTGCGAGCAGCTCCAATGTCGGATTCCATCGATTTCAGTCTCGTTGGAAAGTTGAGGTCGAGATTCTCAACCCTGAAAAGTTTGGTTTAGATCTGGGTGCATTAGATACTTTGTTTTATTGCCGAAGTAGCACCCAGAAACTGTTTTACAAAAGTGATCATTTTCAGTTATCGTCGGATCAACTTTGAGACGTTGCCATTTCTTCGTTTCAAGTCGGAACCAAACGATTCTTCTTGCATACCAAAGTAGGAGTACTATAATATGCTCCTGCAAATTTTCATCAAGATCTGGGTTCATATGTCCCTTTGACCATGTCGTCAAAGTTGGACCTTTGCACTGTTTTGACACGGCAGAGTTTTGTGATTTTTGTCCGACTTTGAGACTACGCCGTTTCTTCGTTTCAAGTCGGAATTGCCCGATTCTTTTTGCAGTTTGGAGTAGGGATGTTGTTCTACATGCCTGCCAATTTTCATGCCATTTTGACTCGGTTTTCAGGTTCAAATCTGCCGTCGAACTAGTGACTTCGACTTGTTTTCAGCGATTTATACTTAATATAATTTCGACTATTTTTCTGAGTTTTTCCGATTTCTTTGAGATTTGTCTCTAGGTTTCGTGCACGGATTTTATAAATCATTTTAAAGTGATTTTCCATCAAATTAGCTTTTGAAACTATTATTTAGTATTATTTTAAATATTAAATTAATTACTCCATAATAGGAGGATTTCAAAGGCTATTTCTAAAGGGGTTTTCAAACGATTAAAAATCGGCTTTCTTCAACTATTTTCTAAGTAAAATATACACTCTTCTGCACTTCGAGCGAAGTGGAAAGATGATTAAATGGTTAGGTAAAACACGGACCATGAATCTGCGCGTTTATCTTTCCGATTAATCCCCGACCTATTCGATTGATCGTTTTGGCCTAGTTTATCGATGACATGAGGTGAACTTTTTACTACTTTGAGTGTGGAAGCTTACGATTGGTTAGTAAACCGTTTAGTGCGAACGTTGGGGTATGGGACTCACGTTACTACTTTACGTGTTCCTTGCTAAGAGTTCGTGACACATTCCTACCGTTAGTGGTAAACGAGTACTGGGCCTACGAGCCTTTACCACTACGGCATGTTTCCTGAGTGATACCTCTAGGATAGTGTCTTCGGAGTGTCTCCTTCTGGCTTATCACCTTCTGGATAGTGTCTTCGGACTGTCTCCTTTAGGTGTTGCCCCTTAGCTAAAGTGATGGGTGTGTCACTGGGGTATATTTCCTGTGTAATTGAGTACAGTACTAGCGCGCTAATGTTTTCCTGTGCGATTTATATTCCCTCCTGTAGCGCCATTCAGTGATGGTTTTATGCAACCACACGATATAAGCGCGACTACCTTTATGGAACTTGTTTTATGCCTACACTGGCACTTGTGTTTATGTTATGCCGATGATATGAGGCTTGTTATACATCTCTACTTAGATGTTTGTTTCTTCCCTATTTGAGAGATTTTGGTCTTTATTACCATGATATATGTTTCTCTTTTGGAGATTATTATGTTATTTGTTGCCTCGTTATCTTATCATGATTATTGTTCAGTTTATCTATCTGATTTGTTTAGCTAGCCTGACCCGAGTATTTTATGCTCGGGTCGGACCGAGTTGTTTCAGGTTAGGTCGCTTTGGACTTAGCATGCTTCGGTGCTTCCGCTTTGGATATATCCGCTATACTATAGATAGCTTTACTTGTTATCAATCCTTTATGATACTATGATATTATGACTATCTTGTGTATATTCTTTTGACTCACGGATGTGTGAGTAGTGGCTTTGTACCCACTTTTATATTTGGATCTGTACTTGATGTTGTATTGTGCTGAGACTATTTGCTTATTATCTGATGTTGTTCTATGATGATGTTCATTTTGCTATTATGCTTTGTTCTGATAGATCTTTTAGCCATTGTAGTTTTGCTTTAAGTATTTATTGAATATGTCGAACCACATGAGATGAAAAAAAATAGATTCCACTTTTCGACGTGTTCAGTAGATAGTTAAAGTAAGATTACACATGGTCGCTTCCATTATACTCCATTGTCCGCCTTAGCAGATGGTATTATCCATATAATACTCTTTGTTAATGAGGCTCTTGGAGTTGGGCGTTACAGCTTGGTATCAGAGCCAGGTTCAAAACTAAGTATAATAAACACAGAACAGTAACACTTAGCATAATACATCCTAGTATGCTTCAAATATTACAAAGCCCTTTCCTTATGACATTGGATAGATAAGTTAGGAATATGTTTAGGAATACATTTATACTCCGTAGTATTCCAATTTGAATTATCTATCTTTGAATCGTGCTTAACTCGTATCTTATCTTAACTTTCAGTATGTTTGGAAGAGGTAGGACCCGTCGTTCTGCGGATGCTGAGCAATCCGGTGACCCACATCCGGGAGGCGTTTTTATGACTACCGATCAGATTATGGAGCTTGTTCAGAACACTCAGCCTTCTATTCCAGTTTCTGATGCACCGCGCAAGTCTGCCTTTGCGCGCCTTTGTAGTGATTTCTCACATCTCGGGGGCAAGCCGTTCAATGGCTCCGAGTCTGTTCTTGAGGTCCAGGAATGGATCCGCGTATGCGAGCACATCTTTTCTCGCATGACTCTTCCTGATCATGACAGAGTTCTTGTAGCTTCCAGTATGCTTCAGAACCGCGCTTTGGATTGGTATGAGCTTCTCATTGCCGAGGTCGATGAGACCACTCTTACTTGGGCTCAGTTCCGTGAGCGTTTCGTGCTCAAATTTGTTCCGGAATCTGAGAAGATCTCTCTTGCCTGCCGCTTTATTGATCTTAAGCAAGGGAAATCCACTGTTTCTGATTATGTTTCTTCTTTCGAGGCCCTGTCCAAGTATGGCCTCGAGTTCATTAGCACACCACATAAGAAGAATCTCAAATTTGTTGAGGATCTGAAGAAGTACCTCAAGAAGCAACTGATGCTTCAACTCAAGCTTTCATTCGAAGAGCTTGTAGATTCGGCGCTTTACCTTGAAGTAGTCGAGAGGGAGAAGGATAGTGATGAGGATGTTGAGGTGCCCAAGCTCCCCAACAAGAAGAGGTTTTTCCACAAGCCTAATTCTTCATCTTCCCAGAAGAAGAAGAAGAAGTTCATCAGTTCTGGTTCTGGTTCTCAACCTCAGTCTCAGCCTAGTGGAATACCTTCCATTCGGAAGTGTTTCAACTGTGGATCTACCGACCATATGGTTAAAGAGTGTCCAAACCTCCTATCTTCCGCTATTGTAAGAAGGAGGGTCATCTTATTTCCGCTTATCCTACTGCACCTCCTAGATCTGGCAAGCTTAATGTTTCCAAGGCTCCTGTATCTTCATCTCAGCCTCGAGGTACGCATCCTTCCTTTCTCAAAGGTTCTATTTTATTTCATGATCAGTCTATTAGAGTTCTCTTTGATACGGGTGCTTCTCACTCATTCGTATCAAAGGAACTTGTTGATATTATGTCTCTGGATGTTTCTTGTTTGGTTTCTTCTCTAAGGATTGTGAATCCCATTGGCGGATCCATGACCCTTAGCTTGCTTTGTGAGAATGTTGATATTGATCTTTGTGGCTTTTCTTTCCGTGCGAATCTGCACGTTATGGCTTATTTGGGTTTTGACATGATATTGGGGATGGATTGGCTCATTCGATACGATGCCAAGATCATTTGTTCTGAGCGGGTACTATTTCTTAGTCACCCTGACTCTTCCGCTCAGTTAGCTCTTGTTCTTCGGGATGTAGATATCTCCGAAGCTTATCTATGTGCTCTTGATTCACAAGATGACGATTGTGATATATCTCGTATTCCTATTGTTCGAGATTACCTCGATATTTTTGAGCCAGTTTCGAGTTTACCGCCTAAGCGGGCTATTGAGTTCCGTATTGATCTCATTCCCGGTTCTCATCCAGTTAGTCGTCCTCCCACGAGGATGTCTACAAAGGAGAATGAGGAACTCAAGAAGCAATTAGTTGAACTCGAAGCAAATCATTTTATTTAGTCCAGTTCTTCGCCGTGGGGTGCCGCGGTGGTCTTCGTAAAGAAGTCTGATGGTTCTCTTAGGCTTTGCATTGATTACCGCAAGCTTAATGAGGTGACTATCAAGAATCGTTATCCATTGCCTCGGATTGACGATATGTTTGATCAATTAAGTGGTGCGAAGGTCTTTTCTCAGCTTGACCTTGCCACAGGATTTCATCAGCTCCAAGTTGTGGATGATAGTGTGCCACTTACAGCTTTCCACACTCGATATGGTTCATTTGAGTGGTTAGTCATGTCGTTCGGTTTGACAAACGCTCATGCATTCTTTGTCGATCTCATGAGTCGAGTATTCCAGTAATATCTCAATAAGTTTGTTCTTGTATTCATTGACGACATTCTGATATATTCTAGATCCGAGACAGAGCATACCCATCATTTGAGGATTGTCTTGGATACACTTCATCTTCATCATCTTAGAGCCAAATTCTCCAAATGCCAGTTTTGGGAGAATGAGGTTAGGTTCTTGGGTCATGTTGTATCTTCTGAAGGCATATCTGTCGATCCCGCCAAGATCGAAGCCATTCAGAATTGGAAGCGACCCGAGAATGTGCATGAGATTCGTAGCTTCCTGGGACTGGCAGGTTATTACCGCCGGTTCATAAAGGACTTTTCCCGTGTTGTGCTTCCATTGACTACCCTTACACGTAAGGGCGTCCGTTATATCTAGTCAGACAAGTGTGAAGATTCTTTTCAGCGATTGAAAGAACTTCTCACTCATGCTCCTATTCTTGTGGTTCCCGAAGGAAACCACGATCTTGTTTTCTATACTGATGCATGCGGTAGCGGTCTCAGTGTCGTTCTCATGCAGAAGGATCGGGTGGTTGCTTATGCTTCTAGGCAACTACATCCGAATGAGGTTCGCTATCCTACTCATGATCTTGAGTTAGCTGCCATTGTCTTTTCCTTGAAGATTTGGCGCCATTATTTATTGGGCGAACGTTTCATTCTTTATACCGATCATAAGTCCTTGAAATATCTCTTCACTCAAAAGGATCTTAATATGAGGCAGCAGCGATGGCTTGAGTTCCTTGCCTCATATGACCTTGACATTCAGTATACCCCTGGCAAGGGTAATCGTATAGCAGATGCGCTTAGTCGCAAGCGTTCGGCTGTAGTTTCTATGATGATAGCCAAATGGGATATTCTTGAGACATTATCTATTTGTGATATTCGTGATCGAGCTCCGCCTCCTGATTCTCCGATATTATTATTCGGTCTGGAAGCTCGACCTAGCTTATTGGATCGCATTGCCCATGCTCAGCGGCAAGATCCAGATTTATTGCCTTTCATTCACCTTGTTAAGACTGGATCCAGTGATGAGACGTCATTGGATTACAGTATTGATTCTCATCAGTGCCTTCGCAAGAAGAACCGTGTTATTGTGCCTTCTGATTCTGCACTTAGGCGTGACATTCTTGACAATTGTCATCGTACTAAGTATATCATTATCCTGGTTTTCTATCTTCATCTGTTTCTGGTGAGTATCTTTACTTCACCTTTGTTTGATTTATTTTGAGGATTAGATGTTATAGATAACTTCCATATTTAAGGAATCGCGGGGACGCAATTTTATTAAAGGGGGGAGTCTGTAACAATCCGTGATTGCAATTACCAAATAATAAATTAAAATTGTGATTTTTATTTAGTTGGAGCTATTAATGAATTTTTAATGTGGCTAATTTGTTCAAAATTTAGTTATTTTGAATAAATTAATACTTTTGGGCTTAAGTGTGAAATGGAGCATTTTATGGAAATTAATTAGGGAAATTTGAAATTTATAATATTGCAAAATTTTATGTGTAAAATAGTGCAATATTTGATTTGGGAATTTAATTTGCAATTTTATTTGCAAAATGGTGATTTTTGGCTAATATTAACTATAAACGGTGTTTTGGGGAAATTAGGGGTTAAAATGTAAAATATTGTTGATATTGGATTTTATGAAATGGCTAAAATAATTGTTAACATCTTTTCATAATTTTCTATGGTTTGAAATGTATTTAGTAATTTGTATGTAGATTGTACTTAGAGAAAATTGCCTATCTATATACACATGAATAATACTAAGTCCTAATGGGTATTAGACCCAATAACCCTAACCATTAGCCTATAAATTATCTTTTACTCTCCCATTTCAGCCAACACTTCATTTCATAACCACTAAACCCTAATTAGAAAGCTCCTAAACCTAGCCATGGCCTCCTAAGCAAAACTCCAATCTGCACCAAATCAAAGAGAGTTAATCCAACCCATTAAAAGAGGTAATAGCAATCACAAAACCCACCTCTAATTCATTCTTTGATTTCTGAAATAAATTAGTAATCATTGTTTTTGTGCATTTTCATTGACTCAAGCTCATTGATCTTCATCTTCTTGCTTGGGGATTGCTAATCTTTGTGTTTGATCATTCCCTTGCTTGGTGAAAGGTAATAAATGCTAGCTAGAAACCCATTTGATATTTGCTATGGTTGGAAAGCTGAGATCATGATCTTCAACCCTGCAAAATTTGGTTAAGATCTGGGTGCGTTTGATACTTCATTTTTATTGCCAAAGTAGCATCAAGAAACTGTTTTGAAAAACAGTGATTAATTTTAGTTCAAACGTCCAACTTTGCGACCTCGCTGCGAGCATGTCCGATGTCGGATTTTATCGATTTCAGTCTCGTTGAAAGATGAGGTCGAGATATTCAACCCTGCAAAATTTGGTTAAGATCTGGGTGCGTTTGATACTTCATTTTTATTGCCAAAGTAGCACCCAGAAACTGTTTTGAAAAACAGTGATTAATTTTAGTTCAAACGTCCAACTTCGCGACCTCGCTGCGAGCAAGTCCAATGTCGGATTCCATCGATTTTGGTCTCGTTGGAAAGATGAGGTCGAGATCTTCAACCGTGAAATGTTTGGTTTAGATCTGGGTGTGTTAGATACTTCGTTTTATTGCCGAAGTAGCACCCAGAAACTATTTTACAACAATGATCATTTTCAGTTATCGTCGGACCAACTTTGAGACGTTGCCATTTCTTCGTTTCAAGTCGGAACCAAACGATACATATTGCATATCAAATTAGGAGTACTGTACTATGCTCCTACAAATTTTCATCAAAGTTGGACCTTTGCACTGTTTTGACACAGTAGAGTTTTGTGATTTTTGTCCGACTTTGGGACAACGCCGTTTCTTCGTTTCAAGTTGGAATTGCCCGATTCTCTTTGCAGTTTGGAGCAGGGATGTTGGTCTACATGTCTGCTAATTTTCATACCATTTGGACTCGGTTTGCAGGTTCAAATTTGTCGTCGAACTAGTGACTTCGACTTGTTTTCAGCAATTTATACTTAATATAATTTTGACTATTTTTCTAAGTTTTTCCGATTTCTTTGAGATTTGTCTCTAGGTTTTGTGCACGGATTATATAAATCATTTTAAAGTAATTTTCCATCAAATTAGCTTTTGAAACTATTATTTAGTATTATTTTAAATATTAAATTAATTACTTCATAATAGGTGGATTTCAAAGGCTATTAATTCTAAATGGGTTTTCGAACGATTAAAAATCGGCTTTCTCCAACTATTTTCTAAGTAAAATATACACTCTTATGCACTTCGAGCGAAGTGGAAAGGTGACTAAATGGTTAGGTAAAACACGGACCATGAATCCGTGCATTTATCTTTCCGATTAATCCCTAACCTATTCGATTGATCGTTTTGGCCTTTTGGCCTAGTTTACCGATGACATGAGGTGAACTTTTTACTTCTTTGAGTGTGGAAGCTTACGATTGGTTAGTAAACTATTTAGTGTGAATGTTGGGGGTATGGGACTCACGTTACTACTTTACGGATTCCTTGCTAAGAGTTCGTGACACATTCCTACCGTTAGTGGTAAACGAGTACTGGGCCTACGAGCCTTTACCACTACGGCGTGTTTCTTGAGTGATACATTTGGGATAGTGTCTTCGGACTGTCTCCCTTGGGTTTATTTGCCTTTGGGATAGTGTCTTCAGAGTGTCTCCTTCTAGCTCATCACCTTCTGGATAGTGTCTTTGGACTGTCTCCTTTAGGTGTTGCCCCTTAGCTAAAGTGATGGGTGTGTCACTGGGGTATATTTTCTGTGTGATTGAGTATAGTACTAGCGCGCTAATGTTTTCCTGTGTGATTTATATTCCCTCGTGTAGCACCATTCGGTGATGGTTTTATGAAACCACACGATATAAGCATGACTACCTTGTAGAACTTGTTTTATGCGTACACTGGCACTTGTGTTTATGTTATGCCGATGATATGAGGCTTGTTATACATCTCTACTTAGATGTTTGTTTCTCCTCTTTGTGAGAGATTTTGGTCTTTATTACCATGATATATGTTTCTCTTTTGGAGATTATTATGTTATTTGTTGCCTCATTATCTTATCATGATTATTGTTCAGTTTATCTATCTGATTTGTTTAGCTAGCCTGACCCGAGTATTTTATGCTCGGGTCAGACCGAGTTGTTTCAGGTTAGGTCGCTTTGGACTTAGCTTGCTTCGGTGCTTCCGCTTTGGATATATCCGCTATACTATAAATAGCTTTACTTGTTATCAATCCTTTATGATACTCTGATATTATGACTATCTTGTGTATATTCTTTTGACTCACGGATGTGTGAGTAGTGGCTTTGTACCCACTTTTATATTTGGATCTGTACTTGATGTTGTATTGTGCTGAGACTATTTGCTTATTATTTGATGATGTTCTGTGATGATGTTCATTTTGCTATTATGCTTTGTTCTGATAGATCTTTTAGCCATTGTAGTTTTTCTTTAAGTATTTATTGAATATGTCGAACCACATGAGATGAAAAAAAATAGATTCCACTTTTCGACGTGTTCAGTAGATAGTTAAAGTAAGATTACACATGGTCGCTTCCATTATACTCCATTATCCGCATTAGCAGACGGTATTATCCATATAATACTCTTTGTTAATGAGGCTCTCGGAGTGGGGCGTTACAACAACTTAATTTTTTCTAAACATTTCTTTCACACAATTTCAATTTGAAACATTTTTATTCCTTAAGTTCAAAATTGTATAATATTCTATTACATATTCATATTTAACATTTCAACTTTTTAAACATTTCTAGTAAGTTTTTTATATTTTTTTTAGAATGTAACTGAGTGTTACATAAACTTATCTTATTCATTTTAGTTAACAAGAATGTTCAATAATTTACACATGTTTATATTTCCATTATCTTGAAATTTAAGAGTTACATTTTAACTTCTCATATTTCATTTAAATACTTAGCTTCAATTTCTTATTTCTCAATTTAGAAATTTCCAACTATTCAACAAATTCACTTTATTTCTACAACTGAAAATCATTAATTAACTGGATCTTAAGAATTCAAATAACGGGTTCATTTCAAATCATTTGAAATAATATATATACCCATATCTTTTATATATATCAAATCATATTTAGAAATTTTAAATCAAACTCTGTTTATTGAATCAAGTGCATAGTAAAGCTACTAAGTGCCCTTCCCTACTTTGAGACTCGAAAATGAATGTCGATGATGCGGCCGTCATCACCGAAATTATTTTCCAGCGAAGAAGAGAGGAGTACATGACTTATTTCCTTTTAATTCCTTTTGAAACAATTTCTATTCGTAAATATTTCTAAATAATACTAATATTATTTTCAAAATCTTAGAAAACAGTTTCAAAAGCACCGGGATTTAAGTTCTCAAATTCTCATCTTTTAAATCCTTTCTATTTATAAGCTAAATTACATATATACTTATACAATTTCATTACCATATTATGAAAACATTTCGTTAATTTACATCTTTGTTATTACAAATAATTCCTATTGTAATTAGAGTTCAATTCAATTTAATTATCGAATGCTTCGTGAAATAGAGTTCACAAAGTATTCGTTTTTAGTTTAATTCAACCAATAATCGATGATAACTAAATATCATCATCTCCTAACAAACAACATTCATTAATAATCATACAAGTTTATGAAAATTGTCGTTTTATATATAAAATATAATTTAGGTAAAATTATTTCATTTACCCGATTTTAAAACAATATTATGTCGACTTGCCTCATTTAAGTGTTTAGAAACCACTATCGATAACATGGCGTCCCATGCACCGACCAAAATTCATAAACAACTCAATGGATAAGTAAACATAATATAAAACCTTTTATAACACTAACAAGTACGCGCTCTTATATATATACACACACACGCTCTAACAAACTCATTCTAGGGTATTTCTACCCTATCTCTAATGAGTCAAACCCCACAAAGCTAAGTTTATCACTAAACCAAAGCTCTGATACCAACTATGACGATCCACATTTCGAAAGGTTTAAATCGACAATAATCCACACATGTCCAACTCAAACAATTCGAAACACAGATAATCAATGGGATTAATTAAGAAAAATAAGAAAAGAAGAAAACAAATACAGAATCTTGTAGCGGAATGACAAAATATAATAATTAAATAAACAGTTCATAAAGCTGTCTATACTTTACATTTGATTAAGATTTTACAACATTTATCAGATTTATATATATACAATAGAAAAATAGAGTAATGTAGCGGAAAAAACAATGTGGTGAAATAATACTAGTAATAATAATATACCAAATCTTTGTCTTCGTCCTCCAAAAAATAATCTTCAATGTGCTGAAAACTCAAGGCTGGCCCGAGCTTAAAGTAAAACAATACACTTGAGTCAAGACTAAAATATCCTTATGTGAGTCAAATCAATACTACATATAACAGGAGTGTAATAGCGTCAGAGATGTTTACGGGGTTTACATCTCCTATCTAGTGTATAACGTGCGTGCAATAACTCAAGGGATGTTACGGGATTTTCCATCTCTTAAGGATCTGTCAAAATATCTATATATAGTAGAATACGCTACATATGTAATTTCTAATCAGTAAAATAAATATTTTTCTTAGCATTAAGGCTTTACATTAATCCCCCATAACGCATTTTTAAGCATTGTCGTACAGTTTGCATATAACGCCCCAGTAGCACTTCGGGGAATAGAGATGCGCTATGATACGACAACACTAAACCAAACTCGTAGTGGTCTCGTATAAGGATAAGAGTATGAGAAGGCACGTGAGGCAATGCCTAAGGTAGGATACTACCAGTTCGGGTCGCAGCACTGGCGGTAACGCATAGTAGCCACGATCGCCCACCGCGTCCATCCATCCCATATCGAGTCAAAGGGAGGTCATCCCAAATCAAGGTGCACCAATCAAAATCAACATCAAAAGTAATAGTATGGACTAAGTCCAAGAAGAAAATCGAAGAACGTATGTCTGCTAGGGGTAGCTAGCCCACTTGGCCATGTCAAGCCGTCATGTATTAGTCATTTCAAATTGCACAAGTGCCGAGGTCTATCCATCATCGTTCGCTTTCTTCAAATCCATCAAACGTACACCAAATCCAACCACTTCATTCTGGAGTCTCCTCCGCATGCACGGTTGTTAAAGTGGTTCCAATATTGACAGAGGGTATGCCAATAAGAGGCCCCGGTCTCTTTAACAACCAAATGTCGTTTTACACACTGGTTGGTACTTTTACATTTCGAAAACGATTCATACTTGATATCAAAATATCATATTCGCTTCAAAAATATCCTTCATTTTCAAATATCATATTTACTTAAAATACGTTATTTCACTTCAAAAAGCATTTTCGCCTCAATATCTAAATTTCACTTCCAAAATCGTTTCGAATTTCCATTTAGGTTATAACTACATTTTAACCCAATTCGCATTTAAATCCACGATTTAAATATAAACATTCTAACCTTGACCAGTTTGAATTTTTAGAAAATAGTTTGAATAGTTTTAAATAGTTTAAAAGTTAAAATAGTTTAATATAAAATAGTTTGAGTATTGAAATTGGTTTATGTAGTAAAATAGCTTCGAAAATCAAAATAATTTGAATATTTAAAAATATAGATTTTAAATAGTTTATATTAAAATAATTTATTTGAAAATAGTTTCAAATCAAACTGCTTCTTTCCATTTCAACAAACTTGGACTCAGGTCCAAATTCCAATCAAACTGATTCAATTTCAAATCTTCCAATTCAAATCATCTTCGGTCTCAATTCAATTCAAATCGACTCAATTTTGATTTCAATCCAAATCAATTTCAATTTCAATTCAAAATAACTTCAATTTCGATTTTCATTCATTCGATTCAAATAGTTTAAGTTCAATTCAATTCTCAATTTTAAACTATTTTAGTTTAGATAAAGTTCGGATTCAATTTCAGAATATCGATTTAAATTCTAAATCAAATTAGCTTCAAAGTTCAAATTTTAGATTCAAATCTTTAAATTAGTTCTATTCGGAGCCCAATTTTGAAATATCCATTTAAATTACTTTTACTTGGCAATATTTCAAAGTTCGAATAAAAGTTCAAAACTCTAAAACAATTTAATTTCCATAATTCAAGTCAAAATTCGATTATAACTTCAAATTTCAAATCCAATTCTTTAACCAATTCCATTAACCAATTTCACTCCCAACATTTCAAAACTCGAATTGAAAATAACTCAATTTCCATATTTCAATTCAATTTTATTTTTATAAAACAAAATCATTTGAATAAATCCAAATCCAAGAATATAAAATCGTTAAATTTAACCAATCCGGTGTCCGTATATAATTTTCTATCTTATGGCCAAGTGATCAGTTATTTCGATTTTTAATTTCAGGGATGGATATATATCATTTCAATCCAAATCAAAGTGTCATAGGTATATATCATTTCAACCTATTTCTTAATTTATTCGAAATAATTCAATTTACAATTTTATATACTATCAAACAATATACAAGGTGATAAAAAGATATATAAAATAAACAAACATCCAATTGTCTAAAATATCAACCAATAGGCATCCATCACAATCAACATCCAAAATAGCCAATAAATCACAGCAGTTAACTAGTTATTAAATATCAAATTTTAACTAGCATTTTAATTTCAATTTCACTTTAACTGTCGATTTTAATTCCTAATAGTCAATTCATAGATCAATTGAAATGTTAATTAAATTACCAAATAATAGTCAATAAAATTAAATTACTTCATGATATTAATTTAACGAACATCAAAAAAATTTTAGTACTTCATGAGTGTTTTAAAACACTCGCCTTTATTTGAAATTGAAAATTTTCCAGAGTCAAATAAATACCAATCCAATGTCATATCGTATACGACGTCGATAGGAATCCAATGCAACTCGTTTGGCTCGAATTGGGTCTCGTACGAGAAAGTTACGATTTAATTAGTATAATGACATAATTAAAAATTTAATTAGCCACTTAACTAAAACAATTAATTAAATAAACCTAACCTAATCACCTGCACATCGTTCCCGCTTCTCTCCTTCTTCCCAGGCTCGAGCCTGCGCATGTGACTTTACTTTCTTTTTTTCTTTTTTATTTACCATCGAACGATCGTAGCACCTCCGACCTCGCCAGCAGCCACGACCCCACCTGTGCCCCGCCTCGCCGACCTCAGCCTACGCGCACGTGAACACAAAACCCAAAAACCTGAAAACCATCACGACTTGTACTTAGATCTTGGTGAATTCGAGGCGATTCGCCTCGATTCAACCGCACAATTTGTAGATCTTAACATGCTCTCCACCTTTTCTTTTGGAATCGTTTGATTTCATTGAACGAATTAGAAATCGAGGAAGGAAGATTGGCAATTTTCAGCCATTAAAATCATATAAAGAGGAATGGCTGAGCTTAGGGTTTGCGAGACTGAAAATGAACGGCCTTATATATAACTTTCCGACCAGATTTATCCGCGAAGATTCCGAACGCCAAATGAATCGTGCTGCCTGGCGTTCTATATGTTATACCCCTATTCCGAACACGATGGAATAGGTATCGAGAGCCAATTCCATCATATTCAAAAGATAGCATTTCAAAATCCAATTATTTTAGTTAAATTCCTTAATTAATTTCTACGCGTTTCAAGTTCGCACGGCAAACGATAACTCCGATCGCTACGAAACTTGAAATCCTATAATAATTCACTATTACGGATCCGATGAAACTAATTTCGTCGAAACTTGAGACAGTGTCCAAAAGGACTATTTTTACACGTTAATTAAAACAAGAAATTTCCAAAATCAATTTATTCACTTTTAAATTAAATTTTAAAAGTTAACAATCTTCATTCTCATTTAAATAAAATTTAAACCAACTTTCAACATCATATTCATTCATATTAAATTCAAGATTCAATTATTTAAATCATTTCCAATATTAAATTTAAACAATTTAATTATCCAATAAATCACTATAATTGAAATATAAGTTATTTAACTTATAAATTTAACTTTTAAACGAATTCAAATGATAAACCAACTACTACACTTAGTTCCACTTCTTTATTTAAAGTATTCCAATAATTCAATTTCGATGAATTCCAATATTATAATTTTAATAAATCCCAATATTAGATTTCAAATGAATTTTATTTATCAAACAATTATTTTATTTTCATCTAAATAATTCAACATTTATTATTCCATCCTAACTATTGATTATAAACACATTCAATACATAAAATTTCATTTCAATACTTGTTATTGCCTAAATATTCGAAATAGGTTATTTCAAAATTTTATTCGAGTTCATATTAAATAAATTACATAAATATAATATAAATTTTTATTTCTATCCATTTTAATTCAATAACTATATTAAATTTAATAATTTAAAATAGTTAAAAATATGGGTCGTTGCATTGAGGGAGTCTTCGAAGATGGTAGTATTTACAAACAGAAAGTTAAATTCAAGAACCCACCTCCTAAATGTGATAACCGTGTCTATTTTGGACACAATAAACTATAATGTCCCGTGGTAAAGGTATGGTCCCGTGTGGAGAAAAATGTCATAAGTGGTGAAGATAGGGCTAGTGTGAAACCTGAAGGGACTGGTGCTAAGGAGAAGGAGAATAGTAACCCATCTGGTGAAATGGAAAGCGGAGTTGCGGTTGATGAAGAGGAATTGGATAGACTGAATAAAATAGCCAAAGATATTCAGGAAGCTATAGAACAACTAAATTTGGCAAAAGCTAATGTTCAAGTGGAGATGGCAGAATACATTGCTGGTAAGGAGAGAAAATCAACACTTGGTAACAAATCAGGGTAGGATGTGCAGGAAGATGATGTAGATAAAACGACACAAATTATACATACCAACTTGAACTGCGTCAACGAAGTGGAAGTGAAGGATCTAAAAAAATCATCAAGTGTAAGGGGAATGCAACAGGCAATGGTTAGGATTGCTACTCTCTCAGGAGATAAAGGAAAGAAGACTTGTAAAATATAAATGCTGAGAGACTATGAGGAGGACACTGTGTCAAAGAAGGAGATAGGGAATCAGAGGAATATGGTGGAGAGGAACAATAATGTTGAGGAATATAAAATCAACTGAGAAATTAGTGATGATTTGAAATTGGCACAGTCAAAAGTAGTGAATACTGATCGTTATACTTCAACCACAACAGGAGCTACAACAGTACTCGTTAGCAGTCATATTGTACATATAACATCCAATGTTAGAGGAGTATCATCATCGAATCACATTTCTTCTTCTCATTTTGATGATTCCTATAATTCTAGCACTTGTCTTAATGATTTTAAATTTGTGCAGGTATAGGAGATCAAGTCTAGGGAACATCTTTTGGTAAATAATCCAAGTAGTCCCATAATGATCGAAAATAAGACAATACCCTACAAGCTCCACCAGGGACAATAAAAAAATCGATAAAGTGAATGTTGATTTACTGGTTAAAATAATCTGGTTTGGGAGAAAATAGAGAAGAAATGGGGGGAGTCGAGATCCATGACTCAAGGAGGTATGGAGCCGAGGAGTCGTAACAAACTTATCAAATAATAATACTGTGTTGGAATGTTAGAGGGCTTCACCGGCCTTTTAGAAAATTAGATGTTAGGGATCATGTGTATAGGTGTAAAGCAAGATGTGTGGGCTTGCTTGAGAATAAATTGAAATTAGATGAAACTATTGCTTGGAGTAGAAATTTTGATAGTAATTGGAAGATTATTAGTAATGTTGAGCGCTATTACAAATGCAAAATTCTGGTATTAATAAACTGTGACGTCTGGCATTTCAATATTTTTCTATGAGTGACCAACATATAACTATTATACTGAGGAGGGTTGGTCTGCCGGTTGTAGTATGTTCATTTGTTTACGGGCATAACTTTGAACAACTAAGAGAGCGGCTATGGATGCAATTTGGAGAAAGATGCTTTTAACATTTACTATCCCTAGCTGCTTGCAAGGGACTTTGATTATATTAGACATGCTAGCGACAAACTGGGGGGTAATGTAGTACTTAATAACAAAATGCAAGAAATAGACTAGTGTATGATTCGCTCGAGTCTTACAAAATCAGATTAAGGGATTTAACTATTCATGGTGTTTAGGGCTAGAGAAAAACATAATGACTAGAATCGACAAAACTTTAGCAAAATTACATAGGTTCAATGTTTTCCATTCTACGAGTTGAAATACTAGCCATCTAGTAGCAGTGACCATACTCCGACCTTGATAAACATACAACAACCTCAAGTGCAGTTGGAAAATTCCTTTAAGTATATGAATGGTTGGAGTAGTTATAAGGAGTATTAACCTCTGTTGACTGGCATCTAGAGTATTCACTTTGAAGGGAAAGCCATGTACAGACTGGTGAAGCGACAAAAAACTTGTATGGAACATCTCAAATCTTGGAGTTGGAATAAGAGGGATGGTAGGATGGAAATTCTAGAACTAAAAGAAGTCTGCGGACATTTGCAAAAGGCCCTTGAAGAGAAACATAATGTTCAAACTGCCAGTTCTCAATGAGAGAAAAATTCAACCAGGCGCTGCTCTTCAAGGTGATTATTTGGATGTGATGGAAATGGCTAAGTGTGAATGGTTATGTAATAGTGATGAACCATCTACATATTTTTATGCCAAAATGTCAAACAAACAATGTAGGAATGCCTGGAACTGGAGTTAAAGCTGAATTGTGTTAGCCGTTGCAATGTAAATGAGTTTGGTAAAGGGACAACGGCTCAGTTTGAAAAACTATACAATTTTAAATCCCCATAATATCTCCCTCATAGTACATGCGAAAAGATAATTACAAATTATGGAAGGAGTTTTCTTAATGATGCTTTTGAGGAATCAAAAGTTAAGGATGCACTTTTTCATGTTAAGGATGGCACAACAGCTTGCTTAAATGGGTTTAATGCAAGATTCTATAAGATTCGCTAGGACAAACTTAAAGGTGTTTTGGTGCAAATGATCATGAGGTGGTTGAATGAGGCACATTGATTAGAGAAAGTAACCACATGAATTTGCCTAATCCCAAAAGTTGGTTGAATGAAGCCCAACAAAATATTCACATGCGGTCGTTCCTTACCATCCTCATTATCTGTATTACCAGATGGTATTGCTTTGTAATACTCTTTAGTAGTATGAGTATAGAGATAGGGCATCACACATGACAACTTAATTCACATACCACTCTTGGTAGACGGTTCACATGGTCCAATGACAAAGAGTACCCTTCCATGGTCCGTTTAGATGGATTCTTTATTTGTGAGGATTTAGAGGATGTTCTTCCCTCAACTAATGTGCACGGCCAAGTTTGTATGAATTCAAATTATTACCCCATTATTTTGGATTGTCATGACCAAATACTTGGAGCTGAATCATAAAAAATGTTGCTAAAAGATAATCATTTCGAAAATATGGTTATTAACAAATAGATTTCCTTAGATAATTACAACATGGATAAATAGGCAAAAAAAATTTAACCATTAACTATGTGAACTAAGAAGATTTTAAAAACATTGGAGTAATAATGTTTTGGTAACGTTGGAGAGGAAAAAATAAAACATTAAACAAGCTTTTAAACGGAAACAAAACCAGTGAGAATAAACTCCTCGGTCATTTGGAAAATAATCCTTTGGTTAATTTAAAAAAGAACTATATGAGATTATGGGCAAGAAGAAACTATGTGGAAATAACAATCACACATTCAGTGGTTTAAGGATGGGGATAACAACCCTAATTTTTTTCTTAGGATGGCTAATGGTAGGAGGAGACAAATACTATTAAAATAATTAGGGTCAATGGAACTGAATACTAGAAGCAACATGATATCAACAACTTATTCATTAACAACCACAAAGAAATATTTGGCAAAAGAAGTAATCATAAAATAATGGTTGGATGGAATATACTATACCTTGAAACAAATTGATTCTTGCATGAATTAGATAGAAAATTCATCGAGTAAGAAGTTTTATTTGCGATTAAAGAGATGTCTAATGAAGGCTCTTGAATTAGACAACTTTCTAACGTTTTCTTTTGAAAAATGTAATGTATTATTAAAAGTGGTATCTTGTGATTGTTAAACGAATCTTATGACAAGATTCTCAAACTAGGTAGATTTAATTCTGCATATGTGATCCTAATCCCTAAAAAAGAGAATTTATAAGAACTTAATGATTTTAGACCTATTTTCTAACTAATTTCTTTTTCAAAATAATTACTAAAGCACTAGCTAATAGATTAAAAAAATAAAATGGATAGTTTGGTGGATAACTCGCAAAAAACTTTTATACAGGATAAAAACATAATAATTGGAGTAGGCATAAGGATTTATCAATTATTCTAGGAAAACCATACTACATTGTGCCTTTATTAAACTAGATTTCAGTAAAGTATATGATTTTATTGACCGGGGCTACCTCTTTGACACTCTAAGAGCAAGAGGGTTTAGGGAGAGATGGATCCCCTAGATTTAGCATATTCTTAAATCTTATGTGTCTACTATTCTAGTCAATGAAGTAAAAGGAACAAAACTCAATCTAAAAGGGCCTAAGGCCTGGTGATCCACTTTCACTTTTATTTTTAATTTAGCTATCGATATTTTTAGTAAAATCATTGAACTTGCATTGATAATAACATACTACAACTGAAGGAGTGTCGATGCTCCGATACATAGATGATACCATTCTCTTCTGTTCCAACTTACCCTATCATATCGTCTCGCTTAAGTTTATCCTATATAACTTTGAGCTATTATCAGGTCTTAGTATTAATTTTACAAAATCTCTATTATGATTTTGAATAGTGAAGTGGATATGGAAAATGTTGTTGCAAACACTTTGAATTGCAGTATTGCAATTTCCCATTGATTACTTGGTTATTCCACTTGGACCGTCCAAACCTGAAAAAAGGAGTCTTGAATGTTATTATTAATCAAGTAAGCAAAAATTAACATATTGGAAAGAAAATTATCTTTGAGAGTGGGTAGAATCATGTTGATCAGCTCAGTCTTCTCTTCCATTCTAATGTATTAGTTATCTTGCTACCAATTTCCCAATTAAGTTATTGACAAAATTAGTAGCAATAGAAGAATATGCTTCTAGAATATGGATCCAATTTAAACCGTTTAGTTAAATGGAATAGAGTTTGTATATCAAAATACCAAGCTAGCATATGAATTATTAATTTAAAAGATTTGAATACGACCCATTTAGGTAGATGGATTTGGAAACTCTTAAATGGTAGGAAAACCACATGGAAAGAAATCATTTCCAAATCATGTAATAACAGATCTTATAATCAAAAAAGTGAGAACAATCATATATCCTTTTTCGAAATGATGTCATTATAAAAATCATTATTTAAAATTAAAAATCAACCACAATTTACACTCAAGAGATAAAATATCTTTTTATCATGATCTTTAGATATCTCTTGTTGCCTTTAAAATAGAATTCCATGATCTCTACTTTCTCTTTAACAATAAAAATAACCTTGTTATCGAGCTTAATATACCAGATGAGATATTTGAATTGAGCATACCAGGTTAGACTCTCAACATTATATTTTGATATGGAGTGGAGCAAGAATAAAAGATACACTTTGAGGTCAATGTATAAATTTATAAACTTCTCAAGTATTAAGTTAAATCAATCGATATATATATAGAAGAGACATGTACTAACTAATTTTAAGTATATTTGTGAATTTTGATACACAATAAGTAAAACACAATAGATATGTTAAAAGCCAAAACTTTAAAAAACATTGACACTAATGTGTACTACTTTTATAATATGGACCGAAAAATAACTAAACACGTTTTTTATGAATTCACGTACACCCAACATATCATTAGTTTGTTAATTGATCTTTTTGGAATAAGGTAGAAGCATAGAGTGCCTTCACCACATGACTATTATACATATTTAATATTTTATTATAATAAAAACATAAAGAATTTTGCAAGGCATAAATTATATCATCACTTCAAGGTGTCCATAGTACGAAAGAAACCAACGAATATTTAGTAGCACATTTACTAATGAATCATCTATTCTATTGTCTACTTCCTATCACATTTGTATGTGGACAAGTTCAAGTAGAAGAAATCGGGAATGGAAAATGCATATGTGTGAATCAGATAGTGGATTCATAATTACAACACAAGACTCGGAGATATTAGCCAGCTTATGGTTGATGATGCCCATCTTTTGCTCATGAATCGGACTGTAGGCTAGCCACCTTCATTTTTTGCATATGCCATCTACTATTTATTGCATATCATTTTGTGTTGCTCAGTGTACATGTTCAGTGTGTCAAAGTTGGATCATGTGCATCAATGACGGGGTAAAAAGGGAAAAATACTTTTAATAATTTGACACTATACCTTATTTTGTGTTTACATGAATAATTTACTCATACGAAAAAGAATGTTTATAAAAAAAATTTAAAATCTGAGAAATAGATAAAAAAAATACATGTTTTGTTCAAAAACATAAGAAACATCTATTTTTTATTGTTAAAAACTGGAAAACAATATAACCTTGTGTGTGTGTCATGAACAAAAACCATTAAAATTTATTTTATAAATATATACACAAACATTATTATACGTGCAATTAAATATGGCCAAGGATCGGCTGCACCTCATTTCTGTTATACCTCTATTCCCCCATGATTCAACCACACATTCCAATTTAAATAATATACTTTCTCTCTCTTGTCATCTCACTATATTATTTAAATCAAAATGTGTGGTTGAAATCAGAGGGAATAGAGGTGTAGTAAGAATTTGGTGTGGCCAATTGTGACGACCCAAACTTTTGGACCAGTAAAAAGGCCAAAAAATCCGCCCGTTCTAAAACTACGAATGAAAATTACCAACATAATACACGATATTTAATAAATATTCAACGTTATTAAATGTATAGGATACAATTTCAATTATACATGTTATCAGTGTAATTAATTTAATCTACTAGGTGTACTTTAATACATACTAAATACAAATACAAATATCTAACGCTACATAACTCTGATGAGAGAGACAGCAATAGTCATTCCTGCAAACTAAATAAACATGTTAAATGCGGAATAAAATAGTACGCAGGAAAAATACAACAACATAAGACAATTAGCAAACAATAACAGGAAAAGGATGTATTATTACTGGGGCTGCATCACTACCACTTGCGACTACCTACGTACCCCTATCGAAACGGTTACCAAATTAGATACAGGATCAAGCCAACGTAGTTCTCCTATTCACAAATAGGACTCAAGGAGCCTACGATGCACAATCAAACAAATATGCAATTCCCAAACTACCACTTTCGCTTAATATTTACATTTAGATTTATGAAATCTGATTAACTTTATTATTTTCAAAAATAATCTCTTTTGAAAATACTTATTCGAAAATAACCTGTTCGAACTAAATTCCAAGTTTCGTTTCAAATCCCTTTGAAATAATAATATATATCTTTTACATCAAATCATATTTTTCTTCGGGATTTAAGTCAAAACCTTTTCAAAACCGGTATCAATTACTCTTTATAATAATACAGTGGTGTATTTGATATATTTATTTGAAAATCTAAAAATACTCTACTATAAAAGCATATCAAAATATATGCAACCAGATCGAGAGGTTTCTCCCAATAACAAGGCAACTGGGTCCTAGCCTTCACAAGATAAATAAACAAAGAATATCCCTCTATACAAAGAGTAGACTATACTAAGGGTTAAACCACCCTTTTGCCCACTTTTTAGTTACGGGTTACCCGAATCATCGGTAATATAACAAATCATTTTGTTTCCCGAAGTGACAAATCATTTTGCACTAATAATCACAAATACTTTCAAACATAGTAATGTTTATTTTCTCAAAATCTTTTAGAAATCAATTTCAAACCACCGGGATTTAAGTTCTCCAAATTCTTTTTATTTATAAAACACATTTTATAAATATCTTTATATATAACTCACTTTTATATAAAATCACTTCCAAAATATTAATTTCCAAATATTATATAAACACCTTTATATAAAATCAGTTCAAAGTATTTACTTCAAAATATTTCTATTTCTTTTCAAAGAAACCAATTCATTTAAAAGGTAAACATCTTTAAAATTTTAATAAACATCTTTTATTATAACTATTACTTAATCAAATATTTTCATCGAATAGCTTATGTCAAACTGTGAAATTCTAATCACAAGGTGTTCGTATCTACCCAACCCATGCATATAGATTTTAATTACTCACAAACTGGCGGAGCATAATTCAAATAGTCAAACAAACAATAATAATACATTATTATTAGCAATTCAACCAACTGAATAATAACAGATAAACCAGAATTAACTGGTATATGTAAATAAATGTCTAAATTTATATAATAGAAGAACGGGGATTTATTCTGCTAAATTGATGACATTAATGAAGTATACTTAACTCGTTTCCGATATTTAAACTTATACTATTCCTCAGCCAAGAGTGAAGCCAGGTAAGTTAGAGAACTAGTTGCATCAAAGCCTTGCCTAGACACTTCATTCTTGAATCTCATAAATAGAAAAGTCTACTCGTTGGCTTTTAGCGTTTAGCAAAGTTAATTACCTTTTTTCAAAACTTATATAATTATTTTAACATTAAACTAATTTTAAAACACTCTAATATAAGTTAGAAAACAAACCTAAAAAGATTGGAGAAGAATATATAATTTAAATATCATTTTAAACAATTTATGTTTCAAAATAGAAAAGGTGGCATTTCTAGAAATGCTATCTAAAGTTTTGTTACCATTGTCAATATTATTTTGCTACAACTTTGAGCCTAGATTACAACACTTAACAAATGATTTTTGATTCTCTCTTTTTACATTAGTTAGTATACTTTGGGTACTTGAATACCATGAAAAAAAATGCCAAAGAATATCTTTTGATTATTTTAGAGAATTTCCCAAAAACATGGTATTTTACTGAACTACACTTATAGCAACTATTTCGCTATAACTTTTTGCATTTCGTTCAACTAGCTATCAAATGAATTAGACTTCAAAAATTTCCTAATAAGAAGAATAAATTATTTACTTGATTAATTGCTAAAGAAACCTCTAAGGAAGTTTCCATAGAAATGTGCTTTATTTTCAAAAGCAGGTTATTCAAAAAGTGCCACTATAGCGACTATTTTACTTCAATCTTTCTCAACTTTGTTTTAATTCTTACTATAAATTTCCAAAACATATTGTTTGCTTTTCAAAACACTAATAGAAGTGTAGATAATAACCAAACAAGTTATTATTGAGATATGTTATTAAATCACCATTTTTATAAGTTATATTTAAGGGATTCAAAGTGCGCTTATAGCGACTATCGCTATACGGACCATTCCGTATTCAATTCAATAATTTGTGTCATTCACTTTTATACATAAATATGGTTCTAAATTCAAACCATATCACTACTAAACATGTATTAACCTATATACAAGTTAACATGTCCATTTTAAGCATTCGAATGCACTTATTTTAAACTATACTTCTCAATGGTTTAAAAGCAAATGCTTTAGCAATTTATATACATTTTAAGTATATAGTCAAAGGTTTAACTTTAAGTAGTTAATGTACATTATCATAAATAATAGCAAGCAATATTAACATGTTTATTCAACATGTAATTATCAATTTGTAAATTCATTCAAAGTGAGATTAACTCACTTTTATCAATCCATATCTCTTCCTACCAACATCCATATATAACCACACTTCACTATCATTTTCTACTCAACCAAAACATTACCTAAAACCCTTCCTTATCTTCCCTTAACCCATTGACATTATCTCTCCTCTCCTTGAACTCATGGCCATGACATGGAGGAAGGGGTTTTGCTCCCTTTCTTCCATCTTTGACTTGTTAAGAGGTGATGTCATATTGTACTAAGTATATAGGAAAAGTTTGGAGGAGAAAGGAGTTGGTTTGATATGATTTCTAGAAAGTTAGAGAGGACGAAGAATAAGATGAAGACATTATTTAGAAGTGGATTTGTGTCAAAATGAAGCGAATGTGTGTCTGTGTTTATAGAGTTTGGAAAATGTGTGGAAAGGATCTCAAAACCCCTTCCTTAACCATGAAGAAAAAGGACTTAAGCATATAAGGCCATACCCTTACACAAACATATCTTCCTTAAATCACTCCTTGATTTAGGGGTCCTTTTATTTCTTTAATTATATCATCTTACTTAATTAATTTGCTTAGGAACTAAAGTGATTTAATACTTGATAATGTGTTACATGATCACATACTAGTGTACAAATATTCGAACAACTTTTATTTAACAAAAAAGTTGATTTTTAATAAAATGTTTTCCGGACACATTTTCAGTATTTATGCAAAGTGTATATTTTTGTAAACACATTTCAAAAATAAGTTTTCTAACATTAATTATTAATTAAAAAGTGTTTAATAAGGTTATAAAATCATATTTAGTCATATTAAATCTTGGATATAAATATTTAAATAATTCAGATATTTAAACACGAAGTGTTTGAAACTCTGGATCGTTACACCGATCCTTGTCCATTAACTATATGTAACAGTGTGTGTGTGCACGCATATAATTATTAATTTATTTTTGAAATTATTTTTTTGGCTGAAAATGAAACATGATATATGTATATATGTATTTGTAATATTATAAAAGAGAATATATACCTTAGGTCTACCCCTTATCAACACGTTTTTTACTGGCTACTCCATCTTGAACCACTTTTCTTTTCTTCTTACAAGCTTAGTGTGCAAATCCTTACTTCAAGGCTTCAACTAATTTTAATAAAGGCAAAGGTTGTATACTTTTTGTGTGTTTTGAATGGGAGATGGTAGGGCTGTTTATAGCTAATGGAAATTATAACATCTACACCTTTTCCTCTTTTTTTATTTAAGATCTGACAAGATCAAATGACTCAGTCGAATATCTCATGTCCTCTCCTTATGTGATTTCCCTTTTGGCATTGGCTTCCATGATGTCGAGCCTAGTTAATATAACGTGTATTAGTTAATTAATTAATTAATCCCATACATTTAATTAAACTAATATATAATAATTAGATATATTTTTAATTAAATTTAGGGCCTCAAATAAATAATTAAATGCCATAAAAATTCAATACAATATCTGTATTAGTTTTTATTATTAAACTCGAAAATTAGGTAATAACATTGTTATGTTGACTCCCAAGCGAGACTCAACCCTCGACAATATCTGAACAATTTAAATACTAAAGCCTGCACGAACTTTGTCGAACTATCATGCAAGATTTCAGTTGCTTATAGGCGAAATCCAGTTTCTAATCATTATTAAGTTATACCTTTGTAACGATATTTTATGCACATTATTTTCATCATCACATACGGCTAAGATATCTAAAGTTTGGTGAATGTCAAAAACCCCACTAATATCTGTATTTAATTGCATAATCCATTTTAAAGTCCTTAGCTAAATCCTATAACATATATTGATTAACTGTTTTACTCTTATAAGAGATTTTGACTTTAAGTTGACCACCAACTAATATGATTCTAACCTCTACAATGAAGGAGATGAATCCTCCCTTGAACAATCTTTTACTTCAAGTAGTTCAATCGGTACCCAACCATGGTCATAATATGATTGTTATATCATGTGATTAACCATAATCAAAGTGCAGTTAGCTACTTAAGGTCAATAGTACTTTCAGGTCTTTGACTATTGCACATCATTACAAGAGATCTTCTATTTTAACTTAGTTATATTAACCTATGGAAGATTCATTGAGTCGTTTAATGATTGTCCTAAACAACCATAATTACGTAATACCTTAGTGTCCTTAATGGTCGTGAGTAATTCACTTTCCATTATATGGAGAGCATTAAGTACGCTATTCTCAAGGGATGTATCGTTATCCTTTTCTCAATACCTATTGAAAAGGAACATTTAAGGATTAGTATTTAGGGTGTTCAATTCAAAACTCATGGTTACATTTGAACCCACAATCGATAAAATACTTTACTAAGAAATTTCTACGTATATATGTTTAATTTATTCATATCATTACCTATATGACAATACAACAACACATAATAGAAGACAAAATCAAAAGCATACTCTATTTTGAACATGATTCTTATACAAGAGTTAAATTATATAATAGATTACATAACCCTTAATTCCATCAATCTCTTATTAGCACTTGGTGCTAGCTATGGAGCCTCATTCCCATACCTTTGACCGGTCTATCTAAATTAGACTGAGAAAGGGCCTTAGTGAATGGATTTGTGATGTTGTCTTTAGTATTTTTTTTCTTGAATAGTATCTCTTCGTGATTGATAAACTGTATTATCATGTGAAACTTGCAAAGGATGTGCCTTGACTTCTTTTGATTTCGTAACTCATTTGCGGTCTATGTTGCCCCACTATTGTCGTAGTACATCAGCATCGTACATTCAGTGCTTATGATCACGCCTATTTCTTTAATTAGTTTATGCATTGCGGCATCATTTAACATAATGTACTCACCCTCCATAGTCGAACCAACTACAACTTCTTATTTGGAACTTTTCAAACTAATGGCCTTTCTATTGGGGGTAAATACAAATCTTGAGACGGAGTTACTACCGTCGACATCACTTTGAAAAGTTGAGTTCAAGTACCCCTTTCATTGTTTATATATAAGAAACAAATACTTAGTAGTTCTCAAATACATTAGGATGACTATAACTGATATCCAATGATTTCTGCTCGGATTAGATTGATATTGCCTAACTACACCTGGTGCAAAAAGTGACATCTAGCCTAGTACATAACACGTCATACATGATGGATCCTATTGTCGAAGCATAAGGAATCATACTAATATACTTTTCCTCCTTTTCTGAAGATGGGGATTCTATGTTTGAAGAACAATTTCATATCACACTAGAATAGTTTCGTGCTTAGAATTTTCCATACTAAATCTTCTTAATATGGTATCTATGTATATTGGTTGGATTATCCAAATAACCTTCTAGGTCTACCTCTATAGATATTTATACCTAGTATAAAGGATGCCTTTCCCAAATCTTTCATAGAAAAATAAGTGGACAACCGAGCTTTCATTGATTATAACATTGGTACATCATTACTAATCACCAGTAAATCGTCAACGTATAAAACAAAAATGTAATAACACTATTTTGTTATTTCTTATATACACACTTACTATGTAGTTTGACCAAAACCAAACTAAATGATTACCTTGTTAAAACATTTACACCGACCTTTGATGCCTACTCAAGACCATAAATTGATCTTAATAGTCTACATGTTTTGTCACCGCTCCCACTGACTTCAAAACTCTCAAGCTGCGACATATAAACGGTCTCTTCTTAACTGTAATTTAGAAATTTTGTTTTAATCTCTATCTTCCATATTTCATAGTCATAATAAGAAACAACTACAAGTAAATTTTGAATTGATTTAAGCATGGGTGTAATAACCGATGAGATTTAGGCATATATTTTATTAATAGAGGCAAAATGGTAATTTTACAAACATTGAAATTAGGCGACGGTGTTTATATCATTGCATAGAGCTCATTTTTTGGTTAGAATAATATATTGGTTTGTCCAGATCAGAGTTTGTATATAGGAGTTACGTGTATTTTTAAGTTACGGGTTTTAATTTATTTAAAATGGGCCTAAGCCCTACTAAACAAAAAGACAATTTATAAATTATAAAACACAGGCTAAGAAGGATTTAAATTCATTCATGTACATTTCCTATTCTAGCTTCTCCTTCTTCCTCCATCTCTCTAATCTCATCTTCCTCTTTAAAATCTAAACAGATCCCTTTAATATATATATATATATATATATATATATATATATATCAAATTAATGAGCAAAGGACTACAAGAAGATACCAATTATTTGCAGATTCGAGAAACTTGTGAGGACTTCAATTCTGGATAGTGAGGGAGTCAAAGGATAATTGGTGATTTCTAAGGCTTAGCGATGTGAATTGGTGAATGGGAATTATTACTGGGCTAAATACTACCCACATGAGAGTAGTTTCATTATTTGATTGCTAACTAGGGTGAGTGGATGTAGAATTTGGATAAATTGGAGTAGGTGATAAATATTGATGCAATATGGGATTAAAGAGTGCTAATGATAATTTAATTAGGATTAAATTGGTATTATATATGAAGATTAGGGTTAAATGGTTTAATATATGATAATTAAAGTTGGATTATGGATATAAGGTTTATATATGTATGAATGGTTAAGGCAATATGAAAAAAGGTATAGAGAAGTAGAAACACATCATGAAAGTAACCGATGAAGGAAATTCGAAATATGGGAGAAATGATTTTGATTTTCTGTTTTCTAGCTTTTTAGACGCACACTGATCCACCTGTGGGCATCAAGAATGCAAAATTGAACCTGGACCAGGCTAAAGCAGTTTTTTCAGCCAGGCCTATAGGAAATGGAAGGTGAGCGACATGTTGGTTTCTTAGCAACATCGGGAAGTGTTCAACATCCAGAGACCCGCTTCAGTGATTGTGTGTTCTGACAATTGTGTCGAGTCGTTTGTAAAGGAGTTGGGTTGTGTTTACATATCATTTACATATACACGATTTAGTCTACATTTATCTAACTCATGCTCTTGTCTACATTTACATGATTAGTCTATGTTTAACTATATCCTAAAGTTAGTCTCCGTTTAACTAACTTTTGTATGTATCGTTTGGTTAGTGAACGTTTAACTATCTCTTTTCCCTTTCTTGTGTTGAAAAGGGTCGGTTTATGTTTAATTAACTTTATCTTACATTTAATGTTGTTAAGTACATGATAATGATCCTCATAATATGTTTATTATGATAGACTAACTTTGTAGCCGTAGGTGAGACAGGTTGAGGTAAATAGATATTAGTTCTCATATGATATGAAATCATGTTAGCAGTGTATACTTTGTAATATTTTTACTTACCAGACATATGTATTTGGCCTCTCTCCTCATACACTATAGGTTGATAGAATAGATTTGGAGTGTGTGGTGTTTGAAGAGAGTGGCTATGATGACATTTACATAAGTTATCCATTTATTTGTACACATTGTATATATAGTGTGACAGTGTGTAAATGTATGAAGACTATGTATGACTTATGATGTATATAGATGAAATTTGTTTATTCTATCTATGTTGTATTTTGATCCATTCCCCTATGAGTTTTGAAAGGTATAGTTAGTTAGTTCAGCTCTATGTTTAATTATGTTTAAAGCAATCTAGCTTTTCATTCTATGATGATTTTGTGGCTGCGAAAAAGTCGGGTTGTTATATTTGGTATCAGAGCATAGGTTAGGATGTATAGAGAGAGATACTTGTATATTTTTATATAATATATACATGTATACATATTTGTTAAAGTACATGCGTGTATGATCTTTAATATTAGGTTTATGTTTACTATATCTATTTACTACTCTGGGCGGATCTAATATTGAATCCAAATTTTGTAGATAGTAGATATGAGTAGCCCGCCTAAAATTGGCACTGGAAATGAAGCTATAGAAGTACTAGGCATGAACATTCCATTTGGTTTCGTCGTTATCTTGAAGCTATAAACCAGGCCACTATAATTAAAGAGCAACTGAAATTGGAGTACAAGATGGGAATGTTGTTCGTGTACCAGGGACAAATTTTCTGAAACTATATAAGGATTTTCTAGATACTAGTGGAAAACCGTATAAAGGAATGGAAGATTTTGTGGAGAACCGAGCTTGGCTGCCTACATGTAATAGGATTTTTAGTATCTTGAATTTGAGTGATGAAGTAAAAAAGGCATCTTGCTTCTTGGCACCTATAGAAGGAAGCAATGAATTGGTGGTACATTGTCATAGAGGAAGTCAATGAAAGTGAAATCTCCTAGACTAATTTTGAAAAAGGTTTGAGGTAAAATTTCTGTCCGGGGCTAAAAAGGAAGTGATGCTTGAGAATTTTATTAATCTTAAACAAGGAAATTCTATTGTGAAGGAGTATATTAATAGTTTCAATGAGTTGGCGAAATTTAGTTTTGAATTGATAGACACGGCACCCAAGAAGGCAATGAAGTTTGCGAAAGCGTTGAGTTTGCCACTTAGAGAATTAGCACTTAGTCATATTCCCATGGGAGCGACATTTGAAAGTTCGATTAAGGCAGCATTGTTGAAACCACTATAATGGAGGCTTTTAAAGGGCAACCGATGAAGAATGTTGCTCAAGGTAAGCGAAAAGATCTTGGAGGTCCAAGTGGACAGGTTGATAAACAAGACATGAGGTGTGAAAGATGAAATATAAGGGGATACGAGGTGAAAGATTGTTGAGTGAAAGTCTCGAAGATTAAGCACTAGAATTGCAATTAGATAGGCCAAATGAAAGGAGAGTATAATGGTGCTAGGAAGATTTCTATGAGTCATGATATTATCCTATATTATACACACACACACACATATACATTTATATATAACATGATACATAGACACGTAAAATGGAGTTGCGTTTGGAATTTCTTGGACGAAATTCTTTTTCAAGGGAAGAATGCAATACCTCATAAGATTTAGGCATATATATTATTAATAGGGAAAATGGTAATTATACAAACATTAGAATTAGGCATCGGGATTTGTAACATTGCATAGAGCTTATTTTTCTAGTCAGAACGGTATATTGGTTAGTCCGGATCAGAGTTTGTATGAAGGAATTACGTATATTTTTAAGTAATGGGTTTTTAATTAATATAAAATGGGCTTAAACCCAAGTAAAAAACTGTAACAACCCACATATTTAATGATTTTATATTTAAATGTTTAATTTAAGTATAGCATCGTTAGTCGGATTCTAGTCCGAAAAAGTCACTATTCGTAAGAGAACAGTCGAATTAGTGCAAAGTCTTTGTGGATCGAGTTTTTGTGGTGTCTATTTGTGAAAAACTGCCTCCCAGGGATTCAGACGTCTGAAACTAATCATTCAGACGTCTGAAATTGTTCGAGTCAATCCAGAAAGAAAATAGGCAAAAATTGCCATTTTCAGACGTCTGAAATGGACAATTCAGATGTCTGAATATTATTCTTGAAAACTCCTATTTTTCCAGATTCAGATGTCTGGTTTGGAAATTTCAGACGTCTGAATCAAGAGTGAAGTTGAGAATCAACAATTTGAACGTGAGACCATTTCCATTGAGTTCAAAATGTTGTTTGTGACTTTTTTGAGTATAAGCTTCGATAGGTTTGGAGTAAGTTGAATTTTGCTATTTCTATTGGGCTTTGGGTTTGGGTTTCACCCCAACTCACTCTATAACCTAACTCAGCCCCTTTCTTCATCCATTCATTCTCATTTCATTTCTTTTTTTTCTCAAGCTCAACTGAAAATGGGGGAAGAGAAAAGAAATTAGAAATTCCAAGCCCTAGATTCAATTGCAAACTCCATTTCTTGCTCCAAAGTCAAAGGGAAGCTTTGGTAAGCCTTCTTTCTACCTTCTCCATCTATCTCTCTCTCCAATCTCAGAAAATTCCTAAACCCTAATTTAGGAAATACTTGTTTTGACTTAGATTGAAGCTTGTTGAGTTGAAGTGAAGAGTGGTTGATCTTTTCCTTGTGATTGAGCTTCTTATCATTTGTTTTTGAGTTAAAAGGTGAGTTTTTGAACTCACATCTACATCTATACCTTTGATAGTGTTAGGTAGCAATTCCTAACATATATTCCTTGTCCATTTGTTGTTGAATTGAATTGGTTTAATGAATATTCCAATTTTTGGCATTTGAAGTCAAAATCTATGAAAATTTTTATATGGTTATTTGGGTATGTTGGTCGGAGTGTATTGGTGAGTCTCTAAGGTTGGGTAGTCGTTTGGCGTAAACCCCTAGCCATCATCACTCATCTGATTGCTTCCGATATAATTTGGCCATCATTGGCCTAGGCAAAGTATTGCTTGAGCCCCAGTTTCAGACGTCTGAAATATACGATTCAGACGTCTGAACCTGCTTGTCTCAGCCCAATTTGCCTATTTTGTGTGGGATTCCAATTTTTAATTGATTTGTGTCGATTCCAATTAGTTGTTATTGCATTTGACTTTGATGATTCCTTTTTGATTCTTACACGGGTTTTTATAAAATGATCTTTAGAAATTGTATTAAAAGCTCGTCTCTCCCATTTATAATTTCTATTTAAAACGCACACACAATTTTGCACTCCGAGCGAAGAGGGGAGAGAATTATATGATTAGATAAAACGCATGCTATGAACACGTGTGTTCATCTTTTCAGTTAATTCCTAATCTATTCGTTTGACCATTTTGACCTCTGGGTCTGGTTTACCGATGAGATGAGGTGAACTTTGTACTGCTTTGAGTGTGAAATTGACTAACGGTTAGTAAACCGTTTAGCGCGAATGTGGGGTATGGGACTCACGTTAACATTTTCCGGGTTCCTTACTGAGAGTTGTGACACATTCCGCCGGACAGTGGTGTTCAGTACCGCCACTACGGTTTGTTGCCTTCGGGCGTTGCCTTTTGGCATTGCCTTCGGGCGTTGCCTTCGGGCGTATGGATCCTTGTTATACAGTACTGAGCTTGTAACGACCCTGAAATTCCGACCCAATTTTAAAAATTTTAGAACCGTTATTTAATATAAAATGTGAAACTCACATAAGATTTCAATCAACGTCCAAAATTTGTTTCTAAATTTCGCCTAAATGATTGTAGAGATGGGTAAAGTTTCGTCGGAAAATACCGCAGTAAACTTCGTGCGCGTTTTACTGCACATCAGTCCATTTTAAAAGCGTGAAAATTTAATCTTCCGAACCTAAATATTTTTACATAGAAAAATTCTAAATCATTTTCTGGCGAAGGCGTCATTTTTCGTTTTTCAAAATTCGGACATCTTTAGCTCCGTCGATCTTATTCTTCGGTGTTTTGCTGCATTCTCCGTAATAGAAATTTCAAATATTCACAAACGATTTCCGTTACCGTACAAACTTCACATTTGGAATACGCCTAGATAGACATAGGTGTACGCCAAATTTCGTCGAAAAATATTGTAGTAAATTTCGCTCGTCAAATTTACATATTAGTTTAATTTTATGTGTAAATTTTCTATCGTCCGAACTCAAATATTTTTCGCAATGTTGCATAAGAAAAATATTCTGATCATGACGGCGCATTTTGTTTCGTCAAATTTCGCTTTTTATTGCTAGTTAAAATGTTCACTCGTGCAGATGGTTCAATGAGATTTACCACTCCGCAAACAATGTCAAACCATCAATATCTTCATACCGTTGTGTCCGCCTCGTCACGCTGATCAAAACGGTATATTTGTTTGTGTCAATCGGAGTTCGACATTGCAAATTATAATTGTTAACGGAGCACACACCGGTCCGTTACGCAGCGCAAACCGGTACCCAACATTTCAGCTTTCAAATTTTGGAGCCAGTCAGCTGACCTTGGGAACACCAATAGCCTCCATTGTGAAAATCATCATTGTATTTACTGTGCACTGAACCTCTGCCTTCTGCAACATTAATTGCTACGTGACAACTGTTGCTGTCTTCTCTCCTCTGCAATTCTATTCTCTTTCCCTCCCTATTCTTTATTTTATATATACTTCACAGCACGCAGAGCCAACCCTTCATTCTTCTTTTATAATTTTCATTTGGCAAAAGGTTACAGCTCACTTCTCCTCCTCTTCACTTTCTTTTTTTTTTATGAACTTCACAAAGAAAAAAAATGAAGACCCTCTGCCCATGCACGCCCGCCTCCACTCACCTCCCCACTGCCAACCTCCACTCGTGCGCCCACGTCCCACTGCCACCCCCTCCGCCACCCACCCGGCCCGCCACCACCCAGCCCAGCTCCGCCAACCGTGTCCCGCCCACTCCGCCCTTCCCCAGCTCGTTTCCCCTACCCCACCACTGGCCCAGCTCCGCCAACCGTGTCCCGCCCACTCCGCCCTTCCCCAGCTAGCACCCACCTCGCCCTGCACCCCACTGCCACTCCGCCCACCTGCCCGCCCGCTTAGCCCCAGCCCGCACCTGCCTGGCCTCCACCAGCCCGTCCCCGTACCCCTCCGCCGCCACGACCAGCCCCACTGCCGTACCCCAGCCCCACCCCGCCTGCACGCACACGCCCCGCCCAGCTCCACCTGCACGCACACGTCCCCAGCCCCACCCCGCCTGCACGCCACGCGCTCCGCCCTGCCCACCCCCTTCCACCAGCCCAGCCAGCCGCCTCCAAACCCGCCAGCCCAGTCGACCCACCCGGCTTCCGCCCCACACGTGCACGCAACCACTACATTCCGCATCCATCCCCACGACCCACCGCCACCAACCGCCGCCTGATTGCTCGCTGCTCGCTTCGTGTAGTTGAAGGCTCCAACCAACCTTGTCATTCTTTTATATATAAACTGTTGTTTGCTTTGTATAAATAAACTGTTTTATTTATATAATATATATGGGTTACAGTATATATGTTATATACATAGTACTCACAGTGTTTACTGTGTGTGTTTCCAGCAACCGCTTCGGGGTCCTAGTCTTCATCCGGCTTGTTTGAATCTATCTCGCTTCGTTGATTGGTAGGATTTTATATATATATTCAATCAATATATATACTGCAATAAACGAATTATTGATTAATTGTTGTCTGATTGCAGTTTGTGTTCATTTTGCATCGTGCCTATTAGGGTCTATTTTGCCTATTTTCTTCGTGCCGCGCCATCTTCTCCAACCATGCAAGCTGAATATTTTATATTCACGACTCAATCTATTATGCTATGATAATCAAGTGATAATTGTTGTTAATATTAATTTGGATATTAAATTGTTGATTGTTAAAATTTGGTTGAGATAAATTGTTAATTTCTAGAAATTTGACGCCATGTATTGTTTAAGTTGATTAAACATGTTGAACTGTAATATGATGATAATTAGGGTAAATAATAGTGACCTTAAAATAGGTAAGTACGATTGATGTAGAAATTTGATAATGGACACCAAGTAAAATCATAATGTAATAATCTTTAATCCGTAGGATTCTAGGAATAATTGTATTAATTTGCATAATAACGAATGTAAGTTAATATGATTATTTCGGGATTATTTGAATAAATTGTTAATTTGATATGTATGTTTGCTATTGCTTGTTTATTTACTTTGACACCATCCCAGTTATCACACTACAAGTTCCCTTTGTTATGCCTTGTTTTATATTAAAAGATATCGGGTTGAAATGATAAATACCCACTTAAATAACTTGGCCTAGGATAGACAATAAAAAAAATAAGAAACCCGATTGGTCAACAAAAAAAAATTGTTTTGAAATTGAAATCTATTTGGAATTAAGAAATGGACTTAATAATTTGTTTGGAAATCAAGTAACGACTTAATGGATTTAATTGAAATAAATTTATGGATTTAATTGAAATAAATAAATGGATTTAATTAAAATGAATTAATGCATTTAATTGAAATAAATTACAGGATAAATAAATGGATTAATTGGAATAAATTAATGGATTTAATTGAAAGGGATTTATAAATCTATTTAATTGAAGAAAAATGAATTGGCGAATTTGATTGAAATAAGATTTAAAACAAGTGAGTTTTTGAATTTAATAATTTAATTTATTAGATTGGTAGATTCAGATTTAAACTAAATTTTAAATTAAATAGATTTGAACTTGTTATAAATAATAATTTAGATTTAGGAAATTTTGACTTAAAATGGAATATGAAACTAACTAAAGTTTTATGGATTGAATTTAGCGACAGTTTAAAGGTAAATGATTTTAAATCTAATGAAATTGATTTAATCAAATTTATGATTATATTTAATGTAACGATGAATGTAAATATGAATTGAGATAAATAGAATTTGATTTAACGATTCGAACTTAGTTAACCGGTAAATTTGAATTAATTGATTTTGGACTAAAGTTAATAAGTGAGTTATTAAAGTGAACTTGAATATTTAATTATATTGTTAATTCAAATGTTTGGACTACAGATTTCATTTGGAAATGTGATTTTAAATATCCGAGATAAATTGAATCGTGAAATGTCAAAATTTGGAAGTTAAATTTGCACCTTGACTTTCGAACTTTGATTTGCTTTAAACTTTAACTTAAATGACCATTGGGTAATAAATACGTAGTTATTAAAGAGACCGGGATCGGATATGGACATACTCTCTGTCGATACCGAAAACCACTTTAATAACTATTACACACGAAGTGTTGATCCAGAATGAAGTGGATGGTTTGGTGAACGCGTTGACTGAAGAAAGAGAACGATATTGGACGACCCCTGACATGACTAAAACAGGAGCCGCGCCGGGCCATTGAGGTTCGCCACCTCTAGCGGACGCACTTCTTCGATACCATATCTATTACTTTTGTGATTCGATTTGGGTGCACCCCTGGATTTGGGAGTGTTGTTTCGCGGTGTTGAGGTAGTAGCTGCTATGCTCAACATCAGTCCGGATCACGCAACTACTAGTATCCTAGTTGGTATCGCCTCATGTACCTTGTCATACTGATTATCCTATTCGCGACCACTACGTTTTGATTTGTACCTTAGTATATGGATTGCCCTCTGGTGACTTCCGGTTTTGGGGAAACTACGGTCTTGTATATGCTTTTGGGAATAAAATGTGTTAACGGGATTATGGTAACGCCTTAACACTATTTTAATATCGTACTTTACTGATTAGACATTATCTATCTATCGTATTCTATTGTATATATAGATAGTTTATCGGATCCTTAGAGATGTTTATTTTATTCATCTTTAAGTTATGGACTTTTCCCTTGCACTTGATTTTCTTGTATAAGATTTTGAGTCCTGACTCGAGTGTTTCTTTTTGTATATGCTCGGGTCAGTCTGAAGCTATCCAGTTGCTGATCAAGGTTGGTTGAAGATGCTGAAGGCTTAGCATTTATCTTTATCAGTTTATTTCTATTCCTGTATTGATGTCCTAGTCTGTTGGACATTTATGTATTTTCTTTTAGTCACTTTATGTTAAGACATTGTTGTATCTTATGTAGTAGCTTCATGAACTGCTATTATGACGATGTAATTTCCGCTGCATTATTCTGTGACTGTTCTGTGTCTGTGATGTTGTATTGATTATCATTTACATTTATGTATTTATAATCCCATAATGATTCATGTTTTGTATTATTTAAGTTGACATGTGTGGATTATTGTCAATTTAAATGGTCCAAATACACGGGTTGTTACAGTTGGTATCAGAGCATCGGTTTCCCTAAAAACCTTAGTTTGGGATTATATATAAACTCATTAGAGATAGGGTAGCAATACCCTAGAATGAGGAGAATCGATTCAATATCCAAATCCTTTCATTTCAAACTTCTTTGATTCGTTGATTAGACTTTCCTTAAAATTTTATGATTTTCTATCCTTTGACTTTAAAAATCTCTTTGGTATTTCAGGATGGGTACCAGAGGAAACCATAGGGGAGGAAGGGGCCATGGTCCTGCTCAGGCTGCACCTGTCGCTCCAGCTCCTGTCAAATTCACCATTCTTAGTAAGGAGTATACACAGTTGGGAGGTATTAAGTTTTCTGGATCTGAGAACATTATAGAGGCTCAGCAATGGCTTAAAGGCTTAGAGAAGATATTTTCTGGTCTAGAGATCACTGATGCTCAGAAGCGTCAGCTTGCTGCCTGGCAACTTCAGGATGCCGCGCAAGATTGGTGGGAATCAGTTACTTCTCGTATCGAGGAGAACACCATCTCTTGGGCCCAGTTTAGGTATAAAATTTATTTGGATTTCGTAGTCTAAATTCTTCTTTTAATCTTTAGAATGTTATTCATCTTGTCTATCTTTTGATTAGGGATACTTTCTCGGCACAATGGATGCCCGCTGCTGGGAAAACCCAACTTTATAGAGCTTTCATGGACCTTAAGCAAGGCAGTATGACCTTTTCGGAGTACGAGAGGAAATTCAACGAACTCTCCAAGTTCGGCCCGGGATTGATTGATACACCGCTTCTAAAGAACGAGAAGTTCATTTTGGGAGCTAGACCAGAGTATTATGACCTGCTTACTGGCCACACTCACTGCACCTTCACAGAGCTTGTTGACTATGCTCTTAGATATGAGGCAAAGCCTAGGGGACCTACTGCCAAGGCTGCTCCTACTCAGCCCTCCTCTAGCCAGCTCGGGAAGAGGAAGATGAACTTTGATCAACAAAAGAAAGCTTGGCAGAAGACTACAGGATTGGGATATGCTCAGAAAATCCCAATCGACCTTGCTAATATCACTTGCTTCAAATGCGATAAGAAGGGCCATTATGCTAATAGTTGTCCATCTACCGGAGCTGCTGTTGCACCACCTTCTATGACTAGGAAAGATTTATGCTATGTTTGCCTCCAGCCGGGCCATTTCAAGAAAGACTGCCCAATGTATAAGCATGGCACGCCATCTGGAGTATTTGCTATCACCACTCCTACACCGCTTGCTCAGGATGACCAAGGTACCTTACGAAGTACTTTTTCATTACATGATTTACCTATTAGGGTATTATTCGATACTGGTGCTTCTCATAGCTTCATATCTATTGATCTTTGTAATAAGCACAAATTAGAACCTACTCTTGCTACTACTTCCTTATGCGTCTCCAACCCTATTGGAGGACTTGCCAACCTCAGTAGAATTTGCAAAGAGGTTGTGCTCTTGTATGGAAGATATCGATTCACTTGGGATTTTTATGTTCTTGGCTTCGCAGCATTTGACATCTTATTAGGTGCTGATTGGTTAAGAAAATTCGATGCTGTTATTTCTTGCAAGGCCCGTTATGTTTCTCTAGTCAATGACAACGGCCTACCGCTTGTCATCGAATGCAAATCACCACAGAAATATGCCGGAAGCTTCATATTCTCTCTTGATGCTCATCCGGATGATCTTAGTACTACTCCTATTGTTCGGAAATTTCCCGATGTATTTGGAGAGGTCAACTCCCTACCGCCTAAACGGGAAATCGATTTCCGCATTGACCTTATTCCTGGAGCTACTCCCGTAGTTCTCCCTCACAGAAGGATGGCTCCTAAAGAAAAAGCTGAACTTAAAACTCAAATTGAGGATCTATTTGCTAAAGGTTTGATTAGGAGAAGTTGTTCTGAATGGGGCGCCGTAGTTGTATTTGTCACCAAATCGGATGGATCTCTCCGCATGTGTGTTGATTACAGGGAGCTGAACAAACGCACTCTCAAGAACCGCTATCCGATGCCTCGCATCAATGATTTATTCGATCAGCTCCATAGAGATAAATTTTTCTCCCAACTTGATCTTGCCACTGGTTTCCACCAACTCAGAGTAGCAGAAGATAGTATTCATAAGACAGCCTTCCGTACCGAGAACGGATTCTATGAATGGTTGGTTATGCCCTTCGGTTTGACCAACGCACCTGCTTATTTCGTCGACTTGATGAACCGAGTCTTCCGTGATGTGCTTAACAAGTTTGTTCTTGTTTTTATTGATGATATTCTCGTTTTCTCCAAAGATGAGAAGGAGCACGAGACACACCTTGCTTATGTTCTGGAAACCCTCCGAAATCATCAACTTAAGGCCAAATTCTCTAAATGCCACTTCTGGCGAGACGAAGTGAGATTCCTGGGCCACATAGTTTCTGAAAATGGGATTTCGGTCGATCCAGCTAAGATCGCCGTAATCAATGTAAGTTCTATCCTATTCGTTATTTCTATTCAATTCCTCTTATCCCTTTCTAATTTGAAATTTATCTACAGGATTGGGAGACTCCCAAAACTCCTACTGATATCCGTAGCTTCTTGGGCTTGGCCGGTTATTATCGTAGATTTATTGAGCACTTTTCCCGGATTTCTGCCCCACTCACTGCCTTAACCCGAAAGGATGTCAAGTTCATTTGGAGTGAGAAGTGCGAGTCAGCTTTTAATAAGTTGAAGAGTAAGTTAACTTCAGCCCCGGTTCTTGCGGTAATCGATGGAAGTGAAGAATTAACTGTCTATACAGATGCTTGCCAAGAAGGTTTAGGCGTTGTTCTTATGCAAAGCGGAAAGGTTATTGCTTATGCTGGCCGCCAGTTGAAGATCCATGAAGTAAACTATGCAACTCATGATCTAGAGCTTCTTGCAGTTGTATTTGCTTTGAAACTGTGGAGGCATCATCTTTTGGGAATTAAATTTGAATTATTCACCGATCATAAGTCCTTGAGGTATATCTTTTCTCAGAAGGATTTGAACCAGAGACAAGTTCGATGGCTTGAATTCTTAGCTGCATACGATCTCGATATCAATTATACTCCTGGGAAAGCAAATGTTGTAGCTGATGCTTTGAGCCGTAGCAAAGCATTGTCATGCTGTAATCTTGTAGAAGGCATGCTATTTCAGCTTGTTATCTCCCCATCTCTTGTGGATCGCATCAAGGACAAACAATATGAGGACACCTTGCTCTATCGCATGAAGGAATTAGTGCTTGGTAGAGTTGGAAATACCGACAGTAAAGTGGGAGCACAGATAGATAGTAAGGGAGTTCTGAGGATTAACAATCGTATTTGCGTCCCTAATGTCGATGGATTGAGACAAGAAGTGCTTAGAGAAAACCATCGGTCATCACTTTCATTTCATCCTGGTGTCACTAAGATGTACCGAAATATGAAGCGTTTATATTGGTGGAGTGGGATGAAGAGGGATATTTCTATATATGTCAGTAGATGCACCACTTGCCAACAAGTTAAGGCCGATCACCAAAAGACGGCAGGATTACTTCAACCCCTAGAGATTCCATGTTGGAAATGGGACCAGATTTCTATGGACTTCATTGATGGATTACCAAGGACCAGAAAAGGTAACGAGAGTATATGGGTGATTGTTGATAGGTTGACAAAATCTGCTCACTTTATTCCTGTTAAGGCCACTCGTACTGCTTTGAGTTTGGCCGAGATATATATGAGAGAGATTGTTAGACTTCATGGAGTTCCATCTAGTATTGTGTGCGATAGAGACCCTTTATTCACTAGTAAATTCTGGAAGGCATTTCAGGACGTCTTGGGCACTAAACTGAATCTGAGCACAGCTTATCATCCTCAAACAGATGGCCAAACTGAAAGGGTGAATCAGATTTTAGAGGATCTGCTCCGAGCCTGCATTATTGACTTCGGTGGATCTTGGGAAGACCATCTCCATTTGGTTGAATTCACTTATAATAATAGTTATCAGGTAAATCAAAATTTCAATTTGAATAAGTAAATTTGAATTGAAATTTAACCACCTTTATATTCAGGCAAGCATCGATATGGCACCGTTCGAAGCTTTATATGGACGGCCATGCAAATCGCCAGCTTGTTGGATTGAGCCTGGTGACCGATTAATTCTTGGCCCAGATGTGATTATAGAAGCATCCGAGAAGGTCAATGAAATCAGAAGGAAGATGAAGACCGCACAGGATAGACAGAAGAGCTATGCTGATAGGCGTAGAAGAGATTTAGAATTCCTGGTTGGGGATAAGGTATTCCTTAAGGTATCACCCTTAAGGAATGTTATTCGATTTGGTCGTAGAGGGAAGCTCGCTCCTAGATTTGTTGGACCCTTCACTATCACTGAGAGAATTGGTACACTAGCTTACAGAGTTGCACTACCGGAGAAGTTTGAGGGCGTGTACAACGTCTTCCATGTTTCACATCTTCGGAAAGTGGTACACGATCCATCCTTGACCATTCCTATTGCTCAGTTAGATGAAGTTGATATTGAGCCGGATTTGACTATAGAGAGGAGACCACTTCATATTGTTGATAGGGATACAAAGCAACTTAGAAGGAAGTCGGTTAGCCTAGTCAAAGTCCAATGCAGTCCCGATGATCGTGATTGCACTTGGGAAACCGAGGAGAGTATCCGGGATTCTAATCCAGAGTTGTTTGTTGAAGCTAAATTCCATTCTATACTCTTTACTATATTCAATGATCTATTCTGAATCCATTGTATCTCTGTTATCTGTTCTTCCACTCTTTACTTTGTTCCTTTTCGAAGACGAAAAGTCTTGAGTAGGGGAGAATGTAACGACCCTGAAATTCCGACCCAATTTTAAAAATTTTAGAACCGTTATTTAATATAAAATGTGAAACTCACATAAGATTTCAATCAACGTCCAAACTTTGTTTCTAAATTGCGCCTAGATGATTGTAGAGATGGGTAAAGTTTCGACGGAAAATACCGTAGTAAACTTCGTGCGCGTTTTACTGCACATCAGTCCATTTTAAAAGCGTGAAAATTTCATCTTCCGAACCTAAATATTTTTACATAGAAAAATTCTAAACCATTTTCTGACGAAGGCGTCATTTTTCGTTTTTCAAAATTCGGACATCTTTAGCTCCGTCGATCTTATTCTTCGGTGTTTTGCTGCATTCTCCGTAATAGAAATTTCAAATATTCACAAACGATTTCCGTTACCGTTCAAACTTCACATTTGAAATACGCCTAGATAGACATAGGTGTACGCCAAATTTCGTCGAAAAATATTGTAGTAAATTTCGCTCGTCAAATTTACATATTAGTTTAATTTTATGTGTAAATTTTCTATCGTCCGAACTCAAATATTTTTCGCAATGTTGCATAAGAAAAATATTCTGATCATGACGGTGCATTTTGTTTCGTCAAATTTCGCTTTTTATTGCTAGTTAAAATGTTCACTCGTGCAGATGGTTCAATGAGATTTACCACTCCGCAAACAATGTCAAACCATCAATATCTTCATACCGTTGTGTCCGCCTCGTCACGCTGATCAAAACGGTATATTTGTTTGTGTCAATCGGAGTTCGGCGTTGCAAATTATAATTGTTAACGAAGCACACACCGGTCCGTTACGCAGCGCAAACCGGTACCCAACATTTCAGCTTTCAAATTTTGGAGCCAGTCAGCTGACCTTGGGAACACCAATAGCCTCCATTGTGAAAATCATCATTGTATTTACTGTGCACTGAACCTCTGCCTTCTGCAACATTAATTGCTACGTGACAACTGCTGCTGTCTTCTCTCCTCTGCAATTCTATTCTCTTTCCCTCCCTATTCTTTATTTTATATATACTTCACAGCACGCAGAGCCAACCCTTCATTCTTCTTTTATAATTTTCATTTGGCAAAAGGTTACATCTCACTTCTCCTCCTCTTCACTTTTTTTTTATGAACTTCACAAAGAAAAAAAATGAAGACCCTTTGCCCATGCATGCCCACCTCCACTCACCTCCCCACTGCCAACCTCCACTCGCGCGCCCACGTCCCACTGCCACCCCCTCCGCCACCCACTCGGCCTGCCACCACCCAGCCCAGCTCCGCCAACCGTGTCCCGCCCACTCCGCCCTTCCCCAGCTCGTTTCCCCTACCCCACCACTGGCCCAGCTCCGCCAACCGTGTCCCGCCCACTCCGCCCTTCCCCAGCTAGCACCCACCTCTCCCTGCACCCCACTGCCACACCGCCCACCTTCCCGCCCGCTTAGCCCCAGCCCGCACCTGCCTGGCCTCCACCAGCCCGTCCCCGTACCCCTCCGCCGCCACGACCAGCCCCACTGCCGTACCCCAGCCCCACCCCGCCTGCACGCACACGCCCCGCCCAGCTCCACCTGCACGCACACGTCCCCACCCCCACCCCGCCTGCACGCCACGCGCTCCGCCCTGCCCACCCCCTTCCACCAGCCCAGCCAGCCGCCTACAAACCTGCCAGCCCAGTCGACCCACCCGGCTTCCGCCCCACACGTGCACGCAACCACTACATTCCGCATCTATCCCCACGACCCACCGCCACCAACCGCCGCCTGATTGCTCGCTGCTCGCTTCGTGTAGTTCAAGGCTCCAACCAACCTTGTCATTCTTTTATATATAAACTGTTGTTTGCTTTGTATAAATAAACTGTTTTATTTATATAATATATATGGGTTACAGTATATATGTTATATACATAGTACTCACAGTGTTTACTGTGTGTGTTTCCAGCAACCGCTTCGGGGTCCTAGTCTTCATCCGGCTTGTTTGAATCTATCTCGCTTCGTTGATTGGTAGGATTTTATATATATATTCAATCAATATATATACTGCAATAAACGAATTATTGATTAATTGTTGTCTGATTGCAGTTTGTGTTCATTTTGCATCGTGCCTATTAGGGTCTATTTTGTCTATTTTCTTCGTGCCGCGCCATCTTCTCCAACCACGCAAGGTGAATATTTTATATTCACGACTCAATCTATTATGCTATGATAATCAAGTGATAATTGTTGTTAATATTAATCTGGATATTAAATTGTTGATTGTTAAAATTTGGTTGAGATAAATTGTTAATTTCTAGAAATTTGACGCCATGTATTGTTTAAGTTGATTAAACATGTTGAACTGTAATATGATGATAATTTGGGTAAATAATAGTGACCTTAAAATAGGTAAGTACGATTGATGTAGAAATTTGATAACGGACACCAAGTAAAATCATAATGTAATAATCTTTAATCCGTAGGATTCTAGGAATAATTGTATTAATTTGCATAATAACGAATGTAAGTTAATATGATTATTTCGGGATTATTTGAATAAATTGTTAATTTGATATGTATGTTTGCTATTGCTTGTTTATTTACTTTGACACCATCCCAGTTATCACACTGCAAGTTCCCTTTGTTATGCCTTGTTTTATATTAAATGATATCGGGTTGAAATGATAAATACCCACTTAAATAACTTGGCCTAGGATAGACAATAAAAAAAATAAGAAACCCGATTGGTCAACAAAAAAAATTGTTTTGAAATTGAAATCTATTTGGAATTAAGAAATGGACTTAATAATTTGTTTGGAAATCAAGTAACGACTTAATGGATTTAATTGAAATAAATTTATGGATTTAATTGAAATACATAAATGGATTTAATTAAAATGAATTAATGGATTTAATTGAAATAAATTACAGGATAAATAAATGGATTAATTGGAATAAATTAATGGATTAAATTGAAAGGGATTTATAAATCTATTTAATTGAAGAAAAATGAATTGGCGAATTTGATTGAAATAAGATTTAAAACAAGTGAGTTTTTGAATTTAATAATTTAATTTATTAGATTGGTAGATTCAGATTTAAACTAAATTTTAAATTAAATAGATTTGAACTTGTTATAAATAATAATTTAGATTTAGGAAATTTTGACTTAAAATGGAATACGAAACTAACTAAAGTTTTATGGATTGAATTTAGCGACAGTTTAAAGGTAAATGATTTTAAATCTAATGAAATTGATTTAATCAAATTTATGATTATATTTAATGTAACGATGAATGTAAATATGAATTGAGATAAATAGAATTTGATTTAACGATTCGAACTTAGTTAACCGGTAAATTTGAATTAATTGATTTTGGACTAAAGTTAATAAGTGAGTTATTAAATTGAACTTGAATATTTAATTATATTGTTAATTCAAATGTTTGGACTACAGATTTCATTTGGAAATGTGATTTTAAATATCCGAGATAAATTGAATCGTGAAATGTCAAAATTTGGAAGTTAAATTTGCACCTTGACTTTCGGACGTTGATTTGCTTTAAACTTTAACTTAAATGACCATTGGGTAATAAATACGTAGTTATTAAAGAGACCGGGATCGGATATGGACATACTCTCTGTCGATACCGAAAACCACTTTAATAACTATTACACGCGAAGTGTTGATCCAGAATGAAGTGGATGGTTTGGTGAACGCGTTGACTGAAGAAAGAGAACGATATTGGACGACCCCTGACATGACTAAAACAGGAGCCGCGCCGGGCCATTGAGGTTCGCCACCTCTAGCGGACGCACTTCTTCGATACCATATCTATTACTTTTGTGATTCGATTTGGGTGCACCCCTTGGTTTGGGAGTGTTGTTTCGCGGTGTTGAGGTAGTAGCTGCTATGCTCAACATCAGTCCGGATCACGCAACTACTAGTATCCTAGTTGGTATCGCCTCATGTACCTTGTCATACTGATTATCCTATTCGCGACCACTACGTTTTGATTTGTACCTTAGTATATGGATTGCCCTCTGGTGACTTCTAGTTTTGGGAAAACTACGGTCTTGTATATGCTTTTGGGAATAAAATGTGTTAAGGGGATTATGGTAACGCCTTAACACTATTTTAATATCGTACTTTACTGATTAGACATTATCTATCTATCGTATTCTATTGTATATATAGATAGTTTATCGGATCCTTAGAGATGTTTATTTTATTCATCTTTAAGTTATGGACTTTTCCCTTGCACTTGATTTTCTTGTATAAGATTTTGAGTCCTGACTCGAGTGTTTCTTTTTGTATATGCTGGGTCAGTCTGAAGCTATTCAGTTGCTGATCAAGGTTGGTTGAAGATGCTGAAGGCTTAGCATTTATCTTTATCAGTTTATTTCTATTCCTGTATTGATGTCCTAGTCTGTTGGACATTTATGTATTTTCTTTTAGTCACTTTATGTTAAGACATTGTTGTATCTTATGTAGTAGCTTCATGAACTGCTATTATGACGATGTAATTTCCGCTGCATTATTCTGTGACTGTTCTGTGTCTGTGATGTTGTATTGATTCTCATTTACATTTATGTATTTATAATCCCATAATGATTCGTGTTTTGTATTATTTAAGTTGACATGTGTGGATTATTGTCAATTTAAATGGTCCAAATACACGGGTTGTTACAGAGCTCGAGCATCTTTTGTTTCTTTGACAATTATATTTCCCTAGAGTATCGCCCTTCGGTATAGGTTCTTTGAACCACACGATATATAGCGATTACCTTGTGGAAACTTATGTTACCTTTATTGGTATTTATCATTTGCCTTTTGGCTTGTTTTGGGATATGTATGTCCTTGGTTTATTTGAGTTGCCTATGAGATGAGGCTTGTTTTGATTCATCTTATGTTAGATGATTTGGTTATCTCCTTTAGAGATAATTGTGGTACTTTATGATCTTGTATGTTCATTATCATTTGGTTTATCTAACTGATTTGTTTAGCTAGACTGACCCATGTATTTTATACTCGGGTCAGACCGAGATGTTTTAGGTTAGGTACATTGGACTTATCCTATTTTGCTTCCGCACGGACGATTCTGCTAGCTCCTTTTTGTTATTGCTTTTTGTGTAGTCCTTTTTGTCTGTAACTCTGATATGTACTCTATTGACTCGCCTGTATATTGTGGTTTGCTTTACCACTTGACATGTATCATTTTGTAAACTCTATGATGTATCTGTGTATGTGTAAATGTATGTGATGATCTACTGTTTTGTGATGTGTATTACATTTGAGTTGTTATATTTTATTCTGATAGATCCTCAGCCACCTATGGCTTTGTATTAAGTATGTATTGGATATGTCGATCCATTTAAGTAAGAAGTGGCATTGTCGGCGTATTCAATAGATAATTAAGACAGGGCTATAGATGGTCGCTCCTATCCAGCTCTATTCTCCGCATTAGTAGACGGTGTTACCTCGTAATACTCTTTGCTAATGTGGGTCTCGGAGTGGGGCGTTATAGCTTGGTATTAGAGCCGAGTTCAGAACAAAATATGATAAACATATAACAAAGACACATATTACGGTACATTAAAGGGTAGTACGAATGTTACAAATCTTTGAATCATCGTGCCTTTATTCTTTCCGTGCCTTTAGGTAGATAGAATTTTGGGAATACGTTTAGGAATGCATTTTATTCCGTAGTATTTAATATTTGAATTAATGATATCTACCTTGTGAATAATCTTTATCTTATCTTATCTTTCAGCTAATGGCCGGAAGAGGCAGAGGACGACGCTCGGATGCTGGGCAATCCAACGGCTCACATCCGGACGGCGTTTATATGTCTGCCGATTAGTTTTTGGAGTTATTTAGGAGCACTCAGTCTCCAGCTCCTATTCATGCATCTCCTCCACGCAAGTCTACCTTTGCACGCCTGTGCAGTGATTTTTCTCATCTTGGTGGAAAGCCATTCAAAGGCTCCGATTCCGTTCTTGTGGTCCAAGCTTGGATTCGCACATGCGAGCGTATCTTTTCTCACATGGATCTTTCTGACCATGATCGAGTTCTTGTAACTTCTAGCTTATTGCAAGAGCATGCCCTTGATTGGTACGAGCTTCTTATAGCCGAACTTGATGAGTCTGTTCTTTCTTGGACTCAGTTTTGGGAACGATTCGAACTCAAATTCATTCCTGAATCTGAGAAAGTTTTATTGGCCTGTCGCTTTCTTGAGTTGAAGCAAGGGAAGTCCTCCGTCTTTGAATATGTTGCATCATTCGAGGCCTTATCTAAGTATGGTCTTGAATTCATTAGCACTTCTTATAAGAAAAATATGAAGTTTGTCTCTAGTCTTAAGAAATATCTTAAGAAGTCCTTAATGCTCCAGCTTAATCTTTCTTTTGAGGAGTTGGTTGATTCGGCACTTCATCTCAAGGCCATCGAGAAGGAGTGTGATAGTGGTGATGATGTTGAGGTTCGCAAGAACCCCAATAAGAAGAGGTTTCCATTTCATAAGCAGGGATTTCTCCCTTCTAAGAAGAAAAAGCCTATTGAATCGGGTTCTAACTCTCAATCTTCTGGAACACCTTCCATTCAGAAGTGTTTCAATTGTGGTTCTCCTGATCATATGATTCGAGCTTATCCTAAGCCTCTCTTTTTCCATTATTGCAAGGAAGGTCACCGTGTTTCCACCTGCCCTACTGCTCCTGCTAGTGCCAAGTCTGGCAAGCTTTATGTTGCTAAGGCTTTTGGAGGTTCTTCTCAGCCCAGAGGTATATCTCCATCTATTTTGGAAGGTTCTATTTTATTTCATGACCGTAGTATTCGAGTTCTTTTCGATACGGGTGCTTCGCATTCTTTCGTATAGAAAAAGCTCGTCGATGATTTATCTTTGGATGTTTCTTATATGGTTACTTCGTTGAGGATTGCGAATCCTATTGGGGGATCCGCAACCCTTAGCATGCTTTGTGATGATGTTGAGATTGTTTTATGTGGCTTTTCTTTTCGTGCGAATCTGCACGTTATTTCTTATTTGGGATTTGATATGATTTTGGGTATGGACTAGCTAGTGAGATACGATGCCAAGATTATTTTTTCTGAAAGAATTTTATATCTTCGACACCCGGATTCGTCTACTCAGCTGTCACTTGTTCTTCGGAATGTGGATAATTCCAAAATAGCCTTATATTCTCTTGACTCACGAGATGATGATGTATCTCGTATTTCTATTGTTTGTGACTTCTCTGATGTTTTTGAGCCGGTTTTGGGTTTCCACCCAAGCGGGCGATCGAATTCCGCATTGATCTCATTCCAGGCGCGCAGCCAGTTGGGCGTCCTCCTATGAGGATGTCTACAAAAGAAAATGAGGAACTCAAGATGCAGCTTTTTGAGCTTGAGTCCAAGCAATTGATTCAGTCCAGTTTTTCATTGTGGGGTTCCGCGGTCGTCTTCATGAAGAAGTCCGATGGAACTCTTAGGCTCTGCATCGACTATCGCAAGCTTAACGAGTTGACCATCAGGAATCGGTATCCATTGCCTAGGATCGATGATATGTTTGATCTATTGAGTGGCGCTAAGGTCTTCTCTCGGCTCGACCTTGCCATAGGTTTTCATCAGCTCTGAGTCGCGGAAGATAGCATACCTCTTACAGCTTTCCACACTCGATATGGTTCTTTCGAGTGGCTCGTTATGCCGTTCGGTTTGACGAACACTCCTGCTTTCTTTGTTGATCTTATGAATCGGGTATTCCGGGAATATCTCGATAAGTTCGTCCTTGTGTTCATTGACGACATTCTTGTTTATTCTAAGTCTGAAGCCGAGCATGCTAATCCCTTGAGAATTTCCTTGAGTACTCTTCGTCACCATCAGCTTAAAGCCAATTCTCCAAGTGCCATTTTTGGGAGAATAAGGTTAAGTTCTTAGGCCATGTTGTATCTTCCGATGGCATTTCGGTCGATCCCTCAAAGATTGAAGCTATCCAGAATTGGAAGAGGCTTGAGAATGTTCATGAGATTCATCGTTTCCTTGGATTGGTGGGTTATTACCGTCGGTTCATTAAGGATTTTTCCCGTGTTGTGCTTCCTCTCACCAGCCTTACTCGAAAAGGCATTCATTATATTTGGTCCGACAAGTGTGAAGCTTCCTTTCAGACATTAAAGGAACTTCTCACTAATGCTCCTATTCTTGTGGTTCCCGAGGGGAATCATGATCATGTTGTCTACACCGATGCTTGTGGTAGTGGTCTCGGTGCCGTGCTTATGCAGAAGGATCAAGTAGTTGCTTATGCTTCTAGGCAACTGCGTCCGAATGAGGTTCGCTATGCCACTCATGATCTTGAGTTAGCCGTCATTGTCTTCGCCTTGAAGATTTGGCGACACTATTTATTAGGCGAGCGCTTCATTCTCTATACCGATCATAAATCCTTGAAGTATTTGTTCACTCAGAAGGAACTCAATATGAGGCAACAGTGTTGGCTCGAGTTTCTTGCCTCCTATGACTTTGATATCCAGTATACCCCTGGTAAGGGTAATCGTGTTGTTGATGCGCTTAGTCGTAGACATTTGGCTGTCGTTTCTATGATGCTTGCCGAATGGGATATTCTTGAGACTCTATCTTTTTGTGATATTCGTGATCGAGCTCCAACCTTTGATTCTCCGATAGTATTATTCAGTTTGGAAGCTCGACCCTCTCTATTGGATCGTATTGCCAAAGCCCAGCGGTGTGATCCTGATCTTATGCATCTTATTTAACTTTGTGAGACTGAACCCCATGATGAGGCGTTGTGGGATTTCAGCATTGATTTTCATGGGTGTCTTCGCAAGAAGAACCATCTTGTTGTGCCTTCTGATTCTGCACTTAGGCATGACATTCTTGATGACTGCCATCGTTCTAAGTATACTATTCATCATGGCAGTAGTAAGATGTATGCCGATATGCATCGCCTTTATTATTGGGAAGGCATGAAGCGCGATGTAGCGAGTTATGTGAGTAATTGCATGACTTGTCAACGTATTAAAGCCGAACATCAGCGCCATTCTGGTCTCCTTCAGCCTCTAGAGATTCCATTATGGAAATGGGATCAGATTTTGATGGATTTCATCGATGGCCTACCTCGTACGAGATCGGGCCATTCTAGCATTTGGGTTATTGTTGATCGCCTCACCAAGTCAGCTCATTTTGTTCCTATTAAATCTAATAGGACTGCTTCTCTTTTGGCTAAGTTAAATATCAAGGAAATCGTGAGACTTCACGGTATTCCTAGTTCGATTGTGAGTGACCATGATCCTTTGTTCACAAGTCATTTTTGGAAGAGTCTTCAGCAAGCTTTGGGAACAAAGCTTAATTTCAGCACAGCTTATCATCCACGGTCTGATGGACAGACTGAACGGGTGAATCGTATCTTAGAGGATCTCCTCCGTATTTGTATTCTTGATTTTGGAGGTAGTTGGGAGGATCATCTACCCCTTGTAGAGTTCTCCTACAACAATAGTTTTCAGTCCAGTATCGGTATGGCTCCTTTCAAAGCCTTATACGGAAGGCCATGTCGATCACCTTCTTGTTGGTTGGAATCTTGGGAGAAGATTATTCTTGGCCTGGAGTTTGTTCATGATTCTTCTGAAAAGATTGTTCTTATTCGGCAGAAAATGAAAGAGGCACAGAGCCGCCAGAAATCCTACGTGGATAATCGTAGAAAGCCTCTCGAGTTCTCGGTTGATGATCTCGTCTTTATTCGTGTTTCTCCTTTGAAAGGGTTTATGCGCTTCAGTGTGACAGGGAAATTGGCTCCTCGCTTTGTGGGACCATTTCCTATTACTGAACGTATTGGCCCTGTGGCTTATAGAGTTTCACTTCCAGCTCATCTGTCCGGAGTTCACAACGTGTTTCACGTCTCTCAGCTTCGGAAGTGTCTTCGAGAATCGGATTCTATTATCGACTCTCCTGATTTGCAAGGGCTTGAGATCTCACCAGACTTATCTATTGTACAGCAGCCTATTCGCGTACTTGCCACGGAGGTGAGACACCTTTGAAACAAGGACGTGCCGCTCATTAAAGTTCAATGGTCCGCTAATCCCAATGACTGTACTTCGGAAACCAGAGAGTTTATCGAGCAATCCTATCCGGGTTTTCTATCTTTGCTTAGCAATGGTGAGAATATCTTTTTATCTCAAGCTTACTCTCTTTTCTTTTCTTTTTGGGTGATGTAAATATGTAGTTGTTACCAATTTCTTATCTAGGAATTGCACGGATGCAATTTTGTTAAGGAGGGGAGATCTATAACAACCCACATATTTAACGATTTTATATTTAAATGTTTAATTTAAGTATAGCATCGTTAGTCGGATTTTAGCTCAAAAAAGTCACTATTCGTAAGAGAACAGTCGAATTAGTGCAAAGTCTTTGTGGATCGAGTTTTTGTGGTGTCTATTTGTGAAAAGCTGTCTCCCAGGGATTCAGACATCTGAAACTAATCATTCAGACGTCTGAAATTGTTGGAGTCAATCCAGAAAGAAAATAGGCAAAAATTGCCATTTTCAGACGTCTGAAATGGACAATTCAGACGTCTCAATATTGTTCTTAAAAACTCCTATTTTTCTAGATTCAGACGTTTGGTTTGAAAATTTCAAATGTCTGAATCAAGAGTGAAGTTTAGAATCAACAATTTGAACGTGAGACCATTTCCATTGAGTTCAAAATGTTGTTTGCGACTTTTTTGAGTATAAGCTTCGATAGATTTGGAGTAAGTTGAATTTTGCTATTTTCTATTGGGCTTTGGGTTTGGGTTTCACCATAACTCACTCTATAACCTAACTCAGCTCCTCTTTTCATCCATTCATTCTCATTTCATTTTTTTTTCTCAAGCTCAACTGAAAATGGGGGAAGAGAAAAGGAATTAGAAATTCCAAGCCCTAGATTCAATTACAGACTCCATTTCTTGCTCCAAAGTCAAAGGGAAGCTTTGGTAAGCCTTCTTTCCACCTTCTCCATCTATCTCACTCTCCAATCTCAGAAAATTCCTAAACCCTAATTTAGGAAATACTTGTTTTGATCTTAGATTGAAGCTTGTAGAGTTGAAGTGAAGAGTGGTTGATCTTTTCCTTGTGATTGAGCTTCTTATCATTTGTTTTTGAGTTAAAAGGTGAGTTTTTGAACTCACATCTACATCTATACCTTTGATAGTGTTAAGTAGCAATTCCTAACATATATTCCTTGTCCATTTGTTGTTGAATTGAATTGGTCTAATGAATATTCCAATTTTTGGCATTTGAAGTCAAAATCTATGAAAATTCTTATATGGTTGTTTGGGCATGTTGGTCGGAGTGTATTGGTGAGTCTCTAAGGTTGGGTAGTCATTTGGGGTAAACCCCTAGCCATCATCACTCATCCGATTGCTTCTGGTATAATTTGGCCATCATTGGCCTAGGCAAAGTATTGCTTGAGCCATAGTTTCAGACGTCTGAAATATACGATTTAGACGTCTAAACCTGCTTGTCTCAGCCTAATTTGCCTATTTTGTATGGGATTCCAATTTTTAATCGATTCGTGTCGATTCCAATTAGTTGTTATTGCATTTGACTTCGATGATTCCTTTTTGATTCGTACACGGGTTTTTATAAAATGATCTTTAGAAATTGTATTAAAAGCTCGTCTCTCCAATTTATAATTTCTATTTAAAACGCACACACAATTTTACACTCTGAGCGAAGAGGGAGGAGAATTAAATGATTAGATAAAACACGTGCTATGAACACGTGTGTTCATCTTTTCAGTTAATTCCTAATCTATTCGTTTGACCGTTTTGACCTCTGGGTCTGGTTTACCGATGAGATGAGGTGAACTTTGTACTGCTTTGAGTGTGAAATTGACTAACGGTTAGTAAACCGTTTTGTGCGAACGTGGGGTATGGGACTCACGTTAACATTTTCCGGGTTCCTTACTGAGAGTTGTGACACATTCCGCCGGACAGTGGTGTTCAGTACCGCCACTATGGTTTGTTGCCTTCGGGCGTTGCCTTCGGCCGTTGCCTTTTGGCATTGCCTTCGGGCGTATGGATCCTTGTTATACATTACTAAGCTCGAGCATCTTTTGTTTCTTTGACAATTATATTTCCCTAGAGTATCGCCCTTCGGTATAGGTTCTTTGAACCACATGATATATAGTGATTACCTTGTGGAAACTTGTGTTACCTTTATTGGTATTTGTCATTTGCCTTTTGGCTTGTTTTAGGATATGTATGTCCTTGGTTTATTTGAGTTGCCTATGAGATGAGGCTTATTTTGATTCATCTTATGTTAGATGATTTGGTTTTCTCCTTTGGAGATAATTGTGGTACTTTATGATCTTGTATGTTCATTATCATTTGGTTTATCTAACTGATTTGTTTAGCTAGACTAACCCGTGTATTTTATACTCGGGTCAGACCGAGATGTTTTAGGTTAGGTACATTGGACTTAGCCTATTTTGCTTCCACATGGACTATTCTGCTAGCTCCTTTTTGTTATAGCTTTTTGTGTAGTCCTTTTTGTCTGTAACTCTGATATGTACTCTACTGGCTCGCTTGTATATTGTGGTTTGCTTTACCACTTGACATGTATCATTTTGTAAACTCTGTGATGTATCTGTATATGTGTAAATGTATGTGATGATCTATTGTTCTGTGATGTGTATTACATTTGAGTTGTTATATTTTATTCTGATAGATCCTCAGCCACCTATGGCTTTGTATTAAGTATGTATTGGATATGTTGATCCATTTAAGTAAGAAGTGGCATGGTCGGCGTATTCAATAGATAATTAAGACAAGGCTATAGATGGTCACTCCTATCCAGCTCTATTCTCCACATTAGTAGACGGTGTTACCTTGTAATACTCTTTGCTAATGTGGGTCTCGGAGTGGGGCGTTACAAAAACCACGGTTCAAAAATTATAAAATACGGGCTAAGAAGGATTTGAATGCATTCACGTGCATTTTTCAGTCTAACTTTTCCTTCTTCCTCTATCTCTCTGATCTCATCTTCCTCTTTCAAATCTAAACCAAACCCCTTACATTTACACACACAGATATATATATATATGTGTGTGTGTGTGTGTGTGTATGTATGTGTGTGTGTGTGTATGTATGTATGTATGTATGTATGTATGTATGTCAAATTGACAAGCGCGAAGAGGACTACAAGAATATGCTAGTTTGTTTGCAGATTAAGGGAACTTCAGAGGACTGCAATTCTGAACTGCAAGGGTCGGAGAATAATTGTAGATTTCTAGAGCATAGCAACGTGAATTGGTGAGTGGAAATTATTGATAGGGTACATACTATTTACATAAGAGTATATTTTAATATTTTTTGCTAATTTGGGTAAGTGGATGTAGAATTTGGATAATTTGGAGTAGGTGATAAATACTGATTCAACCATGGGATTAGAGAGTGCTAACAATGATTTGATTAGGATTAATTTGATATTATATAAGAAGATTAGGGTTAAATGATTTAACATGTGATATTTAAAGTTAGATTATGGATATATGGTTTATATGTGATATATGAATAGTTAAGGTGGTATTAAATAAGATATAAGAGAAGTAGAAATACATCAAAACAGTAAACGATAAAGGAAGTTCGAAATAAAGGAGAAACAATTTTGTTTTTTTTGTTTTTTGGCATTTCAGATGCACATCGATCCATCGGTGTTAAGTATACTGGTCCACTGGGGGCATTTTGAATGCCAGATTAAACCTGGACCAAGCTAAAGCATTTTTACTTTAGCCAGGCCTATACGAAGTGGTAGGTGAGCAACGTGCTGGTTTCTTAGCGACATCGGGAAGTGTTTAACATCTAGAGACGCGCTTCAGTGATTGTGTGTTGTGACGACTGTGTCATTAGTAAAGGTGTCAGGCTATGTTTACCTATCCTTTACGTATATGCCAGTTAGTCTGCGTTTATCTAACTCATGCTCTTATCTACATTTACGGGATCAGTCTATGTTTAACTATATTCTGGGGTAAGTCTATATTTAACTAACTTTTGTATGTATCATCGAGTTTGTATATGTTTAACTAACTCTTTTCCTCCCTTGAGTGTAGACGGGTCAGTTTATGTTTAACTAACTCTGTCATACATTTAGTTTTGTTAAGTATATGAAACTGATCCCCATACTATGTTTATTATGATGGACTAACTCTATAGATGCAGGTAATAGAGGTTGAGGTAAAGTAAGTATTAGTTCTCATATGATTTTTATGAAATCATGTTAGCAGCGTATACTTGGTAATATTTTTGCTCAACAGAGATGTGTGTCTGACCCCCCCCCCCTCGTACACTACAGGTTGACAGATTAGCTTTGGAGTGTATGGTGTTTGAAGATGGTAACTATGAAGATATTTACATATGTTATTCGTTTATTTGTACATATTGTATATATGATATGACAGTGTGTAAATGTATGAAGACTATGTATGAATATGATGTATATAGATGGGATTTGTTTATTTATCTATATTGTATATTGGTCCATTCCGCTATAAGTTCTGAAAGATATAGTTTGTTAGTTTTGCTCTATGTTTACTATTGTGTTTAAAGCAATCTAGTTTTTCATTCTATAGTGATTTTATGACCGTGAAAAAGTCGAGTTGTTACAATGGGAATTAGTGAAAATGTTTCGTTGTAATCAATGCCTTGAATTTTACGAAAACTTTTCTTAAAGATTCATTTGCAACTGATGAGTTTTACCCCTTCGGGTACATTTCCCAAAGTCCAAACTTTGTTCTTGTACATGGAATCCATCTTGGATTTCATTACAATAAGCCACACGGTAGTGTCTTTACTCTCTAAAGCTTGTCGGTATGTGAGGGGATCGGTTATGGACGATGCATTCCTCTTTTTGCTATCAATAAAAAACCCTTGGCGCCTCTCTGGCACGTGAGATTCCCTACAGCCCTCTTATATGTTGTTTGTCTTCTATGAGTGTTGAATTACTATCTAAATATTCGGTTTCTATAGGAGCTTCTTTGGATCTCATCCAAGTCTGTCATACTGCCAATAATTTCTTAAGATAGAAATTCCTTTTCCAAAAAGCTAGCATGCATCGAAACAAACACTTTTCGTTCCTTGGTATGATATAAAAAGTATCCGTGAGAATTGCTAGGATACCAATAAACTTGCATAAAATAGATCTTGCCTCAAGTATATTAGGGTTTACGTTTATAACATAAGTTGGACAACCCCATACCTCAAGATAACTAAATAGGTTTATTACCATTCCATAATTTGTATGGGGTCTTAGACAATAATTTAGATGTCATGGAATTCAACATGGAAACCGCGGTTTCAATCGCATATCCCCAAATGGAAAGAGGCAACTTGGTATCACTCATCATTGATTGAACCATGTCTAACAGAGTTTGATTTCTCCTTTTCGATGATATAGTTAAGGGTGTGCCCTAGGGGTAATTATGTAATTTGGTTATATAACTTAACTGTAACGACCCAGAATTTTCAATCCGGAAAATTCCAGATAGTTATGAAAAAGAAGAAAGAGATAGAAGAAGAAAATCAGAAACACCGCACAGATTCTCACATTCGCAGCGGATCAAAATATAATAGCAAATAAAAGTAGTTTACAAAAGAATACCATATCAGTCAATTTTCATTTTAATACATCAGAGTTATACATATTCACAATCACTGGATATATACAAACCAACATATCCCAAACAAACAGTAATATATCACAGCGGAAACACTCCATACGTTCCTGCCATCTAACTCGCCTCTTGAGCTCCAAAACGTCCTTACCTGAAAATCTGTAATACTCGGTCTGACCCGAGCATTACAACAAAGTAACACCCAGGTCAGGCTGGAAACCAACGTGAGTAAACCCATATAACTTGAAATTCAAAAGCATAAAACTCACTTAACCCGGGGTAACTCGTACCTCACAACGAGTTCTTAACTTGTTAAAGCCAACACTTATCTCACATATCAATATCTAAGTCCCAAGCTTAGTTTAAATGGTCCAATTCACTTAAATCATTCTATTCCAACTTATGGATTCACATATCAGTTTATAAAGAATCGAAGTGGTTTCGGGTATTTACTAATACCCGACTCCGGTCTCTTCGAATCTCAAGTCATCTTAACCCAAGTTATTTAATTAAATACAATTCAACTTTAAATACAGGATGTCACTTTTTATACAGCAATTCATCATTGAAATATAACCACATTATCACTGCCTACCCAACACATCATATCATAAAACGTTTCATATCAGAGATATCAACCAATTCAAGGCATTTAACATCATTCAATCTTTCATAAGCAAGATTTATCATGTCCAAAATTAATTTAATTTTCTCTAATTAAATTAATTACTAACTTTAATCGCTTAGATTTCCTTTACTTAACATTAATTAATTACAACCCAATTAATTAATCACCCTTTAATTATCCATCCTAATTTATCATGCTAGATTAATTATCCTTCCATAACATTAAGTAATTAGCCTTTAATTAATTTCATAAAGTGATTATCCATTAATTACTTACGCTAAGTAAGTATACTTTATTAATTTTATTAAGTAATTATACTTAATCAAATTTCAAAGTGGTTATCCTTAATTAATTAAACTAATTAATTATCTTAAATTAATTACATTCATAAACTTCCCATTAATTTCTCCCATAAAGTAATTACTTCTGTAATTATTAACATTAATTAATCAATCCTTAATAATTACATTAAGTGATTAACTTTAAATTAATTCCACTGATTTATTATTCCTAATTTATCTCAACCTTAATTAATTTAAGATAAATTCATTATCTAATTTAATTACTTAATTAGAAAAACATTTAGGAATTAATTACATGATTAAAATATAATTTACTTTAAACAAAACAATTTAAACATTTAATCTCAACTTTTAAAATCTTCAAAGCTTGTTTAAACTTATCTTAAATAAATTTACTTGAAAACTAATTTCACATTTATATTACTTAAACTTGGTTATTTTATATATGAAGACTTCCCTTTGAAATCTTCCATTTTATTTCTTTTGAAAACATATTTCTATATTTATAAAACTTGATCACTTTAATAACATTAAACTTGTTTTAAATAATTTTACTTCGGAAATCATGGTTTACTTTTCTTTGGAAATCTATTCGCTTTAATTCCATTAAAAACTTCATTCCCTTATTTCCTTTTTAAAAACCAGATACACATTTTCTTTAAGTTTTAAAATCCTGGTTCATGATTTCCTTTAAATTTTCAAAACCTGGAAATGTTTTTTTTATATTAAACCTGGTAACTTAAATAAAACAACCCCGCCATATTCTCAAATACCCGAGCCAACAACCCAGAATCCCGAACTAAAACCCAGGCTACTCGCTCACCCCACTTTCTTCGAGACAACCCAAAATTTCCTCGAGTAAAACCCGAGTGCGAGCTCCATCTTCATGATCTCAATGTCAACAGACACGAATGTGTACGTGTGCATGTGCACGTCAGTCCGATCAACTCTGACACCTCGCCAAGACCCCCCACAAGTCATCGTCGAACTCACCGACCCTGTGACGCCCCACCTCTATACCCACGCTAACCAAGAACACTACGATGTAGTGCTGTCAATTAGCACGGAGAATAAGGCTGTTGAGGAGCGACCATCCGTGTAACTTCTTTGTGCGAGCACCGATATGTCAGATAGAATAGAATGCATATCTTTTAAGGAGGAAATCCGACATACCGATACAAACACAAAGCTATCACACGGTGGCTATATATAATCTTCGGAAACAAATATAGAAATAAACGTAACATAAATCAGTCACAGACAATTCATATCACAAAGGCGGAAATAGATATGAATATAACACATGAAAGTGTACATCAGAGTAGTGGACAAATAAGATCCACAATAACACAAATGAATGGATACAAGTGCAAGATAATAGAATATGTATACATCAAGGAGTCTAATCTCAAATGTATACAAACAAAAACTACTAAACTAGAGTAGTTAGCCAAAAGTCAGATGATGGCTCCAGATAGGAAGTCATGAGGAAGCACCTGTAAAATCTCAGTCTGACCCGAGTATTATTTAAGAAGAAAATAATAAACGGATCAGTCTAGCTATAATTATCAGATAAAATGAGATAGAATATGAGATATGATAATAGAACGTATTATAACAAAAAGGTGTCATACTATGATAAGTATACATTAGAAATCCCACAAAAGTCATACTATATCTCAATAATCTCAAAACAGAGAAAAGAATGTCATATTCTTAATTTAATTCACCAAGCCACAATAAAATGACATACTCATCAATGTCAATGGTAAAAGCTGGTGAAACATAAAATTCCAGAAATCAATAATTAGAAATCCAGAAATCACAATAAAAGAGGGTGGCCAATCCTATAAAAATGAGCCGGAGCTCCTCCTGACTGGGTATAGTCCCCCATTGCGGACTTTGAGCCGAAGCTCCTCCTGATGAGCCGAAGCTCCACCTGACTGGGTATAGTCCCCCATTGTGGACTTTGAGCCGAAGCTCCTCCTGATTGAGCCGAAGCTCCTCCTGACTGGGTATAGTCCCCCATTGCGGACTTTGAGCCGAAGCTCCTCCTGATTGAGCCGAAGCTCCTCCTGACTGGGTATAGTCCCCCATTGCGGACTTTGAGCCGAAGCTCCTCCTGATTGAGCCGAAGCTCCTCCTGACTGGGTATAGTCCCCCATTGCGGACTTTGAGCCGAAGCTCCTCCTGATTGAGTCGAAGCTCAATAAAATGAAGTACAGTCCTTCACATGGATAAAGAGACATCGCTCAATCGCTAGTCTAAATCACAAGAATGATCATCATGACCATAAGGAAGTGTCGATTACATTAAGCTAGTAAATATAAGAGTTTAGCTTCATGTCCCATAACCACTTGCTTAACTCAAATATTTACGAACAAATTGTAGATCTGCACTAGAAAATTGTCACAAGAGATTCAATCGAACAAGTCCATAAATTAACCGACGAAGTAAACGCAAGCGTTTCATACCACTTGTTTTGCTAAGCCGTTTAATTATATTTTCTCATACGAATGAGGTAAAGGTTTGTATATACTAGTAGATTGGAAAACAGTTTTATAAACGAGTTTGATATTGAAAATAGAGTTGAAATCCTTTTGATGAAAGAGTTTTGATATTTACTACTAGTATCGAAACCTCTATATATTTTTAAAGTGACAAGTCATAGAAGTGATTGTAGAAACAATCAATTATAAAAGTTCACATTCGAAGACGTGAATAAAATCCAAAGAAATCAATTCCCAAAACCATCAAAGTAAGAAGTTCGGTTGAATGGTTTTCGGATAAGATTGCCTACGCAGCGCCCACGGCGGGGTGCGGGGCAGCGCCCCGTCAAAACGGTACGACTTAGTGAAGACAAGCGACCTAAGTTTAAAAAAGCGGGCGACTTAACAAAGTGGCCGATAATAAATGATAACAACAAAAAGGGAATCAACACGAATTGATTAGAGTTGGAAATTCAAGCATAATAGGGAAATAGGCAAAAGACTGCAGATTCAGACGTCTGGAATAATTGGTTCAGACGTCTGAATCTGGAAAATTAAATATTTTCCAGAACACAGATTCAGACGTCTGAACGAAATATTTAAGCCGTCTGAAATAGGCAATTTAAGCCTATTTTCTTTCTGTTTGAAATCGAGCCAATTCAGACGTCTGGAGCCAAAGATTCAGACGTCTGAATCTGGGAATAAAAATCTTCCCAATATAGTATTAAGACGTCTGAATCTAACGTTTCAGACGTCTGAAACTGGGGTTCAGGGCATTCCCTGAACCTAGACCAAAAATGACCAAATGAATACCAGAAGCGATCGATCGAGCGACAACGACTAAGGATTTACGCCAAGCGACAACCCAGCCTTAACGGCTCTTCGACACGCCTCAAATACCAATGTCCAAATATCCATAAAGGATTTTCATAGATTTTGATTTTAAAACACCAAAAATTGGAATATACACCAAATCAATCCAAACCAAAATCAATTGCACAAGAATAAGTGTTAGGAATTCATACCTAACAATCGAAGATAATTAAAGACTTAGATGTGAGATTAAAATCTCACCTTTTCACAAAAACAATGAAGAAGGAGCTTGAAAGCAAAGGGAGAATCAACCACTCTTCAACACAACCCAAATGAGCTTGAATCTATGCTCAAAAAGAAGAACATTCCTAAAGTTAGGTTTAGGATTTCTGAAATTGAAAGGAGAACGGGTTGGAGAAGATGAAGGAGATGCTTACCAATGGGTTCTCTTAGAATTTGGAGCTAGAACTTGATTTGAAGATGAAACTAGGGTTTGGGAGTTTTAATTTCCCATCTCTCCCACCATTTTTGCTTTAGAACTGAGCAAGAGGAGGAAGTGAGAGTGAATGGGGAGGGATGATTCAGTTTGGGGTTTAAGTTGGCAAAGGGGCTGAACCCAAAACCAAACCCAAAGTGCAAATGGTCAAATTTTTGACTAGCTCCAAACATATCGAAGCTTACACTCAAAAAGATCGCAAACGACATTTTGAACTCAATGGAGGTGGTCTCGAGTCCTAATTCGACTGTTTGCAAAAAGTAGCTTTTCGGACTAAAATCCGACTAACGATGAAATATTTAAATAAAATATTTAAATATAAAATCGACAAATATGCGGGTTGTTACAGACCCACTCGATCCTCTGATTTGACAAACTCACCTTCAAATCGAAATCGAACCAAAATAATCAATGCCTGGAACCAACCCATCGACAAAACTCTTTGTCGACGATGAACTCCATTACTAGAATCCACACCCCGCCGACCAGTGCAACGTCACAGACTCACGCGACATCCCCACACCTCGCGATCACCTCCGGCCTCCCTTCGACAACGGAATCGCCTCGAAAAACCCACCGTCTCAAAACTGCAATCGAACCCTAGTTCGACGCCGTGCCGCCACCATGACCATTTATAAAACCCATCCCCATTTTTCCTATGATCTCCACCCCTTCCTCTATCTTCGACATCACGCCCGACCTTCAACTCGACGCCGTTCAACGGAATTTGACGAAGATGTCGAATTTTACCAACTCAAGATAACTCATCAATTACTCACTAAAAAATCTTAAGATGATTATCAAAAATCATTGATTTGTAATACGAATCTAGTTGTACAATCAAAAATGGAATTTAAGACAATTGATTTCCTAATTATTTTAGATCATTACTGATCTTTAACATTTTTGGGATAATTTTTCAACATAAACACTTTCAATTATTTTTAAAAATAATACCACACTATTACCATCCTTTTTCATTTAGAAATCATATTCAAAAAATGTTTCTTGGGGAAGATATTGATTTATTTGAGCTATTCTTAGCCTGTGGATGTTTTAAACAGAGATATAAATGTCTGAAATCAGACATACATACAACATTATATATATATATATCTATACATACACACAGACATGCAGGTATATTAACATTTACACAAGTATCTTTTCTAACAACAACTTCAAGTATATAGCATCAAGATATCATAGTAGATTCGAATTTTAAAATGGTAGTTTACTCACTATATTGATGAACAGAGCAAACCCTTTTGAAAATCTGGAAATTAAACTTTGAGATGATCTGTACTTATCTCAGCTGAATTGATTTCTAGCTTAGTTAATTGAATATTTGTGATGGTTGTTCTTCTTCTTTTTTTCTTTTCTTTTTTATTTTATTTTACCTAGTACTCAATTTGATAAATCGAACGGAATGAGGATGATATATAACAAGAACATTGTACAGGCTTTGTTCTCCTGGTACAAAAATTAAACAGAGATATTTTTTTGAAATGTCGGCTTGATTTCAGATTTTGTATGCTGACTTGATTTCATGTGATATGCTTTTGACTTTGATTATATGTTTTGTAGGTTTGACTAGAAAGGTTGTATGCTTGCATAAATTATGTGTTTCTCTTTTGTTTACATATATATACCACCATATATATACATGTCTTTCCCATTTCCTGACAATGTACAAATGCATGTATATCTTCCTCATTTTTATAATAATGTATATACTTATTTACACATGTGTTTATCTTCTTCATGTATACTATTATATATATACTTATACATATACTTATGTATATATAGTTATGCATATGAATTTTTTTATCCTATTTTACCTTGCTATGTTTACCTTTTTATTTTATATATAAGTATACATATATTTTACTTTATATTACATACAACGTTATAAGTTACTTATATACTTTATTCCTATTTAAACATATATTTATATTATTATTTTTATTCTTAGCCAAGGCTTAAGTACTTAATTTATATTCAAATATTTTAACTATCAGAAATTCAATTGTTCGACCCATCAAAAATTAATATCTTTGTTAATAAAATCAGTTAATTTTTTGATTAACAAATATCCAAAAATTCGGGTTGTCACATTCCTTCCCCCTTTGAATCTTTTCGTCCTCGAAAAGGAACGAAGCCAGAATTATTAAAATGCTTAAAATCAGATAAATTTTCTTTGATCATTTTAAAAATACTTTAAAAATCTATATAATATTTCTAAAATAGTTTTTATAAAAATACCTTATAACTTGATGTTTTGTCAAGTACATCCTTGTTCTCACAGAAATTCGGTCATACGTTGATCAGGCGTACGACTAAAAATCTATAAGTGCTTGGCAGACCCGTTTCCAACATCCAGTGAAAATATTTTGAAAAATAATTTTATTGAAAATATAGAAAACAGTTTTTGAAAATAGAGGAAATATCTCGGTGAGAATGCTCTGGAAATCATCACCCCCATCCATGGTCGCAGTTACATCCTGGGTTACGTTGCCATCGCAGCAAAAGTCCATGTAACTGATTACACCATGGAACCCACAACAGATCGCAGTTACATTCCAGGGTTACATTGTCGTCGCAGCAAAAGTCCATGTAACTGTTGGCTCTCAACGGCACATACGATTTTCGCTGTCAAAATGAAACTCTCCACTCCTACATAGGTCGCAGTCTACCGATGTAAAATCAAACATAGACTGTTGGCTCTCAGCAGCACACACGACTTTCGCTATGTTACCATAGTGTCGCAGTCTACCGATATAAAATCAAACGTAGATTGTTGGCTCTCAGCGGCACACACGACTTTCACTATGGTCTGCAGTAGATCGCAGTGACATCGAGTTACACTGTCGTCACAGCATAACCCAAATGCCCCTGTAGGCACCAGCCCCTCGACTTTCGCTACACAAATAATCCTCAGGAACTAGTTTTGTCCGGACTCCTTACAGGATCAACTTTAGAACCTCCCCCTTAGAGGATCAAGGCAGTGCCACCCTGTGGCACTCCTGAGAAGTTCATTTCAAGAGAGCGCCTTTTTCCCCAGAGCCAATCTCAAACACTTTATACTATACACATATAGTATTTCCCAAATCATACACCTAGTACGAATTCCATATAAGTGCCTTTACACAAAATCGATTCCCAAAATCGATAATTCACAAACTAGGCTTTCCAAATTCCAAATTTGATTTTCCTCAAAATCAAAAGCCTTTTTCAAATCCAAAGGTTCCCAAAACCTTTTCTCAAAACCATTTCCATAAAATCTTTTATATATATATATATATACATATATATAATTTTCTTGGGAAATCTTTAAATCACTTTATACATATATAAGTTCCCTTTGTATACTTCAAAAACTTCCAAAAACCTTTTTCTTCTGGCAATGGATTCAACCAGGAGAGTTTTATCTTATATATAACAAAGATACATAACTTTGTTTATTCAAAATCAAATATCCAAATTTGATTATTCTATAAAGTCACTTACCATTTTACTTACTTCCATAAAGTAAATTCTTACCATAGAAATATCCAATTTCCACTTTACTTCAACATATGTTTCACAAAATATACCTTTATTTCAAAAACCATTTCACATTTCTTATCCACAAATTTCCAATATCATTTCCATTCAAATCCGTACGGTGTACACATATCATCCGTACGCTATACCAATCTGATCGCTCACTCGATCACACAATTTCACTTCCGAACTAGGATCGTCCACCCGACTTCCTAGTGCGGACTCAGATCTGGTTTCTTGATCAGAAACCGTCATTCTCCTTGCATAGTCACGCCTATGATAGAGAATATCCAGAATCAATCAAAAATCCATATCCAGGTGTCGAAAATCGAGCGAAAAATCCAAACTCGGATCAATAATATTATCTCGAAATTCTATGCTCGAATCTGGATCAAAGCACTATGCGAATAAAATAATATACGTACATCCTACGTATTTATCTTCATTGATTATCTGATAAATCAATTTCCTTTCTATTCACCTTCACTTTGATTTTATACATTTATCCACATTTTCCTTAATCCCCACTTGGATTATTACTTCACTCCTTATCTCAGTTGGGTATTTAATCAATAACAGTTTGAACTCCGACCATTTTATATTTAGAAAATAGCTTGAAAATTTTAAAAATAGATAAATAGTTGGAAAATAATTATTAGTTTGTAAAACAGTAATCAGTTATAAAGTAGTAGAAATATAGTAATTAGTTTATAAAGTAGTTGTAAAATAGTTAAATAGTTCCAAAAGCAATTGTAAAATAAGTATAAAATAGTTTAGGCTTTAAATGAAAGATTGTATATAGTAAATAGCTTGGAAAAATAGAATTATATTAAACAATTTATTTTGAAAATAGTCCAGAGCCAAACTGTTCAATTCCCAATCTCCAATCCCAATTCCCATTTGAATTTGAACTCATTCAATCTACAATTTTATTTCAAATTAATCCAATTCAAATTTTCCATTTGAATTTTATACTTATCCATCTTCAATTCTAGTTAATTCAAACTAAATTCAATTTAAATCTCAATTTTAAACCATCTCGAATTATTATATAAACTCGAGTTAAATTTTCAAAAATTGATTTAACCCCTTAAATCAAATTAACCTTTTATTTTTAAAGGAATAATCCAACTCTCTACATAATTTAAATTCTGAGTCTAATTCTCAAAATTCCATTTTAAATTATCTTTATTTTAACATATTTCAAAACTCAAAAACAATTAAATTCTTCAGATTCTAATTTATTATCCATTTTTAAAACCAATTCTCAGGTTCATATATTATTTATAATAATGGAATGATATCAGGATAAATAAACATCCAAATTTATCCAAACACCCATTTTAATTCTTAAATCTCAAACCCATTTTGAGATCACCTATAAATTTCCATTTAAACCAATCATTTAACTTCCCTAAGTTAAATCTCAATTTCATCTTGAAATTTCCAATTTAGGTTGTTTGTTAACTTATTTAACTCTCCCAAAGTTAAATCCAGTTTACTTAATCTAGACAACCTTACCCAATTTGAATTCCCATTTCAAACTTTAAACCTCACATTAATAATTTTATAAGTTCAAAAACTTATCACTTTGGGTATCACATCCCATTCCAAATTTAAAACTCAACATTTAGGGTTTATTTCAAATCATCTTTGATATGATGTATATCCACATATATACATATTAATTTCCTTTACACACCAAGTTATACTTTAAATTTTAAACCACCCTGGTTTCAGTTCAAAATAAATTCCTTTAAATTTTCAAACAACTCTTGTTTGAAATAGGTCCCTTTCATTCAAATACATTAAATAATATTATTTATTATTTCTTTATTACTTTGAAAAAATTTCAAATTCTGGACCCAGGTTTAGAACTTCATAATTTAAATCATCTTCAATTCCCATTTATATGTCATACTTCCCTAAATGTTTTATTTCCCTAGAACATTTCATCATTTTAGGATAATAACAAAGGTTATTACAGCTGGAGATCAATTCACTATTATCTTATTCTAAAAATTCTTCTCCAAATTCAAAATTTTAATTTCAGTTTGAATCCAATTCAAACTTATCTATATTTAATTTCAATTTGGTTGTATTTCTATTACCACTTAATTTAATTCCATTAATTTAACAACCAATTACCTTAAAATATTATTAGTAAGAATATTGCTTTATATATATCAAAATATATCCTTATAAAATCATTTAAAATCTTTATATAAGAAAATAACAAGTACGCTCTCATATATATATATACTCAACTCATTCTAGAGTACTATTGACCCTATCCTTATGAGTACACCCACCAGAGCCAAGGTTCTCGATCAACCTTCGCTCTGATACCAAATGTAACGACCTGGAATTTTCGATCCGGAAAATTCCAGATAGTTATGAAAAAGAAGAAAGAGATAGAAGAAGAAGATCAGAAACACCGCACAGATTCTCAAATTCGCAGCGGATCAAAATATAATAGCAAATAAAAGCAGTTTACAAAAGAATACCATATCAGTCAATTTTCATTTTAATACATCAGAATTATACATATTCACAATCACTAGATATATACAAACCAACATATCCCAAACAAACAGTAATATATCACAGTGGAAACACTCCATACGTTCCTGCCATCTAACTCGCCTCTTGAGCTCCAGAACGTCCTTACCTGAAAATCTGTAATACTCGGTCTGACCCGAGCATTAAAACAAAGTAACACCCGGGTCAGGCTGGAAACCAACATGAGTAAACCCATATAACTTGAAATTCAAAAGCATAAAACTCACTTAACCCGGGGTAACTCGTACCTCACAACGAGTTCTTAACTTGTTAAAGCCAACACTTATCCCACATATCAATATCTAAGTCCCAAGCTTAGTTTAAATGGTCCAATTCACTTAAATCATTCTATTCCAACTTATGGATTCACATATCAGTTTATAAAGAATCGAAGTGGTTTCGGGTATTTACTAATACCCGACTCCGGTCTCTTCGAATCTCAAGTCATCTTAACCCAAGTTATTTAATTAAATACAATTCAACTTTAAATACAGGATGTCACTTTTTATACAGCAATTCATCATTGAAATATAACCACATTATCACTGCCTACCCAACACATCATATCATAAAACATTTCATATCAGAGATATCAACCAATTCAAGGCATTTAACATCATTCAATCTTTCATAAGCAAGATTTATCATGTCCAAAATTAATTTAATTTTTTCTAATTAAATTAATTACTAACTTTAATCGCTTAGATTCCCTTTACTTAACATTAATTAATTACAACCCAATTAATTAATCACCCTTTAATTATCCATCCTAATTTATCATGCTAGATTAATTATCCTTCCATAACATTAAGTAATTAGCCTTTAATTAATTTCATAAAGTGATTATCCATTAATTACTTACGCTAAGTAAGTATACTTTATTAATTTTATTAAGTAATTATACTTAATCAAATTTCAAAGTGGTTATCCTTAATTAATTAAACTAATTAATTATCTTAAATTAATTACATTCATAAACTTCCCATTAATTTCTCCCATAAAGTAATTACTTCTGTAATTATTAACATTAATTAATCAATCCTTAATAATTACATTAAGTGATTAACTTTAAATTAATTCCACTGATTTATTATTCCTAATTTATCACAACCTTAATTAATTTAAGATAAATTCATTATCTAATTTAATTACTTAATTAGAAAAACATTTAGGAATTAATTACATGATTAAAATATAATTTACTTTAAACAAAACAATTTAAACATTTAATCTCAACGTTTAAAATCTTCAAAGCTTGTTTAAACTTGTCTTAAATAAATTTACTTGAAAACTAATTTCACATTTATATTACTTAAACTTGGTTATTTTATATATGAAGACTTCCCTTTGAAATCTTCCATTTTATTTCTTTTGAAAACATATTACTATATTTATAAAACTTGATCACTTTAATAACATTAAACTTGTTTTAAATAATTTTACTTCGGAAATCATGGTTTACTTTTCTTTGGAAATCTATTCGCTTTAATTCCATTAAAAAATTCATTCCCTTATTTCCTTTTTAAAAACCAGATACACATTTCCTTTAAGTTTTAAAAACCTGGTTCATGATTTCCTTTAAATTTTCAAAACCTGGAAATGTTTTTTTTACATTAAACCTGGTAACTTAAATAAAACAACCCCGCCATATTCTCAAATACCCGAGCCAACAACCCAGAATCCCGAACTAAAACCCAGGCTACTCGCTCACCCCACTTTCTTCGAGACAACCCAAAATTTCCTCGAGTAAAACCCGAGTGCGAGCTCCATCTTCACGATCTCAATGTCAACAGACACGAATGTGTACGTGTGCATGTGCACGTCAGTCCGATCAACTCCGACACCTCGGCAAGACCCCCCACAAGTCATCGTCGAACTCACCGACCCACTCGATCCTCTGATTTGACAAACTCACCTTCAAATCGAAATCGAACCAAAATAATCAACGCCTGGAACCAACCCATCTACAAAACTCTTTGTCGACGATGAACTCCATTACTAGAATCCACACCCCGCCGACCAGTGCAACATCACAGACTCACGCGACATGTCACGAACGGAAATTTTCGACTTTCGAAAATTCGACATCGATACTCACTTTATCGACTGCCGAGCAATCGAGTGCCGGAAACTCCAATAGTGAGGGTTTTAGAAAGAAGAAAAAGTAAGAAGAAGAAGAAAAGAGAAGAAGAGAGAAGAACAACAACAGAACAACATCAGAAACAGAACAATATCAGAATCTCACATATCGCAGCGGAACAATATATAATAGATAAACACTAGTCTTTTAAAACAAAGAATTATATCAGTTTTTATACATACATCAATCAGAGTCAATATACAACAATGGACAGTTATATAAACTTGTCCTCATACAGAATACACAGCGGAATAAATACTATCAGATACAAATACTACGTCTCATCCTCCAGCTTATCTCCAAAGCTCCAGAATATCCAGAATATCCTGATAATCTAACTCTAGACTGCCCGTGTGGAAATTGGTGGGCACCCAGAGTTTAGAAGGGAACAATAAACTCCGAGTCAGTCATGGTGACTGGTGTGAGATCGTAAAACAGTTATTCTTCTTTAAAATAAACAACAGAAAAATTTTAAAGTAAATTCGCAATGCTTTTGGAAAATGAAACTACCATAAGACCTCCCGCCACACACACAATGCAAACGCAGACTTGGAGGAGATTTCTTCTTATGATAGTCAAAGATGCTTACTACGCAAAATCAAATCATTTTTGATATTATTATTAGTGCATAGTGGAAAACATTTCGAAAGTATAATATAAATCTTAGCCAGCATAGGTACCATTATATTATGCCTGCTATAGCTGCCTCCTGAGGAGACAGGTTATACAATTGAAATCGTAAAGGCTCGTATTGTTTCTTTGGATTTCCAACAAATGGTCAGGCTAAGGAACTTCCTATCCACGATGGGTACGTCCCTGGAATAGACGACCCGAGAACCTAACCGGATCTCTGCCAACACAAGGCCGGGTTACCTCTGCAAAAATAGGTAACTACTGACACGCGTATGCCATCCCACGATCGTAACCGATCTTCCCGAGGATCCCCGATTTCCAACAAACCACATAGATAATAATGCAGCAACCACATAGGTTAAGTATCTGGGCTCCATACCATGATACCACCTCTATCCAGAAGGAATGACATACACTAAGGGGCGCTACTCCCTAGAACCTTGCCGCATTCTTCCTGTTTCGACCATTTCCGGGGTGTGAGGCTCGATGAAGTCTCGTCCACAAAGCTACGCTTTCTACAAAGCCATGCTCGGGTCAAACAAATGATCAACCTATGATCACAAAGATATAAGATCAAACAAATGATCATATCACAAATGATCAAACACTGATCATTTCACAGCAACACTCAGTATGCCACGTTACCAAATTGGGATATATCGCTGATAAATTTCAACTACATAACCTCTGAGCTCGTACGTCTCAGAGAAGGGTGTTAAGCTAAGAGAATAAATTCTCCGCCACCAACAGATATGTATTTGAAAGAAATCAGCTTTATATCTCAAATTGTAACGTCAGACACACAATCCATACAAGTCTGTTCCGGGATCGAACAGAACCGAAGGCACTTCTCACGAAGCCCTTGCATATCCGAATAATTTTCTAATCACGTCCGGACTTCCCGTCACTAAGGGTGATAAAACCTCTAAACCGGAGATCAGCCGATGTAGAGTAACTCGACGGTAATCCTTCCGTTTTCAAAAATATCCGGTCTTCAACACCGGTCTTCGAATGCAATTCATAACGACGTATCACATATTCGGAATGGGTTATACGACCCCATGGTCCTTTCCCAGCTAACCCGAATAGTGAGCGAAATATTTAAAAATAAGTGTGGCATTCAAATTCATCCAATTCACAACAAATACCTATCTAAAGGTAATTATTGATAGTCGGTTATTTAACTATCAATAAAGATGCGCAGCATCATCAGATTCCAAATAATTTTCCAAATTATTTAATTTCCAAAAATATCTTTACGAGATATAAAATTTCCACACTTCAAAAATAAATCAATATTTATTTATTTTATTTTTTTACAGTTTCCATTTCCTTTATAAATTCCATAGTGAATTTACATTTTTCGAATATCTACTAATATTCGATTTTCAATCGTTTTCAAATATTCATTTTCGATTTATCTTTAAGGAGATAAAATCTCAAAACGTTTCATTTCATTTTGGAAAACATTCCATACTTATTTAATAATAAGTGTTTCACAAATCTTTTATTTTCAACATTTGAAAATATTCAATATACTTAAATCAATATTAAGTATATATTTCATTCTTTAAGGAAATCATTCATTTAACATCTATTTGAGTCCAAACGAATGTTGCGTAGAACATCGTTACGACGACTCAAAATCACTAGTATAGGGATTCGAATTTTTAAGATAGATATGTAAATCCCAATACTAAAACATTTCCTTTCGAAAAATCATTTTCTATAACAATAGTGTTATAGTCCACCATTTCCTTAAATTTCTCGAAAACGTCTATTTCAACAACAAGTGTTGAAATCTATGCTTTCGATTCATAATACATTTTAAAACATCTTTAAAATGTTTAACTTCATTTTTAATATCACTTCTTCAAAAAAATGAATCCATTTTATTCAATAATACATTCACTGTCCAAAATCGTGAATATATCTTTTTTTTTAAATCTTCTATATTCAATTTATCAAATTCAATCGATTTCGAATTTATAAAACTAAGTTTATAAATTCTATTTCTGTTTTAATAATAACTTCAACTTATAACTCTTCTTTTTATTAACTTCTATATTTTACTTATCAAAATAAGTGATTTCGGATTTATAAACAACTTTTATATATTTCAATTCTATTTGTAGAAACTTCAATACCAAATCAATTTCAATATTGATTTCTAAATTTATTTTCAACCTTAAATAAAATTTCCATACTGATTTCTCAAAAATTCATTCCCAAATATTAAATCAATTACAGATTGATTTCTAATTTTATTTATCACTACTAAATAAATTCCTTATTTTTCTCAAATTATTCTATATTCTATTTTTAAATGGATTCCTCAAATTGAAATCATTTTACATTGATTTTCCAAATTATTTCAATTTACCAATTGAATTTCTAAAGGGATTTCCAACTTATCTCCTTTTAAATAAATTTTTCTTTAAGAAAATAAATTTCAATCGTTTCTTTCAATCTATTTAAAAATCCAAATTCTTAAATTAAATTCTTCAATTTATAATCACTGTTTTATGAAATCCATTTATTTAGCATTTTCACTTTATTCTGGAATTTACTCGATACGATTGTAAAAATTTACTTTTTATACTTTAAAAATTCCTTTCTTCAAAATTTCTTCAATTTCAAAAATTGATTCACTTAGAAATTTTCTACTTGAATTTAAAAAATTCAATTTCGTTTATCTTTGGAATCCAATGATGTCAAAACATCCATTCAGCTAAATTTTAGCTTTCAAACAATTTCCAGATATCAACATGATTAATAGCATCACTATAATCATTCACAGATTCATATCACAATAGAAATAAATTCAATCAATGTGAGGGGTCCAGTTGGATCCCTCCAACCTGTTTCCCTGCATCCAAAGACGTTAGCACAATACCAATTCCGCTCCAGTACGGAATTATCGCGGTATATGGGTTTTATAAAAATCCGCTTACTAACGGCGCAATAGGGTCTCATCCGCTATACTAGGCGGGAAATCATCAATCCAATATATACATATGCCAATATGTATATATTGCTATATATATAGATATATCCTACTATATCTAATAGCACATCCAATAACAATCATCAATCAATAATAACTGTAAATTCAAATTTCCTTCGAGTGAGAAAATCTCACCTTAGCTTTTATTCGCAATCCATTTCCCATCTTGACTTGTTTTCTTGATTTATACCCTTGTATAAATAATTCATACACTTTATTAATATTCGAACAATTTGAATAATTAATTTCCATTTTATAAATTCATCACCTAAATTCATTTCATTTATTTTGTTGTTTTTCTAATCTTATTCCCATTTACAACCTTATATTTTCAAAATCTATAGTAACTTCTGTTACTTAAATATGTATATACATTATACAAATTGATATAAACTCTATGGCATTTAAAATCCTATGTTTTCTCTTTCTTATTCACATCTATAATTTCTGTTTAAATCTTATAACAACAAAATTATTTTGAAACCACAGATTAAAACTCACTGTTTCCAAAATCTACCTCACTGTCAACATTTTTCTCTCCTGTTAACTTATACAATTTCAATAAAAGTGTACGCCCTTGAATTGAAAAACAATAAGCATAAACACCTTAATTTTCATTGCGTATGTATATATTATTAGATTAAAACAAAACAAATACCTCACTGTCTCGATAGAAGCGACGCCGCGACCCAATCTCAAGGTCAGAGAAGACGAACACCCCCAACACTGCTTCGCCGAGCTTGTAGGCATCTCGCTTCCAACCCGCGACATCACTGATCCCACTCGCGATTGATAACACGTTCGCGACCATTGATTTAGGCTACGACTGCCATTATCAGTTGCCACTGCGAAACCCACGAACCACGTTTGCCTCAACGACATCGTCTCCGCCTCGACCACGTTGCCCTGGCCACTTCGAACACTTCCATCAAATCGCGACAAAATCGCACGCGCCTCCTCGCGATGTCGAACGATTTCCAGCCACCTCCGTCCCTTGCCTCACGATTGCCCACCGAGTCGCCTGCCGCTGCGATTGACAAGTCGCGACCCACAAATCTCGCGTCATCGCGATCGAGCGCTTCCCACTGGCCTCGTTCGAATTGATTGTGTTTTCGGTCGTCATTTATTTGAATGGGGCGAGAGAAGGGCGAAATTTAGCTGTAGCCATTTTTATTTCCTTTGGTTTCATTCGATTTTTATGAAGAGGGAAAGAGATTCGACTTCGTGAATGAGTTTGAAGGGGGAGATTATAAAACTGAAAGGAGGCATGGTGTACACGATCTGATATCGTGATTTTTCTGCATGAATTAAGGCGTGAGGTAAGGGAAGAAACGTGTGATATTTATAAATTTAAATTTTAAATTTAAATTGAATTCCATTTAAATTCCAACGCGTTTAACTATCGTATGGTCACATAACAACCCCGAAAATTACGAAAATTGGAATCCGGTAATAATTCAATACTACGGACCCAATGGAACTGGTTTCGTCGAATTCCGAGACTGTTTGAAAATTGACTATTTTTAAATATCGATTCGAACAATTAAGTTTCAAAACTGAACGAAACAGTTTAAATTTCAATTCTGAAGCTTTTATTATCTTCAGTGTTATCAATACGAATTTTAAAACCTTTCGAAATATTTTTCTTTAGCTTTAAATTGAAGATTCAAATTTTAATTCAACTTCCAATCGATTAAATTTTAAAATTTAATCGCCAAATTCAATTTTAAATTCGGGATTCAAATTAGATCATCGTTCAAATATTTAAAATAAATTAAATATTCTCAGTTTAATTCGTTCAAAATTCTGGGTCGTTACAAACTTCCCTCCTTAAAATAATTTCGTCCCGAAATTACAAGTTAGGAAAAAATGTCCTTAACTCGTCTACTATTTTTCACAATTCAATAGTTTTATCAATCTATCAAAACAAATCTTTCTACTAAAGATTCGTTATCATTTCAACTCGTTTCCAACTTCAATTATAAGTTTCAAACAACATTGTTTACATAACAATTCAAATTTAAACTTCAAATTCAAATTTAAACTTTCAAAATTTCTCAAAAAATTTCTAACGCCCTAAATTTTCGAAAAATTTCGCCAGCGTCTCCTTTGCGCGGCTAATACGGTACGACTACAAAACGTCCCTACGGACTCTCAGATTTCAAAAAGAAAAAGAAAAAGCCAAGCGGCTAGACAAGAAAGTCATCAAATCTCATATTCAAATTTAAATACATACCTTTTGTCGAGCAATTCAAATTCATCTTTGAAAATCAAATCCAATTTCCTTTAATACCCCTGTATATCCTACTAGCCATAATATCTAGTTACATATATTCAAACCATTTTGCACATTCTGTTACAAAATTTTCAATATAAACTGCTTATACATTTTTTTAGCTTACTATTGAAGTTACATCCATTCAATTTTTTTTCATTTCAAATCTCATTTGAATTAAATTTCACATTTCAATTTCTCATTTGAGTTAAATTTACCATTCAATTCAATTTGGATTCTATCTATCTTCTGAATATTGAATTTTTTGTCAATCAACTTTCATTTATAATTATTCATTCTGAAACTCATTCACTAATTCATTTACATTAGACTGATTCAACATTTAATTAGTTCAAATCTTAATTCATTTATCAATCCAATTCAGATTCTCAATTTTTATTTAACTTTACCAAGGTCAAATTTCATCACTTAATCAGAATCACATTTCATTTTGCTTAATAAAATTGTTTTACCACTTTTGACAATTCGTTTCACTTCTATTTTCTCATTTTATAAGTTATATAACTTATATTCAACAATTACCACTTGGATTTTTATTGATTCACTTATACTTACTTTAATTCAACTTAAAATTTCTTAAGTTAAATTTATTCAATCTAAATTCACGACAAATTGTATAAGTTATCAACTTGATAATATTTCATAAACATTTTCATATAGCATTCCAGAGTTTTTTCAACCTTTTCAAAACCATTTTTTTTTTTGAAAACAATTCAATTTATCCTTTGGAATTTCCAAAACAAAACCCAAATTTTCCAAACAATTTCCGTTTAAAACAATTTGGCAGCAATTCCTCTTTTGGAAACCCGAAAATGAACACCGGTGATGTCGCGATCATCATCGAAGTTATTTTCCAGCGACCGAAAAGAGTTTAGAGCTTTCAACTCTCCAAAATACTTTTCAAAACCTTTGAAATTCATTTTCAAATCAAAAAGGATTTAAACTTTTCAAATCTCCAAAATTTTCAAATTCTTTTCAAAACATTTCCAAAACTTCTCTGGAATTCCGTTTTAAATTATAATTCACATCTATAATTTACATTTACAAATTTCGTTCGTATATGAATTCATTTCCTTATATTCTTAATACATATTTAAATTTCCATTTGTTAAATGGATTTATCTTCAAATCTTTGGTTGTTATTTTTAATTTCTCATTCAATTTCAGATAACAATGATAATGTTTCAATGTTATTACTTCCTAACAACCAAACATCCATATAGTATAATAATTCATAGAAAATTATTTCTTTTCTATACAAAAATAGTTTTGGGTAAAATTATTTCATTTACCCTATATTTAAAACAATACTATGTCGTCTTGCCTCGTTTAAGTGTTTAGAAATCCCTATCGATAATATGGCGTCCCATATACCGACCAAAATTCATAAACATCTCAACGGATAAGCAAACACAATATAAAACAATTTTTATATTCACTAACAAATACGCGCTCGTATCTATTATTACACTCAACTCATTCTAGAGTACTACTGACTCTATCTCTAATGAGTAACACCCAACAGAGCAGGGTTGTCGCTTAACCATATGCTCTGATACCACTTTGTCACGTACCGAAGTAAGCGGCCACCGGTAGGCTTTGCAACCATCCCAGTCCCACCGTGGCTGACAATGGTACCCCAAACTTGCTTTTACGGCCAGCCTCTCGACTGTCACGGCCTCTGCCTAACCAACCCATCCCTCTTAGGGACATGTAGGGGTAAGAGTCTCCCGTTCGCCACCAAATCGCGAAGCGAGAACCCCCTATCATGCTGTAATATAGCAAGACTGGTGTGAGATCGTAAAACAGTTATTCTTCTTTAAAATAAACAACAGAAAAATTTTAAAGTAAATTCGCAATGCTTTTGGAAAATGAAACTACCATAAGACCTCCCGCCACACACACAATGCAAACGCAGACTTGGAGGAGATTTCTTCTTATGATAGTCAAAGATGCTTACTACGCAAAATCAAATCATTTTTGATATTATTATTAGTGCATAGTGGAAAACATTTCGAAAGTATAATATAAATCTTAGCCAGCATAGGTACCATTATATTATGCCTGCTATAGCTGCCTCCTGAGGAGACAGGTTATACAATTGAAATCGTAAAGGCTCGTATTGTTTCTTTGGATTTCCAACAAATGGTCAGGCTAAGGAACTTCCTATCCACGATGGGTACGTCCCTGGAATAGACGACCCGAGAACCTAACCGGATCTCTGCCAACACAAGGCCGGGTTACCTCTGCAAAAATAGGTAACTACTGACACGCGTATGCCATCCCCCGATCGTAACCGATCTTCCCGAGGATCCCCGATTTCCAACAAACCACATAGATAATAATGCAGCAACCACATAGGTTAAGTATCTGGGCTCCATACCATGATACCACCTCTATCCAGAAGGAATGACATACACTAAGGGGCGCTACTCCCTAGAACCTTGCCGCATTCTTCCTGTTTCGACCATTTCCGGGGTGTGAGGCTCGATGAAGTCTCGTCCACAAAGCTACGCTTTCTACAAAGCCATGCTCGGGTCAAACAAATGATCAACCTATGATCACAAAGATATAAGATTAAACAAATGATCATATCACAAATGATCAAACACTGATCATTTCACAGCAACACTCAGTATGCCACGTTACCAAATTGGGATATATCGCTGATAAATTTCAACTACATAACCTCTGAGCTCGTACGTCTCAGAGAAGGGTGTTAAGCTAAGAGAATAAATTCTCCGCCACCAACAGATATGTATTTGAAAGAAATCAGCTTTATATCTCAAATTGTAATGTCAGACACACAATCCATACAAGTCTGTTCCGGGATCGAACAGAACCGAAGGTGTAACGACCCGTATTTTCATGGATCGAAAAGTTTGTCAAATCTGGAGTTTTAGCATTTTGAGCCATTTCAGATTTTAGGCAAATTTTGCCTAAGTCCTAAGTCGTTCACGACTTAGCATGAGTCGTGAGTCGTATACGACTTAGGAGGTAGGAGTGACCCAGGACTTGGAGTTAAGTCATTTGAACGACTTAAGAGTTGGAATGTTTGGAGCCTAGGTCGTGTAGGAAGTAAGTCATGGGATGACTTAAATTGACTGACCGACTTAAGGAAAGTGCGACCTAAGGGGATAAGTCGTAGCTGGGCTAAGTCAGTAGGTCGAAGTTAACTCGGCAAGTGTTAAGTCGTAGGTTGTAAGTCATCGCCGAGTTAAGGGATAGACAACCTAAGTAAGTGACCGACCTAGGGATTTACGACATAAGAGCTGACCGAGTTAAGTGATGAGTCGTACCCCAGTTATCCGATGAGTCGTATCTCAGTTATCTGATGAGTCGTACCTAGTTATTTGATAAGTCGTAGAATGGGTTATCTCGTTTAACCAGTTGAGTCGTGGACGAGTTAAGGGATGAGTCGTAAGCTGTTGAGTCGCGCGTAGGTGATAACTCGCGCAAGTGGATGAGTCATAGCCTTTGTGATAAGTCGTATACGAGTTAGTAGTTGAATCGTCTAACCAAGTAAGGCGTGCACATTTAAGTCGTAGACAGGGGGTCTGGTGAGTCGTAGGCACATGCTATAAGTCGGAGACGACTTAGGAGATAGCTGTTTTGTCGTGAGTCATAGGCAGAAGTGTGATAAGTCGTTGAAGCCAGAAGTTAAGTCGAAGGGTGTTGAGTCGTAAGTCGTAGACGACTCATGAAGGCGGACGAGTTACGACTTAGGGTATTTTCTGGTATAAATAGGAGAGCTTCTCTTCATTTTTGGGATCCGGATTTTGAAGCGACGAAGTGCTGCCATTTTGAGAGCTCGACTTCTACACTTCTTCACTTCTTTTCTCCACTCTAATCTAGTGCTTCCTTCCATCCAAATCAAAGATCAAGATTGAAGATTCAAGAGCTAAAGTTGAAGATCTCCATCTTTTCAAGAGAGATTTCTTCGTTTGAAGCGGATTCGTGATAGATCAAGCTGCTTGATCCTTCGCTGTCCAGATCTGAAGCGTATTGATTTGAGGTTGTTTAGGTGATTTGGTGAGTGGTGATTATCTCTCACATGGATCCAAAGGAGTATATCGGATTGTTGGCTCGATTTGGTGTTAAAATAGAGATTTCCATGCATTTTTCTTCATCCTATGTGTAGATCCATATAGATCCATTGTTCATGATGATGTTACATCCATTTTATCATATGTTAACCTATGCAAGTTCATTCATTAAGTTTGTAGAGATATAATCCATGTTTTCATGCTTATTGGACTTTCAACTCTTTAATTACGAAAATGCCATTATTTTTATAATTGTCTACTTAGATCATTTTAGAATGCTTGATTGCTTGGATTGATGTTTGATTTGATTGATTATTATGAACTAGATGATTGATGATTAGATTTAGATCGAAGGTGATTCAAAAGCTAAGGGAAAGGCTCTTGAATTGGAAAAGCTGCTCGTGGCATATGTAGCGGGATGATGAAGCTCTTATGCATAGATTTGATGATGTGATGTTGAGATGAGGCTTTGCGAGGATGTAATGAAGCGAGGCAATCATGTGATGAAGACTTGGTCTAATCCAGACGGGATCATTCCAAGCATGTTGATAACTCGGTGATATGATTCGAGTTGAGGATAATGAATGGATATGAGAATAGTCGTCGAGGAGGATGACTAGGAGGCTTGGATAGCATCGTTGTTGAAGGTTCTAGCATGCTCTAAGCAAGAGTACGTTTGGGCAGATTCGATAGTCCCAACGGCTAACTGTTGATGGTCGAGTACTCTGGGCAGATTCGATAGTCCTAGGCACGGGCTGCGACGACGTGCGGGAGTTATGTCTAGAACCGGGGTTTCCATTAGCCCTTGACGGACGGCTGAAAGAATGTGCCGGTCATTCAATTAACGGTGATATCGAAGCAATGATAACAGTGATAGCCAGAGTCATGGATGTTTGGTTGTATCGTCATTCGGACTCAAGAGCGGTATTTTCTGGGTGCTTATCTGATTTAGGCCTTGGTACTTGGAAAACATCGCCCTTGACTCGAGTGATAGTAGCTTTACTTTAAATTGTATGCTCTGCTATGTTTGCTTCTGCTTAGTGTGTGTCTGGGGGCTATCACTGTAGAATGAGGTTGGAGTGGGAGGGTTGTATTCCTATTCCTTTTCCTTTATGCTCTTTTGGTATGTTGTTAGTTAATTTACTGCTCACTAAGACTGTTGTCTGACTCAAGGCTTTATGTTTTAATTCTTATTGCCTTGGATTGTTCGTCCATTTTGGGACGGGCAGACTAGGTAGCAGGTGACAGGTGCTGTTCTCTTCTCATGATGCTGATATCGAAGACGAGCTGGAGGGTTGCATATTATCTACTTATTATATGTACTGGATATTCCGCTGTTTTGTATTCTCTGAGAGATATGTAGTGAGGCCAGATGTATTGACTATGTGGATGCTTGTATTCAACTATTATGGAGTTTTATATGATGTCATTTTGTTCTGTAAAGCTTCACTATACATATGTTCTATTGTATTTTGTCCATGCGCTGTGAGTAATACGATAGATTCTGTTGTTTTAAATCTTACCTTGACAATCGTCCATGGTCGCCTGGCACACTTTACAGCGCTCTATCTTTAGATTCGGTGCAGGGGTCATGGGCGGTCGTCACAGAAGGCACTTCTCACGAAGCCCTTGCATATCCGGATAATTTTCTAATCACGTCCGGACTTCCCGTCACTAAGGGTGATAAAACCTCTAAACCGGAGATCAGCCGATGTAGAGTAACTCGACGGTAATCCTTCCGTTTTCAAAAATATCCGGTCTTCAACACCGGTCTTCGAATGCAATTCATAACGACGTATCACATATTCGGAATGGGTTATACGACCCTATGGTCCTTTCCCGGCTAACCCGAATAGTGAGCGAAATATTTAAAAATAAGTGTGGCATTCAAATTCATCCAATTCACAACAAATACCTATCTAAAGGTAATTATTGATAGTCGGTTATTTAACTATCAATAAAGATGCGCAGCATCATCAGATTCCAAATAATTTTCCAAATTATTTAATTTCCAAAAATATCTTTACGAGATATAAAATTTCCACACTTCAAAAATAAATCAATATTTTTTTTTTTTACAGTTTCCATTTCCTTTATAAATTCCATAGTGAATTTAAATTTTTCGAATATCTACTAATATTCGATTTTCAATCGTTTTCAAATATTCATTTTCGATTTATCTTTAAGGAGATAAAATCTCAAAACGTTTCATTTCATTTTGGAAAACATTCCATACTTATTTAATAATAAGTGTTTCACAAATCTTTTATTTTCAACATTTGAAAATATTCAATATACTTAAATCAATATTAAGTATATATTTCATTCTTTAAGGAAATCATTCTTTTAACATCTATTTGAGTCCAAACGAATGTTGCGTAGAACATCGTTACGACGACTCAAAATCACTAGTATAGGGATTCGAATTTTTAAGATAGATATGTAAATCCCAATACTAAAACATTTCCTTTCGAAAAATCATTTTCTATAACAATAGTGTTATAGTCCACCATTTCCTTAAATTTCTCGAAAACGTCTATTTCAACAACAAGTGTTGAAATCTATGCTTTCGATTCATAATACATTTTAAAACATCTTTAAAATGTTTAACTTCATTTTTAATATCACTTCTTCAAAAAAATGAATCCATTTTATTCAATAATACATTCACTGTCCAAAATCGTGAATATATCTTTTTTTTTAAATCTTCTATATTCAATTTATCAAATTCAATCGATTTCGAATTTATAAAACGAAGTTTATAAATTCTATTTCTGTTTTAATAATAACTTCAACTTATAACTCTTCTTTTTATTAACTTCTATATTTTACTTATCAAAATAAGTGATTTCGGATTTATAAACAACTTTTATATATTTCAATTCTATTTGTAGAAACTTCAATACCAAATCAATTTCAATATTGATTTCTAAATTTATTTTCAACCTTAAATAAAATTTCCATACTGATTTCTCAAAAATTCATTCCCAAATATTAAATCAATTACAGATTGATTTCTAATTTTATTTATCACTACTAAATAAATTCCTTATTTTTCTCAAATTATTCTATATTCTATTTTTAAATGGATTCCTCAAATTGAAATCATTTTACATTGATTTTCCAAATTATTTCAATTTACCAATTGAATTTCTAAAGGGATTTCCAACTTATCTCCTTTTAAATAAATTTCTCTTTAAGAAAATAAATTTCAATCGTTTCTTTCAATCTATTTAAAAATCCAAATTCTTAAATTAAATTCTTCAATTTATAATCACTGTTTTATGAAATCCATTTATTTAGCATTTTCACTTTATTCTGGAATTTACTCAATACGATTGTAAAAATTTACTTTTTATACTTTAAAAATTCCTTTCTTCAAAATTTCTTCAATTTCAAAAATTGATTCACTTAGAAATTTTCTACTTGAATTTAAAAAATTCAATTTCGTTTATCTTTGGAATCCAATGATGTCAAAACATCCATTCAGCTAAATTTTAGCTTTCAAACAATTTCCAGATATCAACATGATTAATAGCATCACTATAATCATTCACAGATTCATATCACAATAGAAATAAATTCAATCAATGTGAGGGGTCCAGTTGGATCCCTCCAACCTGTTTCCCTGCATCCAAAGACGTTAGCACAATACCAATTCCGCTCCAGTATGGAATTATCGCGGTATATGGGTTTTATAAAAATCCGCTTACTAACGGCGCAATAGGGTCTCATCCGCTATACGAGGCGGGAAATCATCAATCCAATATATACATATGCCAATATGTATATATTGCTATATATATATAGATATATCCTACTATATCTAATAGCACATCCAATAACAATCATCAATCAATAATAACTGTAAATTCAAATTTCCTTCGAGTGATAAAATCTCACCTTAGCTTTTATTCGCAATCCATTTCCCATCTTGACTTGTTTTCTTGATTTATACCCTTGTATAAATAATTCATACACTTTATTAATATTCGAACAATTTGAATAATTAATTTCCATTTTATAAATTCATCACCTAAATTCATTTCATTTATTTTGTTGTTTTTCTAATCTTATTCCCATTTACAACCTTATATTTTCAAAATCTATAGTAACTTCTGTTACTTAAATATGTATATACATTATACAAATTGATATAAACTCTATGGCATTTAAAATCCTATGTTTTCTCTTTCTTATTCACATCTATAATTTCTATTTAAATCTTATAACAACAAAATTATTTTGAAACCACAGATTAAAACTCACTGTTTCCAAAATCTACCTCACTGTCAACATTTTTCTCTCCTGTTAACTTATACAATTTCAATAAAAGTGTACGCCCTTGAATTGAAAAACAATAAGCATAAACACCTTAATTTTCATTGCGTATGTATATATTATTAGATTAAAACAAAACAAATACCTCACTGTCTCGATAGAAGCGACGCCGCGACCCAATCTCAAGGTCAGAGAAGACGAACACCCCCAACACTGCTTCGCCGAGCTTGTAGGCATCTCGCTTCCAACCCGCAACATCACTGATCCCACTCGCGATTGATAACACGTTCGCGACCATTGATTTAGGCTACGACTGCCATTATCAGTTGCCACTGCGAAACCCACGAACCACGTTTGCCTCAACGACATCGTCTCCGCCTCGACCACGTTGCCCTGGCCACTTCGAACACTTCCATCAAATCGCGACAAAATCGCATGCGCCTCCTCGCGATGTCGAACGATTTCCAGCCACCTCCGTCCCTTGCCTCGCGATTGCCCACCGAGTCGCCTGCCGCCGCGATTGACAAGTCGCGACCCACAAATCTCGCGTCATTGCGATCGAGCGCTTCCCACTGGCCTCGTTCGAATTGATTGTGTTTTCGGTCGTCATTTATTTGAATGGGGCGAGAGAAGGGCGAAATTTAGCTATAGCCATTTTTATTTCCTTTGGTTTCATTCGATTTTTATGAAGAGGGAAAGAGATTCGACTTCGTGAATGAGTTTGAAGGGGGAGATTATAAAACTGAAAGGAGGCATGGTGTACACGATCTGATATCGTGATTTTTCTGCGTGAATTAAGGCGTGAGGTAAGGGAAGAAACGTGTGATATTTATAAATTTAAATTTTAAATTTAAATTGAATTCCATTTAAATTCCAACGCGTTTAACTATCGTATGGTCACATAACAACCCCGAAAATTACGAAAATTGGAATCCGGTAATAATTCAATACTACGGACCCAATGGAACTGGTTTCGTCGAATTCCGAGACTGTTTGAAAATTGACTATTTTTAAATATCGATTCGAACAATTAAGTTTCAAAACTGAACGAAACAGTTTAAATTTCAATTCTGAAGCTTTTATTATCTTCAGTGTTATCAATACGAATTTTAAAACCTTTCGAAATATTTTTCTTTAGCTTTAAATTGAAGATTCAAATTTTAATTCAACTTCCAATCGATTAAATTTTAAAATTTAATCGCCAAATTCAATTTTAAATTCGGGATTCAAATTAGATTATCGTTCAAATATTTAAAATAAATTAAATATTCTCAGTTTAATTCGTTCAAAATTCTGAGTCGTTACACGACATCCCCACACCTCGCGATCACCTCCGGCCTCCCTTCGGCAACGGAATCGCCTCGAAAAACCCACCGTCTCAAAACTGCAATCGAACCCTAGTTCGACGCCGTGCCGCCACCATGACCATTTATAAAACCCTTCCCCATTTTTCCTATGATCTCCACCCCTTCCTCTATCTTCGACATCACGCCCGACCTTCAACTCGACGTCGTTTAATGGAATTTGACGAAGATGTCGAATTTAACTAACTCGATATAACTCATCAATTACTCACTAAAAAATCTTAAGATAATTATCAAAAATCATTGATTTGTAATACGAATCTAGTTGTACAATCAAAAATGGAATTTAAGACAATTGATTTCCTAATTATTTTAGATCATTACTGATCATTAACATTTTTGGGATAATTTTTCAACATAAACAATTTCAATTATTTTTAAAAATAATACCACACTATTACCATCCTTTTTCATTTAGAAATCATATTCTAAAAATGTTTCTTGGGGAAGATATTGATTTATTTGAGCTATTCTTAGCCTGTGGATGTTTTAAACAGAGATATAAATGTCTGAAATCAGACATACATACAACATTATATATATATATATCTATACATACACACAGACATGCAAGTATATTAACATTTACACAAGTATCTTTTCTAACAACAACTTCAAGTATATAGCATCAAGATATCATAGCAGATTCGAATTTTAAAATGGTAGTATACTCACTGTATTGATGAACAGAGCAAACCCTTTTGAAAATCTGGAAATTAAACTTTGAGATGATCTGTACTTATCTCAGCTGAATTGATTTCTAGCTTAGTTAATTGAATATTTGTGATGGCTGTTCTTCTTCTTTTTTTCTTTTCTTTTTTATTTTATTTTACCTAGTACTCAATTTGATAAATCGAATGGAATGAGGATGATATATAACAAGAACATTGTACAAGCTTTGTTCTCCTGGTACAAAAATTAGACAGAGATATTTTTTTGAAATGTCGGCTTGATTTCAGATTTTGTATGCTGACTTGATTTCATGTGATATGCTTTTGACTTTGATTATATGTTTTGTAGGTTTGACTAGAAAGGTTGTATGCTTGCATTAATTATGTGTTTCTCTTTTGTTTACATATATATACCACCATATATATACATGTCTTTCCCATTTCCTGACAATGTACAAATGCATGTATATCTTCCTCATTTTTATAATAATGTATATACTTATTTACACATGTGTTTATCTTCTTCATGTATACTATTATATATATACTTATACATATACTTATGTATATATAGTTATGCATATGAATTTTTTTATCCTATTTTACCTTGCTATGTTTACCTTTTTATTTTATATATAAGTATACATATATTTTACTTTATATTACATACAACGTTATAAGTTACTTATATACTTTATTCCTATTTAAACATATATTTATATTATTATTTTTATTCTTAGCCAAGGCTTAAGTACTTAATTTATATTCAAATATTTTAACTATCAGAAATTCAATTGTTCGACCCATCAAAAATTAATATCTTTGTTAATAAAATCAGTTAATTTTTCGATTAACAAATATCCAAAAATTCGGGTTGTCACATTCCTTCCCCCTTTGAATCTTTTCGTCCTCGAAAAGGAACAAAGCCAGAATTATTAAAATGCTTAAAATCAGATAAATTTTCTTTGATCATTTTAAAAATACTTTAAAAATCTATATAATATTTCTAAAATAGTTTTTATAAAAATACCTTATAACTTGATGTTTTGACAAGTCCATCCTTGTTCTTACAGAAATTCGGTCATACGTTGATCAGGCGTACGACTAAAAATCTATAAGTGCTTGGCAGACCCGTTTCCAACATCCAGTGAAAATATTTTGAAAAATAATTTTATTGAAAATATAGAAAAAAGTTTTTGAAAATAGAGGAAATATCTCGGTGAGAATGCTCTGGAAATCATCACCCCCATCCATGGTCGCAGTTAAATCCTGGGTTACGTTGTCATCGCAGCAAAAGTCCATGTAACTGATTACACCATGGAACCCACAACAGATCGCAGTTACATTCCAGGGTTATGTTGCCGTCGCAGCAAAAGTCCATGTAACTGTTGGCTCCCAGCGGCACACACGATTTTCGCTGTCAAAATGAAACTTCTCCACTCCTACATAGGTCGCAGTCTACCGATGTAAAATCAAACATAGACTGTTGGCTCTCAGTGGCACATACGACTTTCGCTATGTTACCATAGTGTTGCATTCTACCGATATAAAATCAAACGTAGACTGTTGGCTCTCGACGGCACACACGACTTTCGCTATGGTCTGCAGTAGATCGCAGTGACATCGAGTTACACTATCGTCACAGCATAACCCAAATGCCCCTGTAGGCACCAGCCCCTCGACTTTCGCTACACAAATAATCCTCAGGAACTAGTTTTGTCCGGACTCCTTACAGGATCAACTTTAGAACCTCCCCCTTAGAGGCTCAAGGCAGTGCCACCCTGTGGCACTCCTGAGAAGTTCATTTCAAGGGAGCGCCTTTTTCCCCAGAGCCAATCTCAAACACTTTATATTATACACATATAGTATTTCCCAAATCATACACCTAGTACGAATTCCATATAAGTGCCTTACACAAAATCGATTCCCAAAATCGATAATTCACAAACTAGGCTTTCCAAATTCCAAATTTGATTTTCCTCAAAATCAAAAGCCTTTTTCAAATCCAAAGGTTCCCAAAACCTTTTCTCAAAACCATTTCCATAAAATCTTTTATATATATATACATATATATAATTTTCTTGGAAATCTTTAAATCACTTTATACTTATATAAGTTCCCTTTGTATACTTCAAAAACTTCCAAAAACCTTTTTCTTCTGGCAATGGATTCAACCAGGGGAGTTTTATCTTATATATAACAAAGATACATAACTTTGTTTATTCAAAATCAAATATCCAAATTTGATTATTCTATAAAGTCACTTACCATTTTACTTACTTCCATAAAGTAAATTCTTACCATAGAAATATCCAATTTCCACCTTACTTCAACATATGTTTCACAAAATATACCTTTATTTCAAAAACCATTTCACATTTCTTATCCACAAATTTCCAATATCATTTTCATTCAAATCCGTACGGTATACACATATCATCCATACGCTATACCAATCTGATCGCTCACTCGATCACACAATTTCACTTCAGAACTAGGATCGTCCACCCGACTTCCTAGTGCAGACTCAGATCTGGTTTCATGATCAGAAACCGTCATTCTCCTTGCATAGTCACGCCTATGATAGAGAATATCCAGAATCAATCAAAAATCCATATCCAGGTTCGCCGTCGAAAATCGAGCGAAAAATCCAAACTCGGATTAATAATATTATCTCGAAATTCTGTGCTCAAATCTGAATCAAATCACTATGCGAATAAAATAATATACGTACATCCTACGTATTTATCTTCATTGATTATCTGATAAATCAATTTCCTTTCTATTCACCTTCACTTTGATTTTATACATTTATCCACATTTGCCTTAATCCCCACTTGGATTATTACTTCACTCCTTATCTCAGTTGGGTATTTAATCAATAACAGTTTGAACTCCGACCATTTTATATTTAGAAAATAGCTTGAAAATTTTAAAAATAGATAAATAGTTGGAAAATAATTATTAGTTTGTAAAACAGTAATCAGTTATAAAGTAGTAGAAATATAGTAATTAGTTTATAAAACAGTTGTAAAATAGTTAAATAGTTCCAAAAGCTATTGTAAAATAAGTATAAGATAGTTTAGGCTTTAAATGAAAGATTGTATATAGTAAATAGCTTGGAAAAAAAGAATTATATTAAACAAATTATTTTGAAAATAGTCCAGAGCCAAACTGTTCAATTCCCAATCTCCAATCCCAATTCCCATTTGAATTTGAACTCATTCAATCTACAATTTTATTTCAAATTAATCCAATTCAAATTTTCCATTTGAATTTTATACTTATCCATCTTCAATTCTAGTTAATTCAAACTAAATTCAATTTAAATCTCAATTTTAAACCATCTCGAATTATTATATAAACTCGAGTTAAATTTTCAAAAGTTGATTTAACCCCTTAAATCAAATTAACCTTTTATTTTTAAAGGAATAATCCAACTCTCTACATAATTTAAATTCTGAGTCTAATTCTCAAAATTCCATTTTAAATTATCTTTATTTTAACATATTTCAAAACACAAAAACAATTAAATTCTTCAGATTCTAATTTATTATCCATTTTTAAAACCAATTCTCATGTTCATATATTATTTATAATAATGGAATGATATCAGGATAAATAAACATCCAAATTTATCCAAACACCCATTTTAATTCCTAAATCTCAAACCCATTTTGAGATCACCCATAAATTTCCATTTAAACCAATCATTTAACTTCCCTAAGTTAAATCTCAATTTCATCTTGAAATTTCCAATTCAGGTTGTTTGTTAACTTATTTAACTCTCCCAAAGTTAAATACAGTTTACTTAATCTAGACAACCTTACCCAATTTGAATTCCCATTTCAAACTTTAAACCTCACATTAATAATTTTATAAGTTCAAAAACTTATCACTTTGGGTATCACATCCCATTCCAAATTTAAAACTCAACATTTAGGGTTTATTTCAAATCATCTTTAATATGATATATATCCACATATATACATATTAATTTCCTTTACACACCAAGTTATACTTTAAATTTTAAACCACCCTGGTTTCAGTTCAAAATAAACTCCTTTAAATTTTCAAACAACTCTTGTTTGAAATAGGTCACATTCATTCAAATACATTAAATAATATTATTTATTATTTCTTTATTACTTTGAAAAATTTTCAAATTCTGGACCTAGGTTTAGAACTTCATAATTTAAATCATCTTCAATTCCCATTTATATGTCATACTTCCCTAAATGTTTTATTTCCCTAGAACATTTCATCATTTTAGGATAATAACCAAGGTTATTATAGCTGGAGATCAATTCACTATTATCTTATTCTGAAAATTCTTCTCCAAATTCAAAATTTTAATTTCAGTTTGAATCCAATTCAAACTTATCTCTATTTAATTTCAATTTGGTTGTATTTCTATCACCACTTAATTTAATTCCATTAATTTAACAACCAATTACCTTAAAATATTATTAGTAAGAATATTGCTTTATATATATCAAAATATATCCTTATAAAATCATTTAAAATCTTTATATAAGAAAATAACAAGTACGCTCTCATATATATATACTCAACTCATTCTATGGTACTATTGACCCTATCCTTATGAGTACACCCACCAGAGCCAAGGTTCTCGCTCAACCTTCGCTCTGATACCAAATGTAACGACCCGGAATTTTCGATCCGGAAAATTCCAGATAGTTATGAAAAAGAAGAAAGAGATAGAAGAAGAAGATCAGAAACACCGCACAGATTCTCACATTCGCAGCGGATCAAAATATAATAGCAAATAAAAGCAGTTTACAAAAGAATACCATATCAGTCAATTTTCATTTTAATACATCAGAGTTATACATATTCACAATCACGGGATATATACAAACCAACATATCCCAAACAAACAGTAATATATCACAGCGGAAACACTCCACACGTTCCTGCCATCTAACTCGCCTCTTGAGCTCCAGAACGTCCTTACTTGAAAATCTGTAATACTCGGTCTGACCCAAGCATTACAACAAAGTAACACCTGGGCCAGGCTGGAAACCAACATGAGTAAACCCATATAACTAGAAATTCAAAAGCATAAAACTCACTTAACCCGGGGTAACTCGTACCTCACAACGAGTTCTTAACTTGTTAAAGCCAACACTTATCTCACATATCAATATCTAAGTCCCAAGCTTAGTTTAAATGGTCCAATTCACTTAAATCATTCCATTCCAACTTATGGATTCACATATCAGTTTATAAAGAATCGAAGTGGTTTCGGGTATTTACTAATACCCGACTCCGGTCTCTTCGAATCTCAAGTCATCTTAACCCAAGTTATTTAATTAAATACAATTCAACTTTAAATACAGGATGTCACTTTTTATACAGCAATTCATCATTGAAATATAACCACATTATCACTGCCTACCCAACACATCATATCATAAAATGTTTCATATCAGAGATATCAACCAATTCAAGGCATTTAACATCATTCAATCTTTCATAAGCAAGATTTATCATGTCCAAAATTAATTTAATTTTCTCTAATTAAATTAATTACTAACTTTAATCGCTTAGATTTCCTTTACTTAACATTAATTAATCACTCTTTAATTATCCATCCTAATTTATCATGCTAGATTAATTATCCTTCCATAACATTAAGTAATTAGCCTTTAATTAATTTCATAAAGTGATTATCCATTAATTACTTACGCTAAGTAAGTATACTTTATTAATTTTATTAAGTAATTATACTTAATCAAATTTCAAAGTGGTTATCCTTAATTAATTAAACTAATTAATTATCTTAAATTAATTACATTCATAAACTTCCCATTAATTTCTCCCATAAAGTAATTACTTCTATAATTATTAACATTAATTAATCAATCCTTAATAATTACATTAAGTGATTAACTTTAAATTAATTCCACTGATTTATTATTCCTAATTTATCACAACCTTAATTAATTTAAGATAAATTCATTATCTAATTTAATTACTTAATTAGAAAAACATTTAGGAATTAATTACATGATTAAAATATAATTTACTTTAAACAAAACAATTTAAACATTTAATCTCAACGTTTATAATCTTCAAAGCTTGTTTAAACTTGTCTTAAATAAATTTACTTGAAAACTAATTTCACATTTATATTACTTAAACTTGGTTATTTTATATATGAAGACTTCCCTTTGAAATCTTCCATTTTATTTCTTTTGAAAACATATTACTATATTTATAAAACTTGATCACTTTAATAACATTAAACTTGTTTTAAATAATTTTACTTCGGAAATCATGGTTTACTTTTCTTCGGAAATCATGGTTTACTTCTCAAATACCCGAGCTAACAACCCAGAATCTCGAACTAAAACCCAGGCTACTCGCTCACCCCACTTTCTTCGAGACAACCCAAAATTTCCTCGAGTAAAACCCGAGTGCGAGCTCCATCTTCACGATCTCAATGTCAACAGACACGAATGTGTACGTGTGCACGTGCACGTCAGTACGATCAACTCCGACACCTCGCCAAGACCCCCCATAAGTCATCGTCGAACTCACCGACCCACTCGATCCTCTGATGACAAACTCACCTTCAAATCAAAATCGAACCAAAATAATCAACGCCTGGAACCAACCCATCTACAAAACTCTTTGCCGACGATGAACTCCATCACTAGAATCCACACCCGCCGACCAGAGCAACGTCACAGACTCACGCGACATCCCCACACCTCGCGATCACCTCCAGCCTCCCCTCGGCAACGGAATCCCCTCGAAAAACCCATCGTCTCAAAACTGCAATCGAACCCTAGTTCGACGCCGTGCCGCCACCATGACCATTTATAAAACCCATCCCCATTTTTCCTATGATCTCCAACCCTTCCTCTATCTTCGACATCACGCTCGACCTTCAACTCGACGCCGTTCAACGGAATTTGACGAAGATGTCGAATTTAACCAACTCGAGATAACTCATCAATTACTCACTAAAAAATCTTAAGTTGATTATCAAAAATCATTGATTTGTAATACGAATCTAGTTGTACAATCAAAAATGGAATTTAAGACAATTGATTTCCTAATTATTTTAGATCATTACTGATCTTTAACATTTTTGGGATAATTTTTCAACATAAACACTTTCAATTATTTTTAAAAATAATACCACACTATTACCATCCTTTTTCATTTAGAAATCATATTCTAAAAATTTTTCTTGGGGAAGATATTGATTTATTTGAGCTATTCTTAGCCTGTGGATGTTTTAAACAGAGATATAAATGTCTAAAATCAGACATACATACAACATTATATATATATATATATATCTATACATACACACAGACATGCAGGTATATTAACATTTACACAAGTATCTTTTCTAACAACAACTTCAAGTATATAGCATCAAGATATCATAGCAGATTCGAATTTTAAAATGGTAGTTTACTCACTGTATTGATGAACAGAGCAAACCCTTTTGAAAATCTGGAAATTAAACTTTGAGACAATCTGTACTTATCTCAGCTGAATTGATTTCTAACTTAGTTAATTGAATATTTGTGATGGTTGTTCTTCTTCTTTTTTTCTTTTCTTTTTTTTTATTTTACATAGTACTCAATTTGATAAATCGAATGGAATGAGGATGATATATAACAAGAACATTGTACAGGCTTTGTTCTCTTGGTACAAAAATTAGACAGAGATATTTTTTTGAAATGTCGGCTTGATTTCAGATTTTGTATGCTGACTTGATTTCATGTGATATGCTTTTGACTTTATTATATGTTTTGTAGGTTTGACTAGAAAGGTTGTATGCTTGCATTAATTATGTGTTTCTCTTTTGTTTACATATATATACCACCATATATATACATGTCTTTCCCATTTCCTGACAATGTACAAATGCATGTATATCTTCCTCATTTTTATAATAATGTATATACTTATTTACACATGTGTTTATCTTCTTCATGTATACTATTATATATATACTTATACATATACTTATGTATATATAGTTATGCATTTGAATTTTTTTATCCTATTTTACCTTGCTATGTTTACCTTTTTATTTTATATATAAATATACATATATTTTACTTTATAGTACATACAACGTTATAAGTTACTTATATACTTTATTCCTATTTAAACATATATTTATATTATTATTTTTATTCTTAGCCAAGGCTTAAGTACTTAATTTATATTCAAATATTTTAACTATCAGAAATTCAATTGTTCGGCCCATCAAAAATTAATATCTTTGTTAATAAAATCAGTTAATTTTTCGATTAACAAATATCCAAAAATTCGGGTTGTCACATTACTCTTAAAATGAATCTTGTTCGAAATAAAGTAAGTTTTTGTTTTTATTTTATATTGTATATATTGTTATATTGGGATATAAATAATGTTATAAATACATTAACTATACCCAAGTAGAATATCCTTAGGAAAAGTTTTTAATCGATTGTTGTTACAAAATTATTCGTAACCAGAAGTATTAAATAAAATAAAATAAATACTTATCCTTAAATGTTCATATTCAAGATGTATAGAGAATGGGATATCGACATATCTATTGAGACTATTATATATAACGCTCTCCATATGATGGATGGTGAATCACTCATGATTGTTGGGGCGCCAAGGGGTTACGTACATGTAATTGTTTAAAATAGTTACAGAATGACTCACTGAGAGTCTTTTATAGGTTAAAAGTTAAATAGAAAATCTTGCATGATGATGTGCAATAGTCTTTTGACTTGAGAATACTATGAATCTTAAGTGTCTAAAATATACTTTGATCTTGGTCAATTACACGACAATGGTGATCGTGCTAAGGCCATAATTGAGTATAAGTTAAACCACTTGAAGGGAAACATTATTCAAGAGAGGATTTGTATCATTCGAATAGAAGGTTAGTATCACTGTTGTTATTAGTAAACGTAAAGTCAAAGTCTTTAGCCAAAGCAAAATGGTTAATCGATAATTTTTATTGGATTGAACCATGGACTTTAGTGTTGGACTTTGTAGTTATTTATGGATATCAATATAGTTTTGACCATTGACCGAGCTATGGGTATATAAGTAATATAGTGATGATGAAGGAAAAAATGCGTGCAATATATCGTTTCTTAAGGTGCCACTTTATAAGATAAGAAATTGGATTTCACCTAGATAATATGTAAGTAACTGAACACGTGTCCACTATGGTGCTTCAGCAATGTCCACTAGGTCTTTAAAATTTAAATTAAATATTCCTAAGGGTTGAGTTGACAACTAGGAGTCACACAATTGCAACCTTAAGTTTTCAATCGAAAATAATTTATTGAAATAATTTATAAAATTATATAATATTATTATGCAAAAGTAATAAATAATATGTATATATATATGTATATTATTTTGGTGGTTGAAAATTTTAAAATTGTCTTAAATAAGACTAGTCCAAAATATATGTGTGTGTACATACTTGTCGGTAACCAATGGATCCTAACTAATGCCGAAAATTCCAAAAGTACTTCAACCAAACTCACGCCGGCAAGTAATCATTAACGATGCCAAATATGAAAAAACTAGGGTATTGGGATATTGCATTAAGTTCAAATTGACCGGTACCATTAAACTCATCTCGAGATAAGAAACTCGGCGGCATCGGTTAGAGGAAGTTCAGTCATCTCAGGCAATGGAGAAAATTCATAGGAAATAGCACGGTGTAGGCTAGTGTTTGAGGTAAGATAGAAAAAGGAAATTTCGTTATAAAACTGCCACTAGTTATAAAATTACATTTCGGACCCTAAATATTCGAACACTTGTAACTTTCACATATGAACTCCGTTTTATGCACAACTTATGCCATTAGGTTAGTATTGAAATTCTAAGCAAATTGAAATAATTTAACAACAAATATTTTACATATATTCTAAAATGAAAGTTAAATTTCAGAATATTATTTGTTATACATATATGTATACATGTATGTTTGTACGTATATATACATTTATATACACCTTTTAGAAATTTATATATTAGAATATGATTGGTTTTATTTGAATATACAACATTCGAATTTGAATGAATCATTAGTTATTCACGTGTTAAACATTTTTTCATATATGTATGTAATTATAAGCATAAACATATATTATGGTATGTTTTACACACACACACATATATGCGCACACACAGAATATAAAATAAAAGTAGAAAATATAACATGCAAATGAGTTAAAACAATTTGATTTGATCGAATATGCAAGTATCCTTAATAAGAGTCCAAAGAGTACCAAAAAGGGAATATGATTCACTCTAAAAGTCACCCTTCCTTATGCTACATAATGATGTATTGATAAGGAGTAATCGAACTCTATTCGACAAAGTACGATTGATAATGAGTGAAGTTGAGTTACTTCTTTTTACAAGAATATGTATTTAAGAGTAAGAACATGTGTTGAATTCGATTTCATCTGAATTGAGATCACAATTACATATAAGGTTTAATTAGGTGGAAACCCTATCTTAAATAGTTTAAGATATATAGTTGTATGATCTACATTGTGAACGTAAGTTTCATGAATTCAAGGATACATTTATTTTATGCAAGTCTATAGGCAGTTCATAAAATGTTTAGAATGCCTTTTCCATATCATTGAGAAATAAATTATTGTTCCAGGACATACCACCTTCCTCCTGAAAGAATTTATTTTCAGAGAAATTAGTGATAATGTGATGGACTTGGATATGATCTAAGATTCTAACATGAAATTGATTGAGTAAATGAAATAAATTTAACCAAGCCCGAAAGGACACAACTCATTAGAATGACTAATGGGAAATCTCATACACTGAAAAGAAACTAAAAGTTTATTATCAATATTGAGAAAAAGGATTGTTAGTGATAATAATCTCCTCGATTGTCAATAAGCCACAAAAAGTATAGACTCTTCCATATGACATGATGTTTTAAATCCAAAATGGATTCCAAACACATTGACAATTTTTAATTTTGAAATTGTATCAAAAAGATTTCGTCCACCGGCTGCAAGTGAGTCTTCAAGAAGAAGATCGATGCAATTTGAATTGTATAAAGAAAATTTGATGGGATATGACCTTAACGATTCCAAATGTTGAATTTAGTAGAGAAATTATTCAATCAACATACTTAAGTCCATTTGGATTCTACTCACAAATTACCACATGATTTGACTATAAGCTCTGGCATATTGACGTTGAAGCAGAACTTCCAAATAATGACTTAGAGGAGATTGTTTGCACACCATTGTCAAAGTGTCTCGAAGTCAGTGAGAGTATTAATATAGTTTATGGATTTCTACGATATAATTTTAAACAAGCATCTAAAGGTTAAGCAAATATTTTGATAAAGAAATCAAATAGTTTGATTTCAGTTAAGTCATAGAGGAAGCTTGTGTCTATAAGAAAGAAAATAAAAGGTACTAACACAATTCTAATACTATAAGTAAACCATATGATATTGATTGACAATGATGTACCCATATTAGAATCAATTAAAGCATGATTGCTTAATTATCGATGAAGTATTTGAAAGAAGCATCCTTTATACTCGGTATAAAAGGGTGTAGAGATTATCCCAACCGATATGCATAGACACGATATTAAAATGTTTAATATGTAGCACATAAGATAAATTCCTTATGCATCGGCAGTAGAAATCATCACATACTCTACATTATGTATTAAATTATAATACGCATTTGCACTTGGTATAGTGACCGAATATCGAATCAAAGCTAAAATCACTAGATGGCAGTTAAAAGTACTCTTGAATATTTATGAAATACTAGAGAATTGTTTATGGAAACAACAAACTCTTTATGAAGGGATGTTCGGACTTGAACTTCATAAGAGACATCGAATATAGTAGGTCCATCTTAAATTCATGTTTACCCTTAACAAAGGGGATTTAAGTTGGAAATGTTCCAAATGAGATATTATGGAAAATTCAATTATAAATGCTAAGTACATCACCTTAAATAGTGTTTCAATGAAAGTAGTATGTGTGTACGTGTTATCATAATTTATGAGAAAGCTAGGGGTGGTTCCGACCATGAGAATCCAATAATGTATTATGATAGGCATGTGCAATATAAATTGCAATAGGAACTGACAAGTTGATAAAATGCCGAGATATATTCTTCGTAATTAACATGTAAGTTTTGACCACTTGTCCAACCCTTGCCAAGGTTGGGCAACCTTTTCCATGTCCTATTGATTGCAATTGGAAACACTTCCTCTTATCCTTATAAGGTCTGCTTTCACTCATGAAGTTTTCCTTCAAGCCATAATATTTGCAAACAGATTATGCCCTTTTCTTCAAGTGAAAATTCCCCGTCTTGTTCCTTTCGCTTTTCGAACCTTTTCGATTTTCCTTCTTCTTTGATCATTGTTTCGATTTCCTTTGCGCAAGCTTGATAGCTTTCATGCCCAATTTTCAGATCTAAAATTTTCTTGAAAGGCGCATCAAGAGAAAAATGGCTAAGCACATGGATGCGTATAGAGAGATGCGGACCACCAATAAACCTACCTGCTTTTGCAAAAGGAGTATCTACCCATTTCAAGTCAAACTACGAAAAGGATTGGACCATATAACATATTCCTTCACATCCATCTCTACTTTTTAGAAGTTGATGAACTTAGTTGTACATCTCTTTCAACGGTAGAAACAAAATAAGTCTTAAACCTGCATTTGAACTCTTGCCAAGACATAACACTCTCATCAACCTCAATGACTATTAAGTCCCACCAATTAAGAGCTTCACGATAAACATGATAAGAACAAGTCACCTTTTCATCATATCATCAAAATTCATCTCTTGGGTATTTGATCACATATGTGTATGCAAGTCTGAGTCTTAATGTATGACTTAATACCCATATATGATTTATTATCCAAATTAGCACAACTCTTGCATACCTTATCAAAGTTAACCTAGGTGTTAGGACAACTATTGCCTCTGTTACATTCACACGACCATCAATAACTTCATGAGTTCCAATTATAGTCAATTAAGGAATTACTTAGGGCATGGTTTGAAAAACTACCTAAACTAAGCAGGATTTTCTCTACCATTCGTTGCCTCAAAGCTAGCCCTAGCTTGTCTCATCCTTTACCCCTTCTTTTAATCACGTTGCGAATTGTTAAATGAAGTCAATTAGCAACCTTATGAGATAAGCTTAGTAATTTAATGTGGAGTTATGTGTATGCATATATTATATAATATTAAAAATACAAATATGTTATATTATATGTTTGGCCATCCTAAGTCCTTTATCTTACTCAAGTGTCCAAGCTCTTATGTGTACTTTGCTCCTTCAAGTATCCCTAATGGCTTTTACTTAAAGAAACTTACCTACATATTGCTTCCTAGTGTACACTTGAATTAGACTTTTCACTTGATCTTATCCCTAGTGTTGAATCTATGCTCTAATGCTACATGTGAAGACTTGTGGCTCCCGACACTCTGGATAAACACTTGCTCAGCAACAAAATATCAAAAAAGTACATGGTATTCCTTCGAATGATATAAACTAAAACTATCCATCATATAATGTCATTTGCAAAATCACAATAGAAGGAAAGTCATATAATAACAAATAATTCAGTACAACATGATAGATATAACATATGAGATACATCAAAGTACTGGAGAGATGGTAGTTCATATCATATATACGTACATGTTGCTTATTACTAAATAAAATAAAATTACTGGAAAATAGCTAATAGTGCCTCTAAGCTCCACCAACTGCTCCAAGGCCATCTTGAAAGTACTCCTCAACATTTGACACTTAGTGTACTCATGAGAGTACCCAAGAGTAGTTAAAGAAACCAAACAAAGACAAAATGCAGGTCAGATTAAAATCCTGGTGTCATGAGGATACTAGTCTAAGATATCAGTTACATAAATGCACATATGCAAAATATATGAAATACCGAATAAGAGACATATGAGTACATGTAACTATACCTCAACCTATCTCACTTGCATACAATAAATTAGAAAGGTAATAATATGTCCAACAAGTATATTGTGAAGATTATTACCCTGACAATCACACATTTCATGCACCCATTTATCATCCTTGTAGATTACCAATCGTAATAAGTGTAATAAAACCTTATACCCTAGGGAAAATGTGTCCATGTTCCATTTTCACTATCAATGTGTGGTCAGGTATGGTTTACCTTCAGTAGCCATTTTCACCATCAATATGTGATCAAGCACGGAACACCTTCAATGTCCTCATATGGATACACTTCCCCTTTGTCCATTAACTACTAGCACATGGTCTAGGTCATCAACACATCCTTTGAGAAACCCTTGATGTCATGATTTTGTGTCCTTAAAACCACACACAAGAGTACATAGAGTTTGCTTGCTAAGCACCATAACCCATTGTCTTGTCGAAGATGAGTGCTACTAATCTGGTAGTCATCCACTCTCAAGTTGACACCCTTAAATCTAAGATACATATTTACAAATAATAATAATAATAATAATAACAGGATCATGGGATTTATCACTTATTCCTTGTCATTTTGATAGTTAATACGTAACAAACACAAAGTCATATGGATGTAGACCCAAAATCGGTAGTCTTACATCTTAAGTTCATTCGTTCGTATATGTCACCTTATTTTTATACCACCTGACCGCCCATTGGTTTGAGATTCATTTTATAAGGCAAGATATTTTGACCATGGATTAAAACCAAAGTACCCATATTCTTTCCAAAATTACTCATAATGGATATTACGTCATTCCTATGTAGTTAAAGCGCTCGGCAGATTCAATGTGGTGGAGGTGCAAAAAGTTATAGCGGGGATACGGCAAAGATATAGCGGGATATAGCGGATGACTCTAAAATAGCATATAAAACTCATACTTAATATTTTTACAAATATATAAATGGTAATTAAATGAAAAATTAATATTCAACTGAACTATAATTAATACATAAATAATTTTAAGTTAAAACATGTGCGAATATACTGTAAATAAACGTAAAACTGTTATATAACATAATTGAATTTAGTAGAATATTAGAGTATTTTCATTTCCTAAAATATATTAAAAATTCAATTAAATAAATTAACTTCATAATTTTTATAATGTATAAATGTCATTTTTCAATTCATTTTTTTAAAAAGATATAGCGGAAATAGCAGAATATAGTGGGTATAACGGGATATAGCGGAAATAGCGGGGTTTAAAGCGGAAAGGCTATATTTGGGGCTATATGGAAAAATTGTAGCGGTAGAAATCCGCTATGAGATATAGCAGGGTTATAGCAGTGCATTAACTGCACAGCGTCATTCTAAGGATAACGCTCGAAGTTTCGTTAGAATCAAACTTCATATAGAGGAGATACGCCACTTTAATGATTTGTTAATGATGCTTATATTTTCCTAATTCTACTCTGTGTCATCCCTAGATAAATCCTGAATTTTTCAACTGTTATCCCAAGCCTTAACTAAGTCTGTCTCTAAGTCACATCGACTGGTAATTGTAACATCCCTTATCTTGAGGCCCAAAGCTAAGTACTACAGATGCTGCAGTCATCTACGGTATTAATTTTCGGCGACAAAATACGGTAATGTTAATGGTATCTATAATATCAGAAGCACATAATATGAAAAAATATCATAGATTTCAAAAACAATTTTTCTGATTACATTTCATAAAATCATGTTTCATATCCAAATACATAATTCCAAACGTTTTGCAGGCATTGAACAAATATAATTACTATAAAATACGCCAAGAGCGACATATAAAGATGCCCCTTTGGACGATCAGAGTACCAAATAGATAAAAACTATCTTAAAACATCAGAGCGGAAATAAAAACATAACAACTCCAAAATAGCTAACATCAGCCTCCTGCTCGTCCCCGGAAGCTTTATTCATCCACTTAATAAAACCTGTAAATCCTCAACTCCCAATCTACTCAACTTAATTTTGAGCACCCGAGAGTTTAAGGGGAAAAAATAAACTTCGATTCAGAAATAAAGCCTGGTGTGAATAATACTATACATCTCGGTTATCTGATATCAAGTGATACCACACCGCTTAGCGAAACGGGTTTCCCCTCACTAATATCCTTTTAAAAACTTATCTTCTGCAAATCAAAATCCTACAACCAAACTAGTTAAAACAATAATAGCAATATCATGTATGTATACAAATCAGGTCATAAATGGACTATCTTTCTGAACACTATAGTTTTGTTTGGCTAACAACTAACCTTTGGCTGACTCGGACCTACCAGACAAATTTAACAAATAATCTAACTTATGTTAGATACTCTTCTGGACGGTCTATCCCTAACTTACTTCTCCCAGGGTCAACTGATCCTAATGGTTTTGCGGGCTCACCAATAACCTATCTCTACTCTGTATATTCCTTTTTGTTTGTAACATTATTTTAGTCTTACCTATGACAAAGCCCTACACATTGGAATTTTGGACTTATATTACTAGGGGCTACTAGCTAAAGTATAGGGCGCGACCCCATACCAATCCCATCTGGTATTCTAATATCTGATTCATTTACTTAGGGTCAACTACCCTATCAAATTTTCCTCGAAAACATTTCTTTTTAAATTGATTTAACCTTTAAATCATACTTAAAGAAGGAAAATATACTCTATGCTTTACTCAAATCACTTTGCCATGTTATATATAAATTTTACACAAAACATTGTTGATGAACACATTCGAAAACCTTGTTTAAAAGCATTAAACAACCCCTTTCGAAACCATTAAAAGTATCCTTTCGATACAAGTAAACTTCTTTACTTTATAACCTTAGGCCGAAAGGCCAAAACATACCTTTCGAAACCATTTACAATAGACCTTTCGAAAACATTGAGAATACCTTTTCGAAAGCTTTATAAAACCCTTAGACATCCTCTTTTCAAAATACTTTAAACATGCCTTTTGAAAACATTGGAAACCCTCCATTTAAACACCAAGGTAACCTTTCGAAAACATTGGGGAACCACCCCTTCGAAACCTTTAATATATACCTTTCGAAAGTATTAAGTCATTTTCATAAATCAAACCTTTCGAAAGCATTGGATTCAAGTAAAAACATGTAGAACAACCTTTCAAAACCATTCCTTTTGAAACCTTTGGGTTTAACTTTCAAAATCTCAAAAGGGACTTAAAAGAACTAAGTCGAAAGCAACACTTTCGAAAGCAATTTCCTAAGTAAAGAAGTGGATGGTGTCGAAACCTATCCCTTCGAAAGCATTGGAGAAGCGACTCTAATTTAAAAAAAAAGAAAAAGAACCCTATCGAAAGCTTTGCTTCGAAAGGTTGAATGCGGCAGCAAAGGGTTTCGACTCATTCGAAAGCGTTTTCTTAAAAAAAAGGTGCAACCTTTTTCGAAACCTTTCTTTAAAACATTTGACTAAGTCGAAAGCTATCTGATTCGAAGGCATTCTCTTCGAAAGCAAAGTAGGCTCATTTCCTTTTAAAAGAAAAACAAGGTTTCGACCCTCTCGAAGCCCCTGTTTCGACTCTATATCTTTTACCTATTCTCCAATCCACTACGTACCAAGGCTTTTGATACCATGTGTATTGGTTTCGACTAGGATGGAGGCGGAAGTATGAAGTTGAAAGGTAGCTGCTGAAAGTGGCGAAACAGCAAAACCTTATAAAGATTGATTTTTAACTTGAAAAAGTAATTTCTTTTCAACTAACCTACTTTGTTTGTCAACATATGATTGGTTGCTAATTTCTTTTCCAAAACCTTTTCTAAAAGTGCTATCGATATTCAGAATTAAACAATTTAAAACATTTTTTTACAAATTGTCCCTTCTCCTTTTATAAACATATAAAACATTTAAGTCCCGTACCGTAAATAATTTTGTATACTTATTAAAACACTTAGGAAAATCCTACAAAAATCCACATAAATCACTTTTAATATGTTTTCTAATATATATAAATTTTTTATCCAAAGCCAATATAAAATAGCCGTAATTAATTTTAAACCCAATTAACCATTTTCTTCACTAGAAAATTCGTAATAAATCCACATTAATTCAAAAAAATATGAAATTTGAAACCCATCTCTAAAATATTATTTCTGACCTTATCCCAAAATCGCAAGGCATTTGGATGTCATTTAGTTATTTTTTCAAGTTAAACCTTATCATAAAATCCATATGAAATAGCATAAATCATCAACAAGCATATATCTCTATTTAAACGGTCAAACATGGAAAATCATTTACAAACCATTTCAGATCTCAACTAAAAACCAAAAACAAAAAAAATATGACATGCAACCTATTATTCACCTTTAGCTTGTTGTTAAGGAGTTTGAGATTTGATCTTGGATTAAGTTGATTAAGCTCCCTTCTTTTGATTCTAGCTTTATCTTCTTCTTGCTTTCCCCCTTATGGTGGCTGGCCTCTGTTATTCTTTGATTTTAGTTTGTGACCGTGTAAAATGAAGTGGTATGAGGGTTTAGGGTATATGAATATAACTTATTCCTACTTTGCCCTTATCTATTTCCCTTATCTATTTCATTTTAATCCCCTTTTAGTTCATTGTTCATTAGGACTGCTACCCTCTATGAACACAAATCTCAACCCCTTAACCATTTACATTATTTCATTTGAATTAGTTCCTAAATAATGTTAATTAAAATTAGGGTCGTTACAGTAATGGTCCATCATGGATCGGTATCGTTCCATGATTTGGCCTAATTTTCGAGTCATCAATGCTTTCCTCGATTATCTTTTATCTTGAGTTCCATCGGTCTTTTATAGCTCTTCATTCATCTAATCTCAACCATGTCAAATCTACATCGATATGTATCGATCCATGTGTATTGATCGGTGATGATTGATAGACTTGGTGAAAATTAATTTAACTATTCCCTCATGGATCGATATCAATACATTTGGCTAAGTTAGCTAAATCTAGCCATGTCCACTGATTTGCAAGAATGACTTTTACACATCATCGAACTATGATTCTAGTTCCAAGTTACAATCATCTCACAAACAGCAGGCATCAATCCAATACAAATGAGCAATCAAACATAAGCATAATAATCCAACACTATCATTCAAACATTCATATCCTATCTAGCGTTTAAGTTAATACTAAGTGTTCATATTAATATTCCCTAAGTCCAAACATCTTAATTTACAGTACAATACACACTTAATATGATATAATCATACACATGCACATATACGCACACATATATGGTTTTTAATTGACGTATGATCATATTCTAACATATAATCAATATATAATTCATTTAGCATATGAATCAAACAATATTCCTAAGTTCAATTCGTATAAATACGCTTATACACCAATTTAGACCATAATGCCATTTAAAATAGTTTCCCATGCACATTAACAAATGTCATCCAAACGAATGTCATGTCATGGAGAATCCAAATACAAGTGCAAAGCAAGAAACTGCATCTAAATCAAACCTTGTATGCAAAAGATATGACCAATATAAGTTTTAGGGGCTTATAAGTAATTTAACTATATATATATATATATATTTGTGTGTGTGTGTGTATTTGTGTGTGTGTGTGTATACAACAATTAATTAGGAGCCAGGGAGGTTTTAAACATTTCCCTCCTTCTCATATATTATCCTTAAGCTTCCTCCCTCATGCTCATGGCTCACGCATGCGACACTTACGACGACGCCAGACTCCAACACCCGACCGCTGCTGCACTCGCTCGCCGCCCATCCAACTGTCCTCTAACATGACTGACCATCATGATCATACCATGTCTGTGTCACACCTGGAAAAATAAAACCAAATAAAAAAGCCTTCTATTCCATGCGCCCACCACCCGGTGGTCTCCACCTTAGACCATCTATCTCACCACACTCTCAATGTCAAGATGCATAAACCCGTATAAGCCAATGTGCCAACTGTCCTTCACTATAAAATTTCACCAGAAAAGTTTATTAGAGTTCATCCCTTGTCAAAATTTGCATTTTCGACCACCCTAGACCATCAAACACCGTGAAACCAATGCCATTCATCACTTCTTACCACTACAAACACAAAAATGCCAATGAAACTCAATATGGATCATGTTAAGGACATAGCTAGGTATAAGTTGAACCACCTGAAGTGACATACTTTTCAAAAGAGAATTTGTCTCCTTTAGATAGAAGGATAGTATCACTATAATTGATATCCAATAAAAAGTCGAAGTCTTTTACCAAAGTAAATGGGTTAATTGATAATTGTTATCGGATTAAACCATGGGCTTTAATGTTGGACTTTGCAATTAACTACAGATTTTAGTAGAATTTTGACCATCAATCAAGCTCTAGATATCTAAGTGATATAGTGATGACGAAGGGAAAACGTGCATATTATATCGTTGCCTAAAGGTGTCGCTTAAAAATATATGAAATTGGATCTCACCTAGATAATCTATAAGAAACCAAGCTCCTGTCCATTATTGTGCTTCACTAAAGTCCATGTAGGCTTTAATATTTGAATTATTAAAATATTACTAAGCTGAGTTCACACCTAGAAGTCACACAATTGAAACTCTCAGTTTTCGATCAAAAATAATTTATAAAAGTTATAAATTACTATTATGGAAAAATTTATATAATGGTTATATTAATTAATTTATTATTATTTTCAATTATTGTTAGAGGGGCTAAAATTAGTCAATAAAAAATATTTGTTGTATATTCATTTAATTCTTTTTAGGCTAATATAGTAATTTAAATATATAAATAATATATATTAGTTTGGCAGCCAAAATTTTAAAAATTAGTTTAAAACAAGACGGGTCAAAATATATGTGGGTATGAATTAATTAAATGGGTTTAACTAACTAAATGTGATAAGATCTCACTTATAATAGGTCATACCCTTAATGGTGGATCTAGGTAAGATATTTTACATAGCCCATTGGTAATGCTATAAATATGCCTAGATGCCTTATTCAACAAACACAGAAATTCATTCTCTGTCCACTAAAATAAATCACATCTTAATAGTGAACTTTGTAACTCCATCATTAAGTTAGAGATGGGATCGCTCAATGACGAAGTTGATAGTTCAAGGCGGTGTTCGTGTAATAACCCAAAATTTAACCCATAATAATTTATTAAAGAATTAATTAAATGATAAAATAACTTTGTGAAATTATCAGAATTAAGCCACGGGAGTTGCACCATTGTGTCCGTGCTAATTTTCCGGTCAATTTCCATATATAGAACGTCAGAATTCGAGCTAAAATGAACAAGATACGAATTAAAACAGAATAAGAGAAAATCAAAAAAAAAATTAAAAAAAATATATTGGGGGTCGACCATCCCACTGCTTAGGTCGACTGGCTGGTCGACCTGGCTATATGGCCGGTCGACTCGCCTTAGCAATTGAACGAAGGAATTATTCCTTCGTTCCAATAACGTTCAAACACCTCATTTTGCATTCTTTTGTTTAATCTGGTCCTTTCATGCTTCCATCTGATGGCTCCTATTCAGCCTATGATGTGGTTGCATCCTATTCAATCTCCAAATCCAACGGTCCACTTCTACACCTATTAATAAGGCCCTAGGCCTGACACTTTTTCTCATTCTAGATTTTCTCCAATTGGGTTCACCTTCTTAGGTAGGACCCTAAAAGGAATAATTTTACAAGGAGGAAATCGTTTTAAATTAAAATATTTAACAACCCCAAGTGGATCCGGGAAGACCAAGGGAAGAGATAAGGACCATAGGTGAGTGATTGTAATTATTTTAGATTTTTAGGTAATTTAAAATAATTGGGTTTCCAATAGTTGTAGTTTTACTACGATTTTTGGAATAACCTTTTTAGCTGTTTATTTACAGTTTCAGAATTATTTTCAGTCTATTTCTTTTTAGCTATTATTTTAGTTTATTTCTATTAATTATAGCTTTTCCATTTATTTACAGTATTTTAATTTATTTACTGTTATTTACGCGATATTTACATATTTTCCCTACGCTTTGGATTTTCTTCTATTTTCAGTTTTCTTATATTTCTCCTTTTTCTTCGCGAATGGATTAGAATAGATTAAACGCAGATATAGATTAAATTATAAGAATACTAAAATAACGGAAGGTAAGATGTAAATTGTAAAGACTGTAATAAAAATGGAATTAAGATTGAAATTGAGCCTAATTATAGTATTAATGTTAGAATTGGACTAAATTAAAGATACTGGCCTAGTTATAACTTAGAATTATAATTAAAAAGAGTAAAAGATGAAAAAAGCTTAATTTTACACTTAGACCTTGGGTTAAGTAATAAGCATGATTATAACATAGGTTATAATAAGAAAAAGAACAGAATGAGGCTTATTTTAAGACTTAGAATAAGTTAATAAGCAAATATAGTAAAGGATAAACAGTAGAGGCTTATTTAAAAAGACTTATACTAAGTTAATAAGCAAAGATAAAGATAGGACCCGTACCGGCAGCATTCCCCTTATGTTGTTTAGGGTAGATAAGTGGTCAATAATTAAAAAGTAAGATCCGTACCGGCAGCATTCCCCTCATGCTATTTAGGGTAGATAAGTGGTCAATAATTAAAAGGAAAGATCTGTACCGACAGCATTTCCCATGGGACACGCTTATGCTGTTTAGGGTAGATAAGAGGTCAATAATTAAAAGACCAAATCATAGGGATTTGGACAAGGGGCGCAACTAGATTTTGTTTGACAGAGACCAGTACCAACAACGTTCCCTATTTTCTATGGACATGGTGTCTCACAATAGCCTGAAGTGAGATAAGGGCACGCTTATGCTGTCTAGGGTAAATAAAAGGTCAAAAGAGAGAGCAATAAATAGTGCGAACCGGCGGTGACCGAACGTGCGGCATCGATTAGGGGAGATAAGTCGCTATTGAGTTCCAAGCGCTTAGTATGTGTGTCTTTCGTAGACACCAATGCCTTCTGTGTAGGGAACTATAGGGTCTAGTCCATAGTAGGTACTATGGAGTAGCAGGCCGATCAAAGGGTAGAATTAGGATTTCAGCCTAATTATAGGATTAGGAATTCAGCCTAATCAAAGCAGCTATCAAGGACAAGTGCAAACAATCAAAGTTAACCAATCCTATTAATTTAGCAACAGTTAACTCATATTTGTTTCCAGCTTATTCTTTCTTTCTATTTCCTTTGTTTCCTTTTATATACTAGAACTGTTGTAAAGTCTATTACTTTTACTTTACTTAAGAATTCTAGTAATTACTATCATTCACCAGACTTTTAGTCTGACCCACTCCTCTGTTTTCCCCTTTTCCCGCCTTAGGCTCGCAAGGGAGAGGACAGTAGATTGCAGCCATTTGGAGACTTCTTTGGCAGAGACTCTCATATGTATTTCTCTTCTTTTATTTCAGTTTTTAGTTCTTATGTTATACTGGCACTATTTGAGGGATGATTTGTACTCTGATTTTGTTGAGACTATGGTTTTTGATTTCGCAAGACATGTATGGGTATTTTGACATATGATGTATTTGGTATTTGGTGACTTATTTGGTTTATAAAGTAATTATGAAGTCTTGTTCTAAATAAGTTATTATTTTAGCTGTTTCCGCTATTTTTATCTATTTGTGTCTTGTGAATCTTAGTCTCTATTAGTTTTAGTTATACCTACAATGTGCCACACCTTTTAGTGTGTCCCTTTTGGTATACTAAGGGGTATGGGGTGTTTCACTTGGTATCAGAGCCCATGGTTACAGGATTCCTAAAAATTTGTTTTAAAAGTAAATTATTTTTCAGAATAACTTGTTTTAAAATAATTTTTCGAAAATGAATTCTTAGAAATAGTTTTAAAGTATAAAAGAGCTTTTATAAAAATCCCCTCAAAAGCCCAGTTCAATCTTCCTTCGACTCTTTCCTAAACTATCATTTTCCTTGCGTAGAATGGTTGATGCCCCGAATCTTCCCAAGGGCATTCCAGTCTCAGCCTGCTTTCATAGGTATCTACAAGCCATGACTCCAAGGTGCAAGGGCAAGCGCCCAATCCAGCACCAGCGGGTGGAAATCCCATCAACCCACCTGCAACGCTTAATTTCACTAAGCTATGTAAGGATTTTGCGAACTTGGGTGGAAAGACTTTTTCTGGTACGGAGACTTTTGTGGAGGCTCGGGCTTGGCTAAGAAACACGGAGAGGATATTCCGACTATTGGGATTGGATGATCAGCAGCTAGTTCAGCTAGCATCTTGGCAGCTGAAAGAGTAGGCTTCTTATTGGTGGGAGGTTATTGAGTTGGAAGAAATAGAAGTTACTTGGAATGGATTTCGGGAGCGATTTGATAGGAAGTTTTTGTCTCAGGCAGAAGAGAGTATTCAGTTGGAGCGGTTTATTAATTTGAAGCAAGAAAGTTTGTCTATGAAGGAGTACATCAATCAATTTAATGAATTATCACGGTTTGGAATGGAGTTGGTGAATACACCACATAAGAAGGCTATGAAGTTCGTGAAGGGATTAAATCAGCCCCTTCAAGGTTTGTTGTTGACTCACGTACCGATGGGAGCTACATACTAGTAGAGATGGCACTTATGTCTGATGCACCTAAGGAGGGAGAGTTTAAGGAGGCCCCTAAGTCGAAAAGTTCTAAGACGAAGTGGGGGAAAGATAAGAAGGATGAGGATAAAAAGAAAGGACGAGGACCTCAAAAGCAGATCAAGAAAAACGAGAAGTGCAAGAGTTGTGGGATGGTTGGTCATTACGCAAAGGATTGTAAGAAGGCAGCAAAGAAAGGAAAGTGTTTCAATTGTGGATAGCCTGGTCACTTTAGTAAAGCCTGTCCTTAGAAGACAAGGCAGGGAGTGAGCGCACCTATAGCATAGATACAGGCTTTGGATGCAGCGCATTCTAGCAATGGACCGGATAGAGGTAGGAAAATCACTGTAGAAGTTTTGATTTCTATTTCTGATTTTTCCATTTAGACTCGTTTCGAGTCTGGAGCTGTCACATCCCGAAATTTTCGACTTTCGAAAATTCAACATCGATACTCACTTTATCGACTGTCGAGCAATCGAGTGCCGGAAACTCCAATAGTGAGGGTTTTAGAAAGAAGAAATAGAAGAAAAAGAGAAGAAGAAGAGAAAGAAAGAACAACTGAACAACATCAGACAGAAAACAATATCAGAATCTTACACATCGCAGCGGAATAATATATAATAGATAAACACTAGTCTTTTAAAACAAAGAACTATATCAGTTTATACATACATCAATCATCAGAGTCAATATACAACAATGGACAGTTATATAAACTCGTCCTCATACAGAATACACAGCGGAATAAAATAATATCAGATACAAATACTACGTCTCGAACTCCAGCTTATCTCCAAGCTCCAGAATATCCAGAATATCCTGATAATATAACTCCAAGCTGCCCGTGTGGAAATTGGTGGGAACCCAGAGTTTAGAAGGGAAACAATAAACTCCGAGTCAGTCATGGTGACTGGTGTGAGATCGTAAAACAGTTATCTTTAAAATAAACAGAGGAATATTTTTAAAGTCAATTCGAAATGCTTTTGGAAAATGAAACTACCATAAGACCTCCCGCCACACACACAATGCAAACGCAGAATTGGAGGAGATTTCTTCTTATGATAATCAAAGATGCTTACTACGCAAAAATCAAATCATTTTTGATATTATTATTAGTGCATAGTGTAGAAGATATTTCGAAAGTATAATATTAATCTTAGCCAACATACGACCAGTATCGTATGCCTACTATAGCTACCATCCAAACAGTGGGGCGCCACCATAAGTGAATGGCAGGTTCTACAACTAATACCGTACAAGGCTCGTATTGTTTCTTTGGATTTCCAACAAATGGTCAGGCTAAGGAACTTCCTATCCACGATGGGTACGTCCCTGGAATAGACGACCCGAGAACCTAACCGGATCTCTGCCAACACAAGGCCGGGTTACCTCTGCAAAAATAGGTAACTACTGACACGCGTATGCCATCCCCCGATCGTCACCGATCTTCCCGAGGATCCCCGATTTCCAACAAACCACATAGATAATAATAATGCAGTAACCACAGAGGTTAAGTATCTGGGCTCCATACCATGATACCACCTTTATCCAGAAGGAATGACATACACTAAGGGGCGCTACTCCCTAGAACCTTGCTGCATCCTTCCTGTTTCGACCATTTCCGGGGTGTGAGGCTCGATGAAGTCTCGTCCACAAAGCTACGCTTTCTACAAAAAGCCCTGCTTCGGGTCAAACAAAATGATCAACCTATGATCACAAAGATATAAGATCAAACAAATGATCATATCACAAATGATCAAACACTGATCATTTCACAGCAACACTCAGTATGCCACGTTACCAAATTGGGATATATCGCTGATAAATTTCAACTACATAACCTCTGAGCTCGTACGTCTCAGAGAAGGGTGTTAAGCTAAGAGAATAAATTCTCCGCCACCAACAGAAATGTATTTGAAAGAAATCAGCTTTATATCTCAAATTGTAACGTCAGACATACAATCCATACAAGTCTGTTCCGGGATCGAACAGAACCGAAGGCACTTCTCACGAAGCCCTTGCAATTCCGGATAATTTTCAATCACGTCAGGACTTCCCGTCACTAAGGGTGATAAAACCTCTAAATCGAAGATCAGTCGATGTAGAGTAACTCGACGGTAATCCTTTCGTTTTCAAAAATATCCGGTCTTCAACACCGGTCTTCGAATGCAATTCATAACGACGTATCACATATTCGGAATGGGTTATACGACCCCATGGTCCTTTCCCGGTTAACCCGAATAGTGAGCGATTATTCAAAAATAAGTGTGGCATTCAAATTCATCCAATTCACAACAAATACCTACTCAAGGTAATTATTGATAGTCGGTTATTTAACTATCAATAAAGATGCGCAACATCATCAGATTCCAAATAATTTTCCAAATTATTTCATCTTCAAAAATATCTTTACTAGATATAAAATTTCCACACTTAACCGTTTGAAAACAATTTCAAATCAATTTCCACATTTCATTTTATCTTTGAAGATAAAATCTCAAAACAGTTCATTTCATATTGGAAAAGCAATTCCATACTTATTTAATAATAAGTATTTCACAAATCATTTATTTTCAACATTTGAAAATATTCGATATACTTAAATCAATATTAAGTATATATTCATTCTTTAAGGAAATCATTCTTTAAACACATTTATTTGAGTCAAAACGAATGTTACGTAAAACATCGTTACGACGACTCAAAATCACTAGTATAGGGATTCGGAAATTAAGATAGATATATAAATCCCAATACTAGATAAAAACTTTTCCTTTCGGAAATCATTTACTATAACAACAGTGTTATAGTCCACCATTTCCTTATATTTCTCGAAAACGTCTATTTCAACAATAAATGTTGAAATCTATGCTTTCGATTCATAACACATTTTAAAACACCTTTAAAATGTTTCACTTCATTTTTAAAATATTACTTCTTCAAAAATGAATCCATTTTACTTAACAATATATTCACTGTCCAAAATCGTGAATAAAATTTACTTAACCCCATTTCAATCATTTCTACACATTTTTATTTCAATAAAAATTCGCTATTCAAAAACGTGAATATATCTTCTTAAATAATCTTCTATATTAAATTTATCACATTCAATCTATTTTCGAATTTATAAGCACGTTTATAAATTCTATTTCTCTTTTTAATAACACTTCGACTTATAAACCTTCTTTGATCAACTTCTATATTTAACTTATCAAAATAAGTGACTTTGGGTTTATAAACAACTTTTATAAATTCCAATTCTATTTATAAAACTTCAATCCCAAATCAATTTCGATATTGATTTCTAAATTTATTTTCAACTTTAAATAAACTTCCCATACTGATTTCTCAAAATTTCATTTTCAAATATTAAATCAATTATAGATTGATTTCTAATTATATTCATCCTTACTAAAATAAATTCCTTATCTTCCTTCAAATTATTCAATATCCTGTTTTTAAATGGATTCTTTTAAATTGAACTCATTTTACATTGATTTCCCAAATCATTTCAATTTACCAATTAAATTTCAAATTGGATTTCCAACTTATCTCCTTTTAAATAAATTTTTTTTTTTAAAGAAAATAAATTTCTATTGTCTTCTTTCAATCTATTTAGAAATCCAGATTTTAAATTAATTTCCTCAATTTAAAATCACTATTATACGAAATTCATTTATTTAACATTTTCACTTTATTCTGGAAATAAATTCGATAAGATTATAAAAATTAAATTTTTATACTTTAAAATTCCTTCGAATTTATTAAATTTCTAAAATCAAATTCACTTAGAAATTTCTATTTTGATTTCCAAAAATTCAATTTCGTTTATCTTTGGAATCCAATGATGTCAAACATCCATTCAACTAAATTTTAGCTTTCAATCAATTTCCAGACATCGATATGATCAATAACATCAATATAATCATTCACAGATTCATACCACAGTATAAATAAAATCAATCAATGTGAGGGGTCCAGTTGGATCCCTCCAACCTGTTTCCCTGCATCCAAAGATGTTAGCACAATACCAATTCCGCTCCAGTACGGAATTATCGCGGTATATAGGTTTTTATAAATCCGCTTACTAACGGCGCAATAGGGTCTCATCCGCTATACGAGGCGGGAATCATCAATCCAATATATACATATGCCAATATGTATATATTGCTATATATATAGATATATCCTATTATATCTAATAGCACATTCAATAGCAATCAAACAGTCAATCAAATCAATAACTGAAAATTTCCACTTTTCAATGTGAGTGAGAAGATCTCACCTTAGCCTTTTATTTGCAATCCATTCCAAATTCAGATTTATTTTTTTCTTCGTTGAATTCGACCTTGTATAAATATTATACAAATTAATAAATACTCGAACCAATCAAATAACTAATTTTCATTTTTGATTGTTTAATTAACTAACTTCTCCTTTAATGATTTTATTTTAATATAAAGTTTTAAAACTAAGTTTCCTTTATTAATTATTTTTAATAACAAAAATTAAATGAACCATTTATACTTATCAACTCTGCTAGTCAAAAAGTTAAATTTCCATTTCATATCAACCATTTACTTTAGAAATAAATTTCTATTTAATCATCAGCTTTAACCTAACAATTTAAATTTATCAAATAATCTTCCCTTCCTTTTAATAACTTAAAACTCTTCACTATTTTAAATTGCAACCATATATATATATTTTTATATGGATATATTCATATCTATACACTTTTCTTTACTGTAAATAAAATCTCACTTTTAACTATTTATATTTATACTTGTATATAAATAAATTAAACTCGAATAAAATAAAATAAAAATTACCTCACTGCTCGAACGATTTCGAGATGACCAAGCCTTCATCATTGGTCTTGACCATCACCTGAGCTCCATCGCTGCTCAGACTCGAGAAATCGTGCCACTACGAACCCTTGTTGAGTCCTCCCATCGACACACTATCGTTCCAGGCCTCAAATTCAACTATGACTTCCCCTCACAGCCGAACGCGAATACTTCCCGAACCCAAAGTGCCCATCGCCATTGAGAAACCCTCAGATACTTGCGCGTGCCCACGTGAAACCCCTCAGGCGACTCGCCACTGCGAAACCCCCTTCCTCCTCGCGCCGCCGCATCGAAGCCCTCCAACCTCTACCTCGCTGTCGTCCAGCCACACGCCACTACGCTGAATCGCGCGCAGCCTCAGCCACGTGCCCGAGAACCCAAGGCGTCGCGTGCGTCACTTTCCCCACCTAAATCGCGATCGCCTCAACCCTAGATCCCCCTAAAACCACGCGCGCGAGCCCTAATTTGATTTCGTTTTTGAACGAAAGACAGTGCCCATTTATTTGTTCTTTTTGGTTTGAAACGAGTTGAGAAATGAGAGGAGAGGGGGAACGAACGATTTTGATTTTCAGCTGCCATTTTTAAATTGAACGAGATGATTTCTTTGTTTAAGGAACGAAAGGGGAAAGGGACGAGTATACGTGATGGGGTGCACGATTATTCTCGTGATCGCAGGCGTGATTCTAGGGAGAGAACATGCTGATGTATATATATATATTAAATTTTAAATTTAAATTTCATTTTATTCTTAACGCGTTCGCATATCGTACGGTCACGAAACAGCTCCAAAAAATATGAAAATTGAGATCCTACAATAATTCAACGTTACGGACCCAATGGAACTGGTTTCGTCGAATTCCGAGACTGTGCTTCGGAACGCTATTTTCAAATATCGATTCGAACGATATAATTTCAAAACTGAACAAATTATTTCCAAATCAATTTCTGAAGCTGCGGTTATCTTCAGTGTTATCGATATAAATTTTACAAGCGTTTGAAATATTTTTCTTCGGCTTAAAATTAAAGATTCAAAATTTTATCCAGTTTCAATCGATTAAATTTTATCATTTAATTGCGGATTTCAAAATTATATCGGGGACACAAATTAAATCATCGTTTAAATATTTAAAATTAATTAAATATTCTCAATTTAATTCGTTCAAAATTCTGGGTCGTTACAAACTACCCCCCTTAAAAGAATTTCGTCCTCGAAATTACAAGTTAGGAAAAATGGTCCTTAACTCGTCTACTACTTTTCACAATCCAATAGTTTTATCAATTCATCAAAACAAATCTTTCTACTAAAGATTCGTTATCATTTCAACTAAATTTCAACTTCAACTGTAAGTTCAACAACATTGTTTAACTTCAAATTCAAATTTAAACTTTCAAAAATTTCTCAAAAATTTTCTAACACTCGTAATTTTCGAAAAATTTCGCCAGCGTCTCCTTTGCGCGGCTAATACGGCACGACTACAAAACGTCCCTACGGACTCTCAGATTTCAAAAAGAAAAAGAAAAAGCCAAGCGGCTAGAGAGAAATCATCAAAAACTCATATAGAAATTAAAATACGTACCTTTTTCGAGCAATTCAAATTTATCTTTGAAATCAAAATTCCAATTCCTTTATACACCTGTATATCCTACTAGCCATTATATCTAGTTACAGCATTCAAATCATTTTGCAAATTCAATTACGAATTTTCAATATAAACTACTTATATCATTTTTACTTCACTGTTGAAGTTACATATTCATTATCGTTCAATATTTACAGTTCACATTCATTTGAATTCACTTCACAATTCTAATCTAATTTGGATTCAGTTTAACTTCTGAATATTGAATTTTCATCGATTAATCTTTCATCTATAACTGCTTATTTTGGATTAGTTTCAATTACTAATTCATTTCAAATTCTAATCCACTTATTCAAATCTGTTTCTACTTACTTGAAGTTATTTGTAATTTCGAACCATTCTTTATTTAGTTCAAAATTCAAGTTTCAATTTAACTAATTCAACTTCCATTTCATGAATCAATTAATTATCAAAGTAGTTTATTCGAATTCAATCCTTATTCATTTTTCCATATCAATTTACTTTCATTAGATTGATTAACATCCAATACATTTATTTATTCAATTGCTAATCCATTTAACATTTCAAGTTGAATTTCACTTATATAACTCAAGTTCATATTCATTTCAGTAATAAATTTTGATACCCAAAATCAAATTCATTCGTCATTTCTTAAGTTATATTCCCATTAAACATCATTTATTTCACTTACATTTTCTCATTTTATAAGTTATACAACGTATATTCAACCTTTCAAAACCATTTTTGAAAACAATTCAAATTACCTTTTGAATTTCAAAACAAAACCCAAATTTTTCAAACAATCTTCCTTTTAAAACAATTTGGCAGCAATTCCTCTTTTGGAAACCCGAAAATGAACACCGGTGATGTCGCGATCATCATCGGAATTATTTTCCAGCGACCTAAAAGAGTTTAGAGCTTTTCATTTCTTCAAAACATTTTTCAAACCTTTAAAATTCATTTTCAAATCAAAGATGGTTTAAACTTTCCAAATCTCCAAAATTTTCAAACTCCTTTCAAAACTTTTCCAAACTTCTCTGGAATTCCGGTTTAATTTACAATTCTCATTTATAATTTACATTCTCAAATTTCAGTTGTATGTGAATTAATTTCTTAACTTTGGAGTTACGATTTCAATTTCTTATTCGATTTCATATAAAAATGATAACTTTCAATATTATCACTTTCCTAACATCCATGCAACCATATACTGTAATAATTTACAGAAAATCAATTCTTTTATATACAAAAATAGTTTTGGGCAAAATTACCTCATTTACCCCATTTTAAAATCAATACTGTGTCGGTTTATCTTGTTTAGAGTTTAGAAACCCCTATCGATTACAGTTAGCTAGACTGCACCGACCAGAATCCATAAACAATCAACCGATAAGTCAACACAATACAAAACAATTTTATATTCACTAACAAATACGCGCTCATATCTATTACTACACTCAACTCATTCTAGAGTACTGCTGACTCTATCTCTAATGAGTAACACCCAACAGAGCAGGGTTGTCGCTTAACCATATGCTCTGATACCACTTTGTCACATCCCAAAATTTTCGACTTTCGAAAATTCAACATCGATACTCACTTTATCGACTGTCGAGCAATCGAGTGCCGGAAACTCCAATAGTGAGGGTTTTAGAAAGAAGAAATAGAAGAAAAAGAGAAGAAGAAGAGAAAGAAAGAACAACTGAACAACATCAGACAGAAAACAATATCAGAATCTTACACATCGCAGCGGAATAATATATAATAGATAAACACTAGTCTTTTAAAACAAAGAACTATATCAGTTTATACATACATCAATCATCAGAGTCAATATACAACAATGGACAGTTATATAAACTCGTCCTCATACAGAATACACAGCGGAATAAAATAATATCAGATACAAATACTACGTCTCGAACTCCAGCTTATCTCCAAGCTCCAGAATATCCAGAATATCCTGATAATATAACTCCAGGCTGCCCGTGTGGAAATTGGTGGGCACCCAGAGTTTAGAAGGGAAACAATAAACTCCGAGTCAGTCATGGTGACTGGTGTGAGATCGTAAAACAGTTATCTTTAAAATAAACAGAGGAATATTTTTAAAGTCAATTCGAAATGCTTTTGGAAAATGAAACTACCATAAGACCTCCCGCCACACACACAATGCAAACGCAGAATTGGAGGAGATTTCTTCTTATGATAATCAAAGATGCTTACTACGCAAAAATCAAATCATTTTTGATATTATTATTAGTGCATAGTGTAGAAGATATTTCGAAAGTATAATATTAATCTTAGCCAACATACGACCAGTATCGTATGCCTACTATAGCTACCATCCAAACAGTGGGGCGCCACCATAAGTGAATGGCAGGTTCTACAACTAATAACGTACAAGGCTCGTATTGTTTCTTTGGATTTCCAACAAATGGTCAGGCTAAGGAACTTCCTATCCACGATGGGTACGTCCCTGGAATAGACGACCCGAGAACCTAACCGGATCTCTGCCAACACAAGGCCGGGTTACCTCTGCAAAAATAGGTAACTACTGACACGCGTATGCCATCCCCCGATCGTCACCGATCTTCCCGAGGATCCCCGATTTCCAACAAACCACATAGATAATAATAATGCAGTAACCACAGAGGTTAAGTATCTGGGCTCCATACCATGATACCACCTTTATCCAGAAGGAATGACATACACTAAGGGGCGCTACTCCCTAGAACCTTGCTGCATCCTTCCTGTTTCGACCATTTCCGGGGTGTGAGGCTCGATGAAGTCTCGTCCACAAAGCTACGCTTTCTACAAAAAGCCCTGCTTCGGGTCAAACAAAATGATCAACCTATGATCACAAAGATATAAGATCAAACAAATGATCATATCACAAATGATCAAACACTGATCATTTCACAGCAACACTCAGTATGCCACGTTACCAAATTGGGATATATCGCTGATAAATTTCAACTACATAACCTATGAGCTCGTACGTCTCAGAGAAGGGTGTTAAGCTAAGAGAATAAATTCTCCGCCACCAACAGAAATGTATTTGAAAGAAATCAGCTTTATATCTCAAATTGTAACGTCAGACATACAATCCATACAAGTCTGTTCCGGGATCGAACAGAACCGAAGGCACTTCTCACGAAGCCCTTGCAATTCCAGATAATTTTCAATCACGTCAGGACTTCCCGTCACTAAGGGTGATAAAACCTCTAAATCGAAGATCAGTCGATGTAGAGTAACTCGACGGTAATCCTTTCGTTTTCAAAAATATCCGGTCTTCAACACCGGTCTTCGAATGCAATTCATAACGACATATCACATATTCGGAATGGGTTATACGACCCCATGGTCCTTTCCCGGTTAACCCGAATAGTGAGCGATTATTCAAAAATAAGTGTGGCATTCAAATTCATCCAATTCACAACAAATACCTACTCAAGGTAATTATTGATAGTCGGTTATTTAACTATCAATAAAGATGCGCAACATCATCAGATTCCAAATAATTTTCCAAATTATTTCATCTTCAAAAATATCTTTACTAGATATAAAATTTCCACACTTAACCGTTTGAAAACAATTTCAAATCAATTTCCACATTTCATTTTATCTTTGAAGATAAAATCTCAAAACAGTTCATTTCATATTGGAAAAGCAATTCCATACTTATTTAATAATAAGTATTTCACAAATCATTTATTTTCAACATTTGAAAATATTCGATATACTTAAATCAATATTAAGTATATATTCATTCTTTAAGGAAATCATTCTTTAAACACATTTATTTGAGTCAAAACGAATGTTACGTAAAACATCGTTACGACGACTCAAAATCACTAGTATAGGGATTCGGAAATTAAGATAGATATATAATTCCCAATACTAGATAAAAACTTTTCCTTTCGGAAATCATTTACTATAACAACAGTGTTATAGTCCACCATTTCCTTATATTTCTCGAAAACGTCTATTTCAACAATAAATGTTGAAATCTATGCTTTCGATTCATAACACATTTTAAAACACCTTTAAAATGTTTAACTTCATTTTTAAAATATTACTTCTTCAAAAATGAATCCATTTTACTTAACAATATATTCACTGTCCAAAATCGTGAATAAAATTTACTTAACCCCATTTCAATCATTTCTACACATTTTTATTTCAATAAAAATTCGCTATTCAAAAACGTGAATATATCTTCTTAAATAATCTTCTATATTAAATTTATCACATTCAATCTATTTTCGAATTTATAAGCACGTTTATAAATTCTATTTCTCTTTTTAATAACACTTCGACTTATAAACCTTCTTTGATCAACTTCTATATTTAACTTATCAAAATAAGTGACTTTGGGTTTATAAACAACTTTTATAAATTCCAATTCTATTTATAAAACTTCAATCCCAAATCAATTTCGATATTGATTTCTAAATTTATTTTCAACTTTAAATAAACTTCCCATACTGATTTCTCAAAATTTCATTTTCAAATATTAAATCAATTATAGATTGATTTCTAATTATATTCATCCTTACTAAAATAAATTCCTTATCTTCCTTCAAATTATTCAATATCCTGTTTTTAAATGGATTCTTTTAAATTAAACTCATTTTACATTGATTTCCCAAATCATTTCAATTTACCAATTAAATTTCAAATTGGATTTCCAACTTATCTCCTTTTAAATAAATTTTTTTTTTAAAGAAAATAAATTTCTATTGTCTTCTTTCAATCTATTTAGAAATCCAGATTTTAAATTAATTTCCTCAATTTAAAATCACTATTATACGAAATTCATTTATTTAACATTTTCACTTTATTCTAGAAATAAATTCGATAAGATTATAAAAATTAACTTTTTATACTTTAAAATTCCTTCGAATTTATTAAATTTCTAAAATCAAATTCACTTAGAAATTTCTATTTTGATTTCCAAAAATTCAATTTCGTTTATCTTTGGAATCCAATGATGTCAAACATCCATTCAACTAAATTTTAGCTTTCAATCAATTTCCAGACATCGATATGATCAATAACATCAATATAATCATTCACAGGTTCATACCACAGTATAAATAAAATCAATCAATGTGAGGGGTCCAGTTGGATCCCTCCAACCTGTTTCCCTGCATCCAAAGATGTTAGCACAATACCAATTCCGCTCCAGTACGGAATTATCGCGGTATATAGGTTTTTATAAATCCGCTTACTAACGGCGCAATAGGGTCTCATCCGCTATACGAGGCGGGAATCATCAATCCAATATATACATATGCCAATATGTATATATTGCTATATATATAGATATATCCTATTATATCTAATAGCACATTCAATAGCAATCAAACAGTCAATCAAATCAATAACTGAAAATTTCCACTTTTCAATGTGAGTGAGAAGATCTCACCTTAGCCTTTTATTTGCAATCCATTCCAAATTCAGATTTATTTTTTTCTTTGTTGCATTCGACCTTGTATAAATATTATACAAATTAATAAATACTCGAACCAATCAAATAACTAATTTTCATTTTTGATTGTTTAATTTACTAACTTCTCCTTTAATGATTTTATTTTATTTTAATATAAAGTTTTAAAACTAAGTTTCCTTTATTAATTATTTTTAATAACAAAAATTAAATGAACCATTTATACTTATCAACTCTGCTAGTCAAAAAGTTAAATTTCCATTTCATATCAACCATTTAATTTAGAAATAAATTTCTATTTAATCATCAGCTTTAACCTAACAATTTAAATTTATCAAATAATCTTCCCTTCCTTTTAATAACTTAAAACTCTTCACTATTTTAAATTGCAACCATATATATATATTTTTATATGGATATATTCATATCTATACACTTTTCTTTACTGTAAATAAAATCTCACTTTTAACTATTTATATTTATACTTGTATATAAATAAATTAAACTCGAATAAAATAAAATAAAAATTACCTCACTGCTCGATCGATTTCGAGATGACCAAGCCTTCATCATTGGTCTTGACCATCACCTGAGCTCCATCGCTGCTCAGACTCGAGAAATCGTGCCACTACGAACCCTTGCTGAGTCCTCCCATCGACACACTATCGTTCCAGGCCTCAAATTCAACTATGACTTCCCCTCACAGCCGAACGCGAATACTTCCCGAACCCAAAGTGCCCATCGCCATTGAGAAACCCTCAGATACTTGCGCGTGCCCACGTGAAACCCCTCAGGCGACTCGCCACTGCGAAACCCCCTTCCTCCTCGCGCCGCCGCATCGAAGCCCTCCAACCTCTACCTCGCTGTCGTCCAGCCACACGCCACTACGCTGAATCGCGCGCAGCCTCAGCCACGTGCTCGAGAACCCAAGGCGTCGCGTGCGTCACTTTCCCCACCTAAATCGCGATCGCCTCAACCCTAGATCCCCCTAAAACCACGCGCGCGAGCCCTAATTTGATTTCGTTTTTGAACGAAAGACAGTGCCCATTTATTTGTTCTTTTTGGTTTGAAACGAGTTGAGAAATGAGAGGAGAGGGGGAACGAACGATTTTGATTTTCAGCTGCCATTTTTAAATTGAACGAGATGATTTCTTTGTTTAAGGAACGAAAGGGGAAAGGGACGAGTATACGTGATGGGGTGCACGATTATTCTCGTGATCGCAGGCGTGATTCTAGGGAGAGAACATGCTGATGTATATATATATATATTAAATTTTAAATTTAAATTTCATTTTATTCTTAACGCGTTCGCATATCGTACGGTCACGAAACAGCTCCAAAAAATATGAAAATTGAGATCCTACAATAATTCAACGTTACGGACCCAATGGAACTGGTTTCGTCGAATTCCGAGACTGTGCTTCGGAACGCTATTTTCAAATATCGATTCGAACGATATAATTTCAAAACTGAACAAATTATTTCCAAATCAATTTCTGAAGCTGCGGTTATCTTCAGTGTTATCGATATAAATTTTACAAGCGTTTGAAATATTTTTCTTCGGCTTAAAATTAAAGATTCAAAATTTTATCCAGTTTCAATCGATTAAATTTTATCATTTAATTGCGGATTTCAAAATTATATCGGGGACACAAATTAAATCATCGTTTAAATATTTAAAATTAATTAAATATTCTCAATTTAATTCGTTCAAAATTCTGGGTCGTTACAAACTTCCCCCCTTAAAAGAATTTCGTCCTCGAAATTACAAGTTAGGAAAAATGGTCCTTAACTCGTCTACTACTTTTCACAATCCAATAGTTTTATCAATTCATCAAAACAAATCTTTCTACTAAAGATTCGTTATCATTTCAACTAAATTTCAACTTCAACTGTAAGTTCAACAACACTGTTTAACTTCAAAATTCAAATTTAAATTCAAATTCAAATTTAAACTTTCAAAAATTTCTCAAAAATTTTCTAACACTCGTAATTTTCGAAAAATTTCGCCAGCGTCTCCTTTGCGCGGCTAATACGGCACGACTACAAAACGTCCCTACGGACTCTCAGATTTCAAAAAGAAAAAGAAAAAGCCAAGCGGCTAGAGAGAAATCATCAAAAACTCATATAGAAATTAAAATACGTACCTTTTTCGAGCAATTCAAATTTATCTTTGAAATCAAAATTCCAATTCCTTTATACACCTGTATATCCTACTAGCCATTATATCTAGTTACAGCATTCAAATCATTTTGCAAATTCAATTACGAATTTTCAATATAAACTACTTATATCATTTTTACTTCACTGTTGAAGTTACATATTCATTATCGTTCAATATTTACAGTTCACATTCATTTGAATTCACTTCACAATTCTAATCTAATTTGGATTCAGTTTAACTTCTGAATATTGAATTTTCATCGATTAATCTTTCATCTATAACTGCTTATTTTGGATTAGTTTCAATTACTAATTCATTTCAAATTCTAATCCACTTATTCAAATCTGTTTCTACTTACTTGAAGTTATTTGTAATTTCGAACCATTCTTTATTTAGTTCAAAATTCAAGTTTCAAATTAACTAATTCAACTTCCATTTCATGAATCAATTAAGTATCAAAGTAGTTTATTCGGATTCAATCCTTATTCATTTTTCCATATCAATTTACTTTCATTAGATTGATTAACATCCAATACATTTATTTATTCAATTGCTAATCCATTTAACATTTCAAGTTGAATTTCACTTATATAACTCAAGTTCATATTCATTTCAGTAATAAATTTTGATACCCAAAATCAAATTCATTCGTCATTTCTTAAGTTATATTCCCATTAAACATCATTTATTTCACTTACATTTTCTCATTTTATAAGTTATACAACGTATATTCAACCTTTCAAAACCATTTTTGAAAACAATTCAAATTACCTTTTGAATTTCAAAACAAAACCCAAATTTTTCAAACAATCTTCCTTTTAAAACAATTTGGCAGCAATTCCTCTTTTGGAAACCCGAAAATGAACACCGGTGATGTCGCGATCATCATCGGAATTATTTTCCAGCGACCTAAAAGAGTTTAGAGCTTTTCATTTCTTCAAAACATTTTTCAAACCTTTAAAATTCATTTTCAAATCAAAGATGGTTTAAACTTTCCAAATCTCCAAAATTTTCAAACTCCTTTCAAAACTTTTCCAAACTTCTCTGGAATTCCGGTTTAATTTACAATTCTCATTTATAATTTACATTCTCAAATTTCAGTTGTATGTGAATTAATTTCTTAACTTTGGAGTTACGATTTCAATTTCTTATTCGATTTCATATAAAAATGATAACTTTCAATATTATCACTTTCCTAACATCCATGCAACCATATACTGTAATAATTTACAGAAAATCAATTCTTTTATATACAAAAATAGTTTTGGGCAAAATTACATCATTTACCCCATTTTAAAATCAATACTGTGTCGGTTTATCTTGTTTAGAGTTTAGAAACCCCTATCGATTACAGTTAGCTAGACTGCACCGACCAGAATCCATAAACAATCAACCGATAAGTCAACACAATACAAAACAATTTTATATTCACTAACAAATACGCGCTCATATCTATTACTACACTCAACTCATTCTAGAGTACTGCTGACTCTATCTCTAATGAGTAACACCCAACAGAGCAGGGTTGTCGCTTAACCATATGCTCTGATACCACTTTGTCACATCCCAAAATTTTCGACTTTCGAAAATTCAACATCGATACTCACTTTATCGACTGTCGAGCAATCGAGTGCCGGAAACTCCAATAGTGAGGGTTTTATAAAGAAGAAATAAAAGAAAAAGAGAAGAAGAAGAGAAAGAAAGAACAACTGAACAACATCAGACAGAAAACAATATCAGAATCTTACACATCGCAGCGGAATAATATATAATAGATAAACACTAGTCTTTTAAAACAAAGAACTATATCAGTTTATACATACATCAATCATCAGAGTCAATATACAACAATGGACAGTTATATAAACTCGTCCTCATACAGAATACACAGCGGAATAAAATAATATCAGATACAAATACTACGTCTCGAACTCCAGCTTATCTCCAAGCTCCAGAATATCCAGAATATCCTGATAATATAACTCCAGGCTGCCCGTGTGGAAATTGGTGGGCACCCAGAGTTTAGAAGGGAAACAATAAACTCCGAGTCAGTCATGGTGACTGGTGTGAGATCGTAAAACAGTTATCTTTAAAATAAACAGAGGAATATTTTTAAAGTCAATTCGAAATGCTTTTGGAAAATGAAACTACCATAAGACCTCCCGCCACACACACAATGCAAACGCAGAATTGGAGGAGATTTCTTCTTATGATAATCAAAGATGCTTACTACGCAAAAATCAAATCATTTTTGATATTATTATTAGTGCATAGTGTAGAAGATATTTCGAAAGTATAATATTAATCTTAGCCAACATACGACCAGTATCGTATGCCTACTATAGCTACCATCCAAACAGTGGGGCGCCACCATAAGTGAATGGCAGGTTCTACAACTAATACCGTACAAGGCTCGTATTGTTTCTTTGGATTTCCAACAAATGGTCAGGCTAAGGAACTTCCTATCCACGATGGGTACGTCCCTGGAATAGACGACCCGAGAACCTAACCGGATCTCTGCCAACACAAGGCCGGGTTACCTCTGCAAAAATAGGTAACTACTGACACGCGTATGCCATCCCCCGATCGTCACCGATCTTCCCGAGGATCCCCGATTTCCAACAAACCACATAGATAATAATAATGCAGTAACCACAGAGGTTAAGTATCTGGGCTCCATACCATGATACCACCTTTATCCAGAAGGAATGACATACACTAAGGGGCGCTACTCCCTAGAACCTTGCTGCATCCTTCCTGTTTCGACCATTTCCGGGGTGTGAGGCTCGATGAAGTCTCGTCCACAAAGCTACGCTTTCTACAAAAAGCCCTGCTTCGGGTCAAACAAAATGATCAACCTATGATCACAAAGATATAAGATCAAACAAATGATCATATCACAAATGATCAAACACTGATCATTTCACAGCAACACTCAGTATGCCACGTTACCAAATTGGGATATATCGCTGATAAATTTCAACTACATAACCTCTGAGCTCGTACGTCTCAGAGAAGGGTGTTAAGCTAAGAGAATAAATTCTCCGCCACCAATAGAAATGTATTTGAAAGAAATCAGCTTTATATCTCAAATTGTAACGTCAGACATACAATCCATACAAGTCTGTTCCGGGATCGAACAGAACCGAAGGCACTTCTCACGAAGCCCTTGCAATTCCGGATAATTTTCAATCACATCAGGACTTCCCGTCACTAAGGGTGATAAAACCTCTAAATCGAAGATCAGTCGATGTAGAGTAACTCGACGGTAATCCTTTCGTTTTCAAAAATATCCGGTCTTCAACACCGGTCTTCGAATGCAATTCATAACGACGTATCACATATTCGGAATGGGTTATACGACCCCATGGTCCTTTCCCGGTTAACCCGAATAGTGAGCGATTATTCAAAAATAAGTGTGGCATTCAAATTCATCCAATTCACAACAAATACCTACTCAAGGTAATTATTGATAGTCGGTTATTTAACTATCAATAAAGATGCGCAACATCATCAGATTTCAAATAATTTTCCAAATTATTTCATCTTCAAAAATATCTTTACTAGATATAAAATTTCCACACTTAACCGTTTGAAAACAATTTCAAATCAATTTCCACATTTCATTTTATCTTTGAAGATAAAATCTCAAAACAGTTCATTTCATATTGGAAAAGCAATTCCATACTTATTTAATAATAAGTATTTCACAAATCATTTATTTTCAACATTTGAAAATATTCGATATACTTAAATCAATATTAAGTATATATTCATTCTTTAAGGAAATCATTCTTTAAACACATTTATTTGAGTCAAAACGAATGTTACGTAAAACATCGTTACGACGACTCAAAATCACTAGTATAGGGATTCGGAAATTAAGATAGATATATAAATCCCAATACTAGATAAAAACTTTTCCTTTCGGAAATCATTTACTATAACAACAGTGTTATAGTCCACCATTTCCTTATATTTCTCGAAAACGTCTATTTCAACAATAAATGTTGAAATCTATGCTTTCGATTCATAACACATTTTAAAACACCTTTAAAATGTTTAACTTCATTTTTAAAATATTACTTCTTCAAAAATGAATCCATTTTACTTAACAATATATTCACTGTCCAAAATCGTGAATAAAATTTACTTAACCCCATTTCAATCATTTCTACACATTTTTATTTCAATAAAAATTCGCTATTCAAAAACATGAATATATCTTCTTAAATAATCTTCTATATTAAATTTATCACATTCAATCTATTTTCGAATTTATAAGCACGTTTATAAATTCTATTTCTCTTTTTAATAACACTTCGACTTATAAACCTTCTTTGATCAACTTCTATATTTAACTTATCAAAATAAGTGACTTTGGGTTTATAAACAACTTTTATAAATTCCAATTCTATTTATAAAACTTCAATCCCAAATCAATTTCGATATTGATTTCTAAATTTATTTTCAACTTTAAATAAACTTCCCATACTGATTTCTCAAAATTTCATTTTCAAATATTAAATCAATTATAGATTGATTTCTAATTATATTCATCCTTACTAAAATAAATTCCTTATCTTCCTTCAAATTATTCAATATCCTGTTTTTAAATGGATTCTTTTAAATTGAACTCATTTTACATTGATTTCCCAAATCATTTCAATTTACCAATTAAATTTCAAATTGGATTTCCAACTTATCTCCTTTTAAATAAATTTTTTTTTTTAAAGAAAATAAATTTCTATTGTCTTCTTTCAATCTATTTAGAAATCCAGATTTTAAATTAATTTCCTCAATTTAAAATCACTATTATACGAAATTCATTTATTTAACATTTTCACTTTATTCTGGAAATAAATTCGATAAGATTATAAAAATTAACTTTTTATACTTTAAAATTCCTTCGAATTTATTAAATTTCTAAAATCAAATTCACTTAGAAATTTCTATTTTGATTTCCAAAAATTCAATTTTGTTTATCTTTGGAATCCAATGATGTCAAACATCCATTCAGCTAAATTTTAGCTTTCAATCAATTTCCAGACATCGATATGATCAATAACATCAATATAATCATTCACAGATTCATACCACAGTATAAATAAAATCAATCAATGTGAGGGGTCCAGTTGGATCCCTCCAACCTGTTTCCCTGCATCCAAAGATGTTAGCACAATACCAATTCCGCTCCAGTACGGAATTATCGCGGTATATAGGTTTTTATAAATCCGCTTACTAACGGCGCAATAGGGTCTCATCCGCTATACGAGGCGGGAATCATCAATCCAATATATACATATGCCAATATGTATATATTGCTATATATATATATATATCCTATTATATCTAATAGCACATTCAATAGCAATCAAACAGTCAATCAAATCAATAACTGAAAATTTCCACTTTTCAATGTGAGTGAGAAGATCTCACCTTAGCCTTTTATTTACAATCCATTCCAAATTCAGATTTATTTTTTTCTTCGTTGCATTCGACCTTGTATAAATATTATACAAATTAATAAATACTCGAACCAATCAAATAACTAATTTTCATTTTTGATTGTTTAATTAACTAACTTCTCCTTTAATGATTTTATTTTATTTTAATATAAAGTTTTAAAACTAAGTTTCCTTTATTAATTATTTTTAATAACAAAAATTAAATGAACCATTTATACTTATCAACTCTGCTAGTCAAAAAGTTAAATTTCCATTTCATATCAACCATTTAATTTAGAAATAAATTTCTATTTAATCATCAGCTTTAACCTAACAATTTAAATTTATCAAATAATCTTCCCTTCCTTTTAATAACTTAAAACTCTTCACTATTTTAAATTGCAACCATATATATATATTTTTATATGGATATATTCATATCTATACACTTTTCTTTACTGTAAATAAAATCTCACTTTTAACTATTTATATTTATACTTGTATATAAATAAATTAAACTCGAATAAAATAAAATAAAAATTACCTCACTGCTCGATCGATTTCGAGATGACCAAGCCTTCATCATTGGTCTTGACCATCACCTGAGCTCCATCGCTGCTCAGACTCGAGAAATCGTGCCACTACGAACCCTTGCTGAGTCCTCCCATCGACACACTATCGTTCCAGGCCTCAAATTCAACTATGACTTCCCCTCACAGCCGAACGCGAATACTTCCCGAACCCAAAGTGCCCATCGCCATTGAGAAACCCTCAGATACTTGCGCGTGCCCACGTGAAACCCCTTAGGCGACTCGCCACTGTGAAACCCCCTTCCTCCTCGCGCCGCCGCATCGAAGCCCTCCAACCTCTACCTCGCTGTCGTCCAGCCACACGCCACTACGCTGAATCGCGCACAGCCTCAGCCACGTGCTCGAGAACCCAAGGCGTCGCGTGCGTCACTTTCCCCACCTAAATCGCGATCGCCTCAACCCTAGATCCCCCTAAAACCACGCGCGCGAGCCCTAATTTGATTTCGTTTTTGAACGAAAGACAATGCCCATTTATTTGTTCTTTTTGGTTTGAAACGAGTTGAGAAATGAGAGGAGAGGGGGAACGAACGATTTTGATTTTCAACTGCCATTTTTAAATTGAACGAGATGATTTCTTTGTTTAAGGAACGAAAGGGGAAAGGGACGAGTATACGTGATGGGGTGCACGATTATTCTCGTGATCGCAGGCGTGATTCTAGGGAGAGAACATGCTGATGTATATATATATATTTTAAATTTTAAATTTAAATTTCATTTTATTCTTAACGCGTTCGCATATCGTACGGTCACGAAACAGCTCCGAAAAATATGAAAATTGAGATCCTACAATAATTCAACGTTACGGACCCAATGGAACTGGTTTCGTCGAATTCCGAGACTGTGCTTCGGAACGCTATTTTCAAATATCGATTCGAACGATATAATTTCAAAACTGAACAAATTATTTCCAAATCAATTTCTGAAGCTGCGGTTATCTTCAGTGTTATCAATATAAATTTTACAAGCGTTTGAAATATTTTTCTTCGGCTTAAAATTAAAGATTCAAAATTTTATCCAGTTTCAATCGATTAAATTTTATCATTTAATTGCGGATTTCAAAATTATATCGGGGACACAAATTAAATCATCGTTTAAATATTTAAAATTAATTAAATATTCTCAATTTAATTCGTTCAAAATTCTGGGTCGTTACATGGAGCATCACACTCTTTTATCTCTAGTAGATTGTTTGTACTTAGACATCTTTTTAGTAGTAGATCCCATTTTGTTTCAAACCCCATAGGAGGATCGGCACATTTATCTATGGTCTGTAATTGTTTGAAAATTTGTATACTAGGCGTAGAATTTGATTGTGATGCCTATGTATTGGGATTTTTGGGGTAGGGGATGAATTGGGAAAGGATGGGGTATCCACTTGTGAAGCGATATTGGACTGCGAAAGGAGAGTCGTTAGATTAGAGACATGCCATCTCAAACCATTTAGATATCTAGTGAGACATAAAGCCTGGTATGAATAATAATCTACCATCTCAAACCATTGAGTACCCGAGAGTTTAAGGGGAAAACATAAACTTCGAGTCAGACATAAAGCCTGGTATGAATAATAATCTACCATCTCAAATCATTTAGATATCTAGTGAGACCACGCCGCTTAACGGAACATGTTTTTGCCTCAATAGTATCTTAAAACCTTTATAAAACCATATACTGTGTTGCTGCATCCACAATGGTTAAACAATTCAAAATAATATGATATGATGATATGCAAAACAAGTGAACCAATTCTGGATCACCCATCCCCATTCATTTTGACTATCTGTCATAGTTATAGTTTCTAGGGTTACTATAAACCTAATAGTTTTCATAGGATGACTAATAACCGGTATAATGATTATGGACTCCTTGTCCAGTTACATAGTTTTCATGGGATCACTAAGAACCTATTGGTAACTCCAATATCTTTACTCTTATCCTAGTTTTCATGGGTTGACTAGGAACCTATTGGTAACTCCAATATATTTTCTTCTTATCCTAATTTTCATGGGTTGACTAGGTACCTATTGGTAACTCCAATATCTTCTCTTCTTATCCTAGTTTTCATAGGTTGACTAGGAACCTATTGACATCTGTATATTATCTTAATCCGGATATAGTTTTCATGGGTTCACTATAAACCTATTGGCCCCTGCCAATATTAAATCATAGTTTTCATGGGCTAACTATGAACTTATCTTTCTGACATCTTTAATTATACATAGTTTTCATGGGCTTACTATGAACCTATTGACCCCTGCCAATGTCTTTTCCAATACACAGTTTTCATGGGCTTACTATGAACCTATTGGCCCCTTCCAATATCTTCCTTTAATATTTTAGCATCCTATATTCTGGTCTTCTTGACCTCCTGGATGCAATTCTACTCATTCAGGAGTTAAATTAATTTATTTAACTACTGGGTCAACCTAGCTGGTTATTCTGCCCTTTCCCAAAATACAGTTATGGGTCCATTACAATGTGAATATATACATATATATGAAGAAGCAAACACAATAACTTGGTTAATCCCTTTAACCTTTTAATCAAAGAAAACTTCTTCAAAAAATCCTTTTCAAAACACTTTATTTATTTATGACATGGTTTTCTTTTAAAATGAGATTGGGTTATTTGTTTTGAAAAAAACTAAGGCTTTCGAAACCTTCAAAACCTTGCTTTTCGACCTCACTGGATAACCTCCTTCGAAAGCATAAAAATCTCTTTTCAAAACATTAGGCCCCTGCCTTTCGAACACTTTAAAACTTCTCTTTCGAAACCTTTCGAATGTAAAAAAGTGTTACTTATTAACTCTTAAAAGAATAGCTTTGAAACCATTGAAAGTAACCCTTTGGAAACCTTTGGATGTATCCCTTCCGAAATCATTGAAAGTCCTCCTTTCAAAACCATTGGAAGTACCCCTTTCGAAACCATTGGATTTATATTTAAAAATATCATTTGGGTCAAAGTGAATATAAACGAAAGTATCTCTTTTGAAACCGTCCTTTATCATATAAAAATATTAGGGAAAACTTGATGGCGTCGGCACCATCCCTTTCGAAAGTTTCTAATCATTTGAACAAAACACTGAAGGATAGCATCGAAACACCCTTTCGCAGCCATTGCCTTCGAAACCCTTGGACCCTGTCGAAAGCATTTAGGAAGTGGCTTAAAACATCTTTAAAAATAAACCACCTTTCGAAGGCATTGATGACTTCAATATACTCAAAAGGCAAAAGAACGGCAGCAGGGCTTCGACTAGGTCGGAACTCCTTCTTTCGAAAGCATTATTTTATAAGTAAAGAAACCCATTCGAAAGCTTATACTTTAAAACATAAGATGGCAACCCCTTTGAAAGCTTTTAGAAAACATCTTTCGAAAACATATGCTTCAACTCCTTCGTAGGCTTTAATAAAACAAAGGCAGGCGCTTAACCTTTTAAAACAAACAAAGGTATCGACCCCATCAGAAGCAATGCTTTCGACACCAAGCCTTCCGCCTTTCCTCCAATCCACTACATACCATCTAAGTTATACCTTATGTATTGGTTTCAGCTTAGTGGGTTTCAACTTGATTGATGGTAGAAGTTCTGAGTTGAAAGGTACTTCTACTAGAGGCGGAAACTTCTTTTCTTAGTAAAAGCTTATTAATACGAATTAAAGCAAATTTTATCTAACTAACCTGCCACGTGTAAACATGTAATTGGTTGCCTCAACTTTTCAAATTCTTTACTAAAATAACTTCCGCTTGATTTTAGATCCAAATCAAGGTTAATTTAGCAAATAAGCCCTTCCATTAAGAAAAAACAATATTGCAAATAAGTCCTTCCAAAATAATTTAATTGCATAGCAAATCACTTAGGAAAAATCTCCAAAAATTCTAGAAATTCAATTTAATCATGTTATCTAACATATCAAAATTTCAGACCCAAATTCTCAATATAATTTTTGAAATAAATTTATAAACCCAATTAACCATATTTTCCTTTGAAAACTCATAATAATCTTTCCATAGCTTTGAAAATTATCATAATTAAAACCCAACTCCAAAATCATGTTTTACACAACATAAAATTTTACCATGGCATTTGAAATCAAATATAATCGGTTTTACCCTTAAATCCGTGATAAATCGCATTTAAACAATCTTGTTTAAATCTAACAAATTATGATCCAAGCATATCATCATCCAAATCATCATAAAAACAAATTTAATCTTAAATCCGAAAACATATGATCATAAATCAAAATAGAGATGGTATAAATTATTATTCACCTTGATTAAGGTAAGGAGATTGGATTGAGATTAAGATTAATTCCCCTAGCTTTAATCCTTAGCTTGATTTTATTTCTCTTTTCTCTTTAATTGTGACCGGCTCCTCTTCTTTTACGTTTTTTTTGTTTGCCAAATGATATGAATGGGAAATGAAAAGGTAAGTAACGAGAATATATAAGGGTAAGGGGTTATGTACGACTAATTTCATTATACCCTTATGTGGATTAATTAACTTAAATACCATTCTTTAGCCCATTTAATTAGTTAATTGAGCACGGCATTAATTATATTCATTTCTCAATCCCCTTATCACTTAACATTTACATTATTCTATTTAACTTATCTAATTAAATCTTCTGAATAATCTTATCAAAAATTAGGGGTGTTACACTTCATGTGTGTATGCATGCATAAGAGAAGGAAGACAAATGAAAGATGGAAATAAATGAATTCATACAACATGGAGGAGCCCACCTACCCACTAACCCATGGACCACAATTAAAAGCTAATGGAGATTAAAATGCACATGCACATGTTAATTGAAGCTAAAAGCTTGTTAGTGGGGATTAATTTTGTGCTAATGATTACTTGGAGATTACACTTCCAAATGGGCAATTTGGGTAGTCCCCTAAAATATGGATTAAGGTTTTAGGCATGTATAAATACTCTTTATGTTTCTTGTAAAGAGCTCTTACCACCTTCTCTTTAGTTTAGTTGTAGCCACAAATGTAAACATAAACTTTCTTTTTAATGGCTTCTTAACCTTTTTACTCTTATGTAATTTATTTACATGCAATTTTAATTCATGCACTTTTAATTCGTGTTCTTTTCTTTTTTGTTTCTTCTTATGTTAGTAGTTTAGATCTCTTTCTTTTATGCAAGTAGATTAGCTTTTAGTTTATTTCAATTAGCTCTCTTCTTTCATGTTGAAATCACTTTATGTTATGATGAATTCAAATATGAGAAGCTAAGCCCCTTCAATTTAGAGGTGATGAAGCTATCATGAATCACATAAAATTAACATAGTGATTTCATTTGATCTCCTTTTTTGTGCTTAATGGAATTTTAGATGTGGTAAAATTTTGTTGTTTAACTTTGAATTTGATAGCCTATGTTGTTGACACCAAATATGTTATGCTTAAACAAACATAAACACAAATTACCTCTTCATCTACATATGATTTTGGTAATGAAGTGGATTTTAGAATCAAAATTTGATGGTCTATATTACTAACCAATGGTGAATAGATCATGCTTAGAATAGATTTTATTTTTATTATCATTTTCATGAGAGTTGACAAGTGGTTTGGATGGTGTGTTAAAGTTTGATGGTTTATTTTGGACTAATTAATAGCACAAAGAGACCATACTTAGGATAAACACATCAACTAAATTCACAAATGACCAAAAAGAGAGATCATAATTTCATTGTGTTGATTTGTGTGATCATGAGAAGGGGTTTGCCTCTAAATTGCCTTCTACTCTCATATTTTTATTCACTTTGTTTTAGTTAGTTTTTACATTTTTTTAGCTTAAAACAATTTCAAACTCTTGTGTTAATTTGATTGAGTAGAGTTTAAAATCAATTAAATTCCCTGCAGATCGACCCGTACTCGCCACGTACTAAAATTGTACACCGTGCGTTTGTGGTTATTTTTATTACATTTTTCGGCGATTTTCTAATCGATAGAAATTCATCGTCAAACAAGTTTTTGGCGCCGTTGTAGACTTGATTTTAATTTTTCTCTTCAAATTATTTTTGTTTGATTTTATCGTGTGTTAATTTGCATTTTTTTTTAAAAAAAATTGTATTGTGTGTTTGTTGTGTGATTTGTGCTTTCATTTGATTTGAGTGCTTGTTGTTTTTTTTCTATTTGCATTTGCAATTCTATATAAAAAAATACATACACAATTTAAAAAAAACAAAAAATATTTTATTCCACATTACCTTCTTGCATTACAAATATGTTCTTTGCATTCTCTGTTGCCTCATTTACAATTGCATTTCATTTATAATTTTCTGCAAGTTTTTGGTAAACCTCACTGCTGCAACTTACATACCCCACTACAAAGTGCTTTAGCCAATCTCCTCCATAACCTCTGCTCTGCTCCTACCCTGTGCACACATACAATCTAACTACTACTGCCATACAACAACTATCACCACCACATCCCTTCAAACTTCACCACTGTTCCTTAACTTCTGCCCAAACAGTCACACAAACTGATCAACCAACCTAATGCATACACACTTCACACCTCCAACCTGTGCAAACCCATTTCTGTGCACATACACCTCCCGTGCGCTGCACCCTTACTAAAACCATTCATCATCAACTTCTCTGTCAAACAAACCATTTGCTTCAACCATCCTGCAATACCCAATTCTCAAAACTGATCACCTCTGCCTTTCTTATAACACTTCAAACAACCATGTCATACCATCTCCTCGAACAAACTTCTGCACAACCTTCACCATCCAAACCATACAAACACTATTGCCTTGCATCCTCTTACATACTTCTATCATACTTCAAACCATACAAACACTCACTGATCAACTCCAACACTCACTGATCAACTCCATACAACTGCATGTCACCCCTCTTCCACCACCTGAAACTACACACATCCTTCTCTATACATATCACCTTTCTTCACCATCATCATTCTTCCATCCCACACTTCTGCACTTTATCCACTACCTTGCTCCACAACATTCCATCACAGCAGTCCCCCACCATCTATGACTTCCATACAACAAACTCCTCCTCACCACTGCCTCATCACTCATCATTTCCTCATCACTGCCTCCAGACACCATAGACACACTCCTGCATAAATCACATCACACTGCTGCATACCACAAACTCCTCCTCTCTGCAAACTGTGCCCAACCACGCAACCTACATACCAGTACTCCCTACTGTCACCTTCCTTACTGCTGCCACCAAACTATCACCATGTTGCCCTCTACATAAACTACTGCATATCACATAAAATCTCACTGCCATCAACTTCTATTCAGTTCACAAACACCACTACATCACTTCAGTTCAACTGAATCCTTCAACTGCTTACTTAATCCTCACCACTACATCACTTCAGTTCAGTTCAACTGCTACATATCACTTCTACATACCAAAACATCTCACTACCCACTGTTACATTCAACAGCATTTCACTGTCATCATCAACATACATCATGCAGTACAACTATCTTCATTGCCCCTCTTCACTTACCAAACCAACCACCCACCTACACTACAAACATCATCAGTTCTAACCTAATCACTGCTGCCACCTACTGCATACTTGCATACATCACCATCCATTGTCCATTACCACTTACTGCCTTGACCTGCACTACCTCACACCAGCAACTTCAGCTTCAACATCCATCCACCTTCAACTAACCACTGCATTGTATCCCTTACAATTTCTTCACCTTTGCGCAGTTCTGCCCATCCTCTCCTTCGATAACATTCCGAACTCCTTAATCCCGAACCAATCACCTACATCTCCAACCCCATACACTTCCCCAAATCCACAATCCACTCTCATAAAATCCAAAACCGCACAACCGCGACCACCTCAGCAACCCAAATCAACTGTGCCTTCACCCACGACTAATCCAAAGTCAAATCGCTGTCCACCTCCCTTCCTTCAACCACGAACCACCACGCGAAATCCACGAAAACCCTCGAACTGAACCAAAGAAGCCTTGATTTCACGATTTCATTTTTTTTATTTTAGTTCGCTTCTTTCTTATTTTAGAAAGAAGCGGGTTCTTTTTTTGTCTTCTTTAAACAAAAAAAAAGAGAAATTTTTTTTTCAAGTGGCCTATGGGCTTTCTTTTGGGACTGAATGTTCCACTAAAAAAGGAGAAAAAAAACTTGCTTTACTTTGTGTTTTCAATTTTGTGTTTTCAATGTTGTTTTGGGTTTTGTTTTAATTTTTTTAATATATGTATATAAAAAAAGAGAAGGAGGTGATAATTTTGCACAAAATCCTTAGATATATATAATTTTCAGGTTGTAGAAAATAAAAAGCCAAGTTGTTATGATAAACTGCTTCGCTCTGTTTGTTAAAAAAATTGCTTGCTTGCTTTATAAAAAAATCGCCGCTTTAAAATAAATTGCTAATATTTCTACACGCTCTAGTATCGTGCTCTCATCTCTTATTTTTATTTACTTTGCATTGTTGGTTGCTTGCATTTTAAAAAAATTCAAAAAAAAAACAAATTTCATTCGTAGTTGCATCGTTAATTCACGTTTTATTCTGTTTTGCATTCATACCATCTTATTTCTTTTTTTACGGGCAACAACCAAATCCACATAAGGTGGGGGATTTCATCACCCCTTCCTTGGCCCACAAATTGCATTTCATTTTATAACTTGACTAATAATAATGGTTAGACATTTGACTTAAGGGTGTCACGAGCTCACCTAGGGCTTAATTGTATCTTGACAAGTTGTCCTCTTTCGACAATTTAATTTCTTGGTGTCTAGGCTACGGCAGAGCAATAATCATTTATAAATATTACGGTGATTCATAAATATTATAGTGATTGTTAATCTAAAGGTACTTAAACCTTCGGTTGCATTGCTATGGTGATTCGTGGTGCACCGATAACTCATGTTCGTTACCTGGCTGAGAACTATTTTGTTGAATTAAGACAAAGTGTGATTATACAATTTTGGGTTAGGAGCTATTAAGGACAGAAAATTTGTAATTAAGTCCTTGCATATATTTAGTTGCATTAGTTCATGCATATTTAAGAAAAAAAACAACAAAATCCAAAACTAAAAAAAAGTGTACATTTTACTTAACTTAGATTTTGGTTTAATTCAAAAGAAAAAAAACTTTTCCTTCGAAATTTTTCAATCAAAATCAAAAGTCCAAAAACAGTTTTTTTTAAGGAAAAAACGAATCCAAAATAAAAAAAAGTTGAAAATATCTGAATTTCCCTACTCGCAAGAATTTTACAATAGTTGTGAAAATCAATATAATCCATATAGTTCCACATCAAACTCTTATGGATATTTTAATAATAACTATTGCACAAACAATTCAAATTTTGAACCATAAAGTTTTCAAAATGATGACCAACCCTCAACTCTTGAAAATAGTATTGAAACGATTTGGTCTTCACTTGAATGACGAAATCAAATGATAAATAATTTGAGTAATCTATGCAATAACTCAAGTCAAGGATTTCAAAATAATTAAAATTTCAATTCACTTCAAAATTCAAATGATTTCGATTATAACTCATGCCAATATAACTTCGAACTCCAAAATGAGTTTCAAAGTCAAAATGGAAATGTGAATCACTTTTTAAATGATTTTGGCAATGAGAATAATTTCAATTATGGTGCAATGGACAATTTTTGTTCTCAACAATTTAAAATTGAAAATTCTCAAATTAATAATTATAAATTTGATTTTGTTGAGCAAATGGAAGAAATTCACAAAAATCACATGGATTTGCTGTTTGAAACCTACATGAAACAACGTGAGCAACATAAGCAAATCCCAATGTGTGACGAGTCAAGTGATAATCCATCTTTTAACAAAAATGATGATTTTCAAATAACAATTTTTGAAATTGAAAACGACAATCTTAATGAAGTTGTTGAAAGTGCGGTAATTGATTCGGATTTCAATTCTTTTGAGGATGAGAAACTCGATTTTAAATTCAATCTTCCTTTTTCTGACCAAAACAAATTTCAAACAACAACTTCACACCTTAAAAACGATGAAGTTGTGAATAATTCAACAAAAGAAGATGAATTTAGTGAACAAATTTTTTTTGGACTTTTTGAAGGTGAGTTGTTGAATTCTGAAGGGGTATATTTATATCACTATTTTGATTTTAAAATCAGTAACTTTGAAGAGTTAGTTAATGATAAGTTTGAATTTCAATTTGGTGAAAATAAACTTGAACTTCAACCAATTGTTCTATCTACCCCAAAAATCATCGAAAATAAAACAACTCATACGATTTTTAATATAACAACATTCGTTTTTCGAAATCAACATTCAACTTTGAAATCTTTTATGGTTTGGTTTTCTATGCTTAAGTTATGTCTCTCATACTTGATGAGACAAATGAATTGGTCATTGGAAGATTGTTCCATTTACTCTTTAACGGCATATTTTCTAATGTCATGTAAATAATAATCGTTTCATTTTCATGTAAATATAAGTCATATTTTTATTTTGTTTTATTTTTCTCCTTTCAGTTGGGTTGACTGTGGGGACACAGTCAAAATTAAGTGTGGGGAGGAGTCTCATGTTCATTTTTTATTTTTCATGGTTTATTTTTTTGCAATTTCTTTCCAAAACCAAAAAAACAAAACAAAAAAAAAATTGAAACAAATTTTCTTTTTTGCATATTGATTTACTTTTGAAAAAAAACACTATAAGATAAGTATAGGTTTTTGGTTATTAAATTGAAATTTTTGAAAATTTATTTGTCTCAACAAAAATAAAAATAAAGTTTGATTACAAGTAACTATGGTTTAACTAGTATATAGGAAGATTCATGGGTGATAATTACGAAGTATATCCTAATTGAAATCTTTGGTTAGAAGAGTGGTTGATTTAAAGTAAAAGCTATAACATTTTTGATCTTCTAAGTTAAGTGGTGCTAAGGTGATTTTGCTAAACTCTCTCTTAAAAAAAAGATATAAAACATAAAAAAATATGGTTTTTGTGAAAATAAGAAACACCTAGAGTCATGTGTTCACACGCAAGTGTGCACACTCGCCATGCTCTATACCCTTCTCACGTAAGCCCGAAAGGCAATACATGATCCGTATATCTGGCCTCAGTTTATTTGAGTTAGATGTATGTAAATAGATTTAATAAAAATAACCACCTAGAGTCATGTGTTCATACGCAAGTGTGTACACTCGCCACGCTCTGTACTCTTCTCATGTAAGTCCGAAAGGCAGTGCATGATCGTGAGTCCGAAAGGCAGTGCATGATCAGTATATCTAGCCTCAGTTTATCTGAGTTAGGTGTGTAAATATTAATAATGTTAATACTTTTCAAAAATAGAGAGAGTAAGCAATTGAAATCCAAGCACTATTTTCACTTATTTGATTCGATTTGTTATTCAAAAGAAATAAAAATACCACTTTGCAAAACTTTGATAATCAACTAAGGATCCATTTCATAGTTGCACTATGTTATCAACCAAAACAACTAGCCAACCTAGAGTCTAATTGTGATGTTAACTTAATTTTTGTTGGAGGTTTTGATGAGTAAAAGGATTTAAATTCCTTGATAATGACCAAAACTTATATTTAACTTATTCGTGTCAATTTAAAAGTAAATTCTTCATTTGTAGATATTTTCAAAAACTTGCATTCATATCTTTGTAAATAAATCTTGCATTTAGGAATTTTTCATGTTGCATTTGGATTTTGTGGGTAGTATCCGCTAAAAACCCTCACGATATAACACTCGTCCTACTAGGGACACCTAGAGGTCTAACGCTTGTTGTATATGCTCAATGCAATTGTGTTTCCCACGAAAACGGATTTATCTTAGTTTTAGTTTATTCGAGGACGAATAAAAAGATAAGTGTGGTGGTATTTGATGTGCACGTAAAAGTGCATATTTTTACCTTCATATTTAATCTACTTTTATTTAAATAAATGAGCATATTAGGGTATTTTACATGTTTAAACCAAAATTTAAATTGTTTTATATTCATCTTCAATTAGAGGCAAAATGGTAATTTTGTGCATGTATTAATTTTAAGAATATTTATTTGCACCTTTTAGTTTTATTTGTAGGAATTTGGATGGAAAATGGAAGAGGCTTCATGTGTGTATGCATGCACAAGAGAAGGATGGAAATAAATGAATTCATACAACATGGAGGAGCCCACCTACCCACTAACACATGGACCACAATTAAAAGCTAATGGAGATTAAAATGCACATGCACATGTTAATTGAAGCTAAAAGCATGTTAGTGGGGATTAATTTCGTGCTAATGATTACTTGGAGGTTACACTTCCTAAGGGGCAATTTGGGTAGTCCCCTAAAATATGGATTAAGGTTTTAGGCATGTATAAATACTCTTTATGTTTCATGTAAAGAGCTCTTACCACCTTCTCTTTAGTTTAGTTGTAGCCACAAATGTGAATATAAAATTTCTTACTTTTTAATGGCTTCTTAGCCTTTTTACTCTTATGTAATTTATTTACATGCAATTTTAATTCATGCACTTTTAATTCGTGTTCTTTTCTTTTGTGTTTCTTCTTATGTTAGTAGTTTAGATCTCTTTCTTTTATGCAAGTAGATTAGCTTTTAGTTTATTTCAATTAGCTCTCTTCTTTCATGTTGAAATCACTTTATGTTATGATGAATTCAAATATGAGAAGCTAAGCCCCTTCAATTTAGAGGTGATGAAGCTATCATGAATCACACAAAATTAACATAGTGATTTCATTTGATCTCCTTTTGTGCTTAATGGAATTTTTGATGTGGTAAAATTTTGTTGTTTAACTTTGAATTTGATAGCCTATGTTGTTGACACCAAATATGCTATGCTTAAACAAACATAAACACAAATTATCTCTTCATCTACATATGATTTTGGTAATAAAGTGGATTTTAGAATCAAAATTCGATGGTCTATATTACTAATCAATAGTAAATAGATCATGCTTGAAATAGAGTTTATTTTTAGTTTCATTATCATTTTCATGAGAGCTGACAAGTGGTTTGGATGGTGAGTTAAAGTTTTATGGTTTATTTTGGGCTAATTAATAGCACAAATAGACCATACTGAGGATAAACACATCAACTAAATTCACAAATGACCAAAAAGAGAGATCATAATTTCATTGTGTTGATTTGTGTGATCATGAGAAGGGATTTGCCTCTAAATTGCTTTCTACTCTCATATTTTTATTCACTTTGTTTTAGTTAGTTTTTACATTTTTTTAGCTTAAAATAATTTCAAACACTTGGGTTAATTTGATTGATTAGAGTTTAAAATCAATTCAATTCCCTACGGATCGATCCGTACTCGCCACGTACTAAAATTGTACGCCGTGCGCTTGCGGTTATTTTTATTACATTTTTCGGCGATTTTCTAACCGATAGAAAATTCGTTGTCAAACAATAGAGGAAGGTAATTTTTTTGTAAAACCCCTATTGATTATAAAATTAAATTTTAGACCTTAAATATTCACTTGTAACTTTCACATACGAACTCTATTTTACACACACTTGTGCCATTGGTTTCATATTGAAATTCTAAACACATTAAAATAATTTGAAAACAAATATTTTACATAGATTTTACATGAAAATCAAACTTCATAATATAATATTATATATATACACACATTACTTCCTTTTAGAAATTTATATATTAGAATATGATTAACTTCATTTGAATATTTAACATTCAAATTTGAATGAATTACTAGCTATTCATATGTTAAATTATATATATATATATATATGTATGTATGTATGTATGTATGTATGTATGTAAGTATGTATGTATGTATGTATGTATGTAGTTACAAGTATAAACATATATTATGATATGCATCATACACGCGAGCACACGTGCACATGCATACACACATATATGTAAATGTGTATGTGTGTTTTTCATATGCAGACACACACACCCTCTTATAAATATTGGACATTAATAGAATATATCTTATGTATATCCATTATTAGTAGTTGAATATTGGTTTGATATTCACTTCATGGTTATATTAAACAAATTAATATTACCATTACAATTGATTAATTTAAATTAAATTAAATTAATTTTAATTAAATTCTAACCATCCCTTTCAAACAAAAAACATTAGATATGATTTAACATTGACAATATTATTCATGATAGTACTATAAAAGATTTAGAACATAATGAATTAAAAATGATTTTTTTTGAAATTTTCCTATTCTACCCCGCTGCTCGACGCACCTAATCCAACATTCGAAACACCGTTGTGTTGAGGAGTATAAGGAGGAGTGACTTGAGAATTGAGAGAGAATCTCATTCCCTTTTAGGTAATCTTGGATCTCATATCCAATGTACTCACCGCCTCAATATCAACTCGAAGTATTTTTTTTATATGTCTGATTTTCTACTTCGTTCTTATATCCTATAAATTTATTGCATACCTCTAATTTTTATCTCATAAGATACACAAACCAATATCTCGATAAATCATTGATGAATGTAATGAAGTAAAGGATCCGCGTTTAGTAGATACAAACATAAGACCACATACATCTATTTCTATTAGTCCTAAGAATTATCCAACTCTTTTGTTGCTCCTACTAAATGGATGCTTGGACATTTTACCGTTAAGACACAATGAACATCAAATGATTCAAAAATAAAAATTGGTAGTAACTCTTTGTTTCTTAAATTTTCAATTGTTTCTTGCTTATATGAAAAATTCTAGAGTGCCAAAGGTAGTTGTTATTTATTTTTGATGCATTATTATTTTCAAAAGCAGATACACAATTATAGTCAAGTATATAAATGTTATCTTTTAGAGTACCAAAGCAAACTGTTTTACTATCATAAAAAATATTCATGAGATTGTCATTGCAAATAAAATCATAATTATTTTCCATCAAACAAAAAATGGAGATTATTCCACTGGTCAGTACGAAATAAAAATTATATAAAAGAATATCATGTCCACTTTCAAGCTTCAAACAGTAATCTTTCACTGTTACGACAAATACAGTTCCTTCATTTACAACCTGCAATTCCATAGTCCATCTTGCTACGGCATCTTTCTCCTAAGTATTGGTAATGAATTACAAATATATCTTCCAGATGTAGTATTAAAACCCAAAATGAAGCACTTATAGATAAATAATTTTCTATGGGGAAAATACCTTTAGGAGTGGGACTAGATTCCTTCCCTTTGAGTATCTTCATATAATTCGGACAGTTCCTCTTCCAATGTCCCTTCTTAGTGCAATGGTGACATTCACCCTTCTCTTCTTTGTCCTTAGCTTTACCCTTGTTGCTATTTGACCTACTCTCTCTTTTAAACTAAAGAAGATATGCCCTTGACTAGGAGTACCACACTTGGTTCTTCCATGAAAGTACTTTCGGTCATCCTTAACGTATTAAGGAGATTCACGACTGTACATTTTAACGAATTAACATTAAAATTCAATATGAACAGATCAAACTGTGGAGTCGATGATCTAACAATCAAGTTAACTCGTACTTTGTGTCAATAGTCATTCCTAAGTCAGCTAGTCTCTCTTCAATAATATTGAGTATGTGATCTTGGATGGGATTACCTTTGCTCATTTCATATAAAACCATTTCCATGAGATATCATGCTTTGGTATGAGATTATCCATCATACAACTTTTGTAGGTGTTGAAATATGGATCGAAATTCCATACTCTCATGCTATCTTTGGAGCTATTTTCTCATTGATAATACATAGCATTGAGAAAGTACATATTCTATTGACCATGACTTGTAGGAGGCTATTTGTTCAGGCGTAACATCTTTGTTGGGTTTACTCTTAAGCTCGTTAGCGACTACATGCCATACTTTTTCATAGGTTAGTGTGGTTTTTACATTCCTTGACTATTCCTTACCATTCAAGCTGGCTAGTGTGTTTTTCACTAGAAATAGTTTCATTGTTGCCATTTAGTTTACGTAAATTTATTAGAGTAAATTAGATAACATCGCATATGTTCTTATGCTTATTAAATTGGTTTATTATATTTATCTAATAAGGCTCGCACTAGTTTCTGCATCTCTTGAAAGCCCTAAAAGAGATAAGGAATATATTAAATTTCTCCAATGGGTATTAAGATCCATTTATCATATTACTACAACCTCAAGGATGCTCAATAAATCATAAAGTACATTAGATACTCCATATCACGATAGCCTATGGGTAACTTTGTAACCACTGAATGGTCTCAACAAAGTTACAAAATATTCTTACCAATATAAGGACAATATGAACATCACTATAAATATTGAGGCTTCTCAACCATTAGTATGTATATTGCTTCTTATATTGTAAATAATGGAGAGCAAGTAAATTCATTACTTAAAATAACATTAGTTGAGTATTTAACATTTTAAGGGAGATGAGTATAATATATACATCCTGTGTATACTCCCTTAAGTTTATATAAGTTTTAGTTCATTTAACCTCCCTTTTCATATACGTACGATATATATGTGTGTGCGTGTGTGTATGTATCTATATATGTATGTATCAATTTATTGTACATTTATAATTCATTCAGTTATACATAGATGCATATACATATGTGCTTCTTTACTAATACTTAATAATTAATTTAAATATAACATTTATATGTATGTAAAATTTAAAATAGTTTGCATTCTATAGCCCTTTATGAACCTTATTATATTTTATTTAAATTTAATACAATTTTAAATTTAAATTTATAATATTCAAATATGCATGGTTGAATTAACCTATGACACATAACATTTTTTAGCCTTCCACTAAAGGCATACCCTTGAAACAAACCACTTCAATGAGCTATGTAAGATCCAAGGGGCTGGAGGTTTTTTGTTCATAAAAACATTTCTTAATTAAAGTAACATTATCCTTAGTTAAACACTCTTACCTTAGATACCTATCTAATTGGATTTTTCAAGTGATTCCCTTATGCCTTAGTTAATTATTCATGTTAAAACAATGTAAACTTTGATATCATTGTTGGATCAAGTGCATTGGAGTAATACTTCCGCATTTTAATATTTAATAACATTGGATTTAATTGATAATTTAATTAATTTAAATATTTGAGGGCAAAATGGTCATTTTTACAACTTTGGAATTTAACGATCGGACTTGAGCCAATGCGTCCAACTTATTTTTTTGATTCAAGCCATATATTCATTTATCTGATTCGAAGGTTATATAAAGGAGATACAAGTGAATAGGATTTAGATTATTATTATTGGGTTTTCGATCGAATTTGTACATTTAAATTTAAATTGGTAGTTACATGCATTTTTCCAAACATAAAAAGAAATTGAATCACGTACAAACTGTTTCTCAACTTCATCTTCCCGATCAGTTTTTGAAACCCCATTTTTCCATTTAAACTACAAAACTTCATTTAGTCATAACTTTCTTAAATCTAAATGAAATTTGATGAAACCAATGGCAAATCAAACAGGATGATGAAGGCTACGATCTAGAAAAGGAATTAGGATGAAATTCAGAGGTTGATGCATGCAACAGTCTAGATGCGAGCAATTTTGGGATTTGGAGCATTGTTTTGGTGATTGAATCATCTCTACTTGTCTATAATGCGATTAGAGTGTTAAATCATTGTTGGAGGTCTGATCAGGTTGAATAACGACTTTACAGTGATTAACTGATAATCAAACTGATGAAATTGGGTTACATGAAGTTACAGTAAGTATAATCTATTCAAATTTGAAGATAACCTAACTTATATAGAAATCAATAAACATGAATTAATAAATGGAGTTAGGGACTAGGATAATGACGTATAAATCGACTATAATAAAGAATAATCAAAATGCATAGAAGTATAAACGAATAGAATGAGACAAAGAAGAAAGCGATTTTTCTAAAATCGAAAGGAGAAAACGCGAGGTCCAGTGGATCGGTGACCATCATTGGTGCATGGTATAAAACTGGGTAGGTTGAATCTAAACCCAGTAGGCCTATATGAAGAAGACATTTTATAGGACCAGAACTTAGTGTGTAACGAACGTCTTTTCGACCCTCAAATGTTGACACTAATACATCCACGGTATTCACGTGCTGAGCACCCAAGTGTTGGAAAGACAAAACGTTAGGATAAAATAAAAGAAGAAAAGAAAAGGAACAAGAAAAGGGTGAACACAATATCAGAATCTCATAACGGAACGATGACATATGATATCAAAATGATACTTTTACAAAGGGAAACTATATAGATATAATAATCAGAGTAACCTAAAATATCATCAGCCTGGACAGTTATAAAAACATGTCCTCACAATTACTGACATAAAAATAAACAAAGTAATGCATCAAAAATAAAATCTACGGTAGGTAATCATCCAGCTCCTCTCTCCAAGAGCTCCAATGATCATTAATGAAATCTAGAAGTATACACGGGGCTGGCCCAAGCATTATAAGAAGAATAACACCCAGATCAGTCTCGTAAACCAGCATGAGAAAACAGAAGTAATTTGAATTATTTAATGTTTATAAAACCTTTAAAAATAAAGGTATCTCGTAAGACCATGCCGCGAATATAAACGGACGGGTTTTTACCTTACGATAACCAAAACATTTATATACAAAATCATGTGATATTATAATAATGTCTAAGGTGTTTAATATAAATATAACATAGCTGAAATGGTTATATTAATTACATTTGACAACATATTTAGGTCTACAAACAAAACCGCTAAGGGACGTTCATATAAATGGATTTTCCACGGAGATCTCCCCAGTATACTCGTAAGCCGTACTAAGATCGATCACCTATAATAAGGGTCAGAAACTACCTTCCGAGCATTGTATATCTTTAGATAAAATATACCACAAGGTAAGCACAACCAACCCACACCCAAACACGTGAACCGAGTATCATCAAATCCCCATGCACAACATATCGATAAGCATACTCTAAATAATAGAGTTGATGTACCCCCTATTTGGGTTAGCTAAACTCTAGATCATGCATCATACTCTGTCTTTAGACATTTTCCGATGTCGAGGCTACGTTCGGCATCTTCACATGAGTTTTCAACAAAACTCGATCAAACATTGAATCCCACATGGATTCCATCATCTCAATAGATTTCGAAAACACACATGGTTTCCATCATTCCACTTCCAAATCATAGAACCCATATAATAGTTTTGAAGTGGTATTAGATAAGTAAAACACTTACCGATCCAGGACTCTTCAAAACCAATCGATGAATTTCCAGTTAACTCAATTCCTGTTCTTTTAGAAGTAATCGAAAGCTAGAGGCATTTCGTACCAATACTCCTCCTCGGGGGTTCTTATTGGTATAAATCTGTGAATCATTCCATATACTTCCTAAGTTAAGTTTGGTCAAGATTGGTAGTCGACTAATCGACTATCGAGTCTTGAATGCATGCTTATGGGAATCAAGGTTCCACACTTCACATGTTTCCGACCTTTCTGCTTAACTACTCCTCGGCCTAGAAGAATGCTGATAGGTTAGAGCTCTATTGCTCTGTCCCTACCTAAACATTAGTCTTAACTCTCACAAATAAGAAAAACTTACTCGTTCGACTTTTAGTGTTAAGCATATTAGTACTAACATCCCATAAACAATCAATCTAAGGTCATTGCATAGTTGTTACTTATCATCCAAGTATAATCAAGTCACATAAACGACTTTTAATCCCTTTATACTTAATTTATTCTTTATTAGTTAAAACCTTTTTTATTAGTAAAACATCTTTTTATCTAATAAAACTTCTTTTATAAATCAAGACTTCCTATATTAATTAATACTCTTTTATTAATTAACTTCCTTTGTATACTTGTATAAATATATTGGATTTTCTTTATAAAAGATATATACTTGCCTTTATAAATTTAACTATTCATTTATTCTTTTAATACATAAAAAGTATTCATATACTTATTCCAATAGTATAAGTGTATTCACAAACCGTGTAACAAGTTTTACTTACTTGAAGTATAATCAAAGAGATTAAAACAATTACTACCAAAACATTGTTATAATAAACTCCTTTTATTTTATAAATTAAACATATAACATCTTCTATCTCTTTATAAAAGATTTCAATTCTTATTATTACCTTTAAAAACTCCATTGTTAAATATTTATAATATTTCTTCTAAAATATAATTCAAGAGTTTAAAAACAAATGTTGCTAAAACATTGTTTACCACAAACCCAAAACCATTCCATTTAATCATTATATTTAAAACTCTCCTTTTAAAGGTTTAATTACATTTAAGGTCTAAAGAAAAGTGTTACTAAAAACAATTGTCACAACAAACCCAAACATTTTATACTTTGAATACATTCCTCTTTAAAACTCCCTTCTTAAAGATTTATTTATATTTAAGGGTTCAAGACAAGTGTTGTTCAAAACATTTTTCACAACAAACCCAAAATCGTTTGCTTGTTTTTTCTACTAAATATCTATTAGGAAATATTTAATTATCTCCAAGTATAATTTATAATGAGGGTTAAAAACAAGTGTTGCTAAATCGCCGTTTACAACAACCCAAAACTATTTACTTATCCATTAATAACCTTAAACATTTATAGCATATCCACACTTATTAATTAATGTAATATAGTTTTAGTTGATTCCATAAAACAAATTTATTTTAACTTAAGTGTTAAAATCCAAACTTCCTTTATTATATTTATTTATAAAATACTTAATTTTATATTTAAAACATATATATATATAGAAATATCTCTAAAACACTTGTTAATATATTAATATACTATTAAAACTACTTAAGATATATTATAATTATTTATATCCAATATTATGTTAAAATAGAAAATTTTGAAATAAATAGAAAAACAAGTTTTAATTTTAAAAGCTACTTAGTTTAGAAATTCATAGTTAATTGTTAAAAATATATTTAAACTTGAAACATATTTTAAAACACTCTTTTATAAGTTAGAAAACAACCCTAAAATGATGAGAGAAAAATATTAAATTTAAATATCATTTTTAAACGATTTATAGTTCAAAATAGAAAAGGTAGCATTTATAGAAATGCTATCTAAAGTTTTGTTACCATTGTTCTAGATTTCAACACTTAAACGAATAATTTTTGATTCATTCATTTTACAATAGTTAGTATACTTTGGTTACTTTGAAACCATGAAGAAAAATCCTAAATAATATCTTTTAATTATTTTAGAGAATTTTCTAAAAACAGGGCATTTTATCGAACTACACTTATAGCGACTATTTCGCTATAACTTTTTGCACTTTGTTCTACTAGCTATCAAATGAATTAGGCCTCAAAACTTTTCCAATAAGAATAATATATTATTTACTTGATTAATTTCCAAAGAAACCCCTAAGAAAGTTTCCACAAAAATAAGCGTTATTTTCTAAAGCAGGTTATTTAAAAAGTGCCGCTATAGCGACTATTTTACTTCAATCTTTCTCAATTTTCTTTTACTTCTACTATAACTTTCCAAAACATATTCTTTGATTTTAAAAATACTTATAGAAGTTTAGATAATAACCAAAAAAGTTATTATTAAGATATGTTATTAAATCACAATTTTTATAAGTTATAGTTTAAGGGATTTAAAGTTCATTTATAGCGACTATCGCTATACAGACAATTCTGTATTCAATTAAGTAATTTGTATCATTCATTTTATACATAAATATAATTCCAAATTCAAACCATATCACTACTAAACATGTATTAACCTATATACAAGTTAACATATCCATTTTAAGCATTCGAATGCACTTATTTTAAACTATACTTCTCAATGGTTTAAAGGCAAATGCTTTAGCAATTTATATACTTTTTAAAGTATATAGTCAATGGTTTAACTTTAAGTAATTAATGTATATTATCATAAATAATAGCAAGCAATATTAACATGTTTATTCAACATGTAATTATCAATTTATAAATTCTTTCAAAGTGAGATTTACTTACTTTTCTTTAACCCAAACACTTCTTACCAACATTCTATCATCCAAAAAAACCCACTATCACTTCCTACTTCCACCAGGACTCACGTCCATAGCCTCCACCTCCTTCCTTTGCTTACAACCAAGCCATTGCCCTCCCCCGCATTAGCTTACAACCCAAGAGAGGAAATACCCCTAATTCCATCATTTCCTCACTTCTTAGATGCTAAAGCACGTTCTAATGATGGTTTAAGACCTTTGTGAAAGTTTGAAAGGGAAAGAAGTTGATTTGCATAGACTGGTAGAAAGTTAGAGAGGAGAATACATGAAAAGAATGTAAGGTTTGGAACTTTTGGTTTGTGAATAAATGAGTGTGTATGCGTGTATTTATAGTGTTAGGAAATGGATGGATAAGTGTGAATAAACCCCTCCTTAGCCTTGAAATTAAGCATGTAAGACCATGCTCTTACACAACCATACTTTCCTTAAATCAAGCCTTGATTTAGGGGTACTTTTGTACTTAATGTTTCCACTTACTTTTACTAATTAATACTTTAGTTTAGTTAAACTTTAGCTTAGGAAAAGATGTATATAATTCTTATCATATGTTTACACATGATAACTATTCAAGTTGTAATATATTTACACAACTTGTATTGAATAAAAAGTTGATTTTTAACAAAACATTTTTCGGTCACATTTTTAGTATTTATCCAAAATCAATATTTTTGTAAACATATTCAAAAATAAGTTTTCTAACATTAGTTATTAATTAAAAAGTGTTTAACAAGGTTATAAAATCATATTAAATCTTGGACACAAATATTTAAATAATTCAGATATTTAAATACGAAGTGTTTGAAATTCCGGGTCAATACATAGTATGACGCATTTGGCTACTTCGAAGGAAGCTATGCGATACGATGGTGATATTGTAGAACTTATAAATATTGTCAAATATATGTATATATGATGTGTGTGACGCTAGCTGTTTAACTAGTTTAGTGATGTTTGGATATTGTATTGAATACATATAATTAGCTATTGGATATTGGGCATGCTTGATGTGCTATGATTGTTGAGTGGTTAGATGTTTGATATTGGATATTGAATGCGTGTGAGTATGAGACACAAGATCTAGGGAATATTTGTTTTAGGGAAATTGTTATTCTCTCTATACGAATGGAAATAATTATTCCCTTAGTATTGATGTTAGTGATCCATGAAATAGATGTTTCGAGGAAATAGTTATTCCATTAGTATATCATATTGGTTGTTTGGGAAATTAGTGTTCCTCGAAGATGTGGATTTGATAGACTCTATTTGTTAAGTATATATATTTGTGTATAACATAAGATGAAACTGAATATGACCTTAATCGAGCATTCAAGCTAAGTTTAGTGATTACATTACTCCTCGGGTGCAAGTGTGCAAGTTAAGGTATGTGTATAGGTTAGGAGACACTAATAATTTTTTACCTATATTTTTGTAGTATATACGATATAGATTTTTTTCACTTACCGAACTTATATCCGACCCCCTCTTATTTTTCCCTTTTATTTTTATCACTAGGTTGATAGATCCTAGTGGCATAGTGGACATGGTGGTAAAGACTTCATGTTGTAAATATTGTATGAATTGTAAATATAACCTGTTATAGTGTACATTTATGTGTAGTGGATTGGATTGGGATTAATTATATGTATCTAATTATGTATTTGGATCTATGATTTGTGTATGTAATGTTTTATATTATATGTTATTTCCTTCCACTGTGAGATCAGAAAGGAATTATTTCGATTCTGTTTTGTCTACTTGTTATCATATCACAACGACTTGTCATTTTCGGTCTTCGAGATGTTAACGTCGGTTCATGCGTTGAATCCGAGGGTCGAAAAAGATGGGTTGTTATATTTGGTATCAGAGTGAAAGCTTTCCTTAATTTATGGACTAGGAATGTATCGAGAGAGAGTATATGTATTTTTATAAATGTCATTATATATAATGATATAATATATAAGTCGGGTAAGTATATACCCTGTTTAATGTTCCAGTCTCATTTACTACCTATTGGGGAATTACTAATGAATCTCATTTTTCTGGTAGGAGAACATGAGTACCAAGATGGAAACTGAAATAGAAAATAATGTTGGGGTCGAAACTAGAATTGGAGGTGGTACTAGAGTGGATGTTATGGATATTCCTAGCATGAACATTCTTGCTTGGTTCTGCTTGGTTTCGCCGATATATAAAAATGATCAGCTAGACCAGTGAAACCCCACAGAACCTACAGCTGCAACCCAAGGAGTAGTTCAGGTCCAAACGCCGCATAATGTGAATTTCCTAAAGTTGTGTAGGGACTTCTCTAGTTTGGGTAATAAACCCTTAGTTAGAACAGAACCATATGTAGCAACGTAGGCTTGGCTTGGCACGTGTGAGAAAGTTTTTAATCCTTTTGGTTTAGGTGATACCATGAAAAGATTGTTGGCTTCCTGGGACCTTCAGGGGGTAGCAGAAAATTGGTTGGAAATTATTATTGCCGAGAATGATGAAGAGAATATTACATAGGTGGATTTTAAGAGAAAGTTTAAAACCAAGTTTTTCTTCATAGCGGAAAAATAATTGTTATTGGAAAGATTCATTCACTTGAAGTAGGATGACATGACTGTAGGTGAGTATGTGAACTAGTTTAATGAGTTAGCTAAGTTCGGTTTCGAATTGATCAATACCCCAAACAAGAAGGCTATGAAATTTGCAAAATGATTAAACTCGCCACTTAAAGAGTTATCATTTAACCAGATTCCATATAGGGCAAGGTTTGAAGGGCTAATTAAGAAAGCGCTGCCAATTCAGTTAATGGGGAATTAGGAAAGGAACAACCCAAGAAAGAGGTGAATCAACAACAAGAAAAACGTAAGTGTGAGGATAGTCATGGAAAGCTAGAAAAGAGAAGATGTTAATCGATGCAGGAAGAAGGAGCATGTAGCAAAGGGTTGTAGAGTTGATCTCACTCGGATTAGTGTTATAACTGCAACCAGTTGGGTCATGTAAAATGGGAATACTCAAGTTTACCAAGAGAGAATCAAATAGTTAAGGCTTATGCACTAGAAGCGGTCCCAAATACTAGTGTTATATCGTCTACTTAGGACAAAGGAAAGCAGATCGTGATGGAAGGTAAGTCATTAATTTTGAATTATGGATTCTTATTGTGATAGTTATGCTTTGACTCTCACAAGGTGCGTAAGTCATTTGGTAGTATTGAGTTATGATTGGAAATAAGTGTATATTGTATAGATTCCTTTAGTGACACTTATGTATTGAGATTTAGGGGTATATGTTAAAATTTATGAATAGGATGTGATAACTCGTTATAAGGCGACTTTGGATATGTGGTATAAATTGAATAAGGAGTACAGGACTGGCACGACTTTTATTGTACATCTAAACTCGATAGTCATGAGATGATGAGTTGATATCTATATTTGACGAAGGAGCCCCATATACCTTCATTGGAGATTTTGACCTCCCTCTTGAAATAAATTAAACTTAGTAGGCTGTTAACATGTCTTTTTGGCATATGATTATGGAATGATAATTGAGATTTTTATAAGAAGTTTCCTAATTAGCAAAAGAAAGAGATAATGTTTAGGTTTGGTTAAGATAATTTAAATTATTTTTGTTAAAACATCACATAGAGGAGACGTTAGTGAAATAATAAAATTTTGGGTTAAGATGTGTATGAAGGAGGTTGGACCAAAGAGATATTTGCTTGGTATTGAATGAATAGAATATATATTCGAGGTAGAGTGACTCAGAAAGTTTGGTAGTAGAAGAGAGATAGATGATATTGGAATTTCAATTGATTGGATCCCATTAACCAATTGATTGAAAATATTTTTGAGATATGGATGAATATTTTTGTTTGAAGGGCCTATAGTTTATTTTAGGATAGAGTTCCGATGACCCAATGATACTATTATATGATTTGACATGTTGATCGGTCTATTGTGCAAAAATTTGAATAGTTGACATTTGCATTCTTCTTTTCTATGTCATTATGATAGTGATTAAGAATGAAAGAAAATGATATTTAGGATACTTAGTTGTTTAATATCGTTGTAAAAGTAGATTATTTGAGATGATCTAGGGACGGGTGTTGTTGACCTGATGTTGTGGGTAATGTTACACTAGTTATGTTATATGGCTTGGATGGATGTTATTCTCCAAGCAAATGATTGTTGTTTTATAGCTTGGATGGATGTTTTTCTCCAAACGAGTGACTACTGTTATATGGCTTGGATTAATGTTGTTCTTTAAGTAAGTGAGTGTCGTTTTGTTGTTTTTTAAGGACGATAGTTATATATTATCAATATTTGAGTGATAGTTGAGTTCCAAGTATATGATTTGGATTAGATGTGACATGAGTTTGATGACATGTTCAATATGTTAGGACATCGTTCCTTTTTCCAAATGTACCTAGATATGTTTTGGGTACGACGCTACTAAGATTTATTAGTTTTTTGTTAATTTGATACGGTGAGATGTCACCCATATTGAGTTGTGTCGTCCATAGTATGGAGGAAAAGTATGTTGGTATACAGATATAGGAGGAATGATACCATTGGTTGGTTTATATTAGAAAGTGATCTAGGTATGGACTTTTGGTTAAGAAGGATATCCCGGATTTGATTTGGTATAAGACTATATGAGTATGAGTATTTTGTTCTATTGGAAGAGCATGCAGAAATACTCATATATGGATGGGTACTTAGAATTAAGATTATATGAGTTTATGCAATCTATGAACGGGATGAAGTATTTGGAATTGCATGGATAGGTATGATTTGGCAAGAATAAAGAACTGATTAGAAATGTGATCCTTGTTTGTAAAGAACGTTCCAAATTGGATTGGTAGTAAGAGTATTATGAGAGGTATCTCTAGTTGGTGTAGATAAAGAATTTTGGTAATTGATCTTGAGTTTTAAAAAGGATTAACCCAATTTGAGAAGTTGAAGAATGGTGTTCGGGATTAAATAGATTTTTAGGTAAAATAGGGAATTACCACTGGCTGGTGTGAATTCAAGTTTTTTGTGATAATTACAAAAAAAAATTGAAAGACTAAAGAAAAGATATATAGTTTGCATGCACAAAAGATGCGGATGTATTCTAGGAAAATAGAATTTTGGAGGGTCAAACGTAACTTTGAAAGAAGAGTAGATAGATTCTTTTCAATCATCTCTCAAATTTAAAATGGATCGTCTATTTTAAGGAACTCTTTTGGAGTAGCGACTTAAAGATGCAAGTTTACATTGCATATGAGGTGCATGTAGACAATGTGTTATATAGTTGATTCTTTTTAATCATGTCTCTATCTTAGGTTATTACCTTTCTTAGTTTAGAATTCCACTTAGATTTAGGATTTTGACTGCTATGTTTGAAATGGTTGAATAGGATATGATTGCTTTTATTTGGATGCTTGCTTGGTTGTATGTTGTAGAACTTACCAGGAAATGTTTGGATAATTGTAGAGGTGATACTCTAAGTAACAAAACTTGTTGGATATCTAGAAAAGTCATATCATAAGCGTAACAATACCACTTAAGTTAGATTGGAAATTTGGATAAGTGATATATCATGTTCGCCGGGTCAAGACATCGATCATTTCGGATGTTCTTGGATAAAAGAAGGAATAGTATAATGATTCAAGTTGCTTGGATTTATTTAGGTAAGACACCATCCACTTTGAGTTATCTCACCTTAGCAATTCGAAAGATGAATCAAGCAAAGTACTACTAGATGACTTAAGTGTTAAGTATGTGCATTGAAGGTTGGATGAGGTACTAAAATTTTGTTTGGGCATGGTCGTACTAAGGTTACTAGTTGTTATGCATTGTGGCATTATTCATTTGAGTTGGTAGCGTGGATTGCAGAAGTTGTAGATATGCATGTGCAATTGAGATAGGTACTTCAGGATGAGTTATGCTATTAGTAGATTTTATTAGATTATTTTGGGAAGAACAATTTGGTTAAGAACAACTAGAAAGCGAAGGAGTAGATCCGATCTTTTCGATTCGATTCCTTTCCAAAACGTTTACCATTTGCATGGTTGTTAGTTTAGTTGTTATCTAGGTTTTGATGGATAATTGCAATGGATTCATTTTTGTTTTACTTAACTATTTTATGTTGTTTGGATAGTAGCTTTGGATGATTATTTTATTCATGTTATATATTGTAGCATAATTATGATGTGATTTATTTATGTTTGTATTCATCATATGCTATGCTAATATGATTGGTTATGCATACATATAGGATTTATATGCTCACCTTAGGATGCTCGCATCATACTTTATATGTCATATCATCTTATTTATATAGGAGAGCCTGAATCTTAGATATTTGCATATATACAATGCCCTATATCATATGCATACATATTTTGATGTTATGTTATCGATTATGTTTCATTAAGTACACAAACGGCAAGTATGTATTTATAAATGCGGATATAACACGTACACTTATTGGTGAATTTCATTTCACTTTTTGTATGCCATGTATGGATACTTGGTTTGACTTGTTTCTTTGTTATATGGATGATTGCTTGACTTAAATGGATGGTAGCTAATTTGGATGTTTTGGTATGTTACAAATAACGTATTGGCGATAAGAAATGAGAGAGTGTGTGAATTACATTTTTTTTTCATTTAGGAATTTCGAGGACGAAATTCTTTTAAAGGAGGAGAATGTAATACCCCAGCATTTTTAATATTTACTAATATTGGCTACTAGATATTGGGCACCCTTGATGTGTTATTGATTATTAAGTGGTTAGATGTTTGATATTGTATATTGAATGTGTGTGTATGAGACATACGGTCTAGGGAATGGTTGTCTCAGGGAAATTATTATTCCCTTGGTATTCAAATGGAAATAGTTATTCAAGGGGAAATAGTTGTTCCCTCGGTATTGATGTGATCTAGGAAATAGATGTTCCAGGGAAATAGTTGTTCCATCAGTATATTGTGTTGGTTGTTTGGGAAATTGGTGTTCCTTAGAGATGTATATTTGATAGACTCCATTGGTTAAGCATATATACATATACATATATACATACATATGTATGTGTGTGTATAACATAAGATGAAACTGAATATGACCTTAATTGGCTAGTCAACCTAGGTTTAGTGTTTATATTACTCATTTGGTGCAAGTGGGCAAGTTAAGATGTGTACGGGTTAGGAGACACTAATGATGTTTTATCGGTCTTTTTATAGTATATACGAGATAGATTTGTTTCACTCACCAGACATACGTCTGACCCCTTCCTATTTTTCCCTTTTATTTATATCACTAGGTTGATGGACCCTGATGGTGTGAGGGACATGGTGGTGAAGACTTCGTGTTGTAAGTATTATATGAATTGTAAATATAACCTACAACCATGTACATTTATGTGTGTTGTGGATCGGATTGGGATTAATTGTATAGATCTAACTATGTATTTGGAACTATGAGTTGTGTATGTAATGTTTTATATTGTATATTGTTTCTTTTCTCTATGAGTTTAGAAAGAAATTAATTAGATTCTATTTTGTCTACTTGTTACAATATCACAATGACTTGTCGTTTTCGGTCTTCGAGATGTTAACATCGGTTCATGCATTGAATCTGAGAGTTTAGAGAGACGGGTTGTTACAATTGGCAACAAGGCGAAAATGGGAAATTAAAAAAAAACATTTTATTGATTTTGCACTAGATCTTATTTTGTGTTTAAATGGATAATTTATTTATACTAAAACATATTTAGTCAATATAAGTAAAATGGAGATTGTTGCTTTAATTTAATTAAGCTTTATTTTTATCTTTAAGACTTCAATGTATATAGGTATGTTATGGTTTAACTATATATATTGTAATTTAGTTCAATTTAATTTTAGTTTATTATATTTTATCTATTAGGAATTCACATTCATAATGTGGACATTATAAATTTTATAAACTAATTTAGGACCTACATATGAATATTAATATAGAATAAATGTGAATAACCATTATGATTTGCTGTTATAAAGGCGAAAAATGTCAAGAATATTTCCTTATTATATTCGAATGGTTTCATAGAGAAAAGCAATTATATATATACATATATATATATATAAATAGGAAAATAGGCACAGGGAAGAAGTTGCAAAAAAAAATATTCTCAAGAACAACAAGTTTACTTTTTAGTCTGAAGGACACTTTTTAGTGTAAACAGAAAATGATAGTTACAACTATCATTCTGTGATTTACACTAAAAGGTACCCTTTAGCCTAAAAAGCAAACTTCTTGTCCCTGAAACTAAATTTTTCTCCAACTTTTTCCTTGAGCCTAAAAACCCCTATATATAATATGTGAATTTTTTGGCCATTAACATATTTATAAAATACTTTTTTTCGACCATAATAAATTCTGTTTTTTATTTGGTACATAATTTATATAGATGATTATATATGTTTTAAATTAAGTTATATATTTATAATGTAGTTGCCGATACACACACACACACATATATATTTATTTTAAGTTTATAATACACACGTACATATATAATTTGAAATTTAAACTTAATTTGACAGATTCAAATATATTAACTGATGGAGCCGAGCCAGCTTGCAGTGGAGTTAAAGGGTAAAAAAATTTTAAAAAAAAATCTTTATTGGATCTTTAATGGCCTATGTAGTCTAAATCCATTTAGAACTTTTCTAAATTTGTTTTAAATAATAACAATATTTTATTTAAATTTAAAATAACATTTTATTTTATATTATTTGTATTATAGTATATACATGGAATTTTTTTCAATTTGGCCCGATTTTGCAAACTTAATACACAAATAGCCCTATTTCAAAACTAATTACAAACGCAGCCCTGTTTTGGCCAATTCAACGCCAGGCTAATTCAGCGCTGAGTTGGCCAGAATGAACTGGCATAATTTCAAATTGCACCAGTACACGTGTTTTTTTTGTACGCTACGGCGGAATTTCAAATAGCGCTAGTTCAATTGGAGGCTAAAAAATGCTTCAACTGGCGCAATTTGAGATTGCGCTAGTACGTTTTGGCCAACTCAGCGCTGAGTTGACCAAAATAGGGCTATTTGCATAATAAGTTTGTAAAATAGGGCTAAATCGGAAAATTTTCCTATATACATATGTATCGTATACACATATTTGCGTACGTGCACGTGCAACATGGTAATATGTACATGGTTTAACATGCCTATGTGTAGATGTTGGATTTACATCATAACGGACATGTTAGCCCTTGGAATATACAAGTGCATTTTCTAAATTTACATATATATGCATTAATTTATAATATAAATAAATATATATGTATAAATTTAATTATATAACTATTATAAAATATTAGTTGTAAATTATTTGTATAAAACATTTATGAAATATATATTTATATATATTTATATATATATATAAGTTACAAAATTATTTCTCACATTAATTTGTAAAATAACTTAGTGTATTTAGTATATATTATGAGATCCAAAAATGAATTAATTTATATGTATATAATATATATAAGTGTATAACTAGTTGTAAATTAATTAATATACATATATTTATATTTAATAAAAATAATTTTGTTATTGTTCTCGGCTAGAAATAAATTTTTTTTTTGAATGAATTTATATGTATATAATAATATAAGTATATAACTAGTTATAAATTAATACATACATACATACATACATATACATATACATACACATACACATATGCATATGCATATACATATACATATACATATACATATACATATACATATACATATACATATACATATATATATAATATCTATTTTATATTATATAAGATTTCTCCAAAATTTTATAATGTTTATAAATGTGTGTAAATGTATTTTATTTATTTGACTAATTTTAAATAAAAAAATAATTAAGTATATATATAATAAAGGGGTTTTTAGGCTCAAGGAAAAAGTTAGAGAAAAATTTAGTTTCAGGGACAAGAAGTTTGTTTTTTAGGCTAAAAGACACTTTTTAGTGTAAATCACAGAATGATAGTTGTAACTATCATTTTCAGTTTACACTAAAAAGTGTCCTTCAGACTAAAAAACAAACTTGTTGTCCCCGAGACTAAATTTTTTTGCAACTTGTTCCTTTTGCCTATTTACCTGTATAATAAATATTTTTTTTGCTGCCAAATACTTTTAAGTATAAACAAAACTTTTAAATATTTTCTAATATACATATATATATATATATCTTATGATTTAATATTTTATATTTAGATTTAATTGATAAAATCATTTAAATTTTTTAATAATCAAGCTGTGAGCATGTATACTAATAATAATATTTTTTTATATATAGACATATAAGTATAACTATCCAATGTGACAATACGGTTATATACCCATCCGTTATATTGACAACTATCTAAACTAACATATGAAATGATGATATATTAAACATTGATATATGATAATAAGTAAAGAATAGTACCCTTCACCAATGCCTAGATCACACATAGAAACGAAGTGTAAAGCTCCTCAAATTGAATTTGAATTTAGAAGTTGCTGGTTCTAAATGCAACTACCACCAATCGAACGGGATTTAATTTAATGTGTTTTTGTGCTTGAACTTTTAGGGTATGAATGAGAGGATTTCTGATCGAAATTTGCAGCAAAGAGAAGTGGAAAATTTTTAGTAAAAGTGAGGGTTAAGTAGCACTACACACAAGAGAGATAATGGAGCGAAAAGTGGATTGCCATCCTTTTTTCTCTCTTTACCATTTCTTTCCCTGTTAACCAATCAAACCCCACCTACCTACCAACTCTTGGCTGGCCTAACCTTGACACATCCTAGACGAAATCATTATGCCCCATATGGGCTTCAAACCTAGTCCAAGCCTGAACAAAATTCGTTGCAATTTATAACAATTTAAATGCATACTGAAATCGGATATCGATCAATATATTTATAACTATTATAAACACACAGCTTCGTATTGTTCAACACATCAAATAAAAATTTATAACTAATATTTCATGAACATTAATTAATTTAATTAATTTATAATAATTATAATTTAATTAAATCAGGTGGTAATAGAAGTATTCAGCCTTTCGATTGTGTGACTATTAAGTGTAAATTTGGTCAGCCATTAATATCGAACAACTCGAATATTAACGTTCACACTTTACTCAGGTGGTGTAACATTATAGCCAAATTTATCACTTACTCAATATCGATAAAATCCGGTTTTACTTTATCAAGCATTACTCGGTAGTGATAGTTATTTATACCAATTTTCTTCATCAAAACTATATCACTTTGGGCTTTTGAATTTGGTAATGGTCAAAATTTCAATATCTTCCACATTCAACTCTATAGCCCAAATACAAAGTTCTTCATTTAATAATAACAGCTATTATTAATCGAACAACTCTGGCTAGAGATTTCGACTTTGAGTTGACTTCAATAGACCATGGCACTAACCTCATATAACCGAGGAGACGAATCCTCTCTTGAATAGTGTTTCAATTCCGATACTTTCACTCGATCCAACTATAGTCGTTCGATGGCCTCTGTACCGTGATTTGACTATGATCAAGGCGGAGATTTCATATTGAAGATCAATGGTATTCACAAGTCAAGAGAATAGTATAAAGTAGTCATATCGATATTTTTTGTTTGACCTTAGTTATATTAACCAATAGTAAACTATCAAGTGAGTCATTCCATAGTTATTTAATAAGTATCAATACGTAACCCTTTGGTGCCCCCCAGTGGTCATGAGTAATGCACTGTCCAACATTTGGAGAGCATTACGTACTCCAGTCTTAATGGATGTATTGATATCCAGTCTCGATGCATATTAACTAGGAATGTTTAAAATGACGTGTTTATTATATATTGTGGTATGATACTCATGATCATAACCATTTGTAATTATTATCAGAAACACACCATTTATGGATTTTATATTAAATATATTTTAATCAAACATTTAATTATTTATCACACATTATAAAAAAAAATAGAAACAAAACACCTTTTATTATGAACGAGAATTGATTACAGAGTTAATAATTTACGATAAATTACATAATTGCTCTTAGAGCATACCCCTAGCTCTACCATAAACATATATCAATTTTGTTATATTTTAAACTAAAAATGAATATTATATACATACATACACACACAAAACAATATATATAATTTTGTTTTATTTTGAAACCTTGGAAAAAAATAAAAACTTTATTTTATTCAAAATCCAAGAGGAATTTTTTTATTGTTAAAAACCCAAAAACAATATAACCTTTTATATATATATATATATATACATATATATAATATATACATGCACACACGCATGTTATATATACGTGTGTGTAGGTTGTGAGCAAAAGCCATAAGAATTTCTTTATAAATATAAATGTAAACAGTACTATATGCATAATTAAATATATGTAAGTGTATGTGTGTGTGTAATTATAATTATTAATTTATTTTTGAAAATTAATTTTTTTGGTCAAAAATGAAACACGATATATGTGTATATGTACTTGTAATATTTAAAAGGAAGTGTGTACCTCAAATCTATCGATTTGTCAACACGTCCTTTGCTAACTATTCCTCCTCAAATAATCGTTCCTTTCTTCTTTCAAGCTTGTTGTGCAAATCCTAGCTTCAAGGCTTCAAGTAATTTCAATGGAAGCTTGGGTTGTATTACTTTTGTGTATTTTGAATGGGAAAAGGTGGGGATATTTATAGCCACCGGAAAATAATATCTCTACATTGTTCTTTCTTTTAAGTCTAGATCTCATCTTGATCAAAAGACTTAGTCAAAACACTCCCCTCCTCTCCTTGTATTGCCACCCTCCTTGACATGAGCTTCCATGATGCTAGGCCTAATTAATATACTATATATATTAACTAATTAATTAAGCTATATATTTAATTATACTAAAATATAACAGTTATATATTATATTAATTTTAAGGCCTCAAATAAATAATTAAATACAACAAAAAATCAATACAACATTTGTATTAGTTTTTATTATTAATTTATAACATTTATAAATTAATCTAAATTAATTGAACGTGGAAATTAGCTAACAATACTATTGCATTGACTCTTTGGTATAAACTCGGTCCTTAATAATATTTAAACAATTTAAATAGTAAAACTTGTATGGATTTTGTTGAAGTATGGTATCGAGCACAAGTTCACTTGCTTATACATCATTTAGGCGAAATCTAATTTCTAATATTTATTAAACTACATTTTTATAACGATATTTTGTGCATGTTTTCTTTTTATCATCACTATATCACTAAGATATCTGGAGTTTGGTTAATAAACGAAAACTCCAATAATATCTGTAATTAATTGCGTAAACCACTTTAAAGTCCTTTGTTAAATCCAATAACATTTATTGGTTAACTATGTTAATTTAGCCAGAGATTTTAACTTTAAGTTGACTATTAATCACGATGATACCAACCCTCTACAAGAGTGAGACATATCCTCCATTGAGCAGTGTTTCACTTCAAGTAGTTCAACGTATACCCAACTATGATTGTAACATGATCGTTGTGTCATGCGATTGATCATAATCAAAATGCAATGCTGGTTAAGATCAACGGTACTCTCAAGTCTGAAGGCTACTACACATCATTACATGAGATCTTCTATTTTAACTTAGTTACATTAACCTATAGAAGACCTTCATTGAGTCGTCATATGATTGTTCGAAAGAATCGCAAGTGCATAATCCATTAGTGTCCCAATGGTCATGAGTAATTCACTATCCATCTACAAAGAGCATTACATAACTAGTCTCAACAAATGTATTGATATCTTTTTATTGATACATCTTGACTAGGAACATTAAAGGATAAGTATTCCAAGCATTCGATTCAAAATTCATGGTTACACTCACAACTGCAATCAATAAAATACTCTTCTTCAGGATTTTCTACTTACATATGTTTAATGTATTCAAACCATTACTTATATGACAATACAACAACACATGTAATAAAAATAAAACCAAAATCATGTTTTATTTCGAACAAGATTCTTATACAAGGGTTAATTTACATTATAAATTGCATAATCACCCCCTTGGCACACTCTTAACTCTATCAGTCACTCCCCTTTGTCTTTCAATTTTATTATCCAACTCGTCCCGCCTACTTAGATTTACAAGCCTCAATTTTCTATCTGGATAGGTACATCTTCTGCTCATCTCCCTAGTAAACACACTTGTCTAATTTGTTGATTCTATAATAGGGCTTACCCTTAGTTTTGTATTTGCATTCTACATATTATCCCTAATCGTCTTTTGTTGCTAATACCTCACTTTACGTTCCACTACTTGCTACTCTTGGTAGCTCAATATACATGATTATTTGTCATTCCTATTTAGCTCATCAGGTTACCCGATAAGTTTATCGCATTTTTTTCAGTTTGACTGTTGATTGGATTCTATTTTAAGTTCTAGTTGCTCATAGCTATCATTTAGCTCATCAGAGTACATGCTTAGTTCGAAATTAAAATTTCAGCTCATTTGGTTACAGATCTCGGCTTTCATTTCCGATCAACTTAATTGTCTTGCTCAACTAGCCACTTATCCATAAGTTAGTAAGCTTTAGGATCAACACATTAGTTCTTTAGATGACTCAATGTCCGTTTAATCTAAGACATCAATGAATTTGGTACTGATGGTGGTCCTACTGCAAAAGCTTTATAATCAAACTTCAACCTCTTTACTAATCATATTACTTCACTTATTGACATGTCAGTGCCTCATGTTGAGATGAAGCATGTTATCGCTATAACCATAGGTTTGAAAGGTTTAGGAGGTCACTCATTCATCTTCATCAACTTTTTTGGCACCTATCTCTTGATAGGCATTTATTATGATGCTTGACTATCAATTTTTACAACATTTACTACTATGCAGTTTTCCTATTCATGTTGCTAATGTTACAAACCTACTGCCAATTAGGGTATTGCTATTTACATATGCGACTTGCTATTTTTTGTTTTCGGGTGGTGTATATAATAGCATTTATTATTTTTTTGGTTGCAACAAACTCATATGGATCAACCTTTTGTTAATCTACATTAAGTAGCTTTGAAATGTATATGGCCACTATTTTTATTTCGGCCACTTACTAAGTTAATTGGTAGCATATTTAATTTACTTGATTAATAATAATAATCAGAGTGTTCTCTTCTAAACAAGGATTACTCATATCATCATAAAAGGGCTACAGTAACTTAACACAACTAAATTGTTAAAAGTGTCGATTAGATCACATGCTTTACTTGGTGGATTTCTTAAAGATGCACAATGGTTTTCTTATGGTTGAAAATTTAAGATTTATGGTTTTGACGTAGAGAAAGAAGGCAATATCAAATGATAAGTCATTTAACTAGTGTCCCTTTAATGAACTTAGTTGGGGAATTGTTAAAGAGATTCCAAAAATTGTTGACGTGAGATAACTTTAAAGGGGACTCCAACTATTTTTTTTGTTAAAAGGGACATATACTGAAGTGCATCATCCCAAGCAATTTACTATTTTAGCACATTGAAGTAAATTTGATAGCACCTCATCAAACTTCAAAAAGAAAAATGATAGTGGGTAACGAAAAAAGCATTATGTTATCAAGGGAATAGTAATACAGATCTATTCAATTGCATAAAAATACAGTAGGGGTCCACCATTTGAATCTGAAATGCCGATTGAAATGAGATTATAAAGTAATTGTATTTGATTTCTTCTAAGAAAGACTTGATTTTTGTGTACACTCATATTATTTTTTAAAATTATTTTTTAAAGTATTTAATAATAGTTGTAATACCTTCGTTGTCACACTTTTTTGGACTAGCATGTACTACCAAAAATGCCCCATTACATATATTTGAAAATCTTAATATCACTTAAAAGTGTGATCTAACAAATAAATTTACTTTACAAATTCAAAACGCTTATCTAGAAATATTACAGAATCATATATCACTTAAAATACGATCCAATAAATAAACTTCCTTTATAAATTCGTTCTTTATCAATTAATAATAGAAATAAAAATTCAAACTAATAATAAAATAGATGTTAGAACTTAGAAATATAAATTTAACTGATTATGCATGATTTCAAAGCAAAAATATGGTTACATTTTATGCAGAACATTTCTTTTGAATGTGTTAAACATAGACCATTTATGGAAAAACAACCAACTCTAATGCTCATTGCAAAACAACTAACTTTAACAATTTGTGAAGTCCTTTTCATAATATTCTAATCTATTATATCTATTAAATAATAGTAAAGCAGAAGAATTTCTATCTCTCTTATTAATTCTAGGAGTTTTTTCTACTCTCATTGATTCTCTCAAGATGGTATATTTTCAAATTTTTATAATTTGTCACTTTAAAGTTATTCTACTAAGTTTCTTATAGTATTTTATATTCAAATCCAATTTTTCAATAAAATTTACATTTATTTACAAATCTATTCTCAATTTTCTTCTAATATTTTACATTCAAGCCTATTAATTTGAATTAATTACATAATCCAAAATTTAAACCGTTTGATAAACTCAGTTAACTAATATTTAATCCATCAAATAAATCATCAAAGATGACAATTTCAATACACATACCTCAGTCACATTAACAATTTGGTAAAATTAATTTTTCATTTAGATACAAATATATAAATCATAATACAAATTATATACATTAATAATAATAATAATAATAATTTATTTTATAATTTGTTTGTCTAAATGAAGTAGTTATCATGCATTGCACTGAAATATTTACGTCAAATACCTACATTTTAAAATTTCTACAATTACTTACAAACTCTTCTCATTTTTCTCCTAATATTTTATGTGAAAGTCAATATATTTAACTAATTATGTAATCTTAAATTTAAGGTGTCTAAATAAATTCAATTAACTGATATTCATTAATCCATCTAACAAATCCTAAAAAACAATTTAAATATGTATACAGTACTCACACAAATGAGCAAAAATGATATAATATTTTATTTAGGTATAAAGATATATAAATCGCATAAATAAAATGTAGATGTGACGACCCGGCTTTCCACTCCCGGAAAATCGCATCGACAGTAAGAAAGAAAGGGTTGAGAAATAGAAAAGAAGGGAAAGAGAAAGAAAACAAACACAAATACTCACAGCGGAACGAATAAATTATATTAATAACATAAAGAAACTATTACATAGTATACAACACTTATCAGAGTTTACACAACTATACAACACATACTAGACAGTTATAAACATCTGTCTAGATATTACAATACAAGACTCTAACACAGATATCAACACAGCGGAATACTATATCTACAATCGCCGAAGCCTCCTGCTCCATTGCTCCTCCACAATTCGTCAAGACTAACCTGAATCCCTTGGCTACTCGTAAAAATTTGAGTACCCAAGAGTTTATAAAACAGAAATAAACAACTTGGGTCAGACATGGGTCTGGTGTGAGTAACAGGTTAAACTTGTTTAACTTCAAAACCTTTTGAAAGAAAAGGTATCACGTAAGACTTCCCACAAATAAACATGGGTAAGTTTTTACCTTACGCTAACCAAAACATTTGATAGGAAATCCAGTTATATTATAATAGGGTCTAGGGTTTTCAAATAAATATGAAATAGCTGAAATTGTTACATTATTAAATTCCAGCATACTAGCCACAAAGTGGGTTATACAATCAAGTCCGTTGGCACTTATTGGATTTTTTGGATTCCATACAATGGCAGGGCTACTGGGGTACCGCCCGTCACAGTACGTGGCCTAGATCACCGTACCGAGGATCACTCCCAATCCCCTGCAACACAAGGTCGGAACATCCCTTACTGGATAATTCCCGCACAAGATACCTCACGGTTGGGATCAGCAACCGCACACACTAAGCCGAAATAAGAAGGGACTTCTAGACAGAGGTAACCTTGTCCTACTTGGGTGCTACCCACTAACCTTGCTGCACCTCCCCTGTTTTAGCCATTCCCGGTTTGTGAGGCTTGAGGTCACGATTACCTTTAAAAAAAAGAACACATCTATCTTAGAATACTCATCGTCCACCTGACGATGTGCTGAAAGCATTCAATCCATACAAGTTCGTTCCGGGTTCGAACGAAACCGAAGGCATTATCTCGTTACACTCGTTTTGGAATCACCCTCAGAGTTAACGACAATAACCCTTGCACTCTGAATCTTCATCTTCACTTGATTCACGACCTATCGTTAATTTGGATCGATGTGGTATTCGGGTCTCCAGACCTGGAAATCCGGTATACGGAAACCCGATCCCGGTCTCATCGAAATCCAAAGCGTATCTTTTAAGGCCAAGTTGTTTTAAAGGTTAAAACAAAATTCAATTCATTATCTTTATACACAAAGAAAGATAATTCACAACAGATAATCAACATTATCAGATAATCCATATTATCATCACAATTCAACTAAACATCCATATCACACAGCACATATCCCATCAGAGATATCAATCAATGCAAAACATTCAATATTATCATCCATTCTTAAGTAATGATTTATACCATTTCTAATTAATTTAAAATGAATTAAATTAATTACTTCATTCTATAAATCCTGCTTACTTAATCATTAATTAATTACAAATTAATTAATTATCCTTTAATTACCTTTTAATTCCATTCAGGTAATTTATCTTTAATTAATTACTTAAATTAATTATCCTTAACTACTTATAGTAATTAACCTTTAATTAAACAACATATATTAATCACTCTTGATTAATCTTCAATCAGTAATTAACTACCCTTAATTACTTTCACTAACTAAATTAATTATTCCTTAATTAATTTCTTAATTAATCCCTTGATTAATTATTCAAAGTAATTAACTCAAATTACTTTCCTTCAATTAATTACTTCCAGTAATTATCTATTATTTATTTCCCTAAATAATAATACCTTAATAATTATTTAACAAATCAATCCATTGATTTTTCTAAATTAATTTAACTTAATAAATTAACTTAACTAAACAAATTAACTTCAATTAATTACAATGAGTAATTAATTCTTTTAATTACTTCCACTAAGTAATTTATTAAAAACAAATTCTAAAATTTGATTATCTTTAAATTAATTAATCTAATTAACTATTAAAATTAATTACATTAATTAATTATTTAATAATCCATAGTTAATGACTTCATTAACTATTAATAATTCTTTAATTACTTTTCTTAAGTAATTAACTTAGATTAATTATTATTAATTCCAAATTAATAAATCTTAAATACCAATTAATTAATCTCTAATTATTTTAATTAATTAAGTGTTAGCCCTACTTAATTAATATTTAATTACTTAATTATTTAATTCCTAATCATTAATTAATACTCTAATTTATAATCCTTAATTATAAATTAATCATTCCTAATCAATTTACCTTAATCATAATTTAATTTGTTTAAACCATTTATTACCTATTTAATTAATCCAAATGATTAATTAATCAATTAAATTAATTTACTCATTAAATTTCCTTATAATTTAATGAACACACATTCCTAATTATTTTAAGATAAAACATTTTCTTATTGAAAAATCAAGTTATCATTTACAAAGTATTTAAACCAATTTACTTAAATTTATCTTCAAAATTAAATTTTAAATTTAAATATTTAAAATGAAACAATTTATCTTTAACCATGTTTAAACAATATTTCTAAACTCTTTTATTTTACAAGTTAAAGAAATTACTCATCTTATAAATAACTAAAGAATTTGAATCAAATTTTCCTTTAAATTCTACCATTTAATATATAATTTAAACACTAGAAATTATTAAAACAATTTGATTTAAAAATCTGCTTTTATTTTAAATCTGAGATACAGATTTAAATTATATTCTAGATTAATCTTAAGTTTACTTACTTGTAAATTGAAACTTGAGTTCAATTATCTAAATCTTTTAAGGTTGCTAAGCAATTTAAATTCAACAATTTATTTTACTTTTGAACTGAGATTTAAACTTAAATTTGAATCAAATTTAAACTTAGATTTGTTTAAATATTGCTTTAGAATTTAAAACTAGTTTAAATTCTAAACAGACAGTTTTGAAACCTGTCAACCAAAAGTGCTCGAGTCCACCTAAATTACTTCGAGAAAACCAACAGGAAACCCGAGCTTTCCCTGTTAAAACCCTACAGCTAAACGAAGTAACTCACCCACTTCCTACTTCGAGCCAAACACTAAAAACCCCGAGTCTCCCACGAAATAAACCCGAGAACTCGAAATGCCTTCTAGTAAACCAGACTTCACCAGATATTCCAATCGTGTGCACGTGCACGATCACCTGCGGCGTCTCCAGTCATCGTCGACATCTTCCACCAGTCCACGTTCATCCTTATACCAGAATCCACCCTCTCGATCAACGAAAATAAGTCGAATTCAAAATCGAGCCTAAATCCCCAAAACCTGGAACAGAACAATCGCAATGGCCAAAACCTGTAAATGCTTCGCCAGCCCAATTCCGATCACCGTAGTTTCTACAACTTCGACCCTGATCTCGACTACGTCCAAACTATCGTCCTTCAAAGCCTTACTGCACTCGATCAACCCAATCTGTCGTGGTGATCGATTCATCATTCTTGGTTAAAAACTAGGGTTCTAGCAAATCTCTCACGACTGCAACTTCCACTATGATTTCCATCACCAACAATTATTTTTCCTCACAACTCCTAACCCTCCTCCATCACCTAGAAGAACCCCGAGCCTTCCAGTCACATAGATCACCAGAAAATTCCTAATATCCTCATTCCAGTCATCTCTTAACTGTACCTAAAACTCTTTACTAAAAATTATAGTTTTTGTTTTAAAAATCATATTTTGATTTTAGTATTCAATTTATAATAGTGGATTTACAATTTAAAAGGGTTGAGTTTTGATATTATCAAACATGCACAGATGTTTTATGTTTTACAGAGACAAGCAGACTTCTATTTAACTTACTTAAATCTTTAAAACTTAACTTATGTTAAAACAAACAATATATGTTTAATTATCAGATCCTATCACAAATTTAACTATCCAGTGGTAAGGGAATTCAATTGAAATCTTTAGCCTGGGCAAATAAAACAAGAAACAGAGCACATATTCACATAATACATTCACACATACATACAAAAAAAAACAATGCACTTGTATATTCATACATCAATATATCTATATGCAGAACTACCTATAATATTCACATGCAACCAACTTCCATTCAATACTTAACATGAATTTCAGATCAACTTAAGTTTATTTTAAAAAAAATTGTTACTCACCAGACATGCAAATGAACAGAGGCAGATTTTAGCTTTTGAAAACTGTGGACTTGCATGTTTCTTGAATTTGATTTAAAACTTGAATTGCTGGTCTTTACTTATTGGATTTAGAGCTGCATGCATGTTGCTTCCAGAGATGAGAAGAATGCAGGCTGGCTTTAAAATGATTCCAGATTTGAAAAATGCAGACAGTTTTGAGATTTGAAAATGAGATTGTTGCAGGTTGATCTTTTGAGTTGTTTCCAGATTTTTGAATAGAATTACAGACTGATTTCTTTGATTTGGTTTGAAGAAGATTTACAGGGGTTTGATTTGGTTTGAGGTATTTAATTTCTAGTTTGAGGCATTTGATTCTCTGATTTGAGTTTAGAGGATTATCTTGAAAAGTAATATTGATTTGTTTCAGATTTAGATTAGAGAAAAACTGAGTTTATCTTGTTTTGAAAAATGAGAATAGAAAGAATCAAGTAAAGAGAATGCATATGTTTATATAAGTGAATTTGAAATTTATAAAATAAAAGAAAATTAAAAATAATAAAGACACTTGTCAATATAGTTTATCTTTTATTTACACATGTTATAATGAAGCTTTAGGCTAAAGACACTTGTCTTATAAGTATTTATTCATAATTCTATTTATTTAAAGTAATCAAAAAGCCTTTTTCTTTACTTATAAAATACTTATATATATATATATATATATCTATTTAAAGAGAAACTAAAACTAATTATATTTTATAAATAAAAGTTTATACAAATATTATAATATCCAAACAATTAAATATTTATTCCTTTGAATTTCAAAATTTTAAATTCAAGTTCAAATTAAATTAAATCCTAAGATTCAATTTAAAAGTTAAGTTATATATATATATAACTATTTATTCAATTAAATAACAATTCCATATTCTTTTAAAATCCATTCATATTAATAAAAATAATACATTATACTTATTATTTGAAATTAACATATTTGATATTAAATAATTTATATAAGAGATTATATTGTCAAGTAATATTTTAAAAAGAAACAAAACAAGCCTTTTTGTTAACTCTTATATATTTTTAAACTTAAGTAAAAATATTTAAGCAATTAAAATATCTACCTAAAGTATATTTAAAACTATAAAGTTACTTATTTAAATATCTTTGAAAAGTCATATTAAATTAAATCTAAATTTCCAATTTGCCAAAGCTTCTATTTACAATATATATAAATAAATATATATATTCAAATAGAAAATATCTTATTAACTTTTTAAAAGATAAAATCACCCATTTAATACTAATTTAATCAGATTATTAAATTAAATTCAAATTTTATTATCAAAGATCATCAATATCAATTTAATTATTTAACAGATTATTAAATTGATATTGTTAAAATTTCCGGGATATTACATTCCTTCCCCCTTAAAATAATTTCGTCCCCGAAATTTAAACAAAGGTAATTTAATAATCTTATTAAAGATTTTAATTTAAAACACAAGCATATACTATCATCCATATGCTAACAACCATAGTAGTCAATCATCCAATCAAACAATTCTAACTATCTAGACTAAATTCTAGATAAAATTCCTCGAGTTTCCCCAAGTATATATATATACCGGGATACTCGTTCTACAAACAATCTAAACAATCAATACTACTAAGCTATAGATCTCCTACTCATCTAGATCTACAGAACTAAACAGAATATCAGACTACAGACGAGTCTGACTCAACAACTAAACCTTCCAGAACTGCAGATTCTAAAACCAAAGATAGATCAAATACGTACTCCCTCAGAGATACGTAAAACACAATGAATTCCAATTATCCAAACTGGCAATTCAACCAAGTAGACTAATTACTTATCCAAATCAGAACACAGATGAGATCCAAACATAACTCTACTTCACACCATCAGTAGATTCCAAACCTACTTTTCTTATCCAGAGATACACTCCAAACTGCTTTCGCTGCTCAACTCTGATCTGAGGTAGAACACAAGCACAGACTGGACAACACATTCTAGAAATAAGGTTCACTGATCCATAAAGGAAACTCAGACACTCCATCAAAACCTGAGCTGCTTCACCAAACTCTATCTCTAGGAACCATCCTTCAACTAGACTGAATCACCGGTATCACTCCTGGAATCCAGCCGATAAGAAAACTCAATCTTCAAATGCGGACCAACTTCCGACTTCTCTGAAGACATCCAGAAAAACTCTGCTAACCCAAGAGAATACTCAAGCTATCGCAAGTCACTTTTGCGATCAACCCATCCTATTTCCAAAGAAAAACTGTTCTCTCTTAACAAATTAGAACAGCCCATACTTATCTATCCAATCTATCGAAGAAATGGATCCACTCTGCTGCTTCTGAACTTCACTTCCAGAAAAACTGCTCATCCAGAAAACTTCCTGCCAACACAGAATACTCCGAGCTGCATTGCTGACACTGATGCCAAGGACTTCCTATTCCAAAGATCTTCGAGAAACTCGAACTCCAAACCAAACAGAAACACCATGCTGAACTCAGCCACAACACCGAAACATACACACTTCCTTAATCTTGTTCCAAAGAAAACATCTTCGGGAACATCCATCGTCACTGTATCTCATCATACAGCTACTATTACCTGAGGTATCAAGGTACCATCACTCGCTTCTGTTCAACCGACAGATCCAACCTTACTCATCCAAACTTCAAAGATAAACTCCGAACCTTTAAAAGGTTTCCTTCAGAGATCGATGAAATCCTTTACCATAGCAAAGCTTACTCGAGACGGTATTAGGTCTACAGTCTCGACAGATACACTTCCAACCTCAATACTCAGACTCCAACCATTGGTAGTCGTGTTACACACACCACTACCCTATCTACCTTTATATCCTATATTGGAAAACCTGTATGGGTAACCCAACAAATAGGTAGAATAGATATATATATTTAAAATGATACTTTTTATATAGAAATTATTTCTGGGTAAAATTATTTCATTTACCTCTTTAAAACAATATTGTGTCCGTTGGCCTGGTTCAAGTGTTTAGAGATCCCTATCAATAACGTTAGCTACTCGTATTGACCAGAATCCATATACCACTCAACCGATCAATTAACACAATATAAAATCATTTTTATATAACTAACAATTACGCGCTCTCAAGATAGACACCACTTCAGAGCCTAGGTATTCACTCAACCTAATGCTCTGATACCACGTGTGACGACCCGGCTTTCCACTCCCGGAAAATCGCATCGACAGTAAGAAAGAAAGGGTTGAGAAATAGAAAAGAAGGGAAAGAGAAAGAAAACAAACACAAATACTCACAGCGGAACGAATAAATTATATTAATAACATAAAGAAACTATTACATAGTATACAACACTTATCAGAGTTTACACAACTATACAACACATACTAGACAGTTATAAACATCTGTCTAGATATTACAACTCAATACAATACAAGACTCTAACACAGATATCAACACAGCGGAATACTATATCTACAATCGCCGAAGCCTCCTGCTCCATTGCTCCTCCACAATTCGTCAAGACTAACCTGAATCCCTTGGCTACTCGTAAAAATTTGAGTACCCAAGAGTTTATAAAACAGAAATAAACAACTTAGGTCAGACATGGGTCTGGTGTGAGTAACAGGTTAAACTTGTTTAACTTCAAAACCTTTTGAAAGAAAAGGTATCACGTAAGACTTCCCACAAATAAACATGGGTAAGTTTTTACCTTACGCTAACCAAAACATTTGATAGGAAATCCAGTTATATTATAATAGGGTCTAGGGTTTTCAAATAAATATGAAATAGCTGAAATTGTTACATTATTAAATTCCAGCATACTAGCCACAAAGTGGGTTATACAATCAAGTCCGTTGGCACTTATTGGATTTTTTGGATTCCATACAATGGCAGGGCTACTGGGGTACCGCCCGTCACAGTACGTGGCCTAGATCACCGTACCGAGGATCACTCCCAATCCCCTGCAACACAAGGTCGGAACATCCCTTACTGGATAATTCCCGCACAAGATACCTCACGGTTGGGATCAGCAACCGCACACACTAAGCCGAAATAAGAAGGGACTTCTAGACAGAGGTAACCTTGTCCTACTTGGGTGCTACCCACTAACCTTGCTGCACCTCCCCTGTTTTAGCCATTCCCGGTTTGTGAGGCTTGAGGTCACGATTACCTTTAAAAAAAAGAACACATCTATCTTAGAATACTCATCGTCCACCTGACGATGTGCTGAAAGCATTCAATCCATACAAGTTCGTTCCGGGTTCGAACGAAACCGAAGGCATTATCTCGTTACACTCGTTTTGGAATCACCCTCAGAGTTAACGACAATAACCCTTGCACTCTGAATCTTCATCTTCACTTGATTCACGACCTATCGTTAATTTGGATCGATGTGGTATTCGGGTCTCCAGACCTGGAAATCCGGTATACGGAAACCCGATCCCGGTCTCATCGAAATCCAAAGCGTATCTTTTAAGGCCAAGTTGTTTTAAAGGTTAAAACAAAATTCAATTCATTATCTTTATACACAAAGAAAGATAATTCACAACAGATAATCAACATTATCAGATAATCCATATTATCATCACAATTCAACTAAACATCCATATCACACAGCACATATCCCATCAGAGATATCAATCAATGCAAAACATTCAATATTATCATCCATTCTTAAGTAATGATTTATACCATTTCTAATTAATTTAAAATGAATTAAATTAATTACTTCATTCTATAAATCCTGCTTACTTAATCATTAATTAATTACAAATTAATTAATTATCCTTTAATTACCTTTTAATTCCATTCAGGTAATTTATCTTTAATTAATTACTTAAATTAATTATCCTTAACTACTTATAGTAATTAACCTTTAATTAAACAACATATATTAATCACTCTTGATTAATCTTCAATCAGTAATTAACTACCCTTAATTACTTTCACTAACTAAATTAATTATTCCTTAATTAATTTCTTAATTAATCCCTTGATTAATTATTCAAAGTAATTAACTCAAATTACTTTCCTTCAATTAATTACTTCCAGTAATTATCTATTATTTATTTCCCTAAATAATAATACCTTAATAATTATTTAACAAATCAATCCATTGATTTTTCTAAATTAATTTAACTTAATAAATTAACTTAACTAAACAAATTAACTTCAATTAATTACAATGAGTAATTAATTCTTTTAATTACTTCCACTAAGTAATTTATTAAAAACAAATTCTAAAATTTGATTATCTTTAAATTAATTAATCTAATTAACTATTAAAATTAATTACATTAATTAATTATTTAATAATCCATAGTTAATGACTTCATTAACTATTAATAATTCTTTAATTACTTTTCTTAAGTAATTAACTTAGATTAATTATTATTAATTCCAAATTAATAAATCTTAAATACCAATTAATTAATCTCTAATTATTTTAATTAATTAAGTGTTAGCCCTACTTAATTAATATTTAATTACTTAATTATTTAATTCCTAATCATTAATTAATACTCTAATTTATAATCCTTAATTATAAATTAATCATTCCTAATCAATTTACCTTAATCATAATTTAATTTGTTTAAACCATTTATTACCTATTTAATTAATCCAAATGATTAATTAATCAATTAAATTAATTTACTCATTAAATTTCCTTATAATTTAATGAACACACATTCCTAATTATTTTAAGATAAAACATTTTCTTATTGAAAAATCAAGTTATCATTTACAAAGTATTTAAACCAATTTACTTAAATTTATCTTCAAAATTAAATTTTAAATTTAAATATTTAAAATGAAACAATTTATCTTTAACCATGTTTAAACAATATTTCTAAACTCTTTTATTTTACAAGTTAAAGAAATTACTCATCTTATAAATAACTAAAGAATTTGAATCAAATTTTCCTTTAAATTCTACCATTTAATATATAATTTAAACACTAGAAATTATTAAAACAATTTGATTTAAAAATCTGCTTTTATTTTAAATCTGAGATACAGATTTAAATTATATTCTAGATTAATCTTAAGTTTACTTACTTGTAAATTGAAACTTGAGTTCAATTATCTAAATCTTTTAAGGTTGCTAAGCAATTTAAATTCAACAATTTATTTTACTTTTGAACTGAGATTTAAACTTAAATTTGAATCAAATTTAAACTTAGATTTGTTTAAATATTGCTTTAGAATTTAAAACTAGTTTAAATTCTAAACAGACAGTTTTGAAACCTGTCAACCAAAAGTGCTCGAGTCCACCTAAATTACTTCGAGAAAACCAACAGGAAACCCGAGCTTTCCCTGTTAAAACCCTACAGCTAAACGAAGTAACTCACCCACTTCCTACTTCGAGCCAAACACTAAAAACCCCGAGTCTCCCACGAAATAAACCCGAGAACTCGAAATGCCTTCCAGTAAACCAGACTTCACCAGATATTCCAATCGTGTGCACGTGCACGATCACCTGCGGCGTCTCCAGTCATCGTCGACATCTTCCACCAGTCCACGTTCATCCTTATACCAGAATCCACCCTCTCGATCAACGAAAATAAGTCGAATTCAAAATCGAGCCTAAATCCCCAAAACCTGGAACAGAACAATCGCAATGGCCAAAACCTGTAAATGCTTCGCCAGCCCAATTCCGATCACCGTAGTTTCTACAACTTCGACCCTGATCTCGACTACGTCCAAACTATCGTCCTTCAAAGCCTTACTGCACTCGATCAACCCAATCTGTCGTGGTGATCGATTCATCATTCTTGGTTAAAAACTAGGGTTCTAGCAAATCTCTCACGACTGCAACTTCCACTATGATTTCCATCACCAACAATTATTTTTCCTCACAACTCCTAACCCTCCTCCATCACCTAGAAGAACCCCGAGCCTTCCAGTCACATAGATCACCAGAAAATTCCTAATATCCTCATTCCAGTCATCTCTTAACTGTACCTAAAACTCTTTACTAAAAATTATAGTTTTTGTTTTAAAAATCATATTTTGATTTTAGTATTCAATTTATAATAGTGGATTTACAATTTAAAAGGGTTGAGTTTTGATATTATCAAACATGCACAGATGTTTTATGTTTTACAGAGACAAGCAGACTTCTATTTAACTTACTTAAATCTTTAAAACTTAACTTATGTTAAAACAAACAATATATGTTTAATTATCAGATCCTATCACAAATTTAACTATCCAGTGGTAAGGGAATTCAATTGAAATCTTTAGCCTGGGCAAATAAAACAAGAAACAGAGCACATATTCACATAATACATTCACACATACATACAAAAAAAACAATGCACTTGTATATTCATACATCAATATATCTATATGCAGAACTACCTATAATATTCACATGCAACCAACTTCCATTCAATACTTAACATGAATTTCAGATCAACTTAAGTTTATTTTAAAAAAAATTGTTACTCACCAGACATGAAAATGAACAGAGGCAGATTTTAGCTTTTGAAAACTGTGGACTTGCATGTTTCTTGAATTTGATTTAAAACTTGAATTGCTGGTCTTTACTTATTGGATTTAGAGCTGCATGCATGTTGCTTCCAGAGATGAGAAGAATGCAGGCTGGCTTTAAAATGATTCCAGATTTGATAAATGCAGACAGTTTTGAGATTTGAAAATGAGATTGTTGCAGGTTGATCTTTTGAGTTGTTTCCAGATTTTTGAATAGAATTACAGACTGATTTCTTTGATTTGGTTTGAAGAAGATTTACAGGGGTTTGATTTGGTTTGAGGTATTTAATTTCTAGTTTGAGGCATTTGATTCTCTGATTTGAGTTTAGAGGATTATCTTGAAAAGTAATATTGATTTGTTTCAGATTTAGATTAGAGAAAAACTGAGTTTATCTTGTTTTGAAAAATGAGAATAGAAAGAATCAAGTAAAGAGAATGCATATGTTTATATAAGTGAATTTGAAATTTATAAAATAAAAGAAAATTAAAAATAATAAAGACACTTGTCAATATAGTTTATCTTTTATTTACACATGTTATAATGAAGCTTTAGGCTAAAGACACTTGTCTTATAAGTATTTATTCATAATTCTATTTATTTTAAAGTAATCAAAAAGCCTTTTTCTTTACTTATAAAATACTTATATATATATATATATATCTATTTAAAGAGAAACTAAAACTAATTATATTTTATAAATAAAAGTTTATACAAATATTATAATATCCAAACAATTAAATATTTATTCCTTTGAATTTCAAAATTTTAAATTCAAGTTCAAATTAAATTAAATCCTAAGATTCAATTTAAAAGTTAAGTTATATATATATATATAACTATTTATTCAATTAAATAACAATTCCATATTCTTTTAAAATCCATTCATATTAATAAAAATAATACATTATACTTATTATTTGAAATTAACATATTTGATATTAAATAATTTATATAAGAGATTATATTGTCAAGTAATATTTTAAAAAGAAACAAAACAAGCCTTTTTGTTAACTCTTATATATTTTTAAACTTAAGTAAAAATATTTAAGCAATTAAAATATCTACCTAAAGTATATTTAAAACTATAAAGTTACTTATTTAAATATCTTTGAAAAGTCATATTAAATTAAATCTAAATTTCCAATTTGCCAAAGCTTCTATTTACAATATATATAAATAAATATATATATTCAAATAGAAAATATCTTATTAACTTTTTAAAAGATAAAATCACCCATTTAATACTAATTTAATCAGATTATTAAATTAAATTCAAATTTTATTATCAAAGATCATCAATATCAATTTAATTATTTAACAGATTATTAAATTGATATTGTTAAAATTTCCGGGATATTACAGTAGACATAAATAATAATAATTATTTCGATTTAAATTCATTTATCTCAAAAAATTACCATACATTGCATAACAAGATTTCGTTGTTAACAACCTTCGAAGGATAAATTTATATTTTTACAACATTGCGATTTGACTGCACAGATTACACCATAAAAATTAGATGATACAAAATTACATTTTTAACATGATATTAACCCTTATCTAACTCATACTTGGCTAATGCTATAGAATAATATTTTGCAATTATCAAAGTTGTAAATATGACCCTCTTACAACAAATGAAATCCATGGTTAGTAGCAAAATTAAAATTGTTTAATAATTAAAATCTCAAATATATATATATATATATATATATATATATATTCTGTTATATATAAAGTTCAATATGTGACCATTATATTCTTGCTTCTCATTCATTAGTACTTCCAAACTTCTTCTCTGGTTGATTTGAGAGAAAAAGTTCCACTTACCCCTCTAATAGTTACCTACTATTCCAAGCTTCAAATTAAATTTCCATTATACATTAATAACAATATGCCCTTTCATTTTCTATTTCGGCTATTTAGAAATGTTCTATGCTCATTTTCTCTTCTTACTTTTATTTTTAAGTTCTTATCTAAAATAAACCATTTTCTATTTCAACTATTCAGAGATGTTCCATGCTCATATCTCTTATTACTTGCATTTTCTCAACTTCTTATCTAAAATAAATTTTTAGATCTATAAATGCTATAATATCCTATGTTTTTTCCTCCAAGTGGAAAATTTGCTCATTTGGTTGTAATCGTAGAGTTCCCTCTTTCATGTTTTATGTGATGCTTCATGCTTTTGGGTATGGAATATTTGTTATATTTGATTTTATGTTGATTAATATGAATCAAAGTGGTTTGGGTTAGCACTAAAAGAAACTAAAATGTTAAATTAAATATTACTTAATCTTGAAGAAATGATCATTTTTATAGATCACGGCTGGAAAAATCATGTTAACAGATACCATTCTTTCAAAAAATTACTCCAATCATCTATTTTTGGTTGTAGGTAAGATATTTTGATTTTATTTCCATGGTAACTCCGGTACACTAGTTTTGATCAGTCTTTTGAACTTTTTTATTCTAACTAGAATTTGATTTAATTCACCAGCAGTTCTTAACTTTGTAATCATCTTAAATTGTTTATGATTTTATTGATGTATTGCAGTATATCTACTTTGCTTTCAATGTTATTGATCGAAAGAGCCCCCAAAAAATCTTGGCTAACTGGACCGATCAAGCTCGATTTAAAGATTTGAATTGTATTTTGTTATGTTTCTTTTCATTTAATTCAATGTTGAACTTATTATTTTTGTTAAAAATTACATCTTTTTTTTAGTTTTATGCCTAAAGTTATGTCTTCTTGTGATTATTGTTTCGATTTGTAGGATTATGAGTTTGGTTATTTATTTGTAGTAGGTTACCGGAACTATAAATGCCATTTTGAGAATAAAATCTTATTTTTATAGCATATAGCTCTTTATTTCATATGTTTCCCTTTGTAACACTCTTATTTCCGCATACAATAACTCTATATTTATTTTTCTTTTATATTCTAACAATAGTTCTTTTCCTCTTCTCTTCATTTCAATACAAGAATTTTTGTATTTCCTCAGTTATTTCTCATGTTCAATGGTTTCAATACAAGGATTCTTTTCAGAAAACTTTGATCGATTTTTATTTCTTTTATTTTGATTAGAATTCAATTTAATTCACTAATAGTTCTTTACTTTGTTTTTATCTTAAATTATTTGTGAATATATACATATTTTATAGTAATTGGGTTTCTACCTTACTTTCAATGTTACTGATATTATGGAAACATTATTAAAGACCTCAAAAAACCTGTAATTCAGTTGAGATCGATTAATAAGTTTAATTTTTTTATTTGTCTTTTCATTTAATTTAGTGTTCAATTTGTCATTTCATTTGATTCCATTGAGATCGGTTAAAAATTTTGACTTTTATTTTGCTATATTTCTTTTCATTTAATTCGATGTTGAATTTATTGCTTTTTTTCTAAATTACTAATTTCATATCTTTGCTTCAGGTTTTTGCCACAAATCTTTTGATTTTTTTTCAGTTCGTAAGATTATGAGTTTGTTCCTTCATTTGTTTAATAGGAGGTTACTTGATTTATAAATAAGTGGACACCATAAAATCTTTTGCTATTTCTAAAATCTTTTACAGGTAAAATTGAACTATTTTGTACTCTCAAAATTTATACATAAATCAAATTTCATTTTATTTTTGTTTGTTGAATAAGAATATGAAGTTTGGTTCCTATATTTGTTTCATGTTTTATGAGATGTTTCATGCCTTTAGGTATGTAATATTTTTTATTTGATTTTATGTTCATTAATATGAATCAGAGTGGCTTGGTGTTGGCACTAAAAGAAATTAATATATTGAATAAAATATTGCTTAATCTTCAAGAAATGATTTTTTTTATTTATAATGGTTCGAAAATCAGGTTAACGGAAATTATTCTTCCAAAAAGTTACTTTAATCTTCTTCTTTGGTTGCAGGCAAGAGATTTTGATTTTATTTCCATGTTAACTCCAGCACACAAGTTTTGATTGGCCTTTTTAACTTTTTATTCTTACTAGAATTTGTTTAATTCACCGGCAGTTCTTAACTTTGCTATCATCTTAAATTATTTATGATTTTATTGATGTGTTGCATTGTATTTCTACCTTGCTTTCAATTTACTGACCAAAAGAGCCCCCAAAAAATCTTAGCTAACTGGATCGATCAAGCTCGATTTAAAAGTTTGAATTGTATTCTGTTATTTTTCTTTTCATTTAATTCGATGTTGAATTTATTATTTTTGTTCAAAATTGCATCTTTGCTTTGAGTTTTATGCCTAAAGTTATGTCTTCTTAAGGTTTTTGTTTCGATTTGTAGGATTATGAGTTTGGCTATTTATTTGTAGGTCATCGGATTTACAAATGGTATTTTGAGAATAAAATATTATTTTTATATTGTAATATAGCTCTTTATTTCATATGTTTCCCTTTGTGACATTTTTAGTATAATAATCCTACATTTATTTTTCCTTTATATTCTAACAATGGTTCTTTTCCTCTTCTTTTCATTTTCGATACAAGAATTTTTGTATTTCCTTGGTTATTTCTCATGTTTAATAGTTTAAATACAAAGATACTTTTCAAAAAACTTTGATCGATTTTTATTTCTTTTATTTTGATTAGAATTCAATTTAATTCACTAATAGTTCTTCACTTTGCCTTTATTTTAAATTATTTGTGAATATATACATATTTTATAGTGATTCTGTTTGAGTTAGAAATTTGAAAAAGAATGAAAGACTAATTGTTGGAGAAGATCTTTATTATCACTGAATTGAATAGTTACATACGAAACATTGTTTCGTTTTTATAATGCAAAAGTAGCCAGTTTGGTTTGACCAAGTCCATATACAGCTGTACATGGTAAATTACATTTCTGCCCATATTGGATATAAAACATCTTTTATGTGTTGTATCCTTTATTCTTTGATTCTCTCCCTCAAATTAAGCTAGGGTTTTCACCCCTTATTCCTAACTTTTTGCTGTCGAAATCTTTAACTCTCAAATCGTCTTTAAAAATAATATAAATTTTTGATAAAAAGGTGTCAATCTTCAAATTGTCACTGGATCTCCATATATCTGCGATCAATTAAGTTGAGATCCATGATTATTTCTAAGTGAATCGATCAGTTGATTTTTTTCAAGTTGAGTTATTGATGGATCTGCTGTTGAGACTTCTGGTCTTTAAGATTACTCGATGTAGCAGATTGATTTTGCTTGAAACTCGAGGTATTATCACAAGATCTGCTATTGAGGCTTCTGACTTTTAAATCATCTCTGAATCACCAGAAATTTTGAGCTGACAGTGCCTTTGTGAGTATATCTGCTATTTGGTAAGATGAAGATATATGGTTTATCTCAATTTTGTTGTTGTTTACCTATTCTCTTACAAAGTATAAATCGAGCTCCATGTGCTTTGTTCTTGTATGTAGTACTGGATTAGCAGATAATGATACCACACTTAGGTTATCACACCAAATTACTACCTTTTTGCTTGTGTATATTTGCAGTTCACTGAGAAGTGATTCCGCCCATATTACTTCTGTTGTTGCACTAGCTAGACTTTGATATTCGGACTCAGTGCTTGATCTGGATACGGTAGGTTGCTTCTTTCAACACCATGATATAGGGTTTTCACCCAGATAGATACGATACCCTAATGTTGACCCTCGGTCTTCAGGGTCTGATGCCCAATCTACATCAATGAAACCAGTGATAGTTAGTTACTTGCTAGATTTCGGTATTAATCCAAAATCTAATGTGCCATTTAAATATCTCAATATTCTTTTCACTACCTTCCAATGTTCATCCAAAGGCTAGTGCATAAACTGACATACTTTATTAACACTATATGATATCTCTGGTCTAGTAATTGTAGCATACTATAGTGCCCCAATAATGCTTTTGTATTCCTTAGCATGATTTATTGCTTCACCCTTCTGCTTTGATAAATGCAAAGTACTGGTCATTAGTGTTGGCAGTGATTTTGCTTCATGAATTCTGGCTTTGATGAGTACTTCCTTGATATGCTTCTTTTGACATAGATGCATTTCTGACTTCGATATTCTATTGACTTCTATTCCTAAAAAATAACCGAGTTTACCTAAATATTTGATGGAAAACTGTCTGTCTAGATGCTGAATAACATGACTAATTTCTTTTTCATTATCACCTGTAATTATAAAATCATCCACATAGACTAAAATGTATGTTGATGCATTTCTATTGAGCTTGATAAACAATGAGGTATCTGATTTTTCTTGTTGGTAATCTAGTCCCATAAGAGTTGCTTTAAGCTTGTCAAACCATACTCTTAGAGCCTATTTTAAATCATATATAGCTTTATTTAATTTGCATACCATTGTATCTCTTCTTAATTGATTGAATCCTGATGGTTGCTCCATATAAACTTCTTCTTGAAGGTCTCCATTTAAAAAAGCATTATTTACATCTAATTACCTAACATCCCATCCTTTATGTAATGATATGGTTAAGATACTTTTATGGTAGCTAGCTTTACCACTGGTGAAAACGTCTCATTGAGGTCAAAGCCACATTGTTGAGTATAGCCTTTTGCAACTAATCTTGCTTTGTATCTTTGTACCGTTCCATCTAGATTTTTCTTTAATTTGTAAGTCCATTTGCATCCAATGCTTTTGTGCTTTGGTGGTGATATAAGATTCCATGTTTTATTTTTCATTAATGCACTGTATTCCTCATCCATTGCCTTTTTCCAATTTTCAATGTTGAGAGCTTGTTCAAGAGTTTCTGGTTCTTCACTTGTAGTACATGTTGTATACAACTTTGGTTTAAAGATGCCACTCTTGAACCTTGTTATCATTGGATGACCTCTGAATTCTTGTTCCTGATGTATGCTTGTTGATTGTTCTGAGCTTTGTTCTTGATTGTTGTCTCCACTATTTGTCTGTTGATTGCATGTGTTTGTTGGAGTACAAGTTTCATGTTGTACCTGTTCAGATTCTACTTGACCTGGTTCACTGGTGGACACTGTGTGTTGAGTATCTGAACTATTCTTTCTTTCCTCCATGTAAGATGACCTTTGATTGCTGATATGCACTGGTATGGCTGGTATAGATATCTTTGGATTGTGCAATTTCTGTGTAGTCTTCGCACTTTGTGTTGCAAATGGAAATATGTGTTCATTGAACACAATATGCCTTGATATAAATAACTTTCCATTGCTATAGATCTGAAATTCAATTTATGTGAATTGTATGGTCTTAAATGAGGAAAACATAAATACCCAAAGGTTCTCAAATTTTGATAATCTGGCCTTTCATTAAATAAAACTTCCATTGGTGTTTTGTCTTGCTTTACTTTGGTAGGTAGTCTATTGATTAGATAGACTGCAGTTGCAAATGCATCTGGCCAAAACTTCAATGGAAGTGAAGCTTGAGCTAATAATGTAAGACCTGTTTCTACTATATGTCTATGTTTTCTCTCAACTAATCCATTTTGTTCAGAGGTATAAGGACAAGTCATTCTGTGTATAATTCCTTTCATTTGAAAGTATTCTTTGTTTGTATTACTTTTACTTGCTGATTTGTCTACCTTTCTACTTGTTTTATAAAATGCATAACCACATTTTGTGTCTTTGATTTTGATTTCAGAAAGTAAATCCAAGTGTACCTAGAATAAGCATCTACAAAAGATATATAATATTTGAAACCATAATATGAGTTTATAGGAGCTGGTCCCCATAAATCAGTTGCAACAAGCTGTAATGGTTTATCAAACTCAGATTGTGATTCTGGAAAAGTCAGTTTATGGCCCTTTCCCATCTGATAGTAAGTGCAAACATAGAAAGAAGGTATATTTTTAACTTCTATATTATTATCAGTTAATACTTTCTTTACAATTATGATACTAGGATGTCCCAACTTACAATGCCAAATATCAAATACACTTTTGATAGACCGACTTGACTCTGATTCAGCTAAGTTGCAGCATTTTCTTGAATTGTTTGAACAATTGTCATTTGAGTTTGAAAAGTTGAATCCATACAATCCATTAGGAATTTCACCCTACAATAGTATTTGTTTATTTTGAATATCTTTAACTGGACGGTACTTGGGATAAAACCCAAAATATACATCATTGTCTTGTGCAAATTGTGACACACTAATAAGATTTTTCTTTATCTTCGGGACTCTTAATAAGTTGTTAAGATGCAGTATTCTTTGACCCCTAATATGTGCACTACCTGTGTGTAATATTAATACAAGAACCATTACCCATACAAATAGATTGAGTACCTTTGTATTCCTTATTGCCAATGCTTAAGTTATGTAGATTGCTGGTAACATGATGTGTTGCTCCTGAGTCAGGGTACCAGCATTCACTGCAGATATCTTCCGACCTTCCAGATTCTGATATACTCAGCTTATGTATTTTCTGATCCTCTGACACATTTCTTGAATCTTGCTGCATGCTTGCTAGATTTACATTTATAGCATAGCTTCTTTGATTAGTAGAATTTTATGATGCATTGTAGTTGGTGTCAAACCTGAAATAGCACTTGTTGGCAGTATGTCCTAATTTTCCACATATCTAACACTATCTACCTCCTCTTTCTCTAAGTCTTCCTGATTGATTTCTTTGATAGTTATGATCACTTCTTGTTCCTGAAGTATTCTTTGCATTATTATTACTATCCTGGTTTCTGTTTCTTGTTTTGGCTGCATAGTTGATTGATAAATCTGAATCAAATGCTTTCTTTTGCTCGATTCTACTCTCATGAGCAAGTAAAGTACAATGTACAAACTGGATTGATGGAATAACTTCTTTGGAGGAAATAACTGCCACAACAGCTTCATACTCACTATCTAAACCATTCATAATAGTTAGTATCTGCTCTGTGTTGGACACTTTATAGCCAGCTGTCTCTAAAAGATCACAGTAATTCTTGATTTTGGCTAGATAATTCCTCATTGTCATGTTGTCTTTTCTTAGATTATGCATCTGTCTTTTGTAATGCATGATTTTGGCTGCTGATTGTGAATTAAAAACTTGTTCAATAGTTTTCCGGATTTCATTGGATGTTTTACATCTAATGACTTGAGGTGGAATTTATTTACTGATAGATGATAAGATCTAAGAACTCAGTAGATGATCTTGTCTCTGATGTGCTATGTATTCTTTATTACTGACTAATTTTCCTTCATCGTTTGCTACAAATTTTGATGATGTAGTACTTGTCCCAAGTATATACACTTCCAAACCATATCCTATTGATGTCGTTTCAACTTGAAATTTCCATAGCAAGTAATTTCCCTCATCTAACTATGTTGTGATTAACTGACTTTGTGGACTTATGATTGTCTTGATCAAATCATGTACATGTGCTATCCTTTGCTGTTGTTGATCTATTCTTCGTGATGGAGATGTTGTAGATGAGTTATGATTTGAATTGGATGGTCTATCGTTACCAGTATTATCATTCTCTTCTGCCACGATTGAACTTCAAGATTATTTGATTCAAGAACTTGATTAGTGATGAAATTCTGAAACAGGGTAAGTGTAGCCAAGGGTCCTGATGATATCTTGATGGATCTTGTGGCGAGGTACTTCCGAATGAAAGAAATGTGATCTGGTATGTGAAGATGTTGAAACTGATATGAACAGATACTTCTTAATCTTGGCATCTTTCTCAGATAATGATAATTGTTCTGATGAACTGACTTGGTGTGGTGTTGTCGTACGACCAATGGAGGCTCCGATACCAAGTTAGAAATTTGAAAAAGAATAAAAGACTAATTGCTGGAGAAGATCTTTATTATCACTGAATTGAATAGTTACATACAGAACATTGTTTCATTTTTATAATGCAAAAGTAGCCAGTTCGGCTTGACCAAGTCCATATACAGCTGTACATGGTAAATTACATTTCTGCCTATATTGGATATAAAACATCTTTTATCGGCTGTATCCTTTATTCTCTGATTGTTTCTATCTTACTTTCAATGTTACTGTTTTTATAGAGATTTTATTTAATGACCTCAAAAAAACCTCTAATTCAATTGAGATCGATTAATAAGTTTAATTTTTTATTTGTCTTTTCATTTAATTTAGTGTTCAATTTGTTGTTTCATTTGATTCCATTGAGATCGATTAAAAATTTTGACTTTTATTTTGCTATATTTCTTTTTATTTAATTCAATGTTGAATCTATTACTTTTGTTCTAAATTACTAATTTCATATCTTTGCTTAGGGTTTTTACCTCAAATTGTGTCTTCCACCGATTTTTTTCCATTTTGTTAAGATTATGAGTTTTTTTCCTTCATTTGTTATATAGAAGATTACTTGATTTATAAATAAGTGGACACCATAAAATCTTTTGTTATTTCCAAAATCTATAGGTAAATCTGAACTATTTTATACTCTCAAAATTTATACATCAATCAAATTTCATTTTATTTTGTTCATTGAGTAAGAATATGAACTTTGTTTCCTACATTTGTTTTGTAGTTATAACGGGTTTATTACTATGCAAACGCCAAATAATCTTCAATTTTGTATAATCTATTAGATGTATGGTTGATCTTTATTCATTTCTTAATGATCTTATAGATGTAGTAATTATCTAATATTTTCTGTAAAGTTAATTAGAAGTTATGTTATTTTAAATTTTACTTCGGTTTATCATAGATAATATTGGATTGAAGATGTAGATAAGAACAACTTTTATAAGTAAATTAACGTTAAATATAAAGGTGCATATCAAGTTACCATGCAACCGAAAAAAAGAATAAATAATTATCGATTTCATTTAATTTAAATTTAAACTAATTAGAGAACTAACTACAATAAAATTACTTTCATTGAAATTCAATTTAGTGGGAAAATCGACTACATCAGTTCAGATGATTTTTGATTTTGTGATATATTAAGATTGTTGTTTTAATTTTAGTTATTTACATATTTTACGCACCTTATTATGTCACGTTGTGTAGTCCATACTCATATTATTTGCACATTTTTGAATATGCACTTGGGAACATTAAAGTTGTACAATGCATGGTTGATGTTTGAGTTTCCATAACTCTAGGAGATTTTATTAGTAGGACATTAATGTATCAAGGGGTACGTTGATAGAGAGGAAGTTAATTGATAATATTATGTTGTGCACAGAAGTAAATTTCTAAACAAGATTGATCATATTGGTTTGTTATTTGATGATATTATTCCTTTCGTTTGTAACCATTATATCTCATTTTCTTAGAAAATTCATTGCAATTGGTAATAAGAATATTCACGTTCAATGGAATAATACATTAAAACGCTATCCTTTTTGAAAGAAATTATGAAAGTTTTGGTTGTTATAATTGTTAGTATCAATCAAATATAGTGTACGACGTATTATGTATGTACCCATCAAATATATGTTTTTTTTGTTATAATATCTAACTATCCATTTTATAGTATATAAGTACTTTAATGTTTAACCTTTTTTCCCATAAGTTAGAGAGTTAAATCCTTTTTTGGCAGTTAAAATCTTCGTTTTACATATTTCTCATCCTTACATTAACTACTACATTTATAATTACTTTGTAACCTACTCTCTTCGTTTTATCTTTCTGGCTCTTTCCTAATATGTTTTTATTACATATTATCAAAGGTATATTTAACCATTTCATATTCATCCTTCTTCTTTTTTGTTAACTTTTTGAATTAATGTTATTTTATTACTCTAAGTATTCCTTTTAAACTCTTTAAAATCCATTTCTCCATTATTTTAATTTCGTACCTTCCCCGTTTATCTTCATTCTCCATTATTGCAATATCCTTCTTTATGTTAATCCAAATTTCAATTAATACCTTATTTAACTAATTTTATCATCATCTAATTTATTTATCCAATATATAATTAGAATGAAAGGCTTTATTCTACTTATATGTTGATTGCTTAGCATCTATTTAGACATCCTAAGAATTTCTTTATTGATCCTACTAATGGCCTTTATATCAACGGTATAAGTATATTTAATAACACCACCATTTTGGAAACACTCCAAATAGATTTCTATAACCATACAATTTCCGAATTCATACGCCTCAAAACGGGTGTTAAGTATAAGAAGCAATGCTCCTATACCACCAAGCCTTTAGTATGATCATAAGAACCAATTCGTATATTTCACAATGGAAGGTCAAAACACAATTTATTGGGTCAAAATGAATGTTGCGTAAAACATCGTTACGACTACCCAAAACGTTAGTATATGGAGTTGATTATATATATATATATATCCCATATACTGTATAAAACATTTTCTTTCAGAATCATTTACTATAACAACAGTGTTATAGTCCATGCCTTACACACTTCCCTCGAAAATGTCTATTACAACACTAATGTTGAAATCTATGTTTTCGATACTTATCACATTTAAATCATTTTTCAAAACTATTAAATTCCATTTGGAATTATCACTTGCCAAAAACATTACTTTTAAAGATTTTCACTTAAAAAACCATTAACTTCATCCAAAAATATTACTTTCAAAACATTCCTTTAAAAGATTATTTAACTCTTAAAAACTTGAATGAATTTCCATTATAACATAAATCATTTCCATATTTATAAAACTATGTTTATAAATCTCTTTTCTATTTTATAAAATTTCTAGTTTATAAAATCTCTTTATTTATAAATCATTCTCTTATAAAAACTCATTTTACTATCAAAATCCATTTATAAATCCATTTCTTTATAAATCAAATTTATTTATAAAATATTTCTTTATAAATCTAATTTATTTATAAAATCCATTTCTTAATAAATCAAATTTATTTATAAAATCCATTTATAAATCCATTTACCAAATAATTCAAATCCATTTACAAAATATTTATAAATTCCGATTATAAATCTATTTCTTTATTTGTAAAATCTCACTTTTATAAATCCTTTATATAAACTATTCAAAAATCTCTATTTAGAAATATTTCACAAAACCATACTTTTATAACATCAAAAATCATACTTTTTATTTATAAACTTATATCCATTTCTTTTAATAATTTTAAAATTATTAAAACATATATACTTCCAAAATCACTTTGAAAATCATTTCAATTCAAGTTCATGATTTTATAGTATTTTAAAATACTAAAAATATGGTCCACTACCACCATAGCACTAAATAAGCAAAACAATCCATATCATCAAATATGACATCCAACATATCATATATCAAAATATATGAAAAGTAAAATCAATAGTGTGAGGAATCCTGTTGAACCCCTCCAACCTATCCCCCCGCATCACATACAACATATAATCAAATAATATAAAAATCAACCGCTTCGAGGCGAGGTTCGTATACAAAAGGGTTATCTGCTTATACACGAGAACGTGATAAGGTCTCATCCGCTCCAATAGGGGGGAATATATATCTAAACCAACTTATAAATATAGAAAATCATTCAAGCAAGCAACAAATAGCATAAATAAAATTATTTCCACTTATGTAAAAATATAAGCAGGCCAGAGAGGTGAGTTAACTCACAGAAATTCCAGAAATCGCCTAAGCGCTCCAGTTTGAATTAAAATTGAATGGTCGTTCAATTTAACCCAAAATTACTACTAGCTTCGAATCCATCCAATCCAACTTCATAGCGTTGTATTCGTTGATACGAACGCAACGCAACTCGTTGCGCTCGATTTGGACCTCGTACGAAAAAGTTATGAATTAATGATCGTACGAAATAATTAAATTAAATTAACTTAATTAATTTAAACTCAAAACTTAAACCTTCCCTCTCGCGTTCGTTCCAAGCGCGCTCCCTTTCTCTTTTTTCTTTTTTCTCCTTCGATCGCGACAAACCAAACGACGACGTCGCCCCACCATCGCTCGCGCCGCCGCCACGCCGTCTTGCCGCTCGTGCCTGCGCCATGTCGTTGTTCGCTGGTGGTGCAGCGAACTTCCATCATGAATCACCACTACCTCGTCGCCAATTAGCTCGATCCAACCGGTAGATATGCTCCTCTTGTCAAGACGAGCAACTTTGATGTTGGGGTCGAGGCTTGAAAGTGGACGGAGTGGCTCCGATGAACCATGGCCATTAGATGAAGGGTTTAATGGTGGATGAAGCTTTTAGGGTTAGGTTTGGTTGCAAATGAAAGAAATGGATGGCCTTTTATAGAAAATTTTTGTAGCACTATTCACCCGTTAAAATTTAGAACTCCAAACGAAGCGTGCCGTCTGGCTTTTTATATGTTATACCCCTATTCCGAATACGATGAAATATATATCGAGAGCCAATTCCATCATATACAAAAGTTAACTTTTCCAAAATATATTATATTAATTTAAATTCCTTTAATTAATTTCTATGCGTTTCGAACTCGCACGACCAAACGATACGTCCGATTGCCACGAAATTCGACGACATATAATAATTCACTATTATGGATCCAATGAAACTGGTTTCGTCGAAATCCGAGACAGTGCCCCAGAAAACTATTTTTACACGTTAATTAAAACGAGTAATTTCCAAAACAGTTTAAATCACTTTTAAATCCAATTTAAAAGTTTACAATCCTCCTTATTCAAATAGATTTGAAATCAACTTTAAATCATTTATGTTTATATTAAATTTAAGATTCAATTATTTAAACAATTGGATTATCAAATAAATCGCTATATTTGAAATATAAGTTATTTAACTTATAAAATTTACTTTTCAATATTTGAAATTAATTAAATATTCTAAATTCAAATGACTGAAATTTTGGGTCGTTACATTCCCTCCTTAAAAGAATTTCGTCTCCGAAATCACCAAGTAAGAAAAATGCCCCAAACCCATTAACTTTTCAAAAACAATAGTTGAAATGAATTATAAAATTTCTAAGTCTTTCAAATCAATTCGTAGTTACTAACTAATACCATTCAAAATTATAAAACCAAAATTCAAATTTTAGTTATTAAATTTTTTTCCAAAATTATCAAAAAATTTCCGACGCCTTAAATTTATGGAAAATTTCACCGGCGTCTCATTTGCGCGGTTCGATTGGAAAAATTTACAATATATACGTATATATATAATCACAAATATGTTAGTCCATGAGTTGATGGTTTTGATGACAACAACTTTAGAATAAGATTATAAAATATAAATACTAACATTATAGTTTAGATATATATGTATATGCAGGATTTAACCATGCAGGTACCAAGAATGAAGACTGTACAGTATAGAGATTCAAGATATCAAGATTGAAGACTCATGAGTACCAAGAATATCAAGATTATCAAGAGTTCAAGATTTCAAGATAAGTATTGAGTCTAGAATCATGTTCAAACTTCACAATAGCACTGAAATCTTCACTCCATTTTTCTTTTGGGATGGAACCCATTTCTACCTTTTTAGTGGCTTACAAACCCACGACAAGTAGCTTACAAACCTACGATAAGTGGCTTACAAACCCACGAACATCCTGGTTTTGTACAAGTTCTCGAGTCCTAATATGATGAGATATTCTGCAAGAAGAAGCTTGCAAATCTACTTCAAAATGATTTTCAAAACTACTTCAGAATGATTTTCAAAACTGCTTTTCAAAATATTTTAGCCTTAAAAATTATCTTTTCAAATGATTTTCAAAAAGATGTTTTAGCCTTAAAATATTCTTTGTTTTTGTTTTTAATAAACTCTTGTTTTAAACTTCGTTTGTTTTAAACTTCGTTTGTTTTAAACTATCTTTTAACTATAATATATTTATACTTTGATTTAAATATAAAATTATAGTAAAATTATATATATATTATTCTCTATATTTATCTATGTATTTTATCTATAGTCAAGTATATTTATAAAGTTTAAATAGTTTTTAATATAAGATAAAGGTTATTTTCAAAGAAAATCAAATCTTCAAAAAATGCTTTGGGATGTCGACATGCCCTAGTACCCCATGTCGACATAGTGACAGTTAGATTCAAAAATTTGAATTTCAAAAGAAGTGTCTATTCGCCATAACCTTTCACGAATGGACATGGCTGTTGTTCTTCTATAAATAGGGGTTAGTTTCAACGAATTATATATCAGATTTTCTGGTTTTTCACTTCTCTTCTTCTTCCACATTTTCTTATTCAAAATCCTATCATCACTCTGCCGAAATCAACATTGAATCTAACTAGATCATCTCTGGTTTGATTCTCTATCACTATCTCAACAAGATCCCAGTGCTATTCAGAGTTATAGGCTTCTTTGTAATCTATCTAGCGAGAAAAGGTGTGATTGTAGCCTTGGAAATCAATTGGGTGAACTTGTTGCCCCGGAAATCAAGTATCTCTACCTAGAGGATTGTGATTCTGGAGGGTTTACCTCGTAGCCTTGAAACCGAGGGTTGTAATTGTTGAATTGCTTTTGAAAGGAAATCCGTACTTAGTTGTGCGGGATTGGATGTAGGGTAACTCCGAACCAGTATAAAATCTGGTGTGTTCTTTCCTTTACTGCATTTACTTTATTTCTACATCTGTGTTTGATTCTGTGATTATATCTGTGTCTGAATATTGCGTACATTTGTGTACAAATCAACAATAACTCAAAACGATTTAGTAATTTCTTATAAACACTATTCACACCCCGCCCCTCTAGTGTTCATTCTAGCCTTAAGATCCATATTCCGCATTTCTTACATTTGGTATCGGAGCAAGGTTTTCAAAAGTTTCATAATCTGAATTTTGAAAAGTTTTCTAAATGGCTACCAACACTGGTACTGTTTCTAACACTAGTTTATTTGTAGAAGGTCGGTCTACTGTCAGACCACCACTTTTTGATGGCAGTAACTATGCATATTAGGCATGTAGGATGAAAATATATTTACAATCTGTAGGATTAGACACTTGGAATATCACACAGAATGAATATTCTGAACCCACAACTGACTTTGCATAGTGGACCACTGAGCAAAAGACTGTTGCACAAAATAATTCTAAAGCAATGAATATTCTGTTTTGTTCACTTGATAGGAATGAATTTAATAGAGTGACAGTTTGTAAGTCTGCATATGAAATCTGGAAAACTTTGCAAGTTACTCATGAAGGAACAAGCAAAGTTTAACAGACCAAAATTTCCATGCTCACAAATCAGTTTCAGTTATTTAAAATGAATACTAATGAGTCTATTTCAGATATGTATAGTCGATTTCAGGATATTGTGCATTCTTTAATATCCTTGGGAAAGGAATTTTCGGAAGAAGATCAAGTCAGAAATTTTTTAAATTCTCTCACTTCAGAATGGCATCAAAAGACACTTGCAATTGAAGAGGCAAATGACATTAGTACCTTAAAGATAGAAGAATTGATTGGAAATCTAATGTCGTTTGAAGTCTAAATGATCAGAAGAAGAGAAAGTAAAGCATCTGAAAAGAAATCAATAGCATTCAATGCATTAACCGACGGATCAAACTCAAACAGTGATAATGATGAAGAGATAGCATTTATGACCAGGAATTTTCGGAAATTCCTGAAATACAGAAAGATGAATAATCTCAAGAGAAACAACTATAAGAATTCTGGAAATCAAAATGCAGTGCCAAACAATGTCAAATGTTTCAACTGTGATGAACTAGGCCATATCAAAAGAGACTGTCGTATCCAGAAAGGCAGAATCTTCCTATAAACAATGATTCAGTAAAGAAACGGAAGCATGCATTTACTACTACTCTAGATGACTCAGACTCGTCCTCAAGCGATGATGATCAGAAGACAGATAACTCAAATTTGTGTTTCACGGTAGTTCACGACTTCAACAAATTCAAGGAAACGGACTCAGAAAAAGGTACACATTTACAATACAATTGATTGAAATTGCATGCTTAGAATTAGATGATTGATTGCTTGATTGATTGATTTTGAATTGGTGTGTTGATTGAATTTTAAATTTATTTTTTATTATTTTATTATTATTATAATTTTAATATAATTTTATTTTTATTATTTTTTAATAATATAATAATATTTTTTGGAATATACTATAATTCTAATAATATTCCAGATATATATATAGACATTAAAATAATAAGTATATATATATATTAGAATACTTAGGAAAAATAAATCATAGAAATTCACAGGCACATGTCGACATGGTCCCTACCATGATGTCGACATGGGTACAAATTTTGAAATTCAAAATTTGAATTCAAATGCTTGAATTTCCCTCCACCTTTTCACTTCATTCAATACTCTTAAAAGGCATCTTTTGACCAGAGAACATGTCTTTTAAAAATCTATTTATTCACTATCTTTTATCACAACTTTTCACTTTCATTTTCAAATTCAAACTCTCTCTTCAAAACTCCAAGCTCTCTACTTTCTACTTTAATGACTTCTTCAAGCAACCCCTCCACCATGAGACTTTCTAAAAACTTGAAAGAGCAACTCCTCAATAATCCAGAGGCAATAAAAGCATACATCAATTATGCTAACTATGGAAAAGTCTATCCCGGAAAGTTTGCTATTTTTCAAGATTTTGCTTCTTATGAAATTGATACTCTTTTTGCAAACAATCAAATTCTTAGTCTTGTTGATTCTTCTCAAAATGATTTTGTTTATTACCCAAATCTTGTTAAAATTTTCTATGCAAATCTCAATCGAGAATTTTATGAAGGAAATGATAATGAAATTTGGAGTAGTGTCAAAGGCACTAAAATTGTTTTGAATTGTGATCTTTTGGGTACCATTCTCAATTGCAAAAGCACGGGAATGGATCTTTCTAGTTTTCAAATCGATGAACAAGATCGTGAGACATTTCATCATATTTTTGAAGAAGATAAAAACTTTGAATTTAAAAACTGAAACTTTCGTCTTAAAGCAAGAATTGTCAATCTTCTTTTACAACATACTTTGACCCCAAGATCGGGAAATTTTAACAATCCTACTTCAAAAGTGTGCAAAGCACTTTTTGCTATCTTCGGAAATTATGATATCAATTGGGCGCAAGTTATTTTGGATGAACTTTGTCCTAAAATTTTGAAATGGGAGAAAACACTTTATATCATGGAATTTACCTTACTCGGATTTTCAACTATTTTGGAGTAAATTTCAAAGGAGAAGAATTTATTTCAAGAAAAGTTTTTAATATCTCAAACATTTCTCTCATGAAAATCCCATATGTTTATCAACCTTATGAGACTCTTGCCGAAAAGGAAGAGCGTTTGGCTCATGAAGAAATGGAAGAGGAGGAAGAGGAAGAAGAAGAAGAAGGGGATGAAATGGAAATAGAAGAAGAAGAAGAAGAAGATGGTGAAACATCCCTAGAAAGTATTGAATATCCCTCCAATCCTACCAACAAAACCCTTCTCAAAAACCAAAAGATTATTATTGAGAATCAACGGGTTCTTAAAAGATCCGTTGGTAAGAAGTTGGACAAAATATCATCCAAGATGAACAAGTTTTTCTCCAAATTCAGCAAGAAACTTGGATTATATTCATCTTCATCATCCTCTAACTAGTTCTATATTTTCATATCATGTCGAATTAGTTTAAGTTTGTTTTAATTTGAGTGTTTAATCATTGTATCACTCTTCTATGCAATGAAATTGAATTTCCTTTCTGTTATCTAGCTTATCTTATCTCTTGAATAAATGTTAGTATATTATATAAATTTATATACACACAATTATTCACAAAATCAAAATTACCATAAAATTTCACTGCCTTATGTCGACATACCCTCTATGACCATGTCGACATGTACTGGTCAGAAATGACACTTCATTTTGAATTTGAAATTTGAATAACTACCATATGTCTATTCATTTCAAACGAATTTCTACACCTATATATACCCATTTTTTCCAGAATTCATTACTGAATATTATTTCTTATCTATTCTATCTCTCATTCTTCTCACAATTTCAAAAATGGCTAATCCAATTCATAACTTATCCGAGAATCTTGAAGAAACTCTTAATTCATTCAAGAATATTCTCTCGTTCATTCTTCGTAACCAATGACACTTAGAATTGAGTCAAATGCAGATGATCAAGAAGCAAGAAAAGCATTTCAAGGCAATTCGATGGATGATTTCTTTCCTGCACAAGGATGATAACGAAGCACATCCTCCTGTCTCTCTCACAAATGACAATGAAAATTGGGATGCCATCAAAGCAGACCCTATTTTCGGAGAAGAAGGATGGGTGGAAGTTCCTCGTAACGTTTAATTTGATTGCTTTATTTAATTTGATTACTTTTTTTGAATTGATTGCTTTGATTGAAATTGTTTGTTTTGATTAATTTGATTGACACTTGGTGTGGATTGATGAATGTATAAATATACATTGATATATTTATAATCGTTGATTGAATATCATGTCTATAAGTATAGTTATTTCTTAATATACTCTATTATATAGTTTATTAATGCAGGTACTTGAGTACAAGAATGAGGGGGAGTTATATAGTTTGGAGTTAGTTTGTTTTTGTTGATGACAAAGGGGGAGAAATATAAAATAGGAGAGTTAGGTACAGATTAAGGGTGAGTTATTAGGATAGAAGTAATATTTTATAAACAAAGGTTGTCATCATCAAAAAGAGGGAGATTGTTAGTCCATGAGTTGATGGTTTTGATGACAACAACCTTAGAATAAGATTATAAAATATAAATACTAACATTATAGTTTAGATATATATGTATATGCAGGATTTAATCATGCAGGTACCAAGAATGAAGACTGTACAGTATAGAGATTCAAGATATCAAGATTGAAGACTCATGAGTATCAAGAATATCAAGATTATCAAGAGTTCAAGATTTCAAGATAAGTATTGTGTCTAGAATTATGTTCAAACTTCACAATAGCACTGAAATCTTCACTCCATTTTTCTTTTGGGATGGAACCCATTTCTACCTTTTTAGTGGCTTACAAACCCACGACAACTAGCTTACAAACCTACGATAAGTGGTTTACAAACCCACGAACATCCTGGTTTTGTACAAATTCTCGAGTCCTGATATGATGAGATATTCTGCAGGAAGAAGCTTACAAAACTCCTTCAAAATGATTTTCAAAACTACTTCAAAATGATTTTCAAAACTGCTTTTCAAATGTTTTAGCCTTAAAAATTATCTTTTCAAATAATTTTCAAAAAGATGTTTTGGTCTTAAAATATTCTTTGTTTTTGTTTTTAATAAACTCTTGTTTTAAACTTCGTTTGTTTTAAACTATCTTTTAATTATAATATATTTATACTTAGATTTAAATATAAAATTATAGTAAAATTTTATATATATTATTCTCTATATTTATCTATGTATTTTATCTATAGTCAAGTATATTTATAAAGTTTAAATAGTTTTTAATATAAGATAAAGGTTATTTTCAAAGAAAATCAAATCTTCAAAAAATGCTTTGGGATGTCGACATGCCCTAGTACCCTATGTCGACATAGTGACAGTTAGATTCAAAAATTTGAATTTCAAAAGAAGTGTCTATTCGCCATAACCTTTCACGAATGGACATGGCTGTTGTTCTTCTATAAATAGGGGTTAGTTTCAACGAATTATATATATCAGATTTTCTGGTTTTTAACTTCTCTTCTTCTTCCACATTTTCTTATTCAAAATCCTATCATCACTCTGCCGAAATCAACATTGAATCTAACTAGATCATCTCTGGTTTGATTCTCTATCACTATCTCAACAAGATCCCAGTGCTATTCAGAGTTATAGGCTTCTTTGTAATCTATCTAGCGAGAAAAGGTGTGATTGTAGCCTTGGAAATCAATCAAGCAAGAAAAGGTGTGATTGTAGCCTTGGAAATCAATTGGGTGAACTTGTTGCCCCGGAAATCAGGTATCTCTACCCAGAGGATTGTGATTCTGGAGGGTGTACCTCGTAGCCTTGAAACCGAGGGTTGTAATTGTTGAATTGCTTTTGAAAGGAAATCCGTACTTAGTTGTGCGAGACTGGATGTAGGGTAACTCCGAACCAGTATAAAATCCGGTGTGTTCTTTCCTTTACTGTATTTACTTTATTTCTGCATCTGTGTTTGATTCTGTGATTATATCTGTGTCTGAATATTGCATACATTTGTGTACAAATCAACAATAACTCAAAAAGATTTAGTAATTTCTTATAAACACTATTCACCCCCCCCTCTAGTGTTCATTCTAGCCTTAAGATCCATATTCCGCATTCCTCACAAAATATACATCTCATCTTCGAGGATGAGGCATCCTGTAACGGCCGGGAGATTTTCGACCCCGAAAATCAACACTAATACATCCACTGTATAGAGTTTCGAACAATCGAGTGCCGGAAATCCCAAACTGTTAGGGTTAAGAAGAAAAAGAGATAGAATAAGAACAGAAAACAACAGCACAGAATCCAACAATCGTAGCGGAACAGTCAACAAATAAATCTGGACAGTTATAATAACTTATCCTCAACTACCGTCTATACAGTCCATAATACATAGCGGAATCTAGTCAATACGTCTCTGCCCTCTAGCTCATCTCCTGAGCCTCGAACGTCCTAACCTGAAAATCTGTAATACTCGGTCTGACCCGAGCATTACAATAAAGTAACACCCGAGTCAGGCTGGAAACCAGCGTGAGTAAACCCATTTAATTTGAAATACTTAAGTTATACAAATCTAAACAAGGGTAACTCGTACAACACGACGAGTTTCTATCTGATTATAACCAAGCACTTTTACGGAAATCCATTGATAATATAATAATGCCCAAATACAGTTGCTTATTTGAAATGGTTAATTTTTTGTCAAATAAATCCAATTCCAGTTTGTCAAACTCAACAACCAACCCATAAAGGTTCGGAGTGATTTTAATTTCGAAATGGTTCCGGATAATACTGATATCTGATCCCGATCTCTTCGAGTCCAAGTAACAAATTTTAAAAGGGTAAATTGTTTAAATAAACAATTTATTACTTAGGGTGACAATATCATTTGTGGTAACTTGTTACAGATGTCTTATTTCAATTAAAACGTATCATTACTTTAGTCTCACTACTTAAATTTGATAACAACGTTGACCCAATTAACGATCTAAAATCAATATCCAAACGATTTACTCATTGTTTTTAATTCACTTTGATTAACCGTGTTCATTTATATTTAAAACCAAATTAATTTCAATTTAAAGGACTTATAAACAATTTATTTTTGGTTCATTAAAATCAAGAAATACAATAAATAGCCAAGTCTTAATTTTATTTATTTAGGATTAAATAAACTAATAATCTAATTAATTACTCACCTTAATTTTTATAAATTTATTAAATTTAACCTTAACCGAAATAATTTTTAAACTTAAAATTTGGAACGGCGAAACTCGGTGCCAGGATAAGTCCAAATTCCTTTCTTTCCTTTTACCTTTTCTTTTATTTTTTTCTTCTTTTCTTTTCTTTTCTTCTTTTCTTTTTTTTCCTTTTTTTCCCGGCCCACTCTTCTTTTCCCCGGCCCATTCCTATTCCTTCCTCTTCCCATTACCTTTCTTCCTCCTCTGTTCTTCTTTCTTTCTTGACATGCACACTATGTCACGGTGCACGTGCACACCTTCCTCTGGCCGAACAATCCACCGCCGAATGATCTCGCAGGTCACCCCGAACCCTGTGTTACCTCCGTCCACCCCGAACCTCCGATCTACCCCTCGTCCAAAATTTCGACAACGAAACCCAAAAGGATCAAAGCCCAATCACCACCAAACCCCTCACCACGGCCACCAGTGACCACGGTCATCCCCCAAACCCTGCCTGGAACATCTCCGAGACCACCTCTGCCTATTCCCCTCCTACCACACGCCCACCTCGTCGTCTCGTCAACGCCATCGCCTCGAACCTCCAACTCACCCAAAGTCCCACCCGAAACCCTACTATCACCTAGGCCTGATTACCAAGGCCACTAGAAATCACTCCGCTATTTTTCCTAGCATCACCATCACCCAAACATCCCCTCTCCACCAACGCCGAGCCACCCCGTTATCTCAGGCGCCCAATTTCGACAAAAAACCCATTTCCGTTCATCTCTTCGATTCTCCCTTCACAAGACACTAAATATTCCCAAATTTTCTTCAAAAATCATATTTTTCAACCTTGAGTCCAACCATATAAGTCATTCGTTAATTTATGATGTTTGATTTCGTGCATTAAAAAGTAGCCTACTGTAAACCTGACCTTCTTCCCCCCCATACTCCATGATAATGAACTCACCCGATTTTTACCATGATATCTACTCAAAAACGATTACTTTTGTTTTTGAAACTACAACCTAAAATTGGTTGGATCAAGAGATTTTTGGGTTTTTAAAGTTGCAAAGTGGCAACCTTCCAAAAAAACAAAACAGAGGTGAGTTATGTGTTACAGTGAGTTTCCCATGTGTGCAACTTGTCCAACCCTCATGTATATGGCACACAACTGATTAACACATGCTTACTAGATACAAGTTTTCCTATAAATTTCAATTTATATGAACATACAAGAGTTGCAGTACCAAGGACTATATTCATTATATTTTTTTCCTTTAAGTTACATGTTGTATTTCCCTACCTATATACATTCCAGGTTCATATGCAACTTACATTCGATTTTTTTCCATAAATCAAAATTTAAGCTGGAAACCTAGTTATATGAGAGTATATATATATTCAACAGGATTGTGTTACTCACCGTAAAAACTGACAATCACTTTAAAGCTTGTTTTTAAATCCCTTGCTCCAACTTTGAGTACTCAACTTCTTCTTTTGTTTTGTTCTATTTTCTGATGGCATCTTTTTTTTATATAGATCATGGACAAGTATGAACAATAACAAGCTCGGCCTGTACATATATAGAGAGAGGATGGAAGTGCATAATGCAGTATAGGGTGGCTGCCTATTCATGAGTGTACATGCTTCTTTTCACACCTTTATTTATTTTCTTTTCTTTTGTTTTATGGATCATTAGATATTATGTGAGATGATTTGATTTATTATGAGAGATTTGATATTATATGACTTGATTTAATGTTTTGTGTGTTTGAAATGATATGTATTCATGATGTTGTCCCCTTTTGTGTTTACAATTATCTTTATATGAATTGATATATGTATATATATATATATATCCTTTTGTATGTATATATATATATGCATAATTATGTAATTTATTCTATTTTACTTGCATCATCACTATTTAATATATATATATATATATTTATACACACACACACACATTTCCATATGCTTATTTACATACATAGTTACATATACATATATGTATACATATACTCATGCATATTTTATCAATATATATTTACATATATATTACTTCCTATGGACATACATACATATACTTGTATATTTATATACCTACATATGTATTTTCACACATCATAAAGCTTTGTATATATATTGACATGCATACATTCTTGGATATTTTATCTTAATTTTTAATGGTGGGGTTTTTTCTATATTTATCTATAAAGTTTATCATAACTAGAATGTTATAACTTAAGTTTGAATATAGTTTTTGAATCAATTTTATATGTATTCAGGTATTTAAATATCAGAAAATTTATTTATTCGACTAATAAAATTCAATATTTCAATAATAAAATCAGTTAATCACCAAATATTTGATGGCCAAAAATCCGAGTCGTTACATTCCTCCCCCCTTTAGAACTTTTCGTCCTAAAAAAGGAATGAAGCGAGAATTTTAAATTTTGATGTTTATTATTAGTTAAAACATTTTTTTAAACATTTAACCCTTTACTCTTTTATTTTAAAATTTTAAAACACTTTTAAAACAACATAACATTACCAAACTAGCTTTATATAAAAATATTTTTCATAACTCGATGTCCAAACAAGTCCATCCTTATTCTCACAGAAATTTAGTCATACGTTGATCAGGCACAGGACTGAGAATCTATAAGTACTTAGTAGACCCGTTTTAACACCTAGTGAAAATACGTGAAAAAACCTTTTGCGAGAATACTATGGAAATCATCACCCCCTCAATGGGTTGTAGTTAGCATGATGATTGCGTCGCCATCCCGGCGAAATCCATAAGAAAACTGTAGGCATCCGCACCTCTCGACTTTCGCCATGGAAACTGCACAGATCGCAGCTACACCTAGGGTTGCGTTGCTATCACAGCAAAACCTGTGTAACTATAGGCATCGGCACCCCTCGAATTAAGCTGCCAAACGAAAATTTACCACATAGATCGCAGACTACACAAAGTGATGTCACTGTTCCAGTGGAACCAGTGTAGACTGTAGGCACTCAATGCCACACGAATTACGCTATGGAACCAAACCACATAGATCGCAATCTACCGATGTTACGTCGCTATCCCAGCGAAATTAAACGTAGATTGTAGGCAATCACTACCACTCGACTTACGCTATGGAACGGCGATAGATCGCAGTTACACCAGAGTTACGTTGCCGTCACAGCATAACCCCAATGTAACTGTAGGCATCAGCACTACACGAATTACGCTACCCCAAACACAATCCTCAGGAACTATGGTTTTGTCCGAACGTCCTATGGGATCCAAATTTAGAACCCCCCTTAGGGCTCAAAGCAGAACCACCCAGTCGATCCCCTACTATAAGTTTCAACTCTAAATGGGAGCGCCTTTTTCCCCATAGCATTTTCAAAACATTTCATACTATACACATATAGTACCTTTCAAATCATACTCTTTATATGTATCACGTATAAATCCCATTTACACAAAATTGATATCTTCAAAATCGATAATTCTCAAACTTGGCTTTCCAAATTCCCAAAATTTTCTTTTTACTAAAATCAAAAGCCTTTAAAATCAATGAGTTCCAAAACCCTTTCAGTTCCACTCTCATATACATAAAAATCATTTATATATATATATATATAATTATCCTTTCAACTTGAATAATTTTCGGATCACTTCATACTTATATAAATTCCACTTTATATTTAAATACCCTTTAAAGATTATTTCCTCCGGTTATACTTTCAATAAGGGGAGTTTTTTATATATAACCAATATATATAACCTCACTAATGCCAAATCAAATTTTCAAGTTCGATTTCCTTTTCAAAGTCATTTGTCACTTTACTTATTTCTTGCAAAGTAAGTTCCCAGTTATAGTGACTATTTACTCTTTACTTTTATCACCATATATTTCTCAAAATATACTCTTTCACTTCAAATCATTTTTGCTTCAATATCCGATTTTTTTTTCACTACAAAACCGCTTAAATTTCCATTTGGGTTATAACTTCAATTTATCCCAATTCGTATTTAAATCCATGATTTAAATATAACCAATTTTCACTTTGACCAGTTTGAATTTAGGAAATAGTTTGAATAGTTTTAAAATAGTTAAATAGTTAATATAAGATGGTTTGAGTTTTTAAAAAGAAAGGTTTGTATAGTAAATAGCTGGGAAAATCAAATAGTTTGAATATTTAAGAAAATAAATTTAAGACAGTTTATATTAAAGTAATTTATTTGAAAATAGTTTCAAGGTCAAACTGATTCAGTTCTCAAACTACACTTCAACCAATTTCAATTTCCATTCCCTTTTAAATTGATTCAATCCAGATTCCAGTTCGAATTAGCTTCGATTCTCATTCTAATTCAAATCAATTCCCATTTTGAATTTGAATTAATTCAACTTCGATTACAATTTCAATTAATTCAATTTAATTTCACCTTTGAATTAATTCCAATTCCATTCTAAATTTTCAACCATCATGATTTATATAAATTTTGGTTCGGTTTCCAAAATGTTGATTTAATCACTTAAATCAAATTAACCTTTAACATTTAATTTAACAACCCAAGTCTTTAAGATAATTAAATTCTGAGCCCAATTTCCAAGTATTTATTTTAAATTACCTTTACTTAAACTTATTTTAAGGTTCGATTGAGAGTTCAAATCTTTTTAGAGTAATTTAATCTTCGGAATCCAATTTATTACCCGGTTATAACTTCAAACTTTGAAACCCAATTTACAGTTTTATATATTGTCAATAACAAAAGGATGGTAGTAGGATATGTCAAGGTAAATAATCCTCCAAATTATCTAAAGCACCAATCAATAGCATTCATTACCAATTTCCAAAATTCAAAACCTGTTTTTATTTCAAAAGCTGTTCGAAATTATTCATACACAACCTCTTATCAAATCCATACTTTTCTTTCCAATTTAATCCATTTAACTTCCCTAAGTTAAATCTTAATTTCACCTTGAAATTTCCCATTTTAGATTATAAGCTCAAAACTTATTTGACTTGCCCCGAGTAAATTCCAATTCGTTCAATTCATTTAATCTTACTCAATTTAAATTTCCCATTCAAATTTAAATTTCTTATCAATATCCCTTCCCACTTATAAGTTCTAAAACTTATTTCTCTTTGGGTTATACATCTCATTCCAAGGAGGTTTTCAGAATTCAACTCCCAATATTTATTTCAAGTCAACTTTGAATCATATATATCCACATATATATACACATTTACCCTTTCACATATCAAACCACACTTTACATTTTAAACCATTCTTTGTTTTTAATTCAACACAAATTCCTTCATAATTTCAAAACAACTCTTGTTTTTAAATAAAGATTTCCATATCAAGGTATATTCTAATAATATTATTTACTATTTCCTTCAACACTTTTGAAACAGTTTTCAAAATTTCTCTGGGACCTAGATTCCAAATTTCACAATTTAAATCCATCTTAATTTATAAGTCATGTCTATATAATTTTACTTCCTTAAAACATTCCATAATGTTTTATCATTGTTTATTCTGTAATAAACATCCTTTTATTAAGACATAATAACCAATTTATGGCAAAAATCGGTATTATCGTATCTAGAAACCAAACACACCAATTTTTCACACTAATTTCCTGGGAGATTATTTCTTTGAAATATAATCAGGGTAAATTTATTTCATGACAAAACACTTTGTAAAACACTTCTGCAATTTTCGGAATTTAAATTCTGGTTTGAGTCCACCTTTAACTTAACTTATTTGTTTAATCCACTCTTATCAAATTTCTATTTGGTTATATACATATTTAACCACTTAAATCTTATAATCTTATCTGATTATAATAAATATAACCAATCACCTTAATATACTATAATAATTTACAAAAATTATTTCTTTATATGTCAAAATTATTTAAAAATCATTTTTAAAATCATTATATAAGAATAACAAGTACGCCCTCAGATAATACTCTCAACTCATTCTAGGGTTCTACTGACCCCATCTCTAATGAGTAATCCCCCACCAAAGCCAAGGTTCTCGCTTAACCTTCTGCTCTGATACCACATGCAACGGCTGGAAGATTTTCGACCCCGAAAATCGACACTAATACATCCAATGTATAGAGTGCCGAACAATCGAGTGCCGGAAATCCCAGACTGTTAGGGTTAAGAAGAAAAACAGATAGAATAAGAACATAAAACAACAGCACAGAATCTCACAATCGCAGCGGAACAAAATATAATATACAATAGCAACATTTTATACAATAAAAGCTGTAACTAATCAGTGCACATATACAAGATATCAGAGTACAACCATCAACAAATAAATCTGGACAGTTACAATAACTTGTCCTCAACTACCGTCTATACAGTCCATAATACATAGCGGAATCTAGTCAATACGTCTCTGCCCTCCAGCTCATCTCCTGAGCCCCGAACGTCCTAACCTGAAAATCTGTAATACTCGGTCTGACCCGAGCATTACAATAAAGTAACACCCGAGTCGGGCAGGAAACCAGCGTGAGTAAACCCATATAATTTGAAATACTTAAGTTATACAAATCTTTTGAAACAAGGGTAACTCGTACAACACGACGAGTTTCTATCTGATTATAACCAAACACTTTTACGGAAATCCATTGATATTATAATAATGTCCAAACACAGTTGCTTATTTGAAATGGTTAATTTTTTGTCAAATAAATCCAATTCCAATTTGTCAAACTCAACAACCAACCCATAAAGGTTCGGAGTGATTTTAATTTCGAAATGGTTCCGGATAATACTGATATCTAATCCCGGTCTCTTCGAGTCCAAGTAACAAATTTTAAAAGGGTAAATTGTTTAAATAAACAATTTATTACTTAGGGTGACAATATCATTTGTGGTAACTTGTTACAGATGTCATATTTCAATTAAAATGTATCATTACTTTAGTCTCACTATTTAAATTTGAAAACAAAGATCCTACAGAATTAAGCACAGATAAAGATCGTTGACCCAATTAACGATCTAAAATCAATATCCAAATGATTTACTCATGGTTTTTAATTCACTTTGATTAACCGTATTCATTTATATTTAAAACCAAATTAATTTCAATTTAAAGGACTTATAAACAATTTATTTTTGGTTAATTAAAATCAAGAAATACAATAAATAGCCATGTTTTAATTTTATTTACTTAGGATTAAATAAACTAATAATCTAATTAATTACTCACCTTAATTATTATAAATTAATTAAATTTAACCTTACCCGAAATAATTTTTAAACTTAATATTTGGAACGGCGAAACTCGGTGCAAGGATAAGTCCAAATTCCTTTCTTTCCTTTTACCTTTTATTTTATTTTTTTCTTCTTTTCTTTTCTTCTTTTCTTTTCTTCTTTTCTTTTTTTTCCTTTTTTTTCCGGCCCACTCTTCTTTTCCCCGTCCCATTCCTATTCCTTCCTCTTCCCGTAACCTTTCTTCCTCCTCTGTTCTTCTTTCTTTCTTGACCTGCACACTATGTCACGGTGCACGTGCACACCTTCCTCTAGCCGAACAACCTGCCGCCGATCAATCCCGCAGGTCACCTCGGACCTCGTGTTACCTCCGTCCACCCCGAACCTCCGATCTACCCCGCGTCCAAAATTTCGACAATGATACCCAAAAGGATCAAAGACCAATCACCACCAAACCCCTTACCATGGCCACCAGTGACCACGGTCATCCCCCAAACCTTGCTTGGAACATCGCCAAGACCACCTCTACCTATTCCCCTCCTACCGCACACCCACCTCGTCGTCTCGTCAACGCCATCACCTCGAACCTCCAACTCACCCAAAATCCCACCTGAAACCCTACTATCACCTAGTCCTGATTACCGGGGCCACTAGAAATCACTCCGCTATTTTTCCTAGCATCCCCATCACCCAAACATCCCTCTCGACCAACACCAAGCCACCCCGTTATCTCGGCCGCCCAATTTCGACGAAAACCCCAATTCTGTTCATCTCTTCGATTCTCCCTTCACAAGACACTAAATATTCCCAAATTTTCTTCAAAAATCCTATTTTCAACCTTGAGTCCAACCATATAAGTCATTCGTTAATTTATGATGTTTGATTTCATGCATTAAAAAGTAGCCTACTATAAACCTGACCTTCTTCCCCCCATACTCCATGATAATGAACGAACCCGATTTTTACCATGATATCTACTCAAAAACGATTACTTTTGTTTTTGAAACTACAACCTAAAATTGATTTGGATCAAGAGATTTTTGGGCTTTTTAAAGTTGCAAAGTGGCAACCTTCCAAAAAAAGCAAAACAGAGGTGAGTTATGTGTTACAGTGAGTTTCCCAGGTGTGCAACTTGTCCAACCCTTATGTATGTGGCACACAACTGATTAACACATGCTTACTAGATACAAGTTTTCCTATAAATTTCAAGATCTATATGAACATACAAGAGTTGCAGTACCAAGGACTATATTCATTATATTTTTTCCTTTAAGTTACAGGTTGTATTTCCCTACCTATATGCATTCCAGGTTCATATGCAACTTACATTCATTTTTTTCCCATAAATCAAAATTTAAGTTGGAAACCTAGTTATGTGAGAGTATATATATATTCAACAAGATTGTGTTACTCACCGTAAAAACTGACGATCACTTTGAAGCTTGTTTTTAAATCCCTTGCTCCAACTTTGAGTACTCAGCTTCTTCTTTTGTTTAGTTCTATTTTCTGATGGAATCTTTTTTTTATAGATCATGGACAAGTATGAACAAGAACAGGCTCGGCCTGTACGTATATAGAGAGAGGATGGAAGTGTATAATGTAGTATAGGGTGGCTGCTTATTCATGAGTGTACAGGCTTCTTTTGACACCTTTATTTATTTTCTTTTCTTTTGTTTTATGGATCATTAGATATTATGTGAGATGATTTGATTTATTATGAGAGATTTGATATTATATGACTTGATTTAATGTTTTGTGTGGTTGAAATGATATGTATTCATGATGTTGTCTCCTTTTGTGTTTACAATTATCTTTATATGAATTGATATATGTATATATATATATCCTTTTGTATGTATATATATACATAGTTATGTAATTTATCCTATTTTACTTGCATCATCACTATTTAATATATATACACATTTGCTTGTATATTGTTATCGTGCACATATATACTTACCTCCTACATGTTTCCATATGCTTATATACATACATAGTTGCATATACATATATGTATACATATACTCATGCATATTTTATCAATATATATTTACATATATATTACTTTCTATGGACATACATACATATACTTGTATATTATATACCTACATATGTATTTTCACACATCATAAAGCTTTGTATATATATTTACATACATACATTCTTGGATATTTTATCTTAATTTTAATGGTGGGGTTTTTTCTATATTTTTCTATAAAGTTTATCATAACTAGAATGTTATAACTTAAGTTTGAATATAGTTTTTGAATCAATTTTATATGTATTCAGATATTTAAATATCAGAAAATTTATTTATTCGACTAATAAAATTCAATATTTCAATAATAAAATCAGTTAATCACCTAATATTCGATGGCCAAAAATCCGGGTCGTTACACTTCCCGTTGGGAAAAAATATAAAGTACGATATGTAATCCGAGATGTGTACCTTTTATTATATTAGCAAGCATATATAATCAATAAAATCCAAAAGCGAGCTCCAAATGTGAATCATACGCCATCTGCACCTACTAAACACTCAACAACCAATGAGAACAAGTATAGGAAAAGTAATATCAATATATAACATAGAATATACAATAGCTACATGCAAATGTAGAAAATGTAACAAGAGAAACCATCAAACAAATAATATCCATCCAATTAATTCATAACCATATCAATTTGCATTTTCCAACGTCAACATTTAATTTATTAAAGCCCGTACAATGTACATATATCATCCGTATGCAAAACTATACCCAATCGCTCGCTCGATCACACAATTTCACTTCCGAACTAGTATCGTTCATACGACCACTCTAATGCCAACTCAGATTCGGTTTATTAATTAGAAACCATCATTCTCCTTGCACAGTCATACACTATGATAAAGAATATCATAATTAACCAAAAATCCATATCCAGTGTTCGTCGTCAAGAATCGAGTGAAAAATCCCAACTCGGATCAATGTAAATCACCTCGAAATCGTATATTTGAATCTGGATCAAACATTTATGCGAATAAAATAATATACATACAACTTACGTATTTATTTCAATTGGTTTCTTATTATATCCTATTCTTTTTATTTACATTCATTTCATTTTTATACAACACTTCTTATCTTAATTTTCACTTTACAACTTAAGTTCATATTTATTTCTAGCAAACAACATTCCAAAACATATTTAATTCATCTTACAACTTAAGTTGAATTTCATTTTATAACTCAAGTTCATATCCATTTCACTAATTTATTTCATTAGTTTATTTCATTAATTCATTACAAATTAATTTCAATTTCATTTAACTTTGCTTAAATTAAATTCCATTTCAAAATTCATCTTATTTAACTTAAGTTAAATTTCATTTCATAATTCCATTTTCAAATTTACTTTTCTTAACATTTATATTAAACAAATTTTTAAAATTGGTTTTAACTAGCTAGTTCTCAAAATTTATAAGTTGTAAAACTTAGCTTCTTATGTTTTCAACAAAACACTTAGATAACAACATTTAGAATTTAAACACCTAGTGTTTGTTTATTATTCTCAAATCATTTTGAAATCTTATATGTTTAATTTCACTTTGGTTATATAAAACCATTTCTTAATTGTTTATCTTAGTTTACATTATAATAATAATAACTTTTATTAGAACACAAAAAAACAAACAACAAATGATAATAACCAAATATTATCATTCACTAACAACCAAACACACCAGATATAACTATAATAATTTTTGAAAAATTATTCCTTTATATACAAAATATAATCAAGGTAAAATTATTTGATTTACCCAATTTTAACACAATACTGTATCGGTTTGCCTTATTCAAGCATTTAGAAACCCCTATTGATAACGTGGCGTCCCAAATATCGACCAGAATTCATAAGCCACTCAATAGATAAATTAACACAATATAAAACATTTTCATAATCACCAAGAAATACGCGCTCATATACATAATACACTCAAACTCATTCTAGGGTATTACTAACCCTATCTATAATGAGAACCCAACCAAAGCCAAGGTGTTCGCACAAACTAAGCTCTGATATCACGTGTGACGAACCTAAATTTTCGATCCTCGAAAATCGACACTAATACAACCTCGATATTCACGTGCTGCAAACTCAAGTGCTGGAAAACCGATTGTTATGGGAAAGAAAGAAGAAAGAAGAAGAGAAGGAGAAACTAAAACAAACACAATATCTCACAATCGCAACGGAACAACATATAATATAATATCAATGAGCTTTACAAAAGAGAAACTGTAATATTTAATATACATACATCAATCAGAGTACAACAATCAAATCACAATCATCAACTTGAACAATTATAATAACATGTCCTCACAAATGATGATAATTTAAACAACAATGCAGTGGAAAATAAACATATACGTGGATACGACCTGAAGACCTCTAGCTCGTCTACTGAATCTCCAAAGCACCAAGTCTAAATTTGTAAATATGCTCGGTCTGACCCGAGCATTGAAAGAGAAGAACGCCCGGATCAGTGTAGCAAACCAGCGTGAGAAAACACATCTCAAATTTATTTTAAAGTTATAAAAACTTTCCTTTATCAAAACAAAAGTATCTCGTAAGACCACGATGCACATAAACACGGACGAGTTTTTACCTTACGATAACCAAAACATTTCATATCAAATCATCTGATATTATATTAGTGTCTAGTATACAAATAATATTAATCATAGCCAAAATTGTTACATTATTAAATTCCAGCATACTAGCCACAAAGTGGGTTCTGCAAAGAAAATGGCAGGCACGTAGTGGAGAATGGATTCCATACAAATGACAATGTAAGGGACTACCTTCCGTACAGTACACCTCTATAAAAATGTACATAGGGTCTAGATACTGAACGCCAAAACCAACACAGAACCGACATACCCCTTAACTGGATAGTACCGAATATGACATCACCCTGGTCATTCCCAACCTATCTGTGGCCACAGCATACACAACATACTTGACATATAGAGAGTAATCTAGAAAGGTGATGACCATATCCTTATGGGAGCAACCCACATAGCCCAGCCGCTTCTACCCCGTTTCTTTCATTTCCGAGTGATAAGGCTAGAGGTAACGATTACCTTTCACATAGCACATTCCACTTTGAATGCCACATTCCCATTCCATGATCACACAACTAATTTCTACAAACGTATAACTTCTGAGCTCGTACGTCTCAGGAAAGGGTGCTAAGCTAAGAGAAGTTGCCTTCTTCGCCACCAAACAGATGATACGTTCATAGAGATCAACCAATATAATTAGAAATGCAATGTCAGACATTCGTCCATACAAGTTGTCTAGGAACAGGACAAACCGAAGGCACTCTCCTACCATATCTTGTTGGGAATTACCTATAAACGCCCTAAAATCCACCCAGTTCAAACTGACAATAAACCACACATGTCCATCCCAAATTGAATGGAAAACCGGATCTTTATGGGAAAGAAAGAGCAGAGAAGAAGAGAAAAGAAGAAGAAGAAGAAGACAAAATAGAAGAAACTAAACAATTCTAGATCTCACAATCGCAGCGGAACAACATAAATATCATATCAATGATCTTTACAAAGCAGAAACTGTGATATAATATACATACATCAACCAGAGTACAACAATCAATCACTAATCATCAGCCTGGATAGTTATAATAACCCGTCTTTACAATTTCTGATAATTCAAACAATAATGCAGCGGAAAATAAACATATACGTGGAATACGACCTGAAGACTTCCATCTCGCCTGCTAAGCTCTAAAGCATCCAAATCTACATCTCTAAATATACTCGGTCTAACCCCAGCATTGAAAGGGAAGAATGCCTGGATCAGTCTGGTAAACCAGCGTAAGAAAACACATCTCAACTGAATTTATTTTAAAGTTATCAAAGCGTTCTTTTATCAAAAACAAAGGTATCTCGTAAGACGCGCCCACATATAAACACGGACGGGTTTTTATCTTACGATAACCAAAACATTTCATATCAAATCATGTTGTATTATACTAGTGTCTAGTATACAAATAATAATTAAAATAGCCGAAATTGTTACCATTATTAAATTCCAGCATACTAGGCTCTACAAACAAAATGGCAGGCATGTATTGGAGATTGGATTCCATACAAACGACAAGGTAAAGGACTACTTTCCGTACAGTACATCTCTAGAAAAATGCACCTAGGGTCCAAATGCTGAACGCCTAAACCAATACACAACCGACCTACCCCCTTCGTTGGATAGTATCGAATATGACATCACCCCGATCGTTTCCGACCTATCCGTGGCCACAGCATACAACACTCGAATATATAGGGTAATCTAGAAAGGTGATGACCATATCCTTATGGGTGTGACCCACATAGCCCTACCGCTTCTACCCTGTTTTTGTCATTTCCGGGTGATGAGGCATAAAGTCACAATTACCTTTCACATAGCACATTTCACTTTGAATGCCACATTGCCACTCCTTTGATCACTGTTGACTTTAACAAACATACAACCTTCGAGCTCGTACGTCTCAGAGAAGGGTGTTAAGCTAAGAGAAGTTGCCTTCTTCGCCACCAAACAGATGTACGTTTATAAAAGTCAATAAACGATCTAAAAATGCAATGTTAGACATCCATCCATACAAGTTGTCCAGGAACATGACAAACCGAAGGTACTCTCCTATCACATCCTGTCGAGAATTACCCTTAGAATTAGTAGCGAGAAGTCCTTGCATATCGAAGATTTTCATAAAGTAGCACTACTGCCACCATAAATATATAATATGGTAAGTTTCACCTCGAGGGACTAGTGGCAAGTAGCCCTGCATCATGAAGATCTCCGTCTTCAAAATCATAACCATAAACCTGCACTTTCGAATGCATATATCAGTCCGAAGTGGTTCTCGGATAAATCCGACCCCGGTCTCTCCGAACCAACAACGATAAAAAGGCCAATATTTGATAGTCGGTTATATAACAATCAAAGCAACAATAGTATCTAGCACAAAAGCAGTCACTAGGCCATTTAATTAATCTTTCATTAATTAAATCATTTTTCAAATATTTACTTCAAATTATATTTAGAAAGATATACCTTCAAAAACCATTTCAATCTTTCAATATTGGAAAAACAATTCCATATACTTATATCAATGGTATAAGTATATTCACAAACCATTCCACTTTCAACACTTAGAAAATATTTCTATATACTTAAATTCGTAATAAGTATATTTACAAATCATTTAAGGAAAGCTTCATATTTTCCAAAACACGCTTTATTGGGTCAAAACGAATGTTGTGAAAAACATCGTTACGACAACCCAAAAACATTAGTATATCCATGCCTTCCATACTTTCCCGAAAACATCCACTACAACAATAATGTTGAAACCTATGTTTTTGATACATATCACATTTCAAAACATTTTTCAAACTATTAAATTCCATTTGGAATTATTACTTCCCACAACATTACTTTAAAATGATAATTTACTTTTCAAAGCCATTAATTTCTTCAAAACATCATTTTCAAAACAATCCTTTAAAAGATTGTTAAACTCTTAAAAACTCGAATATAATTCCTTTATATAAAAATCCACATTTAAATCTCAACAAAAATCATTTCCCTATTTATAAAACTATGTTTGTAAATCTCCTTTCTATTTTATAAAACTTCTATTTTATAAAATCACTATATTTATAAATTCTATTTATAACTCATTCTTTTATAAAAACTTGTTTCACTATCAATATCCATTTATAAATCCATTTCTTTATAAATCTAATTTATTTATAAAAATTCATTTATAACATATTTCTTTATAAAATATATTTATTTATAAAAATTCATAAATCTATTTACCAAATAAACTTCAAATCCATTTATAAAATATTCAAACTTCGATTTTAAATCTATTCCTTTATTTATAAAATATCGATTTTAAAAATCCTTTATAAAATATTCAAAAATCTCCATATAAAAATATTTCTCCAAAACCATATTTTTTATAACATCAAAAATCATACTTTGTATTTATTCAAATACAAATTCATTCTTTTTTATAATTTAAAAATTATTAAAAACATATACTTCCAAAATCACTTGAAAAATCTTTTCAATTCAAAATCACTATTTTCTAGTATTTCAAAAAAATACTAAAATATGGTCCAGTGCTACCACAACACCAAATAAGCAAACAAATCCATGTCATCAATTATGGCATCCAGGCACATCATATATCAAAATATATGAAAATAAAATCAACAGTGTGAGGAATCCTGTTGGATCCCTCCAACATGTCCCCTTGCATCAAATACAGCATATAATCATATAAATAAAAATCAACTGCTTCGAGGCGGGATTCGTATACAAAGAGTCATCCGCTCATACACGGGAACGTATAATGTCTCATCCGCTCTGATAGGCGAGAATATATCAAAACCAACTAATAAATATAGTATATCATCTAAACAAAGATCAATCATCACAAATAATTTTATTTCCACTTATATAAAAATATAAGCAGGCTAGAGAGGTGAGTTTACTTATAAAAATGCCAGAAGTCACCTAAGCGCTCCGAATTGAATTGAAATTGAACGGTCGTTCAATTTAACTCAAAATTCCAACTAGCTTCGAATTCGTCCAATCCAACTCCATAGCATAGTGCTCGCTGATACGCATGCAACGCAACTTGTCGCGCTCGAAACAGACCTCGTACGAATAAGTTACGCATTATAAATCATTCGATAATTATTAAATTAATCAACTTAACTAAAATTTAAATAAAAATTAAACCTTTCTTTTAATTTTCATTCGTTCCCTCCTCTGGCCCGTGAACCATCTCCAGGCTTCGCCCTTTTTTTTATGTTTGAACGAGAATCGCGCGCGCACCTCCAAAAGACGCCACCGCCGCATGCTCCTCCACCGCCGATCGCCTGCGCGCGCCTGGCCTCGCGCCTCCCTCCTATGTGTGCGAGCGCAACGAACAAAGCTCGAAAATCCATTTTGTTGTGCACAAACGGAGGGGGATTTCACCACCACGGTCGACAATCCGTCGATCCAACCGTACAATAGCTTCATATTGCCATGTTCTACATTTTCTTAGTTGAAGTCGAAGGCTAATTTTGCTTCTAGTGGCTCCAATCGACAATGCCTATAGGATGAATTTAATTTAATGGCGGCTGAGTTATTAGGGTTTGCAAATGAGAAGAAGTGAGGGCTATTTATAGAAGATTTCGCAACACTATTCATCTGTGAAAATTCCAAACTCCAAACGAAGTGTGACGTATAGCGTTCCATATGTTATACCCCTATTCCGAACACAATGGAATATATATCGGAAGCTAATTCCATCATATACAGAAGATAGCTTTTCAAAATCGAATTATTTTAATTAAATTTCTTTAATTAATTTCTATGCGTTTCGAACTCGCACGATCAAACGATACGTCTAATCGACACGAAATTCGACAGCATACTATAATTCACTATTATGGATCCAATGAAACTGATTTCGTCGAAATCCGAGATAGTATCAAAAATGACTATTTTTACACGTTAATTGAAACATACAATTTCCAATTCCGTTTATTCACTTTTAAACTCAAATTAAAAGTTTACTAACTTCATTCTAATTTAAATAGAATTTAAATCAACTTTATAAATCATTTTCATTCATATTAAATCCAAGATTTAATTATTTAAACAATTTCAGATATTAAATTAAACAATTTAATTATCCAAACAATTCACTGTATTTGAAATATAAGTTATTTATCTTATAAAATTAACTTTTGTATATTTAAAATCAATTAAATATTCCAATTTTTGAATGACTGAAATTCTGGGTCATTACATTACCCTTAGAATTAGTAGCGAGAAGTCCTTGCATATCGTAGATTTTCATAACGAAGCACTACTGCCACCATAAATATATGATATGGTGAATTTCACCTCAAGGGACAAGTGGCAAGTAGCCCTGCATCATGAAGATCTCCGTCTTCAAAATCATCATCATAAACCTGCACTTTCGAACCATACATTGGTCTGAAATGGTTCTCGGATAAATCCGACCCCGGTCTCTCCGGACCAACAACGATAAATATGCCAAATTTGATAGTCGGTTATTTAATTATCAAAGCAACAAACAATATCTAGCACATAAGCAATCCCTAGACCCATTTAATTATTATTTTTATTAATTAAATCAATTTTCCAATATTTACTTCAAATTATCTTTTCAAAAGATATATCCTCAAAACCATTTTAATCTTTCGATATGGGAAAACATTTCCATATACTTTTATCAACGGTATAAGTATAATTAATAACACTACCATTTTGGAAACACGCCAAATAGATTTCTATAACCGTACAACTTTCGAGTTCATACACCTCAGAATGAATGTTAAGTATAAGAAGCAATGCTCCTATACCACCAAGCCTTTAGTACGATCATAAGAACCAATTCATATATTTCACAATGGAAGGTCAAAACACAATTTATTGGGTCAAAACGAATGTTGCGTAAAACATCGTTACGACTATCCAAAACACTAGTATAGAGATTTGATTATATATATATATATATATATATATATATATCCTATACACTATATAAAATATTTCCATTCACAAATCATTTACTATAACAAAAGTGTTATAGTCCATGCCTTCCATACTATGCCTTCCATACTTCCCAAGAAAACGTTTATTACAACAATAAATGTTGAAATCTATGTTTTCGATACTTATCACATTTTAAATCATTTTTCAAAACTATTAAATCCCATTTGGAATTATTACTTTCCAAAAACATTACTTTTAAATATTTTCACTTTAAAAACCATTAACTTCATCCAAAAATATTACTTTCGGAACATTCCTTTAAAAGATTATTTAACTCTTAAAAACTTGAATGCATTTCCTTTATATAAAAATCCATATTTAAATCTCAACATAAATAATTTCCATATTTATAAAACTATGTTTATAAATATCCTTTCTATTTTATAAAACTTCTATTTTATAAAATCTCTTTATTTATAAAATTCTATTTATAAATCATTCCCTTATAAAAACTCATTTTACTATCAAAATCCACTTATAAATCCATTTCTTTATAAGTCAAATTTATTTATCAAATCCATTTTAAAATATTTCTTTATAAATCTAATTTATTTATCAAATCAATTTATAAATCCGTTTCTTTATAAATCAAATTTATTTATAAAAACCATTTATAAAATATTTCTTTATAAATCTAATTTATTTATAAAATTCATTTATAAATCCATTTCTTTATAAATCAAATTTATTTATAAAATCCATTTATAAAATATTTCTTTATAAATCTAATTTATTTATAAAATCCATTTATATATCCATTTACCAAATAATTCAAATCCATTTACCAAATATTTATAAATTCTGATTATAATCTATTTCTTTATTTATAAAATCTCACTTTTATAAATCCTTTATATAAACTATTCAAAAATCTCTATTTAAAAATATTTCACAAAACTATACTTTTATAACATCAAAAATCATACTTTTTATTTATAAAATTATATTCATTCCTTTTAATAATTTTAAAATTATTAAAACATATATACTTCCAAATTCACTTTAAAAATCATTTCAATTCAAAATCATTATTTTATAGTATTTTAAAATACTAAAAATATGGCCCAACGCTACCATAGCACTAAATAAGCAAAACAATCCATGTCATCAAATATGGCATCCAACATATCATATATCAAAATATATGAAAAGTAAAATCAACAGTGTGAGAGATCCTGTTAGATCCCTCCAACATGTCCCCTTGCATCACATACAACATATAATCAAATAATATAAAAATCAACCGCTTCGAGGTGGGATTCGTATACAAAGGGTCATCCGCTCATACACGGGAACGTAATAGGGTCTCATCCGCTCCAATAGGCAGGAATATATATCCCTACCAACTAATAAATATAGCAATTCATCCAAACAGGCAACAAATAACATAAATATTCCCATTTATATAAAATATAAGCAGTTAGAGAGGTGAGTTAACTCACAGAAATTCCAGAAATAGCCTAAGCGCTCCGGTTTGAATTAAAGTTGAACGGTCATTCAATTTAACCCAAAATTCATACTAGCTCCGAATCCATCCAATCCAACTCCACAACGTAGTATTCGCTGATATAACGCAATGCAACTCATCGCGCTCGATTTGGAAAAAAGTTATGAATTAACGATCGTATGAAATAATTAAATTAAATTAACTTAATTAATTGAAACTTAAAACTTAAACCTTCCCTCTCGCGTTCATTCCAAGCACGCTCCTGTCTCTTTTTTCTTTTTTCCCCTTCGATCGCAACAAACCGAACGACGAGTCACCCCACCATCGCCCGTGCCGTCGCCATTGCCGCCTGCTGCCTCGCTACCCTGTCGCACGCGTGCCTGCATCGTGCCACCGTTTGCTGGCGGTGCAGCGAACTTCCATCATGAATCGCCGCCAACTCGTCACCAATTAGCTCGATCCAACCGATATATAAGCTCCTTTTGTCGAGACAAACAACTTTGATGTTGGGACCGAGGCTTGAAAGTGGACGGAGTGGCTCCGATGAAACATGGCTGTTAGATGAAAGGTTTAATGGTGGTTGAAGCTTTTAGGGTTAGGGTTTGGTTGTAAATGAAAGAAATGGATGGTCTTTTACAAAAAAATTTCACGGCACTACTCACCCATTAAAATTTTGAACTCCAAACGAAGCGTGCCGTCTGGCGTTCTGTATGTTATACCCCTATTCTGAACAAAATGGAATATATATCGAGAGCCAATTTCATCATATACAGAAATTAACTTTTCAAAATCAAATTATATTAATAATTCCATTAATTAATGTTTACGCATTTCGAACTCGCACGACCAAACGTTACGTCCGACCGCCACAAAATTCGACGGTATATAATAATTCACTATTACGAATCCAATGAAACTGGTTTCGTCAAAATCCAAGACAGTGCCCCAGAAGACTATTTTTCACGTTAACTAAAACAAGTAATTTCCACAATCAATTTAAATCACTTAAAATCCAATTTAGAAGTTTACTATCCTCCTTATTTAAATAGATTTGAAATCAACTTTCAAAATCATTTTTGTTCATATTAAATTCAAGATTCAATTATTTTCCAATTATTAAATTAAACAATTTAATTATCAAATAAATAACTATATTTGAAATATAAGGTAGTTAATTTACAGAATTAACTTTCAATATTTAAATCGATTAAATATTCTAAATTCAAATGACTGAAATTCTAGGTCGTTACAGCAAAAGTATTACTTATGAATAAGTTTCTACATTATGGAAAAATTTTACTTTTATGTTTCATAAGTTTGAATCTTATATTATTTGCTTCTAAATTTTTTATATAATTATATATTAATTGCCCATGGTGGTTCGATGTTTTTTCTCCTTCTTTTAGGGTATTTAATTTCAACACTATCCATGGTGGTTCAATGTTGCACAAAACGCACAAAGCTTACGAGCATGGTTTAGTAGTTGATATGTCTTATTCTAATTATACTAAAACATTTTAACTGTTGTTAAAAAATCGCTTCTTCTTTCTCTCTCTATCTTTTAGGGCGTTGGATTTCAAAATTACTTACGGTGGTTAAATGTTGTGTTAATGGTAAAAAAATTGCATGTATTGTTAGCAGCTGATATTGATTTATATCCCCACTTTTTATTTGTGAGTTGAGTGAATTGTAATTTTAGTACATAAAATTAAAAAAGTAATAGTTTCTTACATTAGTAGAAGGAGAATGGAAAGAGTTAATTTTCAAACTAAAAAGGTTTTATTGAGGGAAGAATCAAACAAAATATTCTCCTTTTATAGAATCTTATTAGAATTACTAAATTTTTATTTATATAATCTATCCTTCTTTTTTTTTCTTAATTTCCAATTCATGTACATTATTGCGCATAAAATTTGTCTTTTCATCTCTAAACCCTAAACCCTATATATTAAATTATGACTATGGAGGAAAAGTTATCTCAATCTTGATCTTACATTTCTCAATCATCGTTAAAATCTAAAATAGAAAAAATAACATGGGTACTAATTTCTTTCATTCTATTCAAGATTCTAATTATGTTTTTTAAGGAATTTTATTACCTTTTGTTTTGATTGAATATCAAATTAAGCTATGAGATTTTATACTAAATTAAGGTATAAGATTTTGAATGGTAGAAGGATATTATTAATATAAAGAGTTGTAACTTTATATAAAAATGACTATAGGTTTAGGGATTCTTTATTTGACAATTCGTTTTTTATATCATTAATTTTTTTACAAGATAATATGTCAAAAGAAATTGATTTGGTAATATAGCTAAATTGAGTGTATAAATCTAAATAATAGGTACCTATTTTTTCTAAGAAAAAAAGAAAAGGATATGTATTTTTTTCTTATTCTTTTTTGATAATATTACTTTTTTAGCAGATGATTATATAAGAACTATCTAATAAAAATAGGATTATTATTTGAGAAAATTAAGCATAATCTTTAATATTTGAGCCAAAATTGAATTAGTGTGAGTTGTCACTAATTTACATTCAATCAAACTAAATTTAAGGTATAAATGCAATTGATAAATTCATTAATAAATGCAATTAATATGGCACTAATGAGGTAATTAATGTCAAAATGAGTTACTTCTCCATTTATTTTGATTTAACTTGATCTTTTACAAAGTATTTTGAATAAACAAATTAAAATAAGTAAAAAATATTAACTTTGTATGTGAAAAAATGAATAATGCTTGATAAAATATACATTTAAGTTGGTTCAATAACCTTGATTTCCATAATACTATAAAAGACTAATTTGTTCATTCTTAAATTACCTTTTACATGGTGGATATATGTATGTATGTATGTGTGTGTGTATGTGTGTGTATGTATATAACTGAAAATATTATTTGATTATATTTTTATGCTTTGGGACATGTACACATGTGTTCATAAACTCAAATCATATTATATAACTGTAAAATAAAATACAAGGAATCGCTGTCAAGTCATTAATAAAATAACTAACTCTTCTCCTTCTAATTCTCTCATGATTGCATGTTTTCTTGGTCCACTCATTAATTATATTAAACTAAATTCTTCATATTCTAAATTCTTATCCAATCACTTCAAAATCATTATATATATTTTCACTTAAGTGTTTTCAAATTTAAAACTTTAAGAACTTGAATAATAATATTTCAACTACAAGTGTGTAGTTCATTCATCAAACAAATTTGTTATGCAAAAATTAATAATTTTAGATTCAAATTGAGCAATAACATGATAACATTCACATAACGAATAAAAGCTTTATAAAAATAATAACAAATTCAAATAACATCTTACTTGTGTAATGAAATTTATTTCACATACACAATCTTAACAAAAATTAAACCTCTAAATAAATACATAAATTCTATATTATATTCTACATTCTAGCCATGTTAAACCTTAGCTAGACATGGACATTCCTCAAAAACTCCAATACACCAAGCCTATTACTCACATACTTTTTCTTTTAGACTTTCATCTAAGATTAGGATGAATTTTATAATTTTTGAATATTGAATAACTTTCTTGATCCAATAATTGTTTTTTCTAATTCTTTTGTTGTTTATTTGATACTAATAAAGACAAAGAAGTAGTAAATGAGAAATGAGTGAAGGATCCAATTTAAGGATTCGAGAAGTCCTAGTGTTGTTATATTACATTTGTTTTGTTCTTTCATATTTTAATGTTTCCAACACTTTATATTGTAATATCAATCTTTGTATTGTAGTTTCACTTGGTGACTAGCAATATTAGTTTCCTTAGTAACTGAAATTGTGGGATATGAAACAATGCTTGGAAGAGTAAACTAGATAATTATGTATTATTATTGGATGCTTCTAAGATTTTTAGTTTTTTTTTGTAATATGTTTTATAACTCAATTTTTTTGAGTGTTTGACATTATTCCTTTTACGTCTACTGATCACGTAAACTAATTTATAATTTTTTTCCATTATTGTACAATGATAGCGTATGCGTGATGCAATTCTTTTTTATGTTTTTTATATGTGCGCATAGTCACTTGAATTGAGCCATTGTGTATGAGTTATTTTATACCTTATAGCTTAAAATTTAATGTGTGCATCTTCATAATTATTTATGGGGTATTACGTAATTATTTTAATCTTCTTTTATAGGTGCATAAATGTAGTTGTACAAACATACACACTGACATACAAATATGTTTTTTGGATAAATAATCTTGAATATGCAAAATATAAAGAATATTTAAATGTAAAATATACCTTGAAAATAATGGTTTTACTTGAGTTAATCATACAAAACATACTCAATCAGATATGCAAAAAATATAGTTGCAATCCGTGTGCGTAGCACAAGTTCGTACTAGTAATAAATAATGGTTCATATGTGGATAAGCTATCCATAAGATGCTTCTCTCATCTATAATAGCATAGAACTCTTCTCAGTTTTCTCCTACTTTTTCACCTTCAACTCCTTATAAATTATTTAAATAAATTCAATTATGTAATATTCATTAATTCATTAATAAATCCTTAAAAAACAATTCAATATACATACAAAATTCATATCAACATTAAAGGTTTTATTCATATATATATAAATATATGTGTGTGTATAATATGCATATATAATAATATATATTTGAACTAGGAAATTAACGATCCACCTTACATCTGAGTGTCGTATATCATCTTGATCTGTAATTCATCTATCTCGATAAATTTGTCATACATTGTGTGATAAAATTCTGTTTTTTAAATAATAATAATTAAAATATAAATATCATTTTTAATACGGCTGCCGTGTGGAAAACAAGCGTTAAAATATAAATATCATTTCTTTAGTACTAATAAGTAATAACGAAAGAAATCTTTTAAGTTTGCATCAGGAATCAAAACAAGTTGATGTGAAGAACGCAGTCTAGAATACTTTCGAACATACTCTTTTAGATCTCTCGTTCTCCTTCCAAAGTCTAAGTTTGCTGGTACCTGCGCCACCACCGGCACCTGGTTGAACGACCCACGTGATCCAACTGCGCCTGAACCAACCACGATCTTCTGCTTGGTAATTTTATTTTGTAGTGGAATTTTTGATAAAAACGTAGACATGATAATTCAGGGAAAAAATGTATGCAAACCAAACAGACTCTCGCTCTCTAATCATCCCGTGGTCATCACAGAACCAAAACTTGTAATGAAAGAAGGAAATGAAACCAGTCAACAAATTATAGAGCAATGAAAGCTACACGGAGAATTAACCAAACCCTGTCCCAATCACAGTCGAAAGGTTAGATCTTCTAATTATAACATCAATTAACCAATTTCAAATGAATTCTTTTTTTTTCTTCCAAAAAATATGTTTGTTTTGTTCCGTGCATAGATTTTGAACGTGGTGATGGGTTGGAAAGTGAAGAAAAAACTGTGCAAGATCCTTTTAAAGTTATTTGCGGAAGGGGTTTTGTCAGATTGGTTCTTGTTTTGGGGATTGTATGTATGTTGCTGACTCTCATTACAGGTAATGATAATTGCAATTTGATTCATTTTATGTTGTTAAAAATGAGTTTGAATTTCGATGAATATGTCATATATTACTATTGAATTTATTTGCACCATAAAGCTAGATGAGAGGTCTATATATGAGTGATACTGATTCACTCTTTGTGTGCTGTTAGAAGTTGGAATGATTCAGACTTAGGATATCCAATCGATGCTTCGTTGGGATTTTGCCAAGTTCTTTGCTTGTAGTAGCTTTGCTGAATCAGGAATTGACAATAATTGATGGGGAATTTGTGCATAAATAGCATCCTAGTTGAATTTGTGCTTGTTACATTATCCCAAAGCAAGATTCATAAAATATTTTTATCCTTGAGTTATGTTTTTGGACATTAGATTTCTTTTATGTGTAGTGCGAGATATGAGTTTGTTCCATGAGTTATTAACTTAAGATAATGATATGTCAGGCCTATGTTGCCTGTTACGCGGATCGATTCAGTATGCGGAATGAAAACAAGAATGGAAAACGTTAATGCTGGGAAATGCTATACATTAGGGGTAGGCTTCATCAGAATGTTTTTTTGGAATGGAATACACTTGGCCGGAATGTGAAATGTTTTTAATAATGTTCTTATTACACACAAATATGTATAATATTGTTATACATGGTAAATGGATGAACATAAAGTAGAAACATTTTAGTATAAATAAACATACCATACTGTCTATTTCCAATTAGTTATAAATTATAACTTCTAGCTATTGAAGTCAAGCAAAATTAGAAAATGTTCAAATGTTGTGAAAAAAGAGAAGAGTAGATGAGTATAAATGTAGAGCTATAAACGTATGCAGTTTACATTATTATGGTAGCCGAAAGTTGAAATAAAGTAGAAAACGAGATTGTTGGTCTTCGCAAGACTAATTTGAAATTCTTTTTCATTATTTGTTTATATTTTCCATAAAAAAATTATTATTGCTTGATGCATATTAATTTAATACACTTAAAATCTTTGAAATGGACTTTTCAGAAAGTTGGATTAAATGTTTCAGAAAGTTGGATTAAACATTTTGGAACATCAAAATCTATCAAATCGTATGCCCACAACATTTCGGAACACATGTACCAAAACGTAATACGATAATCAAAGTGTGAATTGTGGTAACAGTGTCAAGCTTGTTGAGATTTTGATCCGTATTTGTTTATCTGGCACAACTAATGTTAAATGGCAATGAAAAATTTCGTGTAGAATTAGCTTAAATCGGTTGTGGAACAATGTTGTATGGTTTAAATCAACTGTTTAGCAATTTGAGGGAATATAATTACCATAGGTAGTGTACACAAAATGGACATGTGTCCATCAATAAACTCTTAGATGAATTTTTTTGGATCAGGTGAAGCAAAATATTATATAAAGGGATAACGAGGAGGTAGAAATCATCTTGGACATAATAGATTGATTTAGAAAGATGGATTTCAGTAAAACTCTTTTGCAAGACACATAGATGTTCTTTAAACAAATATTTAACTAAAATTGTGATTCATTTCTATCAGTTAATGCCCTTAGCTGATCTATGTAATGGTAGAGGGTGAAATTCCATTCATAATAGTCTCAAGCTTGGGTTTTATTTTTATACCAAAAAAGTGAAAAGCTATGAATACGATACATCAGTTATTTAGCAGAAGTAAAACACATATTAATTGAAGATTCATTCAGTTAATGCTAAATTTTCTATCAATTATTTAGCAGAAGTAAAGCACATATTAATTGAAGATTCATTCAGTTAATGCTAAATTTTTCAGAAATGACTTTTTACCTTTAAAAATTATTAAATTGTCATTGATGTTAAAAATCTTAAAATTCTACAATTGAATCCCATTTCAAGTCGGATCTCTCCTTCTACGATTGGATTTAAAATCCGATTCGTTTAGGAAAACCATTCACTTCAAATTGATATATTCACTATATTTATTTGGATCCACAATTCTAATTCTAATTATTTTCAAACAAATTAAATTGGAACGAGAGAGAAAATGAAATTTTAGGTTTAGATGTATAAGTTTAAACATAAAAATCCATTCCAAAGTATGTGCAAATGTTAAAATATGAATTTTTGAATCTACAATTTGTGATTTAAATCCCGTTTCGATTCAAAGTTTGGATGTTATGATATACGATTTGAATCTCATTTTGACAATCTTAAGTTGTTTTATAATATATCTGCTTTGAAATTGAAACCTTGAATATACAAAAACTAAGCTAACTTGAAACCTTGAATATGAAAAAAATACTTCCTTGCTCAAAACACCTCGTTAATATCATATAAAAAATTCAATCCTCAATTGTGAACCGTTGAAGAGAAATAACATATATTCACATTCATGATCACAACCGCCAAATAAACACATCAACATAAATAAGTGTTAAGCCATTATTCATAAATTAAGCACTCATAACTGAAGGAAAAAAATCATAACTTAAAATAAAAAAATCCGTTAACATTTTTAATTGTTAACCTTGAACTTCATTTATACCTTAGGACCTCCTCCTATTCAGACCAAACTTGGCATAATGTTTATTGTAAACTCCACAATATGTCTTGTATCTTTAAAAACGATTTCATATGCATATTTGTCTATATACAAGCCTACAACCTTATTAGTTGTCTTGCTTGTGCTAAACTGAAAAATGTACAATTTAAACCCCACTACTCTGCTGAACTCAAAATTAGACGAGGGGTATGTTTGTACAAAATGGTTGATATACAAGAGTTATTTGTGTATATATTGCAAACTCATTATCCCTCTTTTGTATACATACATACCAAGGTTTGAGGTACCGGCCGGTACATTGAAATTTCAGTGGTGCCGGATCGATATCGGCCAGTGATGATACGGAACCTAAGAGAAAACCCGGTTCTAGATTATATAATTAGAAAAAAAAACTAATTTGAATCTAAGCAGTACTTATCCCATCGACCTCAAATGTGAATTCGATGGTGAATTCGTGCTTGAATCTAGAAGGAACGATGAAGACGGCTTCACGTTTCAAGAGCTCGAAGATAACAAAGGCTAAGCGTCCATCAATTCTTTTCAAATTCAAGCTTCCAATAGTGTTGAAATTCATTTAAGCTTTATTCGAGCCTCAAGCATCTTAATTTGAGCTTTATTTAATCTTTATCCAGTAGTGACGAGCTTCATTTAAGCAGTTGGCTCTATTTATGTGCCATTTTTGCCCTAGTTTGGACGTTAGGAAGCAGGAGACTATATTTTTGGAGGGAGGAGGAATATGAGTTGAGTTTGATATGTTTTGTTATTGGGTTGGGTTATTGAGCTGCTTTATTCGTGTTCAAGCAGTCGAATTCATGTAGTAAGATTTTATAGTATTTGTTATTGATATAATAGTGTAGTTTGATGTTATTTTGTTTCTTTAAAGAATATGTTTTATAATTTTATTTATAATGCTTATTGTTACATTTTCATTATGAAATTTAAAACGAGACCGAATCGAAATTAAAATCAAAACTTCTGAGATTTTCGATATTTATCGAAACTAGTAAAATTTCGACCGCGATCGAAACCGAGTTCTCAAACCTTAGTACATACATATACACATGCTCACTTTCCACGAAAATACCATAGTTTCGTGCATAATGATAGCGACCACTAACTTGTATGTAAGAGGGGCAGGGGGTTTCAGCAAACCACTGCATTAGGGAAATGACCATCTCCCTCATAGCTACATGTCGGGACCTATCCCGAGTTTCTTAGGACCTGGGAGAATTAGCTCTCTTGAACGCTTTACCCAAACCTTGTTCCGAACAATTTTAGTGCTTTCATCCAAAAGCAAATAAAAAAGGCATTTTTGGAGGCAAAACTTCATGATTTTGAGTTTCATTCGTTCATCGAACACTCTGAGCTCCAACTATGTATGTATGTATGCATGTGTGTGTGTCAAAACTTAGTTTCTCTAGACATTTCACTAAATCTTGCAAGACGTATGATCACTTATATGAAACTAATATTTGTTTTGAATTAGGACATGTATTTTAGATGTATTATGGAATATCTAATCTCTTTTTGTGGCATCTCGCACTTTTGTTCTTGTGAAAAACAATGGGTGTGCCACAGGTCCACAAGTTTAAGAGAGCATGCATACATGTTCTTAATGTGTAGCAATGTAAAACAAATAATGTAACTTTTTTGCATGCCTTGTATATGAAACCCGACGAAGCAATGTTGGTATGCTTGAAGCTAATGTAACATATAAGTAAGCTATACATGAGTCCGTGGTTTGGTGAATGATAATAATGAATGAGTTTTAAGTGTGATTATTTATGTCATTTTTAGCTACAACAATAAAAAACACTTAATTATTGCAATACAAATGTTTTAAGAATCTTTCTTAGATGCACTTGACATTAAAGAAAGTTATGGTGACTTTAGCATGATTTTCATATTTGTGCTAATGAAAAGATTTTGATCATCTTTGTGTAAGCAATATATATTTCATTTCTCTTACTATCTATTGTACTAGTAGGTAACATGTGCGTTCCACTTAGTATTATTGTTAAATATGTAATATAGTTTTAAATATGTTATTAGAAACTAAAATTTGTTATCCAATGCATGCTGAATTTGTTAAGATAAATCTACTAACAAATCGATCTTATTTTTTTTGATATATAATTTTTGTTAGAAGATAATCAAGATATACAATTTTTGAACAAAAAACAAGTTTGTCATTTTTGTTCATATAATAAGCTAAATAATCTGTTATTTTTTCCTATTCAATACCGCAAATCAAACAAGTGAATATTAATTATTACATTAATTAATTTGATTGATTTAAAATTTATGACTTGTTGATATTTTTTTGATAACTATTTATTAAGAATTTTTTTTAAATTCGATGTCTCATGTTTGATACATTTGATTAGATAAACGGTTTATAGATTTGATTCCAATATTAGTGATAAACGAATCTAAAACTGAAAGTGTAAGAACGATGAATCAATATATTTTATGCTTTATGAAATTTTATAACAGATATCAAAGTATTCATCTAAAATGAAAGAATAATGAAATGAAAAATTATAACATAATTTTTAGCTATAAATAAAATAAAAGTTGAAAGTGGATTTTTTTGAAATGTGAAAAATTGTTTTTTTATTTTAGTTTTGCCTATTCCAGTTTTTAACTAACGATTTCATATTTCAATAGTCTCTCTTTGTGATAAAACTTCAAAAAACAAAAAAATCAAACATTTGTCTCAACAAAAAAGTTAATAACCATTAATTTATTATTTTTGATAATATAAATCTGTAAAAATAATTTTTGTAAATTTAAAAATGAAAAGAAGTGAAATGTAAACAGATATATTATCATATTTCATGACTCAGTGTAGTGTAATGAAAATTAACCTTGATATGGAAGAAAAAAAGAAGAAAAGAATAACAGTGTAAATATAATAACTTGAATGAGGACTTTAAATTAAGAGGGACTTCAGTGTATAATGGAAGTGAACCAAGAAAATAACCTTTTTAATATTTTATTATCGTTTGATAGATTTATGTATCTCTATATATATAATTAGATATTTAATTATATTAATTTGATTGATTTAAAACTTAAGATTAGTTAATATTTATGGATAAGTATTTATTTTGAGAAAAATTTGAATTTAATATCTCATGGTTGACGCATTTGAGTTGGTTAATGGTTTATAGATTTAATTTCAAATATTCATTGAGAAAGTGATAAACAGATCTAAAATTGAAAGTGTATTATAAGAAATATTATAACGAGGTGAATCAATATATTTTATGCATCATAAAATTTTGGGATAAATCCAAACAATATTCATTCAGAATGAAAACATGATTCAATGATTCAATGAAAATAATAGAATTAATATATATGTGTGTGTGTTTTCATTATTTTTTATGAGATTGAAAATTTATATAGACTTGAAAATATAAAATAGTAACGGTTAGAATCAATGAAAGACTCTTAAATTCTTCAATTTCACTATTATTTAATAGATGAAGTTTAATGTAGGCTTCTGTTTGTTAACAATATAACTACTTGTATACATTAATTGTGATTAGGCCTTCACTAATATTTTCCTATTCTTAGTTCTCGCTTCAATATAAAAAAGGTGAACACATTTGATTTTCTATGAACTCTCCTCTCTTTTGTGTCCAACTTAGCCGTTGATGTTTCAATAGTGAAAGGTTTACGTGTTTCTCTTTCTTATCTTGTTCAAGATATATGCACGCATTAAGCCATAATTGTTGTTAAAGTTTTGTATCTCGTTCAAGATCTCATTTTTGCACTTGCACAAAACGAAACATCAAATTTCATTCATATTTCGTTAAACACCCAGTTTTCTTCAATCAAAATCTGGATCATGTATCAATCCGAGATCTTGTTTGAAATTATGTATTTTCTTTTATACGACATTATCACTTTTTATATAAGGTTGAACAGAATTAACCTATCAAATCTTATTATTCAATAATTCTTCTATTCATGTTTTATTCTTTTTACATTGATAAGTCACAACAAATGACTTTGTGCTATTTTCTTTTTTCAATATTTAAATGGAAAAGATTCTGCACTTAAGTCCAAATTAATCTAGTTAGTATTCAAAAATGAAAAATCAATGTTCTCTTTCTTAGTACAACTATCTTTCTGTGCAAACCAAGTGTGTTATAATTTTTATTTTTACGTATTTAGATAACAATCATTATACATATTTTAAAAAATATCAGTTTTAAGCTCATAAGTTCCTATGTGATACCGCTGTATTTTGTTTTGGATTTTTTAAATCATCGAGTAGATTCATACTAATTTTTTCTTTGGTCCTTCAATAAATGATTCATTCTCATCAGAAATAACAGGAGGTAGAACCATTAATGATTAGGGCTCTTGCAGTAACAACTACTCCTATGATTTTGGAAAAACTGCCATCGAACCACTTTTATTGGTAAGCCAAAATAAAACCGTTACTGTTACCAGATTATCTGCATAAATACTGTTGATATACTGATAAATAAGTAATCTGCTACACTAGTATTGGTAAATTTCAGTTTTGTTTGAAAACTCAAAATATTTGGTGTATTTGATAATGTGATGGTGTTTTATTATACATTTCATCGTGTCACTTAATAAAAGATTTTGAAGTTATATAAATGGCTGAGAAAGATGAATTTTATTTTTATTACTCACCAACTTTACAAGCAAGTCGTTTTTACTTATATAATACTGAAAAACTAATTAGAAAAAAACAAAGAGGACCTGCTGGAAATATGACGTATACTAAAAATAAGGATTACCAAACCAAAAAAAATTCCACTAAAGACTTGGTCCATCGACCAATTATTCAACAACTTCTTTGACAAGGCACTAAGGCACTTTCAACAAATCTCCTTCTTGCCTTAGTTCCTGCAAACACCCAGTTTGTCTCTTAACAATTCAAATCTTGTTTTCTGTAAACCCTTTGTCAACACATCAGCAACTTGATCGTTGGTTTTGCAATAAACCAATTTAATTTCACCACTCTTTTGCTCTTCTCGCAAGTGATATAGCTTGATCTTGAAGTGTTTGGTTTTGCCATGAAAAACACAGTTCTTTGAAATTGCAATTGCAGCCTGATTGTCAACATTAATCACTGTTGGCTCATGTTGCTGCATATGCAAATCAGCAAGTAGTTTTCTAATCCAGATTGCTTGATTCACTGTGGCATTGGCTGCTACAAATTCTGCTTCAGCAGTGCTTTAAGCTATGACTTCTTGCTTCTTTGAACACTAAGAGAACACTCCTGATCCAAAACTGAAACAAAAACCTGTTGTACTTCTCATATCATCAAGAGATCCTGCCCAATCACCATCAGAAAAACCAACAAGCTTAAATTTCTGACAGCAAGTATAATTAATGTCATAATCTGTTGTTTCTTTAATATATCTCACTATTCTTTTGGCTGCTTGAAAGTGCATCTCACCGGCACAATGCATGAACCTCGAAAGCAAACTTACAACAAACATTATGTCAGGTCTAGTTGTTGTAAGATACATCAGACAACCAATCAAGCTCCTGTATTGACTTTCATCTATCTTTTTAGTCCCATCATCTTTGCTAAATTTCTCCTTTTGATTCATAGGCGTGTCGATATTCTTGCATTCTTCCATGCAAAACTTCTTGAGGATTTCTTTTGCATACTTCCCTTGGTTTACGAAGACTTTATGACCGACTTGTTTCACCTCCATGTCCAGAAAGTAAGACATCAAACCAAGATCTGTCATCTCAAATGCTTTAAGCATTTCGGCCTTGAAATCCTCCACTAAAATCTCATTATTTCCGGTCACAAGTAGGTCATCAACATAAATAGAAACTGCAAGTAAATTTCCACCTACCTTTTTAATGTATAATGTAGCTTCACTTGGACTTTTAACAAACTCAAGCCTTTGAAGACGTTCATCAATTCTGCTATACAATGCTCTTGGAGCCTGTTTAAAACCATACAAGGCCTTCTTCAACACATAGACTTTCTCCTCCCATCACTTTACTTTGAAGCCTTCAGGCTGCTCTACATAGATCTCCTCTTCAAGATAACCATTTAGAAAAGTTGATTTGACATCCAACTGAAATATCTTCCATGTATTTTGGGCAGCCAATGCGAGCAACATCCTTATTGTATCCAAGCGTGCTACCGGAGCAAAAGTTTCTGAGAAATCCACCCCAAATACTTGATTATACCCTTTTACCATCAATCTGGCCTTACGTTTGTTTATTGAACTATCAGCATTGAGTTTGGTCCTATAGACCCATTTTACTCCAATTATTTTCCTATCTTGTGTCCACCAACCGCCAAGTATCATTTTTTCCTATCATTCTAAGCTCCTCTTTCATTGCTACAATCCACTTGTTATCCTTTTCTGCTTCTTTAAATTCAGCTGGTTCAAAAATAGCAACATTGCTTCTTTCATATATCTCAGACAATGACCTCGTACCTCTAAATGGAACATCATCAATTTCATCACCAAGATTGTGTGGAACTTCCGGTACGTGCTTCTTGGCCGACTCCTCCCAGCTCCATTGTTTATCTTCCATAAACATCACATCTCTATTTACCAGAATTTTCCTGTTTTGAGGTTGGAAAATTCTGTAGGCTTTGCAAGAGTCATTGTAGCCTATGAATATTCCAGGTTCTGCTTTTTTGTCAAGCTTATCTCGTTTCACTTGTGGCACATAAGAGAAGCAAAGACAACCAAAGGTCTTTAGGTTCTGCAAGTTAGGCTTGTAACCGAACCAGGTTTCATAGGGCGTTTTTTTATCTAGAGCTCTTGTTGGTAGCCTATTAAGTAAGAATACCGCAGTGTTGGCAGCCTCTGTCCATAGTTTCTTTGGCAGTTCTTTTTCATGCAACATACATCTTGCCATCTCCATAATACTTATATTTTTCTCACCAACACCATTTTGTTGAGGAGTGTAAGGGGCTATAAATTGGTGTTCAATTCCAGCTTCTTCACAAAACCTTTCAAATGTTTCATTTGTATATTCTGTCTCATTGCCAGACCTTAGAGTTTGCGTCCTGCAACCACTTTGATTTTCCACCCAAGCTTTATATCTCCAAATGTGTTAGCAACCTCAGTTTTGGATTAAGAAAATAAATCCAGCAGTATCTGTTATAATCATCAATAAACACAATATGGTACTTACTGTCATTCAAGGATGGTGTTATTTGAGGTCCGTCGACATCCGTATGCAGTAGTGTAGCCTGTTTGTTGCTCTCCATGTTGTTTGAGGGAATGATTTTCTAGTTTGTTTTCCATATTGACAAGCAACACAATCATCTAGCTCATCTTCCAACAATGAAACTCCCTTCATCGGGTTGTTTTTAAGCATATACAGAACTCCAGCATGACGGAAATGGCCAAGCCTTTTGTGCCAAAGCTTGTGCAGCTAACAGTACTTGTGTAAGCCACTTGCTCCTTCTCCATTAGATTTAGAGCAAAGCTTTTCGCCCTCATCTTTATCTTAAACATATCAAAGCCTTTGGCATCTTTTATCCAGCACCATTTGTCTTCAAAAATAACTTTGAAGCCTTTTTCAATAAGCTGTCCAACACTAAATAGATTTTGATTGATGTTAGGCACATATAGAACATCACAAATGTACTTCAAACCTGACAACTTTCTATGGCCACTGTTCCTTTTCCCGGACCGAAAGAAATTCACCATTTCCAATTCTCACTTTGGAAGTAATTGTTGTATCAAGCTCCTTGAAGAGTTCTTGATCATTGGTCATATGATTCGTGCAACCGCTGTCAATCAACCAAGAATCGCTTGATGTATTGCTTGCTGAAAAACATGTTACGACAAACAAATGCTCATATTCATTTTCTTCGATACCAACCTTTGCTTCTTCATGTTATTGTGAGTCTTGTGACTTGCAAACCCGCTCTGTATGTCCTAGTTTGCCACATTTTCTGCATTTAATTTCAAGTCTCCACCAACATTTCTTTTGTGGATGACCTATCTTTTTGCAATGATGACAAACTAGATAGGTTTCATCTTTGTTTTTGTTATCATTGCCAGTCATTTTGTAGTTTTTCTTTTCTGTAGCTCCCCTGTATTTTCTGCCCTTGTTTGAAAGGCACCTTCCATCAACCTTTCTTCCCTCATCAACCGTCTTTGCTCTCGTGCCTGTAATGCGTTCACTAATTCTGCCAGGGAAATGCTTGACTAATCTTTAGTTTCTTCCAATGAAGAATTTTTTACTCATATCTCTCTAGCAATGAGACTAGAATTTTTTCATCAAAGAAATTCTTACCAAGCAACTGCCTTGTTAACAATGCTCAACAACTTATTGGAATACTCTTTGATGGTTTCAGTTTCCTTCATTTTCAGCATCTCGAACTCTCGAATCAAGTTGAGTATCGGCATGTTTTTGGTTCTCTCTTTGCCTTGGTATTCCTTCTTAAGGTAGTCTCATATAACTTTTGCCGATTCCAAGTTCATGATCCTTGTAAATATGGTAGTTGAAACCGCAGAAAATAGGCAAGCTTTGGCTTTGGACTTCCTCGTCTTCTTTTCCTTGTGATTCTTCATCCGAGCCACTGTGGGATTTGCAGGAAATGGCAACACCTCATAATCATCTTCTACAGCTTCCCAAAGGTCTAAGGCTTCGAGGTAGACGGTCATCCTAACCGCCCAAGCTTGATAGTTTTCGCCGTCAAAAATGGGTGGTGCCATGGAAAAATTTGTCTCTGTTCCCCTTCGTGAAAGTGGATATGATTCACTATGAATCACAGGTCCCTTAAGAAAAATTGCTTTGATACCAATTTGAAGTTAATATAAATGACCGAGAAAGATGAATTTTATTTTTATTGCTCACCAACTTTACAAGCAAGTCATTTCTACTTATATAATACTGAAAATCTAATTAGAAAAAAAACAAAGAGAACCTACTGAAAATACGACGTGTACTAAAAATTAGGAATAACAAAACAAAACAAAAAAATTCCACTAAAGACTTGGTCCATTGATCAATTTTCAGCAACTTCTTTGACAAGGCACTAAGGCACTTTCAACAGATGTATAAAAAACGCAATTAGTATCATTTGAATTGATTTCAATACTAAATCCGATCACATGCTTACTTTTCTTTTAAAAAATAGATCGATAAATTAAAAATATATATGTGGATTGGTAAATTACCGTCCCTGTATGTTTTTGAAAGAATATTAACGACGTGTACCAATAAAAATGTTAAATTACTGTTATTGTAACATTTGTATTAATACCCTGAAACTCATAAATGATAATCAGCTGAATGATATTGATATAGACAGTGATGTACCCAAAAACTAGACCGTAAGAGTGCCAATTAAACAGAAAATCCAATAATCTTGAATTAATTTATACAACAATATTTTTAAGTATCAATTAAGAATACATGATATTGAAATGAAACACACATATTATGGTTGTATGCATACCAAAGTGCATCGTTGGATATTTTGTACCAAAATAACCCTTCAGGAAGTGAAATACAACGAGTGTCATTGAAAATTAATTGAGATCGAATGATTTGATATGCGTACAATACAAAAAATTGTGTATTAATTCATACAACAATATTTTTAAGTGTCATTTAAGAATAAATGATATTAAAATGAAACACACATATTATGGAGTATGCGTACCAAGTGCGTCGTTGGATATTTTGTACCAAAATAACCCTTCAGGAAGTGAAATACAACAAGAGTGTCATTGAAAATTAATTGAAATCGGATGATCCGATATGCGTACAATACAAAAAATTGTGTATGTGGTGTTACTTGACGTCATTGGATATAACAAAACAATATGTATTTATGAAAGAAAAAACTATAAGGAGTCGTCGAAGAGTAATTTGGTTCAGATGTTCCGATGGTTGAGTGCATGCATACACGCTTTTGCCTTAAATTTGAATATTGACATGTGAAAAAGAAAAATCATAACATGGTTAAATGAGCATGACACATTTGATCTGGCTTCGTAACTGGACGTGGTAACGGGAAATTTAGTGTTATACTAATGCATTATCTAAGATAGTCTCAAGATGCACTTAAGATCCAAGATGTACCTCCGATTTACAGTCATCTCGCTTGAAATCTCCTCTGATACGAGATATCATATGTGAAAATTTCGGGATGGGACGTGATTGAAATCTGACATTTAATACCTTGGTTGTCGTGTATATTTGTAACACTGAATTAAGTTCAATTCCGAAGAAAAGAAAAATCTTATGTTCATTTTCCCTTTTGGTTATGGGCTATCAAGATGATATGAGTAGGGATCTACCTTTTTTTTCTTGTGGGGAAAAAATAAACTTATTATGCAAAACATGCCTATGTTTATGCACTAGTTTTGCCAGTCAAATAAAAACCAAACTGTCTTCATGAGTTTTTTGAACACAGGCGCTGTACAGCTCAGTTTACCAGAAGAGTTTGCAACTCCATTTATTTCCTCCTTCCTCCTCCACACCCTCCCCCCCCCCCCCTCCAAAACCATTTTTTTTTGCATTTTAATCATATGATTATCCATTATATAGTCGTGAGGATAAGTAGTTTTCAGTTTTCAACACATCATCATGTCTGTTATGATCTTAATGTTTATGAATAATGCATTTTATTCAATCTTAATTACTTTTTTTTTGCAGCATTTTATAGAACAGATAGCAAGATGTTTGTCATATTGGATTCAATCGGCCTTGCACCAAGACCACCACATCGTATGATTCAAAAAAAAACTGTGCTCTATTATTATTTATTGAATTTATTTTTCCCTCAAACTATTCTAACATTTATTTTAACATTTTTTTTACTGTTATAGGTTGTCCCATTCCTTTGGCAGATAATCCAGATTCTGTGGTCATTCCTGATAATACACCTGATATAATTCCCAAAGAATTATCCTATATATCTGTTGATGATAAAGCTAGTGCTGCGTCTCCTCCACTTTTTGGAGGGCATCAAACCTGGTCTCAAAGAGAGGAGAGCTTTAAACTAAATACAAGTATGAAGGTAAGAAACAAATACTTTGCCAGAAATAAATAAATACATACATATACATAGAAACACACACACGCATACACACACACATACGTATGTATGTATGTATGTATATGGGTGAGGGTCCGCTATACCTCTTTTTCGCTACATCTCATTCTACACCCTTACGGTTTTCGGTGCTACACTATTCAAATCAAATGAAACTTTGGGGTGTTCATTCTATACTATGAACATAATATCCAATAAAAAGAGATCATTTTGAAACTTCTAACAAGGTAAAAATGTCAAGTCGAATATTAACCGCTAAAACACTTATTTATACTTGTCAGTGAATAATTTTGAGTGCTGATAGTGTCACATTTGCATCTGCATCTGAAATCATTTTGGGATATTGGATATCCGCATTCGTGGATACGGACAGATATTGCATAATTATGCTATCTGCCGATGTCTATAAATCAAGAAACATAAATAAAAAATTTGGTTTAACATAATTTTTTCTTCCAATCCCATTATTATAGAAGTATGAAAAATAAACATATATGATGATAATAAATAGCGTTGAGCATTTAATATGTGTTAAATGCATATAATAGAAATTATTAATTTAATAAAACTATATATATATATATATATATATATATATCATTGTACTAAAATACACATAATATAAGTTATAATTTTGATAAAAACTGGACGGATAATTTTCGGATGCGGATGCCTTTGTTTCCGCATCCGTATTCATTTTTCAGGATATCAGATATTTATCTGCTTTTGGGATACAGATGCGAACGAATTTCAGATTTTTGGGTATCCATTGACAAACTTACACTTATTTCAACCGTTGATTTGAAACATGATTTTGAATATGTTAGGATCATTCAAATTAACCCAAATTTTGTAGAGATGATCTTGAGTTATGTGAAAACATATCGACAAAGTTTAGTTCAATTTCTAACCGATTAGGTTGAAAAATAAGAGGGGTGTAGATGAGGCGTAGTAGAGAGAGGTGTAGTGGAACCTATGTGTGCGCGCGCTCGCTCCCCTTGATTTTGAATACACGTTCCCATTTAAGTAATTATATTTTCCGACTCTGACTCACATATCATTAAATTGTATATTATTTTAACATCATTCTCTCTCTTTATGTTTTTTCTCCCTTTTAATGCGTACACAAGCAAATTTTGGATGAATTCATATAACTTTGAATATTAGAGGTGATAGGTGGATATTGATGAAGGTTTGTGAATGGCCATAGAAATATGTTTATGAAATAAAGGAAATATTGGAGTCAAGCTCTTTTACAAGCAACGCAGTTTATCCTTATGTGACTGATTTTGAACCCTTCACCCCAAGTTACTGCTGTTTTTCTGAACCCTGAGCAAACTTTAGTTTTGTTTTTGCAGCAGTATTTTGTTGACTCCAAATATCTTATGTGGACTCTGTAAAAAGCGTGAAATTATTCTGCATGTAAAGTTTTTGCATTGTACAAATATTTTTCGGTCTGAATTATATTTGTACAAATATTTTTCGTTGCACTGTCAGTAAATCAAATCTGTATGTAAAGGTTGTATATTCTGGTGAAAATTTAGTTGTTCTAAACTTATTTCAGTCTGAATTATTGGAGGAAATGCATCTTATATTCGACATTTAACAAGTTATTACATGCCTTTAAACATTTGATGTTTTGATTAGGGTTCGAGGAAATTCACTTAACATTTAACAAGTTAGTATTAAATGGTTTTGATTATTCAATGGTTTCTAGTATGTTGAATTTGATATACAAATTACCGTCTGTAAGCATTTTGATTGTTTAATTATGAATTGAATAATAATGTAAATTTTTAGTTCTGTAGGATAACTTTTTAGATTACTGTAACAAGTATGGTTAACAAATGTTTTTATATTAAAACTGCGATTTAAAATAAAAGTTACAAATTTTAAGTCATAAATGCAATACTAAAGTTGAAAACAATATTTTTTGACCATAAATAATAGAAACTCTAATTTTTTATATTCAAAATTAGATAATTTGACTCAGACAATATAGGCTTTAGACTACTGCATTTTTTAAATAAAAACCATAATTTTTCAAATACAAATACTTTCAAATACAAACAATTGTCCACATCTTGTTTATCGAATACGGATATTACCATTTATTTCCGGATATCCTAAAATAACAGCATCTTATTTTCTGGATGCGGGTACGGCTATGCACTTTTTAATATCTGAGGATAGAGGATACGGGTTCGGATATGGATTTTGATTTTCGGATACGGATACAACACTACCATTATCCATTTGCATCCGTTGACGATTCATGTTTGGCGAATATGACCGTTTAAAGGAGTTGCAAATCGAAGTGGTTAATCTGTTGGGTATAAATTGAGTATCATCTTCCCGTTTTGAAAAATGTCATGATTGCAGGTGCATTGTGGATTCATGAAAAATGGAGGTGGGGACATGGATGCTCTAGATGTAAAGTATGTAAAGAAATGTAGGTTTGTTGTTGCTTCTGGAATCTTTGATGGCTATGATACTCCTCATCAACCATCAAACATTAGCGCTCGCTCTAAAAAACTCTTTTGCTTTCTAATGGTGGTCGATGAAGTATCACTAAATTTTATTCAGCAAAATGTTAGCGTTAAACATGACTCATCAGGAGGGAAGTGGGTTGGGATTTGGCGTCTTGTAACTTTACACAATCCACCATATGACGAACCTAGAAGAAATGGAAAAGTTCCTAAGATATTAACACACAGACTATTTCCTCAAGCTCGATATACTATTTGGATCGATGGGAAAATGGAGTTAATCGTTGATCCTCTACTTATGCTTGAAAGGTGGGATCCTATTTAGTTTTTTCCATTCTTCTGCTGTATATTATTACAAACCACTTGAGGCAATATATAATTTGTATTTGTAGGTACCTTTGGCGGGGGAAGTACACCTTTGCAATTGCATGTCATAAACATCATAGAAGTATATACGAAGAGGGTGATGCAATCAAGAGAAGAAAGCGCTACGCTCGACCTTTAGTTGATCTACATATGAAAATTTACTACTCTGAGGGAATGAGACCCTGGAGCCCTATGAAGAGGACTATTAGTGGTCTGTGAAACTTAATCTATACCTATTCCAGTATCAGTTTATGCTTTATATCATGATATGGATGTATAGAAGAATCACATGTACTCACTAAATTGGTGTTAGCAATGCAGATGTACCTGAAGGTGCAATCATAATACGTGAGCACACGGCGCTGACAAACTTATTCAGCTGCCTATGGTTCAATGAAGTGAATATGTTCACGCCAAGAGATCAAATAAGCTTTGGCTATGTATTATACAGATTAGGGGATGCATTCAACTTCTTTATGTTTCCCAATTGCGAATACAATTCTTTATTCATTTTGCATCAGCACACAAGAGAACATTCATCTAAGGTCGAGTGGGTCAAATCTCTGGATGAATTTAAGGGCAATAAGACTGGATTAAAAGAGAGTAGAGGAGGGCTTGGGCTTTGGACACCTTACCCTGGAGATCTTAGCTCGGTTAAACTTCCAGATGTTAAAAGATCTTCTCCGGCTAGTAGAAAGTTATGAAATGTTGATTTTTTTTTACAGATTTTGAAAATTATTTCCCCTTGTATAAACCATCCAGATTATAAATGTAATATTTTGTTTGGTTTACGACTACTCTAACTCCTTGCATAAATTGCACATTGGCAGGTGAAAATTGTTATTATCTTGGTTCCAGCCTTCCTGGTTTTTGACTTCATTATCTGTACCTCCAGTGAAAAATTAATGACATGTTTGATATGTTGGACATGCCTTGTTTCGCATGACATGTTGATTGTGATCGTTTAGAGACTCAGGTTAAATATGTTGCTGCTTTAATGCCAGTAAACTGTTTTTAATTTAAGCACTTGTATGATACTTTATTCTGTACTGGTGATTTTGTTTAGTTCGGCATTTTTACGCTTTCATTTTTCATGGTTTTGGTCAAATTATGTAACTGAGTTGAAAGGAAGTTTTGTTAAAAAAAACATATTGGTATCCAGAGCGGTTATGGTAATGTTAACCATTATCGATACAAGAAAACTGTTACCATATCAATACTGTTGGTAAGTCAAAAATGACAATCAATACTTAACCGTTATCGATGGTAAACAACAAATACCGATAAATTGGTAAACCGTGGACTTGTAATGATAAATTTACCAATATATAAAGAGTCATTATAATCCTATTGCATTAAAATTTTAATAATGATAAAAAAGTAAATATTTTTTATTGATTCTAGCCCCACTAAAGTTTGTATAAATGGTTTGAATTATTTTAGTTATCATTGAAAATTTTATTGATTCATCATAAATTATTTACAATAACGTGAAACCATACTTTCACCAATCTTAAACTATCAAGATAGTAAAGCCAAAAAGAAATATCATCATAAGTAATACTATAAGAATCTTTTTAAAATCAAATAAATCTTCAGAAGTTTTCATAGTTGGGATTAATTAAAACAGTCAAAAAATAAAATTAGTATGATTGGTAAATTTGATGTTACCATTGGTTTGATATTTCTTTACCGTTTTATTTACCAACAATGATAAATTACCGTTACCATATCAATAACATTAGTATATCGATCTGCTCAATATTGATTACCAATTGCTTGGTATTGATATGGAATGGTAAAATTACCATTATCAAACCGACCTACTACCACTAATGTATGATTTCTTAATTTATTTCGCTTTGCGCTTCGAAAAGGGAATGCCTGCGCGCATACGCGCACACAAACACGCATGTGCGTGCACCGCGCGCGCGCGCGCACACACACACACATATATATATATATATATATATATATATATATATATATATATATGTGAGCAAGGATCGGCTACACCTCATTTTTCTCGATTTTTATCACAAGTCTCAATTTAATCAACAATACTTTCTATAGTATAGTGTAGTGGGAAGAGAGAGAAAAATATATTATTTAAATCGAAACTTGTGGAAATCAGGGGCGAAATAAAGGTATAGCGAAATAATAATTAATTAACTTTTAAAAACGGTGGAAATAGTTATTAATGGAGAACATCGCAACTCTGTCCAGAAAGATGCCAATTCCTCAATTATTAATAATTCAATTCAGCTACAGGAAACAAGGGCGACCAAGATTTGGGCGGAAGTAGTTAAAGATGAATTTTCTCAAACAGAAGACCTTCTTGCTATGCAATTCTATAAACCAAAGCAAACAGAGACTGGGTAGAGAGCAGCTATCACAGAAGACATTCTTAATCGTACAAAGGAGAAGTGGAAACAAAGTATAGCAGTCTTTGTTTTTTGGCCAGCATCTAAGTTTCACACAGTTTCAAAACTTCATTACACGAGTATGGAATCCAAAATTAGATTACAAAATCATTACAAAACCAAATGGTTTCTATGCAGTACAATTAAAGGTAGTCGAAGATTTTGACTGCATTCTAAAGGAAGGCTCAGACATTTATAATTCTAGAATTATTACTCCTAAAAAATGGACCCCAAGTATGGTATTTGACAAGGTGTACTTCAAATCTACCCCGTTTTGGATTAAACTACATGACTTTGATTTGGAAATCTGGGATCTGGAAGCTATGTGCGCATTGCAAGTGTTATTGGCACACCAATCAAAGTTGATAAGTTCATCGAAACTGCATAAAAAATGAATTACGCAAAATTATTAGTGGAAGTGGATTGTATGTCGACTTTTGATACTACTGTTGAAGTAGAGTTTCCCAATGGTCTGATTAAAACTATGCAGATATCGTATGATTATATACCCCCAACATGCATACATTGTTAGATTTTTGGACTTAGTTTCGTGCAATGTAAGTTTAAACCAACTCTAAAATGGGTACCGAAACAAAAATCTGAAGACAATGCAACCTCTACTATGTCTACCAAGCATGATGTACTTCAGCAAGACAGTGCACAAGGAAATAGACATGCAAACACAACTGATACACACTGCCCTCAAATGCAATCCCAACCAGAGTGTACTGCTATAAAGGGAGAAAATAGTAACAAAAAGGAAAACAGAAAGCACCTGAAAGTAAAAAAAAGCAACATCAGCAGAAGGCATCAAGTTATTCAATAAGTTTGATCTTCTACACCATCAGCAGAATGATGCATCCATAAGTAGCTACACAGCGCATTCTCCTCTATTACTCTATAGCAACAAGGAACTAAAACAAAATACACAACTGATCAACAACACATGCAGAAACACAATAGATAGATGCTGAGAATGAGGATTTTTTTGAACCAGCAATTGATGAATTTCATGAAACAGTTATAATAGAAAACTTGGTGGAAAATATACATGACCATGTACCAGAACGTCAAGATCAACAGTAGATCATTTATTGAAGACAATGCAGAGTACATCAAAGAAATTCAATCACAGTCTACTACAACTGGCAAACCAACCCAACCACCGGCTCCTCCTGAAAGAATAATTAGGAGAAAGGTAAAATTAAATGACCCTGGTTACATGGAATGTGAGAGGAATAAATGACCAAAGAAAAATGTCACACATCGTTCATTTCCTCCACAAGCACAAACCAAGCATATATGGTTTGTTGGGAAAAAAAATTAACAACTGAAAAGATATGCCTTTTTACTAATAAACTCCAAAGTTTTTGGAACACACAACAATGAGAACATTACAAAATGCAGAATTCTCATTGCATTTAATACAGAAATTTGGAGTTTATTAGAAATTAGTAAGAGTTCACAACATATTACTGCTATTGTTACTAACAAAAGGGATTTTCAAATGTTTTTTTTGGAAACAGATACTTTATTTACTAAAAAGGAAACATATACTTTCATGATATGCCTTGTCAAAACCTTACAATCCTCTAACCTAGATGTGTACTTTGCAAGAAAAAAGAGTACATATCATTTCTATATATTAACAATAAACACCACAGCGCATAAACCAAGCGGTTAAACAGATGGAGGAGTAAACAAACATTAATGCACACTCAAAACCATCCATAATAACAACTTGGAATAGTAAAAAAAAAAATCAAAGATACAATTCACAAGCCAAGGAAAATAAAATCCAAAGACAAAGCGACACGTGGTAACCAGAGAAGACTCTAGCAAAACACTGTCACACCGAACGAGGATGAGAAAATATCACAGAAAGGAGAGAGAAGGTAAAGCATTTCTCTCAAAAAGTAGATCTAGACTTCAAATGTCGAAGAAACTCAGAGTCCAAATCCGAAGACAACGCAAACAGACTAGGACAAGGGCACCGTTGCTAATTAACAAAGATCAGATAGGCTGAAGATCAGGGAGGTCGATGATGATCTTAAGGATCCATGACGATATTAAAGTTTGCAAAGATAAGTTTTATCTCTGGATTTATCGTTTGATTACATAATCTGTACTGCATAAGGATCTTAACATCTTGAATGATTAGTTTGAGTCGCACGGGAGCTGGCATTTCAATTCCTCTGAAGACCCTGTTGTTCCTCTCGCACCAGATATTCCAAATCAGGGAAGTGAAAGTAACATTGGTAATCTGATTGATTAAAGAGTGATTCTTCTGTCTTTGACATAGGCTATCCAAAATCTGATTTATATAGCAATTAGTATTGAGATTGATTTTGACTTTCTGCATTATACTATCCAGTAAACTGCTCGAATAAGGACATTTAAAAAAGAGATGATCTCTGTCTTCAGACTGATTTAAACATAGCACACACTTTTGATCTATATTTGAGTTCCATCTACTAACTCAATCCTTTGTATTCAATTTGTTAATTTGGCCATAAGTGCACAAATATACATCTTAGGAGCATACCCTTTGTCCCAAATAATCTTTGTCCAAGTATGATCTGCATGCTTGTTTATGAAATGATTCCATGCTGATTTCATTGTGAGTTGCCCATTGGTACTAGGAGTCCAATTCCAATAATCTTTTTCCATTTGAGAATGAATGGTTATATTGTGAATATATTGTTGATACTGTGTATGCACATATTCTGTGTGTTGTTTCCAATTGTTATTAGAGATTAGCACGGATATTTTTTTGTTACATCCACCTGTAATAGACATAGCATTCCAACCAGCTTTATCTATTAAAGATGATCCATTAAGCCATGGATTAAACCATAAATTAGTGTTGTCCCCATTAACAATATTCCTATTTATGAGCCCTTTGCACCACTGTCTTGCTCTAAGCAATGTTTTCCAAGTATAAGAAGCACTAGTGTCCATGGTAGCAGTCCAGAAGTTAACTTTTTACAGTTTTATTTTGTAACCATTTAGCCCAAAGAGAGTCACCCTGAATATATTTCCAGAGCAGATTTGCTGCCACTGCTTTAGAAATGTCTTCAATTTTTCTTATTCCAAAGTCACCTTCACTTTTTTGTTTTACACACATCTTCCTAACTCATTTTATGAGCTTTAGATTTCCATAGGAAGTTAGCACACAAATAATTGATTCTTTGAATAACTGTCAATGGGAATTGTGTGAACTGAAGCCAAAATTACAGCATAGAATATATGACAGTTTTTATTAATTCAGCCCTTCCATTGATATTTAGCATCTTACTGTGCCAATAGCGGAATTTTTTATTAATTTTGTCTATCAGCCATCCAAAATACCTTGTTCTTAATTTATTATTAGATAAAGGAATGCCCAAATAAATAATTGGCAGTCTTCCAATGCTGATATTTAGAATGACAGCTATTTGATGTTTGTTTGTAGCACTTTTACTAAAAAATAGAGTGGATTTTCTATTGTTTAATTCCAGCCTAGCTATGTTATTCAGATCTTGAAAAATATGCTTAGTACATTCGTGCACGGCGTACAATCGTGGTACGTATGCGAGTACGAGTCGATCCGCAGGGAAATAGTTAATTTTTAATACTCAATCAAATTAGCCCAAAGTTTTGAAGTTTGTTTTAAACTAGAAAATCGTAGAAAATAAGCTAGAGCAAAAGTGAATCAACACAAAATTCATTCGTATAAGGAGCAATTTAGAGGCAAATGCACTTCCAATCATTCGTATAAATCAACACAAAATTCACTTATAATCTCTCATTAAAATATCAAGTAGAAATGATAGATGTGCTTATTATAAGTATGATTTATTTATGCTATTAATTAGCACAACCTAATCATCAAACTCTAACACACCATTCAAACCCACTTATCAACACTCATGAAAATGAAATGAAAAATAAAAATAAATTCTATTTTAAGTATGATCTATTACTATGAATTAGTAACATAGACCATCAAATTTTGATTCTAGCTTAAATTTCATCATCAAAATCACTTAGGCAAATGATCAAATAGTTTATGTTTATATTGAGTTAAGCATAACCTTCTTGAGATGTCAACATAGGCTATCAAAATTCACTAAAAAAGAAACATAAACTACCATCATTCATAATTTCCATTAAGCACATAAGAGAGATCACAAATGAAATCATTATGTTAATTTAATATGCTTCATGAGAGCTTCATTACCCCTAAATTGAAGGGGTTTAGTTACTCATGTTTGAAAACATGTTAACATAAAATGATTTCAACATAAAATAAAAAGAAAATGAGAGCTAATTACAAAAAAAGAGCTAACAACTTGCATAAAATAAAACTAAACTAATTACAATAATAAAATCCAGGCTACCAATATGAAATAAAAGGAGCACAAAGTAAATAAGAGGGCATAGAATAAAAAAGCAATAAAAGTAAGCATGAAATAAAAATGCAAGAAGGTAAAGAGCAAGGCTAAGAAACCATTAAAGAAACATTTTATTTATCATTAATATGTGGCTACAATATTGCATGAAAAGAAAAAAAGATGATTACATGAAATATAAGGGGTATTTATACATGCTTAAAACCCTAATTCATATTTTAGGGGACTACCTAAAATGTCTTTGAAAAAGTGTAACCTCCAATTAATTATTAGAGAAATAATTAATCTCCACTAACATGCCTTTAAGCCTCCATTAACATGTGCATGTGCTTTTAATTATGGGCCATATGGTAGTGGGTACGTGGGCTCCTACATGTTGCATGGATTTTTTTATTTTCCTTTCTTCATCTGCCTTCAACATATGTGCATGCATTCATTCATGAAATTTCTTCATATTTGCACTTCATTTCCTATAAATAAAAATAAAAATATGCAAATAAATTTTCTCAAATTAAATCATACACAAAATTACCATTTTACCTCCCAAATGAAGATGAATGAATGATGATTTGAAAACAATTTAAATTTTGGTTTAAAAATATAAAATACCATAATATGCTCATTTATTTAAATAAAAGAAGATTGAATATGCGAGTAAAAATATACACTTTTACATGCATATCAAATAGCCCCACACTTATCTTTTATTCGTTCTCGAATAAACTAAAACTAAGGTAAATCCGTTTTCATAGGAAACATGATTGCATTGAGCGTATGCAACAAGCCGTTAAACCTCTAGGTATCCCCAGTAGGTCGAGTGTTGTCTCGTGAGGGTTTTCAACAGATACTACACATAAAATCCAAATGCGATATGCAGATTCTAATGCGTCTACATGATGAATTTACAAATGAAGAATTTACTTTTAAATTGACATGAGTAAGTTAAATACAAGTTTTGGTCATTATCACGAAATTTTAGTCCTTTTACTCATCAAAATTTCTAACAAAAAATAAGTTATCATCCCAATTAGACTCTAATTTGGCTAGTTATTTCGGTTGATAACATAGTGCAACTATGAAATGGATCCTTTAGTTGATTATCAAAGTTTTGCAAAGTGGTATTTTTATTCCTTTTGAATAACAAGTCGAATCAAATAAGTGAAAATAGTGCTTGGATTTCAATTGATTGCTCTCTCTATTTTGAAAAATATTAACATCATTATTATTTACACACCTAACTCAGATAAACTGAGGTCAGATATACCGATCATGTACTGCCTTTCGGACTTACGTGAGAAGAGTGCAGAGCGTGGCGAGTATACACACTTGCGTATGAACACATGACTCTAGGTGTTTGTTATTATTATTTTAAAATTTATTTACTTACACCTAACTCAGATAAATTGAGGCCAGATATACCGATCTTGCACTGCCTTTCGGACTTACGTGAGAAGAGTACAGAGCGTGGTGAGTGTACACACTTGCGTATGAACAAATGACTCTAGATGTTTATTATTATTATTCTAAAATTTATTTACATACACCTAACTCAGATAAACTGAGGCCAGATATACCGATCATGCACTGTCTTTCGGGTTTACGTGAGATGGGTATAGAGCATGACGAGTGTACACACTTACGTGTGAACATCTCAGTCTAGGTGTTTCTTATTTTTATAAGTACTTTTATTTTTCACAGAGAGTTATGCAAAATCATCTTAGCACCACTTAACTTAGAAGATCAAAAATGTTATCGCCTTTACTTTAAATCAACCTCTCTTTTAAACAAAGATTACAATTAGGACATACTTCATAATTATCACCTATGAACCTTCCTATATACTAGTTAAAACATAGTTACTTGTAATTAAACTTTTATTTTTATTTTTGTTGAGATAAGTAAATTTTCTAAAATTTCAATTTAATAACCAAAAACATATACTTTTCCTATAATGTTTCTTCAAAAGTAAATCAATATGCTAAAAAGAAAATTTGTTTCAGGATTTTTTTTCGTTTTTGGAAAGAAAATGCAAAAAATAAACCATGAAAAATCAAAATAAACATGAGACCTCCCCCCCACACTTGATTTTGACTGTGTCCCTATAGTCAATACATGATATAATGAGTGTAACGGAGAAAAATATGTACATATTTACAAGAGAGGGTTAAAATTTCTTACTAGACGTAGTGTGGCTCATGAAGAATCACGAGCTCCTCCTCTCGATCACTAGCCAACTCCAAGTAAGGTTTTAAACGATGACCATTGACTTTAAAAATCGAACAATCCCTATGGTTTTCTATTTCTATGACACCGTGTGGAAAAATAGTACGTACAATGTATGGTCCTGTCCACCTCGATTTTAACTCCCCAGGGAACAAATGAAATCGAGAGTCGTACAAAAAAACCTTTTGGTTTGACGAAAATGTTTTCCTTAGGATTGACTTATCATGAAATACTTTTGTTATTTCTTTGTAAATTTTCTCGTTTTCACACGCGTCGTTCCTAATCTCCTACAATTCATTGAGTTGCAATTTTCTGTTTTCGCCAGCTTTATGAAGATCAAAATTTATGTTCTTAATTGCCCACAACGCTTTATGTTCAAGTTCAACGAGAAAATGGCACGCTTTACCATATACAAGCCTAAATGGAGACATCCCAAGATTGATTTTATACGCAGTTCTGTAAGCCCAAAGCGCATCTGTTAATTTTTGTGACCAATATTTTCGATTTTTTTTTACATTTTTCTCCAAAATTTGTTTGATTTGGTGATTTGAAACTTCATTTTGGCCATAAGTTTGAGGATGATAAGGAGTGGATAATTTATGGGTTATCGAGTATTTCTTCATTGAAGTTTCAAATGAATGATTACAGAAATGGGTTCCATTGTCGCTTATTATTGTGCGAGGTGTTACAAACCTCGAAAAGATGTTTTCTTTTTTGAATCTCACAACAACTTTATGGTCATTTGTTTTACAAGGAATGGCTTCAACCCATTTAGAGACGTAAACAACAGCCAGAAGAATGTATAGATTTCCAAAAGAATTGGGAAATGGTCCCATAAAGTTAATACCCCAAACATCAAAGATTTCAATCATAAAAATAGGGTTCAAAGGCATCATGTTTCGTCGAGATATTTTTCCTAACATTTGGCAGCAATCACAAGTTTTATAGAACTCGAATGCATCTTTAAAAGCGCAGGCCAGTACAAACCACATTGAAGTGCCTTTTTCACTGTTTTCTTCGAGCCGAAGTGACCACCACAAGCTTGGTTATGAAAAAATGAAAGAACACTTTTGATTTTGCAATCCGGGATGCAACATCGAATGATTTGGTCGGAACAGTACTTAAACAAGTATGGATCATCCCAATAGAAGTACTTGACTTGGGAATGAAATTTATATTTATCTTGTTTCGACCAAAATGAATGAGTTTTCTTAGTGACTAAATAGTTTACTATGTCGGCATGCAATGGATCGATGGAAACAGAAAGAAGTTGTTCATCGGGAAAGTTCTTATTAATCGGTAAAGAAGATGGTGCGTTTGGAAGACGCGACAGATGATCAACAATGAAGTTGCCAGATCATTTTTTGTCTTTGATCGTAAGATCAAATTCTTAGAGTAAAACTATCCAACAGATCAAACAAGACTTAGCATCCTTTTTAGTGAAAAGGTACCTAAGAGCAGTGTGGTCAGTGTCAACAGTAATGTGTGAGCCAATCAAATAAGGTCGAAAACTTTTCAAGCGCAAAGACTACCGCTAGAAGCTCTTTTTCAGTGGTTGTGTAATTGAGTTGAGCATCGTTTAAAGTCATAATAGCGTAGAAAATGACATGAAGAATTTTGTTGATGTGTTGTCTGCAAAGTTAGAAGCGTCGCACATTATTTTGAAAGGAAGATCCCAATTTGGTGAGAAAATGATGGGAGCAGAAATGAGTTCATTTTGAGACGTTCGAAAGCAGAAACACAATCAGAATTAAAGTCAAATGAAACGTCTTTTCCAAGAAGAGTCGTCATAGGTCGAGTGATTTTACTAAAATCCTTCACAAAGCGTCGATAAAAACCAGCATGTCCAAGAAATGAATGAATGTCCTTGACATATTTGGGAATGGATAGATTCGCAACTACGTCAACTTTGGCTTTATCTACCTCGATGCCTTTGTTTGAAATGACATGCCCAAGGACAATGCCATGTTTGACCATGAAATGACATTTTCCTCAGTTTAACATTAAGTGTTTATCCTTGCATCGATTTAGAACCAACTCAAGATGGTGTAAACACTCGGAAAAAGAGTTTTCAAAGATGGAAAAATCGTCCATAAACACTTCAAGGAAGCGTTCGATCATGTCGGAAAAGATGCTGACCATGCATCTTTAGAAAGTAGTAGGAGCGTTACAAAGGCCAAATGGCATACGTCGATGCGCAAAGGTGCCAAAGGGACACGTGAAAATCATTTTCTCTTGATCTTCATGAGCAACTAGAATTTGGTTATAAATGGAATAACCATCAAGAAAGCAACAACATTCGTGGCCGGCTAATCGTTCAAGCATTTGGTTGATGAAAGGAAGAGCGAAGTGATCTTTACGTGTTGCAACATTTAATTTTCGATAATCAATGCGAACACGCCAACCCGTTTGAGCACGAGTTGGAATGAGTTCGTTATCGTTGTTCTTGATAACGGTAAGTCTAAACTTTTTAGGTACGACATGAATTGGGCTAACCCACGAATTATCAGAAATGGGGTATATGATCCCGTTATCGAGGAGTTTAAGAATTTCGTCTCGAACGGCATCCTTCATTTTTGGATTAAGCCTTTGTTGTGCGTCACGAACGGGCTTAGCATCATCAACTAAATGGATACGATGTTGAACAAGAGTGAGACTAATTCCCTTTATATCTGTAATCGACCATCCAATTGCCTCTTTGTTTTTCGACAGAATTGAAAGAAGGGAAGCTTCTTGATCAAGAGAAAGAGTTGAAGAAATTATGAGAGGAAACGTTTCGTTGTCACCTAAGTATGCGTACTTAAGGTGATCAGGAAGAGGTTTGAATTCCAACCTCGGGGGTTGCTCAATCAAAGAATTTGGTTGAAGTTCTGACTCAACAGTAAAGGGTTCAAACAGAAGCGCTTATCAATTTCATTAAGCTCATCTTGAAACAGTTGTTCGTATTTGGTCTAGGGTTCATGGTTTAGGTTAACTGTTTCGTTATCAAAATTCTCTTGAATGGAGCTAACTTCCAGAATTTGGTCACGTGGTTCGTTCGATTGGTTTTCAAGATTGAAAATGTTAAGATCCAAAGTCATGTTTCCAAAAGAAATTTTCATCGAACCGTTTCGACAATTGATTAGAGCATTTGAAGTAGCTAAGAAAGGTCGGCCTAAAATCAATGGAATTTGGCTCATCGGATTGTTCACGGGTTGTGTCTCTAAAACAATAAAATCGATGGGGAATATAAATTGACCAATTTTGATGAGTACGTCCTAGATTTCTCCCACGGGTTTCTTTATCGAACAATCGGCAAATTGAAGAGTTACTTTCGTCGGTTTTAGTTTACCCAAGCCAAGTTGTTGGTAAACTGAATAAGGAATCAAATTGACACTCGCACCCAAATCTAGTAAGCACTTATTAATCGTTTTGTCCCCTATCGTGCATGAGATCGTAGGACATCCAGGATCTTTTTATTTTACGGGAAATGACTGAGACAAAACTTCGCTAAGACTAGCAGCTAAGAAAACTTTCTTGGGTACATGAGTGTGTCGTTTTTGAGTACACAAGTCTTTCCAGAATTTAGCATAAGTTGGGACTTGTTGAACGATATCAAGAAGAGGAATGTTAACCTTGACTTGTTTAAAAATTTCCAACATCTTTTCCATTTGATCAGAGTGTTTCTATGGTCGAAGACGATGTGGAAATGGAACACGATACTCAGTAGGTCGGTCTACTTGTGTAGAAGAAGAATTTGGATTGGCATTTGATTCGATGTTTGGTTTAATGTTTTTTTCTAAATCCCTTGTCGTTTTCAAACTGTCAAAAGGAGCTTCTGGTAAATCGTTTGGATTAACAACTTGATTATCGATTTGTTTACCTAAACGCAAAGTCGTGATACCATTCATTTGGTTTACGTTGCTATCTTGAACCACATGTGCTTGATTCGAATTCGTATTTTGATTTCTGGGATTCGGAATTGGCTGACTTAGGAATGTGCCTCATTCACATTCACTCACAAAGGTGGCTAATTGACTCATTTGCATTTCAAGTTTAGCAATCGACTGACTCGTATTCTACATGTACGATGTAAACAAATATTGCAAATTGCTATTTGATTGGAGGCTTTGAGTGGTTTCTTTAGCCAAAGTTTCAAGACTTTTCTCAAGTGAAGTCAAACGTTTATCGTCACGGGGAGCAAAAGATTATTGCGGTTGATTTTGAGACGGACCCGCAAAATTTTGTTGAAAGTGATTAGGTTGAAAGGGAGGATTCGAAGCATTATTCGGAAATGCTTGAAAATTGGGACGAACCAAATTCGTCTTAGAATTATTTTGGTTCCATGCAAAGTTAGGATGATTTCTCCAACCAGGATTGTACGTTGGAGAAATTGGGTTATTCTTAACTTTGTTAAAAGCATTGAGTTATTCTATCGAGTTAGGACATTGATCGGCAATGTGATTCGGATCGTTGCATTTATAACACATTGGTTAGGAAGCTTGGTTCATTTGGTTGGATGAGAAAACTTTATCGAATTTATTGATCATTGCATCGATTTTAGCTTCCAAAGCCAAAGATGATCCTATCGAGTGTGCGTTCGATTGTGAGTAAATGGATTTTTCGTTAGAACGTTCCCATCGAGATATTTTTCGGTCAAGTTTTCAAGGAATTGCCAAGCATCGTCGTGACGTTGGGTGAGAAAATTGCCTTGGCACATCGATTCAAGCATAGTTCATGAACAGTTTTCAAGTCCGTCGTATAAGATTTGGCAAATAGTCCATTTTTCAAAATTATGGTGTGGACATTTTATCAAAAGCTCTTTAAATCTTTCAAAATATTTTCGAATGGTTCACCCCTGAATTGATGAAAATTGATAATTTCATTTCAGATTTTAGTTGTTTTTTCCAAGGGGTAGAACTTTTTTAAGAAAACTTTAACAAATTCTTCCCAAGTTTTGATCGAGTTCAAAGGTAAACTTACAACCATTTTTCAACGTAGTCGGTAAGGTCAAATAAAATTAACCGAAGTTTGATTCCATCATCACATAATTGTTGGAGTTTAATGGTTGCACATACTTGTTCGAATTTTGTTTGGAAGATATATGGGTCATCGTGTTCAAAATTGCCAAATTTAGGGAGCATGGCAATATGATTGGAATGAATTTCAAAGTGACTGCCCATTGGGGCAGGTAATGTGACACAAGAAGGAATAGAAACTCTATCGAAAAAATTCCTATCCATGAGAGTTCGAGGGGCGTTTTCGTTCACCATCATTGGAGGATCGTTCGTTCGAGTTAAACGATTTGTTGTTGTGTCACGAGTCCAAGTACTCATGCACAAGTGAAAAGGTCAGGGAGAGAAAGAAGTGAGAATCAAGTTTAAGAGAATGAAGCAAGGTTTAGAAAGTGAAATGAAAAATTGTTTTTTTACTTTGGATTTTGTTTTTTATATATGCATGAACTAATGCAACTAAATGAATGCAAGAACTTAATTACAAATTTTCTGTCCTTAGTAGCTCCAAACTCAAATTTGTATAATCACACTTTGTCTTAATCTAACAAAATAGTTCTTAATCAGGTAACGAACATGAGTTATCAGTGCACCATGAATCACCATAGCAATGCAGCTGAAGGTTTAAGTACCTTTAGAGAAACAATCACTATAATATTTATGAATCACCGTAATATTTATATATGGTTATTGCTCTACCGTAGCCTAGACACTAAGAAGTTAGATTGTCGAAAGACGACAACTTGTCAAGATACAATTAAACCCTAGGTGAGCTCGCGACACCCTTATGTCCAACGTCTAACCGTTATAATTAACAAATTCTCTGATGAAATGCAATTTGTAGGCTAAGAAAGGGGTGATGAAATCCCCCACCTTATGTGGATTTGGGTGTTGCCCTTAGAAAAGAAAATAAGGTGATATGAATGCAAAACAAAAATTAAACATGAGTAAACGATTCAACTACGAATGAAATTTTATTTTGTTTTGTTTTTGAAAAACCTTTTTTTAAATGCAAGCAACCAACAATGCGAATAAAATAAAACAAAAGATAAGAGCACGATACCAGAGCGTGTAGAATTATTGGCAAAATTATTTTAAAGCTGCAATTTCTTTTAGCAAGAAAACCAATCTTCTAGCTAGCAAGCACTTCTTTTCAAATTCCTGCAATTTGCAACCTGAAAAGGTGTTGAACAAGATTTTTTTATAAGGGTAGAACGAAAACAAAAGCGATTTTTTTTAAAGGAAAAAGAATGATGGTTAAACAACAGAACACTAAAAAATTAAACTCAACGCGAGATACCTAAGCGAAACAAAAAGCGAAAACTTTTTTTTTCTTTTGTTTTTTATTTTAGGCAAACGATATATATTTATTTATTTAAAAAAAAGGAATTTACACTAAAACAAAATTCACAAAAATAAAAGATAAGTGAATTTAGGTCGGCCCACAAACCCACAAACGAAAGTCCACAACGCAAATGTTTATACCCTAATTCTATTATTCTCTACTTAACTTAAAAAAATGTGACTCTTCTTAAAAAACAAAGAAAATACGAAATCTCAAAAAGAAAAAAGAAAAATATTTGAAGGTGGCTTGCGATTCTGGATGTTGGATTGATTTTGGTTGTGCTATAGATAATCGCGGTTGGTCACAACTTTTGGGAGGTCGCGTGTGACATCCCGGAAATTTAGCAATATTATTTTAATAAGAATTTAATCTGATATATTGAAATATAAACTTATCAGTTTAAAAACGAATACATATATGTGTATTTTTGAAAGAAATTATGATTTGAAATTTAAATTAAAGAATTTTAAATATATTTAAGAGTAAAACCCCATCTTATTCATATTTAAATTGAGTAAGCATTACTTATGCACATTTGATCTAAAAATATATTATGGTGTAATACGGGTAATAATGTTTAAAATAAAATATATCTTATCAATATTAAATATAAGTATAAGAATGTATGAATATAAATTAATTGTTTGATAGTAAGCTTAAAAATAGAAACAAATATGAAAGGTAAAAGACATGTGGTTATAAACATAAGTATAAATATATATACATAAGTATAATTTATATGGATATAAATTAAGAGTTGATAGTTTATGCTAGAAAAAGAAATAACAATAAGTATTGATGTTAAATAAATATGAAATGAACTTAAGAAAATTATGTGAGAAATGCGGATTAAGGATCTTAAGGCTAGAATTAACACTAGAGGGGGGGGGGGTGAATAGTGTTTTAAGAAATTTGTTAATCTTTTTGAGTTTATCTTAATTTGTTAACAATGTATACACTAATCAGACACAGATATGAACACAGAATCAAACACAGATGCAAATATAAAGTAAAAGCAGTAAAGGAAAGAACACACCGGATTTTATACTGGTTCGGAGTTACCCTACATCCAGTCCCGCACAACTAAGTACGGATTTCCTTTCAAACTCAATTCAACAATTACAACCCTCGGTTTCAAGGCTACGAGGTACACCCTCCAGAATAACAATCCTTTGGGTAGAGATACTTGATTTCCGGGGCAACAAGTTCACCCAATTGATTTCCAAGGCTACAATCACACCTTCTCTCGCTCGATTGATTACAAAAAGTCTATAACTCAGATTAGCACTTGGATCTTGTAGAGATAGTGAAGAGAATCAAAACCAGAAATTATCTAGTTAGATTCGATATTGATTTCAACAGAGTAATGGTGTAATTTGTAAATAAGAAAGTGGAGAATAAGAAGAGAAGTTAAATCAGAGAAAAGTGTTATAAAATTCATTGAAACTGACCCCTATTTATAGAAGAACAACAGCCATGACCATTCATGAAAAGTTATGGCGAATAGACACTTCTTTTGAAATTTGAAATTTGAATTAAAACTGTCACCATGTCGACATGGTGCCTATGGACATGTCGACATCCCTCAACCAAATTTGACGTTTTGAATTTCTATAAAAATAATATTTATCTTATATTAAAACTTTATAAATATACTTGAATATAGTTGAAATTCATAAGTAAATATAAAGAACAATATATATATATATATTATTTAACTATAATTTAAATCAAAGTATAAAAAAGTTAAATATATTATTTGAAAAGATAGTTTAAAATCAGGAGAATTTTTGACTCTGAAAATAAAGATGTTTTGAGGCTAAAATTATTTTAAAAACGGAATCGAGGGTTTTGAATCTTTTTAAAAGAAAGTTTTGAAATCATTTCGAAAACAAGATAATTTTGAAAAATCATTTGAATTAAGCTTAGTGGATACAAAACAATGTCACACTAGATTTTCGTAGGTTCCATCCTACTTAGGGTTCCATCCCTTTAACGGGCTCGAAGTGGATTTTATTCCACGAATAAATTGGATATTAAGATGCCAGTGCTTTTCTACGAGTTTTAAAAAATATTCCTAATAACACAAACTTAACCTTGAAATCTTGAACTCTTGATAATCTTGATACTCATGATTCTTCTATCTCTATATCTTGAATCTCTATACTGTACAGTCTTCATTCTTGATACCTACATGGTTAGATCCTGCATATACATATATATCTAAACTTGTAATGTTAGTATTTATATTTTATAATCTATTCTAAGGTTGTTGTCATCAAAACCATCATCTCATGGACTAACAATCTCCCCCTTTTTGATGATGACAACCTTTGTTTATAAAATATCACTTCTATCCTAATAACTCTAATAACTCCCCCTTAATATATGCCTAACTCTCCTATTTTATACTTCTCCCCCTTTGTCATTAACAAAAACATACTCTAAACTAGATAACTCCAAACTATATAACTCCCCCTAAAACTTATCACTCTATATAACAATTTCAGCTATTTCTTATTTACTTGTAAACCCTAGACACTATTATAATATCACCTGATTTCCTATAAAATGTCTTGGTTAGCGTAAGGTAAAAACTTACCCGTGTTTATGTGTGGGAAGTCTTACGTGATACCTTTGTTTCAAATGGTTTTCAAAGTTAAACAACTTTAACCCGTTTACTCATACCAGATCCATGTCTGACCCGGAGTTTATTTATGTTTTCTTAAACTCTTGGGTACTCAAATTTCTATGAGTAGCCAAGTGATCAGGTTTTAGATTGTTGATGTCTGGAGGATCTTGGAGCAGAAGTCCAGACGTATATATCTATCTATCTAGTTCCGCTGTGTTAGTGACGTATGTTGTACTTTGGGATGTATGAAATGGCAGATATGTATTTATATATGACTGTCTTGTTTGGATGATGTTATGTAACTCTGATATATGTAACACTATGTGACAGTTATGTGATGTATTATATTTTGTTCCATTCCGCTGTGAGATTCTGATATTGTGTTGTTCTTTTCTTCTTTCTTTCTATTTTCTATCTATTTCTTTATTAACGATGATGCGTCTTTCTGTGGATAGAAAGGCGGGTCATCACGTCGTGATTTGCTATTTTGATTTCGGGTATAGAGTTGGTGATTTGGAGTCGAGACCGGCGATTTTGGCAATTGTAATTTGGTGTTCAAGTGGTGGATTTGGTCGCGAGTGAGGATTGTGGTGATTTGGATGGAGATTTCCGATGGGATTTGTGTGCGCGCTTTTGGGAAGGTTGTTTGGGTTTGAAGATTTATGGTTTGCATAGGTGGTTGGTGGTGTTGATGATGGACTTGCTGGAGTTTGATTTTGGGTTGAAGTTATGGATGGTTTCAGGTGATTAGTTTGGATGGTTAAGGCAGGGTATTGGAGTAAGAGGAAGAAGTTGAGTCTGATGAAGTGAGATGATGATTGCTTTTCTGAAGTGATAATGAGGAAGTTGATGCTTGGTGAAATATGTAGAAGGTTCGTAGGTGGAAGTAGTTGTGATGTAGGATGGTGATATGTAGGTTAGAAGTCGGATGCAAAAGTGTTGTATAGGTTAGTAGCAGGTCGTGAAGGAAGTGATATAGGGATGTCGTTGTGGAGGAAGTTGAGTGTGAAGTGATATATATGGAAGGGGGAGGAAGGCAGGGAGATGAGATACTGTATATTTTAGGTTTGTGAGGGGTTACTGATGGGTAATGGGAGAAGATGGTGATGGAAGGAGATGAAGGCAATATGGGTTTGTGTTGAACAATGTTGATGGTTGTTTGGTGGTAGTTGTTTGAAGAAGATGGTGGGAAATTTTGATTGTTTGTTAGGTGGCAGTGATGTTCGTATGACTGTTTGAAAGGTGATGTAGGGTGTAATGTGTTTGTGGTGAAGGTGAATGGTGATGGTGCAGTTTGTACAGGTTATGCTAGAAGCAGCTGTAGCAAGGATGTAGGATGTAGGTTGGTGGTGAAGTTGAGATTGCGTGGAAGTTTGGTTGTAGAAGGAGGAAGTTTGATCGTATATTGGTGCAAATGAAATGAATATTGTGAAATGCAATGTAACAGAGGAGGAAATTGCAGAGAAAGGTTTACTATATTGGGTGGTTTCAGGCAAAAGTTGAAAGTTTGTGTTTGAATGCAGAACCAAATGCCAATTAGGTGATGGAAGAGTTTGTATAGATGGCAGCAAGGGGAGTTCTCTGGTGGAAAGTTGGAGTGGCGTATGAAGTTCAGGCGAAGGGTGGTTCTGTTGGTAGTGGATTGGGAAGTTTGAATCAGCGAATATCAAATGTTTGCAATATGCAATGTAATGTAACAAGTTGAAATATACAATGCAATGAAAATTGTTGAACTGAAATTCTGTGGTTTTTTGTATGCAATGCAACTTGTTGAAGTATGCAGTGCAAAAGCATAAAACACAATCATAAATGTAAAAAACCAAGAAAACAGCAAAGCATCAGTTGCAATGTGAATTTTTTTTAAATGCAAATCAAAACACAAAATGAACACATAATAAAATCAAATAAAATAGTAATAATTCGAAGAGTAGAATTAAAATCAAATTGCCGTTTCCGACAATGGTGCCAAAAACTTGTTAGATAAAGACAGAAATTTCCATCGATTAGAAAACCGTCGTTAAAATATATAATCGTTATAAAAACCGCAAGCGCACGGCGTACAATCGTAGTATGTATGCGAGTACGGATCGATCCGTAGGAAAAGAATTAAATTTAAATAATACTCAATCAAATTAGCCCAAAGTTTTGAAATTTTTTAAACTAGAAAATTGTAGAAAATAAGCTAGAGCAAAAGTGAACAAAACTATGATAATAAGGAGCAATTTAGAGGAAAATCCATTTTCAATCATTCATATAAATCAACACAAAATTCACTTAAAATCTCTCATTAAAATATTAAGTAGAAATGATAGATGTGCTTATTATAAGTATGATTTATTTGTGCTACTAATTAGCACAACTTAAATCATCAAACTCTAATATTTATTCAAACCCACTTATCAACACTCATGAAAATGACATGAATATTAAAAATAAAATCTATTTTAAGTATGATCTATTTACTATGAATTAGTAACATAGACCATAAAATTTTGATTCTAGCTAAACTTTAATCATCAAAATCACTTAGGAAAATGATCAAATAGTTTACGTTTATATGGAGTTAAGCATAGCTTATATGTCAACATAGGCTATCAAAATTCACTAAAAAGAAACATAAACCACCATCATTCATAATTTCCATTAAACACATAAGAGAGATCACAAATGAAATTATTATGTTAATTTAATATGCTTCATGTGAGCTTCATTAACCCTAAATTGATGGGGTTTAGTTACTCATATTTAAAAACATGTTAACATAAAATGATTTCAACATAAAATAAAAGGAAAATGAAAGCTAATTACAAGAAAAGAGAGCTAACTACTTGCATGAAATAAAACTAAACTAATTACAATAATAAAATCTAGGCTACTAACATGAAATAAAATGAGCACAAAGTAAATAAGAGGGCATATAATAAAAAAGTAATAAAAGTAAGTATGAAATAAAAATGCAAGAAGGTAAAGAGCAAGGCCAAGAAGCAATTAAAGAGACAATTTATTTATCATTTATTTGTGGCTACAATATTGCATGAAAAGAAGAAAAGATGATTACATGAAACATAAGGGGTATTTATACATGCTTAAAACCATAATTCATATTTTAGGGGACTACCTAAAATGCCCTTGAGAAAGTGTAACCTCCAATTAATCATTATGGAAATAATTAATCTCCACTAACATGCCTTTAAGCTTCCATTAACATGTGCATGAGCTTTTAATTATGGACTATATGGTAGTGGGTACGTAGGCTCCTCTATGTTGCATGAATTCTTTTATTTTCCTTTCTTCATTAGCCTTCCACATATGTACGTGCATTCATCTATGAAACCTCTTCATATTTGCACTTCATTTCCTACAAATAAAAATAAAAATGTGCAAATAAATTTTCTCAAATTAAACCATACACAAAATTACCATTTTACCCCCAAATGAAGATGAATGAATGACGATTTGAAAAAAATTTAAATTTTGGTTTAAACATGTAAAATACCCTAATATGCTCATTTATTTAAATAAAAGAAGATTGAATATGAAAGTAAAAATATATACTTTTACATGCACATCAAGAGGGAGGAATTACAACAACATTTAATAGTAGATTCACAAGTGGTAGACAGATCCTGGTTAATTTCAAGGGACTTTAACAATGTGCTGAGTGCTAAGGGTAAAAAGGGGTAACATTGTGCCTTTTTCACATATCAAAGGTTTCTCTAACTGCCTTATATAGTGTGGATTAGTAGAGTCAAGTTTGCAAGGCTTTAACTTTACATGGAGGAGAAGAGTAGTTGCAACTCATATGAATAAAGTCCTGATTAATGGTATTCTATAAAAGACTTAATCAATTCAAAACCATTGCCTTGTCCTCTCCTATTAGTGACCATACTCCTATATTAACACAATTCTACAATGAATATGTTAGTAATGGGTGGCCATTTAAATATGTAAACACTTGGCACACACAAGAGGGTTATCACCAAGCAATTTCCCAAGGAATGAAAGGGTGATAACATGCATAACCTTATTTTCAAACTGAACACTACTAAAATGGAACTAAAAAATGGAATAAGACAAGGGAGAGGCTTGACATCATAATAACAAAACTTGAAGAGGAACATAATGACCTCTTATTACAGTTTGACAATAATCCACATGACATAGAGGCATACAACAAAATGGCTGACAAAAGTATACAACTGCAACAACTGATGCAACTACAATATGAAGACTTTAGACAAAATCAAAGGTGGATTGGCTTACTCATAGAGACAAGAATTCCAGATTTTTTTACGCAAAGATGTATATCAGGTGGTACAATATAATATACAAGCACTACTGAAACAAGATGGTGAAATACTTTATGACAGGGATTTAATTAAAGCAAAAGCAATTGATTATTTTACACAATTATATAATTCTGGAAGTCCTATTTCAGTGCAACATGTAGGTATAAAGTGCAGAAGAAAAATTAACCAATAAGGCAAGAAGTACTTATCTTCGGATGTAACAGCAGAGGAGATCGAAGCTGTTGTATTTTCAATACCAGATAATAAATCTCCAAGGCCAGATGGATACACTACAAAAAATTTTAAGCTGCACTGGCAAGATTACAAAGAACTAATTATAGTGGCAATAAAAGAATTTTTCAATACTAAGAAGCTTCCCAGGAGTCTCGACCATTCTTTTATCACTTCAGTGCCAAAAAAGATCAGCCATCTTCTATTAATGATTACTATGTAGTTAGTATCGGATAATATCACTGATATATCGTCGATATATCTCATATCGCTCTTTAACAGATATTTTTTTTCAAAATATCGCTTAAAATATTGTTACTGATATATTGTACGATATATGTCGATATATCACTTCAATATTTTGTGTAAAATCCCCAGTATTTTTTAAGAATATCGTTCATTATTATATATCTTGGAGAAAATAAACTTACAAATAAATATCTACACATTCTTAATATTTGTATTTAGTATACGGTGAAAGACAATACGTAGAAATCCCAACGCTTAATTTTTTTAGTTTTAACCATAATTTTTTTAGTCTTCTTTTTAGTTATATTTTGGTTCATTGCTTCTAATTGATAAGTTAGGTTATGAAAATTAATTTTATTAGTTACTATCATGCACAAAGAACTAAAACTTTGAAGAGTAGTAAAGTTATATATTTGAAAAAATGATAAATAACAGGCTAGAAGTTGTAATCGATGTCAAATCAACATTATTTATTTTATAAATTGAGTGAAAATGAAAACGAAGAAACTATAAATATAGAAAAACTTGAAAACTGATATAGATGATTAAATGAATTAAAAAACGAATATAGTATAAAAATGAATAAAATAATAAAAATGCACATTATACAAATTTCTCGATTTTTATAAACTTATTTATGACTTGTGTTTAATAGAATATCCTGGTAAACATATTTTAATCTGTAAACTATATGCAAACACTCTTTAATAGTCTTTTGGCAATATTGATCCAAAATTTAAAAACATAACTTCATTATAAAATAGTACAATATGATTTATAACATGTTCTACACATGTCCGATATATAACCGATATTACCCGATATTATCATGATATTTTAAAATATCTCATATCGGTACTTGACCGATACGTACCCGATACCGATATTAACTACTTAGACTAGTTATAGACCTATCACATGTTGCAATGTTCTTTATAAAGTTATTACAAAAATTATATGTTTTAGAATCAAATGGTTACTGAAGCATTTAATTTCGGAGGTTTAATCTGCATTTATACCTACGAGACATATTGCTGAAAATGTATTACTTTCACATGAAATCATCAAGAACTTCAACAAAAAAGGGTAAAGAAATATTGCATACGACAAAGTGAATAAAGAATTTGTGTGCTGCATGCTTATGAAAACGGTTTCCCCGATGATCTTATCATATTATTATACGAGTGCATATCTACACCTACTTATTCACTGATAATGAATGGTCAGCCTAGGGTTTTATATACTTAAATAGGAGGCTAAGACAAGGAGACCCCCTCTCTCTATATCTATTTTGTGTGCCCATGGAATAATTATCCTTGTTGGTTGAAAGAGCTGTTAGAGTGAAGGAAATAACTCCTGTATCCAATGTGCAATCTCTAATTGCACATTTACTATATGCATATGATCTTATTTTATTTTCCGATGCTGATTTGAAAAGTGCAAATACTTTCAAGAGGATACTAACTCAATTATACGATGCTACAGGTTTGCAGATCAATACAACAAAGTCAACTATATATTTTAGTAGATATGCAGGAAATAAGGAAGAGATTAAGGAAATTTTTCCAGATCCAAGAAGGAAGTTTACTTGTTAAATATTTGGGAGTGCCTCTCTCCACCAATTATCTATATTACTCCGATTGCACTGCCTCGTTTCAGAAAATCATGAATAAAGTTAATAAGTGGGACTGTAAATTTTTATCTATGGCTGGAAGAACAGAATTGATACACTGTTATCACTCCTATGGTTGTCTATTGGCCCTTAATCTATCAATTACCAATTGCTACAATAAAGAAAATTGATAAGGTTTGTGCTAATTTTTTATGGGGTGGACGACAACACAAAATTTCATGGAAGAAACTTTGTCAACCTAAATAGGAAGAGGGAATTGGCCTTAAAAGACTAGAAGACTTGAGAGATACATGTGCATTGAAATTACTATGGCAACTTCTTACTAAAAAAAACATGTGGAAAACGTGTATGTGGAATAAGTACTGCTCAAACAAGCAATTCTAGACTATGCCTACTGATAACAATATGCCTGGAACGATGAAATCTATATTATAGCATAGGAACATGGGGGAGAAAACTAGTTAAAAGGATAATCGCTAATGGAGAGGATACTTATTTGTGGTTTGACCCTTGGATTAACGGGAAAATGATGATTGAAATTTTGGGGTGGGACAGGTTACAGATTACTAGCATTTCGAACAAAATCATACTATTTACCCAAATTTACTTCATATGACTAGAGAAATTTCTACCGAAATACAACAAGTCAAATTGGACACACATGCCACTACAGATACTGGTTCTGGAATAACATTGTGGAATTCGTATTTCATCACACATGGGATGCTATCAGATGTAAAACTGACACAATTTCTTGGTGCAAGATAATATGGAACCCTACAAATAGCAAGATAATGTCTTTTTCCTGCTTATAAAATAGTTAGAAACAACGTTAACACTTTGGATAAACTACAGAATTAGGGATTACAACGTGCGAATATTTGTGCTCTCTGTGAATCCACAACTGAAGACAGACAACGCTTATTTTCCAGTGCTCGTATAGTGCTTACATTTGGATGCTGATTAGGTTAAAGTCAAATCTATGACTGCACAATACATTAAATATTGATGAAGAGTTGGAAGAGCTAAGATCAGAATTTACCGGTAATGACCGGATCTCTCAACTAGCTGCGGCTACATTTGTCACGATGGCCTATCATCTATGGCAGGAAAGGAACTCCAAAATATTGACGCCATGAAAAGGTTGAAGATTCAAGTTGCCAAGTTGATTTAGACCGATGTATGAGGGCAACTCCAGTAGATCAGCCCGTAATCTGGGCTAGGGCCTCAGTGGCCAGGCGCCCATTTAATGGCCTGATCATCCAGCGGAACGGTTCAGAGACATCCAGCGGAGCAAGCTGGACCATTACACGTTCCGCCACAACCAGGAGTTTCTCCAGACGATCTACGTGTTTTACATGAGCTGCCAGACGGTTATCGGCATAGAGCCGAAACCGCTTTGACGACCATACAGGTATAAACCGCAAACGAATATAACTTGATATTTTAATATGTACAGTACATACTCATATTAAATAACCCTTACTGTCTCAAAAAGTGTTAATTCATAAATTATCTATAGGATCATTACATTCACTGTCGGGGTAGTTGAGCTAAGTGCATTACCCAGTTTTATGACTATCTTCCCGGTCCTATTATTGAAAGGCTACAGGCCAGCCCTTTTGGATCATTTTTGTTGATTAGGCCTGTTCAGTCCTTTGATCGACCTCTCATTCAGGCATTAGCTGAGAGGTGGTGGCCCACCACGCATACGTTTCATTTTTCAGATTTTGAGCTTGGTATCACGCCAGTTGATTTCTACATGTTTACTGGGATTGAGATTGGACGACATGGTCTTCGACCTTTTCCATTTGATGATTTATACGAGTCGCCCAATCTGTTTACTGTTTTTTTACCACTGATAGATGTTGCCTGCGTCAGTAGTGGTTCTGTTAAGTTGACATACCTGCAGCAGTACATCACCAGTTATATAGGTAGAGCCGATATGATGGATGAGGTTACTAGAGCATTTCTGTTGTACCTGTTTGGTTCGACCTTTTTTTCGAACCAAAAAGGTACGGTTAGACTAGGCTATTTAGCTTCTCTAGTCAGATTAGACCAGCTACATACCATTGACTGGGGGACGGCGATATTAGGCACCCTTTATACCGCTCTAGATTCATTTGCGCTTGGCAACGTCAAGCAGATGTATGCTTTTTGGTATATTTTGCCGTTATGGTACTACGAGTACACGACAAACATGCATCCCCGCATGCAGGACACGGCTAGTCAGGCTGCTGAGCATTACTTCCCTAGGATGAGACGATGGGAGACTATGCAGTACATACATCATGTCCCCTTAGGTGTACGGCATGACTTGATGGAGGCTAGGTCACAGCTTGATATGCGTACTGTAGGTAACATCATTCGGACACCTTGGGCCTCACATTGGACTCATCTAGCAGATGCAGGTATTTTGGTGGACGACCATCCCTTGATGGTTGCGTATTCACTATCTACACGGAGGGTTGCTTTGCATACACCTGCATTTATGCCTATGTGGTATTTGGGAGAGAGATGTGCTTATCAGATTACGGGTGATCGCCGTATACCATATGATCCTTTATCTTGTGAGGACATGTTTGGTAGACATAGAGTGATCGGCGATCAATACATAGCTACTCTACGACTGGCTGGATGGGTGGATAGTAGTACTTTCTTCATCGATGGGGATTACGATGCTTATTGGGCTAGAGTGGCACCCCGTAGATACATCATACCAGATTATGTTCGTGGGGTCAACTCTGATCATATTGGCCCTCATCTGGCAGCCGGTAGAGTTCAGGTACCGCAGGTTTCATTTGACCCGATTCCGTCACAGTTCTCCCAGACTCCCATGCAGTTGGAGCCTGATACTACTTTTAGAGCATATGACGTGACAGGTACTTTGATTGAGCATCCTTTAGTCCTTCCAGATCACCCCGACTATCCTGGTGTGCCTTCAGTCGGGTTATATCCTCCGTATGAGGTACGTTTGCTGTTTATTGCCATTTTTCCTTTATTTTATGTTTGGTTTCTTACTATGTCAAATGTCATCTTTATGTAGTATGCCGTTAGATTGGACCAGACCAGAGTTTCATTTGGTGTGTTTCGCGATATGACTCTTACGCATACACACACCATGCATGATATGTACATGCATCATACAGATATGCTAGAGGCGCAGATTGATCAGCTATCAGCTAGACTTGCTGTATATGAGCCTTTCGGATCACAGGGCGGAGGTGATGCTGGTCCCAGTGGGCATGATGCTGGTGGTTTAGACGAGGACGGTGGGGAAGACGAGGATTGTGATGATGATGCTGACGGTGGGGAAGACGAGGACGGTGGGGAAGACGATGACGGAGATGATGATGAGGACGACGATGACGGAGATGATGATGACGATGACGGAGATGATGATGATGGTGATGATGCTGACGACGACGACGTTGCATCCCTTTAGTTTTATACCTTTTAGTTTATATGCAGTAGACGTTTTATTTTATGTTGCAGTTCCTATAGCTTATGCACTTATGTCATTGTTTGAGTGTACGGTGTGTTCTTTATGTTTATATACTTTCACTTTCTTGGATTTATATTGTGCATTCTATATGTCTGTGTATACTGTGAATTATACCGCACCATCAAAAATGACAGCAACAAACATTGCACATAGGCAGTAGCTTTGATAGCAACAACAGAAATTATCATTTGAGAAGACAATTAAGATAGCTCTCGACACATTAACGAACGTTACATAACCAACTAGCAATAATGTTATCTTAAGGCCATCCAAATCTTTCTAGCCAGTTCTGACGTATGAAGTACGCATCATGGGAAATGAAGGGCGTGCCATATTTTAAATTGTATCGACCGTCATAAGTCGAACGTGTAGTCTCAAACACATTTTCCAATATTACCTCATTAATTATCTTTGTGTAACGCGTGCATGCCCTAGTAAAGTTTCTGTATGCAGTCCTGACCTCTTGAGCAGTACGTATGACTTGAGAGCCAACGTCGTTGTTGTAGAGTTCAGCCAGAGTGTCCCAAAAATTAATTACCATTGACTCTTGATTATCGCACATCTCATCAGTTTGAATGTAGTACTGCATAAGCAACTTCAATTCATGAGGCGTAAATGTCATGTTCGCCAATGTAGTTTGAATAATGTTAGGTTTGTAAATGATTTAAACATATAACGATTTGTGAATTTATATAGTGGATATTGCTGACCTCTTGAGCAGTACGTGATTTGACCGCACCCTGACACACCTTCTCTCCACTCAACAAAGCAGAGAATCTTGACCGGCAAATGAAAGTGGCTATAGTACGTGATTAGACCGCACACTGACACACCTTCTCTCCACTCAACAAAGCAGAGAATCTTGACCGGCAAATGAACGTGGCTACAGTACGTGATTAGACCGCACACTGACACACCTTCTCTCCACTCAACAAAGCAGAGAATCTTGACCGGCAAATGAAAGTGGCTATAGTACGTGATTAGACCGCACACTGACACACCTTCTCTCCACTCAACAAAGCAGAGAATCTTGACCGGCAAATGAACTTGGCTACAGTACGTGATTTGACCACACACTGACACACCTTCTCTCCACTCAACAAAGCAGAGAATCTTGACCGGCAAATGAACGTGGCTACAGTATGTGATTAGACCGCACACTGACATACCTTCTCCCCACTCAACAATTAGTCATATATATATAACCCTATGGATGTCATACTTGTTCACCACAATTTTCTCTAACAAAACATTCAAATATCAAACAACTAACCTCAAATATCAAACAATGTCTGCAAATTTACTAAAAGCTGTATTGCTATGCGACAGTGACTTTGAAGAAGAAGCGTACGCGTTAGCTCATCAACAAGAGGAGGAGGAGCTGATGGAGATATACCATGAAGCATACGGATCAACTTCTGGAAAACATGGTGGTTCCGTTGTGGGTCGGAAATATATCAACCGTAACCAGCAAGCATTTCACAAAACACTTATGCAAGATTACTTTGCCCGTGATCCAACTTACGGTCCTGAGATGTTTAGACGACGATTCAGGATGAGTCGTCCATTATTTATAAGAATTCTCGAAAGTATTCAGCATAATAACAAATATTTTGTTTTTAAGCAGGACGTTGCAAAAAAACAAGGTTTGAGTGGGCATCAAAAGATGACCGCAGCTTTGAGGATGTTAGCTTACGGTACACCCGCTGATACCCTTGACGATGCATATCGTATTGCAGAGAGTACAGCATTGGAAAACCTAGACCACTTCTGTCAATCAGTTGTGGATATTTATGGGATGGAATATCTTCGTTCTCCAAACGAGGCAGATATAACGCGCTTGCGTGAAATGCATGAAAGCAAGGGCTGGCCTGGAATGCTTGGAAGTCTAGATTGTATGCATTGGGAGTGGAAGAACTGTCCAAAAGCTTTTCACGGAGCATATAACGGCAAAGAAAAAAAACCAACTATCATCTTAGAAGCAGTTGCCTCTCATGATTTGTGGATTTGACATGCTTTCTTTGGAATGCCAGGTTCTCTTAATGACTTCAACGTTGTCGAACGATCTCATTTGTTTAATGATTTGGCGCAAGGTAAGTCAACTCCCGTATCATTTACTCTTGGTCAGAACACATATGAGCATGGATACTATTTAGGAGATGGAATTTATCCCAAATGGAGTACGATTGTAAAGACATTTGCGAACCCAATGACGGCAAAACAGAAACACTTTGCTGCGATGCAGGAAGGACAAAGGAAGGACGTAGAAAGGGCGTTTGGGGTCCTTCAAGCAAGGTTTGCAATGGTTAGCAATCCATGTAGATTATGGAAGAGATCAAAAATGGCTACAATTATGTTCTGTTGTATAATTCTGCATAACATGGTCATTGAAGATGAACGCGATATGGATTATCCCGATTTCGAGTATGAGGGGGCAAGGCAAACCCCCGAATTGTTTCGCACAACCACGTTACGAAATGAAGGACAATACGCAATTCATAACGATCATCATGAATTATATCGTAATGCAGCTATTCATAATAGACTCCAAAGGGATTTAATGGAGCATATTTGGAATTCTCATGGAAATCAGTAGTTGAAGATGGTGGACTTTTGTTTGATTACATATGTTTGCCTTTTATTTCCTATAACGAAGTGTATAATGCTTCAATTTTAACGTTTGTAATATCATTTATGTTTGATGAATTAAATCGATATTGAAATCTACATAATGCATCGAAAAAATGATATGCCGTTGAATAATGTAAAACTGATCATGGGCAGTTGATTGCATATATGAACTGAAGGTACATGGATATTGAAACTACATTAACTAGAAATATCAAATAATTACGTCAACTACATATGTTTTGTTCCAGATCGACTCTCAAAAATGCGTTGTTTGTACTCCATCCAATATTGCATTGTAATTGGGTCCATTCTGGTGACATCCTTTTCCATTACTAAGGTCTCTTGGCGTTGCCGCTCTAGCTCAAACCGGCCCTTCTCAATCTGAGTCAATTCTTTTAACACGGCAAGCTTTTCTGCACTTCCTTTTTGACGTTCTGCATTTTCTCTCGCATGTTTTTCATGCATTAAGGCTAAACGAGAATCGATTTGAGATTGAACAGCAATTTTCTTCTTAGCTGCTCGTTGCCCCATCGGTCTAGCGTCTTCATCAAATGCGGGAACTGCTTCTTCATCTTCGTTATCTGGGCATTCATTTGAGTCCATATGAGAAGAATTGCTTGGGCTAGAATTGTAATTAGATCTACTTGTTTTTTTCTTCCCCTTCGACTTCGTCTGGACATCTCTTAAGCTTTTTGCGGTGTTTGAGTTCCATTTTTGCTGACTAACAAGCAAGTCATAGCAGTTTGCAAACTGATAGTAGTGTGGTTTCTTTGTTCCATTTTCTCTTGGAAATAATTTCAAGAATTGATCGTTTGCCATTCTCTTCTACAAAAACAGAATCAAAAAATCATATATTCACAAAGTGATCAGAGATAAATGTAAATTAAAAATCAAATTTTACAAAATGCTACCAAGTCAGCTTCTCCACCAATTCCACTTGGATTTGCTGTTCTTATTTTGTGGATCTGCGACTCGTAGAATTGTGTTTGTCGATTAATCTTCCCAAAACGACCAGTGATTGCAGACATTGACCTCATCTTTTCAACATGTTTTTTATTGTACGCACTCATGACTTTTGCCCAAAACGCCTCTCCACTTTGATCGTTCCCCTTTACCGAGTCGTTAGAAAAATGACAATAAATATAACACAAATCCTTATCTTCATCGCCAGACCATGGAGCCGAAGAATGGAATGATAGAGGGGGGGGGGGGGCGGTAAGGGGATGAACATTTTGAAAGTGTTGAGAATCTAAATCCCAGCTATCCATATTCATCGCTTCGGTATATGATTGAAATGGATGAGACATGTATTGAATATTAACGAATTGAGTATATAATTGTAATAGAAGAAGAGATGTGTGTATTACAATCTGAATAATCTCCCGGTATATGTAGTGAAATCATAAATATGACCGTTTATAGCCGTTGTAATTTGAAATATGACCGTTTATAGCCGTTGTAATTTGAAATACGACCGTTTATAGCCGTTGGAGTCAAAAGTTGACTGTTCGGAGCCGTTGGAGTTTGAATGTAGGGGGGGGATGTAGCCAGAAGGGCTGGGGGAGGGGAGGGTGGGCTTGGGCGCCCATTTAATGGGCGCCCAAGCCCTGGCGCCCATTTTATGGGCGCCAGAGCTCTGGCGCCCAAGCCTAGTTCAGGATTCTGAATCGAATCCTGAACTTTCAGCTGAATTGTTAAGCTTAATTTGACGATTGGAGATTTTTTTTATCAAATTCAGTAAGTAATTCGACCACTGGAGTTGCCCTGAGGGCTCATGGTAGCTTTTAAATTGAAAACAAAGAGGGCAAGGAATAATGAAATGATATGTGAACGATGGAGTATAGATCTTCTCAACAACGTCTAGGGTTCAGTCTATTGGGCTTGACCTAAAAAGGATGAAATAGGCTTATTTTATATTACTTTGTTATGTGTTGTATTTGTACGTTAAGTTTAGGCTGGTGCTTGTATTTACATTACGTGATTCACACTCTTCTGGAGATGAATCACCTAATGGCTCCTAAGTCATATATATATATGTGTGTGTGTGTTAGTATGTATAAACACATACACGTACATACTATCATTTGAAGCTTTTTCAATTAGAGAAAAACATTTATAACCTTGTCTTGGTAGTTGTGCTGGCAATTAAAACCGTGGCCGTCAAACCCGAATCAAACCGACCTGAAAAGATCCAAACATAACCCGAACCCGATGGGTATTGGATTGGAGGCCTAGATGATGATAAATACAATTTAGACCCGATCAAACCTGGTCTGAGCCAACCCGAACAAAAGACCCGATCAAAAAACGAAAAATATGTTTATTTTAATTGTAATAACCCAACCAGATCCCACCCAGAACACGAGTCTAGTCTGGTCTAGGTTTAAAAATGTATAGTTTAGATCTGACAAAGCCTAACCTATTTAGAACCGAGACCCGTCGGGTCCGATTCCGACTCGATGGGTCTAATTGCCACCCCTAATTGCAATTAGGAGGGATAAATCTATTTTTCAGACAAAATCAGCCACATATACCCATAACCCATTGTCACATGCTTAACCCCCAAATATATCATTTTCCTTCCTAATTAAATCAATGGCTTCTCATTATAATGGTTTTATATCATGATATTCATTTTCTTGAAAGTGTTTTTCAATCAACGTCCCATTATTCTTTTTGAACAGTTGTTTTCTTAATGGTGATTTCACTGTATTGAAATTTGCTTCCTTTATGGTTGAAAAGGTGGTGGTTTCCGATGAAGTACTGCTTGATTAGTGTTACGGGTATATTTAATTTATTTGGAACAATATATTTTCAATTTTTTTATCCCTTTTTTTACACATCAATTTATAGTTAACTGCATCTTGAACCTCTTAATCATTCAGCAGAGTTAAATATTTTCATAATCATTTTAAAATATTTTAATATTGCCGATCAATAATCGTTTATGTTGATATCACTTTGACGTTTATCTCAAGTAAGTTATTTGTTGAAATGTGTATTGTTACCTTTCACTTTTCATGGTCCGATTAAATTACGTAATTGAGTTGAAAGGAAGTTTGTCACCAAAAACATGCTTCCACTCAATTTATTTCATTTTGTGCTTCGAAAAAGAAACATATACCAATAATCGTGATAAATGTCTGAATGTACATTTATAGGTCCTAAGTTTGATCCAACAACACATATACTATAGCTTAAAAAATGGACCATGCTGCATTTTTTTTCATGACATGTGAAACATTAATATATAAATATTAACGCTTGGTGCACAATGGTGCGTTAAATTTCTTGCACCATCGAATTTAGTGTGCCACACTGATAAACGGAATCCAACCACATCAAACCAGTTATACGACGCGAAGAATCGATGCACATCATCTAAACAAAACAGAAAATCGGATAGATCCGTCAAAATGGTTTAGTTACGAAAAATAATATTTTATATTCAAAATAAACAAACCAATGCCCCGAAATATGCTAGTATATTAATTCGAGGCATTGGTTTTACTAAAGCCAGAGTGAACATAACATCTAGTAGTCCATTAGGCGATACTATGTGAAGCCTTCTATTTGAAGCTAAGTATACCTCCCTAAGTATACAGCTACTCTACCTTCGGTCGCCTTTTCCTAACAGCAAGGTTTCCGGGCGAAGGGAGAAGGCATACGATGGTAATCAAGGCGTCTATAGAGAGATCAAATCACCCTTTCTCTTCCAGGTACAGTACGGGCAGGTGCTTGCCTTCTTGTTTATGTGGGATATTGACCAGATGAGACAGCTGATACCGAACCACTACTTGCGTATTTAGTCCTTCGAAACCTCGTTCGGACCTAGTTTTTGAGATAGGGTTGGGGAGAGGCGAGTGCGGCCTACATCTAGCTTTAGTCCTGTCATAGTATAAACATTGGCGGTTGACAAGTCAAGTTGGTAAGCCCAAAGTTCGTAAGGCAGTTCAGTGCAAGTGGCTCATAGATAAATTTTCCTTCGGTGTTTAAGTCTCTCCTTCGGGTGCCTTGGATGTCTCGATCGCATAACATGCACTTAAATTAACTCTATTAAAATAAACCATATCACTTAAGAAATTTAATTATTTTGATAAACAATTGAAATTTAAAATATCGTAGATTCATTCTAAAGTGGCTTGAATGTTTACAAGTAAAGTGTAGCTAATTATTGTTTATTGTAAAATGATTAATTTCTGTTGTAATGCATTTTGATCATTTAAAATGATCAATGTTCATAATAATCAATAATATATTTCAGAAAAGATAAAATTAGTTTCACATAATGCTTACACCAATTCTTACATATTAAAGACAAAGATTCATTAAGTTATTCAATAGTAATTAAGAATGTTTAACATATATAATTTGGATGCAAACCGGATCAAATCGAGACTGAATCATATTTGATTAAATTGAAGCTAAAACCATATTGTATTTTAGTACTATGGTTTGCATTTTTATTAACCGTGTGATGCGACGCTAAAGCAATTTGATCTTCAAACTAGATCGAATCGACCTACGCCCATCCCTAATTACATTGATACACGATGTTTAGACTTTATTTATATGTATATGATTTTATATCTAAACATATATAGTGTATGTATCTACCATGCTTTGATTATACTGAAACTAACATGATTTTGTTTATAAACCAAAGTTAGAATATGCAAGTACTTGGATGAGTTGTATTAGCGATAAAGTATGAAATTACAACGTAGGGTTCCCTTTTTATATGACCTATATTCTCATATTCCTTATTGGTAATTCACACCTCATTTTAACTTAACACTTTAAAATGCAATAACTTTCAGTGGAAGAAACACTAAAATAACAATCTATTTTCATCATTTAGTTAGAAATTTTACGTTTTTTATTGATAATCACTATATATACGTGTTACACCCCCACATCTACATTAAAAAAAGAACTACGCATGTTCCAAAAATACAACACATAAGTCCCAGCAAAAACGTTCAATGCAACAGTCTGCAATTCACATACAACTATTAACGCAGTCTTAAACTCAAAATGAGTACAGTATGAAAATCAATATGGATTAATAAAGCAAACTGCATAGCGACATGCAAACTATTCTGGTTACATCACAATTATTAAAGGCATCACAATTCCAAATATACACAAATGATTATTTGTTCAAGATCCAACTGCGCCAACATAATTAGGGTAGGTTGTGTCATCTCCCTTAGACCAAACTGCACTTCCCCAGCTAAAGCAATAACAAAGCACAACACCTAGTAGTCGCGTCCTCACAAAATAGCCTAATCACAGAATTCACACACATAAAGAAAACTCATAGTAAGTAGCCAACGTAACATAATGAAAGCAAACCCTACCAACCTAACTAGATAACCCACGTATGCATTGCTAAAACCAAATTGCATAGATATATAATACATAACTATACCAACTTACTAAAGAATGACTACTCTACCATAACCTATTGAACTGCACATCACAGCCATTCCAAAGTGCGTCGCCATAGTCATACCAAACTACGCTGTTACATTTATACCAGATCACACCACTACAGCAATACCAATCACCCCGTTACATTTATACCAGATTACGCCATCATATCTAAACCAGAAGACTCTAATACATACAATTTAAGTTGCTCCACCATAGCCTATGTTGGAACTGGAGCCAATCAGAAGTGGGGCAATTTGGATAAATTAAAAAGAATCCTTTGGATCTTTATTAGGCCTATGTAGTCTAAATTCATTAAGAACTTTTTCAAATTTCTTTTGAATGAAGTCTTCATTTTATTACAATTGTCTAAAATTAGTTTAATCTAATTTTTAAATTGTTTGTATATTATGATGAGCGCATCAAATGTACCTATGTGTAAAAGTGCAAGTGCAACATATGAGAAGTGTATATAGTTAATATGAACGTTGTTTAGGTGTTGGGATTTACACCGCAACAGACACATTTCCCCTTTATATATGCCTTTGTTGTCTAAAACAAGAAAGATTTATTATATATATATATATACTGTGTGTATATGTGCGAGTGTATGGGTATGTATATAAATATACATACATATAAATATCTTGTATTGTGGTTTACATTGAAATAGACTTTATTTATATTACATGTAATAAATCAATGAATACAATATCTAATTAAAGTAGTTCAAAATTCAAAAATTGAATACTATATTTTACATAAAGCCCCTTTTGAAATTTTGAGTCAAATACACACATACATAAATATTATTACATAAATACACACACATAAAAAAAACTAAAACAAAATTTGAAATAAATAAAATAAAAATTATATCCAAATAGTTTGTTAATTATATTGTTTTTCTTTTAAATAAAGATCTAGTACTAGTCTAGATACAATTGTAAAACAAGAAATAATTCACTAAATTAATGTTTTCCCTTTTGATTTAATTAGCAAAAATTGTTTTCGAATAATTTAAACATAAGACAATTAAGTCAACATATTATGTTCTTATTATAATTAATTAATGAGATTATTTCATATTCTTATTCACATAGAAATTTATATGTAAACATTCAAATCTAAATCTTGTAATATGAAAACTGACTTGTTAACAAGATTATTCCAAAAAAAAATTATTTATTCATTTAAACAATAATAAAATCAGATGACATAGGCATATACAAATTCATGATAAGAAGGTCTAAATCTAGGTTAAACATACAAGATAAATAAACATGCAGAACAAAGATGAATAATAATAATATTATTATTCATAACAAACAAATAACAGAGAGCATAACATAGGTTTTTTAATTAAATCAACATGATAAGAGTATACAGTTTATTCAAAAAGGGGGGTTTGAAATATTCAAGTCATAAGGAGAGATAGAAAATTAGACAGATGTAAATAAAATTAAAAGATATATAAGAAAAATATAGAATTACCTTAGGATGAAGCCATGAAAAACACTTTGAATGATAGAATAAATCCTAGATCCAATAGATCAATCTCTAGGTCTGCAACAATCAAGAGATAACCACCTATTTCTATTTAATTTTTCTTGATTAAGTTTTGGAATTTTAAAGCTCTAGCCACCATAAGAACTCGGCTCCTGATAGAGAGAGAGAAAGAGAGAGAGAGAGAGAGAAAGATAGTGACAAAGCAATATCTAACTAAAAGGGGAAATGAATGTGTAATAAAGACATGATCTTTTTCTCTCCTTTAATTAAGTTTGCCCTTTCATTTCAAATTCAAAAACCCCTCCCCTTCTCAATATCATGGTTGGCCATCATGTGTGGCTTTGGGTCCAAAAATTTCCCAAAATTAAATTAGTATTATCACTATTTAAATCCAATTTAAATTTCTTATTGATATCATATACTGACGAGGTGAAGCCTTGGTGCAACGGTTAGGTCACCCGCATGGTGATCTGGGCGCCGAGCTTCGAGTCTGGAAACAGTCTCTTCGCAATGCGAGGGAAAGACTGCATACATTATCGACCTCCCAGAGCCTACTATCATGTGGGAGCCTCATGCACTGAGTTCCACCTTATTAATATCGTATAATGATACGCGCATTTATAACTTTTATATACACACGTTATTAAATACTAATGGAAATCAAACAAGAAATATTTTAACAATTAATATTTCAGAAATATTAATTAATTTAATTTATTTAAATTCCATTTTAGCATTATTCTATTTAAATTGAATTTAAACATTCTACCGATATCATATATCGATATGTGCATTTATAACTTTTGTGTTCGCACTTTACTAAATACTAATGACATCTAATAAGTTAAATAAAAATTTAAGTTAATATTTCATAAATATGAATTAATTTAATTAATTTCCAATAATTAAAAATCAATTAAATTGCATGGTTTATTCGAAATATCTATCATTTCAATTGTGTGACTCAAATGTGTAAATTCAATCAGCGATTAATACCGAACACTTCATATATTAACATTCACACGTCACCTTAGCTAGTGGTGTGACATTTTAGCTAAATTTATCGCTGCACATCCTATGGTAAAATCTAGTTTTACTTATTATAAGCGTTACCCATTAGTGACAATTATTTACACCAACTCTCTTCGTCAAAACTATATCATTTTGGACTTATGGAATTTGGTAATGGTCAAAATTACAATATCAACCATACTCAACCTATAGTCCAAACATAAAGTCCTTGGTTCAATAATAACAATTACTATTAACCGAACTACTATAGCTAGAGATTTTGATTTTGAGTTGACTTCAGTTGACGGTGGTACTAATGCCATATAACCGTGGAGATGAATCCTCTCTTGAATAGTGTTTCACTTCCAATATTTCCACTCGATCCAAACATAGTCATTCGATGGACTCTATGCCATGATTTGATTATAGTCAAAGTGGAGTTTTTGTACTGAAGATCAACAGTATTCTCAAGTCAAATGAACTGTGTAAAGTAGTCACATCGATATTTTCCATTTGAACTTAGTTATGTTATGCAATAGAAACTATCGAGTAAGTCATTCCATAGTTATCCAATACCTATCAGTACGTAACCCCTTGGTGCCTCTATTGGTCATGAGTAATACACTACCTAACGTTTGGAGAGCGTTACATACTCTAGTCTTAACGGATGCATCAATATCCAGTCTCGATGCATCTTGACCAGGAATTTTAAAATGATGTATTTATTATCTTATGATACAATACTCATGATTACAACTAATTGTAATTACTGTAACAAACACACCATTTATGAATTTTCTATTAAATATATTTTAATCAAACATTTAATTATTTATAACACATTATAATAAATATATAACAGAAAGAAAATACTTTTTATTTTGGACATGATTGGTTATCGAGTTAGATTTATGTAACAAATTACATAATTACCCCTAGGGCATACTCCTAACTCTATCAATCTTCCACTTGCACTCGAGTTCAATTATGGAATCTTGTTCTAACTTCTACAATCAGGTCAGTCCCTTAGTGAATAGATATGCTATTATGTTTCAATTATCTATTATGTCAATCAACTCTCTTCGATGCTGATAAACTATCTTTATAATGTGGAACAATTTGGAGTATGTCTCTCAACTTCCAACGAGCTCTATGTTTTGTTATGAACTATATCACAACATTGTTATCATATAACAATGTTATGAGATTCTCAACATTTGGAATCAACCTCAACTCAGTTATAAATTTGTGCATTTAATATGTATATACATTGTTTTTATTATGGTGTTATTCAAGGCGATGTACTTGGCCTTTTATTGAATCAGCCATTATCTCTCATTTACATTTCCAAATTAAAGCTTCTTAACCAAGCTTTGAACATGAATTTTATATTGACATACTATATTCAATATCACATATAAAGTCTGAGTCTGAATACTCCTTCATAAGAAGTTCGTTGTTTCTATAAACAATTCTCTTGTATTTTGTAAATACACGAGGAAGTTCTAAACTATCATTTAGTAACCTTAATTTGGATCTACTATTTGCTTTATATATCAAATACATAAAAAAAATCACAATATCATAGACAAATATAACATGTATGATAATTTCTATCACCAATGCATAAGCAATCCATCTTTCATGTTCCTTATTAAACATTTTAATAAGGTGTTTCTGCATATCGTCTAGGACATTCCTAATGTCCTTTATACTCACTATAAAGGACATCATTTGCAAATCCAACTTCGAGTATTAAAACAACTAAAAGTTGATTTTACTACAAGTACGTCGTTAATAATCAATAACGTATTGTTTTCTTATGTTTAGAAATATCAATGTACCTTCAATGTCCTTTCTTATGGACATAACTTCCATTGCATTTTGACTAAATTCAAAATATTTGATGTTTATATCAAAATACTTGTTCAATTTTAATGCTCGTTGAACGATAATTTCGTATCGGTTCTTGGATCATATCCAAAAACCACAAATTCATATTACTTCCACTGACTTCTAAACATTTTGGTTATTATGTGCAAACAGTCTATTCTAAATTTTTATTTAGAATTTTCTTTTTTAACACATGTACCAAAACAAAAAGTCATACAAGGCTATCACATTGTAGGCAGAATTTGAATCAACTTGAGCACATTGAATGGAGAATCTGTTACACTAATTTCAACAATTGAAATACATGATTTTATTCTTATCAATGTGGCTCACCATATTCCAACTGCATTGTCTTTCTCTTAAAGACACATTTGTGGCCGATGGATCATATTCTTCATGTCCAACTATCAAAATTATATTTTGATAATGTCCTTGGAATCTATTTTAGATCTGCGGATCGCATATATCTTAGAGTCAATACTCTTAATGGTTTAACTAAACAATCGAGGATTATTTGTTCTTGACATTGATAAGAAACTCAGAGTTTCTTCTTCAATGTGCAAGAATAATCATTAAAAACTCTAATTCTATGTGTTCATTTATGTTTGGTTAATTCATTTCATCCCTTGTAATCAGTTTTATTCTTAGATCGTATCCAAATCCATTTTATTATCAATAATTTCTTAAAGAAATTCCTTTGCTATGAAGTTGGTATTTCTTGAGACAATATTTGTTTCTTATTGCAATGGAACATGCATTCATAAACCTTTTATGAATTCCATACATAAAACTGATTTGATATTAGTTCACAATATTTATGTTCGTAACATAAATTGGTCATCTGATGACCATCATCCCCAAACTCCTTTAGGGCGATTCATACAAGATTTATAATGTAAAAATATCATGTGCAGTCCTTCGACTCACATAACCCACCAACTCCTTGGCCTAGGACATGATAGGGTTTGTTATAAACCTATAACTTGTACGACTTTGTAAACTATTCTTCAGATGATATTAATCTTAACCTTGTGTACTACTCTTGAGTACACACCTTATAGAAAGAATTTCACCCAATTTCACTCATCATTTAATCGTCCTTTGTCCATGTAACACCCCGCGTTAAATTACAATTATATATGCAAATAATTTAATTAAGTTATATACATTTGAAATTTTAAAACAAAGAAATATTTGTAAATGGGGGCAACTAATTAATATTATTTGGAATACATATATATTTGTGTAACAAATAAATTAGAGAGAAAAATTATATAAAATCAATTAATAGGGAAGATTAATTGACAGTGTTTGTTTAAAAGGGAAATTAATATTCAATTAATTAGTAGAGGTGATTAATTGACAGGAACTGACAAGAAAGGGAACATATATTGTAGCAAATAATTTATATGATTTGAAATATATATGTTAGTGCAAGAGAATAAAATGGAGGAAGAGTAATTTATGAAAGTAATCAATTGTCAATTAATAAACATAGAGACTTATGGTAACATATATAATTAAGATCGTGATTCAAAATTCAATTATAGAATACATGCATGCAATAATTATGGGAATAAAATAAATTAACATGCTTATATGTGACGAATTAATATGGTGTTGATTGGCATATTAATTTGGTAATAAATCACAGTGCAGGCGTGGATTAATTGGATAGTAAATTAATTCTAGGTATATATGAAATCTATTAATTAGGCGATTAATAGGGGAATCTTATTTAAAAGAAACGTCACATTTAAAAATATATGTTTCCATAGATTGCGAGAGAGTAGGGGAAAGTGATTAATGAAAAGATTGTTGGAGAATCGATTTGAAATAAAAACAAACACAGAAGAAAACATATTAATTTAATGTTCATAGACTGAGTGTACGTTTTAGATTTTAGGGTTTTATATCTAATGGTTAGAACTGATTTGAACCACTATAAATATAGGTGCAAAGCCTCATTTTTATTCTCATTATTTTTCTCTTTCCTACAGAAGCTCTGCCATTTTTTTTATCTCTTCTACACTTTCTGAATAACAAAATTTTAGATCTAATTCACACAAATTTAGATCTAAATAGAAAGAGAATAGAATTAATTAGGGAGTTAGGAATTGGTTCAAATCAGAAGGCTGTGTCAGAGGTAAAACCCTAGATCTGAGTTTTATTTGCTATCTCTAATCCAAATCTCTTCCTTTTCTATTTCAAATATTATAGATCTGTAAATATATTGTTTGTAATTCCAAATAGGGATTACAGGGGAGGTGAATATAGATGTTATGGATAGATCTGAAATAAAAATAGGGAGATTTGGAAACTTAGCAATGTGAGTGGATTTAATTATATCTTTTACGTTTATGATATATTATCGTTAAATTCCCGTTAAATAATTATTCAGTATTTCAGTAACTAATTCTGTTAATTAGTTATGCTCAACTGTAAGAAATTTATAGTTATTTACATCTAATTTGAAGTTATAATTTAGCCTAAATGCTAGTTTCTTTTTATTCTCTTTGTACGCGAATAATATAGTTAAAAAGAAAATTCGCAATTATGAATTAAAATGGGAAAATACTAGATTAGATGTAAAATAAGAAAAGTTGGAATAAAGCTAGAAAAATGGATTTCTGCAATAAATTACGCTAAAATGGGAATAATAAATTAATCTAATAACTTGATTATAGATTAATTGGTTGGTTTACAAAATAGGATACATTTCTATAATTTAATATTTAAAAATAACGATAAACGTAACTGCAAGAATAAAAGAAAGAAACAAGGGAATTAGTGTAAAATAGAGAAACCACTATATTTTACAATATTCTAAAATAATAAAAGAAATACCTTGCAGTTACGAATTATTGTTTATAGTATTATTTAGTATTAAAATATGGAAATGGATTTTTAGTATAGTTTTCATATCCAACCAAATAAAATAGAATTACTTCCTAGAATAGAAGAAAATAAAGTAAAGCATGAAAGGAATCAAGTAAATTATTAGAAAGGAATATGAAGTTGTAAATGATAATGAACCTAAATCTGCATTTACTGCGCAGACTATACAATAAGACAGTTATTATGATAAGTGAATTATATAATATAAGAGAATTAAAGATAATTCTACATCATAATAAAAGAAGACAGCCTAGAACATAAGAGAGACACTTGTAATCATATACAGATTATAAAAGAAGATAAAAGTGACAATTGCAAGTAAAATTATAACATAGGTTATAATTAAAGTAGAAAGAACGGAAAAGCTTATTTAAGATTTAAATTAAGTTAATAAGAAAATAGAACAGAGATAATAGGAGATGCTTATTTAATAAACTTAAGACTTAAATTGAGTTAAATAAGCAAGGTAATAGAAGTGGCAGTACCAACAGCATTCCCTATTAGATCAATGGTGGTCTCACAATAGCCAGAAGTGTGATGAGGGCAAGAATATGCTAATTAGGGTAAATAAGTAGCCAACATAATAAGAAAAGTAAACTAAACACAAATTAAAAGATTAGACTTAGGGTCTAATAAAAGAATGAGATGCGTTTGGAGTAGCCCAAAGGATGAAGAGCCTAACGAAGCAGTTGATCATAGATTTCAGCAAAGGAGAAGCACGTCCAACTTAGTTATTTTGGGCTAGAAGGAAGTACGAGACCTCAACGGGACGTGAGGATACTCTAGGACGGCCCTCTGGGCAGGCCTAACGAAGCTGCATCCCCGGAGATAGGTCTGTAGGTGTTCCATCAAGAAGAGCGTATGCCTTGACTGCTTTTTGCATGGCAAGACCATTATAGGCAGTCAGAAGGGGTTGGTGTTAGGAGTAGGATATTCGTATGTCCCAGTACTTTCAAGTAAGTTTAGTGGGCATGACCTAAAAGGATTATCGCTTGCGGATATTGGCCAGCATTAAAACCAAGAGCGAGTTCGGGAAAGACTAAAGTTAAAACCAAAAGTCCAATGATTCTTTCACTATCGAGACATTGGATGAGGGGCACCGCCAATTGGATGTTAGATTGTTTGCAGTAGGGCACGTCCACTTAATTCTTTAGAGGTCTTTCGATTAGTTGAGGGGTGGCTGCGTGGGGCCATAGCCACGATGAGAAAAGAGACAGACTAACTAGAATATCTGTATTGTAGGCCTAACGATGCTGTCCTTTACAGATATAGAAAATCCCCGTCCGAGTTCCGTACAAGGTAGACCTTGTTGGCGGGATTCAGAGAGTAGATAGAACGATTACGTATAGTCCTCAATGTACGCACTGGGTGGTACGTTGCGGATGTCCGAGCATCTGTATAGACTAGTGCAGACGCAGTTTTACATTTTTATAGTAGACGGCGGAACATCTGCATTGTAGGCCTCACGAAGCTGTCCTTTACAGATGTAGTCACAGAACGCTATAGGAGCAAGACGATGGAGTTCTTTGTGAGGAGGATACGGAAGGTACTATGGGTAGTACCTATGACCAATATGGTCATTGGGCATATAGCTACATATATATATATATATATATATATCAGTTATTAGGTTTTAATCTACTAAGGAGTAGATGGGTATGATTCACGCACAGAGGCGAGAGTATGATAAACCTAATGAACCTAATATAATAGTAAATGGAAACAAAACGGTATATGTAGAATTAAGCTTAAAAGTGTATAATTTATCCATTCACCGGAACTTTAGTTCTGACCCCCTCCTCATAACATCCTACAGGTTAGGTAGATGGCAGAGACTTCCCAGATTTAAGACACTTGTTTAGAAAGTGTTATTATATTGATGAGTATTTACTTACTATTATATTTTAGTCAATTCCGCTGTGAGATATTTAATTGAGCTTTGATATATTTGTCTTTGCCTATTTGTAGGATACCAGATTCCCAACTCGGGTTTCAGTGGGCTTGGGTTTTAGCATTTTTGCGAAAAATCCGGACCCACTGGAATTCGGGTTGTTACATTCCAATAACGCTCGATTGTTCCTTATCAATACATCATTATGTATTATAAGGAGGAGTGACCCTTGAGACCGAACCTTAATTCATTTTAGGTACATTTGAAACTCTTTCCAATATACTCATCCATTCGCTCAAATCGAATCATCTCTTTTGCGTATTATTTTATTTTACCTCCATTTTATATTCCGTGATGTAACGACCCGTAAATTTTAACTGTTTTAATATCGTAATTAGTTGAAATTTTGTGAAATTTTAAACGATAAAATTTTGAAATAAAAATTTTATATTTGGAATACGTCTAGTTAAACATAGCGACTGGTAAATTTTCGTCCGAAAATATGAAAGTTTATTTCGCGCGTAAATTCACTTCGATTTAATCAGTTAAAAGCGTTGAAAATAAAATGTTTCCAAAACCTAAATATTTTTACATAGAAAAATTCTAAAGCATCTTCTGAGCAAGATGTCAGTTTGTCGTTTTTCCAAATTCGGACATCTTTGGCTCCGTCGATCTTATTTTTCAGTGTTTTTCTCGCATTTTTCGCCAGTTGAAAAAAATTCAAAATTTTATAATTCAAATCGTACCACTGATATTTTTATACTGTTTTGATCGTCTCGTCGTGCTGATCCTTACGGTATACTTGATTGTAAAATTCGGAGTCCGATGGACGTTGCACTTTACGTAACGCCTACCGTATCGGTACCGGATTCGTGTCCGTTGGATTTCCTGTGACCCTTCATAAATTCACCTTTTATTTCAATGGACTTAGCATTCTAATGGTCACGTGAATGGATATTGGAAAATGAGAAGCCACATCTTTACATTTGAATACACGTTCATTTACTTCTCATTTCTTTCTACTTCCTTTTCACATTCCCCTGTAGCTTCCCATTCTTCTTCACGTTTTCCTACAAATGGAAACAGCTCTTCCATTCTAAAAAAAAATTGAAGATGGGAAAGAAATTTTGAACTACCTAGTGCATTTGCCTGCTAGTGCACGTGCATGCATGGCTTCAAAATCCCCTTGCCTACTTGACTCCGCCACAACCGCCTACCAAGGCAGCCGCATCTCCAACCCAAAGCTCGCCACCCATCATCTCGGCCAGCAACCACCACAAGCCTAGGCTCGCAACTCCCCAATGTTCCCCGCCCTTGACCGGCCACCAACACCGTCCTGCCTCAGCCGAGTTTTGCATAGCAACAGTTTCCTCATTTATATATAAGAGGTATACTCATCTGTTAGTTTAGTATATGGGTGTTGTTTAAATTTATATAACATTTTATATATATTTTGTTATAATAGTTTTATATTTTATATAGTGTTTATAAGTTACAAATTTTATAAGCTGTTAGCATAGTTCTTTGCTATTGTTATGGCATACCAGTTGTGCAAAGTCACAAATGATTTGTTGAATGGATTGTTAATATATATGTATGAATTCCACACGTAGGCATCCTAGATTTGAATATAAAGTGTATAGGTACTTTACGTTTAGTGTATATCTCGGCCATATATTTTTCAAATCTCTTCTGTCATATTTTTTTTCGTACAGTTACATAAGGTCGACTAGACTATATTTCATTTTTATATAGTATAATTAAATGTATATTTTGTTGCACATACAGTGGTTGCATTTCTGGTATGGTTTGCTAGCGCCTATATATACATACGTTTCAAACTAAAAAAAAAAAGGGAGATGATTAGCAGCGTCTCTTCTAATGTATTTATCACTTGAAACTGCAAGGGAAAGCAGTGCAGGGATCCCAAGCATAGTGGAGAAACCAACAGACATTTTGAGTAAAACAAGTATCTTTAAAAGCTCTAAGAAAAACGAAGGCAGTATGTCTTTTTAATATATGAACTTGAAAATGTAGATGCACTTGCTATTTTTTTTATAAAATTGAATGTTAATAAAAAAAAAACAGTAACTTGAATCCAATTACATGTGTGTTGAGGTCCACTTTGAATATTGCTTTTCAGTTACTTATGCGGTGGTTTCGAAATTTGGCAACTGGGTATTTGTTTTATGTACTTGTTTAAACGTAATTTATGTATATATATATATAATCGTTTGTTAAATTTTGCTTATAACCGAATATATAAAGATATATATGGTCGTTGATATTTTTGGGTCTATACTAGTCTAATTATACACACACACACACACACACATATATATATATATATATGTTTAGTTAAAATTTTATTTTGTAAATATGTTGTTATATAAGTGTTTTACTTAAAACAATGATTTTGATGTATATATAAATAATTAGTTTAATATGTGACATTTAATATAGATCTATTCTGTTTCTATCTAAATGATTCTGATTCATTTCATCAATCCTTGTATATCAGCTTTGTCGTCAAATTCGTGCCAACCTCGCCATGCTTTGAAATTCGTGCTTGGATTCGTAACTCAATTTCAGTGTCCGTATCTGTGTGCGCATCTATGTCATCTACTGTTATCTTTAGCCTCGAAAGGTGAGCAATCACTCACGATTAATGTTCTTTTATTTATTAAATTTGATTCCAATTGAAACGACAATTGAAATATACTGCTGCTAGTTAATTACACTGTTATATATGCTATTATCTGTATCAGTTCACCTGTGACATCTGACACCATTATCTGTTAATTATTTATGCGATGATAATACAGTTTAACTGATAATTGATTGATTGTTGATGTTTATATTGGACGTTAAATTGTTAAGGTTAATTTGATAAATAGTATGCGATTGAACTTGATATAGGATAGATAAATGTTAAATTTGATTAAATGACATTTGTATAATATGAACCCTTTAACTGTTGAATTTATTGACACGTAGGATTTGTTTAATTACATTTTGAACCACTGAATGTATGTGTTAAATTGATGATGTATGAAATTGTAAATAGATGACAAGTGAAAACCGTAATGTAATAATCTTTAATCTACATGAAATGATAGTGTAGATTCTAGAGATAATTACATTAATTCGTACAAATAACAATGCGAATTAATACGGTTATTTCGGGATTATTTAAATTGATTATTGGATTGTTATTGTTTGTTGTTATTGCTTGTTTATTTACTTTGACACCATCCCAGTTATCACACTGCAAGTTCCCTTTGCTATGTTTTGATTTTGAATTGAATTGGAATCGGGTTGAAATGATAAATACCCAAATTAAACTTTGACCTAGGATATATAGAAAATTAAATAAAAACCCGATTGGTCAATAATTTGATTTGAAAATAAATAGAAGGTTTTATTTGAATAAATAATATGGTTTTGAAATGAAGTTGAAATTGAATTTTAATGAAAGGAAAATGTTAATATTTAATAAATCTGAAACAAAATATTAAAATGAAATTGATGAAAGAATGTTGTTTAATTTGAGAAATGATTTAATAATTAAGTTTGAAATTATTAAGTTTGAAATGATTTAATAATTAAGTTTGAAATTATAATTAAGTTTGAAATTATTAAACATTGAAATTATTTAATAATTAAGTTTTGAATTATTTAGCAATTAAATAAGATTAAATTATTTAATGATTAAATTGATTTGAATCCTTTAATAAGCGAAATTGAATTTTTGAATAAGTGAATTTTACTTCGTAAATAATTGAAATTGAGTTTCCTTTATTAAGTAAGTTTTTGGAAAATTATTTAAGAAAGTAAATAAGTGAAATGGGAATTCTTTAACAAGAAATGAAAATGTGATATTTTTGGAATTAATGTAAGACTTGTAATTGAAAGAATTGATTTGATGAATTTAATTTAACTCAAAATTGTAAATTTTGATTTAATGAAGTTGAACTTAAGAAATTGATTTAATGAATTGGAAATTTAATAGAAATTGTTTTGAATGATAAAGTAACTTAACGAATATTGAATGAAGTCGACAAATGAATTTAAATTGATTTGAATGTTGAATTAAATTAATTTAAATGATTTTCGGAATGAAACTTATATACGAACTTGAATTGATATTTGAATTGTTTTAAATGAATATGGAAATTGAATTATAAGATTTTGAAATTGTGAATTTGGAAGTTTGAAACGTAAATTTATGGAAATGGTTTTGAAAGACAAATGAAATGTTGATTGACGAATTGAAATTGAAATTGAAATTGATTTGGTTTTGAAATATATTAACGACCAATCGGTGTTATAATCACGAAGTTATTAAAGAGACCAGAATTCGGTTATGGATATACTCTCTATCTAAACCGAAAACCACTTTAATAACTATACGCGGAGTGATGATCCAGAATGAAGTGGTTGGAATGATGTTCGTGATGACTGAAGAAAGAGAACGATAATGGATAGCCTTGACACTTGTGTCAAATTGGAAATGACTAAAACAGGAGCTGTGCCGGGCCAATGGAGGATTAGCTACCTCAAGTGGACACACTTCTTCGTAAACTATTCTTTTACTTTGTGATTGATTGGTGCGCACCCTTGATTTGGGAGTGTTGTTTCACGGTGTTGCGGGCGCTGCGGCGTTGCGTTCTCACCAGTCCGGATCAGGCGAACGGTAGTATCACTACCTTGGGTATAGCCTCATGTGCCTTGTCATACTTGTATTCCATTTATGCGCGACCACTACGATTTTGATTTGTACCTTTAGTATATGGATTGCCCTCTGGTGACTTCCGGTTTTGGGGAAACTACGGTCTTGTATATGCTTTTGGGAATAAAAATGTGTTAAGGGTGGAATGGGCCATGACTTAACGCTATTTTGATATCTTATTATTACTGATAGACATTATCTACTTAGCGTATATTACTACCTAGTAGATAGTTTAACGGATCCTTAAAGGATGGTTATTCCAAACATCCTTTGAGTTACTTGTATTTCAATTGCTATTTCACTTGAGTTGGATTTATTAATATAAGAATGTTAATCCTGACTCGAGTGTTTTGTATTTTGCTTTACGCTCGGGTCAGACTGAGTGTACCAGTATTCGAGACTCACCTTTGGAGTTGGAGCTTCGCTTGGAGATCCAGCTATCTATCCAGCTTTCAAATATTCGATGATTCCAGTGATGTACCCTGATTTGTATCTGATGTATCGTATTACTCTTCTGTTGTAAACTCTGATGTATTTTATATATTCATATAGTAGCTTCATGAACTACTATCTCTTTTATTTCCGCTGCATTTATTACTCTGTGTCTGTGATCTGTGATTATTTATTTACTGTATATGTTCAGTTTTGCCAAATTTAAATTAACAACGTGGTATTTTGAGCAATTCAACTCCGGCATGAGTGTCTACCTATACACTTATAATGGACGCGAATGGTCCAAAATATCGGGTCGTTACAGTTGGTATCAGAGCTTTGGTAGCTCTAGGCAAAACCTAACATATAGGGTAAATGTATTTACAGAATCACTCTCATTCGAGTTTCAATCTCTTCCTTTGACTCAATTCCTTTGAATTTTGGAACGTTCCCCTCGGTTCCGAAATTCATTCGTGTCCTTCACTGTTCGTCTTCTTTCAATTCTGGAGCACCCCATAACTCCATTTTGAATGATATATATAATAGATCGGCGGTCTCGCCAATCTTCGAATGATTCATAAAGGAGTAAAACTCCTTTACAATAGGCATTGATTTACCGGAGATTTCTGTATCCTCGGTTTACGATGCTATCTATCTCCTGCTATACCTGAATTCTATTCTTGAGATCGAATGTCGATTTACCTCGAAATTCTACAACGATCTTATTCTTGAAGTCACGGATGACCCGGTTAAGGTTGCCCGCGATTTATATAAACTCATCCATTTTCTTATTTGTTATTTAAATCATCTTATCTTCTGTTTCGGACTTATCTTCGAATCAAAAATTCTCTTTGATTTGATTTCTATCAAAATTGAATTCCTATCCTTATTGTGAAAATTCATTCCTGTATCGTCGAGCAAAGAAGTGTATTTGTAAATTAATATTAAAAATGTTTTAATATACATTGTGTTGTTTGAGTTGTTGATGTTGATTTGGGTTTTCGATCGATTCGTCTGATCAACGCTATCGATAGGATTTCCAAAACACTTGAACAGAGCAGACTGACACAATATCGTTTTCAAATTTGGTAAATAAAATAAAAGTTTTGTGTGGTTATATTATTTATAAATATAAGTTTTCTGAAATTAAATTGTTAATAAATTTGTTGTCAGAAATAATAATATTTGACTTTCATTTATTGTTTTGTAAACCATTGATTATTGCATAATATAAATAAATGAATTTATGAAACTTGGTTATAAATTGATTTGGGATTTGAAAGGAATTTAAATAAAAATTTGAGAATTTAATTTCCGGTGATTTCAAACTTTGATTTGAAGTTTTAAAGTGTATAGTATTTAAAATATTTTCGAATAGAAATCGTTTTCAAAGAATTTTTAAAATGTTGAAATCAGTGCTCTTCTCTTTGTCGCTGGAAAATAATTTCGGTGATGACGGCCGCATCATCGACATTCATTTTCGAGTTTCGTAGTGGAGATACTATTCTGTAGCTTTGCTACGGTTTTGTTTTGAAAATATTTTGATTTGAATTTCTTCGGTATAATTTGATTTATATATATATATATGTATCTTATTTTAAAATTTAATTTGATTTGATTTGATATAAATATATTATATATATATCTCTAAATTGTTTAAAGTTTATCGGAAATTTAATTCTTAAAAAAAATCATGTTAAAAGATGTTTTAATTATAAATAAAACCAAAAATTTGGAATAAATATTTAAACTTGAATAATTGAATTGAGAAAATTTTATTTGTATATTGTTCAACTGTATTCTAATACAACTTACCTAAATCATTCAGAAGTTGAATATGTAATTGGATAATATATAAGATAAATTGAATTTATAAATAAATTTGAGTGTTTATAATAAATGTTATACACTAAATTTTGATTATAAAGATGTCAATAGAGTTAGATAGGATAATAAGTAAAACCCAGTTAATGATGAAATAAATTTGTTTTGGAAGAATTAATAAATTGAAATTTGATCAACTTATGAAAATACCTTGAATTTAAAAACAATTAGTAAATATAAATTAATTTAAATCGGAACTTTTATGGTTTAAATTAATATGGGTTAAATATATGTGATAAGATATATTAAGTAGTATAAATGTAACAATAATTTGGAATAAGAAGAATTTAAAATTGTTGAAGAAAATATGATTATAATAAAAGACTATTCAAATTTATGGTTTTAAAAATTGTAAATTGAAGAAATGGGATAATAAGATAATGAATTTAAAAAAAATAGTTGAGATTGATTTTAGTGAAATCAAATGGATTAAATCAATTATTGAATATCAATTAATTTAAATTTGAATTTATATGGTTAAATTAATTGTTATTTTGTATTTCAAAATCTGTTTTTCTTTCCGGTTGTTTCTATTCTCCTACCTCGTTCCTTTTTGGGGACGAAAAGTTTTGAGTGGGGGAGAGTGTAACGACCCGTAAATTTTAACTGTTTTAATATCGTAATTAGTTGAAATTTTGTGAAATTTTAAACGATAAAATTTTGAAATAAAAATTTTATATTTGGAATACGTCTAGTTAAACATAGCGACTGGTAAATTTTCGTCCGAAAATATGAAAATTTATTTCGCGCGTAAATTCACTTCAATTTAATCAGTTAAAAAGCGTTGAAAATAAAATGTTTCCGAAACCTAAATATTTTTACATAGAAAAATTCTAAAGCATCTTCTGAGCAAGATGTCAGTTTGCCGTTTTTCCAAATTCGGACATCTTTGGCTCTGTCGATCTTATTTTTCAGTGTTTTTCTCGCATTTTTCGCCAGTTGAAAAAAATTCAAAATTTTATAATTCAAATCGTACCACTGATATTTTTATACCGTTTTGATCGTCTCGTCGTGCTGATCCTTACGGTATACTTGATTGTAAAATTCGGAGTCCGATGGACGTTGCACTTTACGTAACGCCTACCGTATCGGTACCGGATTCGTGTCCGTTGGATTTCCTGTGACCCTTCATAAATTCACCTTTTATTTCAATGGACTTGGCATTCTAATGGTCACGTGAATGGATATTGGGAAATGAGAAGCCACATCTTTACATTTGAATACACGTTCATTTACTTCTCATTTCTTTCTACTTCCTTTTCACATTCCCCTGTAGCTTCCCATTCTTCTTCACGTTTTCCTACAAATGGAAACAACTCTTCCATTCTAAAAAAATTGAAGATGGGAAAGAAATTTTGAACTACCTATTGCATTTGCCTGCTAGTGCACGTGCATGCATGGCTTCAAAATCCCCTTGCCTACTCGACTCCGCCACAACCGCCTACCAAGGCAGCCGCGTCTCCAATCCAAAGCTCGCCACCCATCATCTCGGCCAGCAACCACCACAAGCCTAGGCTCGCAACTCCCCAATGTTCCCCGCCCTTGACCGGCCACCAACACCGTCCCGCCTCAGCCGAGTTTTGCATAGCAACAGTTTCCTCATTTATATATAAGAGGTATACTCATCTGTTAGTTTAGTATATGGGTGTTGTTTAAATTTATATAACATTTTATATATATTTTGTTATAACAGTTTTATATTTTATATAGTGTTTATAAGTTACAAATTTTATAAGCTGTTAGCATAGTTCTTTGCTATTGTTATGGCATACCAGTTGTGCAAAGTTACAAATGATTTGTTGAATGGATTGTTAATATATATGTATGAATTCCACACGTAGGCATCCTAGATTTGAATATAAAGTGTATAGGTACTTTACGTTTAGTGTATATCTCGGCCATATATTTTTCAAATCTCTTCTGTCATATTTTTTTTCGTACAGTTACATAAGGTCGACTAGACTATATTTCATTTTTATATAGTATAATTAAATGTATATTTTGTTGCACATACAGTGGTTGCATTTCTGGTATGGTTTGCTAGCGCCTATATATACATACGTTTCAAACTTAAAAAAAAAGGGAGATGATTAGCAGCGTCTCTTCTAATGTATTTATCACTTGAAACTGCAAGGGAAAGCAGTGCAGGGATCCCAAGCATAGTGGAGAAACCAACATACATTTTGAGTAAAACAAGTATCTTTAAAAGCTCTAAGAAAAACGAAGGCAGTATGTCTTTTTAATATATGAACTTGAAAATGTAGATGCACTTGCTATTTTTTTTTATAAAATTGAATGTTAATAAAAAAAAAACAGTAACTTGAATCCAATTACATGTGTGTTGAGGTCCACTTTGAATATTGCTTTTCAGTTACTTATGCGGTGGTTTCGAAATTTGGCAACTGGGTATTTGTTTTATGTACTTGTTTAAACGTAATTTATGTATATATATAATCGTTTGTTAAATTTTGCTTATAACCGAATATATAAAGATATATATGGTCGTTGATATTTTTGGGTCTATACTAGTCTAATTATACACACACACACACACACACATATATATATATGTTTAGTTAAAATTTTATTTTGTAAATATGTTGTTATATAAGTGTTTTACTTAAAATAATGATTTTGATGTATATATAAATAATTAGTTTAATATGTGACATTTAATATAGATCTATTCTGTTTCTATCTAAATGATTCTGATTCATTTCATCAATCCTTGTATATCAGCTTTGTCGTCAAATTCGTGCCAACCTCGCCATGCTTTGAAATTCGTGCTTGGATTCGTAACTCAATTTCAGTGTCCGTATCTGTGTGCGCATCTATGTCATCTACTGTTATCTCTAGCCTCGAAAGGTGAGCAATCACTCACGATTAATGTTCTTTTATTTATTAAATTTGATTCCAATTGAAACGACAATTGAAATATACTGCTGCTAGTTAATTACACTGTTATATATGCTATTATCTGTATCAGTTCACCTGTGACATCTGACACCATTATCTGTTAATTATTTATGCGATGATAATACAGTTTAACTGATAATTGATTGATTGTTGATGTTTATATTGGACGTTAAATTGTTAAGGTTAATTTGATAAATAGTATGCGATTGAACTTGATATAGGATAGATAAATGTTAAATTTGATTAAATGACATTTGTATAATATGAACCCTTTAACTGTTGAATTTATTGACACGTAGGATTTGTTTAATTACATTTTGAACCACTGAATGTATGTGTTAAATTGATGATGTATGAAATTGTAAATAGATGACAAGTGAAAACCGTAATGTAATAATCTTTAATCTACATGAAATGATAGTGTAGATTCTAGAGATAATTACATTAATTCGTACAAATAACAATGCGAATTAATACGGTTATTTCGGGATTATTTAAATTGATTATTGGATTGTTATTGTTTGTTGTTATTGCTTGTTTATTTACTTTGACACCATCCCAGTTATCACACTGCAAGTTCCCTTTGCTATGTTTTGATTTTGAATTGAATTGGAATCGGGTTGAAATGATAAATACCCAAATTAAACTTTGACCTAGGATATATAGAAAATTAAATAAAAACCCGATTGGTCAATAATTTGATTTGAAAATAAATAGAAGGTTTTATTTGAATAAATAATATGGTTTTGAAATGAAGTTGAAATTGAATTTTAATGAAAGGAAAATGTTAATATTTAATAAATCTGAAACAAAATATTAAAATGAAATTGATGAAAGAATGTTGTTTAATTTGAGAAATGATTTAATAATTAAGTTTGAAATTATTAAGTTTGAAATGATTTAATAATTAAGTTTGAAATTATAATTAAGTTTGAAATTATTAAACATTGAAATTATTTAATAATTAAGTTTTGAATTATTTAGCAATTAAATAAGATTAAATTATTTAATGATTAAATTGATTTGAATCCTTTAATAAGCGAAATTGAATTTTTGAATAAGTGAATTTTACTTCGTAAATAATTGAAATTGAGTTTCCTTTATTAAGTAAGTTTTTGGAAAATTATTTAAGAAAGTAAATAAGTGAAATGGGAATTCTTTAACAAGAAATGAAAATGTGATATTTTTGGAATTAATGTAAGACTTGTAATTGAAAGAATTGATTTGACGAATTTAATTTAACTCAAAATTGTAAGTTTTGATTTAATGAAGTTGAACTTAAGAAATTGATTTAATGAATTGGAAATTTAATAGAAATTATTTTGAATGATAAAGTAACTTAACGAATATTGAATGAAGTCGACAAATGAATTTAAATTGATTTGAATGTTGAATTAAATTAATTTAAATGATTTTCGGAATGAAACTTATATACGAACTTGAATTGATATTTGAATTGTTTTAAATGAATATGGAAATTGAATTATAAGATTTTGAAATTGTGAATTTGGAAGTTTGAAACGTAAATTTATGGAAATGGTTTTGAAAGACAAATGAAATGTTGATTGACGAATTGAAATTGAAATTGAAATTGATTTGGTTTTGAAATATATTAACGACCAATCGGTGTTATAATCACGAAGTTATTAAAGAGACTGGAATTCGGTTATGGATATACTCTCTATCTAAACCGAAAACCACTTTAATAACTATACGCGGAGTGATGATCCAGAATGAAGTGGTTGGAATGATGTTTGTGATGACTGAAGAAAGAGAACGATAATGGATAGCCTTGACACTTGTGTCAAATTGGAAATGACTAAAACAGGAGCTGTGCCGGGCCAATGGAGGATTAGCTACCTCAAGTGGACACACTTCTTCGTAAACTATTCTTTTACTTTGTGATTGATTGGTGCGCACCCTTGATTTGGGAGTGTTGTTTCACGGTGTTGCGGGCGCTGCGGCGTTGCGTTCTCACCAGTCCGGATCAGGCGAACGGTAGTATCACTACCTTGGGTATAGCCTCATGTGCCTTGTCATACTTGTATTCCATTTATGCGCGACCACTACGATTTTGATTTGTACCTTTAGTATATGGATTGCCCTCTGGTGACTTCCGGTTTTGGGGAAACTACGGTCTTGTATATGCTTTTGGGAATAAAAATGTGTTAAGGGTGGAATGGGCCATGACTTAACGCTATTTTGATATCTTATTATTACTGATAGACATTATCTACTTAGCGTATATTACTACCTAGTAGATAGTTTAACGGATCCTTAAAGGATGGTTATTCCAAACATCCTTTGAGTTACTTGTATTTCAATTGCTATTTCACTTGAGTTGGATTTATTAATATAAGAATGTTAATCCTGACTCGAGTGTTTTGTATTTTGCTTTACGCTCGGGTCAGACTGAGTGTACCAGTATTCGAGACTCACCTTTGGAGTTGGAGCTTCGCTTGGAGATCCAGCTATCTATCCAGCTTTCAGATATTCGATGATTCCAGTGATGTACCCTGATTTGTATCTGATGTATCGTATTACTCTTCTGTTGTAAACTCTGATGTATTTTATATATTCGTATAGTAGCTTCATGAACTACTATCTCTTTTATTTCCGCTGCATTTATTACTCTGTGTCTGTGATCTGTGATTATTTATTTACTGTATATGTTCAGTTTTGCCAAATTTAAATTAACAACGCGGTATTTTGAGCAATTCAACTCCGGCATGAGTGTCTACCTATACACTTATAATGGACGCGAATGGTCCAAAATATCGGGTCGTTACACGTGAACTGATCATAAAGATGCCCTATATATATCAAATACATATATTCATGCTTGCGACAACTCGTCAGCAAATATAACAAAGTATGTGGAACCATTTTGGTATTATCAGACTTGTTATTGCAAACATCTATATGCATCAACCCAAAGAGTTCATCAACTCTTATGATGCTCCCACCGAATGAGTGATTTTACTTTAATTATCCGAGTTATAATCCATTAATGCCATATGATTCATAATCATATGATCGAAGAATTACTTCTTAGAACCATTGCTTAGCCTATAATTATAAAATAATTGTAAATAATTTCAGATAATTCGGTATTTTCTAATGCATCACTTTTGTTATGAAAATAAGTACTACAATATAGTTTTATTTCATAAAAAATATTCATAATATTCTCATTGAAATAAAACTATGTCTATTCTTCTGTCTTCACCGAAGAACAGATATTATTTCATAAATAATGTGCAGTTTGTTTTATGAAAACAATTTTCATAAGTTGATGCAATTAATAAGTACTATGCGACATTCTCCCACTATTTCTGCTATTACTATAATAGGGTACTAAATACGGAGGTCCATCATCCACTTAATGTAGACTATTTATTTCATATACTATAACTAGTTTACAGTGGGGAGTTCTTTGACCAATTATCTTGAACTCAAAGAAATAAATCTCATAAAAAACAATGTTCTATATGAAACTACAATTCGGGATAGAAATCATAATTTTTATTTTAATGTTAAGTATCAATTATTATTTTACAATTTTGTTTTCGATGTTTCTTTATGAAGCAGAAGTCACCATTCACTCTATTCATCCTAACTATACCTTAAATCACATATACTCTTGTACATTCGTTTTCCTTTTAAATAGTCGAACTATTCAAAAGAAAAACCTTACTATAATATCATAACGAACTCTTTACAAAAGGGCATTCGATCATCCTTTTATAAAAGTGCATTCGATCATCCTTAACATTTAAGGACATCAATTATGTTGCACTTTACGTAAACTAATCAAAACTGACATTTAGCGATCGAGTTCTTAGATCCTTTTGTAGTTTTGGTCTAGTTTACATTTAACACAATATGATCTTCATTCTAATCAATCAAATTGATTACTTGATCTTATAATATGCTTCATTTGCTTATTTCGAATGAACTAATTTCATCGAAGTATCGTACATCATGAACTGTGATCGTTCACCATATAAGACTTATATGTGACAATATATGGATCAAATATCCATAGTCTTGTATTGCTTTAGAGTTCGAAGCTTGTAGTAAGCAATACATGGGCTCGGCCAAATAAACACGTAAGCAACCAAATCATGAACATATTTAGTAGTTGTAAGATTACACACTTACATGGTTATTGAAACATTAATATGCAAGACGTATTTATTAGTAAGTATATATTATATTTCTATTTGCTAATATTCAATTCAGTTCATTTGTATATTTTAATTGATAAACTTTTATTAATCATATTAAATGCACAAATTTATCGAAGTAGATTATTATAACATCATATAACATATGATCTTACAATATTAGAAAGGTTAAATGTTACCATTTCATTTTTCTAATAAGGCTCCCACTAGTCTCTTATGTTTTGCCAAATCCCATTGCTAAACCATATAAGTCTTTCGACTTCACTAGTAGGTGTTAGGACACGTCTGTCTTGAAATTCTGACCTTGAGTTTGCTCAACAAGTTATAGCACCACAAATGATGAATAACTCCTTATTGGTTGTATCGTATACAACTCCTAATCCACGGTACCTTATCCTTATTTCACTTCGATTTTGAGTTTGCTCAACAAATCGAAATGAAATTATTTACTCGTACCTACCGTATCGAGATGGCCTAAGTATAATATATGTACCTTGAGTTTGCTTAACAAATACATACAGTTATCTTATCTCGTCTATTCAATATTAATAATACTACACATAACATCCCTAGCTTGAGTTTGCTTAATAACTAAGAAGTTTGCAAGTAATATATATGTATATATATATGGTAGAGGACAACATTATATTAAAGATTATAAATCTTAAATATGTTATTTAGAGTGATATCGACATATGGAATGATGTATTTCTAATGAAATATCCTAATTATTCAAGTGTCGGACACATCGAGAATCATGGTATATGTACGTTCATGTATATATTTATTCCTTGAGTCTATTTAGGGTTTCTATAATGTTCCACCTTTAGTTTATATATTCATATTATATAAGTTTCATTATTATATACTTTTATATTTAATTAGCTTATATAATAACCTTACGTATAACATTATGTTAATTAAATAATATTTAATTAATTTTAATTAATTAACATTTAATTAATTATTTATTATTCAATTTTATCATATTATATTAAATTTTTATATACTATAACTTTTATAGCAGTACACATATATCATATATACATATTCTAATTTGTTAATTAACTTTTAATTAATTTATCTAATTAAAATTTTTAATTAAATCTTATTAATTTCGAAAAAATATTTTTTACATACACACATGTATACTTATATTGTCTTAAACTTTTCAATACAACATAACATATATCACTGTACATTATACATGCATATATGTATATTATTTAATTAATTTAATTATTTTATTAATAAAATTTAATTTTGAAATTAACTTACATTTATTTTCAAACATTTTGAAAATTTTCATTATATTATAACTTTTATAATATATATATATATATCTTATTTTAAATTTAACTTTTAATTTTAATTTTTTTTTAATTTTTAATTTTTTTTGAAAATTAGCCTAAGGCACAATTCAAATCATGCCTTTCCTACTAGGGGCAACCTTTATGCTCACTTCACTTTTCAGGCCTGGCTGGTAGCCAAGGAGGGCAGGGTACTTGATTACTCAAAGCCAAGCCTAGATACTACATTTCTAAACGCCCTACTAAATGGGTAAGCTTAATTGATTAGCTATAACATGACTAATTTAGACCGCATAGACTATTGGGCTCTGATACCATTGTTGGAACCAAACCAGTCGGGAGCATGGTAATTTGGGTAAATTTCAAAAATAAAAATCCTTTTCGACCTTTATTGGTCCTATGTGGTCTAAATTCATTTAGAACTTATCTAAATTTTCTTTTGAATAAAGTTTTCATTTTATTACAACTGTCTAAAATTAGTTTAACTTAAATTTTAAATTGTTTGTATATTGATGAGCGCATTAAATGCACCCACGTGTAAAAGTCCAAGTGCAACATATGAGAAGTGCACATAGTTAGTGTGAACTTGTTTAGGAGTTGGACACATTTTCCCTTTATATATGCCTTTGCCGTCCACAACAAGAAAGGTTTTTTATTAAATAAATATGTATATGTGTGCGTGCGCACATTTATACACATACATACATACATATCTTGTATAGTGGTTTACATTGAAATAGACTTTATTTATATTACGTGTAATAAATCAATGAATACAATATGTAATTAAAGTAGTTCAAAAGTTTACTACTATATATTACATAAAACCTCTTTTGAAACATACACGCACATAAATATTATTACATATATATATATATATTTATATTTATATATACACACAAACCAAAACAAATTCGAAATAAAACAAAATAAAAATTATATCCAAATAATTTGTGAATTAGAATGTTTACCTTTTAAATAAAGATCTAGTACTAGTTTAGGTACAATTGTAAAGCAAGAAATAAATCACTAAATTAATGTTCCCTCTTTTGTTTTAATTAGCAAAATTTGTTTTAGAATAATTTAAACAAAAGACAATTAAGTCAACATATTATGTTGTTAACTATAATTAATTAATTAAATTATTTCAAAGTTTTATTCACATAGCAATTTATATGTATACATTTAAGTGTAAATCTTGTAATATGAAAACTGACTTATTAACATGATTGTTCCAATTTTTTTATTTAAACTATAATAAAACTAGACGACTAGGCATATATAAATTCATGATAAGAAGTCTAGATATAGGTTATACATACAATATAAATAAACATACAGAACAAAGATAAATAAAATGATTATTTTTCATAACAAATAAGCAGCAGAGAGCATAATGTAGTTTTTTTTAATTAAATCAACATGATAAGAGTATACAGTTGATTCAAAAGGGGGGAATTGAGATATTCAAGTCATTATCCAAATTCACACCTATGAACAAAAGGGAAAGATAAAGAATTAGATGGATGTAAATAAAATTAAAAGATATATAAGAAAAATATAGAATTACCTTAGAATGAAGCCAGGAGAAACACTTTGAATGATTGAATAAATCATAGACTCAATAGATCAATCTCTAAATCTACAGCAATCAAGTGTTAACCACATGTAATATCCTCTATCTTGAGGCTCAAAGCTAAGCGCTACAGATGCTATAATCATCCATAGTATTAGCTTCCATTGACAAAATACGGTAATGTTAATGGTATCCATAATATCAGAAGCACATGAATATGAAATAAAATCATAGATTTCAAAAACAACATTTCTGATTACATTGCAAAATAATATTTCATATTCAATTACATAATCCTAAAACGATTCCTAGGTTTAGATCAAATATAATTATTACAAATTACGCCAAGAGCGACATATGAAGATGCCCATTTGGATGATCAGAGTACTAGATAGACATATTAGTCATAATTACATCACAACATAAATAATACTAAATAGCTCCTACATAGCTAACTTTACCTTCTGCACGTCTTCGGAAGCTTATTCGTCCAACCTACTAAACCTAAAAAGTCCCAACTCTTAATCTACTCAAATTAAATTTTGAGCACCCGAGAGTTTAAGGGAAAAATATAAACTTCGAGTCAGACAAAAAGCTTGGTATAAATAATATATTACATCTCGATTTACTGATATTAAGTGAGACCATACCGCTTAGCGGAACGGGTTTCCCCCCACTAATATCCTTTTAAAAGCATATCTTTTGCAAATCAAAATCCTACAATCAAACAGATTATAATAGCAAGAGTAATAACATATATCCATATAAATCAGGTAACCAATGGACCATCTATCCAACATTATAGTTTTACCTGGCTAACTATTGACCATTGGCTGACTTGGGAATACTAAACATAATAAATAATCTAACTTCTGTTAGACACATACTGGACGGTCTGTCCTTAATTTACTTCTCCTAGGGTCAACTGATCCTAATGGCTTTGTGGGCTGACCAATAATCTATCTTTTCTCTGTATATTCATTTATGTGTATAACATCATTTTAGCCTTACCTGTGACAAAGCCCTACATACTGGAATTTCAGACTAATTTTAGCTAGGGGCGAATAGCTAAAGTATAGGGTGCGACTCTACACCTGTAACGACCCGTATTTTAACTATTTTAAATTATTAAATTTAATATGATTATTGGATAAAAATGGTTAGAAATAAAAATTTAATGATGTATTAATGTAATTTATTGAAAAAGAAATTTTATAAAATTTTGAAATAACCAATTTCAAAATTTTTGGATATAACAAGTATTGAAATGAATTTAATGCATTGAATGTATTTATAATTCATAGTTGGATTGAATAATAAACGTTGACTTATTTAGTTGAAATTATATTAATTGTCGATAACTAAAATTCATTGAGATTTTAATATATTGAATAATTAAATTGTTCAAATTTAATATTGGAATTATTTAAATAATTAAATTCTAGATTTAATATGAACGAAAATGATTTCAAAGTTGATTTAAATTTTATTTAAACAAGAATGAAGATCGTTTACTTTTAAAATTGAATTTAAAGGTGAATAAATAGAAATTGAAAAATTTTATATCTTAATTAACGTGTAAAAATAGCCATTTTGGCCACTGTCTTGGATCTTGACGAAACTAGTTTCATCGAATCCGTAATAGTGAATTATTGTAGGATTTCAAGTTTCATAGCGATTAGACTTGTCGTTTGGCCGTGTGAGCTTGAAACGCATAGAATTATTTTCAGAACTTCAATTAAAATAATTTGATTTTGAAAGCTATCTTCTACATACGATCAAATTAGGCCTCGATACTAGTTCCATTGCATTCAAAATAAGGGTATAACATATAGAACGCCAGGCAGCACGCTTCGTTTGGAGTTCGGAATTTCGCGGGTCGATCGGGCGAGATATTTTCTAGTTAAATAATATATATATATATACTTTTCCCCCTCCAACAATTCGTAAACCCACGTATATTTTGTTTCCCATACCTTTCCCCTTCATTTTAAATTGGGCAGATTGAACGAAGATAAAAAAAGAGAACGGTCGAAGTCGCGATGGCCTGGAGGACTAAGCGCACAACGACGCCAGGAGGCGATCATCGGCGCTGGGAGGCGCGTGTTGAGTCAATATTTTTATAGAGTTTTGATTTCTGACAAAGGGATAAGCCGTGATCGACCAAAAGAAGTTATTCATTGTTTTAAAGAGACACAAAGAGCTCCATACTTTAGAGGTTGATTATTTGGTATGTTAGTAGTGTTATTTATGTTAAAATCTATCCTCAAATAATCTCATACCTTCAATCTTTGAATATAAATGTATATATGTATGAGTGCACATTAACTGTGCAGTCTGGGCTAAACCGGTCGACCGGTTTAAAACAAGGCGGTCGACCGTTTCTGCCCAGAATGCACAAATAACGTGCACAAGTGTACATAACGTATATATATTCAAATTCCTGTCTACTGGTCCATTTTTGACCCGTCGACCGTTTTCAAACAGAAAGCAACCTTTCGTACAGATACTTCCTTTTCTTCAACGGTTGCTTCTCTTTCTCTTCACCAATGATCATGACCTTTGTTTGTACCTTTTCACAAAAGGTTACAACTGTTTATTTCTTATATAAACATCATGAAATCATTATTTCAATTAACCAATTCTATTATTCTAATCTCTATTTTATTGATCTCTGTCTTGAGCTCTCAAACATTTCAATTGCTTATTGAATCATTGAAATCATTTCATATCTTTTGATTCAAAAAGTAAAATACTTCCTTCAATCTTCACAAACATCATTCACATTTTTTTGAGGATAAGATTATAGGAAGGGTGTACTACAAGTGACAAATCCGTGTTATCAAGAGCACAAGTTATCAACGACAATTGTATTTGTTTTTGTTGAAGTCCTCGGTGTTGTAAGAGGCACGAAATCCCGTTCGGCTGTTCGGGTGTTGTAAACCTGTTCCTCCGGGTGAAGCGAGGTAGTTGGTTGTGAAAATCCAGATAGGAGTCTGGGACTGGACGTAGGACGGGAGGTCCGAACCAGTATAAAAATCCCTGGTGTGATTTTTACAGTTTACTGCATTTACTATTCTATATCTGTGAATTGCTATATAGTTAGTTTATTGAATATTTACTTGTATAGCAATTGTAAATAACATTCCGCATATATTGTTAGTCCATATTACACGATCCACAATTAGTGTGCACAAGCGCAAACACTTTCATTTGGTATCAGAGCACGGTCAACATATAACCGTAACACCGTTATTTGATATATTCTTGTAATATGGCAAATAACGCAAGCACTAGCACTAACACTTACACGGAAGGTCAATCAACACAAAGACCTCCATTCTTTAATGGTCTCAACTATAGCTATTGGGCAACACGTATGTCATTTTTTATGCAATCAAATAGCTATGATGCTTGGAATGCTACTCAAAAAGAAATAGTAAATCCAACAACTGAATATTCAGAATGGACAATGGCTGAGAAAACGGCAGCAGCCGTAAATGCAAAGGCAATAAATATGTTGTTCTGTGCATTAGACCAAAATGAATATAACCGTGTTAGTATCTGCACTACTGCATATCAAATTTGGCAAACGTTGAAAACCACTCATGAAGGTACTAACAAGGTTAAACAAGCCAAAATAGCCACGCTGAAGAGTCAGTTTCAAAATTTTAAAATGAAACCGAATGAGACAATCAATGATATGTATTCAAGGTTTCAAACTATTCATCATACACTTATCGGATTAGGACAAAAATATCCAGATTTTGATGTTGTTTCAACAGTCCTACATTCTCTGACTAGTGAATGGGAAGGAAAAGTATTAGCAATTGAAGAAGCTAATGACCTTTCCATCATGAAGCCAGATGAATTGATAGGAAATTTAATGTCCTATGAAGCAAATTTGCAGGCTAGAAAAGAACAAAAAGAAGAAAAGAAAAATGTAGCATTTCATGCTGAGAAAGATGAAAATGAATCAGATTCCGAAGATGAAGATCTAGCATTCATTGCAAAAGGATTCAAAAAATTCCTAAAATATCGAAAAGCCAGTCGTTACAACAAAAGGAAACCTGGATCAAATAAACCATCTTCATCCGCAATAGAATGTTTCAACTGCCACAAAAAGGGGCACATGCAAAAGGACTGTCCAGAACAGAAGAAGAAGTCAGAAAATGATAAATTCAAATATAAGAAGGACAAGTCAAAGAAACGAGCCTTCTCAGTGACATGGGATGATTCAGACTCATCTTCATCTGAAAGTGAAAGTGATCAGGAGAATGAACAAGCTAATGTTTGTTTTATGGCAACAGAAGATGAGGTACAAATTCCTACATTTGATGAATTACTTGATATTAATTCTGAATTGATAGTCAAATATAAAGACATAAAACGTCAATTAAAAGTAGCCAAAGCAGATTTGAGTAGAGCAGAGTTTGAACGAGATATGTTAAAAGATGAGAAGAAAATATTAGAAGAAGAACTTGAAAAACTTCAAGAATCATCATCTAATGTTGACTCACAACTATCTCTTTTGAGTCAAGAAATTGAAACTCAAAAAGAGAAAAATGATGCTCTCACTACTGAAAATCATGAGCTTAAGGCAAAAGTTAAAAATCTGGACCTAGAAAAGGCGAGCTTACAAACTAAGTTAGATGACATAACTCAAAATGTTTCTAACTTTAACAAAGGTCGAGAAAATTTGACAAAAATCATTGAAAGTTCACAATCTGTTTCAAATAAACAAGGTTTGGGATATAGGAAACAAGAAACCAAGAAACATCTTGGTAATGAAAGGAAAAAGAAAGTACAAAAGACTGAAGCTAAGAAAAATCTTAGTTTATTATATTCCAAACCAAAGCCAGTTGTGAAATTTCAGAAGAAAAATGTCAAGACTATCAAAATATGGGTTCCTAAAACAAATAACAATTTGATTAGGAACAAATATATTCAGAATTTCATGAATACTGTGCATTATAATTCTAATTATGTATATAAAGGGGATACCGGACCCGTATGGGTTTGGATTCCTAAGATCTAACTCTTAGGACCCTATAAAAAATGGGTACCATGGTCTTAATTATATTTTTTGCAGGTCCCACTTAAGAAAAGAGGAAAATGGATATTCTGGTTGATACATTCCTATATTATTCCATTATCTATTACTCCTTTTTGTCGATGACAAAGGGGGAGAAAGAGCTAACAATTATTTGCAGGAATATATATATATAAAGAATACAGACAAAATCTCAGGGAGATCACATATTTAGGGGGAGATTCAGAACTTCAGATACATGTTGTCATCAATCAAAAAGGGGGAGAATGTTGAGTCAAGATTTTTATAGAGTTTTGATTTCTGACAAAGGGATAAGCCGTGATCGACAAAAAGAAGTTATTCATTGTTTTAAAGAGACACAAAGAGCTCCATACTTTAGAGGTTGATTATTTGGTATGTTAGTAGTGTTATTTATGTTAAAATCTATCCTCAAATAATCTCATACCTTCAATCTTTGAATATAAATGTATATATGTATGAGTGCACATTAACTGTGCAGTCTGGGCTAAACCGGTCGACCGGTTTAAAACAAGGCGGTCGACCGTTTCTGCCCAGAATGCACAGATAACGTGCACAAGTGTACATAACGTATATATATTCAAATTCCTGTCTACTGGTCCATTTTGACCCGTCGACCGTTTTCAAACAGAAAGCAACCTTTCGTACAGATACTTCCTTTTCTTCAACGGTTGCTTCTCTTTCTCTTCACCAATGATCATGACCTTTGTTTGTACCTTTTCACAAAAGGTTACAACTGTTTATTTCTTATATAAACATCATGAAATCATTATTTCAATTAACCAATTCTATTATTCTAATCTCTATTCTATTGATCTCTGTCTTGAGCTCTCAAACATTTCAATTGCTTATTGAATCATTGAAATCATTTCATATCTTTTGATTCAAAAAGTAAAATACTTCCTTCAATCTTCACAAACATCATTCACATTTTTTTGAGGATAAGATTATAGGAAGGGTGTACTACAAGTGACAAATCCGTGTTATCAAGAGCACAAGTTGTCAACGACAATTGTATTTGTTTTTGTTGAAGTCCTCGGTGTTGTAAGAGGCACGAAATCCCGTTCGGCTGTTCGGGTGTTGTAAACCTGTTCCTCCGGGTGAAGCGAGGTAGTTGGTTGTGAAAATCCAGATAGGAGTCTGGGACTGGACGTAGGACGGGAGGTCCGAACCAGTATAAAAATCCCTGGTGTGATTTTTACAGTTTACTGCATTTACTATTCTATATCTGTGAATTGCTATATAGTTAGTTTATTGAATATTTACTTGTATAGCAATTGTAAATAACATTCCGCATATATTGTTAGTCCATATTACACGATCCACAATTAGTGTGCACAAGCGCAAACACTTTCAGCGCGCAATGGAGTGTGTGCTAGGCGCTGTCATCGATGGCGACGAGTTATGGTTGGTCGAGGCAGACTCCGGCCAGAGAGCGGCGATGGATCGAGCGTCGACGCGGGTTGCTTTGGAACATGGTAGCGCGTGAGGGTGTTGTCGTGTTTTGGGTTGTCTTGGCTGGGTTGCATGCGGCACTATGCAAACAAGAGAGAAGGAGATGGTTTGAGATTTAGGTTAAGTTTAATTAAATTTTAATTTTGTTAATATTATGGTTAATTATCGTTATGCTAATTAAATTATAACTTTTGCGTCGAGGCCCGTTTTGGACGAATCAAATTGCATTGGAATTGTATCGATGAAGGCTACGACATGAAATTGAATTGGCATTTATTTGACTTTGAAAAAATTTTAGTTTCAAATAAAGGTGAGTGTTTTATAACGCTCATGAAGTACTAAATATATTTATGTTAGTTAAATATAAAATCATGAAGTATTAATTTTATTGATTGTTGTTTGGTAATTTTAACTGACATGGAAATCAACATAAAAATTTATATGTTAGAAATTTTGAATTAACAGTTAAATTAGAATTGAAATTAAACTGCTAGTAAAATTCCCGATTATTGATAACTAGTAAATTGTAATGATATTTGACTGATTTGGATGTTGATTGTGATGGATGTTATGGGTTGATATTTTGGATGATTGGATGTTTATTTTGTCTATATATATCAAGTTATCACCCTGTAAAATTATTTGACAGTATATAAAACTGTTAATTTAATTATTTTTAATAAATTAAGAAATAGGTTGAAATGATATATACCTATAACATTTATTTGGATTGAAATGACATATATCCATCCCTGAAATTAAATTGGAATAACTAATCACTTGGCCATAGGATAGAAAATTATATACGAATACCGGATTGGTCAAATTAAATTGTTTTAAAATTCTGGGTTTGAAATTATTTAAATGATTTTGATTTAAAGAAATAAAAATCAAAATATGCGAATTGACTTATTTTCGAACTCGAGCTTGAAATGTGGAATTGGAATTAGTTAAAAGAAATTGTTTAAAGAATGCAATTTGAAATTTGAAGTTAGAACTAAAATATGATTTGAATTATGGAAATCGAATTGTTTTAAAAGATTTGAACTTGAACTTCGAAGTTATTTAAGTAAAAATGATATAAGTCGATATTTCAAAATTTGGTTCGAGATTGAATTATTTTTAAAGATTTGAATATTGAATTGAACATCGAAGTTAAATTTGATTTAAATGATTTAAACCGATATTATGAAAGTGAACTCGAAATTGATATAAATTGAAATGGATTAAAATTGAGAATTGAATTGAATTAATTCAAATTGGAATTGAAATAGAAATTAATTAATTTGAAATCAAAATCGAATTAATTTGAGATCGAAATTGAAATTGATTTGAATTGAAATTGGAGTCGAAGTTAATTCGAATTGAAATCAAAATTGAGTTGATTTGAATTGAATTGAGGTTGAAAATGATTTGAATTGGAATAATTGAATCTGAATTAGTTTGATTGGATTTGGACTTGGGTCCAGATTTTTTGAAATGGAAAGAGACAGTTTGATTTGAAATTATTTTCAAAATAAATTACTTTAAGATAAACTGTTTAAAATCTATCTTTATAAATATTCAAATTATTTTGATTTTCCAAGCTATTTTACTATACAAACCATTTTTAATACTAAAACTATTTTATATTAAACTATTTTAACTTTTCAAACTATTTAAAAAAATTCAAACTGTTTCAAAAAATTCAAGCTGGTCAAGGTTGGAATGTTATTTTTAAATCGTTCATTTAAATGCGAATTGGGTTAAAATGAAGTTATAACCTAAGTTGAATTCAAAATGATTGTTGAAGTAAAAATATGATTTTTTAAGTGAATATGATAATTTTGAAATAAAATTGAATTTGAAGATAATATGATATTTTGATATCAAGTATGAATTGTTTTTGAAAAGTAAAAGTACCAACCGGTTTGTAAAACTACATTTGGTTATTAAAGAGACCGGGGCCTCTTATTGACATACTCTCTGTCAATATTGGAACCACTTTAACAACTGTGTATGCGGAGGAGACTCCAGAACGAAGTAGTTGGATTGGGCGTACGTTGCTGGATTTGAAGAAAGAGAACAATGATGGATCGACCCCGGCACTTGTGCCAATTTGAAATGACTAAAACAGGACGGCTTGACAGGGCCAAGCGGGCTAGCTACCCCTAACAGACATCCGTTCTTCGATTTTCTTCTTGGACTTGCTCCATATTATTACTTTGATGTTGGTTTCAATTGGTGCACCTTGATTTGGGATAACCTCCCTTTCACTCGATATGGGATGGATGGACGCGGTGAGCGATCGTGGCTACGATGCGTTACCACCAGCCCTGCGACCCGAACTGGTGGTATCCTACCTTAGGCACTGCCTCACGTGCCTTGTCATACTCTTATCCCTATACTAGACCCCTACGATTTTGGTTTAGTATTGTCGTATCATGGCGCATCCCTATCCACCGACATACTATGGGGCGTTATATGCAAACCGTATGACAATGCTTAAAAACGCGTTAGGGGGATTAATGTAAAGCTTTAACACTAAGAAAAATGTTTATTTTACTGATTAGACAATACATATATAGCGTATCCTACTATATATAATATTTTGACGGATCCTTAAGATATGGAAAATCCCGTAACATCACTTGAGTTATTGCACGCACGTTATACACTGGATAGGAGATATGAAACCCCGTAAACATCTCCGACTCTATTACACTCATGTTATGTGATATCGATTTGACTCACATAAGGATATTTTAGTCCTGACTCGAGTGTTTTTTCTTTTCATTACGCTCGGGTCAGCCCTGAATATTTCAGCGCATTGAAGATCATTTTCTGGAGGATGAAGACGAAGATTTGGTATATTATTACTATTATTATTCCCTGCAACATTATGTTCTGCTGCATTATTCTATTGTTCTTTTATACATATAACTCTGATAAATGTTGTATAAATTATAATCAAATGTATATTATAAACAGATTCATGAACTGTTTATTTGATTATTATATTTTGTCTTTCCACTGTGAGATTCTGTGTTTGTTCTTCTTCTTTTCTTATTTTTCTTAATTAACCCCATTGATTATCTATGTTTCGGATTGTTTGAGCTGGACATGTGTGGATTATTGTCGATTTAAACCTTCCGAAATGTGGGTCGTCACAGTTGTTACCAGAGCTTTGATTTAGCGATAACATTAGCTTGGTGGGGTTTGACTCATTAGAGATAGGGTAGTAATACCCTAGAATGAGCCTGTTTGAGTGTATATATATGAGAGCGCGTACTTGTTAGTGTTATAAAATATTTTATATTGTGTTTACTTATCCACTGAGTTGTTTATGAATTCTAGTCGATGTGTGGAACGCCATGTTATCGATAGGGGTTTCTAAACACTTAAATGTGGCAAGTTGACATAATATTGTTCTAAAATCATGTAAATGAAATAATTTTGCCTAAATTATATATTATATACAAAAGAAATTGAACGAGAATAAATGAGTAAGTGAAATTAATATGAGTAATTGAATTTGATTAAAATTAGATGTAAATAAATTGAATGCAAATGAAATAAGTGAATGTTAAATAAAGTAATGTTGATACACTTAAGTATAAGTGGTAAGAAATACTCTAAGTTAAAATTATGAAATGAATAGATTTATAAAATAAATTGGATATGAAGTGAATAGGTTGTAAAACCAAGTTTGGAAATATTAACTTAACTAATTTGAATTATGGATGTTTATAAACTTAAGTAATGAGTTATGAAATAAAAGTCTAATCTTAGTTTAAGTTAAAAGAATGGAATTAAAAACTGGAATTTGGGAACTTGAATTCGGGTGCTTTTGAAAAATTTCTAAGATTTTTAAAGATAATATTAGTATTATTTAAAACTATTTACGAATAGAAATTGTTTTAAAAGGAATTAAAAGGAAATAAATCATGTACTCCTCTCTTCTATCGCTGGAAAATAATTTCGATGATGACGGCCGCATCATCGACATTCATTTTCGAGTTTCAAAGTGGGAGAGGCCACTTAGTAGCTTTGTTACACTTTTGATTCAACAAATAGATTTTAATTTAAAATTTCTAAATATGATTTGATATATATAAAAGATATGGGTATATATATTATTTCGCTGATGCTACTTCATCTTACTCAGTTGTTCGTGAGCACTGTAGGCGAGCATGGAAGCTGAAAGGTTCGCTTCATGTCCAATTCTTAAATTCCTTTTTCTTTTTTAAATTTGGTTCTAGGGAAGACAGACTTATAGCGCTTGATAATAGCCCTCTCATTATTGAGGGGAAACCCTTTATTGTGACTCCTTGGAGCGTTGGTATAGACAGTGTTAGAGAGCAAATTCTTTCTATTTCGATTTGGGCCACGTTCTCCAATATACCTTCTGTCCTTCAACCTCTTATTGGGCTGAACTGCTAGCGAGCCTCATTGGGGATTTCAAATGCTTTGATGCAAATATTGTTGCACGCAAGAATTTATTATACGCTAGGGCATTGATTGAAATTACCCCAGAAAATCCATTACCATCGCTGTTGAAAGTAAGAATCATGGAAGGTCAAGAGGTGGAAATAAAAGTTAACTATAGCTAGAAGCCTGACATGTGTACTATCTGTCTTTAATTTGGACATTCTGTGGAGAAATGTTTTAGGAATGCTCCTCTTTCTCCTACCGATAAAATCTCGCTCTCTAGGACGGAAATGTGGTTCCCATGGTTAGTGCTCGGCCTCCCTATGATCTTGTTGTTTCTGCTTCTCCCACTATGGAGACAGAAATTGACGTAGTTAGTGATTCCAATGATGAGGTTGTTGTATGGGAACCTAAAGAGTGTTCTTGGATTCACGAGGCGTTGGAAATGAGGTATGACCCGTAGATGCATAGTTGTCACATGTTCTTAGGTGGTCCTGATGAGACTAGGAGGTTAGTGTATCACGTTGAGGGTGTTGGTCTTTCTCTAACGACCATTGGGATTGTTGGTGCCAGGAATTGGTGGCAATTCTTAGATCCAACATGAGACCGAATTTATATCTACTCTCCTCTCTCGAGGTCTTTTGATCCGAATCTGGCTACGTATTTTTCTGCTGTTTAGCATGTTATAGGTCCTAGTACTGAGGTTGATATCCGTCATGATAGGGGGGCATGTGCCCATTCGAGTAGTCTAGTCTATAGGTCTAGCTCCTGTGTTTTCTCTTTATTCTTTTACTTAGTGGTCTGGCCACTATAAAACCAGATTATAGCTGTTCTGTGCATGTACATAACACCTTTTTTTTATTTATATACATAGTGGCACGGCCCACTCTAAAGCCGGCTGGCTTTACCAAATATTATTTCAAAATGATTTGAAATGAATCCGTTGGTTGAATTCGTAAGTTCCTATTAATTAATGATTTTTAGTTGTTGGAATAAAGGGAATTATTTTGAATAATTGGAAACTTCTAAAATGGAAGATAATAAATTGAAGTTAAGTGTTTAAATAAAATATGAGAAGTTAAATTATAACTCTTAAATTTCAAGACAATGGAAATTTAAACTTGTGTAAATTATTGAACATTCTTGTTAACTAAAATAAATAAGATAAATTTGTATAACATTCAATTACATTCTAAAAACATATATAAAACTTACCAGAAATGTTTAAAAAGTTGAAATGTTAAATATGAATGGTAATAGAACATTATACAAGTTTGAACTTGAGTAATAAGAAATGTTTAAAGAAATATTCCAAATTAAAATTGTGTTTAAGGAAATGTTTATAATTTAAACTAAGTTGTTATAAAAAATGTTATAAACTTAGTTAATGTTCTAAGAAATGATAAATGAATAATTTGAGTAGTAAAAAGAAATACTATTTAGATATATATGAACTTAAAAGAAGGTAAAAAAATAATAAATTAAATCATATCTTTGTAAATTGTTTGTAAAATAAAATAAACAAATTTGCAAAGGATGTTTTAAGATTATGGTGTAGCTTTCTGAGATAATTATAATTTGAATAATATTGTGTAAAAGAAGTTACATCTGTATAAAATGATTATAAACTTAAGAAATAATTAATGAAATTAGAAAGTTGAAATTTGAATTATGAAACGAAATTTTATTTAAGTCAAGTTGAATAAAATGAATTGATGAAATGAGTCAATGAAATAAATTTTAAGATGAAAGTTAACTCATGAAAGTTTGCATAAAAATTGATTGTAATAAAAAGAAGGAAATTTGTTAATATGAATTTGAGTTATAAAATAAAATTTACTTAAGTAAAGTTAATAAAAACTAATAAAGTGAATCATTTAAAACTTACTGAAGTAAAATTATTATGATGAAGAATTAATGAATGAACTAATGAAATGAATCAATGAGTTAATATGAATTTAAGTTATGAAGTAATAATAAACATGAATTGCATTTTATAAAATGTTTATAATAAACTTAAATGGTTTGTGAAATGGTTTATAAATAATATTAGTATTAAAGAGAATATATGTGACGCCCCACCTCTATGCTCATAATAACAAAGAGTATTAAAAGAAATACTGTCTATTATTACGAAGAATAAGGCTGGATAGGAGCGGCCATCCGTAGTTGGCCTTACGCTAATATTGGTTACCTCGATAGGAGTGGTATATACTTTTCATTTTTCATCTTATTTATTTACTCCCATCGACATACCCAATTATCAGTATAAAACAAACTACGATGGTTCATAATAGTTTAGGACATTAGATATAATAATAACACAGATAATATAAATGCGGAACACAGATAAAACAAAAGTCTCATATATATATATATATATAACTGATGTCAGTTACAATACAGTTGACACAATACATATGATACAACTACAACTGTCGACTCTGGAAGTTATATATACAAGTACATTATCAATTAATATACATGAATACATATCATCCTATACAATGACACGACTTCTATAAAATGACGAAAACTACTTCAGAAGATATAAAAAGTCTTCATAGCCCGAACAGCAACTCAAAGCAGGAAATCTACAACTTGAAATAACTCGGGTCTGACCCGAGTATTAAATTCAAAAGAAAATAATACACGGATCAGTCTAATTCAAACTCAGTTATTAATGCACAGAAGCAATAATAATCAATCTCAAATAGATGACAATCACAAAAATCTCGTATATCCAACTCTCGATACGAGAATTGGATAACGGCAGATATAACACTAAACAGTGTTAAACGACAAATCAACAATCCAAATCAGAATACAACTCTAAAGTATTGAATTTAACCAACGAAACAATTCAACAAATCGAAACATCAATTTAAAACTATCAAATCTGATAGGGCTGCAGTACACGCACGCGTGTACTGCCTCGCCACTATCGCATGAGATACACAAAAGCTCAGTGAAAGTCACAGGCGAACCCAAGGTCAAACCCAAAATTCGGATTCAACTCAAGTGCAGTTTCCACAATCAACATGAAATGATCAAGAACCACAAAGTAGATCCAAATCAATACATGCATCCACACATACATATGTATGTACAGATATGGATATACATATGTGACAGCAGTGCAAACCAACCAAGATAATAACACAAGCAAGACCAGAACCAAACAAAGACTAGAAGTACAAAATGGCCAAGCAAGTGTACAGCAATGAACTCGATCAAAACAGTGTTGTACATAGACAACATGAAACCAGTAATGCAGACTCAAGAAAAATCAAACCAATACAATTGCAACACTGATCAGACAAGTGCAGACAAATATGATCAAAGCTACGTGATTACAAGCTAAAGACCGGAGCAACCAGTGTCATCAACTACAGGAAATGAATGCACATGGTAATGCAAAGACCAGTGATAAAAATGGTCAAGCTGTAAAACCAAGACTACATGTACATGGTCAAGTGCACTAGTTCAAAAAGGCACAAGAGAGTCAAAGTACACAAGAGATACAAGTGCAGACACAACTGTGCACCAGTACAACACTATAGGTCAAGAACAAATGTAATTCAAGTGAACAGACCTGAGTGCAGCAGTCTAACGACTCAAGTGAAGCTACAGGTCATCAGACTACTACAACAAAGCACATCAAAGTGCAACAGGATGATGACTGTACAACTTCAAATACAAGTTACAATGTCAACAAAGTACACAGGGAAATCAAATGTTCAACAGACACATCAAACTGCAAGGTGAATAAATGGTCAAGAGTGATACATGTAACAATGATAGTTCAAATACAACTTCAACTACAACTACATGATGACCAGACCAGCTACAAAGTAAGAGCAGTGACAACATACATGAGGATCGTAAACAACATCACATTAACAGTTTCAAAGTAATGATATACAGAGCATGGCAATGTCGAATGCATAAGCAAAGCAAAAGTCTACAACAGTATTGCATGTATACAGCAGTGAAGAAAACGAACGAAGATCAACTTCAAAACCCAAACGAACCAAGTAATCACGAAAACACAGTTCAAAAGCGATAGAGTTTGAATTAAATGTGAGTGAAAAATAATCACTCACCTTATTCGAATCAAAAAGGAGCAGTCGCGAGCGACACCCTCGATCCACGGCAAGAAGGTGGCGCCTTCGAATTGAACGAGACCTAATACAGCTGCGCAAATACCAACAAAGATCGAGCCAGATTCGCAAGCAAAGTCAAGAATCGCCGAAGCCCTAATTTGTTAATCGCCATTTTTCTATCGTATTTAATTTAGGGTTATGAAAAATGATAATTTGGGGAACGGGTTTCTTTGCTAGTTATCACGGCAAAAACGTGGGTATAAATTCAAAGTGTAAAGCCCACACACATTCATCATAACGTTTAAAAGAATAACAGTTGCTTTAAAAATTCCAACAACGATTAACAAATTTTTATCAATGAATTTCAATCTCAATCTAAAAACTTCAATTAGCAATTTACAACAATTATTAATCGTCATTTGACGATAATAAATCTGTGCAAAACTCTGGGTTGTTACAATATACTAAATGGTAATGAAATAAAATTCAACATAAATAAGATTAAATGAAATGATTTACAAAATGATAGGTAAATGATTTAATATGAAATGTTGTTAAACATAAAGGGAAACAATTGAAAATTAACAAATTGAATTGAATAAATTGAGTGTAAATGAAATAGATGTGAATAAATTTGAAGCGAATCGATTAAATGTTAATAAAAATTGGATGTTAATAAGAAATGAAGTGTATAAATTAAATATTGACATTGGATAATGTAAATTCACATAGTTATGAATTAATTGGATGAATATTGATGGTTGAATGTTTTCTTTTGTTGCAAACCATTGTTATTACTGTTTTTGATCACATATGATTGTTTTATGTTGTGCATTTGTGCTTATGCTTATGATTTGGATTCAAAATCATGCTATGTGGTTCTATTTAACTAGTACATGTTCTATATCTTATTATAAGTGACTAATATTCTAAATTGAGTTGAGATAGGTACATACGAAGACCGTTTGGACATATATGTGGATTTTATTTGCTTTTGCTTACTTAATATAAGCGAACTTGCTCGTATTAATAATAGTAAGGCACATAGCTCGGATTACATACCGCACTTTTATATTTTTTCCCTATGGATGCCTCATCATTGAGATGAGATGTATATTTGATATATTTGGTATATATATTGTACTGTAAAAATTTTCCATCGAGCCGTGCAAAGGAGACGCTGCCGAAGTTTTCCGTAAATCCGGGTGTTAGAAATTTTTTGAGGTTTTGAAAATTTTATAACTTGTTTTATATATAAGTTGTAATTTCCATAAAACTGATATCAGAGTGATGTAGTGAAAGTGTGGTAATGGTTTTTAATAAGATTTTAATGTTTTGTATGTTAATTATTTTAAATAAAATATATCAAATGTTAAATTCCTTACTTAACCCCTTTTCGAGGACGAAAAGTTTTGAGTGGGGGAGAATGTAACGACCCGTATTTTTCTATTTTAAATTATTAAATTTAATATGATTATTGGATAAAAATGGTTAGAAATAAAAATTTAATGATGTATTAATGTAATTTAATGGATATGAAATTTAATAAAATTTTGAAATAATCAATTTCGAAAATTTTGGAAATAACAAGTATTGGAATGAATTTTATTTGTTGAATGAATTCATAATCAATAGTTGGATTGAATGATAAATGTTGACTTATTTAGTTGAAATTATATTAACCGTCGATAACTAAAATTCATTGAGATTTTAATATTGAATAATTAAATTATTTAAATTTAATATTGGAATTGTTTAAATAATTGAATTTTGGATTTAATATGAATGAAAATGATTTCAAAAGTTGATTTAAATTTTATCTAAAAAAGAATGAAGATCTTTTACTTTTAAAATTGAATTTAAAGGTGAGTAAATAAAAGTCAAAAATTTTATATCTTAATTAAAGTGTAAATATAGCCATTTTGGCCAATGTCTCAGATTTCGACGAAACGAGTTTCGTCGAATCCGTAACAGTGAATTATTGTAGGATTTCAAGTTTCGTGGCGATCAGACTTGTCTTTGGCCGTGCGAGGTTGAAACGTATAGAAATATTTCTAGAACTTCAATTAAAATAATTTGATTTTGAAAACTATCTTCTGCATACGATCGAATTAGTCCTCGAGACTAGTTCCATTGTGTTTGGAATAGGGGTATTACATATAGAACGCCAGACGACATACTTCGTTTGGAGTTTGGAATTTCGCAGATCGATTGGGCGAGGTATTTTCTAATTAAATAATACATATACATTTTTCTCCCTCCAACAATTCGTACAACCCGCGTATATTTTGTCTCCCTACCTTTCCCCTTCATTTAAATTGGCAGATCGAACGAAGATAAAAAAAGAGAACGACCGAAGTCGCGATGGCCTGGAGGAGTAAGCGCGTAGTGGCACTAGGAGGCGCGCATCGGCATTGGGAGGCGCTCATCGACGCTAGGAGGCGCGCGGTGGAGTGCGTGCTAGGCGCTGTCATCGACGGCGGCGAGTTGTGGTTGGTCGAGGCAGCCTCCGGCCATAGAGCGGCGGCGGATCAAGCGTCGACGCGGGTTGCTTGGGAACGTGGTGGCGCGTGTGGGTGTTGTCGCGTCTGGATTTTCTCGGCTGGGTTGCGGCATTGTGCAAACGAGAGAGAAGGAGCGGATTAGAGATTTAGGTTAAGTTTAATTAAGTTTAATTTTGTTAATTATATGGTTAATTATCGTTATGCTAATTAAATTTTAACTTTTGCGTACGAGGCCCGTTTTGGACGAAACAAATTGCATTGGAATTGTATCGACGAAGGCTACGACATGAAATTGGATTGGCATTTATTTGACTCTTAAAAATTTTCAGTTTCAAATAAAGGTGAGTGTTTTATAACGCTTACGAAGTACTAAATATTTTTATGTTAGTTAAATATAAAATCATGAAGTGATTAATTTTATTGATTGTTGTTTAATTAGTAATTTAACTGACATGGAAATCGATATAAAAATTTATATGTTAGAAATTTTGAATTAACAGTTAAATTGAAATTAAATTGCTAGTAAAATTCTCGATTATTGATAACTAGTAAACTATTATGATATTTGACTGATTTGGATGTTGATTGTGATGGATGTTATTGGTTGATATTTTGGATGATTGGATGTTTATTTAGTTTATATATATCCTGTTATCACCCTGTAATATTATTTTACAGTATATAAAACTGTTAATTGAATTATTTCAAATAAATTAAGAAATAGGTTGAAATGATATATACCTATGACATTTATTTGGATTGAAATGACATATATCCATCCCTGAAATTAAATTGGAATAACTAATCACTTGGCCATAGGATAGAAAATTATATACGGATACCGGATTGGTCAAATTAAATTGTTTTAAAATTCTGGGTTTGCAATTATTTAAATGATTTTGATTTAAAGAAATAAAAATCAAAATATGGGAATTGAATTTTTTTCGAACTCGAGCTTGAAATGTGAAATTGGAATTGGTTAAAAGAAATTGTTTAAAGAAATAAAAATCAAAATATGGGAATAGAATTATTTTCAAACTTGAGCTTGAAATGTGAAATTGGAATTGGTTAAAAGAAATTGTTTAAAGAAAGCAATTTGAAATTTGAAGTTAGAACTGAAATATGATTTGAAATATGGAAATCGAATTGTTTTAAAAGATTTGAACTTGAACTTCAAAGTTATTTAAGTAAAAGTGATATAAGTCGATATTTCAAAATTTGGCAAGATTGAATTATTTTTAAAGATTTGAATATTGAATTGAACATCGAAGTTAAATTTGATGTAAATGATTTAAACCGATATTATGAAAGTGAACTCGAAATTGATATAAATTGAAATGGATTAAAATTGAGAATTGAATTGAATTAATTCAAATTGGAATTGAAATAGAAATTAATTAATTTGAAATCGAAATTGAATTAATTTGAGATCGAAATTGAAATTGATTTGAAATTGGAGTCGAAGTTAATTCGAATTGAAATCGAAATTGAGTTGATTTGAATTGAGATTGAAAATGATTTGAATTTGAGTAATTGAATCTGAATCAGTTTCATTGGTTTGGACTTGGGTCTAGATTTGTTAAAATGGAAAGAGAGAGGTTGATTTGAAATTATTTTCAAAATAAATTACTTTAAGATAAACTGTTTAAAATCTATCTTTTTAAATATTCAAATTATTTTGATTTTCCAAGCTATTTTACTATATAAACCATTTTCAATACTAAAACTATTTTAACTTTTCTAACTATTTAAAAATTTTCAAACTATTTCTATAAATTCAAATAGGTCAAGGTTGGAATATTATATTTAAATCGTTGATTTAAATGCGAATTGGGTTAAAATGAAGTTATAACCTATGTTGAAATTCGAAATGATTAGTGAAATAAAAATATGATTTTTGAAGTGAATATGATAATTTTGAAATAAAATTGAATTTGAAGAGAATATGATATTTTGATATCAAGTATGAATTGTTTTTGAAAAGTAAAAGTACTAACCGGTATGTAAAACGACGTTTGGTTGTTAAAGAGACCAAGGCCTCTTATTGGCATACTCTCTGTCAATATTGGAACCACTTTAACAACTATGTACATGGAGGAGACTCTAGAACGAAGTGGTTGGATTTGGCGTACGTTGCTGGATTTGAAGAAAGAGAACGGTGATGGATAGACCCCGGCACTTGTGCCAATTTGAAATGACTAAAACAGGATTGCTTTACTGGGCCAAGTGGGCTAGCTACCCCTAGCGGACATCCATTCTTCGATTTTCTTATTGGACTTGGTCCATACTATTACTTTGATGTTGGTTTCGAATTGTGCACCTTTATTTGGGATAATCTCCCTTTGACTCGATATGGGATGGATGGACGCGGTGGGCGATTGTGGCTACGATGCGTTACCACCAGCCCTATGACCCGAACTGGTAGTATCCTACCTTGGGCATTGCCTCATGTGCCTTGTCATACTCTTATCCCTATACGAGACCCTTACGATTTTGGTTTAGTGTTGTCATATCACGACGTATCCCTATCCCCCGACGTGCTGCTGGGGCGTTATATGCAAACTGTACGACAATGCTTAAAAACGCGTTAAAGGGGATTAATGTAAAACCTTAATGCTAAGAAAAATATTTATTTTGCTGATTAGACATTACATATATAGCGTATCCTACTATATATAATATTTTGATGGATCCTTAAGAGATGGAAAATCTCGAAACATCTCTTGAGTTATTGCACGCACGTTATACACTGAATAGGAGATGTGAAACCCCGTAAACATCTCTGACACTATTGCACTCATGTTATGTGGTATTGATTTGACTTGCATTAGGATATTTTAGTCCTGACTCGAGTGTTTTGTCTTTTCATTACGCTCGGGTCGGCCTTGAGTAGTTCAGCGCATTGAAGATCATTTTTTGGAGGACGAAGACTTGGTATATTATTACTACTATTATTCCCTGCATCATTGTGTTCTGCTGCATTATTCTATTATTTTGTTGTATATATAACTCTAATAAATGTTGTATAAATTATAATCAAATATATTGTATACTCAGCTTCATGAACTGTTTATTTGATTATTATATTTTGTCATTCCACTGTGAGATTTTGTGTTTGTTCTTCTTCTTTTCTTATTTTCCTTAATTAACTCCATTGAATATCTGTGTTTCAGATTGTTTGAGTTGGACATGTGTGGATTATTGTCGATTAAAACCTTCCAAAATATGGGTCGTCACAGCACCAGTCCCATCTGGTCTTCTAATATCTGGGTCATAAACTTAGGGTTAACTACCCTACCCACTTTTCCTTGAAAACATTTCTTTCAAATTGATTTAACTCTTTTAAATCATACTTAAACAAGGAAAATATACCCTTTGCTTTACTCAAAATACCTTTTCCATGATATATGCTTTACACAAAACAATGTTGATGAAAACACATATCAATAGGGTTATCTATCCCTTTAAAACAAGTTGAAACCCTTTTTAACTTAGAAAACATTAGGTTTTTAAGCCAAGACATCACCTTCGAAACTCTTGTTTAAAACCTTAAACAATACCTTTCGAAATCATTGAAAACAACCCTTTCGAAAGCATAACTTAAAACCTTAGGCATCCTTTTTCTAAACCATTTAAACTTACCTTTAGAAACATTTAAAACATATCTTTTGAAATACTTTTATAATACCTTTCGAAAGCATTGGGTTCAAGTAAAGGTTTGTGGAAACGTTGTTTCAAAACCATTTAAAGTTATCCCTTTTGAAACCATTGGACTTAATATCTAATATACCTAAGAGTCATAAAAGAACAGAGGCAAAAGCATTACTTTTGAAAGCATTAATCCCAAGTAAAAGAAAGAGGATAGTTTCGAAACCTCCTTTCGAAACCATTTTGAAAGCAGCTACAAGACCCTTTCAAAAGCATTGAGGAGGCGGCTTCAAAGCACAAAGGAGAAAGCACCCTTTCGAATACATTGTTTAAAGGCTATAAAGAAAGTGGACTTAACTAGTTCGAAAGGTATGAATGCGACAGCATGGGTTTCGAATAGGTTCAAAGCGGCTATCCTTTCGAAAGCTTCTTTTAATACAAAAAGGTGGCAACTCTTCCGAACGCTCTTTTCTGAAACAAAGGAAAGCTGATTGATTCGAAAACTAATACGACCTCATCGAAAGAATCCTTTACAAATAGAAGTAATTCAAGGTTAATAAGATTAGCTTCTATCCCTTCGAAAGCTAGGTTTCGATGTTGTCCAACTCCATTAGGGGTTGGTGCAGCTATAAGATGGTGGAATAAAGGCTTTAATATGAAGGGTTAAGATGAAAGAGAATTAGTAAGGTATAGCAACCCTGGTTTGGAGATTACTTGACAATAGTGAATTATAACGGTATGTTATAATTTAATATTGTGATTTAAAATAAAATTGGGGATTTTATATTGTTTATTTGGAATAAACAATGAATTTTGGAATTAAAAATGAGAAAATAAAATTCCAAACTTTATTTTATTTGGTTAGTGTGATAATAAATGGAAAATGACTTTATTTTAGGGAATATGCAATAATTATATTAGTTATTGCCTATTTACTTCTTTTAATAATTTTTAAGAGAAGTATGTGATTTTTAAAGGTGGTTTATTTAAAAAAAAGGTGGAAATTGGTCTAAAAATATGTTTTGGCTATAAATTAAGTTTAGAAATGGTTTAAAATATTTTTCTAAGTGAGAAAAGTATTTTTGTGGAATTTTAGAAGTTAAAAATATGGTTTTATTCTTTTATTTGAGTAAATAGTGAATTTTTGTTAAATAAAGGATTTTTATAATAAAGCCGTTTAAAAAAAAATTTATCTTTTTATATGGTGGAAAATATTTTATTTATTGCAGAGGTAAATTTAAATACATTATTCGTGTGAAAATTGGAAGAAAATAACATTTGTTTATAACATAATGTGAAATATATGTACATATTGGTTTTGTGTTAATAAAAATCAACCTAGGCCATTAAATTTTCTTTTAATGAATGGGTCCAAAGCCCATTAGTGCTCATTAACCTGATAAGATGGTGAGAATAGTTTACAGTACGTTCTTTTACCTCACCTTCTTCTCTAACACCAGAAAAAAGAAAAGAATGAAACCCAACTCCCTTTTCTCCAATCCAAGGCTATAAACACAATTTCTATAATGCAAACTGAAATCTTTTTCAAACTAGAATGTAAATCTAAAGGTAATCAAACTCCAAACCCTACAATTTCATCAAATTCCTAATTTCAGTAGTAGGTTTTCTAATATACTGTATATCTCTTCTTGCATGTACTGTATCTTCCTTCTACAGGTTATTGAAGGCCAATTTCACCTTTAAGCTCCAAACGTTTTGCTTAAATCCGGGTTTTTGCTTAACAACAGCAAGGTGATTGAATAAACTCACATAATCTAGCAATATAATGCTTCTAATTGCAAAAACTGTAAATAGTTTAGCTTCTGTAGAAATATTTTTGAGCTTGCTTCTCTTTTGTTCAAAACTGTTATGTAGTGCTTCTTTAGAGGCATGTATCATTTGATTCCGCTAACGAAACGCTGCCGGACTTCTTTCAGATGATAGATTGCATGTCATACTTTGTCTCTGCAAAATTTGGTTGAAAAGTATTGTCATTTGAGTGTTCAAAACTTTGCTGCAAAATCAACAAAAACCCAGATTTTTGCTTGGGCATATTTTGTTTGGGTTACTACAAACATGGCCTGAGTCCATATTTGAGACAACATAACTCTTTCATTTCTTACTGGAATTCATCGATTCTTTTTTTGTTTGAAAGATAAAGTTTCTACTATATGAATACCAAATTTGAGCTCAATATTAGGTCGTTTGTTCCTCTGTTTCATGCCTGAAAATTGAACCTGTGATGGATTTCAGGCCTGTACATTTGTTTTATGAACTGTTGCAAACATGGCCGGAGTCCATGTTTGAGACAGTGTAACGTTTTCATTTCCTATCGGAATTTTTTTATTTTTGTTTGTTTGAAAGATGAAGTTTTCTAGTATGTGCGTACCAATTTCGGTTCAATATAAGGTCGTTTGTTCCTCTGTTTCAGGCCTATAAATTGAACCCAAGATGGTTTTCAGGCCTGAGCAAAATTTTGTTTTTGAACTGTTGCAAACATATCCTGAGTCCATGTTTGAGACAACATAACTTTTTTCATTTCCAGTCGAAATTCATCGATTATTTTTTTGTTTGAAAGCTGAAATTTTCTACTATGTGCGCACCAACTTTTAGTTCAATCACAGCTAGTTTGGCCACCTGTTCCATGTCCGAAAGTTGAACCCAGAGAAGATTTCAGATCCGGGTATTATTTTACCTATGCATTTTTATGTTCTTTTTCCGTCCGACTTTTTACTTTTACTTCATGTTTTTGTGATATTTCTGAAATGTTTTGAGGGCTATGATGCATATCAATAGGCTAGCCAAGTTTTGTTGAATTTGAAATTCAAATTTGAATTGATTTTGAATTGGATTTGAATTACGGTTTTGAGTGATTTCTTTGATTTCGAGTACGAATTTTTCCAAATGATTTTGAAATAGTTTTTAAAATAAATTGGCATTTAAAATAATTATTATATAATATTTTTAAATTATTTTAAGTTATAAAAAAAATCTATTTATTCTCTATAATAAGGGAATTTTCAAATATTGATTTCAAAATTGATTTCGGGAAAATGGTTTTAAAAGGTTGTTTTCTCAAGTAAATTATTTTATATATAAAATACACGTTTTTACACTATTCGAGCGAATGAGAAGGAGAATTAAACGGTTTGGTAAAACATGTGGTATGGGACATGTGCGTTTATCTTATCGGTTAATTCCCGACTTGCCCGTTTGATCGTTTTGATCTTCGGGTCGAGTTTACCGATGAGATGAGGTAAACTTTTTACTGCTTTGAGTGTGAAATTTACTAGCGGTTAGTAAACCGTTTAGTGCGAACATGTGGTATGGGACACATGTTAACACTGTTCGGGTTCCTATCCGAGAGTTTGTGACACATTTGAAATTGCGGCGTGCCGGTACTAGACCTTCGAGTCATTGCCATTGCGGCATTTGCCATTGCAGTGTATTTGTCTTCGAGACATTTGCCATTGCGGCGTTTGCCATTGCGGCGTATTTGTCATTGTGACGTTTTGCCTTCGGGCGAGGTACCTATTTGAGATAACAGTTGGCAAGGCTTCGGCCACATGCATGTGCAAACACTTTTGAGATGATTTCTTTGACTATTTTCCCTAGTGTATCGCATCTTTTCGGAATTGGTCCTTTGAACCATTCGATATATATTTGTGGCGATTACCTTTCAGGAATTTGAACTCTTGGGAGTTCTATTTTTGAGATTTGAATTGCCTACACTGGCGTTATTTGAGATTTGCCTTTTGGTGACATTATATGAGATTTACCTTTTGGCGTTTATTTGAGGTTTTATTCTCCTATAGGAGATATGTTTGACTTATGGCATGTTTTGAGATGGGATCTCTTTGAGTATGTTTTTGGATTTGCCGATTTGGCGGGTTTGGGATTTTCCCTAAACTATCTTTGATGTTTGAGAAACGCCGATGATATGAGGCATGCTTCTATTCGGAGTTGTTATAGAGTTTTATCTCTTTTGAGAATGTACGCATGCTTTGTGATACCTTATACCACATAAATAACCTTACATACTTGGCTATGCCTCTTGGAGTAACCATACCATACTTATGCTCATGCTTATACTCAGTATTGTTCCTTCTTGTTTAAGAAGAACATTACCCTTATCCTTATGCATCTATTACTGCTTATCCTCATAAACATATACGTTTAGCTAAACTGATCCATGTATTTTATACTCGGGCCAGACCGAGGTGTTTCAGGTTAGGTACCTTTGGACTTAGCCTATTCTGCTTCCGCATGGACTCTTTTCCGCTATCGCCTTTTTGATATATTTTTTGAGTAGTCCTTTTATAGCTACTCTAATATGTATATTCTTTTGACTCATGTTTGTATTGTGGTCGTCATACCACATATGTGATGTATCATTTTGTATAGTCTGTGATGTATCTATACATGTGTATATATGTGATTATCTGCTGTTCTGTGATGTGTTTAGCATTTGATTTGTTATATTTTGTTCTGATAGATCCTATAGCCACCTGTAGTTTTGTATTAATAATTTATTGGATATGTCGATCCACTTGGGTTAGGAAAAAAAATATAGAGCATTAATCGACATATTCAATAGATATTTAAGACAAGACTATAGATGGTCGCTCCTAATCAGCCTTATTCTTCGCATTAGCTGACAGTATTACCCCGTAATACTCTTTGTTAATGTGGGTCTCGGAGTGGGGCATCACAGCTTGGATAAACATAGATAAGAAGCATATATTACGATATATCCAAGTATAGTACAAGTGTTACAAATCTCTTAATCATCGTGTCCTTTGAGATAGAAGTTTGGGATATGTCTAGGAATAAATTTTACTCCGTAGTATTCCAAAAAATAGAATTAATGACATCTTATCTTAGGAGTAATCCTAATCGTGATTGTTTTATTCGAGTCCTCTTCAATACAGGTGCTTGACACCCATCTGTATTGGAGGAGTTTGTTGATGCTTTTAGATGTCCTTGTCTTGTTCTTTTGTGAGGATTGTGAATCCTATTGAGTGGATCCGCAATATTTGGCATGATGTATGTGGATTTGGGATTGTTTCTTATAGCTTATCTTTTCATGCAAATTAGCACGCTATTTTCTATTTAGAGTTGGGAGTGTTTGGGATGACGTGGCTTGCCTATTATCAAGCCACATCCTATGATTCAAAGAATCTATATTAGGTATCCTTGTTCGGCTGCTTCATTGTTTCTTGTTCTTCGGAATGTTAATGATGATTCTGAAGTCTCTGTATTCACTCTTGAGTTTTGAGATGTTGATGATATATCTCGAATTCCAATCATTGTGACTCTGTTGATTTCTATGAGTCCGTTTCGAGTATGACCCCCAATCGGACAATCGCATATTGTATTGACTTCATTCCCGGTTCTTAGCCTTTCGGTCATCCTCCCACGAGGATGTCCACTAGGGAAATGAGGTGATTCATTGAATTTATTTGATATTGCCATCTTACCCCTTTTGAGATATCCTCTTCGGATATTCATTTGCTGATATATTTTGTGATATTACTTCAATCGAAGTAATGATTTGTTGTTAATGTTACTTCTCCTCATGTAACAACCCGGAAACCCTTTAGATCGCGAAATTGAAATCCACGGCAAGAGTCGGAAATTTGCATCCCACCATAAACGCCTCGACCAGCCTCCTAGTTCCACCGATCAACTTCCAACCTCGTTTGGAGTTTCATCATCGTCTGCCATAGCTTTTACCCTAGGACCGCACGCTCGAATCATTACCACAACGCTGATAGGACCCAAATCCCACCACGACTCAAAAATCGAACCGGAAACCCTACTGAGGTTTCCCCTCGCCGCCACGACAATCGAAAAAATGAGGCACCATTTTTCTCGAGTCCGCCCACTCATGATCTCCTTCTGACCCCAACTCCAAGGTCACTCTTCCACGAGATCGCCGTAATTTTACGGAAATGCAACTATTGATCAACTCCGAAATTCTTCCCAAATATAAACTTAAAATTTGTGAAACCATTCTCTAAAATCACTATTTTCTAAAACGAACTTGATTATGAAATCCAATCACCAATTTATCATCATCGGATTTTTACTTATATTTGATTTCTACTGTAATTTACAAATTTTGAAATGGTTACTTAATAAAAATTCTTGAAACTATTTTTAAAATTGATGTTATAATCTTATAATCAAATTTCATTCAGAGATCAAATCCTAAAAAGAATTAGAGTTAGAGTTTTTGAATTTTGAAAGTAATTTGGAAACATGTATTCAACAGCAGAGGCATATTTGCCTGTTTCCAGTCATGCACACTCAAGTTTTCCACATGTATATATATACAAGCATATATCCATATATATACAGACATTTTCCACTATTAAATTTCAAGCTTTGATCACATGCATCAGGTTATTTTAACAAATTAAAGGTTAAAAAAATAGTTACTCACTTGTATTCAGAAAACAGAGAAAGAGAACACTGCAGGCTTGTTTCATTTGCTCTTGAATTTCTTTTGGCTTTTTTTGAATTTTAATCTAAAGTTGATCTCAGGTTGCTAGTTGATTGATCTCCTTGCCTGATCTCAAGTTGTATTAGATGATTTAAAACTGATACTGCATTTGCCTTTGATTTCTTGTCTCGGATTTGAATTTCCAGGTTCCATTTTCTTTTCTTTTGGTTTGTATAAATTTTAGTTGAAAAATGAGCTGAAAGGTAACAACAGATTTCTTCTTCATATTTTTTTTAATTCTTAAAATTTTAATTATCAAAGAAAAACAAATAAAGCCACTTGTCCTTAGATTGATTATTGGGCTTACACATATACATTTCAATTTACAAATGTCCTAAATATACATTATGATGTTTACAAGTGTTAATTCTTCTTTTATTAAATCCTTTAAGTCATATATATGTACTTATGTAGATTTACATGTATATAAAAATGTTTGTTTTCATATAAATAAGCTTTTAAACTTTAATAAATATACAAGTGAGAATGTATGTAAACATTTGTTTATAAATAACTTATGTTTTGATCCAAATAAATGTAATATATGCTTATATGCTAGTGTATTTTATTTTAACTCTATATATATTTTTTTACAACCAAATTGTTTTATGTTAAAATTTTTAACAACAAGGATAATTTCTTATTTATTTTAAAAGATATGATTTAGCTTGAGTTTAAAATAAGGATTTAATTAAAAGTTCATTTACATTTCTTTTATATTAACTTATGTGCCATATTAATATGTACATATATATGACTTAAAGGATTTAATAAAAGAAGAATTAACACTTGTAAACATCATAATGTATATTTAGGACATTTGTAAATTGAAATGTATATGTGTAAGCCCAATAATCAATCTAAGGACAAGTGGCTTTATTTGTTTTTCTTTGATAATTAAAATTTTAAGAATTAAAAAAAATATGAAGAAGAAATCTGTTGTTACCTTTCAGCTCATTTTTCAACTAAAATTTATACAAACCAAAAGAAAAGAAAATGGAACCTGGAAATTCAAATCCGAGACAAGAAATCAAAGGCAAATGCAGTATCAGTTTTAAATCATCTAATACAACCTGAGATCAGGCAAGGAGATCAATCAACTAGCAACCTGAGATCAACTTTAGATTAAAATTCAAAAAAAGCCAAAAGAAATTCAAGAGCAAATGAAACAAGCCTGCAGTGTTCTCTTTCTCTGTTTTCTGAATACAAGTGAGTAACTATTTTTTTTAACCTTTAATTTGTTAAAATAACCTGATGCATGTGATCAAAGCTTGAAATTTAATAGTGGAAAATGTCTGTATATATATGGATATATGCTTGTATATATATACATGTGGAAAACTTGAGTGTGCATGACTGGAAACATGCAAATATGCCTCTGCTGTTGAATACATGTTTCCAAATTACTTTCAATATTCAAAAACTCTAACTCTAATTCTTTTTAGGATTTGATCTCTGAATGAAATTTGATTATAAGATTATAACATCAATTTTAAAAATAGTTTCAAGAATTTTTATTAAGTAACCATTTCAAAATTTGTAAATTACAGTAGAAATCAAATATAAGTAAAAATCCGATGATGATAAATTGGTGATTGGATTTCATAATCAAGTTCGTTTTAGAAAATAGTGATTTTAGAGAATGGTTTCACAAATTTTAAGTTTATATTTGGGAAGAATTTCGGAGTTGATCAATAGTTGCATTTCCGTAAAATTACGGCGATCTCGTGGAAGAGTGACCTTGGAGTTGGGGTCAGAAGGAGATCATGAGTGGGCGGACTCGAGAAAAATGGTGCCTCATTTTGTCGATTGTCGTGGCGGCGAGGGGAAACCTCAGTAGGGTTTCCGGTTCGATTTTTGAGTCGTGGTGGGATTTGGGTCCTATCAGCGTTGTGGTAATGATTCGAGCGTGCGGTCCTAGGGTAAAAGCTATGGCAGACGATGATGAAACTCCAGACGAGGTTGGAAGTTGATCGGTGGAACTAGGAGGCTGGTCGAGGCGTTTATGGTGGGATGCAAATTTCCGACTCTTGCCGTGGATTTCGATTTCGCGATCTAAAGGGTTTCCGGGTTGTTACATTTCTTTTTAATTACAATTTCAAATTATTCAAACTAATTTCAAATTGAATCCACTTCAATTTCAAATCATTTCAATTTCATCCTAACTCGTACGATGTACACATATCATCCGTACGCAATATCAATCTGAGTCCGCACTAGAAAGTCGGGTGGACGATACTAGTTCGGAAGTGAAATTGTAACGACCCGGAAATTTCGAACCCGAAATTTCCAAATAGTTAGAAGAAAAAGAAAGAGATAGAAGAAGAAGAAAATAGAAACAAGACACAGAAACCTCACATTCGCAGTGGATAAAATATAATATCACATAATAATATCAGTTATACAAAGAAAACTGTATCAATACACTTATATTTATACATCAGAGTTACACCCATTACAATACACTGGACAGTTTAAAACAACATGTCCAAGCCAACTATACTATACACAACGGTAAATACTCCATACGTTTCAGCCATCCAGCTCGCCACCTGAGCTTCAGAACGTCTTAACCTGAAAATCTGTAATACTCGGTCTGACCCGAGCATTACATCAAAGTAACACCCGAGTCAGAGATAGATGTATTCCTGAACAGACATTCGTATATATATCTATACAGGCATGCATGCATAAACATATATATATCTACAATCATACTTAACAATCATGAAAAACATTTCATATCATTCCATCCAAAATTTTCAGGTGACTTAGCTTTTATAAATAGTTTACTCACCTTTATAATGTTTGAATCAGAGAAGCCTGCACTTGTTTTTGAAAACTTTGATCTGACCTCTGAACTTGATTTAGTTTGAATTTGCTTGATGATTCAGGTAGTTGATTGCTTTTGAATTTTCCTATTACTTGTTGTTGAATTTAAATTTGGCTGTTGATCTTCATTATCATTTGCATGACCTCATGTTGTGGAAGATTCTGAAACTGCTATTGAATTCGCCTTTGAGTTTTCTTTTGATTTGCATTTCCAAATTTTTATTCCTTTGATCTATTTAGTTTTACTTGCAATGAAGAAAAGATAGATTTAGAGCTGAAAGGTGTAAACAGCTCTTTCTTCTTTCATATTTTTAAAATTTTTAAATTTAATTATCAAAGAGAAATATTGCCATTTGTCCTCTTATGTGTTAATTTGCTTACACATATGCATTTATTTTTACAAATGTCTTTAAACCACTTTAATATACTTACAAGTGTTAACTTGTCTTTTTATTAATTTATTTAAGCTATATATATATATTTATGTAATATTTACATATATATAATGTATTTATCTTACACAAATAAGCTTTTAGATTTAATAAATATAGAAAAGTGAATTCAAGTAAACATTTATTTATAATAACTTAGGCTTTAATCAAATTAAATGCATCCTATATTTATATGCTTGGGAAATTTATTTTAACTCTATATATAGATTTCCACAAATCAATTTATCTTATGTTTGAAAAAAAATGAAAGAAGAAAGAGCTGCAAAACGTGGCTGTAGCTTTTAGAATTGAGATAAAAATGAGGTAGAAAAAGGGAAAAGAAAATGAGAAGTAGTGTTATATAGAATTTGGTTTTTGATTTATTAAAATTAAAGAATATAAAATGAAATTGTGACACTTGTCACTAAACACAATTACTAACTTAACACATGTATTTTAAAGTGTTTAAATGTTAACACATATTTTCTCATGCATAAATACTTTTACATTTATTAAATAAAGATTTTATAATTTATTTCCTAATAACTAATGCATATTTTTAATTATATAAATGAAAAATCTTTTTAAAGAAATGGAATAAAACAAACTATATTTATAAAAATCATTTATACATACTTTTAAATCCAAAATATATATTAAGATATATATATATATATATATCATCTCTTTGAAATCCAAATATAAGTTCAAACCAATTTTTAAATAAAATTTTAAAATCAATCTTAAAATCAATTTGATATATATATTTAAACATCCATCACATTAATTTGAAATAAGTACTCTATTTAAAAATCTATATTCACTCACACATATATATACAATATACAATACATTTTTATTATTTGAATATAACAATTTTGCCAAATTTAATTAATTTATTAAAGGAGATTATCATATTTAATTTCTGGTAATGCTCGGGTCAGATCGAGTATTACAGATTTCAGGTAAGGACGTTCTGGAGCTCAGGAGGCGAGCTGGATGGCAGGAACGTATGGAGTGTGATATATTGTTAATTATTGGGATGAGTTATTTTAATTGTCCAGTGATTGTGAAATGTTGTAACTCTGATGTATTAAAATGTAATTGACTGATACAGTTTTCTTTGTATAACTGATATTATTATTTGATATTGTATTTTGATCCGCTGCGAATGTGAGAAACTATGTCTTGTTCTGTTCTTTCTTCTATCTCTTTTCTTTTTCTTCTAACCATCTGGAAATTTCGGGTTCGAAATTTCCGGGTTGTTACACCTCATTTGAGAAGATATTTACCCTTGCTTTTATATTTCATTTCTCTCTTTTTAATCTATTGTGTGGTGCTAGGGTCATTCTTTAGCTTAACCCTACACCAATTTTTCATGAGCTACGAGTCGTGGAGGATAGCGTTACTCTTACCGCATTCCGCACTCGTTATGAGTCTTGTGAGTGGTTCATTATACCGTTCGAAATAATGAACACTCCAGTCTATTCCATCAATCTTGAGGATCGAGTATTCTGGGAATATCTCGATGAGCTCTATTTGTGTTCCTTGTTTTTGAGAATAAGTAATAAATTGTGTTTTCAAATTTTTCAAAAAAACTGAAGATATGTTCCTAAGAGAAATTGGATTTTGTTTTTGGGAAAAACAAAGAATATTTTGAGTATTATATATGAGGTATTTCCTTTTAAAGAAAATGAATTTTTGTGTTGGGTTGTCCGTTTAGTGCTTTAAGAATTCTGGTTGATGTGTTTGGCCAACGTTATCGGTAGGAATTTCCTAAACGCTGTGATGAGACAGTCAGACACGGTAAATTGAGTTTTATTTTGGAAATAATTAATATGGTGGAGTATTAATTTTTGTTTTAAATGTTTAATGAACCATTGAACCATAGTGAGTGTTGGATGAGTGGCGAGGCAGTTTTGATCATTTGATCAACTCTGCAGCCAATCGATGGGGTCATTCACTATAAATCAATGTCGAGGCAATACCCTTATATTATTTGAAATTTGAGAAACTAAATATGGTAATTTGGGTAAGTAAAAGTGAATAATTCTAATTAAGGGGATGTCTTAATTAGAAGAAAACATCATTTGATGCTTTGATTAATAAAATGATGTATTTAAGGTAAAAGAATACTTTGGTTTGAAAATTAAAATATTAATTGAATATTTTAGTACAAGTTATTAATGATGACTGTAAAAAATTGTTTTGACACTTAGTTATTTGAGTAATAGTAGAGGATAGATATAAAACTCTATCTCAAGAGAAAATAAAGAAGTGTTAGTTTAGAACATTTAGTATAAATTTGTGAGCTAGTTCTTGTTTTAAACTTAAATGGTATTGAAACTTATGGGTTTGAAATTACAAAATTCTTTTGGAAACAAGTTTGAATTAATTATCAACTTTAATTAGTTTCATGTTGATAATTAGGTGGAAATTTAATTTTTGTGACAAGTGAAAATGTGAATTTAAATTGTTTTGATAAATGAACCATTTATGTAGTATAATCATTTTAATTATGAGAATAATTTTAAACTTCATATATATATATATATATCCCAAAAATTTATTTTGGTGGATAATCAATAATTATCTCCTGATAATAGAAGAGATTAGTTATCTCTTCCAAAATGAGTTTTCATAGTTAATTGTATTTAATGTAGATTTTGGAAAGCAATGAAAATATTTCCACTTAATAAAATGTTTTATGATGATTACATAAAGTTGATCATAATTTTGTATGTCTTAGCTTTCCGGGGAAAAAGAAAATCATTTAATAAATGATATAGCAAAAAGCTTGTTTGAAAATGTAATTTGAAATTTAAATGGTTTGGAAAAGTTTCAAATTTTAAATTGATTTAAAAGCTGAAATTTTGTTTGGAAAAGTGCTGTATATTTCCAGTTGGAATTCATCTATTCTTTTCTTGCTTGAAAGCAGAAATTTTCTACTATGTGCACACCAACTTTTAATTTAATCAGAGGTCGTTTGGCCACCTGTTTCATGTCCGAAATTTGAACCCAAAGAAGATTTCAGACTCGGGTATTATTTTGCCTATGCATTCTTATGTTCTTTTTCCATCCAACTTTTGACTTTTACTTCATGTTTTTGTGATATTTCTAAAATGTTTTGAGGGCTATGACGCCTATCAATAGGCTAGCCAAGTTTTGATGAATTTGGAATTCAAATTTGAATTGATTTTGAATTGAATTTGAACTGGATTTGAATGATGGTTTTGAGTGATTTCTTTGATTTCGAGTACGGATTTTTCCAAATGATTTTGAAATAATTTTTAAAATAAATTAGCATTTAAAATAATTATTATATAATATTTTTAAATTATTTTAAGCTATAAAAAGTCTATTTATTCTCTATAATAAAGGAATTTTCAAATATTGATTTCAAAATTGATTTCGAGAATATGGTTTTAAAAGCTTGTTTTCTGTAACGACCCAAAAATTTTGATGGTTTTAATAAGATAGTTAATTGAAATTTTGTGAAATTTTAAAAATAAAATTTGAAAATAAAAAATTATTATTTGGAATACGTCTATTTAAACATAGCAACTGGTAAATTTACACCCGATAATATTGAAGTTTATTTTATTATGTAAATCTATTAAATTCAAATCAGTTAATAATGGATGATAATAAATTAATTTCCAAACCTGAATATTTTTATATAGAAAATTTCTAAATCCTCTTCTGAGTGAAACGTCATCTTTCGTTTTTCAAAATTTGGACTTCTATTGCTCCGTTTATCTTAATTCTGGTAAAATAGTAGCATTTTCGGTACCGATTATCGACTTTTGATCGGATGATCATACCACTAATATCTGTATACCGTTTTGATCGTCTTGTCATGCTGATCTCTGTGGTATATTCATTTCTGTAATTAGAGGTTCGGTACGCGCCGGAAAGAATAAACTATTCATTGTAATGGTACCTTTAACTTTGACCGTTAATTCTCCTTCGGTTTCAAATTTTGAAACGTACTGCACACGCATATTAATTGCTTTAATTATCTGTGTCAATCAAGCATCCTTCTGTAACTTTCATTTATTTTGCAATTATTGCCAATAGTACAAAATCAAACGTTCAATTGCTTTTATTTTCTTCCTGAATTCATGTCTGTCGTTTTCTATTCCTTTGATTTAGTTTATAAAGTGCGTGAGCCTGCTCTTTCCCTTCCTCTTATCTCTCTTATTTCCTGTATCTCTTCAAGCTTCAATCTCCACGCTAACACCAACGGCATCTCCTCCACTTTCCCATCAACCGAGCCACTGCCCTTACTTCTTGCCGAGTTCACCCAGATCTGCTCATCTCCTTCGAGCAACCCAAACTCCCGACCACCGTGAACCACCGCTCGCCTCCACATCCACATGCCTCTGCCCCTCTTCGGCAACCATCCACCAGCCAATAGCTAACCCAGAGCCGACCTCCTCTTGAGCCATGAATCTATCACCGCCTCCCCTTGCATTTCTTACATCGCCGACCTCCCTCATCCACCACTTGAACCCAGCCCACTGCTCCAGCCATCTTCCCTTTCCGGTCACTAAGCTTCTTTTGTTATGAGGTACACAAAAATATAAGTGTTGCATGTACATATATATATATATATATATATATCGTAAGTTGCATATATGATTTTATTTCAAAGTTAAAAGTTATATTTTCAAAACTAGACAGGTTTGAGTAGGATCCATATTTATGAATGTAAGCTTTATAAGGTGTATATGTTTGTTATATGTAGAAGTTGTATAAGTTGGTTGTTATGCAATGTCAGTCCATACGCATTGGTTACTGTATATATATAATATATAGTTTTTTTGTCATATATATCCGTTCATAAATATTGTTGTATACGTTACTTTATACTTAATTATGTTATATGTTGTAATCGCAACTTAGATATAATATCGTTTTATATATATACGTTACTTGTAACGACCCGTAAAATTCGATAATTAAATTGGTTAAATTTATAAGATTTTTGTAATTAAATTTAGAAAGAAATAAAACTTTATAATTTATAATGAAGTGAAATTTAGAAATGAATGTAGCATTGGAAATTAAAATTTAGTTTGTAAAATTGAAGTGAAATCCCAATAATGAAATAGTGTCAAGTGTTGCACTTGGTTATAAAATAGAAATAAGTAAATAAGAATAAGTATTGGATTTACCAAGGAAATAATATATTGATTAATTGTAACTGAATGTAAGTTAATTGTTAATTACTTGAATGTCATTCCAATAAATGAAATAATGTAAATGTTATACTTGGTTATAAATGAAGTGTAAGAAAACAAATGTAAATAGTTAATTTACTAATGAAATAATGTGTTGTTAATGGTTTATGAATGAAATAATAATTAGAATAAAAGGTAATAATGTTAATATAAGTTGACTATCAACAACTTGAATGGAAATCCAAGCAACTGAAAGGGTTAAAGAGTTATCAGTGGCATAGGTTGTAAATAAATTTTATTAATATATGCATTTATTTGATAATTGAATTAAGAAGAAATTGTTAACGTGAAGGATGTATTAATTAATTACGTAAAGTGCAATGAATAGAAATTGAATGGAGTTTGAATTGTATAGGTTGTTATAACACTTGGTTGTGAATAATGAATTTATTAGTGTGATTTAAAGTTAATGGTAAGAATTAATATACGTTACCTATTTAATTAGCCTATTATATTAAAATATAAAACCAATAATAATAAATGTAATTAAGTATTACGTTAATGTAAATTTAGGTAATATTTGGTAATAATGTAAATTGTTTTCATAGAGTAATAATGGATTTAACAAAAAGAATGAAATCAAGATGAATAAATACATTGGGAGTATAAATTTTAATAAATGTGTGCATTGATTTATAGTAGGATATAAAAGGTAATTAATAATTTAAAGGTTGATTTATTAATAGAACAATGTGTAATGGATGGAAATGGAATAAGTGTAGTGTAATGAGAGTTGTTGTAATAATTGTTTGTAAAGAATTAACTTACAAATATTATAAAATGTATATTGGTGACAGTTGGTGTTGTTACCAATTTAACTGATCAATTTCAAATAAATGTCAACAAAATGTTACATTAATGTGGAATAAGACCATAACTGTAGTGTGAATGTAATAAAAAGAAATAGAAATGTTAATTGTATTCATAATGTAATGATTGCTTTAATAGTAGAAGTGTAAATCAAAATAAAAGAATAAAAATTGAATAAGTTTTGTAAAAGAGTAAACATATGTTTATTTGTTTGAAATGTTTGTTAGCTGAAAGATTGATTGTAGAGATGAGAAACTATTATTTAGTGAGAAATATGTAATTACTGTTTGTATCCAATAGTGTAAATATGTTTAAATTACTATTAGATAGGTAAAATTGTTCTACGTCTCATTACATTCATTTAGTCCATTTTGGAACTTAAATCAACTGAAATTAATGTAATTGAAAATTTTCAATTAATAAGATAGAGAATACTAATAATAAATTAATAGGTGTAATTAAAAGCAACTTATGTTTTGTGAAAATATATGGAAAATTTGATTTAATGAAAAGAACATTCACATCAAATAAAATGAATGTTTCATTTGTGACTGTAGGTTTAATTTCATTAAAAATAAAGAATAGAATGATTGATTTTAAAGGAAGAAATATATGTTTATTTGAACTTTGTTTTAGCTTACAGATTGATTACAAGAATAGGAAAGTAATCTATTTCAGTAAGTTATTTATTACTCTTGTGTACAAACAACAAATTTATATACGTGTTTAAATAAACAATTGTTCTATTTTTCATCTATTTTAGTTGTCTATTTTAAAATTTAACTTTGTAAGTAATTGCAATTAATGTAATTCAAATGTATCAATTAAAAGGAAAGAAAACGGTGATTGCAATTAATAGATTTAATAAAAGAAACGCGTGTTTTGTGTTAAACAAAAAGGGTGTTTTAATGGAAATAAAAGATCATTTTGAGAAACAAAATTGAACGTTTTCATTTTTTTTAGGTAAGTATAATTTTATTAATTGCGCGTAGATAAAAAATTTATATATGTACAAATTGACTATTATTTGAGTGAATGAAATTAATTTGGTTATGTTTCGGAGAAATTGAATTTCAAAATGTGTATGTGGTCCCTTCATTTCCTTTTTTTATCACATGTACGTTTTAAAATAGTTATCTCATTTTTAATACTTGGTCCGTTCATTTCTCCTTCTATTTAACACCTAAGCCTAGACCTTTAGGCTGCGTTTAATTCTTTCCATCTCATTTCTTTTCTCTCTTCACCTTCCTCCTTTCTTTTGCATTTTTTCCTTCTTCTTCAAATCTTCTTCTTCTTCTTTTTGAAAGCTTCTTTTCTTTTTCAATTCTTCATCTTCTTTAAATTTTCTTCTTCTTTTTCAAACATTCTTCTTTTTTCCAAATCTTCTTCTTCAAATCCAGATCCATACAAACTTCTCTGTCTCTTCCAAAACATTCCTAAAAAAAAAGAGATTAAGAAAAAATCAAAATAAAATATTACGGAATAGGATAACAATCAAGAGGGAGACTAAGGAAGCATAGAGCGGAGCTATGGATTAGAAGTTTATTTTTTTTAGATTCATATAAAGGTGAGTGTTTTAACCCACTCACAACTTCTAAGATTTCTTATGTTTGTTAAATTAAATTTTGATGTGATTTAAAATTTATCTATTATTGTTTGGGCATATATTTAATCATCATCTCAGTTAGATAACATTTAGTTAAATTTAATTGTTATTTAATTTTATTATTGCATAAAATTTGCGAGTTAAATTTATTTGTTATTGCATATAAACTGCCAGTTGAACAGTTATTAAATTTTATCGAATATAAACTATTTGTTGATGCCTGTTATATTTTATATGCTTTATATTGATGTTTTATTTAAATTGGATGACGATTGTAATAAATGGTTGTTTATTGATATTTGGATGAATGGATGCTATATTTTATATTGTATAAACTGCAAGTTATTATGCATTTTCATTTCATTCGGGATTGCGGTTTGAAATGATATATAACCGTAAACTTTTATTTTTAAATTACGGATTGAAATGATAAATATCCGTATCACTTGACCATAGGATAGAAAATTATATACAGGCACCGTGGTCTATATATAAAATATTTTAAAGTGATTTTTCTATGATTTGGAAATAAATATACGGTTTAATAAATATTAAATTTTGATATTATATAAATATTATTTTATATATGGTTAAATTCAAAAATTTAAGCTATGTATAACTTGATGATGTTTTAAGTTTGATTTACGAATATTTCAAGTTTGAGCTTTATTTAAGTGATATTGAATTTATTAAATAAATATTTCTAAACTAAATAATAGTAAATTGAATTAAGGTATATATAAGATTATCATATTTGGTTGGGAATTTTGGAATATTTAAAGACTTGAAATATATCAAAATTTAAATGTTTTATTGAAATTAAGGTATTATTGTTTTTCAAAGTATTGGTTTCGAAATTGTTATAACTTTGAAAGTAATATGGTTTGAAAAATGAATTTATTTGAAATAGAATTTATTTAAGAATTATCTTTAAATATATTGATTTGAAACCGATTGAAATTTTGAGATTAAGAATATGACTGCATTTTGTGAGTTGGGTTTAAGATGGTTTTAAAGAATATTTCAAGTTTTATAATTAAAAGTAAGAATAGTGATTGGAAATTTGGATTTTATTTAAATGATATATTATTGAATTTGGTTTTAAAGTATATACTATTTTGAAGTAAATGATATGTTTTGAAATAGCAATAATATTTCGGTTTTAAAGTATATACTATTTTGAAGTAAATGATATGTTTTGAAATAGCAATAATATTTCGGTTTTAAAGTATATACTATTTTGAAGTAAAGGATATGGTTTGAAATGGCAATAATATTTTGGTTTTTGATGTATATACTATTTGAAATAAAGAATATGTTTTGAAAGGGCAATGATTGTGTTTTTAAAGGTATATATATTTTTAAAATGATCACGGTGTTATAATAACGATTGGTTGTTAAAGAGACCGGGATCGGATATGGACATACTCTCTGTCGATACCGAAAACCACTTTGACAACTGTGTACGCGGTGGAGTTTCCAGAATGAAGTAGGATGGTGGCGACGATCCTAAGGTTTATACGTGGACCCAACTCCCGCGAGTTGGCATAAGGTGGCTAAAACAGGAGCGATTGACGGACCAATGAGGTAGCACCTCTGATCGGACACACTTCTTCGATACCATTCTATTACTTTGTTATTTTGGTGGCCACCCTTCGATTTGGGAGTGTTGTTCGAGGTGGGCGGTAGTGGCTGCTATGCGTCACCACCAGTCCAGATGCGTAATTGGTATATCTACCCTGGCATTGCCTAGTTGTGCCGTGTCACCTACCATATCGAGCTTTACTACGATTATGATTTTAAGATCCGACCGCGTTAAGGTTCTCCATCCCCTTAATGCTATTTTCTATATGATTATACTTTACTGATTAGACACTACTGTATATAGCGAATATTACTACATAGTAGATAGTTTAACGGATCCTTAAGAGATGTGAATCCCGAACATTTCTTAAGTTACTGCACTCACGTTAGACACTGGATAGGAGATGTCAAACCCCGTAAACATCTCTGACGCCGTTTACACTCATATTTATTTCATTGATTTAACTTACATAAGATCTTTTAGTTCTGACTCGAGTGTTTTGTTTTTTTTTTCAATTCGCTCGGGTCAGCCTGAGCATTTCAGGATTTGAAGGCCCTATTTCTGAAGGACGAAGACGAAGATTTTATTATTACTATTTGTTATATATTCTACTACACCATTGTATTCCGCTGCATAATTATCGTTCTCTGGTATGTGTAACTCTGATATGTATTGTATAAGTATAATCAAATGTTTTGTAAAACAGCTTCATGAACTGTTATTTGATTATTATATTTTATCGTTCCGCTGCAAGATTCTATTTTGTTTCTTTTATTTCTCCACTTTTTCTTATTTACCCCATAACAATCCGCCCTTCTGTATGGTTTAAGTCGACATGTGTGTCTGCTTAAGCGTACAAAAAGGCGGGGCATTACATTACTTATATTTTATATGTTGGTTATATATTAATATAACTATGAGTTGTTCACACATATTATTCATAAGTTTATATAGTGTGTTGGGAAGTTATAATAGTGTATATATATAAGTTAATATTTTGGGAGTGTTTGAAGTAATATATTATATTTGTCTGCATAATAATTTGCATATGCAGTAGCATGCGTGTGTTTGGTATCAATTCGTTCATTTAAATATTGTTTTAAAGTATAGTATGCATATAGGCATATAGGTTACATACTAGTGTATTTATACTGTTAGTCCATAGTATTCATGTTAGCCGAGACATATGCAGTCGCCCGGGCCATTTTGAAATGCATATTTATATATTTTAGTAATGATAAGACCTGTTCATATATATGTAGAGTTATGTATATGGTATGTATTCATTGCCTATTGTTTAACTATTAGTTATAAAATGAGCCGTATTATATTTAGTGTTACAGTATAATATATAAGTCACGTATATTTATATACATTGGTGGTTGAATTTTTTTTCATATCTGCATATTGGTTTGTACGCATGTTATAGTATTTAAATCATGATGGGTCGGCATGCATTTGAATATATCTCAGCATATAAATATTGTCTAGTGTTTTCATATATCAGTATATTTAAATTCATTAAACACAGATTTCAATAGTGCATATATATAAAGTTTCAACGTATGTTTATATATACATATTTGTTTTGTTTGTGGTCTGCACGTAGGAAGTATATATATACTAACCTGCATTTTGTATATGGTTGTTTTGATGTATATATTTAATGTAAAACAATGATTTTTATATATGTTATTTTAATACTTGTTTTAACTTAAATATCGATTTCTTGAAAATATATATAAAATTTCTGTTCTATCAAGATGATTCCGATTATCTTCATCGACCCATTTCTGATTGGATTTTTGTCTATTCTCTTATCAGCTTACCCATCGAATTCGTGCCCATTTTGTTTCACTTTGGAATTCGTGTTTGGATCCACAATTCTCTTCCGTCCCAGTGTCTATCTTCTCTAACCTCGAAAGGTGAGCAATCACTCACGATTAACGTTCTTATATTTATTAAATTTGATTTCAATTGAAACGACAATTGAAATATGCTGTTGTTAGTTAATTACATTGTTATATATGTTATTATCTGTATTTGTTCACCTGTGACATCTGACACCATTATCTGTTATTTATATTAATGATATATGCCTGCTATGTTATTACCATAGCTGTTATCGCTCTGCAAGTTCCCTGCTAATATAGAATTCACTATGGGTTGAAATGATACATACCCGAATGGACTTTAGAATGTGAGAAAATCGTTATGGGTTGAAATGATAAACCCAAGCGATTTTCATTTGAATTGAAATTGGGATTACGGGTTGAAATGATATCTACCCGTATATATTTAAATTACGGATTGAAATAATAAATATCCGTATCACTTAACCATATGATATATATATATATACATACACCGTTGGTCCATATATATAAATATTTTGAAAATAAATTCTATGGAGTTGGGAAGAAATATATGGTTTTAATAAATGTTAATTCTTAAATTATTATATATAAATGGTAATGATTATATATATAGATTTAATAATAATATTTAATTTAATTAAGATTGATTTAATATATAATATGGTTAGGTATTTAAATTTATGTTTCAAAATAGATTTCGGTAATAATTTGAATAAGTTAAGGTCGGGAAGATAATTTTATTTAATTAAACCGATTTGAAACTTATTGAAATTGAGATTTAAGATATGATTTATAACTTGGGTTTGATTTAAGTAATTTAATGAATATTTCTTGTTTTAATGAATTAGGGAAATATTTAGTAAAAATGTAATTTAAGGCTAGTTAAATGATATTGAATTTATTAAGTGAATATTCCCTGATTAAATAATAATAGAGTTAAATCAAGAGCTATGTGAAACTGTTAAATTTAACTTTGAAAATGTTTAATATTAAAGCTTTGAAATATATTGAAATTTAAATGCTCTACTGAGAACTGAATTGAATTAATGAAATGAGCTTTGAATAAATTTGAATTTGGAGTTTGAGTTGATTAGAATCGATTTGTGAGACTTGAGGAAATTTTTAAATACTTTACTTTATAAATTATTTAGGAAAATAGATATGTTTGAAATGAAATGATATTTGGGTTTGAAGAATAAATTAATTTGAAATGACCACGGTGTTATAGTGTATATTTCTACCTTGTAGATAGTTCCACGGATCCTTAGAGGATGGTTATCCTAAACATCCTTTAAGTTACTTGTATTTCAGTTGATATTTCACTTGAGTTGGATTTATTGATATAAGAATGTTAATCCTGACTCGAGTGTTTTGTTTTTGCTTTACGCTCGGGTCAGACTGAGTGATACAGCATTTGAGACTCACCTTTGGAGTTTGGAGCTTCGTTTGGAGATCCAACTATCGATTTAGCTTTCAGCTTTCCAGTTGATTTGTTCAGAGGGGTCATCTGTTTGTACTGGAGACTTCACTGTATTTGAGATATTCTAATATATTTTATTTCTAACTCTGATGTTTATATAGTAGCTTCATGAACTACTATTTTATCTATTCCGCTGCGTATTATTGTATTACTCTGTGTCTGTGATTCTGTGATTTATTTATTTACTGTATATGCTGAGATTTGCCAAATTTAATTAACAATATGATATTTTGAGCAATTCAAGTCCGACATGTGCATATGTGTAACAACCCTGTATTTTGTGATTATTTTAATTATATATATATTAATTTCTTTAATTTAATTTCCTGATTTAAAAACTTTATTTTATTTATTAAAATGAATAAATTTTGTTATTTTAAATATAAATTTTTATTTTGATGTGAATTAGAATTCCTAACATGACTAAAAAGAATATTTTCTAGAAAAGTGAATTTTGGTCAATATAGTCAAACTTTGACTTTTAATTTAGAAATTTGAAAGTTTGAAAATTTGAATTTTATCTTTTATTATGAAAGTAAATAAAATTTTAAGAATAATGCTTTTCGTTTCGTTGAAATCTGATTTATAATGTGAATGTTATGCCTTTTTCAATATTGTGTGTAATTTGCTGTATTTAACAAATTATTTATTTTAAATTGTATAAATAATATTTTATTTGGTCATGTAATGTTCTAATTTATATTTATATGGGTAAAATAACATGTTATGCATATATTTTGGTTTTAAAACATTTTTAAAAAGTATAATTGACATTTTCCAGTGTTAGTTGTATTTTGCTTACAATTTCTAATTTCCAGTTTCAATTAATTAAAGTAATTCTTTATTTATTTTTCTATTTTTTTTTCTTAAAATCTTATTTTATTCTCATTCCCACTTTATTTTGTTCCTCATTTATTTTATTTATTTGACCTTTTATTTGTTTTAAAGTGAAATAGAAATTTTCTAAAACTAGTGATATTCTATTTGTAAATTTTAAGTCCTATTTTGAATTTTTAAACAATTTCTTTAGTTCTTTTTCTAATTTCTCTAAATTTTAATTAATTATTTCATTTTTAAAATATAAATGAATTATTTTACTTCACATTTTTTTTAAAATATTTTTAAAATGAAGTTTTTAATTTTCCAAAGTCAATAGTGATTTATTTGTAATTTCTGGACCCTGTTTTCAATTTTTAAGCAATTTCTTATATTCTTTTTCCATTTTCTTTAAAATTAATTAATTATTTTTATTTTATATTACTTTGTTTCGGTTTTAAAGTCAATTTACTGATTTTTTTTTTATTGTTTGAATTTAAAGAAAAAGAAATATGAAGAGTTTTAAAAGCTTATTTACCTTAAGTCCTTTCATCTCCTTTGTCCTTTCATTTGCCATAACTCCTCAATTACTATCTTGGCTGTGCATTTTTGGTTTGTAGCCGTGATTTTTCAGCCTCCATTCACCCAAAAACATTTTACCTTCTCATTCATTCATGGCTTCAAGAAAAATCTATGGGTAATGGCTACTTTTTTTACACTTTTCTTCTCATTTTTCATGTATTTTGCCTTGTTTTCTTTGCTTCTTTGAATGGCCTCCACTCCATATCCACGGCCACCACCCCCTACATCTCTTCCCTGCCATCACCACCAGCTACTCCTCTAGTCTTGACCAAGGCCGAGCCACCATGATGCCAAAACTCCACAAAAATTGCTACACAAGCCATAAAAACATGTTGTTTGACCACTATTTGTTCACCACTTCATTTTCCACCACCACCACCACCTTAGGCCGCCTCCACCACCTCTGGCCAGACCACCACACACCTTTCCTTCCACTGACCTGATCCATACCTCTCTGACCTGACCACACAAGCCCATGGCCAAGCCATTTTTGTGAACAAAACCCACCAATTTTGCCTTAAACTCTTCATATTCCTTTGTATAAACTTTCTCCTCATATTCTACTACCTAGGCCATGCATACACATGACCAAACCTGAGCCAAACTTGTTCAAACCAGAGCCAAAAACATCCCTAGGCCATGACAAAAGAATAGAGAAAGCAAGGCAAAAGATTTGGCATTCGTATCTCTTTTTATTTAAAAGTTATGTCATTTCTAGTGTATTGAAATTTATGGTTTGCTTTGATTTTTGTTTGGGTTGTAACACAAGATCTATATCATTGGAATTGCTCTCCACACTCAAATTGTATTAGAGTTGTCGTGCCTTCATAATCTTTGTGTTGTGAGCTTTGTTGGCAAATCTCCAGCTTAACAGGTGAGTTATTCTCACCAGACAATATGTACATATATAACTAGTGAATTGACCCCTTTTGAATCTGTAAAATGCATTATCATGTTACACTTGCTATGTTATGATTTTATGATGTTCACCCATGCTTAAACACCTATTATATTATATGTTACTGTTATATTATGCTATTCTATTATTTTATCAGTTTATCACACTGCAAGTTCCCTTTAGATTAGAATCACTATGGGTTGAAATGATACATACCCGAACGGACTTTAGAATAGGAGAAAATCATTATGGGCTGAAATGATAGGCCTGAATGATTTTCAATTATTTTTCATTTCCTTGGGATTGCGGGTTTGAAATGATCAAACCCGGGTTTTCTTTGTAAATTACGGGTTGAAATGATATATTACCCGTATCACTTTACCTAGACTAGAAATGAAATACAGACCCGTTGTTAAAATATGTTTTTATAAAAATCTTAAAAATATTTTTGAAATGTAAATATTATAATATTTGATTTAAACTAAATAAAAAAATGATTTATGTAAGCATTATTGATTTTTTGAAAATTTATAAGTGAAATAAATTATTGGTAAAACTAGAAAATTTGAAATGTAAGTTATTTTGGGAAATTTTAATTGGGTGATAATTGGAATTTAAATTAAATATGAAATGTGATAACTTCATGATAATTTGGATTAAAGTGAATTTAAATGATTTTTATATTATATTAATGATTTTGAATAAAGTTAAAATGTGAAATGAATGAATATTTAAGTTGAAATTTTGAAATATAACTAAAATTGGAAATTTGTGAATTTGGCTTAAGAGTGAACTTTAAGTTAAGTAAATAAAAATGGAATTAAGTTATTTTGAAATTTTAAAATTAAGTGTTAAGTTAATTTAATTTAATGAATTTATAATTTAAAATTGGAATTTAATAAGTGAATTATTATTAAATTTTGATTTTTGAATGGAGTTTTAACTTTATAAAATCATGAATATAAGGGTATTTGAATAATTGTTTTAAAAGTGAAATTATATGATTTTATAAGTAAAAAAAAATGATTTATATAAAAATACAATTGTTTGTGAAATTATACTGAATATTTGAAGTTAGTTAACTGCATTTCTGAAACGCTATTAAATTCTAATATAAATGATAATACAACATTTGTAAATGCTGTAGTTGATAATAATGAACCAAATGGCTAAATTTAATTAAAGACTATTATAGCATTTTTGTAAATGTTATAATGGTTGAATTTAACTAAGTTTATTTGAAACTAATGTAACCATATTACAGAATTTTAAATGCTGTCTTTTGTTAAATTGAACTATTTTAAATGTGACTTTCCGTAGCATTTTCTAAATGCTGCGAAAGTTGAAATTTCATTGTTTTAATTAATTTAAGTGAACGAATGAACTTTGAAAAGTTAAATTTTTGGAAATTAAAAATTTTAATTATTAAATATACTAACTTCATTTTTATGATTTAAAATGAAGTAATTTGTTTCGAAATATAAATTATTTTGAAATATGATATTTTGATATTTTGAAATGGATTTTATAAGGATATTGAATTTTGAAATGATATTTGATTTCGAAGTATAAAATACCATTTTGAAATTTTAACCACGGGATTTATTTAATTTATAGTTTAACTGATCCTTAAAGGATGGGCGATCCAATATGCGAATGGTTGGAAATACCGGGTCGTTACAGTTGGTATCAGAGCCATGGCTCTATGCAAAACTTAGCATATATAGTAAATTTATATGCGGAATCACTTTCATTCGAGCTTGAATTCTTTCCTCTTTGATTTGAATTTCCTTTGAATTTTGGAACGTTCCCTCGGTTCCGAAATCCATTCGTGTCCCTCTCTATTTGTATTCTTTTGATTCTGGAGTATCCCATAACTCCACTTCAAATGATCTCTATAAGAATAGGCGATCCCACCAATCTTTGAATGAATTGTGAAGGGGTGAAACTCCTTTACAATTGGCATTGATTCACCGGAGATTTATATATCCCTCGGTTTTGATGCTGCTATCTCTTGTTATGCCGAATTCTATCTCTGGCGATCGAATGTCGATGTGCCTCAGAATTCTGCACCGATCTTATTTTGAAATCACGGTTGACCGATTAAGGTCGCTCGCGATTTATATAAGTATATCCATCTTCTATTTTGTAATTTAATTATCTCATCTTCGTTCGAGCCTATCTTCGAATCAGAATTTTATTTGATTAGAGTTCCTCTAATTTGAATCTCTATCTTTGTTTTGAAATCCATTCTTGAATCATCCTTTGAAAAATCGGGTTTGTTTGTATTTTTAGAAAGTGTTTTATATACTGAAATTATTATTTTGATAAGTCTGATTATATTCTATATATAAAAGTGAAATGTTTTCGATAAAGATTATATACCCTTTTTAAAATGAGAATTTGAGGTTTCGAAAGGATTTTTAATTTTGAAAAAAATTATGTAAGAAATTTGATTTATCTAAAAAAATGATTTATAACTGAAGAGTTGAATTTGAAATTTGAGAGATTGAACCCGACATTTTGAAATTGGTTTTAAGGTTTTGTAAATATATAATAATACGATTTGAAAGTATTTTCCGAATAAGAAATGTTTCAAATGACTTCAATTGAGTTCCGATGATTTCAAAGAAGTTTTTAAGAAAATAGAAGTCCAGAACTCACTTATGTCGCTGGAAAATAATTTCGGTGATGAGTGGACGCATCATCGACATTGATTTTCGAGTTTTAGGGTGGGGGATAGGCCACTTCAATAGCTTTGCTATGCGAGTGATTTTGTGAAACCATTTTGATTTCAAATTCCGAAGTAAGATTTGATATTCGAAAGATATATGTGTATATATATATATATATATTTGAAATAATTTGAAGTAAGCTGGTGTTCAGTCCTCGAGTTTCGGATTTGATTTGGTATAACCCTATCTATTGAAATTGATTTACTGATTTGTTGTTGATTTCCAACTCTTGGATTTAAAATATGATTTCTTCGACTATTTTGAAGGTTCGAGCACTTCCAAATCAAGGTTAACTTTTCAAATCTAAGTAATTTTGAAAAGTATAAAGTATATAAGTTTGGTATGTATGTTTAAAGTATGTAGTAATATGATTTAAAATTAGTTGAAACTATTTTGTTAAGTAAATAAATAAGGCTATTTTGAATTTTTTCTAATATGAAATTTAGATTTGAAATGTTTTGAAAAGAATTTGGGCTTCAAAATATTTTGAATAAAATTTAGTTTAAATGTTTTAGCTTAGTAACAACTTTATGAAACTATATATTTAAAAAGTTGGAATAAATACATAAGTTGTACGTATGCTGTTTTATTCGCATAATTAATTTGATCTAGGTTTGAGTACATAAGTTCGAGGTGAATTACACCATTTTCATGTTAGGATTTTTCATTTGATTCTTGATGGTGAATATTTGATATGGATTTTGGGCTCGATTCTAGAATTCTCTATCATAGTATATGGCTATGCAAGGAGACTGATGGCTTCTAGTCGAGAAACCATATCGAAATCCGCATTAGGGAAGTCGAATGGACAATACTAGTTCGAAAGCGAACTTGTGTGATCGAGCGAGCGATCAAATGTGATTTTGCGAAATGACGACGTATGTACATCTTATATTCTAATATCATCGATATACTTGACGCTGAAATTGGAAGTTGTTGGGTTGGATATCTTTGTAATTTAATTGGAATTTTTCTTTTATGAAAAACTACTACCAATTTAAAACCATTTTTCAAAACTTTTTTTCTTTTATTCTTCTTAAACAAACTGTTTATTCTATTTTACATACAAACTATTTTATATACAAACTATTCTAAATAAAAAATCTTTTATAAATCAAAGGTGTTCAATCCCATATGGCTCTTCATGCAGCGAAATTTATTTTTGAAAATTTTTGACCCTGATATAAGATGGACCTTATGTAAATATAAGATGATTTGAAAACCATTGATTTTGGAAATGAATTGTTTGACTCAAATTATATTGATTTAGAAACTTGGATTATTTTCTAAATTTATTATTTTGGAAACTTTGAAACTGAAGGTATTTAATTTGAGAAGAAATAATTTGGTGAAATTGTATATGATTTTGAAACTGAACTGATATTGAAACTGATTGAAATTTGAGAACCTTGTGTTACTAAATACTTGATTTGGGAGTTATCGAACTTATATAAAAATGATTTGTATAAGTATGATGTTGATTCGAAACTATTGATTTGAAAAGGTACTCAATTTGAAAAGTGATATAATTGAAGTCTATATAAGTGTGATTTGATATACTTTTGGTTTTGGAAAGGTATTTGATTTGAAAATTAAATCTTATATATAATGGACTTTATATAAGTACGATATTTGAAAGTGATTTGAAAAGGTACTATATGATACATATTTTCGAAGTAAAGATATGGAAAGTGCCTTCTGCTTGATATCCGCTTTGTGGCCACATTGTGGATTTATTCTATCGATATTTCTCTGATTTTTGGTTTTCCGGATATGATACTCGAGTTTCCATCGAATTCCATGGCAATCTCCATGGTCTTACGAGCGCGACTTCATGGCGTAATCGCATGGTTAGGGGGTGGCCTACGGGTACGGATGTTTCCTGGGAGATCCAGGCGTAACCATTGTGTATCTGCGATCTATTGAGTCGCTTGGTAGCGTAATCAGCAGGGGCTGCGAGAGCCTAGGGTACGGATGTTTCCTGGGGGATCTAGGCATAACCATTGTGTATCTGCAGTACTACCAGTCTTCATGGCGTAATCGCAAGGTTGGGGGGCGGCCTACGGGTATGGATGTTTCCTAGGGGATCCAGGCGTAACCATTGTGTATCCGTGATCCATGATCGACATGTTTTGTTTTTTTTGGATTGTACTTTCCATATCTGTTTTTTTGAAGTTTTCCAGTATTTTCACTGGGTGTTGAAACAAGTCTACTAATTACCTGGAGAATTCTAGCTTTGCGCCTAATCAACGCACTGCCAGAGTCTGCAGGAACGAGGATAAACTTGTTGAAACATCGAGTTATAAAAGTATTTTATTATAAAGGTATTTTATTATAAAAGTATTTCCAACAAAGAAATTTTGTATCAATATTTGGAATTGAAATTCTTATGGTTTGAATTAATTATTCATGCCCGATACTATTCTTTTGAATCTATCTTATCTGCTCAGCTTATTTAGTCACCTATATTCTGTTTTCCGAATCCACCTTCTTCTCCTTGTTGACTATATCCTTTTTAAATATTGTTTATTTATATACTACATGGTTTAATAGAAAATTTTAGTGTTATAAATATTTTAGAAGTTATTAATTAAATAAAACATATATAAAGTAAATGATTGTTGATTTATTAATAATATTTGAAAAGTATCTTGAGATAAATTAATAAATTTATGAATTATGGATTTAATGTTTTCAATAGCTTCTTTGTAAATACAAGTAATGATGTAAATAAATGTTTTCAAATAGTTTCACATATTTATAAAGGTGTTAATGGTATTTATAGAGGAAGCAAGAAATTTTACAAATGGTTTTTGGAAGGTATTAAAGTATTAAAGATAATTGAATTGCAAATAAAGTTTTCAAATGAATATTTCAAGTAAAATTTATATAGTTTTAAATTAATTGTTTATCCTTGTCTTTCAATCTATTTTTTTTCTTTCTGGTTGTTTCTACTCTACTACCTCCTTCCTTTTCGGGGACGAAAAGTTTTGAGTGGGGGAGAGTATAACGACCCAAAAATTTTGATGGTTTTAATAAGATAGTTAATTGAAATTTTGTGAAATTTTAAACAATAAAATTTGAAAATAAAAAATTATTATTTGGAATACGTCTATTTAAACATAGCAACTGGTAAATTTACACCCGATAATATTGAAGTTTATTTTATTATGTAATTCTATTAAATTCAAATCAGTTAATAATGGATGATAATAAATTAATTTCCAAACCTGAATATTTTTGTGTAGAAAATTTCTAAATCCTCTTCTGAGTGAAACGTCATATTTCGTTTTTCCAAATTTGGACTTCTATTGCTCCGTTTATCTTAATTCTGGTAAAATAGCAGCATTTTCGGTACCGGTTATCGACTTTTGATCGGATGATCGTACCACTAATATCTATATACCATTTTGATCGTCTTGTCATGCTGATCTCTGTGGTATATTCATTTCTGTATTTGGAGGTTCGGTACGCGCTGGAAAGAATAAACTATTCATTGTAACGGTACCTTTAACTTTGACCGTTAATTCTCCTTCGTTTTCAAATTTTGAAACATACTGCACACGCATATTAATTGCTTTAATTATCTGTGTCAATCAAGCATCCTTCTGTGACTTTTCATTTATTTTGCATTTATTGCCAACAGTACAAAATCAAACGTTCAATTGCTTTTATTTTCTTCCTGAATTCATGTCTATCGTTTTCTATTCCTTTGATTTAGTTTATAAAGTGCGTGAGCCTGCTCTTTCCCTTCCTCTTATCTCTCTTATTTACTGTATCTCTTCAAGCTTCAATCTCCACGCTAACACCAACGGCATCTCCTCCACTTTCCCATCAACCGAGCCACTGCCCTGACTTCTTGCCGAGTTCACCCAGATCTGCTCATCTCCTTCAAGCAACCCAAACTCCCGACCACCGTGAACCACCGCTCGCCTCCACATCCGCAGGCCTCCGCCCCTCTTTGGCAACCATCCACCAGCCAATAGCTAACCCAGAGCCGACCTCCTCTTGAGCCATGAATCTATCACCGTCTCCCCTTGCATTTCTTACATCGCCGACCTCCCTCATTCACCACTTGAACCCAGCCCACTGCTCCAGCCATCTTCCCTTTCCGGTCGCTAAGCTTCTTTTGTTTTAAGGTACACAAAAATATAAGTGTTGCGTGTATATATATATATATATATTTATATATATCATAAGTTGCATATATGATTTTATTTCAAAGTTAAAAGTTATATTTTCAAAACTAGAAAGGTTTGGGTAGGATCCATATTTATGAATGTAAGCTTTATAAGGTGTATATGTTTGTTATATGTAGAAGTTGTATAAGTTGGTTGTTATGCAATGTCAGTCCATATGCATTGGTTACTGTATATATATAATATATAGTTTTTTTGTCATATATATCCGTTCATAAATATTGTTGTATACGTTACTTTATACTTAATTATGTTATATGTTGTAATCGCAACTTAGATATAATATCGTTTTATATATATACATTACTTATATTTTATATGTTGGTTATACATATTAATATAACTATGAGTTGTTCACACATATTATTCATAAGTTTATACAGTGTGTTGGGAAGTTATAATAGTGTATATATATAAGTTTATATTTTGGGAGTGTTTGAAGTAATATATTATAGTTGTCTGCATAATAATTTGCATATGCAGTAGCATGCGTGTGTCTGGTATCAATTCGTTCATTTAAATATTGTTTTAAAGTATAGTATGCATATAGGCATATAGGTTACATACTAGTGTATTTATACTGTTAGTCCATAGTATTCATGTTAGCCGAGACATATGCAGTCGCCCGGGCCATTTTGAAATGCATATTTATATATTTTAGTAATGATAAGACCTATTCATATATATGTAGAGTTATATATATGGTTTGTATTCACTGCCTATTGTTTAACTGTTAGTTATAAAATGAGCTGTATTATATTTAGTGTTACAGTATAATATATAAGTCATGTATATTTATATACATTGGTGGTTGAAATGTTTTCCATATCTGCATATTGGTTTGTACGCATGTTATAGTATTTAAATCATGATGGGTCAGCATGCATCTGAATATATCTCAGTATATAAATATTGTCTAGTGTTTTCATATATCAGTATATTTAAATTCATTAAACACATATTTCAATAGTGCATATATATAAAGTTTCAACGTATGTTTATATATACATATTTGTTTTGTTTGTGGTTTGCACGTAGGAAGTATATATTTACTAACCTGCATTTTGTATATGGTTGTTTTGATGTATGTATTTAATGTAAAACAATGATTTTTATATATTTTATTTTAATACTTATTTTAACTTAAATATCGATTTCTTGAAAATATATATAAAATTTCTGTTCTATCAAGATGATTCTGATTATCTTCATTGACCCATTTCTAATTGGATTTTTGTCTATTCTCTTATCAGCTTACCCGTCGAATTCGTGCCCATTTTGTTTCACTTTGGAATTCGTGTTTGGACCCACAATTCTCTTCCATCCTAGTGTCTATCTTCTCTAACTTCGAAAGGTGAGCAATCACTCACGATTAACGTTCTTATATTTATTAAATTTGATTTCAATTGAAACGACAATTGAAATATGCTATTGTTAGTTATTTACATTGTTATATATGCTATTATCTGTATTTGTTCACCTGTGACATCTGACACCATTATCTATTATTTATATTAATGATATATGCCTGCTATGTTATTATCATATCTGTTATCACTCTGCAAGTTCCCTACTAATATAGAATTCACTATGGGTTGAAATGATACATACCCGAATGGACTTTAGAATAGGAGAAAATCGTTATGGGTTGAAATGATAAACCCAAGCGATTTTCATTTGAATTGAAATTGGGATTACGGGTTGAAATGATATCTCCCCGTATATATTTAAATTACGGATTGAAATGATAAATATCCATATCACTTAACCATATGATATATATATATATACACACTGTTGGTCCATATATATAAATATTTTGAAAATAAATTCTATGGAGTTGGGAAGAAATATATGGTTTTAATAAATGTTAATTCTTAAATTATTATATATAAATGGTAATGATTATATATATAGATTTAATAATAATATTTAATTTAATTAAGATTGATTTAATATATATAATATGGTTAGGTATTTAAATTTATGTTTTAAAATAGATTTCGGTAATAATTTGAATAAGTTAAGGTTAGGAAGATAATTTTATTTAATTAAACCGATTTGAAACTTATTGAAATTGAGATTTAAGATATGATTTATAACTTGGGTTTGATTTAAGTAATTTAATGAATATTTCTTGTTTTAATGAATTAGGGAAATATTTAGTAAAAATGTAATTTAAGGCTAGTTAAATGATATTGAATTTATTAAGTGAATATTCCCTGATTAAATAATAATAGAGTTAAATCAAGAGCTATGTGAAACTGTTAAATTTAACTTTGAAAATGTTGAATATTAAAGCTTTGAAATATATTGAAATTTAAATGCTCTACTGAGAACTTAATTGAATTAATGAAATGAGCTTTGAATAAATTTGAATTTGGAGTTTGAGTTGATTAGAATCGATTTGTGAGACTTGAGGAAATTTTTAAATACTTTACTTTATAAATTATTTAGGAAAATAGATATGTTTGAAATGAAATGATATTTGGGTTTGAAGAATAAATTAATTTGAAATGACCACGGTGTTATAGTGTATATTTCTACCTTGTAGATAGTTCCACGGATCCTTAGAGGATGGTTATCCCAAACATCCTTTAAGTTACTTGTATTTCAGTTGATATTTCACTTGAGTTGGATTTATTGATATAAGAATGTTAATCCTGACTCGAGTGTTTTGTTTTTGCTTTACGCTCGGGTCAGACTGAGTGATACAGCATTTGAGACTCACCTTTGGAGTTTGGAGCTTCGTTTGGAGATCCAACTATCGATTTAGCTTTCAGCTTTCCAGTTGATTTGTTCAGAGGGGTCATCTGTTTGTACTGGAGACTTCACTGTATTTGAGATATTCTAATATATTTTATTTCTAACTCTGATGTTTATATAGTAGCTTCATGAACTACTATTTTATCTATTCCGCTGCGTATTATTGTATTACTCTGTGTCTGTGATTCTGTGATTTATTTATTTACTGTATATGCTGAGATTTTCCAAATTTAATTAACAATATGATATTTTGAGCAATTCAAGTCCGACATGTGCGGATGCGAATGGTTGGAAATACCGGGTCGTTAAATCTTCTCAAGTAAATTATTTTATATATAAAATACACGTTTTTGCACTATTCGAGCGAATGAGAAGGAGAATTAAACGGTTTGGTAAAACATGTGGAATGGGACACATGCGTTTGTCTTATCGGTTAATTCCCGACTTGTCTGTTTGATAGTTTTGACCTTCGGGTCGAGTTTACCGATGAGACGATGTAAACCTTTTACTGCTTTGAATGTGAAATTTACTAGCGGTTAGTAAACCGTTTAGTGCAAACGTGTGGTATGGGACACACGTTAACACTGTTTGGGTTCCTATCCAAGAGTTTGTGACACATTTGAAATTGCGGCGTGCCAGTACTAGACCTTCGGGTCATTGCCATTGCGGCGTTTGCCATTGCGGCGTATTTGACTTCGAGACGTTTTCCATTGCGGCATTTGCCATTGCGGCGTATTTTTCATTGTGACGTTTTGCCTTCGGGCGAGGTACCTATTTGAGATAACAGTACTTGGCAAGGCTTCGGCCACATGCACGTGCAAACACTTTTGAGATGATTTCTTTGACTATTTTCCCTACTGTATCGCCCCTTTTCGGAATTGGTCCTTTGAACCATTCGATATATATTTGTGGCGATTACCTTTCGGGAATTTGAACTCTTGGGAGTTCTATTTTTGAGATTTGAATTGCCTACACTGGCGTTATTTGAGATTTGCCTTTTGGCGACATTATATGAGATTTTCCTATTTGGCGTTTATTTGAGATTTTATTCTCCTATGGGAGATATATTTGCCTTATGGCATGTTTTGAGATGGGATCTCTTTGAGTATGTTTTTGGATTTGTCGATTTGGCGGATTTGGGATTTTCCCTAAACTATCTTTGATGTTTGAGAAACGACGATGATACGAGGCGTGCTTCTATTTGGAGTTGTTATAGAGTTTTATTTCTTTTGAGATTGTACGCATGCTTTGTGATACCTTATGCCCCATAAATAACCTTACATACTTGGCTATGCCTTTTGGAGTAACCATACCATACTTATGCTTATGCTTATACTCAGTATTGTTCCTTCTTGTTTAAGAAGAACATTACCCTTATCCTTATGCATCTATTACTGCTTATCCTCATAAACCGATATGTTTAACTAGACTAATCCGTGTATTTTATACTCGGGTCAGACCGAGGTGTTTCTGGTTAGGTACCTTTGGACTTAGCCTATTCTGCTTCCGCATGGACTCTTTTCTGCTATCGCCTTTTTGATATAGTTTTTGAGTAGTCCTTTTATAGCTACTCTGATATGTATATTCATTTGACTCGTGTTTGTATTGTGGTCGTCATACCACATATGTGATATATCATTTTGTATAGTCTCTGATGTATCTATACATGTGTATATATGTGATTATCTGTTGTTCTGTGATGTGTTTAGCATTTGAGTTGTTGTATTTTGTTATGATAGATCCTATAGCCACCTGTAGTTTTGTATTAAGCATTTATTGGATATGTCGATCCACTTGGGTTAGGAAAATAAAATATAGAGCACTAATCGACATATTCAATAGATATTTAAGACAAGAATATAGATGGTCGCTCCTAACCAGCCCTATTCTTCGCATTAGCAGACAGTATTACCCCATAATACTCTTTGTTAATGTGGGTCTCAGAGTGGAGCATCACATAAGGGATGATGTAGGATATTGATCCTAAAATATCTCCAACTTCTCCTCTATATAAGCATCTCTAATCACACTATTTGGCAATCCTTTCTTTTTGCCTCCATATCGCCTCTAGATTTGGCCACTCTCTCCACCTCCATCTCCCTAATTTTCTAAGATCAAATCAAATCAAATCAAGTGTTATTCGATAGTCAGTGGCCATCAGTTCAGGGACTTGCACTCTTCTAGATTGGAAGTCAGTTCAATAAGCAAACTCCATCATCTAAGGTTGTACTTTCAGGCATTGGAAGTATGGCACATTTCTAATCAATATATGATTATTAATGTTTAAAAATAATCTCCATATTATATATATTATATTGTTAGTTAGGTGACGATTTCGATATTCATATATATTGTCATAATTAGATTGGTTGTATGTTTAGATACAATTGTATATTAGGAAAAAAAGTAAAAAAAAATCGACATATATATGCCTAAATCTATCATGGCTAATAATAATAAAAAATTATTTTAAATAACCTAAATATATAATATTGAAACATGTATGCATAGTATATAATTTAATACTACATCATACTTATATAAAATATAGTTATATAATTTTATATATAAAATTTTAAAGGTATATTCTTTTCGACAAAAATAATAATAATTATACATATACATATATATTATTTAAATCAATATATATAAATCCATTATATTATTATATATATATATCTTACAATTATGTTTTATATTTTATAAATTCAAATTATTACCTAACTTACTCTCAGCAAAAAATAAAAATAAAAATTTTATATTTTAAAATTGCTTAAATATAGACCGAAATTAAAAACTATATTTAAAATTGTATTTTAAATTTTACAATTTCATATTAATATTTAATATTACAAAATATATTACAAAATTTTAATATAAATTTAAAATTCAGAATAAATTTCGAAAAACTAATTTTTTTCATTTTTTAATAAATATCCTACGGATATTTATTTAAATATTTTAAATTTTAAAATTAAAAAAGTTTGTAGTACGTATGACTTGGTATATATATATTTAAAATATATATTTTATGAAAAATTAAAATGCTAATATATATATATATATATAAAATTTATTATAATATTATTTACATATAAACATATAAGTACTTTTTTAACAAGACTAGCCGGCTTTAGAATGAGCCACTATTTTTAAAAATCATTAAGAATAGGTGCTTGACACATATGCTGGAATAGTTAAATAAAGAAAAATACAGGAGCTAGGCAGAGGAATCTAAACTTCTAAAACAAAAAAGAAGAGACTATTCCTCCGCCAAAGAAGAGGAACTACTGTCTTCATCGTTAGATGCAAGCCCAGAGACATGAATATAACCAGAAAATAGAGCTGCCAAGTTACGAACATAGTACATTGAATCACAGGAGTATAAATATTTTCGATCCTAGGTGTCATCCGCCAAAACAATTCTATTGTCATCACCTATCTTCACCGAGAGAAGAAAGAACAAGACCATCCCCAACGACATGGTAATATAACCTGTGATCCTCACCATCACCTCCTACAAACATAAGATAACTTTATACTTCGGAGAGTATCGCATTTCAGTTTTCAAATGACCCCAAGCACGCTCATAGGAATTCCACTTAATCACATTTTCGGATTGAGGAACCACTTCAGGTTCAACTACTACGCAAGTATCAATAGTAGCATTAGATGGCCCGGAACAAAAGAAGGTAGCAAAAGGAGAAATGGCAGGAATCGAGCCTAATGGCGAAATATTAGCAGCAATACCTATAGGAGGATCGGAGACTGAAAGCTCAGGAACCCACTTCCTAACCAGAGGGCGAGGGAGAGGGATCTTAACTAGAATATGCATGAGGGAATCATCAATCACATGCTTACAAGTTTCAACAATGTGGCCAAAAGAGTGAAGAACCATGCAGATATCAGGTTTCCAACTATACTTAACGTCAACAAAAACATCCCGCCCCTCACCAATACGAACCTTAAGCTTAGGTGGCAGAGGCTTATCTGGGTTATTTCAATCAAAGCGTCAGTGTAAACTAACTTCTTTCTAGCCATAGTATTTGCATCAAAGCATTTTAGCTTACCAACAAGGCAAGCCGACCAATTTAGACCTATCAATGGTTGCAAAATTGATGGAATATGAATGAAATGAGCCCGGATAAGAATAGATAAAACCTGATTTCTAGCACTATTGACTGTCGAACTCCATATCGTAATTATAAAAGGCTTCCCAATAATGGTGGATGGTTCCACCTCTAGAACACAAAGCCTTTTTTCTACACTAGAGAATTTGAAATAATACATTGCATCAATGTAATAAACCCAAAGACCTCCTCTACGTTTCCAAACACGACAATAATATATTCGAACATCGCAATATGCCGGGTTGGAATCAAAAAAGCAACCAACCAAGTAATCGAACCAATAATCAATACCTGCTTGCATTACCTCGGTCGATGGCACCATAGCACCATCGATTTCAACAATGTCAATAGATCTGGGAGAGTACTCACCCGCATTTCTTGGCAAAGAAGCAAACAAAGATGATCACTTTTTTATAGCTACGTAGGAGAAACTTGATTTGCAATTCGAGGTTTCATAACACGATCAGAGTATACATTAACTCCAGACAACATGGAATTGCAAAAGTTAGCAGGAGCCACCTCACTCATGTCCAGGTTACAATTACTAGACAAAGCAGATTCACAAGCACCTTGCGTGCATATAGAGTTCCTTAAAGGGCCATCCATCAAAACATTGTGAACGTCAACATCATTAACACCAACTTCAACATCCTCTCTGTCCCCATCACCTAAGTAGAAAATGTATTCACCTAACCAGAAAAGCAGAAACTAGGCTCCCAGTGGTGATCAACGGCAAACCAGGGCTAGATGCAAGACAAGGCATAGCTGTATCAAACTCTAATACCAAAGACGATAGCGAGATAGCAAGAGGGGAACCAATATAACCAGAACAGGGACTATTAATGGCAACCAAAGCAAGAGGATTTACAACTGAGGTAGGATCAAGAATCACCAGAGGCGAATGATGTGAAGTATCGAATATGGAAGAGGTGTATTTCGTTCCAGATCTAGTCATTAGTTGTGGCTCAGAAAGCTCGAGAGCAGAGGCAGGTATTCCTTAGGCCATACCATGGACAAGAAGAGGAAGAAGGAGAGAGTGGAGGAGGTAGAGGGGGCAGGGATAAAGGCGAGAGTAAAGGCTAAATCGCCTAATGAGAAACAACCATTAATGCATTTTTGTTTTCTTAACTAGACTATAAGTATTTAATATAAATGTATAAATAAAAAAATTAATTTCATATGCATATACATTCATATATTATTTTTTACTTTTAAAAAAATTATTTTAAATTATACTTTATGTAATTTATAAATGGTTTAAATTTCATTCTTATATATAAATATATACATATATATATTTATAAATATATACATATATATTTATATAATTTTTTTTAAACAAAATATGATTTATATACATACATTAATATATGTATAATTGTAATATTTTGTAAATATATATAAACATACAGTTGGACAATATATAGGTATATAGGATGAGCTAACATGTTTATTGTAGTGTAAATCCCAACACCTATATAATGGCATATTATATCTTGCACGGATTAAAATGTTACACATGCACATACATATGTGTATATGATACATGTATATATATAACACAACATTAATCAAATAATATAAAATCATTTTATAAATTTAAATAAAATAAAGATTTTATTTAAAATAAATTTCGAAATGTTTTAAATAAATTAGAATTCATAGGCGCAATAAAGATCCAAAATGGTAAAAAAAATTTAAAATTCACCCATTACTTGCGCTGTGGGCTGGCTTAGTTCTAACACAGTTATGCGCTAACCTTTGGGATTTAAGGACAAGTCAAGTATGATTCTCCATTACCTGTGTCCTATATACTATATCGATTTTTATAGTATTTTGAGATTGCTTATCGCTCGCACTAGGCTATTATATGACTCAAGGTTTATGCTTTGCTTCTTATTATGTTAGGTACTCCTAAATGAGTAGACTAGATAGCACGTGGCGTTGTATTGTTGGACTTGCCGGGACCTATGCTCTCACGTTTACTATATATTTTAGAGTTTTTACTATTTCCATTGTGCGACACTATGGAGCCTAGACAGGGTTTGATTATTATTAAAGATGGTATATCATTTGAGTTATTTGATTGGTTGTATAAACTCTATTACTGCTTTGTATATCTATATTGAACCTGTGCCCTAATCTATGATGGTTCTTATAGTTATATTTTTTCACTTGTTTTATTCTGTAATGATTATTATATTTTATCCTTTCATTGTGAGATATATGACAAGTTTTATGATTGTTTTAGACATTTTACATCTTGATAGTCGTCCCACATCGACCGGGTACCGGTATATTGGGTACCGGAGGTGTAGGGTGATTATTATATTTGGTATCAAAGCTTAGGTTGCATAACTAACCTAAGGGATACAAGGATCCATCAGAGAAAAAGTATGAATTATCACTCTAGGCTGAATCGAGCATGTACAAGAGAGTGTACTTGTTATATATTACGATTTTCAAAACTATATAGTAATATATATTATAAGTCGCATTGCACACACGAGTACCATGATGCAACTTTTCTTTATAAAGATTGATCATTCTTATTAGTGATTGAGAATGAGCAGATATACAAGAAATGTTGTTTGGAACTCCATCTGTAGAGTTGAGAAAGGTGCTGGTTTAGGGGCAACTGGCTTAATATTTAGAACATGTTTGCTGAGATGGTGCAAAACATGGTTTAGAATGCCCAACTTGCTTCTCATGCTGATGCTGCTTGGGTGCAAGCACCCAAATTCAACTTTGCTAAGTTAATTAGAGATTATTCTAGCTTGGGAGGAAAATCGTTCCTTTGAATAAAGTCAATCGTAAAAGTCCAAGACTGGATCGACCCTTATTGTGAAAGGATCTTTGAGGACTTGGAGATAGTGGACGTCATAAAGAGGAAGCTGGCCTCTAGACAGCTTCAAAGGAGAGCAATGGGTTGGTGCAATGCCATCAAGATCACTACTCCCAAGGACCAGATCACCTATGAGCAGTTTAAGATAAGGTTTGAAGAGAAATTTATACTGGCTGCTCAGTAGTCAATTCTGTTCAGGAAGTTCACCGATCTAAAGCAAGGGGATATGTCTACATCGGAATATGTGGCTGAGTTCGATATCCTGTCAAAGTATGGTCTATATTTCATTGATACTCCACTAAAAAAGAATGAGAAATTCATTATGTGCTTGGATGACAACTTAGGGTGAAAGCTGGTATGGCATATCGATGAGTCCTTTGTGAAGCAGGTTGTGAAGGCTCTTTGATACAAGAGTCTGTATCCTACGTCCAAGTTGGCTATTTTTCCCAAGTATGAACCAAAGCAGTGAGCAGGCGAAGGAGGAAATATGAAGTGGAACAAAAAAAGAGATAGTTATAGAAATATGACTAGAAAAAGGGTAAGTGGGAGCCTAGCTGTTACCATTACAAGGAGAAGGGTCACTTGAAGACGAACTACAAAACTGAAGGCAAGAAGTGCTATAAATGCAATAAGTTCGGGCATATTCAGAAGGATTTTCCCGAACCAGTGAAGCAGTGGTAGATGGTTAAGGCATATGTATTCGATAATGTTCCGACTTCATCAAGTGCTCTACTGGCGAATGGGAAAGACCATTATTATCCAAGGTATGCTTTCCGTTATGATGTTTTAGTACATGTTTTATTTGATACCAGAGCTTCATATTCCTTTATATCTAGTGATCTGGTTGACAGATTGGAATTGAGACTCAATATAGTAAATCGACCTTTAATCATGAAAAACCATTTTGGAGGCTCAGCCAGCTTATGCATGGTTTGTCAATGCCTAGTGTTATCGAGTCATGGATGCACTTTTGTTTGTGAATGTTTCATTTTAGGATTTATTGGGTTTGGTATTATTTTAGGAATGGACTAGCTGATGAGGTATGGAGTAACAATGGATTCTAATAGGTTGTTGGCGAAGATTGGAAGTGATGATGGGAGGAGGGTGGAGTTTGGCTGCCTACCTGATGATGAGGTGATGGCTAGCTTTCTTATTCGCTTGGGATCCCACAGAACGATTTGTCATTTGTGCCTATAGCTATGAGTTACCTGGATGTTTTTGATAAGGTCATCAAATTACTACCACACAAGAAGATAAAGTTTCGTATAGATCTCATTGAGGATGCTAGACTAGTGGCTATGCCTTTGAGGTGTATGGTGCCTATGGAGAAGGGAGAGCTTGAGGTGCAAGTGAATGACTGTTGAGGCGAGGGTTAATTCGATGGAGTATATCTAAGTGGGGAGCGCCCATAGTGTTAACCATAAAAGACAATGGCTCCATATTTTTTGGTTACTATGGCTGAATAAGGTGACAAAGAAGAATAAGTATCCACTCCTGCGTATTAATGACTTGTTCGATCAACCCCACAATGTGAGGGTGTTCTCTCTGTTGGACCTTGCAATGGGTTTTCATCAACTAAAAGTGGCTAGAGAGAGTGTGCCTATTATAGTGTTTCGTATGTTGTTTAGGTTTTATGAGTGGTTGGTTGTGCTATTTAGGATAACCAATGCACCAACATACTTTGTTAATCTCATGAACCATGTCTTCAGGGATCAGCTAAATAAGTCTGTGCTTGTGTTCGTTGATGATATTCTAGTCTTTTCTTGAATGGAAGAAGAACACATTACAAATTTTAAGATTGTGATCGAGGTATTGAGGAAGCATAGATTGAAGGAAAAGTTTTCAAAGTGTCACTTCTATATGAGGAAAAAGCGATTCTTGGGTCATGTTGTTTCTGAGCAGGCATTACTGTCGATCATGCAAAAGTTGTAGCGATTGTGACTGGGAACCAACCTAAGAGTGCTATTGACGTGAGAAGTTACCTTGGACTAACAGGATATTATAGATGTTTCTCTAGGACTTCTCGAAGGTAGCCGCACCATAAACTAATTTGACGAAAGAAGAATTAAACTTTTGTTTGGGATGCGAGGTGCGAGCACAAAATTGTGAATTTGAAAGAAAGGTTGATGAGTGCACCAATGTTAGTCCTCCCGAGTAGGAATGAAGATTTGATAGTATACACAAACATCGATGGTACTTGATTAGGTGAGGTGTTGATGCTAAAGCGTAAATGTGTCGCATATGCTAGTCAGCAATTGAAACTGAATGAGAGGAAGTATTCGACTCATGATTTGGAGTTGGCGTTGATGGTATTCACTTTGAATATTTAGAGAAATTATTTTTTAGGAGAGAACTACAAGCTATTTACATACCATAAGTCACTGGAAGCACCTATTCTCCCAGGAGAATCTCAACCTTCATCGGTAGCGATGGCCTCTTATAACTTTGACATTTCCTAGCCTGGTAAGGAAAATGCAGTTGCTGATGCTCTGAGCAGAAGACATTCCAGTTTAGGAGCGATGTTTCTGGAGTGCACATAGCTTGAGTATATCGCTGGTTATGACTTCAGACCTCGATGTAAGTTAGAGCCAGATATGTTGGCTAGTTTGACCATCATACCTACTTTGATTGAGCATATCAATATTAGTCAGATGTGTAATGCTACAAAAATCATGGCTAAGTTAAATGAACATGTAGGGTTTGAAGATATAAGGTAGTACCGACTTGACCAAAATGGTTGGCCCATAGGCATGTAAGATTGTTTTACCCGATGTTAATGAGTTGAAAGACGAGATGCTATGAGAGTGCCATCAATTGAGATTGGTTATACATCCTGGAGGCAATAGAATGAATCATGATATGAGGTAGGAATTTTAATGGAAATGGATGAAGAAGGACATTGTGGGCATTCATCTTGAAATGTATGAATTATCAGCTATTGAAAGATGAGAAGAAGAAGCTAAGTGGTTTGCTGTAACCACTCGAGATTCCCGAATGGAAGTGGGAATGGATATTGATGGATTTCATTGGTGGATACTGAAGACCAGAGGAGGATAAGATAGCATCTGGTCCATAGTTGATAGCTTGATGAAGAGTGCTAGATTTATGCCTATTAATTCAAATAGAATGACATCCAAATTGGTCGAGTTGTATGAAAAGTGGATTATTCGATTCTATGGTGTGCCAAGGAGCATTGTGAGTGACCGAGATCCGTTGTTCACTACTGGCTTTTTGAAGAGCTTACAAGAGGCTTTTGGAATAGAGCTGCATCTTAGTACAGCTTATCACCTACAAACTGATGGGAAGACAAAGAGGGTGAATCATATCTTAGAGGATCTCTTGCAAGGTTGCATTCTCGATTTTGCAGGCTCATGGGACGATCATTTGCATTTAGTAGAGTTCGCATACAACAATAGTTATCAGTCAAGCATCAGTATGACACCATTCAAAGCATTATATGTCTGACTATGAAATGCTCCTTCATGTTGGTGGGAAGTGAACGAGAAACTAATACTGATGTTAGATATGATTAGAGAGACGTTAAAGAAGATCGAGATCATTAAGCAATGGATGAAACCTGCTCAAGATATACAGAAAATCTATGTTGATAAGAGATGTAGGGATTTAGAGTTCTCTCTCGGTGATGTTGTGTTTGTTAAGATCTCTCTATTGAAGAATGTGATTTGATTCGATACTAAGAGGAAGTTGGCACTAAGATTCATAGGTTCTTTTCCGATACTAGAGAGGATTGGGAACCTAGCATACAGACTCGATTTACTCCAGAAGATGACAAATGTGCACACTACATTCAACGTTTCTCACTTACGGAAGTTTATGCGTGGCTCAACTGTAAAAGTGAGGCTGAATCTACTTGGTGATGTCAAGATTGAACTAAAGGCTTTGAGACCTCGTAGGCTTATTCGTATCGTCGGACGTGATACAAAATAACTTATGTGGAAGACGGTGGAGTTAGTAATGGTTCGATGAGGTAAAAGAGAGCGATTACACATGGAAGACTAAGGAGAGCACGAGGACTGCTTATCAGAGCTCTTCACTTAGTGAGACTTTATGTTTATCGCATTTACCCACTTTTGATATCGTGTATGAAAGTTTAGTGCCTTGCATGCAAGGATAGGTATAGATATTATTTTACTATATGATTGCTTGTTTAATGATTGGGATGGCTGCTTGTGATTGTTAGGCATGTAGGATAGCTATGTTTGGTTGTACCATGTCTATATTGGGGATTTTGGGGGCAAAATTCCTAAAGGAGAAAGAGTGCAACTACTTACATTTTACACATTGGAGGATCGTAAAATATTATGTTTAAATTCATATCGAGTCGTATGACACTATAACTTTGGAAAATGTTGACTAGTGACATTTCTGACCCTTAGAAATTTTATTGGATGATTTTGACTTTGAAGCTTGTAAGACCTGTTACTTTTTATTAGAGCTAAATTAGGGGTTGTGACCAATTCCATTTGAAAGACACGATGATTTCTCTTTTCGTGGAGCGGTCATAATAGCTTTTAGACCTACCATTTAGGAGATATGATCGTTTGATGTTTGGACAATTTCTAGCCAGATTAGCGATTAATTAATTAGGTCCGAATTAGGCCCACTGACCTACTTTGGGATTTGTGTTTGATTGGAAAGATTGGTCAGTTCCTAATCACTTTTCCTGCTTCTCAAAACTGAACCAGACTTCTATTAATCATTCCTTAGCCAAAAAACACCATTTTTCCTTATGTTAATTAGATAAATAATGTCATTAAGGGCTAACAAGAAAGGAGAAATTCGAGATTTACTATTTGGACAATCTTGGGATTTGTGTTCTTACAGTCCGTTTCTAGGATTTGCTTGGGATTCGTGCATTTATGGTATAATGTGAGTGATTATGCACCCTTCACCGTTCTATGTATGTTGACATAGTAAAATAATGATTTTTAAGATGATTTTTGATGTTAAAACATTTTTAAATCCAGATCCAACACTATCTTCAAACCGAGTTTAAAAAGATAGAAACGTAATTTTATTCATTTTCCACCACCTTGTAAATAAAGTCATCATTTTGTGTATGGTTAGATCTAGGACAACATATACGTTTGAACTATATTTGGATTGCTTATATGCAATGTTTGGATGGTGTGCGATTTTGTATGTGATTGTTCTATGTGTTTTTAAGTCATTTTAGTGTAGTTAGAAAGAGGTCGTTGTTTTGTGCATATCGACATCAAAAGTGTTCAAAACATGATGCAGCTAAAGTGTGTTGCTTTTAGAGGCCTAAAAGAGCTACAAAACAGGTCGCATGATATTTGGGGAGTTTTGAGGTAAGAAAATCTTGTCAATGCTGAGGAACATATCATGTCGATGGTGGAAGTTAAATCAAGTCGGTAGTGACGAGATGTTGTGTGCTTAGACTTAGAAATTTTTTTGCCTAAGGCATGCGGTCAGGGCCAATAAGATGGCTTTGGTACAAGGCAATAATACTTTGGGATAGGAAGAGAAAGGCTTCGGGCTGAGCTGGGGCATGGGAAACTTAGTCAAAATTTGACTAATTAATCATGTTAGCACCGACATAATGAATCTTGTTGGCACTAACACGATGAATCATGCTGGTACCAATATGATTGGATGTTTTCCAATAGAGGCTAGACATTATAGGGCAACTGTGGTTCCTTGGGGAGCGTGCCATGTGTGTTCGTTTATTCGTTGGCACAAAGAAGAATGATGGTTGATAGCAAACCAATGATCTGGCAGTTTGACATGATAGCTTCAGAACTTTGATATGAGAATTCAACGACTTATGAGGAGTATCTAGAGTTGTTCTAATGATGATGACTCAATGATGGGAGTTGTGATGATGGTCCATAAAGATGAGTTCAGCAAGGGGAGCTCATAGGTAGTCTGGCGATGTTCTCTACTACGGAGATAAATGGAATAAGATATGATGATGATGAGTTCGACTATGGTGATATGTGCATAGGGATCTTTGATATTTGAAGGTTTCTAAAGTGCTCGCATATAGGTGGTATGTGGGGATGCCCATATGGATTATGATGGTGTCCGGATCTTATGATAATATATTATCCTAGACCTTATGATTGTGGGTCTAATTCTTGGGTATACGAAGTGGCATGGATTTGAACACTGAAAAACCAAGACTCTTCCATTGATCTCGGGCTTATAATGGTTCCATATGAGTTATCTTATACACAAAACATTGAGTGATGTGAGGATTGTTTGATGGATGTTATGATTACCATGTTTTTTCATCACCCTTGGGATGTCACATAACATAGGCATTGTTTACTTGGATACCGACACCTAAAATTGTACTTAGGCTTTTGGTTCACCTATATGATGTTAATGATAGTAGACTAGCATATACTGTTATGTGCTAATTTTTTGGATGTAAGGACATGTTAGGTACGATTCTCCATAACCTATGTCATATATATTATATCGACTTTCATAGTATTTTATTTTTTCTTAAGCTCACACCAGAATATTGTCTAACTCGAGGTTTTATGCTTAGCTTCTTATTATCTCGGGTATTATTAAATGAATAGACTAGATAGTAGGTGTGGGATAACACATGGCGTTATACTGATGAACTAGCAGGATGCTACACTTTCACATATACTACGTATTTTGAAGTTTTTACTCTTTCTGCTCTCGACGCTATGGAGCCTAGATAGTGTTTGAGTATTATTAGAGACAGTTTACCATTTGAGTTTATTTATTAGTTGTGTAAACTTTATTACTACTTTGTATAACTATATTGAACTTGTGCTCCGATCTATGATGGTTCTTATAGTTATATTTTTGTCTCTCCTAATTTGTATATGTGATGATGATTATATTATCCTTGCACTGTGAGATATACGATAGGTTCTGTGATTGATTTAGATATTTTGCTACTTGACAATCATCCTACATGGGTCGAATACCATTATTGTGCACTATACTAGTATTTTTGGTGACCGAGGTGTATGGCGGTCGTTACACTACTTGCATAGTACAAAGTCACAAAGTGCATCTCCTTCATGAATAATTTGTGTGGTTTTGAAAGAAAGGCCCTAAGAATCTCTCTTCAGTTGTCGATAATCTTTTCAAGTTCATTTTCCCTTTTGATAGAGTTAGGGGTATGCCCTTGGGGCGATTATATAGTTTCTTAAATATATCTAACTCAATAACCAATCTTGTTCGAAATAAAAGGCGTTTTCTTTCTATTATATACTCGATATAATGTGTTAAATTAATTAATTAATTTAATTAAAAGTACACTTAATAGAAAATCCATAAATTTTATGTTTTGTGATAGTAGTTACAAAGTGTTGTAACAATGAGTAATTTATCACAATGAAATTAAACATACCATTTTAAATAATCCTAGTTAAGGTGTATCAAAACTAGATATTGATGCATCCGTTGAGGCTAGAGTACGTAATGCTCTCCAAATGTTGGGCAGTGTATTACTCATGACTACTAAGGGCACCAACGGGTTACATACTGATAGTAATTGGATAAATATGGAATAACTCACTCGGTAGTTTTCTATTGGTTAATATAACTAAGGTCAAGCAAAAAATATCGATGTGATAAAATTACACAGTTCTCTTGATTTGAGAATACTATTGATCTTCAATGGGGAAGCTCTGCTTTGATTATAGTTAAATCATGGAACAACATCCATCGAACGACTATAGTTAGGCCGAGTGGAAGCATTGGAAGTGAAACACTGTTCAAGAGAGGATCCATCCCCTCGGTTATATAAGGGTTGTATCACGGTCAACTGAAGTCAACTCAATGTCAAAATCTCTAGTTATAGCAGTTCGGATAATAATAATGGTTATTATTGAACCGGGAACTTTGTGTCTGGACTATAGAGTTTAATATGGACGATAATGGAATTTTGACCATTACCAAATCTCAAAAGTCCAAAATGATATAGTTTTGACGAAGATAATTGGTGTAAATAATTGTCACAACCAGACATTGCTTAACAAAGTAAAATTGGACTTTATAAAAATCAAGTAAGTGATAAATTTGGCCAAAATGTCATACCACCTACTTAGTGATGTGTGAACTTTAATATTTGAATTATTCGATATTAACCGCTAACCAGATTTACATCTAAAAGTCACACAACCGAAACGTTGAATACTCCTTGGAACACATCATTTAATTAATTTATAATTGTTAATTGATTTGCATTCATGAAATATTATTTATAATGTTTTTATTTGATATGTTGAACAATATTAAAAATTATGTTTATAATATTTATAAATATATTAATCTATATACGATATCGATCGCATTTAAATTGGATTTAAATGAAATAAATATTATTCAGGCCTGAAGTGGGTTTAAAGCCCATATGAGGATTGAGATATTCAGCCATGATTAGAGCATGGAATGGCTGGCCATATGATGGTCTTAAGGGTAGGGCTTTGATGTGTTGAAAGGTAGAGAATAAGTAGGAGAAAAATAAGGATATAGATCCTACATTTTCTATATAGTATCTTCTTTATATAAGGATCACAACCCTCATTCTAAAATAAGTTTTAGAGCCTCCATTCTTTACCTTTTTCTAGCCAAAACCATACCCATCCCTTCTCCAAAATTTCAAGCATCAAATCAAATAAAATCAAAGCTATATGATAGTTTGATAAGTTTGATAAGTGAATTGGAAGAAAATCAGTGAATGGAATATAAGTTTGATAACTTATAAAATTTGAAAATTAATTTTGGAATGGAATTAAACTTAACTTAAGTTAAGAATAAAGTGAATTCTAAAATTTAGCCTAAGTTAGGCTGAATGAAGTAATTGTAGAAAATAGAATTTTTTAATATTTGAAATAAATTAGTAAATGGACTAATTAAATTAATTAGTTAGTTGAATGTGATTTGAAGGGTGAATGGATACGAATCAAATGTGAAATGGGAAAATTGGAATTGAATTTGAATAAAAATGGATATAAACTAAAGTGGTGAAGTGGTAATTAATCTAAGAAGTTTGTATAAAATGTTTATAATGAACTTAAGAAAATTGATTGTGAAATTCTTAGGTGAAATTGGTATCAAAGAAATATACTCAGTATATACTTGAATGGGAATAAGAGAAATGTGGATAGCTAAGAATTAATCGAAATAAATACGTAAGTTGTACGTATATTATTTTATTCGCATGACGATTTGATCCAGATTCGAGCACATAATTTCGAGATAATTTATATCGATCTGAGTTAGGATTATTTTCACTCGATTTTCGACGGCGAACACTGGATATGGATTTTTGATTGTTTCTAAGATTCTCTATCATGGTTATGGCTATGCAAGGAGAATGACGGTTTCTGATCAAGGAACCAGATCTGAGTTTGACTAGAGAGTCGTGTGAATGATACTTGTTCGGAAGTGAAATTATGTGATCGAGTGAGCGATCAGGTTTGATATTGCGTACAGATGATATATATACATCGTACGAGTTTTGAAAAAATAAAAATTGGGAAATGAAAAAAAATAAAAAAATAAAAAATAAAAATAAAAAAAATGATTTTGAATTATATGAATGGATATTATTGGTAAATAAGATGCAAGTATTTAAAATCAAGAAAAAATTTGATTGTCGGACAAAAAGGTACATGTTTAAATTGTTTTTTTGATTGATGATTTTATGATTGAGCTACTTGGCTTTTGTTTTCGTCGGATGGTTTGAGCCCGTAGAGGTGATTTGTAATTGTTCGGATCTAGCCGCGCAAAGGAGAGGTTGGCGAAATTTTTTGAAAATTCAAGGAGTTAGAAAATTTTGAGAAAATTTTTAATAACCAAAATTAGATTTTGGTTATATCTTGAAAAGATTGATTAAATAATATTATTTGGAATCTATGGATGAATTTGGAAATTAGTAAAAGTGATAATGTTGTTTTAAACTGATTGGTTTTGGGGAATAGTAATGGGTTTCGACCATTCTTCTTACCTAGCAATTTCGGGGACGAAATTCTTTTAAGGGAGGAGGAATGTAACGACCCATAATTTTGGTTATTTAAAATTGGAATATTTAATTGATTTTAAATATTTAAAAGTTAATTTTTAACTTGAAATTCAAATATAATGATTTATAGGGTAATTTAATTGTTAAATTTAATAATTGAAACTTGCTTAAATAAGTGGATCTTGAGTTTTAAGCTTGATAAAAATAATTTCAAGGCTTATTTAATTTTTATTTATAAGAATGAAGATAATAAAATTTTTAAATTGGATTTAAAAGCGATTTACTCGATTTTAGAAATAGCTCATTTAAATTAACGAGTAAAAATAGCCTTCGAAGGCACAGTCTTGGAATTCGACGAAACCAGTTCCATTAGACCCATAATAGTATATTAATATTGGATTTCAAATTTCGTAGCTTTTGGAGTTATCGTTTGGCCGTACGGGATATAACGCACTGAAATTAATATCGAAAATTTAATATAATAATTGGGTCCAAAAAGCTATCTTCTCCATACAATCGAATTAGGACTCGAAACCTTTTCCATTGCGTTCGGAAGAAGGGTATAACATTATGAACGCCTAGCGGCACGCCTCGATGGGGGTTCGATATTTTAAGTTACGTAATCGAGGCGATTTAAAATTTTAATATATATATATATATATATATATATTGACTTGACCATATTCACATCAACTTACTTTCTTTCTTTTCTCAGCCACCTACAATTTAACCTTAACCTATTCAAACCTGTTTCCTCCTCCATCTTTATATGACTAGCCGAGCATTCGCAGTAAGAAATAAATGAAATAAAGAAACCAAAACTTTTAAAAAATAAAATGTCAGCAAATACAAGATGGAAAATTGTGAAACTAATTTTAAAATTCATTTTTGGGAAAGGGCTATGCACGACCGATGTTTTGTGTTATTCGGTGGTGAACGTGGGGGCACGACAGTGAAACAGATGGTGGTTTTAGACTAGGGTTTCGACTTTTATGATTTTGGGGGCGAATTGGTGATTTGATTCGTGATCGCCATATTGATTAGCATCTGGGGGATAGTTATGGTGGCATGCGATCGTTTGGGGTGAGTTGCGACTTTTGGCTCACCTTCGAGAAGCTATAGTCGCGGAGTGATGGAGGAGCTTGAGTGTTCGGCAAGGGTGGTGGAGAGGTAGAGGAGGAGGCGAGTGACATGGGTGTGCTTTTGGATCGTCGAACAGTGTGGCGGTTGATCGTATCAGTGATACGCGTGCATGGGTGGGGAAGCACGAAGCTACAAGCGAAGTGGGATAGAAGAGCGGGGAAGAAGAAAGGAGGAGGAGTGGGGTTTGGGCCGTGGGGAGAGAAAAAAAGCGAGCTGAGTGTTTTTCTGGTCCAGACCTTCGGGTTGATGGGTAATGAATAAAAGAAATTGATTTAGTTATATAAATTATTTTATAAAAATTCAAATTCTTATAAATGCAATATCTCGTTCATTCTAGGTCGGATTCGAACGCTATGTTTTGCGTTCGTAATAACGTATTCCACGTATAGGAATTGGATTGGAACGATTTGGAGCTTATAGAATTTTTAGCTAAATTCGAACGTTGTTTGAATTTAGACGTAATCAGAAAATGGAAGGGACAAAGGAAAATGCCGGTGAGTAAAATCTCACTCATTTGGATTGCTAGTATAATTTAAAAATGTTGAATTTAAATTATTGGTTGTTTGGTTGAATTTATAAATTATTATCAGTTTGGATGTTATATATATAGTAGTATATATATATTAGTCGTTGGATATATACCCACCGATTGGAGCGGATGAGACCCAATGCGCCCCGCATAATAGTGGATGACCCTATATACCGTGATAACCCCCTCGAAGTGGGATTGGTATTTTTATGTTGTATTAACATCTGTGGATGAAGGCAAACAAGTTGGAGGGATCCAACTGAATTCCTCAAAATGTTGAATTAAATTTCATATATATTGATATATGATCTGTTTGAATAATCTGTGGTAGATTATAGTGTGATTTGAAGTTATTGGATGCTATGGTAGTTTTGGCCTAGATTCTGGTATTTTAAAATAACAATAATATATGTTTTGAATTTGAAAGAAATTAAAAAGAAATTTGGAAGTGAAATATTTATAGTGAATCTTGGATTAATTAAAAGAAATGAATTTGGGTAAAATAAATAGGTTGACTTTAAATTTGCACTTAACAATTTCGGGATATGGTAAATTGAGATTTGGAATAAGGATTTTAAATAATAATTCCTTAGTGATACTTGTTTTAAATATTAAAGGTTTTTAAACCAAGATTTTAAATAGATTGGAAAAAGAAGTGCATATGGAAATAAATGTGATACTGAGTTTACCAGATCTTAAATAAGACTTCTTAATTACAAATGGAAATATAATCGAGATTGTGTTGGTTTTGGAATATAGTTTGGATTATTTGAAAAATTGATTTATAAATGGAATTTAATTTAGAAATCAAATTATAATGGATTTAAGTGATGTGAAACCGTTTAAACTAGAATTGAAAACTATGGGATTTATAAACAATGTTTATAAATAAAGTGAAATGTTTATCAGTCGATAAATTGAAGTTATAAATTCACGGTGAGGACTTATAACGAGATGGGTAAATCGGTTTAAAATATAAATGAACTTTTAGAAATGTGAACAAGGGGATTTACGAAATTGGGGCGTAAATCAAATTGGTGATAAATCGAGAGAGATTTATAAATATTAGATTGGTTATATGGGATTGAAAATATACGTTTGTCGGGAAGTTGGGTTTGTTTAAAAAGAGGATTTTTAATTATTAAACTAAGTAATTTAAAAGGTGTTTTCAGAACATTAGTTATGTAATCATTTTAAAATTGTTTTAAAAATATATTTAATTATTAATTAAAGTTATTTTAAATTGATTAGTTTTAAGTTTAATTATTAATTAATCAATATTATTATTTTAGAAAGATAAATTATTCAATATTGTCTAATATATGGGCATTTCACCAGAAGGACAAACTTTGCAGTCCAATTAGTTTCTAGGACACACATTCAAAGAAATTACTTTCAAGGCCAAAGTCAACAGAATAATTACTTTCAAAGACAAAGTCAGCAGTCCAATTACTTTCAAGGACATAATTTCATTGGCTTTTAGGCCCTAGAAATTAATTATTTTACGTTTTGTCTTTGAAAGTAATTATTTTAGTTGTGTATCCTAGAAACTAATTCCACTTGCTAAAGAGGCCCTTGTGGCTAATTTCCACTCTAATATAATACCTTTATTTAAAGAGTATTGCCTAAGTTAAACTTAAATAAAGTTTTAGGAAAGTAATGGTATACTTTCATGGCGAAATCAGAGGTAGAGATTGCCTGCAGTTAAGTTTGAATTTCTCTGGGATAGAGACGTAGTCATTGAGCTGTAAATCCATGGTTGATACCGTGTGATTCTTTCCGTATTTATTTTAAAAAGTTTTCAAATATTTTTGAAAAGAATGGTTAGTGAAAGTACTTACTCCGATAAGATAAGTACATACCCTTTGATAAAGAGATTTAATTTATTAAAATTAAATTAAATGAGACTTAGTGTTTTCAGTGGAAAATGAACTCTTGGGTTGAATGATTGTTTATTTGATAGTTAAATAACCGACTATCAAATCTGCACCCAAAACATAACTTTGGGAATATCTAGGGGAAACACGGGAATTATATGGTACATTTACCGTCAAAGGTGCCATACTGTATGTATAAACTCGTTTTGTTCTTCTAGGACGATGATAAGGAATCCGTCTACTAACAGTTAGGAGGTGATCTCCGATCTTATTTTCCTCTATTTATTTCCTAAAGAACCGGGGTTGAGTTTACCGGAAATATCGAACGTTGTTTCGAAGAGACCGGGATCAGATAAATTATCTGAAAACCACTTCGATCCAACGAATATGTTTCGAAGTGAAGGCAAGAGCATGTAATTGAAGATGGAGTATTGAAGTGCAAGGGCTAATCGCTACTAATCCTGAGGATGATTCCAAAATGGATGTAGTAGGAATAGTGCCTTCGGTTTTGTTCAGACCTAGAACAGACTTATATGGATGAATGTTTTCAACACATTGTCATTGGAGGACAATGAACATTCCAAGTATAAATTCTTTAAAAAGTTAATCGTAGCCTCAAGCCTCATCAACTGGGAATGACTGAAAATTAGGGGAGATGCAGCAAGGTTAGGTGGATCGCACTCAATTACGGTATGTTTATCACCTTTATAGATACCCTCAGATAGTATTACTACGGTGCATGGGAAGAACTCGGTAAGGGTGGGAACACCCGGAGGATAGCATATTTGGTACTATCCAGGTTAGCGGTAGTCCGGTCTTGTGTTGCAGGGGATCCCGGCATGGTCCTCAATACATTTTTCTAGATATGTACTTTAATAGGTGGTACCCCAGTGCCTAGTCATTGTATGGAATCCATTTTCCAATAAGTGCCTTTACGGTTTTGGTTGTAGAGCGTAGTATGCTGGAATTTAATTAATGTAACAATTTCGGCTATTTGAATAAGTATTTGTACCTAGACATTATTATAAAATCAGATGATTTTGATATAAAATGTTTTGATTATCGTAAGGTAAAAACCCGTCCTGTTTATGTGTGGTGTGGTCTTACGAGATACCTTTGTTTTTCAAAGGATTTTGATAACTTTAATAAATTCAATTTGAGAGTGTTTTCTCACGCTGGTTTTCCAGACTAACTCGGGTGTTATTTTATTATAATACTCGGGTCAGATCGAGTATTACAAATACAGGATAGGATGCTATGGAGCTCAGGAGACGAGTTGGATAACGAAGACGTATTACACGTATTTGATTTTATTCCGCAATGTATTGTAGGCTGTATATTCAGCACTTGTGAGGACAAGTTATTATAACTGTTCAGTATTGAGTTATTGATGTGTTGTACTCTGATGATGTAATGTGTAACTAACAGTTGTAGTTCTTTTTGTATAAAGACATGTTATAATCTATTATTTATTATTCCGCTGCGATTGTAAGATTCTATGTTGTTGTTTCTGTTTCTTCTTCTACCTTTTTCTTCTTTTCCTCTAACGATCTGGTATTTCCGGCACTCGATTGCTCGGCATGCTATACAGTGGACATATTAATGTCGATTTTTGAGGGTCGAAAATTTGCCTCCGTTACACATATATATTCATTTAGATAGCACATAGAATACAAGAGAGACTAACATGTCCGTTGCAGTGTAAATCCCAGCACCTATACACGGGCATGTCAAACCATGCATACTTTATTATGTTGCACACGTACGTACATTCAAATGTGTATATAATATACATATTCAAACATAATACAAAATAATATAAAGTAAAACTTTATTTATAAAATTACATAAAATAATGATTTTATTTAAAAGAAATTTATAAAAGTTCTGAATGAATTAGACTTAATATGCCCAATAACGATCCACAATGGTAAATTTTTTAAATTCATCTATTTCTTCTACTGTAGGCTGACCTAGTTCCAACAATTGTACCAAAGCCAAATAGCCTTTATGGTCTAAATTAGCAGTATTAGTGCTAACTTATTAAAGCCTATCCATATAGTAGAGTGTCTAGAAAAGTAATGTCTAAGATTGGATTTGGATAATCTAGCACTCTGCCCAACTTAGCTGCTAGCCTTGCCCCGAAAGGATGAGGAAAGCCCAAAGGTTATCCCCAGTATAAAAGCCCAAATTGATTTGGGCCTTGGGCTAATTTCAACATTGTTTTGAAGTTAAGATAAAAAATTTAAATTTAAAAGTTAAATTTGAAATAAAACACATATTATAAAAGTTATAATATAACTTTTCAAAATGTTATAAAAATAATTTCAAAAATATTATTTATTAATAAGATTAATAAACTAAATGAATTAATTAAATAAGTTTATTAATTAAATATTTATAATGATATATGTTATGTTGTCTTGAATTGTTTAAGAAATATGAGAATACATGTGTGTATAAAATAATTTCAAAATTAATAAAATTTAATTAAAATTATTTAACTAAATAAATTAACTATAAGTTAATTAGTAAACTAATATATCTATATATGTATATATATAAGATATATGCGTATTACCATAAAGGTTATAGTATATATATTTAACATAATATATTATAATTGAATAATATAACAATTCATTAAAGTATTAGTTAATTAAATTAATTAACTAAAATTTAATTAATATAATATTATACATAAAATATTATATAAGTAAATTAAAATTATAAGAGTCATGTAATAATCAAAACTTATATAATATAAATGTATAATAAATGGTGGAACAATAAGAAACCCAATTAGACTTAAAGAATAAATACATACATATAATACATATATCATGATTTTAGATGTGTCCTACACTTGAATCACCAGGGTTATTTTTATATAGGAAATATATTATTCTTCAAGTTGATATCACTAATTTAAATATATCATAGATTATGAATCTTTAATATAAAGTTGTCCTCTACTATTTATATATTAATGATTACTTGTGTACTCTACAGTTGTTGAGCTTTCCTCAAGCTAGGGATATTATATGTGGTACTATTAATATATTGAATAAACGAGATAAGATAGCTGCACTTATTTGTTGAGCTTTGATCAAGGTATGTGCATTATAATTAGGCCGTCACGAAATGATGGGTACGAATGAACAATTTCTCTTTATTTGTTGAGCTTTCCTCAAGGTAAAGATGAGTTTAGGACAAGAAACGATGAGTTAGGAATTGTTTGAGATACAAATGGTAAAGAGTTATCTATCATATACAGGCCTATGATTTATTGAGCTTTCCGCAAGGTCAGAATCCTAAGGCATACGAGTCCTAATACCTACTAGTGAAGTCGAAAGACTTTTATGTTTCGTCTTAGGGTTTAGAGAAGCATAAATGACTAGTGGGAGCCTTATTAGAAAAATAAAATGGTAACATTTAACCTTTCTAATACTGTAAGAACATATGTTATGTATGAATTAAAATAATCAACATTGATAAATTTATGCAATTAATATAATTGATAAAATGTTTATCAATTAAAATATACAAATGAACTGAATTAATATTAACAAATAGAAATATAAAATATACTTATCAATAAATTTTTGCATATTAATCTATGCAAGTGCCTAATTATACAACTACTAAATATGTTCATAACTTGATCACTTACGTGTTTACTTACTAAGGCTATGTATTGTCTTCAATGAGTTTCTAACTCTAAAAGCAATAAAGAAGATATGAATACTTGATTCATTATTTCCAATCATATATAAATGCTATATGGTGAACAATTGTAACTCATAATGAACGAAACCTCAATGAAATTAGTTCACTAAAATAAGCAAGTAAACTATAGTGTGAGATCGTGTATTCAATATGATTTATTATAATAATGATCTTGTTGTGTTAAATGTAACACTAGACCAAGGCATATAAGATTGATCAAAGAATCCGATCACTGAAATATCAGTTTGATCAGTTTATGTAAAGTGAAATTCATTTGATATCGTTAAGATTTAAGGATGACCAAATACACATTTGTAAAGAGTTCGTTATAATATTGTAGTAAGGGTTTCCTTTGAATGGTTCGACCATTTAAAAAAGAAAACAAATGTATAAGAGTGGATGTAACATATGGCACAATTGAAATGAATAGAGCGAATGGTCATTTCTTCTTTATAAAGAAATTCAAATACCAGAATTGTAAAATAATAATAGATACTTAGCATTTGAATGAGAAAGAAATATGATTTCTTTTTTGAAAAGTATTTTCACATAGAAAATTATTTTCTATGATATTTATTTCTTTGAATTTAAAATACTAGATCTAAAAATTATTTACTATAAACTAGTTATAGTAAGTGAATTAAATAGCCTATATTAAGTGTTTGAATGAAGCTTCAGATTTCATATGTTATTATTGTAATGGTGAAAATAGTGAGAGCATGTCATATAACACTTATTAGTCACATCAAGTTACAAAAAATTGTTTTTGTAAAACGTACCAAACATTACTTATGAAATAATAATTATTTTTCAATGTTGACTGAAGAATAGACATGGTTTTATTTCAATATAAATATTATGCATATTCATTATAAAAATAAAACTATAATACTTGTATTTGTGATGCATTAGAAAATACAGAAGTATCTAAATGTATTTGCAATTATTTCGGAATTATGGACTAAGCCATGGTTTTGAGAAATAATTTTTATTATATGATTATGAATCATATGGTACTAGTAGATTATATCTGAGACAATTAAGGGTAAATCGCCCATTTAGTGGGAGCATCATAAGAGTTGATGAACTCTATGGATTGATACATATGGATGTATGTAATCGAAAGTCTATTAATTCCAAAATGGTTCCACGTATTTTGTTGGATTCACCAATGAATTATCACAAACATGAACATGTGCATATGATACACATGTGGTATGTTAATGATGAGTTCGTAGAAAATAAAATAGAAGTAAATAAAATAAAATGCAATAGAAAATAAAAATGATTTGATTTGATTGAATTGGTGAGTATATTGGAAAAAATTCTAAACGTACCTAAAAATAACTAAGGATACAATCTCAAAAGTCACCCCTCCTTATAATACATAATGATGTATCAATAAGGATTGGTCGAACTTTGTTTAACAAAGTATAATTAATGGTGAGTGAAATTGAGTTAACTTCTTTCTATTTGGTCATGTATTTTAGAGTAGTGCATAAGGTTAAAATTAATTTCATCTAAAGAATATTTCACAAAATCATACAAGATAAGGTTGTATAAAAAAATCCCAACATATCCTAAGGCAAGGAGTTGGCAGGTTGTGTAAGTCGAAAGACTACACGTAATAATTATACATGAGAGATCTTTTATGAATCGTACCAAAAGGAGTGGATGATCCATTTATGTTTTGAACATAAGTGGTGTAAACTAAAACCAAATCGGTTTTATATATAAGGAATTCATAAAGTGTTTATGAATTCCCATTCCATTACACTGAGAAACAACTGTCGTTTCAAAAAATATCAACTTCATTAAGAATGAATTTCTTTTAGAAATTATTAGTAGTAAAATGGATTTGGATACGATCTAAAGATGAAACTGATTACTAGGAATGAAATGAAATTACCCAAACCTAAATGAACCTAATGCTTTAGAATTCCCAATAAATATTCTCACATATTGAAGAGGAATTATGAGTTTCTTATCAATTCAAGAGAGATAATTCTCAACTGCCAATTAAACCATTAAGAGTATTTACTCCATGATATGGTATGGTTTGCAAATCCGAAGTGGATTTCATGTACATTATCAGAATATGATTTTGGTATTTGTACTCGAAGGGATATGATCCATCGACTGTGATGTGTCTTCGAGAGCAAGACTAATGCAGTTGGAATATAATGAGCAACGTTGATAAGAATAACATCATAAATTTCAATTGTTGAAATTAGCGTAATAGATTCGTTGTTCAGCGTGCTTAAGTTAAATCAGATTTACTCACAAAATTATCGCTTGATACGAATTTGTGTTTCCATACATATGTGTTGAAATAGAAAAATCTAAATAATGCTTTAGAATAGATTTTTTGCATATAACAACCAAAGTGTCTCAAATTCAGTGAAAGTGATATTAAGTTTGTGATTTCGGATATAATCTAGGAAAGGATATGAAGATATCATTCGACAAGTATCAAAGTTGAACAAGTTTTTCGATAAAATTATCAAACAGTTTGATTTTTAGTCAATATGCATAGGAAACATGTGTCCATAAGAAAGAACCATTATAAGGTACATAGATATTTTTAGACTATAAGTAAACAACATACCGTTGATTGTTAACGATGTATTTATGTTAAAATCGATAATACTTTGGTTGTTTAATACACGATATTGGATTTGTAAATTATATATTTTATATAAGTATAAAGGGTGTTGGGAATGTCCCAAATGGCATGCAAAGGCACCTTATTAAAGTGTTTAATAAGGCATATGTAAGTTGGATTTCTTATGCTTTAGTAATAGAAATTATCATACATGTTGCGTTGTCTACTATATCGTAATTTTCTTAATATTTGATGCATGAAGAAAATATCAAATCCAAATTAAGATCACTAAATGGTAGTTTATAGTGTTCTTGAGTATTTACAAAATACTAGAGAATTTCTTTTAAAAACAACATACTCCTTATGAAACAGTGTGCGAACTCAAACTTCATTACTGATATTGAGTATAATGTGTCAATATTAAATTCATGTTTGAACTTTAGTTAAGGAACTTTAAGTTGGAAATGTTCCAAACAAAAGGTTGTGGTTGATTCAACGAAAGGCTGTACATTGCCTTGAATAGCGCTGCAATAAAAGCAATGTATAAATATAAATGCACAAATTTATAACAGAGTAGGGGTGATTCTAAAGGTTTAACAATACTAATTGATTGTTATATGATAACAATGTAATGATAATAGCTCACTAAAAGTCGAGAAACATACTCCAAATAGTTTCACATGATAAAAGTAGTTTATCAGCATCAAAGAGAGTTGATTGACAGAGTAGATAATTAAACCAACATAGCATATCCATTCATGAAGGGTCTAACTAGATCAATTCTCATCAAATTGATTGAAGGGATGAGATAGAGATTCCATAATTGACCTCGACTGCAAATTGGAGATTAATAGAGTTAGGGTATACTCTAGAGGCAATTATGTAATTTTTTACATATATTGAACTTGATAACCAACCTTGTTCGAAATAAAAGGTGTTTTCTTTCTATTATATACTTGATATAATGTTATATTGATTATCTAATTTAATTACAAGTAAATTAAATAGAAAATCCATAAACGGTATGTTTTGTGATAGTAGTTACAAAGTATTGTAACCATGAATAATTTATCATAATCAAATTAAACATACCATTTTAAATATTCCTACATAAGGTGCATCGACACTGGATATTGATGCATCTGTTAAAAATAATGCATGTAGCGCTCTACAAATTTTACACAGTTTGCATTGTTGTATCCTTCAAGTATAACTAGAAACTTTCCGTAATGTAATCTAAATTTCTTATTTCATATTAGGTATCTCCTGACATTTTTAATAGCATGTCAATGCTCAATTGCTATGTCTACTAGTAAACCTGCATAATAATCCCATGACATATTGTAACGATCGCCTTTTTGACCCCCAAATGTCGACACTAATACATCCACGGTATTCATGTGCCGAGCACCCAAGTACCAGAAAGGCAGAATGTAAGGGTAAAATAAAAGAAGAAAAGAAAATGAACAAGAAAGAAGAGAATACAATATCAGAATCTCACAACGGAACGACAACATATAATATAAAATGGTACATTTACAAAGGAAAAATGTATAGATACAGTAATAAGTGTAAACTAACCTATCACCAGCCTGGACAATTATAACAACCTATCCTCATAATTGTTGATATAAAAATAAACAAAGTAATGCAACGGAAATAAATTCTACGATAGGTAATCATCCAACTCCTCTCTCCAAGGTCTCCAATGATCATCAATGAAATCTGAAAATATACATGGGGCTGATCCGAGCATTATAAGAAGAATAACACCCGGATCAGTCTGGTAAACCAGCATGAGAATACTAAAGTAATTTGAATTGCTATATTTATAAAACCCTTTAAAGAATAAAGGTATCCCGCAAGACCACGCCGCAAATAAACACGGACGGGTTTTACCTTACGATAACCTAACCACTTTATAGGAAAATTTAGTGATATTATAATAATGTCTAGGTCGTTCAACATAAATAAAATCATAGCTGAAATGGTTATATTGATTACATTTGACAGCATATTTAGTATACAAACAAAACCGCTAAGGTACGTTCGTATAAATGGATTTTCCACGGAGAACTCCCTAGTATACTCATAAGCCGTACTAAGACCGATCACCTATGACAAAGGTCATAAACTACCTTCTGAGCACCGTATATCTCTAGATAAAATATACCATAAAGTAAACACAACCGGCCCATGCCCTAACATGTGGACTGAGTATCATCAACTCCCCATGTGCAACAAATCGATAAGCAATACTCTAGATAATGGAGTTGATGTACCCCCCTATTTGGGTTAGCTGAACCTGGGATCATGCATCCTACTCCGTCTTTAGTCATTTTCCGACGTCGAGGCTATGTTCGGCATCTTCACACGAGTTTCCAACGAGACTCGATCACATAATGAATCCCATATGGATTCCATCATCTCAACAGATTTCTAGAATCACACATAGTTTCCATCATTCACTTCTAAAACATAGAACCTGAATAATAGGTTTGAAGTGGTATTCGGTAAGTAAAATACTTACCAATCCCAGACTCTACAAAACCAACCGATAAATTTCTAGTTAACTCAATTCCGGCTCTTTTAGAAGTAATCAAAAGCTAGAGGATTTCGTACCAATACTTGTAACGCCCCACCTCTATGCTCATAATAACAAAGAGTATTAAAGAAATACTGTCTATTATTACGAAGAATAAGGCAGGATAGGAGCGACCATCCGTAATTGGCCTTACACTAATATTGGTTATCTCGATAGGAGTGGTATATACTTTTTATTTTTCATCTATTATTTATTTACTCCCATCGACATATCCAATTATCAGTATAAAACAAACTACGATAGTTCATAATAGTTTAGGACATTAGATATAACAATAACACAGATAATATAAATACGGAACACAGATTAAAAACAAAAGTCTCATATATATATAACTGATGTCAGTTAATACATAGTTGACACAATACATATGATACAACTACAACTGTCGACTCTAGAAGTTATATATACAAGTACATTATCGACTAATATACATGAATACATATCGTTCTATACAATAACACGACTACTACAAAATGACACTGACAACTTCAGAAGATGTGAAAAGTCTTCAAATCCCGAATGGCAACTTAAAGAAGGAAATCTACAACCTGAAATAACTCGGGTCTGACCCGAGTATTAAATTCAAAAGAAAATAATACACGGGTCAGTCTAGTTCAAATTCAGTTATTAAGGCACAGAAGCAATAATAATCAATATCAAATAGACGACAGTCACAGAAATCTCGTATATCCCACTTCTCGATAAGAGAATCGGATAACGGCAGATGTAACACTAAACAGTGTAAATAAACAAATCAGCAATCTCAAAATGATTAATCAAATCAACTTTCTGTGTGGCTGCAGTACACGCACGCGTGCACTGCCTCGCCACACAGTACGTGAAATCATCACGACAGTGAGTACTAACAATAGTCAAAATTGTAGATTCAAAGTGAAACCCAAGCCAACAAAACAGCGGAAGCAACAAAAGTCTAATTATCGATACGATAATTAGAAAACATATAATCTAATTATCTAAAAGATAATTAGATATCAACAAATTCATCTGCTTAAACCAAATCAGAATACAACTCAAAATTTTGAATTGAACCAACGAACAATGTTAACAATGGAAATCATCAATTATAACATCTAATCAGATTTGGCTGCAGTACACGCTCGCGTGTACTGCCTCACCAAAAATAGATGTACACATGTAGTATACAACTGCCAAACTCAACAAAACATGACTCAGCATGTATGAATGGACTCAACGTAAAGACAGAGAGACCAAAATGAAATTGCACATGCACCAGTAACAGCTATGTGGACAGAGCAATATGAAGGTGAGGGCACAAAGGAATGCAAATACCCTAATTATCGACCAGGGCACAACAAAGAAGATGATCGATGCTTATGAATACACGCAAAGACTACAGGTCTGCAACTCCAAGTCAGGCTCAAAAATGCAAACCCAGTACTCGAAACATCACTAATACAACATTTTAGTGAACACAATTACAATATCCACAGTAAACACATGATGCAGCATGAACAGTACCGTCATCAACCAATGCAAGTCTCAAGTAAGTGTGTGCTGTGATACAAACAAAGTCAGGCCAACTAAAGAGCAAAATCAAACAACATGTACAGGACAGTGAAGAATGGTTCGAACAGGGTCGAAGGTGCTACCAGAGTTTTTCGAACAATACAACACTGTGAGTATATAGGAATGAATATCACCCAACCAAAACAACTCTCAAAGCCAATATAAATTCAAATCAACTATGAATGAATACCAAGACAAGAGACAATGAACATGTCAGGTCAGAGCAGCGGTAAACAAGGGGAAAAAGAACGCAATAAGTCAAAATTGATCAAAGCCGAAGCCTACGAATTGAAGCAAGAAAATATGCAGTTCGAAGTCAAAATACTGTGACTAAAATGAATGGTTTAATGTGAACAAGTCGGCGAGGATCAAAGTCAGGTATCAATAGATGGTCAGAGAATTATAAACATGAATGTAGACTACAGCTAACAAAGAAGCCAAAGACAGGTGATCATCACCAAACAGAAGGTCTAAACTCGAGGATGAACAAAATTGTACAAATCAAAGCAGGTTCGAACTTGTCAAGATCATCTCCACATCCATTCTACTCTCGAAATCAAGTGTAATTATAAACCATAAAGCAACAGAACACCATATTCTCAATTCAGTGTCAAAGTTAAAGTGATGGCCGAAGCCAACAAAATTCGTAATTGTCAAATTACACAAGACTAATAAAGGTAGTGAATTCATCAGCAACGAACAAAGTCAAACGACATCAACCCAGTAGAAATTCACAAAGCAACATCGATTACCACCAATTGAAAACAAATGACCGAGATAAGCAATGTCGAATCAAAATCGAATTACAGAAGCACCGTAAGAAGAACGAACTAGATATGAGTAATAAAATTACTCACCTCTTTCCTACGAACTCGACTAAAGCAGAAGCGGTCGAAAGCATCTCCGAGGCGAGCTTCTCAAAAGCAAGGAGACCGAGTTGAATTCGAGGGGACGAACGAAACTGACGAGCTTGCCCTAATTTCGAACGAGCGAACGCCTTCTATCCTCTTCGATTTTTATGCCCTAGTTTCGCCGAGAAGACGAGCGAGGAGACGCGGCTCCCATTTTCTTTTTCTTTCGTTATAATTTTGGGTTGAACGAAAAATAATTTTTAGGGGTAAAGGAAATGGGTGAAAAGGGTTCACACGGCAACAAAGAAAAACGTGGGCCGATACTATTTAAAGCCCGCTTAAGCCTTAGCAATTATTCAAAAGAATTTAAACCGGGTGTTAAAAACTTCAAACAGTAATTAGTTGGCATTTTAATCGTTTAATGACGATATTTAATTAACAGCAAAATCTCGGGTTGTTACAGACTTCCCTCCTTATAAAAATTGCGTCCCCGCAATTTTCATGATCAAGGTCGTCATTAACAATAAATTTTCTAACATAAACTGGTTAAGCTAGAAAATAAAGTCGGGAATACAAACGACAAAGAAATCTTTTAATTTCAATAAAAGAAATTCACAAATTTTCAACAAAATCTACTATCAATAGATAATCAGAAAACAGCAAAGCTGAATAAATGCAAACATTAGCAATATTCAATTACCAATCAATAATTAGAATATTGAAATCACAAAACAGCAATATCTAATTATCGATACGATAATTAGAAAACAACAAATCTAATCATCAACAAAGATAATTAGAAAACACAAATCGCAAATCGCAAAATCGCAAATATCTAGTTATTCAACAAATAACTAGAAAATACGAACTACATAATCTACAAATTCTAAATATTAACAGAGATAGAGATAGATAGAAAACAACAATCGAATAAAGTTAGCATACTCTAGAATCAATTGGAGACTAGGAAATCTCAAAAATCAGTAAAACTAGCAAATATCCGATTATTCAAACGATAATCAGAAAACAAATCAGCACATATCTAATTACCACAAACGGTAATCAAATTTCAAATCAACAAATATTCAATTATCAAAAACGACAATCAAATTTCAAATCAACAAATATTCGATTATCAAAAACGATAATCAAATTTCAAACCAACAAATATTCAATTATCAAAAACGACAATCAAATTTCAAATCAACCAATATTCGATTATCAAAAACGATAATCAAATTTCAAATTCAACAAATATTCGATTATCAAAACGATAATCAAATTTCTCAAATTCAACAAATATCCGATTATCAAAAATGATAATCAAATTTCTTAAATCACAAGTATTCAATTATCAAAAACGATAATCAAATTTCTTAAATCAACAAATATTTAATTATCAAAAGCGATAATCAAATTTCTAAATCAACAAATATTCGATTATCACAAACGATAATCAAATTTCTCAAATCAACAAATATTCGATTATCACGACGATAATCAAATTTCAAATTCAGCAATTATTCACTTATCTAAAGCGATAATTAAATCTAAAATCAACAAATATTTAATTATCAAAGACGATAATTAAATCTCAAATCAGCAAATATTTAATTATCAAAGACGATAATTAAATCTCGAATCAACAAATATTTAATTATCTAACAGCGATAATTAAATCTAAAATCAACAAATATTTAATTATCAAAGACGATAATTAAATCTCAAATCAGCAAATATTTAATTATCAAAGACGATAATTAAATCTCGAATCAACAAATATTTAATTATCTAACAGCGATAATTAAATCTAAAATCAACAAATATTTAATTATCAAAGACGATAATTAAATCTCAAATCAGCAAATATTTAATTATCAAAGACGATAATTAAATCTCGAATCAACAAATATTTAATTATCTAACAGCGATAATTAAATCTAAAATCAACAAATATTTAATTATCAAAGACGATAATTAAATCTCAAATCAGCAAATATTTAATTATCAAAGACGATAATTAAATCTCGAATCAACAAATATTTAATTATCTAACAGCGATAATTAAATCTAAAATCAACAAATATTTAATTATCAAAGACGATAATTAAATCTCAAATCAGCAAATATTTAATTATCAAAGACGATAATTAAATCTCGAATCAACAAATATTTAATTATCTAACAGCGATAATTAAATCTAAAATCAACAAATATTTAATTATCTAAGGCGATAATTAAATCTCAAATCAACAAATATTTAATTATCTCAAGCGATAATTAAAAGCAACAATTATCTGATTATCGAAAACGATAATCAGAACTCATATCAACAAATATCTAATTATCACAAGCGATAATTAGAAACAACAAATATCCGATTATCAAAAACGATAATCAGAAACAACAAATATTTAATTACCGATACGATAATTAAATCTCATAACATCAGATATCTAATTACCTGCAGATAATTAGAAACAACAAATATCTAGAAATCAATTAAGAAGACTAGAAAATCAACATAAAAGCTTGGATCGATCTCATCAGATGGCGAGTTTTTAATTCGCCGCACGTGCATCAACAAATGGCCGAAGCCTACCAAGTACTCAACAAAATTTTGGCGCCCAACAAATGACCCGAAGGTCCAACATATGACCCGAAGGTCTAGTACTGGTATTTGACCCGAAGGTCCAACATATGACCCGAAGGTCCAACATAGTGGCTCGAAAGCACACGAAAACATCAAATATTTCAATTAACGAGTCCGGAATTAACCGAAATAGCAAACGCACATGTCCCATACCACGTGTTTTACTAAATCGTTTGATTCTCTTCATCGTTTCCTTGAAAGTGTAAAATTCATCAAATTCATCAAAACACCAGATATTCAATTAACGAATCCGGAATTAACCGAAATAGTAAAAGTGTGGTTCCATACTCCGCACTTTTTCTAAATCGTTTAAATCTCTTCATCGTTTCCTTGAAAGTGCAAAATTGTGTATTTTGTAAAAATACACTTTACATTCTCAAACGGACAAGTCCGGAATTAAGCGAATCAGTAAAAGAAAGGGGTCATAGTCCTCGATTTTGCTGAAACGTTTAAATCGCTTTCTCATTCTTTTGAAATCGCAAACTGTAAGATTTCTGAAAACAATTTTATTTATTTTGTAAAAATAACAATTCACATTCTCAACTGAACAAGTCCGGAGTTAAGCGAAACAGTAAAAGAAAGGGGTCATAGTCCTCGATTTTGCTGAATCGTTTAAGTCGCTTTCTCATTCTTTTGAAAACGCAAACTGCTAAAATTTTATAAAACAATTTTCATTTTTAAAACAATTTTCTAACCACGTGATTAAAACAGCAAATCAGTAACAATTTCGATAAGGAAATGGTACTTCTCAAAATACCGTAAAAATGGTCACAAATCAGTATTGCGGAATAACCGCTTGAAAACCCACTTTTAAAATTTGGCGGTTACTGAAGCCAAAGCGACAGTAGTTTTAAAACGTCAAAATCACATCAAAACAATCTACATCAAAATGTAATATCAGTGAATTTTCATTTATCAGAAATGCCACAAAACACCGTGCTTCAAAATAGCACTGGCGTAAAAATCCCGTTATAAAAATAACGGCAACAAAATACGTTTCATAACCAAGCATCGGTTCAACGTAAAATAAATGCAATAACGTGCAATTCAAATTTTTGCACGTACTACAAAATGAACAAAGAAATCATTCGAATGTATCTTCAATGAAGATAATTCAAAACAGCAAAAATCTAATCAATAGATGATTAGTACAGAAGAAAGCCAGCGGAAATTTCAACAAAAACCACATAACTGTAATTTCTTCGAATCCTCAATTCGGATTCGAAGTTCTCAAAGAAACAAAATAATTACAGCTAAGTAAACAAGAAATGAAATTTATTTCAATTTCTAAATCAAATAGATTATCAGTTGTACCCAGCGAAGACAGTTTCACTGTTTCCGCTGCGCACTCTGATAAATAGAACACAAATCAATCCAATCATCAGAACACAATTTCATCAAAACAACAAAACACAATTCCACTTTTATTTTTAAATAAAGATATTTAAAAATTTCATCAAAATTTCAAAACTTTAGTTTTGACTCAAATCACAGATAAAACATCGACCAATAGTTGTAACATATGTTCCATCCAAGTTATGTTTTATATTATGTCCATAAACCCCAAGCTCTGATACCAACTGTAACGCCCCACCTCTATGCTCATAATAACAAAGAGTATTAAAGAAATACTGTCTATTATTACGAAGAATAAGGCTGGATAGGAGCGACCATCCGTAATTGGCCTTACACTAATATTGGTTATCTCGATAGGAGTGGTATATACTTTTTATTTTTCATCTATTATTTATTTACTCCCATCGACATATCCAATTATCAGTATAAAACAAACTACGATAGTTCATAATAGTTTAGGACATTAGATATAACAATAACACAGATAATATAAATACGGAACACAGATTAAAAACAAAAGTCTCATATATATATAACTGATGTCAGTTAATACATAGTTGACACAATACATATGATACAACTACAACTGTCGACTCTAGAAGTTATATATACAAGTACATTATCGACTAATATACATGAATACATATCGTTCTATACAATAACACGACTACTACAAAATGACACTGACAACTTCAGAAGATGTGAAAAGTCTTCAAATCCCGAATGGCAACTTAAAGAAGGAAATCTACAACCTGAAATAACTCGGGTCTGACCCGAGTATTAAATTCAAAAGAAAATAATACACGGGTCAGTCTAGTTCAAATTCAGTTATTAAGGCACAGAAGCAATAATAATCAATATCAAATATACGACAGTCACAGAAATCTCGTATATCCCACTTCTCGATAAGAGAATCGGATAACGGCAGATGTAACACTAAACAGTGTAAATCAACAAATCAACAATCTCAAAATGATTAATCAAATCAACTTTCTGTGTGGCTGCAGTACACGCACGCATGCACTGCCTCGCCACACAGTACGTGAAATCATCACGACAGTGAGTACTAACAATAGTCAAAATTGTAGATTCAAAGTGAAACCCAAGCCAACAAAACAGCGGAAGCAACAAAAGTCTAATTATCGATACGATAATTAGAAAACATATAATCTAATTATCTAAAAGATAATTAGATATCAACAAATTCATCTGCTTAAACCAAATCAGAATACAACTCAAAATTTTGAATTGAACCAACGAACAATGTTAACAATGGAAATCATCAATTATAACATCTAATCAGATTTGGCTGCAGTACACGCTCGCGTGTACTGCCTCGCCAAAAACAGATGTACACATGTAGTATACAACTGCCAAACTCAACAAAACATGACTCAGCATGTATGAATGGACTCAACGTAAAGACAGAGAGACCAAAATGAAATTGCACATGCACCAGTAACAGCTATGTGGACAGAGCAATATGAAGGTGAGGGCACAAAGGAATGCAAATACCCTAATTATCGACCAGGGCACAACAAAGAAGATGATCGATGCTTATGAATACAGGCAAAGACTACAGGTCTGCAACTCCAAGTCAGGCTCAAAAATGCAAACCCAGTACTCGAAACATCACTAATACAACATTTTAGTGAACACAATTACAATATCCACAGTAAACACATGATGCAGCATGAACAGTACCGTCATCAACCAATGCAAGTCTCAAGTAAGTGTGTGCTGTGATACAAACAAAGTCAGGCCAACTAAAGAGCAAAATCAAACAACATGTACAGGACAGTGAAGAATGGTTCGAACAGGGTCGAAAGTGCTACCAGAGTTTTTCGAACAATACAACACTGTGAGTATATAGGAATGAATATCACCCAACCAAAACAACTCTCAAAGCCAATATAAATTCAAATCAACTATGAATGAATACCAAGACAAGAGACAATGAACATGTCAGGTTAGAGCAGCGGTAAACAAGGGGAAAAAGAACGCAATAAGTCAAAATTGATCAAAGCCGAAGCCTACGAATTGAAGCAAGAAAATATGCAGTTCGAAGTCAAAATACTGTGACTAAAATGAATGGTTCAATGTGAACAAGTCGGCGAGGATCAAAGTCAGGTATCAATAGATGGTCAGAGAATTATAAACATGAATGCAGACTACAGCTAACAAAGAAGCCAAAGACAGGTGATCATCACCAAACAGAAGGTCTAAACTCGAGGATGAACAAAATTGTACAAATCAAAGCAGGTTCGAACTTGTCAAGATCATCTCCACATCCATTCTACTCTCGAAATCAAGTGTAATTATAAACCATAAAGCAACAGAACACCATATTCTCAATTCAGTGTCAAAGCTAAAGTGATGGCCGAAGCCAACAAAATTCGTAATTGTCAAATTACACAAGACTAATAAAGGTAGTGAATTCATCAGCAACGAACAAAGTCAAACGACATCAACCCAGTAGAAATTCACAAAGCAACATCGATTACCACCAATTGAAAACAAATGACCGAGATAAGCAATGTCGAATCAAAATCGAATTACAGAAGCACCGTAAGAAGAACGAACTAGATATGAGTAATAAAATTACTCACCTCTTTCCTACGAACTCGACTAAAGCAGAAGCGGTCGAAAGCATCTCCGAGGCGAGCTTCTCAAAAGCAAGGAGACCGAGTTGAATTCGAGGGGACGAACGAAACTGACGAGCTTGCCCTAATTTCGAACGAGCGAACGCCTTCTATCCTCTTCGATTTCTATGCCCTAGTTTCGCCGAGAAGACGAGCGAGGAGACGCGGCTCCCATTTTCTTTTTCTTTCGTTATAATTTTGGGTTGAACGAAAAATAATTTTTAGGGGTAAAGGAAATGGGTGAAAAGGGTTCACACGGCAACAAAGAAAAACGTGGGCCGATACTATTTAAAGCCCGCTTAAGCCTTAGCAATTATTCAAAAGAATTTAAACCGGGTGTTAAAAACTTCAAACAGTAATTAGTTGGCATTTTAATCGTTTAATGACGATATTTAATTAACAGCAAAATCTCGGGTTGTTACAATACTCCTCCCCGGGTGTTCTTATTGATATAAATCCACAAAGCATTCCTTATACTTCCTAAGTTAAGTTTGGTCAAGGTCGGTAGTCAACTAATCGACTATTGAGTCTTGAACACTTGCTTATGGGAATCAAGGTTCCACACTTTACACATTTCCAACCTTTCTGCTTAACTATTCCTCAGCCTAGAAGAATGCCTATAGGTTAGAGCTCTATTACTCATCCCTACCTAAACATCAGTCTTGACTCTCACAAATAGTGAAGCTTACTCGTTCGACTTTTAGTGTTAACCATATTAGTACTAACTTCCCATAAACTTTCACACTAAGGTCATTACATAGTTGTTACTTATCATCCATGTATAATCAAGTCACATAAACGACTTTTAATCCCTTTATAATTAATTTATCGTTTCTTAATTAAAACCCTTTTTATTAGTAAAACATCTTTTTATCGAATAAAACTTATTTTATAAATCAAGACTTCCTTTATTAATTAATACTCTTTTATTAATTAAAACTTCCTTTATATACTTCTATAAATATATTGGATTTCTCTTTATAAATGATATATATCTGTCTTTATAAATTTAACTATTCATTTATTTTTTTGGTACTTAAAAAGTATTCATATACTTATTCTATTGGTAAGAGTGTATTCACAAATCGTTTAACAAGTTTTACTTACTTGAAATATAATCAAGGAGATTGAAACAATTACTACCAAAACACTGTTATAATAAACTCCTTTTCTTTTATAAATTAAACATATATCATTTTCTATTTCTTTATAGAAGATTTCAATACTTGTGATTATCTTTAAAATTCGATTATTAAAGATTTATAGTATATCTTCCAAAATATAATTCAAGGATTTAAAAACAAATGTTGCTAAAACATTGTTTACTATAAACCCAAACCCATTCCATTTAATCATTATCTTTAAAACTTCCATTTTAAAGGTTTAATTACATTTAAGGGTTAAAGTCAAGTATTACTAAAAACAATTGTCACAAAAAACTCAAACATTTTATACTTTGAAAATTCTTCTTTAAAACTCCCTTCTTAAAGATTTATTTATATTTAAGGGTTAAAGACAAGTGTTGCTAAAAGTAATTGTCACAACAAACCCAAACATTTTATACTTTGAAAACATTCTTCTTTAAAACTCCCTTCTTAAATATTTATTCATATTAAAGGGTTAAAGACAAGCGTTGCTCAGAACATTTGTCACATCAAACCCAAAACCATTTACTTGTATTTTTCTACAGAATATCCATTGGTAAATATTTAATTATATTCTCAAGCATAATTAATAATAAGGGTTAAAAACAAGTGTTGCTTAAAACACTGTTTACAACAACCCAAAACTATTTACTTATCCATTAATAACTTTAAACATTTATTTAAAGATCAGAGCATATCCATACTTATTAATTAAGGAAATGGCTTAATAGATAATTTGATAAGCCAAAGATTTTTTTTCCGTTTTTCAGAATACGGTTAACCAACATGTTAACTAATCGATTACGATAAATTGGATCAGATTTTGTAGTTTTTTCTTTTGCAGTACCTCGACATGACATGAGCGTGAAAGAGGTTCAAAAATAAGTTTTTTATAAAGGCTAAAAATGAATCACTTATAACACTTTTCGTTGATTCATAAAACAATTTATTCTAACTTAAGTGTAAAAATCAAAACTCCCTTTATTATATTTATATAATACTTAATTTAATATTTAAAACTTATATATAGAAATGACGTTAAGATAATTATTAATATGTTAAAATAATTTTAAAAATACATAAAATATATGATAATTATTTATATAGAATATTATGTATAAATAGAGATTTGGAATAAACAGAAAAACAAGTTTTTATTTTAAAAGCTACTTAGTTTAGAAATTCATGATTAATTGTTAAAGATATATTTAAACTTGAAACCAATTTGAATACACTCTTTTATAAGTTAGAAAACAACCCTAAAAATATTAGAGGAAAATACATATTTAAATATCATTTTAAATAATTTATATCTTCAATTCACAATGGTAGCACTTCTAGAAGTGCTGCCTAAAGTTCTGTTACAAGTTTTATCACATTTTTGCTACAACTTTGTGTCTAGATTTCATTACCTTAACAATTGATTTTAGATCCATCCATTTTACATTAGTTATTATACTTTGGGTACTTGAAAACCATGAAGTAAAATCCTAAAGAATATCTATTAATTATTTTAGAGAATTTCTCGATAACAGGGTATTTTACCGAACTACACTTATAGCGACTATTTCGCTATAACTTTTTGCACATTGTTCAACTAGCTATCAAATGAATTAGGCTTCAAAACTTTCCCAATAAGAATAATATATTATTTAGTTACTTAATTGCTAAAGAAACCCCTAAGAAAGTTTTCGCAAAAATGCGCGTTATTTTCAAAGATGCAGTATTTTTAAAAGTGTCACTATAACGACCTTTTACTTCAATCTTTTGTTACTTTGATTTACTTCTTCTATAACTTCACAAAACATATTCTTTGATTTTCTAAGCACTTATAGAAGTGTAATAATAACCAAACAAGTTATTATTAAGATATGTTATTAAGTCACCATTTTCACTAGTTATAGTTTAAAGGATTCAAAGTGCATTTATAGCGACTATTGCTATGCGGACAATTTCGTATTCAATCAATATTTGGTGTCATGTTATTTTATACACATATATGATTTCAAGTTTCAGCCATACTACTAACCATGTATTAACAAATATACACATCAATATATCCATTTTAAATGTTCAAATGAACTTATCACAATTCAATGGTTTAGTAAGTAACTACTTTAACAATTTATATACTTTTTAAATTATATAATCAAGGGTTTAACTTTATGTAATTAATGTCTATTATTATTAATATATAACAAGCATATAACAAGTTTATAAATTATTAAAAGTGAGTATAACTCGCTTTAATTCAACCCAAATACTTCTTACCAATATTCAAATAAACAACCACTCCTCCACTCACTTCGACTTGCTCCTATCTCACGGCCAAAACCTCCACTTTCCTCCATTGGCTCATGGCCAAGCCTTGAAAGACCGTACCCCTAAACTCACGGCCCAAGGGGGTATTTTCCTATAACTCCATCATTCTTTCACTTTTTAGAGGCTAAAGCATGTTTTCTTGATGATATAAGAACTTTAACAAAGTTTGGTGGAGAAAAGAATTGGTTTGAACATATTTCTAGAAAGTTAGAGAGGAGGAAGAAGAGAAGAAGAAGACATAAGAGTGAATTTATTGTGAATGAATGAGTGAATAAGAGAGGTTATTTATAGGCTTAGGAATTTGAGATAAAAGTGTGCAAAACCCCTTCCTTAGCCATGAAGTTAAGCATGTAAGACCATGCTCTTACACAAGCATGCTTTCCTTAAATCAAGGAGTAATTTGAGGGTCCTTTTGTACTAAAGGTTCCCTTAATTAATATACTTACTTTAGTTAATTTGATTAGGAAATGAGATGTTTTAATTCTTATTTAATGTGTTCTTATGATAACTATTCAAGTTGCAATATGTTTACACAACTTGTATTGAATAAAAAGTTGGTTTTTAATAAAACTTTTTCCGATCACATTTTCAGTATTTATCCAAAGTATATATTTTTGTAAACACATTTAAAAAATAATTTTCTAACATTAGTTATTAATTAAAAAGTGTTTATCAAGGTTATAAAACCATATTTAACCACAGTAAATCTTAGATTCAAATATTTAAATAATTCAGATATTTAAATACGAAGTGTTCGAAATTCCAGATCGTTACATTCTCCCCATAGAATATTTCAACCTTGAAATTCCAAAACAAACAATACAAGAAACAACCATACAATAATACTTAACAATATTACTTTTATTAACAAACAAGGCTAACGGTTTGCCCAGGCCAAAAATCTTCTCATCGCATAAGGATGATAAATAAACTAGTAAGTGTACCTTTCGCTCAATAGCCTCAAGTTATTACTTAGTCGATTATTCATATTACCTTAAACAATCCGAAGAGTCATTTCCCAAACTCGCCACAAGCCAAAGACATAGTACATAATTATACTTAAGCCCATATGATGTATATATATATATATCATTTCAACGAAATATTGATTTGACCACTTCCTCAATCACATAGATTTCACTTCCGAACTAGTATATCTCACTTGACTTATTTAGTGTAGACTCCGATCTAGTTCCTTTATTGGACACCTCCATTCTACTTACATAGCAATAAACTATGATAGAAACTTAGGGATCATCTCAAGAATCCTTAACAAGTGTTCGCCGTCAAAAAGTTTAGTAAAAAGAATCCTTTTTCGGACTGGTGTATACCACCTTGAAATCATGTACTCGAATCTAGACCAAGAACTGTCATGCGAATAAAATGATCTGCATGCAACTCATGCACTTAATTTATTTGGTTACTTAACCATACCACTTTCTTTCCAATTCTCATTTATGTACACAAAATCATTTCTTATGTAATATTAAAATCATTTACGCGACATTTCTTAAGTTTTATATATATTTTCTAAAGACTTAACTTTATTTATTTATTATATTTATTTTTTTAAACATTTTATTAAAACAAAATTTAAAACATTTCAAGACTTAAGTTCATTATTTGTATAATACTTCGTTATATCCTAAGAGTATATACTAAACATTTTTTACAATTTTACTTTCTAAAATTTTGACAAAGTCTAAAAATAAATTTGGATCTTATAATTGAGTCAACCAATTAAACTTATTTATCCATCGGGTTAGGTAAGTAGCTAGGTAGAGTAGGACTCTGGTATCCAAACTCAAGACTAGAGTCTACTTTCCGTAGTCAACCCTAACGTAAAGATGTTTAGTAGTTGTCCCAATAACATCGAGTGTTCTTTTTAACAAGGATGATTTTTTCAACTTACTATCCTTTCAATTTAAGATTTATAAAAAATCAACTTTTATATTTCTGCAAAAATACTTAGCTTTAATTTATGTATCAATTCGGAAGTTCCCGACTGTCAAAAATCGTCGAAAATTTCGTTTTATTTTAATAATTGAAAACTAACAAACAATATGTCATAATAAGATGCACAACTAACTACCTTAATGCAAAGGATACATGCATATATATCTTTATTGAAAACTTAAGAATTTAAAATCCAAGTTTTATTTCAAGTCGTTTGAAATAATAAAATATACATATATCTTTTAGATATCAAATCATACTTCTTGGGATTAAAACAAAATCATTTTCTAAAACCAATTTCCAAAATATTTTCTTTAAAATCCCTAGAAAATATTCATAAGATCAAGTAACAACAAAATGATACAAGGAACTGGGTCCTACCAAATAGTACAATATATACCCTTTATAAAGAAAGGTAATACTTAAGAAAAGTGCTTTCCAATCGAACGCATCTCCTGCCCAATTTTAGTCACTTTCGAGCCACTCGAACTAGCTAACATAAAATACTTTGTTTCCTGAGTCGACTAGTTATTTCCGAGAGTAATATCGAACTCGAAAAAATCTTAAAATCCTTTTAAAAACATTAGTCCTTTAGAATAGTTTCAAATCATACTATTTTTGTTTTCTCAAAAAAAAACCTTAGAAGTCATTTCCAAAAACACCGGGATTTAAGTTCACAAATTCTTAATTTAAATCCTTTATAATTTATATTTATACTAACCATATTTATATAAAATTTAGTTTCTTATATGAAATCATTTCATAAGCATTTATCTTTTTAATATCTTACCTTTCCTCTTAAGCTATATTAACAACTTTTTATTTAAGTTAACTTTTTAACCCAATATTTTCATCGAATGCCTTATAGTCAAATTGTGAAACTTAATTCACAAGTTCTTTTCAATGTTTCCATAAATTACTATCTACCTAACACATGTTATGAATAAGGTAAATGCAAGAAACATTAGCCAATGCCCATAAACTGGCCGTGCATGACAAATCAAGCAATAAATGATAATAATTTAATATTATCATTTCGTAACAAACAAATACATAATAAATAACTTTGTTAATTATTTGAATTTTTTTTCTTTTATTTAAAATATAATCCAAGGTAAAATTATTTCATTTACCAATTTTGAAAATAATACTTTATCAGTTTGTTCTTGTTTAAGTGTTTAGGAATCCCTATCGATAACGCTGATCAGATGCACCGACCAGAATCCATAAGCACACAAAAGACTAATCAACACAATACAAAATATTGTTATAGCACTAACAAATATGCTCCCATATGTATAATACACTCAAACTCATAATAAGTCATTACATTACCCTATCTCTTAATGAGTTATACCCAACCATAGCCAAGGTTCTCGCTTAACCTTCAGCTCTAATACCACGATGTTACGATCGCCTTTTCGTCCCTCAAATGTCAACGCTAATACATCCACGGTATTCACATATCGAGCACCCAAGTGCCGGAAAGACAGAATGTTGGGGTAAAATAAAAGAAGAAAATAAAATGAAAAAAAAAGAAGAGAATACAATATCAGAATCTCACAATGGAACGATAACATATAATATCAAAATGATACTTTTATATAGGAAAACTGTATAGATACAATAATTAGAGTAAACCAACCTATCATCAGCCTGCATAGTTATAACAACCTGTCCTCACAATTGCTGATATAAAAATAAACAACGTAATGCAGCGGAAATAAAATCTATGATAGGTAATCATCCAACTCCTCTCTCCAAGAGCTCCAATGATCATTAGTGAAATTTGGAAATATACACGGAGTTGACCCGAGCATTATAAAAAGAATAACACCCAGATCAGTCTAGTAAACAATTATGAGAAGACTTAAGTAATTTGAATTACTATGTTTGTAAAACTCTTTAAAGAATAAAGGTATCCCATAAGACCACGCCGTAAATAAATGCGGACGGGTTTTTACCTTACGATAACCAAACCGCTTTATAGGAAAATTTAGTGATATTATAATAACGTCTAGGTTGTTCAAATAAATAAAATCATAGCTGAAATGGTTACATTGGTTGCATTTGATAGCATATTTAGGTGTACAAACAAAACCACTAAGGTACGTTCGTATAAATGGATTTTCCACGGAGACCTCCCCAGTATACTCATAAGCCATACTAAGACCGATCACCTATGACAAGGGTCAAAAACTACCTTTCAATCACCGTATATCTCTAGATAAAATATACCATAAGGTAAACACAACCAGCCCACACCCTAACACGTGATCCGAGTATCATCAACTCCCCGTGCGCAACAAATCGATAAGCATACTCTAGATAATGGAGATGATGTACCCCCTATTTGGTTAGCTGAACCCGGGATTATGCATCTTACTCCGTCTTTAGTCATTTTCCGATGTCGAGCCTACGTTCGGTGTGACGCCCCACCTCTATGCTCATAATAACAAAGAGTATTAAAAGAAATACTGTCTATTATTACGAAGAATAAGGCTGGATAGGAGCGACCATCCGTAATTGGCCTTACACTAATATTGGTTATCTCGGTAGGAGTGGTATATACTTTTTATTTTTCATCTATTATTTATTTACTCCCATCGACATATCCAATTATCAGTATAAAACAAACTACGATAGTTCATAATAGTTTAGGACATTAGATATAACAATAACACAGATAATATAAATGCGGAACACAGATAAAAACAAAAGTCTCATATATATATAACTGATGTCAGTTGATACATAATTGACACAATACATATGATACAACTACAACTGTCGACTCTAGAAGTTATATATACAAGTACATTATCAACTAATATACATGAATACATATCGTTCTATATAATGACACGAACAACTTCAGAAGATGTGAAAAGTCTTCATATCCTGAACAGCAACTCAAAGAAGAAAATCTACAACCTGAAATAACTCGGGTCTGACCCGAGTATTACATTCAAAAGAAAATAATACCCAGGTCAGTCTAATTCAAACCAGTTTATTAGTGCATATAGGCAGTAATAATTTAAATAGACGACAGTCACAAAAATTCCCGTCTATCCGATTCTTTAAACAAAGAAACCGGATAACGGTCAATATAACACTTAACAGTGTTTAACAAAAATCAGCAGATTTAAATCATCAACAGAGATAAATAAACAATTTATCAAATCGACTAAATCAATTTAAAGCTGTCAAATCTGATAGGGCTGCAGTACACGCACGCGTGTACTGCCTCGCCACTATCGAAGGAGAAACACAAAAGATCAACGAACCAGAACAAAAGGGCATCGACTCACTCAGAAGCGAGTCAAGTACAATAGAAATGCATAGCGACATGCACAAGTGACTCGAACTAGTGAGTCAAGTACAAGTCAAGGTAGTGTACAATATTGAAACTGCGATTTCCAGAAAGGAAGCAAGAAAACTCAATATGCAGAGAACTGTAAATACCCAAAATGAAGCAATAACTCAATATACAAAGAAACTGCAATTTCCAAAATAAAGCAAGACTTAATGTTTGTGAACATGAAGGCAACAGATACAAGTCCCAGTGACAACTATATGAACAGAGTAGTATGAAGGTGAGGGCACCATAGATATGGCACCACAGCACACACTATTTACAATAGAAAATGTTCAATTGTCTGTAAAATAAAATGCGAACGAAAGTTGCATTGAACAGCATAAATGCTCAAGTGGCTGTGTGATAACAATGCGACCAAAAGTTGCAGTAAACAACAAAATGAAACTAGATAGGGCCATCAAAATGAAGCTCATACCCCAATATCTCATGTACAATTGAGGAAGCCCAGATATAATGCTATAGAGTGCATAGGAATGTTGTAACACCGATTTCAATAAAGAATAAATGAATGAACATATTAACAAGAATTGAAACCCCAGTCAACATATAAAAACAACTAGCTACACAGTATGAAGTGCACCACAATTTCGATAAGATAACACATAGCTCGCCAAATGGTCAACGTCATATGCATACCCACATACGAATGTACGTATGCATATATATACTGGTAAGTCAACCAACAAGCCCAACTACATCAAGAGTGAAACCACAATTATAAGGCAGCAATGAAATCGAACCAACAAAGCCAAAACTGTGGTGAGTAAGACAGTTCAAAGCTGAAGTCAGGTGTACACACGAATCAACAATGTACATAAGTATGTACATATGTAAATGCACATATCAACAAAACATAAAACCAACATGAAGTAGTTCAAACCCAAGTACAACTAACGTATGAACATACGAACAAAGCTGCAGATCAAAAATGATCGAGGATGAATACCAAAACAGACAAGAGGTCAGGGGCCAACAGCATGGTAAGAGCAGAGTTCGACAATGTCGACCGAGTCAAGCATCGAGATTCAAAGCCGTGAATGAGCAAGACAAAACACACAATCCTCTCAACCACTCGAACATTATCAAGCAGCCGAGATAAAGCAAGTTGAAGAGTTCAAGCATATAAAAGGGTCAGAGAAAAATCCCAATTTCAAGTCCAGATTCCAAACCGTGGGGAACAAGTATCAAATATACGAATATATACGATTTTGAATAAGTTGTAAATCATCTCGTTCATCAATACGAAAATCAATGGCCAATAATTCCAAATGACAAATTCGAACGAACAACAGACGAACGAAAATAAGGGTATCAGACTTGGACAGAGATAAGTACACAAAGACCCCAAGTTTATAAATGTTTCAACTTTTAAGCTCCAGACATTAGCAGGTCCAAACAATCTAAACCCGAGAAGATACTAACCAAAGGCTAACAGTTCAGGTCACTGTTGCCATAACTCAAAGTACATACAGGAATTCTACAGCAAATACTCCTAAAAGCAAAGTGCAGTGAACACAAATCTTGGCACAAAACAGAACTGGCAAGCAAAAGGAGCAAGGGTAACCACTAAACACACATATACACACATAAGTATATGTGTATATATGGCATATACAAGTGGACCAATTCAGTAGCTAGGAACTTAACAGAGCAAATGGAAGCAAACAACACCCAATATCCAGTTAATGAATGCCAACAGAAATTCGAATGCACGAATCAAAGCCTGCAGTAAGTCAAGTTCAAATTCGATGCAGATGATAAGCGACTCAAAGTCGAAAGCAATAAACGAGTCCAAGACGAAATCATGGATCATGGCCGAAGTCCTAAAGCGACAAGTAAACCCAACAACATACGAAATTTGCGAGGTTAAAGATCAATGACCAGCATCCAAACAAAATCGAATGGCCGAAGCCAACAAAACCCAAAATCCAGAAATTTATGAAATTGAAAATACCAGAGATCCAAAATCGCATGCATCAATATATAAAGCAGCCGATTAAACATTTTAATGCGAATAAAACCCACGTAATTCGAATTAGATATGAGTAAGGGAATTTACTCACCTTAGATCGAAGAGGTCGTGAGCGAAGGAGCCACGATCGAAGGAAGGACGAACGAAATCGAAGAACAAAGCCGCCTCGAATTTGAACGAAGCCCTAAATTCGCCAGATCGAACGAGAGGAGAATGAGAAACGAGGCCAAGCCCTAAAATTTTGAGACGCCACCATTTTTTTTTCTTTCTTTGATTTATTCTCGGGCACGAGTGAATGAGAGGGGATGGGGATGTCGTTTTATCAGAGAAAACGTGGTATAGGTATGGGCTGGTATAGAGAAGGTATGGGTTAAGTATGTTGTTATTTTATTTATAAAGCCCGCAAAATTCTTTTAACGAATTACAAAAGAATTTTCAACTCGATTAAAACTTCAGCTGAATTAAACAAACAATTTAAGCGTCACATTGACGATAGTTAATTGTTATAAAATCTCGGGTTGTTACAGACTCCCCTCCTTATAAAAATTGCGTCCACGCAATCATAGGAAATAAATGGATAAAAGGTAACAACCAAAAGAGCATGGCAATGTCGAATGTATAAGCAAAGCAAGTGTCAGCGGGGAGGTATTAGATAAGAAATCAAAAGGTTCGACTGATTCAAATCAAAAGAATCAACATCGTGGGGATCAAGGAATCAAAATCAGACGACTGTCTAAAGCAAGAATCAATCGAGTTCCAGCAACTAAAAGAGAAGGAAAAACAGAGCAGAAATCCCATACAGAGCACGAATTGAATGTGAGTAATCAAATTACTCACCTGAATCGCCAGAGAAAAAGACGAAGCTCAAATCTCAAAAATCGCAAATATTCAATCATCAAAAACGATAATCAAATTTCTCAAATCAACAAATATTCAGTTATCACAAACGATAATCAAATTTCAAATTCAACAAATATTCGATTATCAAAAACGATAACCAAATTTCTCAAATCAACAAATATTCAATTATCACAAACGATAATCAAATTTCAAATTCAACAAATATTCGATTATCAAAAACGATAACCAAATTTCAAATTCAACAAATGTTCGATTATCAAAAATGATAATCAAATTTCTCAAATCAACAGATATTTAATTATCTAAAGCGATAATTAAATCTAAAATCAACAAATTTTTAATTATCTCAAGCGATAATTAAACTTCAAATCAGCAAATATTTAATTATCTAAAACGATAATTAAATCTGAATCAACAAATATTTAATTATCTCAGGCGATAATTAAATCTAAAATCAGCAAATATTTAATTATCAAAAGCGATAATTAAATCTCAAATCAGCAATTATTTAATTATCAAAAGCGATAATTAAATCTCAAATCAACAAATATTTAATTATCTAACAGCGATAATTAAATCTAAAATCAACAAACATTTAATTATCTAAAGCGATAATTAAATCTCAAATCAACAAATATTTAATTATCTCAAGCGATAATTAAATCTCAAATCAACAAATATTTAATTATCTAAAGCGATAATTAAATCTCATATCAACAAATATTTAATTATCTAAAGTGATAATTAAAGGCAACAAATATCCGATTATCGAAAACGATAATCAGAACTCATATCAAAAATATCTAATTATCACAAGCGATAATTAGAAACAACAAATATCTGATTAACAAAACGATAATCAGAGCTCATATCAATAACTATTTAATTATCTAAAGTGATAATTAAAGGCAACAAATATCCGATTATCGAAAACGATAATCAGAACTCATATCAAAAATATCTAATTATCACAAGCGATAATTAGAAACAACAAATATCTGATTAACAAAACGATAATCAGAGCTCATATCAACAAATATCCAATTACCTGCAGATAATTGGAAACAACAAATATCTAGAAATCAATTAAGAAGACTAGAAAATCAACATAAAAGCTTGGATCGATCCCATCAGATGGCGAGTTTTTAATTCGCCGCATGTGCATCTCAGAGTGGCCGAAGCCTACCAAGTACTCAACATAATTTTGGCGCCCATCAGATTGACCCGGAGGTCCGCAGAGTGACCCGAAGTTCTAGTACTGGTATTTGACCCGAAGGTCCGCAGAGTGACCCGAAAGCCCAACAAATGACCCGAAGGTCCTCATAGTGGCTCGAAAGCACACGAAATCATCAAATATTTCAATTAACGAGTCCGGAATTAACCGAAATAGCAAACGCACATGTCCCATACCACGTGTTTTACTAAATCGTTTGATTCTCTTCATCGTTTCCTTGAAAGTGTAAAGTTCATCAAAATCATCAAAACAACAGATATTCAATTAACGAGTCCGGATTTAACCGAAATAGTAAAAGTGTGGTTCCATACTCCGCACTTTTTCTAAATCGTTTAAATCTCTTCATCGTTTCCTTGAAAGTGCAAAATTGTGTATTTTGTAAAAATACACTTTACATTCTCAAACGGACAAGTCCGGAATTAAGCGAATCAGTAAAAGAAAGGGGTCATAGTCCTCGATTTTGCTGAAACGTTTAAATCACTTCCTCATTCTTTTGAAAGCGTAAACTGTTAAATTTCTGAAAGCAATTTTATTTATTTTGTAAAAATAACAATTCACCTTCTCAACTGGACAAGTCCGGAGTTAAGCGAAACAGTAAAAGAAAGGGGTCATAATCCTCGATTTTGCTGAATCGTTTAAGTCGCTTTCTCATTCTTTTGAAAACGCAAACTGTTACGATTTTATAAAACAATTTTCATTTTAAAACAATTTTCCAATCACGTGATTAAAACAGCAAATCAGTAACAATTTCGATAAGGAAATTGTACTTCTCAAAATACCGTAAAAACGGTTACAAATCAATATTGCGGAATAACCGCTTGAAAATCAACTTTTAAAAATTTGGTTGTTACTGAAGTCAAAGCGACAGAAATTTTTAAAACAACAAATATCTTATCAAAAGAATTCACATCAAAATGTGACATCAGTGAATCTTCATTCATTAAAATTGTCAACAAAACACCGTGCCTCAAAAATTCAGCATTGGTGTAAAAATCCCGTTATAAAAATAACGGCAACAAAATACGTATCATGACCAAGCATCGGTTCAACGTAAAATAATTGCAATAACATGCAATTCAAATTTTGCACGTATTATAAAATGAGCAAAGAAATCATTCGAATGAATCTTCAATGAAGATTAATCAAAACAGCTAAAAATCAAATCAATATATGATTAGTACAAGAGAAGCCAGCGGAAATTTCAACCAAAATCACATAACTGTAATTTCTTCAAATCCTCAATTCGGATTCGAATTTCTCAAAGTAACAAAATAATTACAGCTATGTAAACAACAAATGAATTTTATTTCAATTTCTAAATCAAATAGATTATCAGTTGTACTCAGCGAAGACAGTTTTACTGTTTCCGCTGCGCACTCTGATAAACAGTACTCAAATCAATTAAATCATCAGAACACAAATTCACTTTTATTTTTAAATAAGGATATTTAAAAATTTCATCCAAATTTCAAAACTTTATTTTTGACTCAGAATACAATTAAACCGTCGACCAATAGTTGTAACATATGTTCCATCCAAGTTATGTTTTATATTATGTCCATAAACCCCAAGCTCTGATACCAACTGTAACGCCCCACCTCTATGCTCATAATAACAAAGAGTATTAAAGAAATACTGTCTATTATTACGAAGAATAAGGCTGGATAGGAGCGACCATCCGTAATTGGCCTTACACTAATATTGGTTATCTCGGTAGGAGTGGTATATACTTTTTATTTTTCATCTATTATTTATTTACTCCCATCGACATATCCAATTATCAGTATAAAACAAACTACGATAGTTCATAATAGTTTAGGACATTAGATATAACAATAACACAGATAATATAAATGCAGAACACAGATAAAAACAAAAGTCTCATATATATATAACTGATGTCAGTTGATACATAATTGACACAATACATATGATACAACTACAACTGTCGACTCTAGAAGTTATATATACAAGTACATTATCAACTAATATACATGAATACATATCGTTCTATATAATGACACGAACAACTTCAGAAGATGTGAAAAGTCTTCATATCCTGAACAGCAACTCAAAGAAGAAAATCTACAACCTGAAATAACTCGGGTCTGACCCGAGTATTACATTCAAAAGAAAATAATACCCAGGTCAGTCTAATTCAAACCAGTTTATTAGTGCATATAGGCAGTAATAATTTAAATAGACGACAGTCACAAAAATTCCCGTCTATCCGATTCTTTAAACAAAGAAACCGGATAACGGTCAATATAACACTTAACAGTGTTTAACAAAAATCAGCAGATTTAAATCATCAACAGAGATAAATAAACAATTTATCAAATCGACTAAATCAATTTAAAGCTGTCAAATCTGATAGGGCTGCAGTACACGCATGCGTGTACTGCCTCGCCACTATCGAAGGAGAAACACAAAAGATCAACGAACCAGAACAAAAGGGCATCGACTCACTCAGAAGTGAGTCAAGTACAATAGAAATGCATAGCGACATGCACAAGTGACTCGAACTAGTGAGTCAAGTACAAGTCAAGGTAGTGTACAATATTGAAACTGCGATTTCCAGAAAAGGAAGCAAGAAAACTCAATATGCAGAGAACTGTAAATACCCAAAATGAAGCAATAACTCAATATACAAAGAAACTGCAATTTCCAAAATAAAGCAAGACTTAATGTTTGTGAACATGAAGGCAACAGATACAAGTCCCAGTGACAACTATATGAACAGAGTAGTATGAAGGTGAGGGCACCATAGATATGGCACCACAGCACACACTATTTACAATAGAAAATGTTCAATTGTCTGTAAAATAAAATGCGAACGAAAGTTGCATTGAACAGCATAAATGCTCAAGTGGCTGTGTGATAACAATGCGAACAAAAGTTGCAGTAAACAACAAAATGAAACTAGATAGGGCCATCAAAATGAAGCTCATACCCCAATATCTCATGTACAATTGAGGAAGCCCAGATATAATGCTACAGAGTGCATAGGAATGTTGTAACACCGATTTCAATAAAGAATAAATGAATGTACATATTAACAAGAATTGAAACCGCAGTCAACATATAAAAACAACTAGCTACACAGTATGAAGTGCACCACAATTTCGATAAGACAACACATAGCTCGCCAAATGGTCAACATCATATGCATACCCACATACGAATGTACGTATGCATATATATACTGGTAAGTCAACCAACAAGCCCAACTACATCAAGAGTGAAACCACAATTATAAGGCAGCAATGAAATCGAACCAACAAAGCCAAAACTGTGGTGAGTAAGACAGTTCAAAGCTGAAGTCAGGTGTACACACGAATCAACAATGTACATAAGTATGTACATATGTAAATGCACATATCAACAAAACATAAAACCAACATGAAGTAGTTCAAACCCAAGTACAACCAACGTATGAACATACGAACAAAGCTGCAGATCAAAAATGATCGAGGATGAATACCAAAACAGACAAGAGGTCAGGGGCCAACAGCATGGTAAGAGCAGAGTTCGACAATGTCGACCGAGTCAAGCATCGAGATTCAAAGCCGTGAATGAGCAAGACAAAACACACAATCCTCTCAACCACTCGAACATTATCAAGCAGCCGAGATAAAGCAAGTTGAAGAATTCAAGCATATAAAAGGGTCAGAGAAAAATCCCAATTTCAAGTCCAGATTCCAAACCGTGGGGAACAAGTATCAAATATACGAATATATACGATTTTGAATAAGTTGTAAATCATCTCGTTCATCAATATGAAAATCAATGGCCAATAATTCCAAATGACAAATTCGAACGAACAACAGACGAACGAAAATAAGGGTATCAGACTTGGACAGAGATAAGTACACAAAGACCCCAAGTTTATAAACGTTTCAACTTTTAAGCTCCAGACATTAGCAGGTCCAAACAATCTAAACCCGAGAAGATACTAACCAAAGGCTAACAGTTCAGGTCACTGTTGCCATAACTCAAAGTACATACAGAAATTCTACAGCAAATACTCCTAAAAGCAAAGTGCAGTGAACACAAATCTTGGCACAAAACAGAACTGGCAAGCAAAAGGAGCAAGGGTAACCACTAAACACACATATACACACATAAGTATATGTGTATATATGGCATATACAAGTGGACCAATTCAGTAGCTAGGAACTTAACAGAGCAAATGGAAGCAAACAACACCCAATATCCAGTTAATGAATGCCAACAGAAATTCGAATGCACGAATCAAAGCCTGCAGTAAGTCAAGTTCGAGTTCGATGCAGATGATAAGCGACTCAAAGTCGAAAGCAATAAACGAGTCCAAGACGAAATCATGGATCATGGCCGAAGTCCTAAAGCGACAAGTAAACCCAACAACATACGAAATTTGCGAGGTTAAAGATCAATGACCAGCATCCAAACAAAATCGAATGGCCGAAGCCAACAAAACCCAAAATCCAGAAATTTATGAAATTGAAAATACCAGAGATCCAAAATCGCATGCATCAATATATAAAGCAGCCGATTAAACATTTTAATGCGAATAAAACCAACGTAATTCGAATTAGATGTGAGTAAGGGAATTTACTCACCTTAGATCGAAGAGGTCGTGAGCGAAGGAGCCACGATCGAAGGAAGGACGAACGAAATCGAAGAACGAAGCCGCCTCGAATTTGAACGAAGCCCTAAATTCGCCAGATCGAACGAGAGGAGAACGAGAAACGAGGCCAAGCCCTAAAATTTTGAGACGCCACCATTTTTTTTTTCTTTCTTTGATTTATTCTCGGGCACGAGTGAATGAGAGGGGATGGGGATGTCGTTTTATCAGAGAAAACGTGGTATAGGTATGGGCTGGTATAGAGAAGGTATGGGTTAAGTATGTTGTTATTTTATTTATAAAGCCCGCAAAATTCTTTTAACGAATTACAAAAGAATTTTCAACTCGATTAAAACTTCAGCTGAATTAAACAAACAATTTAAGCGTCACATTGACGATAGTTAATTGTTATAAAATCTCGGGTTGTTACATTCGGCATCTTCACACGAGTTTCCAACGAGAATCGACCACATGATGAATCCCATATGGATTCCATCATCTCAACAGATTTTCGAAACCACACATGGTTTCCATCCTTCACTTCCAAAACACAGAACCTGAATAATAGTTTTGAAGTGGTATTCGGTAAGTAAAACACTTACCGATCCCGTACTCTTCAAATCCAATCGATAAATTTCTGGTTAACTCAATTTCGGTTCTTTTAGAAGTAATTGAAAGCTAGAGGCATTTCATACCAATACTCCTCCCTGGGGTTTCTTATTGGTATAAATCCATGAAGCATTCCATATACTTCCTAAGTTAAGTTTGGTCAAGATTGGTAGTCAACTAATCGACTATCCAGTCTTGAACGCTTGCTTATGGGAATTAAGGTTCCACACTTTACACATTTTCGACCTTTCTGCTTAACTATTCCTCGGCCTAGAAGAATGCTGATAGGTTAGAGCTCTATTGCTACGTCCCTACCTAAACATCAGTCTTGACTCTTACAAATAGAGAAACTTACTCGTTTGACTTCTAGTGTTAAGCATATTAGTTCTAACATCCCATAAACAATCAAACTAAAGTCATTACATAGTAGTTACTTATCATTCATGTATAATCAAGTCACATAAACGACTTTTAATCCCTTTATAATTAATTTATCCTTTATTAATTAAAACCCTTTTTATTAGTAAAAAATCTATTTATCTAAGAACTTCTTTTATAAATCAAGACTTCCTTTATTAATTAATACTTTTTTATTAATTAAAACTTCCTTCATGTACTTGTACAAATGTATTGGATTTCTCTTTATAAATGATATATAGTTGTCTTTATAAATTTAACTATTCATTTATCTTTTAGTACTTAAAAAGTATTCATATACTTATTCTAATGGTATAAGTGTATTCACAAATCGTTTAACAAGTTTTACTTACTTGAAATATAATCAAGGACATTAAAACAAATATTTAATACACATCCTCCCTTTTTTTGTTTTTTGAAATATATCCCTCCCACTTTTCACTTTTGTTTTACGTCCCTGTTTCTTTTCCATGTCATTCTTTCTATTTTCAGACTTCTTTATTCTTGATTTCTCTTTCTTTCATTGAAGTTTTTAATTGAAAATTTCAATTCGTATTAAAATCTCATTCAATTTCTTTCCCATGAATTATACATATTTAATTTCGATTTCTTCTCAGTAACTTCCAGATATGTTTTGAATCTTGTTTGATTCGAATTTAGCTATACCTTGTTCGATTTGATTTTAAGCAACACCGATTCGAATTTAGCTGCATTCACATTTAACGTGATTAGTTTTTGGTATATCTCGATTTGTTTCAGGTTTTCGTATTCTTCTACTTTTGCATGAAAATATGAGTTCGAGGTTAGTTTTTCGTGTACGTCCTATTTATTTTTGTTTGTTTAATTTTAGATATATGATTATGTTGATTATTGTTTGTAACTGTAATTTTTATTAATGTTATTTTTTATTTGAACCTTGTTGTTATTTATGATATGCAGACAGTTGTTCATATGATATGCATTTGTGTTTTTTCAATTTTGCTGTGTTTGTAATTGTAAGTTGTTGTAGTGGTCATGTTGTTATTGTTATAGTAGATGTATGTTTTTTCTTGAATTATTATATGATATCAATGATATGTGGCAGTGAAGTTTTATAAAGATGTTGTTGTTATGGAAAATATTTGTCATAGAAATATTTGTGATAACAATTTCTATTTAGTAAATAACTGTTATGGTAGTTTTTTGTATAACAATTATATTTGTTATGTTATACTTTTATTCTAACATTATATCTGTTTTTTCAGGTCTAATCCTATTGATGTTCTTGTTGTTTTTCTATTGGGCAGCGATACTTACAGTAAGCGTCTTGTTTTGAGTGATTGTGTGTTAAGATTGCAGAATGATATTTGTGAACATTGGTCTGAGTTAACACCTTGTTCTATTGAATTGGTTTATGAAAGAGATGAAAAGAAAAGAGTTATTGAAACTAATTATAGTTTGCATAGTATATTGTTGCTTGTTGCTCATAGCCGTGAGGATTATTTACTTGTTTCAGTTGTACTAAGCTATGTAAGAGTATTTCAACTGATGTTAGTTCTTATAGTTCTTCATTTGTTGGTTATTTTGGTGAGTCTGGGTCATCTGCTTCTTCAATGGTTATTTCTTCAGTTGATTCTAGTTCTAATTTGAAACGTTTGTTAAAAAGTGATTTTAACAATCCAGTATTTACTAGGGTTGGTTAAAGATTTTTTGGTGGTGTTGAGGAGTTCCGATTGTATCTTATGATATACTATATTAAGAATGGTTATAAAGTCAATGTTGTTAAAAATGATAGGGAGCGAGTTACAGCTTTTGTTCACGGGAAGGTTGTACTTTTCGTATTCATGCTTCTCGTAAGTTTAACCTACCTGGGTTTTTTTATCAATACTATGCAGCCTAATCATTCATGTGGAGCTAGTATCGTAGATGTTAATCATCCACTTGTTTCTAGCAATTTAGTTAAGAAGCTGGTTATAGATTTTTTTTCATTTGAATCCTCTTATGAAAATGATAGATATTGTTCATTTATTTCAAACTGAGTACAATATTGTGTTAAATTACTATTTTGCTTATACGGGGAAAATATTGGCTTTGGAAGAAATACATGCTAATGATTTGCTTTCGTACCATCATTTGAAATCTTTTTGTGAAGAGGTGGTTGAGTGTAATCCTGGCAGTACAGTTGAACTTCAACATGATTTTTTTACTCATGAGTTTGAGAGGGTTTTCATTGGGTTTGAAGCAAGCAGATATGGATTTGATTATTGTCGTCCTTTAATTTTTTTGGATGGGTCTTTTATGAAAGGTAGAGGCAAAGGTTGTATTATGTTAGCTACGACAAAGAATGGTAATCAAGGTAAGATTTAGTTTTGAAAATTATAATATAGTTTATCATATTTTGTGAAATGTTTGTATGTTAAATGTATGGTAATCAAGGTATGATTATCTGACTTCATTTTGTGAAATGTTTGTTATATTTGCCTGATAAATATTTGCCATCAATTTATGGCAAATATTTGACATATCTATGCTGCTTTTTTAGATATGTTTGTTTTGTTGTTATTTTATTGTTATATTAGTATTATATATGTTGTTTGTTTTTAGTTTGCCAAATTTTTTAATTGTTTAAATTTTTTGTTATATTGGATGATTTATGTTGGTTGTTAAACTTTTATTTATTTCTTTTAGGTTTTTTTCTGTTGGCTTTTAGGATTGTATCTAGTGAAGATGAAGTTAATTGGCATTGGTTTTTGACTAAGCTTCGGGAAATGTTATGTAATGATGATCGTTATTTAACTTTTATATCCGATCGGCATCCTGGTCTTTTGCTTGCTGTTCCTCAAGTTTTTCCAAATTCATCTTATGATTCTTGTTATTATCATTTGAAGAATAATTTGAAGAGTATTTTAAAAAAAGGTATCCTCCAGGCAAAAAGAAATGGATTATTTCATTGTTTTATTGAGTTGCTCATGCTGCTACATTATATGTATTTAATCAAACTTTGTCTGAGTTTAAAAGTGTTGATGGGGTAGAAGTTGAGAATTTCTTGCATGGTTTGCCATTTGAAAAGTTTGCTAATGTTTTTTTTATTGATAATCGATATGGGGAAATGAGTTCTAATTGTGCGGAAAGTTTTAATTGATGGATTTTAGAGGAAAGATATTTACCTATCACTGCATGTTTAGATAGAATTCGTTTGAAGCTTATGAAACTTATGTCTGATAGACGTGAGTTAAGTAAAACTTGGAATAGTGAATTGTGTCCTATTATGGAGAAGCGTTTTAAGGATTTATACCTTGAGAGTGTTCAATGGAAAGTTACTAGATCTACTATTGATGTTTATGAAGTTCGGCCGACTCAATCTTTTCATGTAGATTTGAGTGTTCGGCGATGTTGTTCTAACTTATGGTAGATTTATGGGTTTTCATGTGCTCATGCTATTAGATGCATTCTTGCTTTTGATCTGAATGTTTATTCCAATATTAAGGACTATTTCAAGATGTCATTTTTTCGAGCATGTTATTCCCATCCAATTCATCCACTTGTTACATTTGAAATGGAAGATGTGTTACCAGAAGATGTTGAAGTTCATCCTCCTAAGAGAAGACGTGGTGCAAGAAGGCCTCCTTCTTGAGAACGGATTAAGTCTGCCGGTGAGGTGAATAAGTACAAACGTTGTAGTTTGTGTAAGAAATTGGGTCATAATAAAAGATCTTGTTTGTTAATAAATAAAGTGTAATTTCAATACATCATTTGTTGAACAATATATCATGGATATATATTGGTTGCATATGTATGTGATTAGTCATGGAATCTGTTTAAATAGTATGTATTATAAGCTTTATGTTTTGAAGATTGTTAATTTGATTGAATTAAATATGTGTTGTTTGATTTGTTAATGTACTTGTTTTTCTTTTTTCGTCTATAAGTTATTGTAGTAAATTTGTATGAATGTAAAGTGTTACAGGGAAAATATTTGCCAGCCTGGCAAATATTAGCCTTGCATATTTGTTTTGTATTCAGATGTCTTTATTTATGTCATTGACCCACTTTTTTAGTCATATCATTTGACCAGAATATTATGGTTGGGATTGGTTGTCTAATTTTATATCTACGGCTGAGGTTTTCTTCTTGTGTCTATTAAGTCACTTTGCTTTCATATTATTTTTTAGTGCAAAATTATATCTTAGAGAATGCTCCTATGGCTAATTGTTCTTATCTCTTACTATTCCTTGGTTTGTTGGCTCTTTTTTTGGTTGAGTACTGTTGGTATTTTTGTGTGTTATTCTATCAGTACTCAAATTTAAAGGAGTGGTGGCTTGACCACTGTTGCACATATTGGCATCTTTCTTTCATGTCCAATTCCTTGAATTTTTTTTAGAAAAAAGCCAATCTACGTTTAGAAAATGAATGTTAAAGGAATAGCTTTTTTAGATATTACGTGGAAGAAGTGATGTGTATGTGCTCCTTAGCCATCGTGTTGAGGTGTGGAAGAAACTCATGCTCAATGGATAGTCTATGTTAGTCTATATTTTGAATGCATGACTCTAAACATCTCGACTTGTGTATTAAAATGAATGCATGAGTCTCAAAGAGAAAATGGTAACATAAGGAAATGAGAATAATCTTCTTGAGGAAAAATAACTGAGTATGTATTTACACACTGTCTTGAACTGGAATCAGAGAAAAGTGATTTTCAATATTTATGTATTTGTAAAGTCAAGTTTACTTTAATGTTGTTTATTAAAGATTATTTTTGTATGTGAAGTATAACAATATGTTAATGTATTATTTTTTTGTGTAATAGGTTGTGTATTCACACACAGTTCAGAACTATAAAATATTGTAAACACTTTTCCAGTTAATATGAACTTTGTATTTATGTTAGTAGTTTTTGTTTTATTGTAGATTATTTGTGTATGAAAGTTATAGCAATATGTCTATGTACTTATAAGATTCTTCATCGGTTCAAATAATATTGTGGATGTCATAGTCTGTGTCGAATTCTATGATCTAGCCTTTGAATGAGCTCATGATGTAATAGGTGAGATCATGACTGAGTTGTTGACTAAGACCATGACTGAGCTCTATATTGAACCTTTGATCGAGCCTTGATCGAGCCTTTTACCGAGCCTATGACTGATCTCATGATAAAACCAATGACTGAATTCTTTATAGATTGATGACAAATATTTGTCAGGAAAATATTTGTTAAATGACTATTTAGTTCTCTTTAGTTTAATTTCAAGTTTCAGTTAGTATTGTTTTTGTATTTTTTTATATCTTTGAAAATTAGTTGTGCATATTTTAAACAAAACATGTTTGCTTATTAGCTTAATATGTTGGTCAAAAGTGCTTGTCCTTGAATCCTAAAAGAAGTTATGTTTTGACTTGTTCCTAGCATAGAAACAAAATAGTCCATTTATTGATGTCATTGAATCAGTATTCGGTCGTATCTTTTGACCAAAGTTGTAAGGCTGGGATTGTTTTGCTAATTTATAGATCTATAGCTGAGGTTTTTTTATGCGTGTCTATATCTTCTTCTATTTTTTAGTCTTTGCTTTTAATGTTCTACTTTAGTGAAATATTTGATCTTTCAGCTATATTCAATGGCTAACTACTATTATCTCTTTTTTTTTCTTATTTGGTTGGCTAACCTTTTTAACTTGAGTATTGATCGTGTTTTTGGGTATTATTCTCTCAGTGCTCAAATTAAAAGGAGTGCTCACTTGATATCTGCTCTATTTGCTTGCACTCCTCATTTTGCTTCTTTCTTTTCAAGGAAATTACTTCTTTGAAATACTAGATAGCACCGGACATTTCATTAAAAGGTAAGATAACTATCAACATATTTTGTCTTTGTTATTGTGAAAAGAGTATAAGAAACTATTTCTAATAATGCAGCTTTATGATATGAGTTGCATCTTATTAATCTGTTTAGTCATTCCTTATAAGTTTCATAGGAATAAGCTAATATTTTTTTATTACAGATCGCAATATTGCTGCGAAGTTGCCTTTAAATGATATTGTTTACTCAAAGCTCTGTGGATAGCATTTCTGTCTAGTGCTAAATGTGAGACGGAAATGAGAGAAGGATTGTTGTAAACTCATCACTACTTGATTGAACTTCTCTGCTTTTAAATATCTTGACATATATAAACTCAAACACTTGGGTTACAAAGATAAAACGAGGGTCTTAGAAAATGAGAGTAAACTGCTCAAGCAAAAGGAAATGAAAAACGCATTTATACATAGTTCAGATTTGGAATCAGAGGAATGTGATTTGTGTTATTTATGTTGCTCTAAAGTTGTATCTACTTGAATGTTGTTTGATTAAAGTTTATTTTTGTATGAGAAATGTAACAGTATGTTAATGCTTTTATATGTTGTGTAATAGGTTGTGTATTTATATATAGTCTGGAATAGAAAAATGATGTAAACACATTTCTAGTTGATATGAACTTTTGTATCTATGTTAGTAGTTCTTTTTTTGAAGTTTATTTCTTTACGAAAATTATACGAATATGTCGAGTAAATTATAACAAAATACAGTAATTTTTACAAATTTTGTCAATCAATATGGTGATATTTTGTTGATAATAAATATATGGTGGCAAATATTTACTAGGCACATATTTGCCCAGGCAGATACTTGTTATATGACTATTTTATATGAACTTTGTATTTGTGTTAGTAGTTGTTTTATTGAAATCTATTTCTTTATGAAAATTATAAAAATATGTGAATGAATTAATAAGAAAGTACGGTAATCTTTTACATATATTGGTCAGTCAATATGGTGATAGTTTGTTGATAAACAAATATGTGCTTGGCAAATATTTTCCAGGCAAATATTTGAGTGAAAAACATTTAGTAAGTTGTTTTAATGTTTTTCACTACTAGTGTGTGTTAGTTAGATGTAGTTGGTTTATTTGCTCATAAGCTTAAAATTTTGGTCAAAAGTGTCTTTCATTGAATCATAAATAGCAATTATATTTTGACATGTTTGTTATATACAAACAAAACTGTCTAGTATTGATGTCATTGAACCAGTTTTTGGTCCTAACTCTTGACTAGTTTCTAAGGCTTGGATTTGTTGGATAGTTTGTAGATCTACGGTTGAGATTTTTTTTGTTTGTCTATATAATTTTCTCTTTTTTCTTGTTTGCTTTTCATATTCTTCTTTACTGAATACTGAAAAATGTTTTCTTTAAGCTTTGTTCAATGGTTGGCTATTGTTATCTCTTATTTTTTCTTGTTTGGTTGGGAATTCTTTTTAGTTTGAGTACCGATGGTGTTTTTTGTGTATTATTCTATCAGTACTCAAATTAAAATGAATGCTGGCCTGATAGCCTCTGTACTTACTGCCTCCCCACTACTTGCTTCTTTCTCTTTAAGGTTTGGGAAATGGACATTTGTTAACCCATCTTTCTCTACTTTCCAAGCCCTGGACATTGTCCTGTACTTCAAGTTCAAGTCTACTTGAACGCATACGAATGATTCAGAGGAAAGAGAAGATTTAGAATATTTAGGGAGATAAGACAGCAACAACTATTGGGCACTTATGGATTTTGGAAAGGAAAACACGACTTGTCTCTTATTTTGAATAAGAGATTAAAGTAAAATGTAATCTTCCTCCATCCTTATAGAAAAATACAGGCATTCAACATGCACAGCTTTCTTATTTGGTCTTTCTTGTACACATTTTGTCCTTAACCTCTAATTCTCATGTAGTCTCAAAAAGTTCATGTGGTAGATCCAGAAATTTATAGTAGTGTTTGCGAATGGAATGTTAGTGAATGAAAAGAGAACTTATCATTTGTGTTAGTAGTTATTGTTTTATTGAAGTTTATTTCTGTATGAAATTTATAGAAATATGTCAATGCAGTTATAACAAAATGTAGTAATCTTTTTAGTTTTTAATTTTTTGGCTGGAAACATGGGCTAAGAAAATATATGCTAGGCAAACAAATGTTCATGGAAAATATTTGACAGGAAAAAGGATTTGACCATTTTTGTGTTTTATAATTTTATTGTATGAAAAAAACAACATTTTATTTGAATATTTCATATTATATTTCAGTTAAAAAACATATGCAACATTCAAAATCTGATATAAAACTTTGTATATAAACATACAACAATCAAAATTTAACATCTAGTATCTAACATCTAATATGTACATCAAATATCTACATCTGATATGTTTTTTGAAAACAATTCATGTCTAACATCTAATATCTATATCTAAAAGCAAATAATCAACATTCAAAATTTAGAAGTTTATTGCATTCATTATTTGTATAGTCCTGTACTAGCATAATCTACAAGTAATTTCATAGTGTCAGGATCGGTTATCCAACCATGATCTTTGTCTGTGACGATGTCATATGCGATGTGGGCTTTTAGTTTCTGTATTTCTTCTTCTTCATATAAGTCCAACTTTCCTTTAATTTGTATGTTATTGGACGAGTCTTCCACAAATCGATGACAAATATTGCACAATCAATCCTGCATTAGTTTAAATTTTTGTTTAATGTTATTAAGTTAACTTTTATAAAATAGAATTTTATACTTACAAATTTCCTTTTTGTTGTGGAAAATCCACAAATTTGGCTTTGTTGTGTTGCAGTTCTTATGGTTTATTTCCATTTGTTTGATAGGTAGATTTTAGAACATTCATTATTACATCCCTCTGTAACAATAATCATGTAACGACCCGGCTTTCTATGCCCAGAAAGTCGCATCATTATGAAGAAAGAAAGGGGTAGAAAATAGAAAAGAAAAGAAGAAAGAAAGAAACAACAACAACGATCTCACAGCGGAACGAATAAATTATATTAATAACATAAACTATTACATAGTATACAACAATTTACAGAGTTACACAGCATATACATCACTTACTAGACAGTTATAAACATCTGTCTAGACATTACAACTCAAATACAAGACAAGACACTATCACAGATATCAACACAGCGGAATACTATATCTACGAACGCCGAAGCCTCCTGCTCCATTGCTCCTCCAGAATATTCGTCAAAGCTAAACCTGAATCCCTTGGCTACTCGTAAAAATTTGAGTACCCAAGAGTTTATAAAACAGAAATAAACACTTGGGTCAGACATGGGTCTGGTGTGAGTAACAGGTTAAACTTGCTTAACTTCAAAACCTTTAGAAAGAAAAAGTATCACGTAAGACTCCCCACAAATAAACATGGGTAAGTTTTTACCTTACGCTAACCAAAACATTTGATAGGAAATCCAGTTATATTATAATAGGGTCTAGGGTTTTCAAGTAAATAAGAAATAGCCGAAATTGTTACATTATTAAATTCCAGCATACTAGCCACAAAGTGGGTTATACAATCAAGTCCGTTGGCACTTATTGGATTTTGGATTCCATACAATGGCAGGGCTACTGGGGTACCGCCCGTCACAGTACGTGGCCTAGATCACCGTACCGAGGAGTACGCCCGCTCCCCTGCAACACAAAGCCGGATCCATCCCTTACTGGATAATCCCGAACAAGACAATCCCGTAGTTGGCTGTAGTTCCAACTACCCACTAAGCCGAAATATAGAAAGGGACCTCTAGACAGGGATCTATCTTGCTCTCAGTGGGCGCTACCCACGAAGCCTTGCTGCACCTCCCCTGTTTTAGCCATTCCCGGTTGATGAGGCTTGAGGTTACGATTACCTTTAATCAGAACATATCACTTAGAATGCTCATCGTCCGCCTGACGATGTGTTGAAAGCATTCAATCCATACAAGTTCGTTCCGGGTTCGAACGAAACCGAAGGCATTATCTCGTTACACTCGTTTTGGAATCACCCTCAGAGTTAACGACAATAACCCTTGCACTCTGAATCTTCATCTTCACTTGAGATTCACGACCTATCGTTAATTTGGATCGATGTGGTATTCGGGTCTCCAGACCTGGAATACCGGTATACGGAAACCCGATCCCGGTCTCATCGAAACCCAAAACGTATCTTTTAAGGGCCAAGTTGTTTTAAGGTTAAAACAATTCAATTCTTATCTATATACACAAAGATAGATAATTCAATAGATAATCTACATTTTCATCCCAAACAGATAATTCACATTATCATTATAATTCAACCAAACATCCATATCATATATCAATCATATCTCATAAGAGATATCAAACAATGAAATACATTCAATCTCATTCATCCATCCTTAAGCAATGATTTATATCATTTAATTAATTTAAAGTGAATTAAACTAATTACTTCATTCTATAAATCCTGCTTATTAATTAAACCAATTAATTAATCATTACTCTAAGTATCCATCTTAATTAATCATTCCTGATTAATAATCCTTTAATTACTTTAAGTAATTAATTCTTAATTAATTTTACAAATTAATTAACTTAAACCATTACAGTAATTTATCTTTAATTACATCATTAATTAATTAACTATAATTAATTACATTAATCCTAAATTAATTACAATTAATTAATTACTTTAATCACTTATTATTGATTAACTAATCTTAATTAATCAATCCTTAATTACATTATTAATTATATTAATCAATGACCCTTAATTACATTTTTAATTATTAATTACTTTAATTAAATAAATTACATTAAGTAATTAACCTTTAATTAAACAACATTTATTAATCACTCTTTGATTAATCTCATCTAGTAATTAACTACCCTTAATTACTCTTCCATAAATTAATTTCTCCAAAATTAATTATCCTTTAATTAATCCCTTGATTAATTATACAAAAGTAATTGAACTAAAATTACTTTTATTATTGAAAATCTTCTTTAGTTAATTACATCCTCTAATTAACTTTAATTACTTTCCTAAGTAATTACTCTTCACTAATTACATTTAAGTAATTATATTTATCACATCTCTAAGTGATTATCTTAAATTAATTTAATTAATTAATTTAACTTAATCAATTTATTTAATTAATTACCTTAAGTAATTAATTACCTTAATTACTTCCATTAAGTAATTATACTTAACCCATTTTATAAATGATCATCATTAATTAATTAATCTAATTGATTATCAAAATTAATCATATTAATTAATTATTAAATAATTCCTAATTAATGATTTCTCATTAATTATTAACAATCCTTTAATTACTTTCTTTAAGTAATTTAGCTTTAAATCAACTATTTATTAATTACAACTTAATTAATTCTTAATTACCAATTAATAAATCTCTAATTACTCAATAAATTACTTAATTAACCTTTAATCTTTTGATTAATTTATTCCTAATCATTAATTAACAATCCCTACTTATCAAATTAAAGATTCTTAATTTCAAATTAATTAACCCTTAATTAACTTAAAATCCTAATTATTTAATTAATTAACACTAAATCATTAATTAATTATATTATTAAATTACTCTTAATTACCTTGTTAATTAATGAATCCTAAATCATTAAATCTATAAATTAAAGTATTAACCTTTATAACTACTTTAATTATTATTAACAAAAGACTTGGAATCATTTTACTTTTTTAAATCTTCCTTTTTAATTCATTTCAATTTAAAGATTTAAAATAATTACAAGTTTAACTTTAACCAATTTTAAATTCTACTTTACAATTTAAACTCATTTTAATTTAAAAACACTTTCAGATTTTTAAAACTGTCATTACCAAATCTACCCGAACCCATCACAAATTCCCCCGAGTCAAAATCTGAAAACCCCCAAGACAACTTCGAGTTTCTCCCGTCCCTATTTTATTAAACTTTGTTATGTTTAAAAAAAATTTAAAAACAGTTATAACCCATACGAGTTCCCCCCCCTTGAACGAACCCGAGCCAGAACCTTATTTCCTCGAGCGTGACTTCGAGTCAACCCATCAACTTGCTCGAGTACAACTGCTTCTTCCTCAAACTCAAACAAAACCATTGCCGATATCTTGTGCACGTGCACCGATCAACCAACCTCCTCCGGCCATCTACGACACTTCCACATGTCGACGATCAACCCCCAACCATATTACGAACATCAGAACTTCGATCAACACTCGAATTCGAAATCGAGTAACCCATCAAAATTTTCGAACAGGAACCCAAAGTCTGGAAAACGCTCGAACTCACTTCTCAGACTACCGGAGCATCTGAACTTCTGGCCACGTCTTCGTCATCCATCGAGCTGCCGATCCCCAGAGTTCTGACGAACTCGATCCACCAGAGAAGCTTTGATTGCCAAAATCTCGTTCATGCCCAAAATTAGGTTTACAGATATAAACCAATCACTGCCACCACCACAACGCCACGATCACCGTTCTGGTATTTTTTCCAAACTCCCTGATCACCCTTCCACCTCCAGTGAGAACCACGACCTCGCCAAGCAACTAGATCACCAGAGGCAACCCAAAACTCCAATTCCGATCAACCTCGAACTGATCCCTCAATTCAATGTTAAAGATTATGATTTTTCTTTTAAAAATCAATTTTCTTTATAAGGTTTCAGTTTACAAACCTGTCTTGATAAATTAAGATACTTAGATTTCCACTTATCTTAAACATGCACTGTTGTTTCTAGTTTCCAGAGACATTCATGTTTAATTTAACTTAATTAAATTTTTAAACATTAATTTATACTGAAACAAACAACTTTTGTTTGAATCTTAAATCCTAATAAAGATCAGATCAAGTGATAATGGAATTTTTGACCAAAATCTTAGTTTAATACTAAGAACAGAGAAGTTCAGACATGCATACATCATACATCATAAATTCAACCATATAAATATACATACACTTCACAATACAATATTAATCACAGCAATAACATGCAACCAAAAATATACTTTAAGTTTAAAAGTGAAGTTACTCACTATTTGAAGAAGACAGAGCTTCCAGATATGTTTTGAAAAGCTTTGAAAACTGAAATCCTTTTTGCTTTAAAACTTTAGTGCTTGATTTGGTCTGAAAACTGGAATGCTATTTGATTTTAAACTTGGTTGCTTGTTGGAAAACTTGCATGCATGTCATGATTTCCAGGAAGAAATTGCTCTTGAACTTTAAATTTTGAAAGCTGCTTAAACTCAGGTTTGCTTGCTTCCAGATTTTGAAGAATATTGCAGGCTAAAAACTTTTAATTGTATTTTGTTTGATTCGAATTGTAACTTGAAACTGAGATGCTTAGATCTCAGGTTTTTCTTGCAGTCAGATTTTGAAGAAGATGTTTATAGGCTTGGTGATCTTTTGAAAATGATGCAAGCTTTTGAATTTGAAATTGAGTTACAGGGTATTGTTCTTTTGATTTGAGGGGTTTGATTCTCTGGTTTGTTTTGAGAGGAAGATTTGAGTTACTGATTTTGTTTTTGAGAATGGTTTAAGGCCGAATTCTCTTAAGTTTGAAAAGAATAGAAAAAAAATAAAGATGAGAGGTAGATGCATATATAGGTAGAAATGATTTATTCAAAATAAAAGAAAAACAAAAATGCAAGACTTTGACATTTGTCATTCTCATTGCTTTATTAGTGTACACATGTTATTTTCAAGCCTTAGGAATTTACACATGTCTTTTTAGTTAGTTTATATTTATTTTAAATATAGATAAAAGCTTTTTCTTTATTTTCTTAAACACTTATTACTTATCTATTTATATATATATAAAGATAACTTTTTAAAGAACTAACCAATTATACTTATAAATAAAAGCTTATACATATATATTTAAAATCTAAAACTATTTAAATATTACCTCTTTTGAATTTCAAATTCAAATTCAAATTATATTCTTAAAATCCAATTTAAAGTAAATTTAAAACAATACATCCAATTTGAAAATAACAATCTTATTTTATTAAGGTCTTTTTATTATAAAAACAATACTCTATTAATATTGTTTGAAATTAACATATTTATCTATTTTAAAATAATTTATAAAGGAGATTATAAATTACTACTATTTATTAAATGAATTAACATATCATATGTAAATTGTATTTCAAACCAAAGCTTATCTATTTACAATATATACACACATATATATACACATTATAAATAGAAATTATTTTATTGGTTTTTAAAAGATAATTTCACTTAGTAAATGTTTATTTAATCATATTATTCAACCAATTCAAATTTTTATTATCAAATATTATCAAATCAATTTAATTATTTAAACAGATTATTAAATTGATATTGCCCATAAATTCCGGGATATTACATTCCTCCCCCCTTAAAATAATTTCGTCCCCGAAATTTAAAACAAAGGTAATTTAATAATCTATTTAAATCACAACCATAAATTATCATCCATATGCTAACAACCATAGCAAACAATTCACTCAATCAAACAATTCTAATTATCTAGATAAAATTCTGGATAAAATTTCCTCGAGTTTCCCCAGGTATATATATACCGGGATACTCACTCTATAGAATCCAAACAATCAATACTACTAAGCTATAGAGCTTCTACTCATCTAGATCTACAGAGCTAAACAAGATATCAGACTACAGACGAGTCTGACTCAACAACCAAATCTTCCAGAACTGCTGGTTCCAAAACCAGAGATAGATCAAACACGTACTCCCTCAGAGATACGTAAAATACATTGAATTCCAGTTATCCAATCTGACAATTCAACCTTGTGTATCAAAGTACTTATTCAAATTAGATCACAGAAAAGATCCAAAATAACTCGGAGCTAACTTCCCAGACTTACACAATCTTATAGCTCCCTTTAATCAGAGAAAAACTTCACAACAACGAAGTTTCCAACTTCAAATTTCAAATTCCTTCGTCTCTTATCCACAAAATCTTCAGACGATCTCGGGCTACCTACAAATTCTTCCTGATCAACTCAACCTTCGCCGATGCTTCTTGAAACAAACAGGACCAAAGATAACTCAATAGAATGATCTCTCCAAGATCTATCCATAATCCAAAACACAACTCTACTCCATCAGTAGATTCCAAACTTACTTCTTCTATCCAGAAATGCACTCCCAAACTGCTTCTGCTGCACCACTCTGATCTGGAGTAGAATGCTGATGAAGAACACAAGCACAAACTGGACAACACATCCCAGAAAATCTCAGATAACTCAAGAGAATACTCAGCAATCGCAAGTCACTTTTGCGGTCCACTCAGCCAAAATCCAAATAAAACTGTTCTCTCTTTACCAATCAGAACAGCTCACACTTGACTATCCAATCCATCGAAGAAATGGATCCTCTCTGCTGCTTCTGAACTTCACCTTCAGAAAAAACTGCTCAGCCAGAAAAACTTCTGCCGAAAACAGAACACTTCGAGCTGCACTACTGCCACAGATGCCAAAGACTTCTCAATCCAAAGCTCTTCGAGAAACTCGGACTTCAAACAGAACAAAAACATCTTTGGGAACATCCATAGTCACTGCGTCTCATCACACAGCTACTATTACCTGAGATACCATCACTCGCTTCTGCCCAACTGACAGATCCAACTCTACTCATCCAACTTCAAAGATAAACTCCGAACCTTAACAGGTTTCCTTCAGAGATTGTGAAATCCTTACACAACTGTAAAGTTCACTCGAGACGGTATTAGGTCTACAGTCTCGACAAATACACTTCCAACCTCAACACTCAGACTCCTAATCCTAGATGATAAATTATTATCATCTCAACCAATCATTACAAATACCATATACATTTAAAATGATACTTTTTTTTATATAGAAATTATATCTGGGTAAAATTATTTCATCTACCTTTTTAAAACAATATTGTGTCCGTTGGCCTGGTCCAAGTGTTTAGAGATCCCTATCAATAACGTTAGCTACTCGTATTGACCAGAATCCATATACCACTCAACCGATCAATTAACACAATATAAAACCATTTTATATAACTAACAAATACGCGCTCTCAAGATAGACACCACTTCAGAGCCTAGGTATTCACTCAACCTTGCTCTGATACCAAGTGTAACGACCCGGCTTTCTATGCCCAGAAAGTCGCATCATTATGAAGAAAGAAAGGGGTAGAAAATAGAAAAGAAAAGAAGAAAGAAAGAAACAACAACAACGATCTCACAGCGGAACGAATAAATTATATTAATAACATAAACTATTACATAGTATACAATAATTTACGGAGTTACACAGCATATACATCACTTACTAGACAGTTATAAACATCTGTCTAGACATTACAACTCAAATACAAGACAAGACACTATCACAGATATCAACACAGCGGAATACTATATCTACGAACGCCGAAGCCTCCTGCTCCATTGCTCCTCCAGAATATTCGTCAAAGCTAAACCTGAATCCCTTGGCTACTCGTAAAAATTTGAGTACCCAAGAGTTTATAAAACAGAAATAAACACTTGGGTCAGACATGGGTCTGGTGTGAGTAACAGGTTAAACTTGCTTAACTTCAAAACCTTTAGAAAGAAAAAGTATCACGTAAGACTCCCCACAAATAAACATGGGTAAGTTTTTACCTTACGCTAACCAAAACATTTGATAGGAAATCCAGTTATATTATAATAGGGTCTAGGGTTTTCAAGTAAATAAGAAATAGCCGAAATTGTTACATTATTAAATTCCAGCATACTAGCCACAAAGTGGGTTATACAATCAAGTCCGTTGGCACTTATTGGATTTTGGATTCCATACAATGGCAGGGCTACTGGGGTACCGCCCGTCACAGTACGTGGCCTAGATCACCGTACCGAGGAGTACGCCCGCTCCCCTGCAACACAAAGCCGGAACCATCCCTTACTGGATAATCCCGAACAAGACAATCCCGTAGTTGGCTGCAGTTCCAACTACCCACTAAGCCGAAATATAGAAAGGGACCTCTAGACAGGGATCTATCTTGCTCTCAGTGGGCGCTACCCACGAAGCCTTGCTGCACCTCCCCTGTTTTAGCCATTCCCGGTTGATGAGGCTTGAGGTTACGATTACCTTTAATCAGAACATATCACTTAGAATGCTCATCGTCCGCCTGACGATGTGTTGAAAGCATTCAATCCATACAAGTTCGTTCCGGGTTCGAACGAAACCGAAGGCATTATCTCGTTACACTCGTTTTGGAATCACCCTCAGAGTTAACGACAATAACCCTTGCACTCTGAATCTTCATCTTCACTTGAGATTCACGACCTATCGTTAATTTGGATCGATGTGGTATTCGGGTCTCCAGACCTGGAATACCGGTATACGGAAACCCGATCCCGGTCTCATCGAAACCCAAAACGTATCTTTTAAGGGCCAAGTTGTTTTAAGGTTAAAACAATTCAATTCTTATCTATATACACAAAGATAGATAATTCAATAGATAATCTACATTTTCATCCCAAACAGATAATTCACATTATCATTATAATTCAACCAAACATCCATATCATATATCAATCATATCTCATCAGAGATATCAAACAATGAAATACATTCAATCTCATTCATCCATCCTTAAGCAATGATTTATATCATTTAATTAATTTAAAGTGAATTAAACTAATTACTTCATTCTATAAATCCTGCTTATTAATTAAACCAATTAATTAATCATTACTCTAAGTATCCATCTTAATTAATCATTCCTGATTAATAATCCTTTAATTACTTTAAGTAATTAATTCTTAATTAATTTTACAAATTAATTAACTTAAACCATTACAGTAATTTATCTTTAATTACATCATTAATTAATTAACTATAATTAATTACATTAATCCTAAATTAATTACAATTAATTAATTACTTTAATCACTTATTATTGATTAACTAATCTTAATTAATCAATCCTTAATTACATTATTAATTATATTAATCAATGACCCTTAATTACATTTTTAATTATTAATTACTTTAATTAAATAAATTACATTAAGTAATTAACCTTTAATTAAACAACATTTATTAATCACTCTTTGATTAATCTCATCTAGTAATTAACTACCCTTAATTACTCTTCCATAAATTAATTTCTCCAAAATTAATTATCCTTTAATTAATCCCTTGATTAATTATACAAAAGTAATTGAACTAAAATTACTTTTATTATTGAAAATCTTCTTTAGTTAATTACATCCTCTAATTAACTTTAATTACTTTCCTAAGTAATTACTCTTCACTAATTACATTTAAGTAATTATATTTATCACATCTCTAAGTGATTATCTTAAATTAATTTAATTAATTAATTTAACTTAATCAATTTATTTAATTAATTACCTTAAGTAATTAATTACCTTAATTACTTCCATTAAGTAATTATACTTAACCCATTTTATAAATGATCATCATTAATTAATTAATCTAATTGATTATCAAAATTAATCATATTAATTAATTATTAAATAATTCCTAATTAATGATTTCTCATTAATTATTAACAATCCTTTAATTACTTTCTTTAAGTAATTTAGCTTTAAATCAACTATTTATTAATTACAACTTAATTAATTCTTAATTACCAATTAATAAATCTCTAATTACTCAATAAATTACTTAATTAACCTTTAATCTTTTGATTAATTTATTCCTAATCATTAATTAACAATCCCTACTTATCAAATTAAAGATTCTTAATTTCAAATTAATTAACCCTTAATTAACTTAAAATCCTAATTATTTAATTAATTAACACTAAATCATTAATTAATTATATTATTAAATTACTCTTAATTACCTTGTTAATTAATGAATCCTAAATCATTAAATCTATAAATTAAAGTATTAACCTTTATAACTACTTTAATTATTATTAACAAAAGACTTGGAATCATTTTACTTTTTTAAATCTTCCTTTTTAATTCATTTCAATTTAAAGATTTAAAATAATTACAAGTTTAACTTTAACCAATTTTAAATTCTACTTTACAATTTAAACTCATTTTAATTTAAAAACACTTTCAGATTTTTAAAACTGTCATTACCAAATCTACCCGAACCCATCACAAATTCCCCCGAGTCAAAATCTGAAAACCCCCAAGACAACTTCGAGTTTCTCCCGTCCCTATTTTATTAAACTTTGTTATGTTTAAAAAAAATTTAAAAACAGTTATAACCCATACGAGTTCCCCCCCCTTGAACGAACCCGAGCCAGAACCTTATTTCCTCGAGCGTGACTTCGAGTCAACCCATCAACTTGCTCGAGTACAACTGCTTCTTCCTCAAACTCAAACAAAACCATTGCCGATATCTTGTGCACGTGCACCGATCAACCAACCTCCTCCGGCCATCTACGACACTTCCACATGTCGACGATCAACCCCCAACCATATTACGAACATCAGAACTTCGATCAACACTCGAATTCGAAATCGAGTAACCCATCACAATTTTCGAACAGGAACCCAAAGTCTGGAAAACGCTCGAACTCACTTCTCAGACTACCGGAGCATCTGAACTTCTGGCCACGTCTTCGTCATCCATCGAGCTGCCGATCCCCAGAGTTCTGACGAACTCGATCCACCAGAGAAGCTTTGATCGCCAAAATCTCGTTCATGCCCAAAATTAGGTTTACAGATATAAACCAATCACTGCCACCACCACAACGCCACGATCACCGTTCTGGTACTTTTTCCAAACTCCCTGATCACCCTTCCACCTCCAGTGAGAACCACGACCTCGCCAAGCAACTAGATCACCAGAGGCAACCCAAAACTCCAATTCCGATCAACCTCGAACTGCTCCCTCAATTCAATGTTAAAGATTATGATTTTTCTTTTAAAAATCAATTTTCTTTATAAGGTTTCAGTTTACAAACCTGTCTTGATAAATTAAGATACTTAGATTTCCACTTATCTTAAACATGCACTGTTGTTTCTAGTTTCCAGAGACATTCATGTTTAATTTAACTTAATTAAATTTTTAAACATTAATTTATACTGAAACAAACAACTTTTGTTTGAATCTTAAATCCTAATAAAGATCAGATCAAGTGATAATGGAATTTTTGACCAAAATCTTAGTTTAATACTAAGAACAGAGAAGTTCAGACATGCATACATCATACATCATAAATTCAACCATATAAATATACATACACTTCACAATACAATATTAATCACAGCAATAACATGCAACCAAAAATATACTTTAAGTTTAAAAGTGAAGTTACTCACTATTTGAAGAAGACAGAGCTTCCAGATATGTTTTGAAAAGCTTTGAAAACTGAAATCCTTTTTGCTTTAAAACTTTAGTGCTTGATTTGGTCTGAAAACTGGAATGCTATTTGATTTTAAACTTGGTTGCTTGTTGGAAAACTTGCATGCATGTCATGATTTCCAGGAAGAAATTGCTCTTGAACTTTAAATTTTGAAAGCTGCTTAAACTCAGGTTTGCTTGCTTCCAGATTTTGAAGAATATTGCAGGCTAAAAACTTTTAATTGTATTTTGTTTGATTCGAATAGTAACTTGAAACTGAGATGCTTAGATCTCAGGTTTTTCTTGCAGTCAGATTTTGAAGAAGATGTTTATAGGCTTGGTGATCTTTTGAAAATGATGCAAGCTTTTGAATTTGAAATTGAGTTACAGGGTATTGTTCTTTTGATTTGAGGGGTTTGATTCTCTGGTTTGTTTTGAGAGGAAGATTTGAGTTACTGATTTTGTTTTTGAGAATGGTTTAAGGCCGAATTCTCTTAAGTTTGAAAAGAATAGAAAAAAAATAAAGATGAGAGGTAGATGCATATATAGGTAGAAATGATTTATTCAAAATAAAAGAAAAACAAAAATGCAAGACTTTGACATTTGTCATTCTCATTGCTTTATTAGTGTACACATGTTATTTTCAAGCCTTAGGAATTTACACATGTCTTTTTAGTTAGTTTATATTTATTTTAAATATAGATAAAAGCTTTTTCTTTATTTTCTTAAACACTTATTACTTATCTATTTATATATATATAAAGATAACTTTTTAAAGAACTAACCAATTATACTTATAAATAAAAGCTTATACATATATATTTAAAATCTAAAACTATTTAAATATTACCTCTTTTGAATTTCAAATTCAAATTCAAATTATATTCTTAACATCCAATTTAAAGTAAATTTAAAACAATACATCCAATTTGAAAATAACAATCTTATTTTATTAAGGTCTTTTTATTATAAAAACAATACTCTATTAATATTGTTTGAAATTAACATATTTATCTATTTTAAAATAATTTATAAAGGAGATTATAAATTACTACTATTTATTAAATGAATTAACATATCATATGTAAATTGTATTTCAAACCAAAGCTTATCTATTTACAATATATACACACATATATATACACATTATAAATAGAAATCATTTTATTGGTTTTTAAAAGATAATTTCACTTAGTAAATATTTATTTAATCATATTATTCAACCAATTCAAATTTTTATTATCAAATATTATCAAATCAATTTAATTATTTAAACAGATTATTAAATTGATATTGCCCATAAATTCCGGGATATTACAAATCAAGTTAGTCAATTTAATATATATTAACTATGAGGCAAATATTTGTCACTATTAGCTATTAATATATTTAAAATTTACCACTAAATTTGCTTGCTCTTTGTGTGGACAGTAGAAGGTTTTTTTCCTTGGTCGCAGTGAATCATAATGGTTCCATGTTTTGTTAACTGCATTGAATTCTAACAGCGTATAATGATTCTGGCTATGTAGCGGTATCAATATTTTTCTGCAATTTATAGCTTCTTCTTCCAACACTTTGACTACTAATGATTCATATGTTGGTTTGAAGTCTTTAACTATTGATACCTATGATTACATATTAATTAGTTTTGAAACTTTCAAGTGACATTTGTTTGAAATTTTAAATATTGCACGCTGCATAAGATTATAAGTATATTATGTATTCATGAATTGTCTTTAGTTTTACTGTTGTGTACCAGTCGATAACCTGCATAGAAATAAGATTTTCCATATCAGTTTTGTTTTTTTCAACTAGTAATATTATATTGATTTATATACCTCGGAGTCAATGTATTTATTGAATAGCATGTCAGAAACATTGACTCCTCTTATTTCAATGTCTTTTTCCTTGTTATAGTATGCATCATTCCTATTTTAATAAATAAGTAAAGCATATTAGTATGTATTATTGTAAGAAAGTTATAAATAATTGTTTGGCATATGTATATTTCTAGGTAACAATTAACTGGCAAATATTGGCCTTGCCAGGAAATTATACATTTCTATACACTTGTGTGTATATTTGCATTTTCTATTTTAATAAAATAACTTGCTTATTTCCATGTGCTTGATAAAAAGCATCAAGCTCGTCAATCTATTCTTTTGTGAGATATTTTTTTGCAATCTTGCTTTTCCGAACCAATAGTTGTGCATCTTCTTTAACTTCAGTGCGATCATGGTCAGATTCTTCGCTTGTTTCTGATATGTTTTCAATTTCAAGAGTTTTTTCATCTTTTTTATCAACCTTGCTTTTATGTAGTTTTTTTGGTAATCTTTTTTTTTCTATTTTGGATACATGCAATTTATATATTTTCTTGGCCTTTTACGTTCTTCTTTTATTTTTTTATGAGTGAAGAAGGAGAAACTTTGTTATTTCTCTTTCCATAATTTTCTTCTCTTTTTCTTGCTTGATTTGGAATTCTTTGGCTTCTTTTTTTGAAGCTTTTGTTTGTTATCTAGGCACTAAAATATTTGTGTTAATCCCAAACTGAATGACGGGCACCCTACTTTTGGTGTTTCTTTCTTCTCATCATGTGCTATAGTTGTATATTTAGCATATGTTTAATATTTGAGATAAAATATTTTATATAAAGTATGGATTTTGTTTTACAATATATACCTTTCATTTTTTGTACATTTTTTTTGATGTTTTTCTTCAATTAAAATTTTTGATATTTCATTTGGTTTGTCCAAAAAATACAAATTGTTATATAATTTGTTTGTTAGTATATACATGGAAAATATTTTAACTATAATTTGTAAAATTTTACCTTTTTTTACCCTTCGTTTTCCTTTTCTATATATTCTATTTGTTTGTCAGTTTTCACTTCCTTTGGTTGGACGGCTACTTCATATTTGCTTGTTGTTTGGTAATCGTCGTCCCCATCATCATTATTGGCAGCAGTATCATTTTTAATATGATCAGCTTGATCCTCAATTTTTTTTCATATTGATTGGATTTTTTTCCTGGTCATCATTATTAGTAGCAACATGACCTTATCTTAATCAGCTTCATTTTCAGGTTTACTGTTTCCATCAATACCTTTAGAAGCATAATTTCTATTACTTTTATCATCATCAGCATGTTTTGTTTCATCACACTATTTCTTTTCCATAATTTTTGTAGTTCATCATTTTCATTTTCAATATCTTTGTTTTGTTGTTTTAGGTCTGCATTCTTCTTTGTCGGCTCTTCATTTTCTTCACTTAGATCTGCATTCTTTTTTTAAGCTCTTTGTTTTCTTCTTTCAGATATGCTTTCTCCTTTTTCAGCTTCTTTATTTCCAATTCCATGTCTTTAGTCTTTTGCCGATATTCTCATATTTTTTATCATTAACAGAAGTTTTTTCTGTATGAGATTTAGCTTTTCTAGTTTTTATCTCCTTTTCCTTTTTTTTCTTCTGTTCTTTGCAAATTATGCGAAAAATTAATTTTCATATTTGTTTAGTAAATGTTTGCCTGGCAAATGTTTGGCAGGAAAATGTTTGCCTGGCAACTATTTTCCTGGCAACTGTTTGCCAAGCAACTGCTTGCCAATTAATTGTTGCATGCCTACTATTTGTTATTCTATACTTTTTAGTGCATTTCTTTGTATTGTTAGCAGAATTACCTTTCTGCCAAGGAAGCACTTCATTTTGCTTGGAGTAAGTTGCAGAAGTGTCCATTTGGAAAATATTGGATCATTTTCTTTATAAGTTTTTTTCGGAGGAATAATGTCTAAGATATCACAAAACCAATACTACATATAGAGGTATTAGATGTTAGTTTATTATGTATTAGTAATTATGAAAGATAAAATATGTTATTAGAGTTTACCAAGAGTAGAGTTACACGTGCACATATTTTTCTTGACTTTCTTTGTTTTTTCTTACTTGCTCCATCAAATGTTTTCCAATTGTTGCTGGCCAAGAAATGTTTTTTGTTTGATACAAATTATAAGTATATGGTAGCAGCACCAACGCAAAGGCTGAGTTTGATTGGAGAGTAAGAAAGTTGAAATCAAATTCATTATAAGCAATCTTGCAACATCATTATCTTTTTGGCTTTTTGAAGCTAATCGACTGCTTTATTCTTTGTCTTTTGCTTTGATCATTTTTGAATCCTTGAAATATTCTTCTTTAAATGCTTTTAATTTAGAATGAATTCCAGATTCCTTAAAATGAGATGTAGTGTTGATTGTGATGCCTTTCTTTGGAAATCCAAAAATTGTAGTCATGTCGCTTTCTTTTAAAGTTGCTTTAACATCTTCAAATTTAAACAAGTTGTCTTCAAATGATAAGCATCGTATTATTATATCTATTGGAACTTGCTACGTCATCGGATTTTATTGCACTTTCGAAGAATGGGTTGATGATATTGAAGAATGGAGTTTTCTTCAAAAATTCCATATGTGATTGTAGAAGTCGGGTTTCCTTTATTAAATGTCCTTTTAATGTGTGAAAAGATCTAAAACCACTTCTATAGGCTTCTAAATTTTCTTTTAAGGATCCAGTTTCTTTTGGCTTTTCTACTTTTTTTTCTTCACTGGTGTTTTCTTACTTGTACTTCTTGTTACTGGAGCTTTTCTTTTCATGGATGAAACATGAACATCTTGTGATGGTATATAATCTGAAGATTCTGTATTTGGAGTTGTTGAAGTTTCATTTTCTAAAGATTTATATTCTGATGGTTCAGATTTTTCAGATATTGGAGATTCAATTTTTGATTCTGATTGATGTGTTTCATGAGATTCACGATTGGAAGATGATTTAGCAAGTTTCTTGATTTTATCAACTGATGGTCTTTTTTTAGATACCATAATTTTGTATCTTCATTGTGATTGCTATAAGGATTTTAAATTTGTGAAGTTAGTATCACATACATAGATATATATACATGCATATATTTATATTTGTACGTACATACATACATACATATGAGTAGCAAATATTTACCTTGCAAATATTTGCCAGGCAAATATTTTGCATGGGTAAACTACATACACAAGGAATTGTTGATTAAACTTATGGCAAATATTTGCTGGGAGAGTAACTGCAGTTGTCATTCACGAATCTATAATTCTAATTTACCAAGTAACAAATATTGTATGTTAAAATTTTATTTTGCATGGGTAAACTACATACGTAAGGAATTATAGTTAAACTTATGGAAAATATTTGCCAGAAGAGTAATTGCATTTGTCATTCATGAATCTAAAATTCTATTTTATCAAGTAACAAATAATATATGTCAAAATTTTGCAATAAATTCTCTTAAAATATAAGTATAGGAAAATCGAAATTAAAAACCTTTTCTACTTCTTTTTCTCCATATTTATCAGTTTCTTGAAATTCTCAACAAATCTGCAATTAATAACCTTTTTTTACGGTTTTATGGTTTCGAATTGAATCTCGATTGGTTTGGTGGAATAATTTAGGGTTTCGAATTGTGTAATGTGAAAGACGATAAGTAATCAGTTTTTTTTACTACAGAATGAAAGCGGGTATGTGTAATCGAAAATATCTTTTCATGAATTGAAAGAGTGCGGGTATTTTTCTTAGTTATTTAAAAACAGAGATGTGGTTTATAAATTGTAATTGGGAGGGATATGGGCCTAATTATTTTCAATTAGACGGACGTGGGCCAAAATTTTCCTTAAAACAATTACTACCAAAACATTGTTATAATAAACTCGTTTTCTTTTATAAATTAAACATATATCATTTTCTATCCCATTATAAAAGATTTTAATACCTATGATTATCTTTAAAATTCCATTGTTAAAGATTTATAATATTTCTTCCAAAATATAATTCAAGGGTTTAAAAACAAATGTTGCTTACTACAAACCCAAACCGATTCCATTTAATCATTATCATTAAAACTCTCCTTTCAAAGGTTTAATTACATTTAAGGGTTAAAGACAAGTGTTGCTAAAAACAATTGTCACAACAAACCCAAAAATTTTATACTTTGAAAACATTCTGCTTTAAAACTCCCTTCTTAAAAATTTATTTATATTTAAGGGTTAAAGACAAGTGTTGCTAAAAACAATTGTCACAACAAACCCAAACATTTTATACTTTGAAAACATTCTTGTTTAAAACTCCCTTCTTAAAGATTTATTTATATTTAAGGTTCAAAGACAAGTGTTGCTCAAAACATTTGTCACATGAAACCCTAAACCATTTACTGTTAGTCCATGAGATGATGAGATGATGGTTTTGATGACAACAACCTTAGAATAGATTATAAAATATAAATACCAACATTACAAGTTTAGATATATATGTATATGCAGGATCTAACCATGCAGGTATCAAGAATGAAGACTGTACAATATAGAGATTCAAGATATAGAGATAGAAGACTCATGAGTATCAAGATTATCAAGAGTTCAAAATTTCAAGGTTAAGTTTGTTTTATTAGGAATATTTGTTAAAACTCGTAGAAAAGCACTAGGATCTTAATATCCAATTTATTCGTGGAATGGAATCCACTTCGAGCCCGTTAAAGGGATGGAACCCTAAGTAGGATGGAACCTACGAAAATCTAGTGGGACATTGTTTTGTATCCACTAATTTTAATTCAAATGATTTTACAAAATTATCTTGTTTTCAAAATGATTTCAAAACTTTCCTTTTTAAAAGATTCAAAACTCTCTATCCTGATTTTAAATAATTTTAGCCTAAAAAACATCTTTAATTTCAAAGACAAATTACTCCTGATTTTAAACTATCTTCAAATAATATATTTAACTTTTAAATATTTATACTTAGATTTAAATATAAAATTATAGTTAAATTATGTATATATTGTTCTTTATATTTACTTATGTATTTTAACTATAGTTAAGTATATTTATAAAGTTTAAAATAATTTTAATTTAAGATAGAGGTTATTTTCAAAGAAAATCAAAACACCAAAAATCCCTTTGGGATGTCGACATGCCCAAGTACCCCATGTCGATATAGTGTCAGTTGCTTTCAAAATTCAAATTTCAAAAGAAGTGTCTATTCGCCATAACTCTTCATGAATGGTCATGGCTGTTGCTCTTCTATAAATAGGGGTCAGTTTCAATGAATTTTAAATCACTTTTTTCTGGTTTTCACTCCTCTTCTTCTTCCACATTTCTTAATACAAAATCATACCATTACTCTGCCGAAATCAACATCGAATCATACTCGATTACTTCTAGTGTGATTCTCCATCACTATCTCTACAAGATCCAAGTGCTAATCTGAGTTATAGACTTTTTGTAATCAATCGAGCGAGAGAAGGTGTGATTGTAGCCCTGGAAATCAATTGGGTGAACTTGTTGCCCCGAAAATCAAGTATCTCTACCTAGAGGATTATTATTCTGGAGGGTGTACCTCGTAGCCTTGAAACCGAGGGTTGTAATTGTTGAATTGGTTTTGAAAGGAAATCCGTACTTAGTTGTGCGGGAGTGGATGTAGGGTAACTTCGAACCAGTATAAAATCCGGTGTGTTCTTTCCTTTACTGCTTTTACTTTATATTTGCATCTGTGTTTGATTCTGTGTTCATATTTGTGTTTGATTAGTGTATACATTGTTAAAAAAGTAAGATAAACTCAAAAAGATTAACAAATTTCTTAAAACACTATTCAGCCCCCCTCTAGTGTTAATTCTAGCCTTAAGATCCTTAATCCACATTTCTCACATTTGGTATTATAGCTTTGTTTTCAAAAGTTTCATTATCTGAATTTTGAAAAATTTCAAAATGGCTACTAACACTAGTACTGCTATTACCACCAACACTAGTTCATTTGTAGAAGGTCAGTCTACTGCCAGACCACTACTTTTTAATGGCAGTAACTATGCATATTGGGCATGTAAGATGAAAATATATTTACAATCTGTAGGATTAGATACTTGGAATATCACACAAACTGAATATTCTGAACCCACAACTAATGTTGCATAGTGGACCACTGAGCAAAAGAATGTTGCACAAAATAATTCTAAAGCAATGAATATTCTGTTTTGTTCACTTGAAAGAAATGAATTTAATAGAGTATCAGTTTGTAAGTCTGCATATGAAATCTGGAAAACTTTGCAAGTAACTCACGAAGGAACAAGCAAAGTTAAACAGACCAAAATTTCCATGCTCACAAATCAGTTTCAGTTATTTAAAATGAATACTAATGAGTCTATTTCAGATATGTATAGTCGATTTCAAGATATTGTGCATTCTTTAATATCTTTGGGAAAGGAATTTTCGAAAGAAGATCAAGTCAGAAAAATTTTAAATTCTCTCACTCCAGAATGGGATTAAAAGACACTTGCAATTGAAGAGGAAAATGACATCAGTACTTTAAAGATAGAAGAATTGATTGGAAATCTAATGTCGTTTGAAGTTCAAATGATCGGGAGAAGAGAAAGCAAAGCATCTGAAAAGAAATCAATGGCATTCAATGCATTAACCGACGGATCAGACTCAAACAGTGATAATGATGAAGAGATAGCATTTATGACCAGGAATTTTCGGAAATTTCTGAAATACAGAAAGATGAATAATCTCAAGAGAAACAACTTTAAGAATTCCGGTAATCAGACTACAGTACCAAACTTTATCAAATGCTTCAATTGCGATGAACCAGGTCATATCAAAAGAGACTGTCTGCATCCAGATAAGCAAAACTCTCCTACAAACAATGATTCTGCAAAGAAACGGAAACGTGCATTCACTGCTACTCTAGATGACTCTGACTCATCCTCCATCGACGATGAACAGAAGAAAGATAATTCAAATCTATGTTTCACAGCAATTCTCGATTTAGCCGATACCAAAGACACGGACTCTGAAAAAGGTACACGTTTACAATACATTGGCTGAAATTGCATGCTTGAATTGATTGATTGATTGGTTGTTTTGGAATTGATTGATTGATTGATTTTGAATTGATATGTTGTTTGAATTTTAAAATATTTATTTTCTATTTTTTTACTATTTTTTTAACACATTCTGAAATATATTATAATATTTTAGAAATATAGACATTAATAATAATATTTATATATATGTATATTAGATAACTTAGGAAAAATCATATCATGAAAATTCAAAGCCACATGTCGACATGGCCCCTACCATGATGTCGACATGCCTACCTGAATTTTGAATTTCAAATTTTGAATTCAAATGTTTGAATTTCCCTCCACCTTTTCACTTCATTTATTTCTCTGAAAAGATACCTTTTGACCAGAGAATATGTCCTTTGAAAGTCTATTTATTCACTATCTTTTATCATATCCTTTCACTTTCATTTTCAAATTCAAACTCTCTCTTCTTATCTTCAAGCTCTCTACTCTCTAATCTCTGCTCTAATGGCTTCTTCAAGCAACCCCTCAACCATGAGAATTTCCAGAAAAATCAAAGAGCAATTATTCAATGATCCGGAGGCAATTAAAGCATACATCAATTATGCTAATTATGCCAAAGTCCATTCCGGAAAATTTGCCATTTTTCAAGATTTTTCTTCTTATGAAATTGATTATCTTTTTGCAAACAATGGTGTTTTAAGTCTTATTGACTCTTCTCAAAATGATTTTGTTTGCTATCCTAATCTTGTCAAAATCTTCTATGCTAATTTAAACCGTGATTTTTATATTGGAAATGAGAATGAAATTTGGAGTAATGTCAAAGACACTCAAATTGTTTTAAATTGTGATCTTTTGGGTACCATTCTCAATTGCAAAAGCAAGGGAATGGATCTTTCTAGTTTTCAAATCGATGAACATGATCATGAGACATTTCATCATATTTTTGAAGGAAATGAAAACTTTGAATTTAAGAATCGAAACTTTCGTCCTAAAGCAAGAATTGTCAATCTTCTTTTACAATATTCTTTAACCCCAAGATCGGGAAATTTCAACAATCCTACTTCAAAAGTGTGTAAAGCACTTTTTTCTATTTTCGGAAATTATGATATCAATTGGGCGAAAGTTATTTTGGATGAACTTCGTCCTAAAAATTTTGAAATGGGAGAAAACACTTTATATCATGGAATTTACCTTACTCGGATTTTCAACTATTTTGGAGTAAATTTCAAAGGAGAAGAATTTATTTCAAGAAAAGTTTTTAATATCTCAAACATTTCTCTCATGAAAATCCCATATGTTTTTCAACCTTATGAAACCCTTACCGAAAAGGAAGAGCGTTTGGCTCATGAAGAAATGGAAGAGGAAGAAGAAGAAGAAAGGGATGAAATGGAAATAGAAGAAGAAGAAGAAGGTGAAACATCTCTAGAAAGTATTGAATATCCATCCAATCCTTCCAACAAAACCCTTCTCAAAAACCAAAAGATAATTGTGGAGAATCAACGGATTTTAAAACGATCCGTTAGTAAGAAGCTGGATAACATTTCTTCGAAGATGAACAAGTTCTTTTCAAAATCAGCATGAAACTTGGACTATCTTCATCATCTTCATTTTCTAACTAGTTTTATCTTTTAGTATCTTATTGTATTTGTCTTAGTTTGTTTTTTTTCGAATGTTCGTGTAGTTCATTATGCTTAATCTTTGTATTATCATAATGAAATGAAATTTCCTTTCTGTTATCTATCTTATCTTATCTCTAGAATAAATGTTAGTATATTATATAAATATATACATATACATAATTATTCACAAAATCAAAGTTGTCATAAATTTTCACTAACCCATGTCGACATCCCCTAGAAGACCATGTCGACATGTACTGGTCAGAAGTGATTGTTGACTTTGAATTTGAAATTTGAATAACTACCAAATGTCTATTCATTTCAAACGAATTTCTACACCTATATATACCTTTTTCTTCCAGAAATCTTCATTGAAATTTATTTCTCATTATCTATATCCTTCATTTCTTTCTCTAATTCAATTATGGCCAATCCTATTCACAATCTATCTAAAAATATTGAAGAAACACTCAATTTATTCAAGAATCTTCTCTCTTTTATTCTACGAAACCAGCGTCACTTAGAGTTGAGTCAAATGTAGATGATCAAGGAGCAAGAAAGGCATTTCGATGCAATACGATGGATGATCTCCTCTCTTCACAAGGATGATAATGAAGAACATCCTCTTGTCTCTCTCACCAATGACAATGAGAATTGGAATGCAATTAAAGCAGACCCTATATTTGGAGAAGATGGATGGGTGGATGTTCCTCGAAACGTTTAATTTTCTTTCTTTGTTTGATTTGTTTGAATTAATTTGTTTAATTTAATTTGGTTTGAATTGATACTTTGTGTGGATTGATTTTATTTGGTTTGAAGTTTGGTGTGTGAAACATATATATATATACACTGAAATGAATATAGTCTTTAATTAAGTTATTATGCTCATAAGTATCATTATTTCTTAATCTATATATTATATATTCCGTTGTATAGTTTATCAATGCAGGTACTGAAGTCCAAGAATAAGGGGGAGTAAGTTTTTGTCGATGACAAAGGGGGAGAAGTATAAAATAGGATAGTTAGGTATAGATTAAAGGGGAGTTATTAGTTTTAGGGGGAGTTATTAGGATAGAAGGAATATTTTATAAACAAAGGTTGTCATCATCAAAAAGGGGGAGATTGTTAGTCCATGAGATGATGAGATGATGGTTTTGATGACAACAACCTTAGAATAGATTATAAAATATAAATACTAACATTACAAGTTTAGATATATATGTATATGCAGGATCTAACCATGTAGGTATCAAGAATGAAGACTGTACAGTATAGAGATTCAAGATATAGAGATAGAAGACTCATGAATATCAAGATTATCAAGAGTTCAAAATTTCAAGGTTAAGTTTGTTTTATTAGGAATATTTGTTAAAACTCGTAGAAAAGCACTAGCATCTTAATATCCAATTTATTCGTGGAATGGAATCCACTTCGAGCCCGTTAAAGGGATGGAACCCTAAGTAGGATGGAACCTATGAAAATCTAGTGGGACATTGTTTTGTATCCACTAATTTTAATTCAAATGATTTTACAAAATTATCTTGTTTTCAAAATGATTTCAAAACCTTCCTTTTTAAAAGATTCAATACTCTTTATCCTGATTTTAAATAATTTTAGCCTCAAAAACATCTTTAATTTCAAAGACAAATTACTCCTGATTTTAAACTATCTTCAAATAATATATTTAACTTTTAAATATTTATACTTAGATTTAAATATAAAATTATAGTTAAATTATGTATATATTGTTCTTTATATTTACTTATGTATTTTAACTATAGTTAAGTATATTTATAAAGTTTAAAATAATTTTAATTTAAGATAGAGGTTATTTTCAAAGAAAATCAAAACACCAAAAATCCCTTTGGGATGTCGACATGCCCAAGTACCCCATGTCGACATAGAGTCAGTTGCTTTCAAAATTCAAATTTCAAAAGAAGTGTCTATTCGCCATAACTCTTCATGAATGGTCATGGCTGTTGCTCTTCTATAAATAGGGGTCAGTTTCAATGAATTTTCAATCACTTTTTTCTGGTTTTCACTCCTCTTCTTCTTCCACATTTCTTAATACAAAATCATACCATTACTTTGCCGAAATCAACATCGAATCATACTCGATTACTTCTAGTGTGATTCTCCATCACTATCTCTACAAGATCCAAGTGCTAATCTGAGTTATAGACTTTTTGTAATCAATCGAGCGAGAGAAGGTGTGATTGTAGCCCTGGAAATCAATTGGGTGAACTTGTTGCCCCGGAAATCAAGTATCTCTACCTCAGAGGATTGTTATTCTGGAGGGTGTACCTCATAGCCTTGAAACCGAGGGTTGTAATTGTTGAATTGGTTTTGAAAGGAAATCCGTACTTAGTTGTGCGAGACTGGATGTAGGGTAACTCCGAACCAGTATAAAATCCGATGTGTTCTTTCCTTTACTGCTTTTACTTTATATTTGCATCTGTGTTTGATTCTGTGTTCATATCTGTGTCTGATTAGTGTATACATTGTTAACAAAGTAAGATAAACTCAAAAAGATTAACAAATTTCTTAAAACACTATTCACCCCCCTCTAGTGTTAATTCTAGCATTAAGATCCTTAATCCGCATTTCTCACATTTACTTGAATTTTTTAAGGAAAATCCACCGATAAGTAACTAATTATATTCTCAAGTATAATTTATAATAAGGATTAAAAACAAGTGTTACTAAAAACACTGTTTACAACAACCCAAAACTATTTACTTATCCATTAATAACTTTAAACATTTATCTAAAGATCAAAGCATATCTACACTTATTAATCAAGGAAATACACTTTTTGTTGATTCATAAAACAATTAATTTAACTTAAGTGTTAAAATCAAAACTCCCTTTATTATATTTATAGAATACTTATTTAATATTTGAAACTTATATGTATATACAAATGACTTTGAAATACTAATTAACATGTTAAAATAAATTTAAAACTACTTAAAATATATGATAATTATTTATATAGAATATTATGTAAAAATAGAGTACTTTGGAATAAATAGAAAAACAAGTTTTTATTTTAAAAGCTACTTAGTTTAGAAATTCATAATTAATTGTTAAAGTATATTTAAACTTGAAACCAATTTGAAAACACTCTTTTATAAGTTAGAAAACAAATCTAAAAATATTAGAGGAAAATACTTATTTTAAATATCATTTTTAAACAATTTATATCTTCAATTTAAATGGCAGCACTTCTAGAAGTGCTGCCTAAAGTTCTGTTACTAGTTTTATCATATTTTTGCTACAACTTTGTGTCTAGATTTCAATACCTTAACTACTGATTTTAGATCCATTTGTTTTACATTAGTTAGTACACTCTAGTTACTTGAAAAGCATGAAGAAAAATCCCAAAGAATACCTTTTAATTATTTTATAGAATTTTCCGAAAACAGGGTATTTTACCGAACTACACTTACAGCTATTATTTCGCTACAACTTTTTGCACATTGTTCAACTAGCTATCAAATGAACTAGGCTTCAAAACTTTTTCAATAAGACAAATATATTATTTACTTGCTTGTTAAAGAAATCTCTAAGAAATTTTCCACAAGAATGCGCGTTATTTTCAAAGACGAATTATTTTTAAAAGTATCACTATAGCGACCATTTTACTTCAATCTTTTGTTACTTTGATTTACTTCTTCTATAACTTTCCAAAACATATTATTTGCTTCTCAAAACACTTATAGAAGTGTAGATAATAACCAAACAAGTTATTATTAAGATATGTTATTAAATCACCATTTTCACAAGTTACAGTTCAAGGGAATCAAAGTGCATTTATAGCGACTATCGCTATACGGATAATTCCATATTCAATTCAATATTTGGTGTCAAGTTATTTTATACACATATATGATTTCAAGTTCCAACCAAACTACTAAACATGTATTAACAAATATACACATCAATATATCCATTTTAAATGTTCAAATGAACTTATCACAATTCAATGGTTTAGTAAGCAACTACTTTAATAATTTATATACTTTTTAAAGTATATAATCAAGGGTTTAACTTTAAGTAGTTAGTGTCTATTATTATTAATATACAACAACTATCAAGAAGTTTATAGATTATTCAAAGTGAGAATAACTCACTTTAATTCAACCTAAATACTTCTTACCAATATTTAAACAAACAACCACTCCTCCACTCACTTCCACTTGCTCCTATCTCACGGCCAAGAACTCCCCTTTCCTCCATTGGCTCACGACCAAGCCTTTATAGGTCATACTTTCTAAACTCACGGCCAAAGTAGATATTTCCCCATAACTCCATCATTCTTCCCCTTTTTAGATGATAAAGCATGTTTTCTAGATGATATAAGAACTTTGATAATGTTTAGCAGAAAAAAGAGTTGGTTTGAACATATTTCTAGAAAGTTAATCAGGAGGAAGAAGAGAAAAAGAAGACATAAGAGTGAATTTATTTGTGAATGAATGAGTGAATAAGAGAGGGTATTTATAGGCTTAGGAATTTGAGGTAAAAGTGTGCATAACCCATTCCTTAGCCATGAAGTTAAGCATGTAAGACCATGCTCTTACACAAGCATGCTTTCCTCAAATCAAGGAGTGATCTGAGGGTCCTTTTGTACTAAATGTTCCCTTAATTAATATGCTTACTTTAATTAATTTGATTAGGAAATCAGATATTTTAATTCTTAGTTAATGTGTTTATATGATAACTCTTCAGGTTGTAATATGTTTACACAACTTGTATTGAATAAAAATTTGATTTTTAATAAAACGTTTTCCGGTCACATTTTCAGTATTTATCCAAAGTGTATATTTTTGTAAACACGTTTCAAAAATAAATTTTATAACATTAGTTATTAATTAAAATGTGTTTATCAAGGTTATCAAACCATATTTAATCGTAGTAAATCTTAGATTCAAATATTTAAATAATTCATATATTTTAATACGAAGTGTTCGAAATTCTAGGTCATTACACATATGCTATGTCAGGTTTAGTACAATCAATGGCATACCGAAGGCTACTAATGATGCTCACATAATCAGACTGTCTTACACCTTCATCAGTGTTCTTAAATAGTATTACACTTGGATCATATGGTGTACAAATAGGTTTATAGTCAAAGTAATTGTATTTCTTTAATAACTTCTCAATATAACGAGATTGATCCAAAGAAATTCCTTTATTATACCTAGTGATCTTAATACCAAGTACACTCATTTTTCCTAGGTCTTTTATATCAAAGTTGGCACTTCAAAAAGATTTAACCATATTAATAACATAAATGCTTGAACCAAAAATAAGTAGAACATCTACATACAAACATATAATAGTGCAAATGTCGTTTTCATATTTGTAATAAATACATTTGTCATTCTCATTAACCTTGAAACCATGTGAAATAATCAAGATGTCGAATTTTTCGTGCCATTATTTAGGTGCTTTTTTTAGACCATATAAAGATTTATTTAACTTGCAAACCTTATATTCTTGTCCATGTATTACAAAACCTTCAGGTTGGTCCATATAAATTTCCTCTTTTAATTCACCATTTAAAAATACAGTTTTAACGTCCATTTGGTGTATTATCAAATCATAAATAGAAGCAAGTGAAATTAATACTCGAATAGATGTAATTCTAGTTACATGTGAAAAGGTATCAAAAAGTCTAGATTTTCTCATTGCTTAAATCCCTTAGCTACTAGATGGGTTTTATATTCAATAACTATCCATCGGGTTTTAATTTCTTTTAAAGTACCCATTTACAATTCCATGGTCTTACAATCATGTGGTAAATCAACTAAGTGCCAAGTATTATTGGATTCAAGAAAATCCATCTCATCATTTATAGCCTCTTGCCAAAAATCGACGTTTAATGAAGATAAGGCTTCTTGGAGGTTTTAGGGGTCTCCTATAAATTGTAAGCATAAAAAATCTGAACCATAACCTTTTGCAATTATGGCTTTTTTACCTGTCTTCGGTTTGTTTTCAAAAGAGTCATTTTGTTCATTTTTTACAGGAATAATATTACTAGATGTGCCCCCACTATTCCTTAATTTAAAAGGAAATTTCTATTCATAAAAATCAGCATTATCAGATTCCATTAGTATGTGCATTCAGATCACATTCGTATGCTCTACTTGTTGATTTAATTCTTTTAGGGCCAGGTATACAAACATATGTTAAATAACCCCAAGTTCTAAAATATAACATATTTGGTTTATGATTTTTCAAAATCTCATAGAAGAAACTTTACTCTTAGGTTTAGGAATTTTGTTCAACACATAACATACAGTTAACAAAATTTTCCCCCACCAATGTGATGTTGTGCCTGGATTAAGTAAAATAGCTATAACTAATTCAGTTAAAGTCATATTTTTTCTTTCAGCTTTACCATTCGTTTAGGGGAAGTACAGTGCGGGTTGTTCATGTATTATACCATGTGACTTATAAAATTCAATAAACATACTTGATTCATATTCAATGCCTCTGTCACTACGTAATATTTTAACTCTCTTACTAAACTAATTTTCAATTTCAGTTATAAAAGATTTAAACATTTCAAATATGATAAAATAGAGATGTCCATTTCTAGTCAAAGTTCCATCTAGTTCACATATATCATAAAGATTCAACACTAAAGTTTCAGATTCCTTAATTACATATTTATGTGGAGTTTTCATAATTTTGGTTTAACTACAAAAACCAAATTTTTCAAAAAAAATTAAAGACATATTATGTATTAATGCTAAGCTACTCATATTCTTTATTATACGTTTGTTAATGTGATAGAGTCTAGCATGCCATATATTAAATGAACACAACATATAAACATAATGAGATACTTTATTACTTTCAACATTCAACTTAAACATGCCCTCAGTAGCATAATCCCTACCCATAAACATACCATTCATAGTGATGGTGTATAGATCAGCCCCTATAGTTTGGGTAAAGCCAGCCTTATTAAGAAGATAACCCGAAACTATGCTCTTTCTCATCTATTGAGTGTGCATCACGTACTTCGGTATGACATTTTTTTCAGAGGTAAACTTTAGCTCAACGCTTCCAATCCCGGCAATAGTAGTACTGTGAGAGTCTCTTAGCAGCACTTTATTATCCTCAACATCCGTGTATGTTTCAAACATAGCACGGTCATAGCAGACATGGCATGTAATGCTAGTATCTACCCACCATCCTTCTGAACTTCCTATAAGGTTGATCTCTATAATTATAGCAGTTAGCGGCTGCTCTTCAGTCAGGTTCACTTGAGGAGCAGGATGATGCATGTTCCGACACTTTTGTGCCAAATAACCTGGTTTGTTACTGTTATAACAAATAAACTAGCCAGAATCATTCTTTAAGGATGATAATTGCTGTGGTGTTGTATGGTTCCTTTGAAGGTTCCCATTCTTGTTGTGTTTTGATTAGGCTTATGGTTCTGATTCTTAAAGCTTTTGGGATTTGGTTTTAGAACCGCGGCCTTCTTTGTGTTGCTAGAAACAGCAAGCACTTCCTCTTTCATATCCTATTTTTGGGATTCCTCCTAAATTCGAAGGTTAGTAATCAAACTTTCAAGTGAAAATTCTTTAGTTTTATGTCTAAGCTTATTCTTGAACTCTTTCCAATTATGGGGAAATTTATCAATAAGTACCGCAACTTGAAACTGTTCGTCAATAATCATACCTTCGAAAACGATCTCATGAGCAATTTTTTGAAGCTCATGACACTGGGTCTCTACTGACCAGTCATTGGATATTTGATATTTTAGGTAGCAGTTGACTGCGTATTTCTTTGCTCCAGCTTTCTCAATGTCATACTTCTTTTGCAACGTCTCCCAGATCTCCTTAGCCGATTTGTCCTCTATGTTGCAGTAGTCATATAGGTCATCGCAGAGGCCATTCAGAATGAAGTTTTTGCATAGGCTGTCATGCTCAATCCAAGATTGCTGCTCCTTGCTCTCTACTTCGATAGGTAGATTAGACAGTGGCGGTTTATCAGTAGTCAGAACATAGACCGCCTTTTTCATTGCCAGGAAAAATTGCATCTTCCGCCTCCATCTTTTAAAGTGCAGCCCCATGCATCTAAATGGACTATTGGTGTCTGGTGGTACTAATCCGGTAAAATCATCGGTCGTGACCATTTGCATCAGGAGGAATCATCTTAAATTGTTGGATATGACTGTTGGAAATGACTTATTCGCGTACTTCGACGCTTTCTTTAAGACGGGTGCAAGGCTAGCTATAGCCGCTTCATTCTCAGGATAAAACATCCTCTAAAATTTGGTTAGTTTGCTATTTGCACGGCAGCAAATCGTTCTGACTTTAGCACTTTCTAATTTAATTGCCTAGAAAAATTCTGCAGGTAGAGAAATGCCAGAGAGAGAAGAAGAAAGAAAATTATCTGTTGCCTTATATTTTTTCTTATGTCTATCTAGGATTTAAATAGACAGAATACAAGTTGTACACATTACTAAAATGAGGGATTGTCATCTGAAATTATTGACAATCATTACGAATTTTATTACTATTAATTTTAGTGACGGCTCAATAATAATAGCTTATAAATATATTACTGTTATACAGCGTTATTCATTAAGATTTTTATTATGAATTTTATTACCATTAATTAATTCTTTTTAAATTAATTCACTTAAAATTCGAACAGATATAAAGCTGAACGGTCAGACAATATTTAGATTATTAGAACATTGTCTCCATGATACACCATAACAAGGTATCATAAGCACAAACGACCAAATGTAAGACGGTTTTGCTGGTGTTTTGATGTTTGTTAGGATTCTACATGATGTAATCATGGTTTTAATCGTATTAAGAATTCTGTTATTTGTCAAAGCTAGTCTACAAGGCATCATGACCAAGAATACTATGTAGAGTGCATGATATGGTTTTAACATCCAAATATTACTATGGTTGATTGATCATAGTATAATATTTGGATTGTACCAGAACAATATCTTGTATCCAAAAAAGATTATGGTGGTTCTTGAAAGAATAGAATGAAATGGAGGCCCTACATAAAGAAGAGTACCAACGAAATGATATAGATGAATTATCTATCTATATATTTATTTATTATGTTACTTAAACATAAGAGTAGGAAATGTAATCTTCTTACATGGCTCTCTGTATGTCAAGTTTTAACCCATATCTGGCTTTTTGACCCTTCGCATAATATTAATGATGACTAGGTCGAAACCCGTGCTTCGCACACGGGTAGTTGTGTAATAATGTTGGTATTTCAATGATTGTTTGGTTATAATTTTTGTCCACTGTATGTAGATACAAACGTAACAACATTGGTGCAGAAAAGGGTAAGATAAGAGTCATGATGACATGTAAGCTACTGTTGGTCATCCAAAGACAAAACAATGCAAAACTGCTATCTAAAGAAAAAAACAATGAGAGGGTTTGAATGCTTTGCGTACGGATCATGATCTGGCAAAAACTTGAAGTTTACAAGTTTATATTGTTATCCTTCTAGAGTTATGAGCAGTATCCTGAATAGAGGAAACAACAATTGGAAAATGGGATTGCACATGATATATATATATATATATATATATAGTTTGTACCAAAATTGGGCACAACACTCTTCGGATGTGTTTGAAGAGATAAAATGAAGAATATAAATGGAAAAAGAGGAAAATCTAACAAACACACCAATAATAAGAAAGAAAAATGCACAGAAACACATGGATTTAGAGTGGTTCGGCGTATGGCTTACGTCCACTATGAAATGATTGACTTTATTGATTTTTGGTTGTTGGTTACAACGAGTTACGACAATAAAATTCGAGCACAATGGTGATTTCGGCAGAGTCTGGACGTAGAGGAGCCAGAAGTCCTTTTTCAATAGGTCCTGTGCTGCTATTTATAGGCGTAGGCTGCAAATATCCCACTCAGATCTCGGAAGACCTCTTCTCTCACGTGGGTGGGCCCACACGATCGATCCCTGACCGTTTGGAGTCGATCCATGATCGATACGAACGCAATTCGTATCGATCAGGATTTAGTCCAATCGAGTCGGGATCGACCATGAACGTTCCTGAGGATGTACGCAAGCTCCTGTGAAAATTTAGTGGCATTTGGACTTGTAGATTTTGAGTTACATGATCGATGCAAGTTAGGATTTATTGAAGGCTGCTAAAATCGCATCTCTTCTGTTAGCATTGATTTGTTCGCATCGATCGGTTCACATCGATAGGTTCGCATCGCTCCCAGGCACGTGCCTGTTAGGTGACGTGGCGCTAACTATTAGGATCGATCCACTTTTCATGCAGAGTGACCGAGTCTTCCACTTCTACATGCTTTGTTCATATCGACCTGATGGATTCATTTCGTATCGATGCATTCATCCCTATTTCGCATCGATGCATGAGGTTGCTTCGTATCGATGACTTTGGAGTTGTTTCACATCGATCACATGCAGATACTTCGTATCGATGGTGTTTGGCTTGTTTCGTATCGATAGAAGATATTACTTCGTATCGATCATTGGATGGCCTAGTCGTATCGATTGTTGATCGATCGATACGAACTACACAATTGGCATCAATGCGAATCGACGTTGATCGATCGATACGAACCCGTGTAAATGTGGTGGATACGAAACAGAACCTGGCAAAATGGATACGAAGTAGAGTAGGTGTGGTGGATACGAAAGGGATCGACGCGAAAAAGATGGATACGAAACGAACTGATGCGAACTAATGGATACGAACCAAACGTTGCCCCGGATGGATTCGAACGAAACCGATGCAAAGGGGATGGACTGATGGATACCAATGAGTTGATTTTCTTGGCTTGCATCGATCATATCTTGAGCATATGAACTCGGACTAACTTGAAATTTGTAATGTTGGCTTTCATAGCTTTGATTACCATGTCATGTTAATTGTACGATTCAGACTCGGGCAAAATTTACCGGTATCCATAGCGAACCTGTGTATAACTATTTTCCGGGATGAACTGTCTTTGATTTCCAGTCAATCTCTTGTTGTCACGGCCTTGCCAAAAGGCGGGGTAACATTTGCCCCCCCAAAGTACAACTTGTGAGAACATGACGTGCTTTGAAAAGCTGCAATCTTCATTCTGAACTGTTTTATCTGATTTGTTGACCGGTTGTTGTCTTTTCGTCGAAAGATGTAATGTTTGATGGATCTTTAGTAATATAAATAATGAATTGTTGGCCACCAATTGTTGTACTGTGCACTATTGTAACTGAGTGTTGAATGATAGAAAACTGTTATTTGTTGTTGTAATTGTCATCAGGTGAGCATCCAATTCCTGTGAATTTTGAAAATTGAGCATTAGTCTATCATATATGCATGTATGTTAACCTGAATCCCGTTAACGTTCATACGTTCACGAGTCATTGTCAGTTTTCTTGCATCGAAATCCGTATCGATCCTCGCCTGAATCGGTGTGAAATTCGAGTTGTAACAACGCTTGATGGTTGTTTTAGAGCGTCTCTTCGTATTGATCCTTTCCTGGATCGATGTGAAAAGTTGAAAAATTGTTTTTCATATCGATGGCGATCGACACAGATTAGCTGGTTTTTTTTACATGATTCGTATCGATGGATACGAGTACTAGTGGACCTTAGAGTAATGGATACGAAGTCGTCATTTCGCATCGATGGATTGCTGATGGATGTGAATAGTTGTTTTCTTAGATCGACGACGAATGGATACAGAGAAGGCTTCTTCGCATCGATCAGAGTGGAGAACGTTCCCACTAGTTAACATGTCTGGGAGGTGAATCGTCTTTTGCCTGGTCACGAGTTTGCATAAATGCATTTTGGACTTAGCCAAATTTCCTACTTGCCATCACTTTCACACTTGCCTTCGTACCGATAGAGCACGTGAGAAAGAAGAAAACTGCCTTCGTTTCCAAAACCAAATTAACTTATTAATTTTCCAAACCGATCCACCAAACAAGGTAATTAGTTGAAATAATTCATCTTAGAACGATGAGACTTGGATTTTATGCCAATTCATACAAATTCACGATCGATTTCGGTGATGTTAATGCCGGAGTTGGGTCGGAGCATGGACGAGGAAGGAAGAAACGAAGTGCTATCTGCTTAGGGAAGAAGAATGGGTGATGGACACGAAGGACGTACTCATGATGAAGAAGTTCGTATTGATGGAAGAATTGTTTTGTATCGATTGATGATGGGCCTTCGTATCGATCCAGAGCGATCGATACGAAACCTTGTGTGATAACCCGGATTTTCGGAAACTGTTAATTGGTAATTAACAGTGTTAAATTTTATTTAAATACTAATTTGTAAATTAAATAGATAAAATTCTGACAAATATCTGAATATATATGAACATAGGTTTAAAACTATAATACAAGTGTTGAATTTTAAATCTCCCGGGATAATAAATAATATATTTCACTATTTAATTCTGGATAAGATATCCATATATATAAGTAGATATATTCAAGCTTTATAATTTATATAGGCATATATATATATATGTATGTATGCCTTTGAAAAAGAAATATATATATATATACACATTATTATAAATATAGTTTGGATATGTACATATTAATATGACACATAAGTTAATATAAAAGAAATGTAAATGAACTTTTAATTAAATCCTTATTTTAAACTCAAGCTAAAATATATCATTTAAATAAATAAGAAATTATCCTTGTTGTTAAAAATTTAAACATAAGACAATTTGGTTTGTAGAAATATATATAGAGTTAAAATAAAATCCACTAGCATATAAGCATATAATACATTTATTTGGATCAAAACATAAGTTATTTATAAACAAATGTTTACATACATTCTCACTTGTATATTTATTAAAGTTTAAAAGCTTATTTATGTGAAAACAAACATTTTTATATACCTGTAAATTTACTACATAAATACATATATGTGACTTAAAAGATTTAATAAAAGAAAGAGTTAACACTTGTAAACATCATAATGTATATTTAGGACATTTGTAAATTGGAATGTCTATGTGTAAGCTAAATAATCAATCTAAGGACAAGTGGCTTTATTTGTTTTTCTTTGATAATTAAAATTTAAAAATTTTAAAAATATGAAGAAGAAATCTGTTTTTACCTTTCAGCTCAAATCCATCTTCTCTTCATTTTCAACTAAAATTTATACAAACCAAAAGAAAAGAAAATGAAACCTGGAAATTCAAATCTGAGACAAGTAATCAAAGGCAAATGCAACATCAGTTTTAAATCATCTAATACAACCTGAGATCAGGCAAGGAGATCAATCAACTAGCAAACTGAGATCAACTTCAGATTAAAATTCAACAAAAGCAAAAAGAAATTCAAGAGCAAATGAAACAAGCCTGTAGTGTTCTCTGTCTCTGTTCAAATTACTGGTGAGTAAACATAGATTTTTAAAAACAGTTTTAAATCTTGATTCCACTTTGATATATTGATATATGTTTGGAAATCATGTTGCTAGCCCGAAATGCTTGGATTTAAATGAATGCATGTATGTAATAAGTATTGAATGCCTGTGTATATCCAATATAGACTCTGTTGTGATGATAACAGGTTTTTATTTTCCTTCTAAATTCAATATTTCATCATTGAATCACTGTTAGCTTTTGATTTGCGAATGAAAAGTGCTTGAAATCGTGAAACATCACTACTAAAAATAATTCCAGGAATTTATAATGAATATTTGTTTGGAAATTTTTAAAATAACAGTGAAAATTTATATTGGATCAAAATTTTATAAATTCAATTTTTAGATTGGATTGCTTGGTTGAATTCGTGATGGAAAATCATGAATTTTAATATGTATATCTCAATTTTTAGTTGGATAAATATTGGGTATTCTCGAGTTGATCGGTTGGGCTATTTTGGGCGATTTCCATCGATCAACGACGAACTGGCCGACGTGATTGGGTCTGAAGATCGAGGGGAAGACGAGGATCATCAGAGAAATACTCCGGTGATTTATCAAGGGTCGTGATGGCTAGAAGGTGTCGAAGTAGGGTTTTACACCCTGAGTTTGTCGTCAGTGTTTAAAAGGGATTTGCGGCGACGAGACGTGATCGAAGGCGATCGCGAGGCCTGCGGTAGGAGCTGGAGGTCGAGGCGGAGCTACGGTGGGAATGGCGAGGTGTCTCGAGGCATAGATCATCGGAGGTGGTCGAATCTCTAGTGATGTAGTTTCCAGGCTGTGTGTTTTTGGGTCGCATTTGATTCTCGATCGAATCGAGATAGCTGGGTGATTGCGTGGTGTTGCCGAGGTCGATGTCGACTTGTCGGAGGCTGGAATGTGGTTCGTCGGCGATCAGAGACGTTGTACATGTGAACGTGCACGTTTTCGTGCATGTGGGAAGTTGGTTTGGAGAAGAAGAGTGGGTGCTCGGGTTTAAGCTCGGGTAGGCTTGAATTTTTCTCGAAGCAGGAAGAAGCTCGGTGTTTTTGTTTGAAATCTTCGGGTTTCATGTAGTTTTGCTTGGGTTTTTCTTTGGTAACTGATTTCCAGATTTTGGTTTGAAGCTTGAGTAAGTTTTAAATCAAGTTAAAGTGTTTGGATGGATTTCATAATAAATGTTGTAACCTGATATGAAGTTGTATAGAAACAAAATTCTTTAAACAAATTTAGAGATTTAAAAAGTATTAGATTTCCAAGCAATATGATTTAAACATGTTTAAACGAATCTTTCCAAGATTTAAATGTTAAAGTAAATGTTTAAAGTTTGTTTAACTTGATTTTGTTAAGTTAAAATTTTAAGTTATTTTAAATCTTAAATTAAATGATTTAATGAGTAAGTTAAGTTTTAATGTTAAATGTTTTAAATATGATTTATGATAATTAAGTCATTAATAAGGATAATGTTTTATCTTAAAGATAATTAAGATTTAATGATTTAAGATTAATAAATTAATAATTAATGACTAATTAGTTAAGTAGTTAAAAATAATTAAAAGATTAATTAATAATTAAAGGATAATTAATCTATAATTAAGGTTTGATTACTTAATGTAATTAAAGAATAATTAATCAAGGATGATTAATTAAGGTAGATAATTAAGAGATGATTAATTAATTAATTTGTAATTAATTAAATGATAAGTAAGCTAGATTAAAGGTAATCCAAGTGATTAATTTAGAAATTAATTTAATTAGAGATAAATTAAATTAATTAAGAATGGATCAAATTTGTTTATGGATGATTTAATGATATTGGATGATAAATGATATTGGATGATAAATGATATTGGATGATTTGAATGAGATATCTCTGATATGTGATATGTGTTGTTTTATGATATATGGTTGAATTAGATAATATGGATTATCTATCTGTATTGATATGAATCATCTATTTGAAATGTTCTGAATAACTAAATTGTTTAAATCCTTTAAAACAACTTGGACATTTAAAACGGCGTTTTGAATCAACCTTGTCTGATAACTTATGTACTGTGATATGAGATGTGAGGTTGTACTGTGATATTTGGATTAACTATCAATAGTGAATTGCCGTGTAAAGTGTGACATCTTGTATTTAAATTTGAATTGTAAAAAGGGTTTAGTTTTGAAGTGACATTGAATTCGAAGGGACCTGGATCGGGTATCAGCAATACCCGAACCCACTTTGATTAGTAATCTAAGTTTTTATATTTGGATATGTAAAACTAAACAGGCTGGAATGGAATGAATTGAGTATCATGGACATTTAACCTGAAACTGTTGTGTGATAAATGTTTGACTATAAGAACTCGTAAAGGTACGAGTTACCCTGTTGTTCACATGTGTTATAGCTTGGTATTTCATGTTAGATGATTTTACACACGCTGGTTTCCAGCCTGACCTGGGTGTTACTTTGATGTAATACTCGGGTCAGACCGAGTATTACAGATTTCAAGTAAGGACGTTCTGAAGCTCAGGAGGCGAGCTGGATGCTAGGAACCTATGGAGTGTATTCCGTTGTGATACATTGTTATTTAATTGGGACATGTTGTTTTACTATCCGGTGATTGTGAATGTTGTAACTCTGATGTATTAAAATGTAATTGACTGATATAGTATTTCTTTGTGTAAAGAATATTATTTGATATTATATTTTATCCGCTGCGAATGTGAGAATCTGTGTTTTGGTGTTTCTGTTTCTTCTTCTTCTATCTCTTTCTTCTTTTCCCTAACTATCTAGAATTTTCGGGATCGAAAATTCCGGGTCGTTACACCTTGGACCTTGTGATCGATACGAAGGTGCTTCTACCGATCGACACGAAACGAAGGGTTTAGGGTCGATACGAACTGACCTTTGAGCGATAGATACGAAACGCTGTTTCCCACGATCGATACGAATCGTGCTCCTAGTGATCGATCCAAGTTTCGAACTTTGATGGATGTGAAATCTTCGCATAATCGAACATTCGACCCTGACGAGCTTCCGCCTTTCATAACTGGACTTAACTATTAAATTGCATATTTGACTGTCCTTTGAAGCTCGTCGATGGAACTGTAACTTGACAAACCTGACGAACTTTAACTTGGACCATTCGCTGAAGTCTGGATGGCATGGTCATGACGGTTGGCGATGACGGTCACTCCGGTTGAATCTCGAAGTCTCGTCGTTCTGACACTTTTCCAAATTCCGTAGAATTTCTTAAGTATTATATAGCACTACACTTCACAATGCATCCACACACTTCACATTGGGGAACACATGGGCTGTTTATCATCTAATGATGGTTTTTACCGAGTTGATTAGTTATGGAACCCGGGAGTTCTCAATAGCAGGAAAATCAAAGTTCATCTTCTCCGATAATAGAGATGCCGGCCATTGCAGCCGAAGTAATAGGCCCAGCTCCGAACGAGCTGCCAGGAGCAACTTTTATCGCGAATCCCCAAGATTCTATGCCATCCAATATCTCTGAAGATATGTTGGGGCGAATATGTCTAAGACACGGTCTACCATTAGACGACGTTCTACTTCCTGGGCCAAATGACAGGCCACACGCTCCCCTAGAAGGATTCATAGCCTTTAATCGACATTTGTGCACAGCGCGGGAACACTTCCTCCATTCAAGCAGTATATTCGAGAATTAGTAACTTTCTTTAGAATCGCTCCATCGCAATTACATCCAAATGGATATGCACTGCTGAACAGCCTATTCATTGTTTTCATGGAACATCTCTTTCGGCCCGCAACTCCGGAAGAAGTCAGATACTTGTTTAATGTCAAGAGTCGGGGAGACAATCCTTCATTCACGTTTCTAGAGGCAGTCAGGAATTGCCAAGTGGTGTCGGGATCCTAGACCAGGCTCAGCTACTTTAAGATAGAGTGGTTCTACGTCCGATGTCCTCCAGGGTTTGCTAGTCGATGGTTAGTCAGACGTAAGTGCTGCAACTTTTCCCAGTAGCTAACGAGATAGTCATAACTAACATTGAAAATAATATCTTCTTTCCTTTAAACCGCAATTCCACGTCCCGAAGGTGCTCACTTTAAAGAAATAGTATGGATTCTTCAGGAAGTGCCGGGCGAGATGAGAGAAATTGACTCGGTGCTTACCGATAGGAACTTGAAAATTGTTGGGCTAATCGATCCAAACCAGAGCATAAGACTTGAGGGACCGCTTAGGGCAGCCCCGACGAGACGGGCTAAACATAGTGCGCTCGGGATCGTAATAGATGAGGAGGGTGATGAAGAAAATACACCCATTGACAATGAACCCGTTGTCGGGCCTCCCAATAGTTTTCAGGATTTAGAGGGAAGGAGAAAAGGCAAGGCAGTAGCACATAAGCATCATAAGTCTTCAAGATGGAAATCCGTAGTCGTGTCCCTACCAGCCTCCGGTGTTAGAATTTCGGAGGCTCCTCCCTCACAAATAGAGAATCCTTTCGAAGGGCTCGCCGACATTCCAATTCTGGACTATGTGTCGCTCCAACACGACACCAGATTGGAAGGGCTTCAAAGTGTCTTAGATTTAAGCGAGCCACTTTCTACAATAGTGGCCGACATATCCGGTTGGTCGGGGGGTTTAACACATGCATACATACACTTCACGGCCTACGCTCTGCACGCCAGTCATCCAGTTCATACTATGAGTCCCGTAGGAGGGAAGCTGATAGAGACCACAATCGCGATTATTCTAGTCAAGAACGTTATGAGAGGGAGAGGGATAGAGATAGAGAATACAGATATCGCTCCCAATCACGCTCCCCGCCTCCTCGAGCTCCAACACCACCCTCCGGTCATGGGAAACAATCCTTAGAGCCTCCATGCCAAAAATCGTCTTCTCAAGCTCCCATGTCTAATTCACAGCGCCATAGAACCAAGGATGAAACTCCCACTATCATTGAACAAGTGGTCACTGAGCCCACTGGAGAAGGAGCAATCAGAATCGCCCAGTTGAAAAAAGACTTCCCAAACATCTGTTTTGACGGCTTCATCTTCCCTCCGCATTTAAAGAGAATCCCAGTTGAGGCGGAACAAACTATGCATGATTATATCCATGATGTTTACAACCAATATATGGAGTGGATGAAGACTGCGGATAAAGCATCAGCGGTGGCCTTTGAGTGGGCAAAAGTAGTCGAAAAATAAGAAGCTGACCTCACTCAGAAGGATCACATAATACAAGTGCTTAACGATGAGGCTGAATCTTCCAGGAAGTCGGAAATAGAGGCCACTAAGAAAGCCGATGAGGCAAATCAATCCATGGAAAGGATGCGACAGATGCATTTCGCTTTAGTTGAGAAGATGGGCCACCGAAACATCACTATTACAACTGAAAGGGATGCCGCGCTAAAGGAACTTAATGAGCTTAAAGCCAAACTCACCGAAATCGTCAAAGAAAAAGATGATGCAAACAAAGCAGCCCAGGAGGCATGTGAACAAGCTGTGGCGCTTTGGGGTGAAAGGGACACGGCAATACTTAAAATTCAGGAGGCTGAGGCCAGGGTTGAGGATAAAGTTAAGATGGCAAAGGCCAGGTTAGAGGCTGATATTGAAGATCTTTTGATCACATACAACGCCAACATTTTGAAGCACCAAAACTTAACCTGGCTCGATAACTATCCATCACACTTATACAGTGCCTGGGGCCGCTTGGTGGATGACGAGAAGGCAAGACACCAAGTTGAAGCAATTAATGAATTCGAACTGGAGAACCGTGTGCTGAGTGAAGATGAAAGAAAAGTTCTCCATGATATTACGATCACATACGAAAAGGAGAAACTTGGCACTCAGCCTTCGGAAGCTGGAGAGGGTTCTGGTATTGAGCACCACGATGCGGGTTCTGAAATTCTTGTGCCAACTCAGCATGAATCTACATCTGTAGTTGATCCTCAGTTCGTTCCCGCTTATAATCCTGATCAACCGCGATTATCTCCGGTTCACAAGAACATCATGGAAGCTGTTCCAGTTCCGCCTGCAAGTCATTCTGAGGAAGGTATTCTGAACATCTCTTGTGCTCATTCGGTGTGGGAAGCGTTACTTGAAGCAATCGCTAATAAATTTTTCTTTGTCTCTATTCAGTGATAGGGGCTACATATGCTATGCCTCCTGCAACCCAAGAGTCACATCACAAGCAGGAGGCTATCATAATGGAAGCGACCATGACAATGGCTACTGCACCTACGGATGGGGTACAAGGGAGCACACTTACTTTCGATGAATAGATGATGGAGGAACTTCTCGGTCATCATAGTGACCCCCTTTGTTGATCTGCCGTTTGTCATGAGTGGGGGTGCACCTATGACTAGTTCTTCGGGCCCAACGCTAGCATTCTCGGCGAGGCTCAAACAATTCGTGAGGAGGAGATAATAGCCGAAATTAACACCGAGATGGAAGCAGTTGCGCAAGCCAGTAGCTTTGGAGGTGGAATGGCGGGTCCTGGCCCAGCTCCTTTGCGGATGATCTCCCCGGGAGGAACGGTCGTTGATACAAGTGTGCCTCCTCCGCCTGCTAACATTGATCCTATCCATCTGACTCCCCCTTCAGGAAGCATTCCTATTCACGTGAGTTCGGAGGAGGAAGTTAACATAATGCCCCAACTGGAGATCAACCGCCAAAAGGCAAGGGTTCTAAGAGGAAACCAAGCGGCGAATTCAGCGGGACAATGCCGAAGAAGAAGCCGAGAAAAAAGAAAGAATAGATATGTCTTTTCGGCTCATTTTTGGTAGATAGATAGGAATCTACTTTTGCTTTATTTTTGTAGGCCGTGTATAGATGTGGGTTCGGCTCCCGCTAGTAGGATTTTTGGTATAACTTTGTACTTGTCTTTTTCTTTCAAAGAATGGTTGAAATAAAATTTCATTTTGTCTCTAGCTCAGTTTGCGCTCATTTGTTAAAGTGCCTCAGCGCTCGAACTTCCATTCAATACACTAGTGGAGTTTTAGTCTTTAAATCGGACCCAAGATTAGTTGCTAAGTTCCAAAGCTATGGCTTCGGGTCACGATCGAGCATTAAGTCGAATCTCGATATTGCATTGTTTCAATTAGTGGCTAGTACTTAAGTTCTGCCCCCAGTTCCGGAGATAAGTTGAAAAGATTGGTTAACAATCGTTATTTGCCTTTAATACATCGAACTTAATTTCGCTGAAGCAGGACTGAAACAAGACAAGTTCAGGTGGTCAAATCACACTGCTCATCTATTAGTGATCGCATCCATGCTCTAGGGATTGTACTTGTAGATCGGCGATCGATTATGGCCGCTTGAGATGTAGAGATACGTCCACGCTCTGGGGACTTAAGTTATTTTATGGGCGGTCAGTCACGCCCATTTGATATTTAGAACTTTGTCCGCACTCTGGGGACTTAGACTGATTCGTGGGTGGTCAGTCACACCTGGCTCACGTTTATACTCCAATCCGCACTCTGGGGATTTAGAGTTAGTCGATGTTTATACTCCAATTCACACTCTAGGAATCCGAAGTTGTTTAATGTTCATACTCTGATTCGCACTCTGGGAATCCGGAGTTAGTTGATGGGTGGTCAATTACACCCATTTGGTATTTATGTTTATACTCCAGCTCCCACTCCGGGAATTTGGAGTTGGCCGACAGATGGTCAGTCACATCTGTTTAGGTTTTAGGATTTCGTTCGCACTCCGGGAATGACGGATCTATTAGGATTGTGGATGGTCGACTCACATCTACCCTGAGTTAACAAGTGAGATTGTTAGATGGACGGGTCCATCCTCCTCGAACTTGGTTTGAATACGGGCGAAGTCATTAGGTGGACAGATCCACCCTCTTCAAAACCGCATTTATAATTTTATACTCCAGTTCGCACTCTGGGAATCTGGAGTTAGTTAGAGGATTGTCGTGTATCAATCCTTTTTTGGCTTCAGTGTGATGGCTTGTCCCCGAGCTCGGGTTTCACTTAATGAGTGACCGGTCGTATCACAGTCACTCCCTATTTGAATAAATCCCACCGTATGGTGGAACTTAGCTCTCCGTTCATAGTGATGGTCATATGACGCATTTCAAATAAATCACAGCTCTGGGTCGAAGAGATTGCATTTTATTGCTGAAATAAGAAAATACGGCAAAGTCAGTTTCCTTATTACAAATTCGAATTTCGAAATGCATAAAAAATTGCAAATGAAAAGTAAACTGAATAAGTAAACAGAGCCTGTTATGTGTATAGCGACGTAGACTTTCGCTGTTCCAGGCTCTCGGCAGAATGAGTCCGTCAACGGTCGATAATTTGAATGTGCCATCTCCGAGCTTTCGTTCAATGACATATGGCCCCTCCCACATTGGTTTCATATGTGAAGGAATCGGGTAAATTCTTTTGAGGACGAGATCGCTGAGTTCAAAGGTTCGGGGTCGGACCTTGTCATTGTATAACCGGGCGACTCGACTTCGGTATACGGCTGCCCTCAAATTAGCCTCTTCACGCTTCTCATCCAATAAATCCAGAGATTCGGCAAGTAATATAGCATTGTCTTTGGATCATAATATGTCACATGATGAGAAGGCACTTCCATCTCGATTGGAATAATGCCTTCTGAACCGTAGGAAAGAGAGAATGGAGTGTGGTCGGTTGCATATTTGTGGGTTGTCCGATAAGCCCATAGGGCCATAGGAAGTTCATTGACCCATTTTCCCCTGGCCTTTTCCAGTCGTTTCTTCAGAATAGACTTTATAACTTTATTAATAGCTTCAACCTATCCATTCGCTTGAGGGTGCGCAACTGCGGAGAATTCTTCTAGATGTGGAATCGTTAATAGAAGTTCTTAAATTCAACACTATAGAATTGGGTTCCGTTGTCGGTGATGATGGTATGTGGGAGACCAAATCGACAGATAATGTTGCGTACAACAAAGTTGATCACTTTTTTCGTTGTAATGGTAGCAAGGGGTTTAGCTTCCACCCATTTGGTAAATTAATCAACCGCAACGATGGCGTACTTCGCACCACCCTTGGCTAGAGGTAGAGAACCAATAATATCAATCCCCCATACTACAAACGGTCATGGACTGACCATCTGAGTTCTTTCGGTAGGTGGGGCTCTAGGAATTCGAGCATGTTTTTGACATTTGTCACATTTTTTGGCGTAATCCGATGCATCGCGATTTACGGTCGGCCAATAGTATCTGTATCAGAGCACTTTCTTGGCAAGAGCTTGCCCCCCGGTGTGATCTCCACATTCTCCTTCGTGCACATCATGCAATACTCGTTTGATTTCATCGTGAGTAATACACCGGAGTAAAAGAACAGAGTACCCTCTTCTATACATGACTCCATTCTGAATAGTGAACCGCGAAGCTTTTCGAAGAACCTGTCTCTTTTCACTCCTTCGCTCCGGCAAGGTCCCATGCTCGAGATAGTTTATGAACGGAGTCATCCATGACTCCTTATCGGGAATGACCTCAAATACCCAATCTGTTTCCATCTGATCGATGCTCGGGGAAGATAATGTTTCCACGAGAATGATTCCCATTTGATGTGCCTCACCTGTACTAGCTAATTTTGCTAATGAATCGGCTTTTTGATTGCGCTCTCGGGGTATGCAATAAACGACATAATAATTGAACTGATTCAATATCTCTTGGACCCGAGCTAGGTAAGTTGCCAGCCTTCTGTCTTTGGCCTGGTACTCCCCCTAACTTAACACATGACCAATTGCTAATCACAATAAATCTCTACAGCAATGATTCTTAAATCTCTGGCAAGCCTCAATCCGACAAGTAGGGCTTCATATTCGGCTTCGTTGTTGGTCGCACGGAAATTGAACTTCAAAGCATAGCATATAGATTGGCCTTCAGGAGTTTCCAATACAACTCTGATGCCTGAGCAATGGTCATTTGATGCACCATCAGTATGCAACTTCTAGATATACTTGAAAGATTCACTGGTTTTGGGCAAGTCCTCCGGGATAGTGAATTCAGTGATGAAGTCTGCTAGGACCTGTCCTTGGATAGCTCGCCTTGGGGTGTAAGTAACATCAAACTGACTTAGCTCGATATTCCACTTAAGTAACCTACCAAACGTCTCAGGCCGCGTAAGGACCTGTCCTAATGGCTAGTCGGTGTAAACAGTGATAGGATGAGCCTGGAAATACAGACGGAGCTTCCTTGAGGCAATGATAAAACAATAAGCCAACTTCTCCAGCTTCGGATAATTTCTCTCTGCTCCCGATAGTCTTTTACTAATGTAATAAACCGGCCATTGTATCTGGTCTTCCTCCCGAATTAGGGCAGCACTGATTGCGTTTTCTGACACCGCCAAGTAGATGTAAAATATCTCATGATCAATGGGCTTCGATAGAATAGGTGGTGTGGAGAGGTGTTGAATTAGTGCTTGGAATGCATCCTCACATTCCCTAGTCCATTCAAAGTTTCATTTCCCTTTTCTGATCAGGTCGAAGAAGGGAATGCATTTGTCCGTGGATTTTGAAATGAACCTGCTCAGTGCTGCTACTTTCCAGTTGAGGCTCTGGACTTGCTTTATAGTTCTTGGAGTCTCAAGATTTCTGATTGCCCAGATCTTTTCGAGATTAGCTTCGATCCCTCGAGCATTGACGATAAACCCAAGGAATTTTCCGGATGCGACCCCAAAGTGAAATTTCAACGGGTTAAGTTTCATTCTATATTCTCGGAGGATGTTGAACATCGATTCCAGGTCTCTGATATGATAAGTGGAGAATCGCAACTTCACGAGCATATCATCCACATATACCTCCATGGTTTTTTCGATCTGGTTAGCGAACATTCGATTAACTAACCGTTGGTAAGTTGCTTCGGCGTTTTTGAGTCCGAATGGCATGACTTTATAGCAGTAAAGTCCCAGATTGGTTACAAAGCTGGTATGCTCCTGGTTAGGCAAGTGCATAGGTATTTGATTGTAGCCATAGTACGCATCCATGAAGGATAAGAGCTCATGTCCAACTGTTGAGTCTACGAGCTGATCGATTCGGGGGAGTGGAAAACTGTCTTTAGGGCAAGCCTTATTCAAGTCTAAGTAATCAATGCACATTCTCCATTTCCTATTAGGCTTTTGGACGAGTACAGGATTGGACACCCATTTCGGGTATAATGCATCTCGAATAAACCCGTTCGATTTGAGCTTATCTACCTCTTCCGTAAGGGCGGCAGATCTCTCTGCATCCATACCGCGCCTTTTCTGCTTGACCGGGACATACCGTGGGTCAATATTCAATGTGTGGCTCGTGATGTCCGGGGAAATTCCACACATGTCAGAATGTGTCCAAGCAAACACGTCGAGATTTTCCCGGAGAAATTCAACAAATTCCTCTTGCATTTGTTGGCTTTGCTGAGATCCAATCTTTATCATTTTAGAATCGTCATTATCGTCGATCGGAACATCGATCGTCAGCTTGGCCGGGGAAGCTTGACTATCTCTACTTTCATCTTCACTTTCGGTATCTCTCGGGTCAAGATCCATTGGGAATTGGTTGGGGTGCCCGGGCCTAGGCCCAGGCATTAGTTGTCAATTTTCAGCAAAGCGGACGCGGAGATTCCACTACGCCTTTTTCTTTTCGCTGCGCCTCTCGCAGCTCAACAACATAACAGGCTCATTCAGCAGCCTGGTTTCCCTGAATGCTCCAACTCCATTGTCAGTAGCGAATTTTAAGGTCAGACACCAAGGGGCAATGGCAGCCCTAAACTCGGCTAGGGCCGGTCGGCGCAAATAAGCATTGTATGGCGAATTTATGTCCAATACAACAAATTGTAATATCCGGACTCTCCGTCGTTCTCCGATTCCCAACTCCACTGGCAGCTCCACCACTCCAGTGGGTATAGTACCACTCCCATTGAAGCCATGAATGCAAGATTGACAAGGCTTCAAATCCTTTGTTTCCATTTTCATTTGATAATAGGCTTGCTTGAACAGTATGTTCACTGAACTTCCACTGTCTACTATGATCCTCTTCATCCAAGCAGGACCTACCTGAGATGATATGACAAGTGGATCATTGGGGCTTCGACCCCGTCGGCATCTCTATCTCGAAATACGATTTCGTCAGTCTCGTTTTTTGTTGCTTGGCCGGAGCCCCATCTTCCAAACTACTACAACATTCGAAGCTCGCATGCCTAATAGAGCTGGCATACGACTCCATTTCCCTCCAGCTCCGATCTGCTGGATGTAGACCACCACTAACAGTATTTATCACCAACCTCTCGCCAGTACGAGTGGGTTCCTCCTGTCTCGTCTGATTTGGCATATGGTTCTGATTCGATGGGCCCGCACCTCTGGACTGCGGCGCCCGCACAAACTGCTCCAACTTTCTTTCATGTATCAACTTCTCAATGATATCCTACAGATGATGGCACTCGTTCGTGTTATGTCCATAGCTATCGTGGAACCTACAAAACTTCCCCGTTTGAATCTTCTTTTCCGATGATTGTTTCAGAGCAGGTTTCTTATACTGGATAGTATTTAAGGTCTACAAGTACACATTCTCTAACGACGTATTCAAAGGGGTATAATTATCAAACATAGGAGCCCTACGTTGCATCCCACGATTTTGATCTCGCTTCCTGTTTTGATTTCAATTTCCTTTCTGTTGATTCTTTTTGTTCTGTATATTCAATTGTACCTTTCCGGAACTCTCCCCGGTTTGTTTAACAACAACATTGCTCTGGATTCCTTCCACACTGGGTCCTGCGTCATCCTTCTTCCTAGACTGTTTCGCATCCTCCCTCCTCAAGAACTGGGCTGCCTTGGAATAGAAATGGTCTAATGACGCAGAAGGTTTTTCGGCCAACCAGTTGTCGAATTCAGAATCGGGATCGATCCCTTTAGTTAATGCCATCAGAATAGAGTTATCATTGGGGTTACTAATCTTAGCGCATGCAGCGTGAAACCTCTCCAAATAACGTCTAAGTGTCTCTCCAGGAGCTTGAGTGACGCTAGACAAGGTGTTCACATCTTTCACCTTGTGACATGCATATGGAACTGCTCAACAAACTTTATGGCCAACTGATCAAAACACGAGATAGACCGAGGTGGTAAATGGGTAAACCACATAGTTGCTATGCCCCCTATGGAAATCGAGAAACTTCGACACTTTACCGCATCATCAGCCCGTGCGACGTTCATTAACCATTCGTACTATAAGATATGCTGATTAGGATCAGAGCTCCCTTCATAAACGGGTAGAGTTGGCATCCTGAATCGCCGAGGTGGTTCAGCATAGAGTATATCATCGGTGAAAGGGGTATGACTCCCGGAGATTCCCCAGTCATCGTTAGTAAGGCCCTGACTTTCGCGGATCATTTCGGGATATCTAGCATCTGGACGTTCTGGGCATGCTGAGTCAAGGTGTGGTCGGGTTCCACAATGCGAGGAGGGGCCGGTCGTGGTCGATGGTCCATGTCTCGCCTCCTTGGTTGGAGTATGATTGTGTTGGCGGTGGGTCGGATCCGTTCGGTTCTGAGCATCAACTCCCAATTCAGTAGCAGTGGTAGCGCGATCGTCAGTAATATGGTAAGGAGTAGTACCTCCTCGAGAGGAGGGTCCAGTCTGATGGCTAGTTGACGGGCCAACCCTTGGTTACCCAAGACTCAAGGTGCGCTGCTGTCCAGTAGCTTGTGTATAGCTTCCGTCTAGCCGTGGGCGCGTGGATCTATGGTGGTAGTCAGAAGAGGCTGAACTCTCAGTGGATAAATAGGAAGCCTGATCCCTCCTAGATCTCCTTTGTCTTTGACGATTCAATTGATTAGTCAGTTCTGCGTTGGCACGCAGTTGCTGAGTAAGCTGTTGGCGGCTTTGAGTAAGCTCTTGCATTAGTAGTTGGAACTCTTCCCTGGTGATAGGGCCTTGCGGATCTGATGGTCCGACGGCATTTTGATCGGCAGGAGGTAGTTGCGTGGGGTTTTGTCAGTCCCGTCCTTCTAGATCTGCGGCATTTGAAGTAGTCCTAGTGTTGACCATGATGGATAGCGAAGCTCTTTCATAGACTTGGTGCAAAGTAGTCCTAGTGTTGACCATGATGGATAGCGAAGCTCTTTCCTAGACTTGGTGCAAATTTGAATAGGATGGAAGAACTTTAAACTTGAAATCTGGATCTTCTTCTTAGATTTACGCAATCCAATATCAATAGTAGATCCAATGAGCAGGAGAAAAACTAGGTTTTCTCAGTGAAAGCACCAAAGTGTTTGTACCAAAATTGGGTACAACACTCTTCTGATGTGTTTGAAGAGATAAAATGAAGAATATAAATGGAAAAAGAGGAAAATCTAACTAACACACCAATAATAAGCAAGAAAAACACACAGAAACACACAGATTTAGAGTGGTTAGGCGTATGGCCTACGTCCACTCTGAAATGATTGACTTTATTGATTTTTGCTTGCTGGTTACAATGAGTTACAACAGTAAAATTCGAGTACAATGGTGATTTCGGCAGAGTCTGGACGTAGAGGAGCCAAAAGTCCTTTTTTAGTAGGTCTTGGGCTGCTATCTATAGGCGTAGGCTGCAAATATCCCGCTCAGATCTCAGAAGACCTCTTCTCTCACGTGGGTGGGCCCACGCAATCGATCCCTGGCTATTTGGAGTCGATCCGTGATCGATACAAACGCAATTCGTATCGATCAGGATTTAGTCCAATCGAGTCGGGATCGATCATCGACATTCCTGCGGATGTATGCAAACTCCTGTGAAAAATTGGTGGCATTTGGACTTGTAGATTTTGAGTTATGATCGATGCAAGTTAGGATTTATTGAAGGCTGCTAAAATCACATCGCTTCTGTTAGAATTGATTTGTTTGCATCGATCAGTTCGCATCGCTCCCAGGCACGTGCCTGCTAGGTGACGTGGCGCTAACTATTAGGATCGATCCACTTTTCATGCCGAGTGACCGAGTCTTCCACTTCTACGTGCTCTGTTCGTATTGACTTGATGGATTCATTTGTATCGATGCATTCATCCCTATTTCGCATCGATGCATGAGGTTGCTTCGTATCGATGACTTGGGAGCTATTTCACATTGATCACATGAAGATACTTCGTGTCGATGGTGTTTGGCTTGTTTCGTATCGATAGAAGATATTACTACGTATCGATCGTTGGATGGCCTAGTCGTATTGATTGTTGATCGATCGATACGAACTACACAATTGGCATCGATGCGAATCGACGTTGATCGATCGATACGAACCCGTGTAAACGTGGGGATACGAAATAGAACCAGGAAAAATGGATACGAAGTAGAGTAGGCGTGGTGGATACGAAAGGGATCAACGCGAAACAGATGGATACAAAATGAACCGATGGATATGAAAAGAACGTTGCCCCGGATGGATTCGAACGAAACTAATGCGAAGGAGATGGACTGATGGATACGAATGAGTTGATTTTCTTGGCTTGCATCGATCATATCTTGAGCATATGAACTCGGATTGACTTGAAATTTGTAACGTTGGCTTTCATAGCTTTGATTACCGTGTCATGTTAATTGTAGCTCGATCCGGACTCGGGAAAAATTTACCAGTATCCATAGCGAACCTGTGTATAACTGTTTTCCGGGATGAACTGTCTTTGATTTCCAGTCAATCTCTCGGTGTCACAGCCTTGCCAAAAGGCGGGATAACACACACACACATACACATATCTCAAGCCAGTAAGTTGAAACTGCGCCTCAGCAAAATAGAGGAAGGACGAAGATTTTTAATCGGAAGATAGGTAAGGAACAAACATGAGTTCAAAAGGTGGTATGAACGAAAACTAAGAACCAAATACGGAGGTATAAACAGTCTGCATATAAATGCAAGTCCAGTGGAAGATAGTAGAAAAAAATAGACAAGTAATAAGTGAAAGTTCAAATAACAGTGCATATTTTTTAATCATCGGGAGAAATCAAATTACAAAATAGTGGTTTCAAATACAAACAAAAAGAAGATACAAAGTAATAGGTAGAACTCAGAGTGGTGGAAGTACAAATTATACATAAAGTTTAGAAGATGGAAACAAAGATGAAGATGTAGCGAAGGGAGTGGTGGTCCGTGTAGCGGTGTACTTTGAATTAGGAAGACGGATGGTGAGTTGAGTAGAACATCAATCTTTCATCTTATCTTCCGTCTGTCTCTTTGCATGCTTTGTACCAATGTAGTCAACGCTTTCCACTGCATCTTGGTAATCCTGGGACCAATTATAGAGATGGGAGATTAATTTTTCTATATGTACGTTTAAAGATGTAATAGTCATGTTGTCTGTTAGCTTCCTTTTTCCTACTTCTTATCTCCATCCTGTGTGTGCAGAAATCTTAATTAGACAAATCAATTGTTTACCACGTTTGCTATGTTATTGTAGTATGGTTTAGAACACCCGATTGATGATTTTTTTTCCCTTTTGTGTTGCATCAATGCCATTGGCTGGAGTAGTTACATCGGAAGCTTCGTCGAGCATAATACTTTCCTCAGTTTGTGCTGCAGACTATGACAGTGTAATTGATTTAGAGGGAACAGGCATAGCACTAACTTTTGTTGAAGTTTATGGGTTTCAATTACAAAGTATTGGCTACAAATGCAATACTTACCTCAGTTTTTATATTGCTATAGCCTTTATCCCTAGTCTTTTTGACTATTTTTCTAGTAGTTAGATAAGTATCTCTGTTATTCATTTCGTAGTTAGTAAGAACTAAAATTCACAATTCCACCTATTATTGTTAAGATCTACATGCCTAAAGTAATATACATGCACTTTAGGTGTAGATAGTTTCTTTTAAAAAAAATTACATATCATTAACTAAGTATTTATGATTTGTATATAGCATAGTAGATTAAAATCTAATTTGTATCATGCGGAAATGAGTATTAACAGAGAAAAGGTATGTAAATATACTATATATGACTTAAACTTATGCTATACACTTCTGCATCAGTTTTTGTACGTTCTATTTGTTAGAGGCCCTTTATAGTGAATGAGATATTGTCCCACATCGCTAAAAATAAGTTAATGTTCATGCTTATATTCTACTTTCCTCAAACCCATATTGGCCCTTAGGGTCAGGTAATTTTGCAGCGTTTTCGTTTTGCTTCGGTTTGATTTTCTGCAGTGTTTTGTTACTTTAGGTGCTACAACTTTTTTGAAATGCTGCAGTGTATTAACATTTTTTCTGCATTTTACGACTACTGCAACAGTTTTAAAATAATTATAAAAGCCATGAACAATATATTCAAAAACAAACTGCTCAATTTATAAAACACTAATAGATATAATCTGATATTATTAGAAGTTATAAAGATAAAACATAATCAAAACTGTAGTAATTTCTTACACCATAAAATTTTATCATATACCATTTCATATGTTCTAAACACAAGTGTTAGCGATATAAAATCTTACAAAAAGGGCTTGTTAAAAGAGAAAATATAAATCGTAGAAAATCCAAGCTCATCTCCTTCAAAAGTCAAATAAGCCTATAAGAGAAAAAATGCAATTAGAGATTAGCGGTAGAAGAGAACAAATATGAATTTATTATGTAAAAGCCAAAAGGAAAGTGAGATATAGACGGTGATTCATTATGTAAAAGTCAATTTCTTCTACATGGAACAATGGTAACTTAACAAGAACAAGTGTATGTGTGTGTGTATCATCATTGTTAGAAGCCGAAACATGAAACAGTATCATGTTCACCAAAAGAGCATGACTATTATAAAGTGATTCACGATCCGTAAGCAACATAATATGGTAAGTAAATTATTGACTTACACGATATATAAGAATTAAGATGATGAATATTCAATAATATTCGTTTAATGTATGTAAGTGGAAAGGACCAAATGCCTCACTAATAGCATGAAAAACTTATTTATACGAAACAGAACAGTGGATTGGTAAACATGTATGTTCGTGAAATCCCACCCAATCCGTGGCTCTATACACATCAATAAACTATGTATCAACTTAGCCTGATACAGTACATACATGGACACATATATTCATAGCTAATACTGAAATAACCCTGGATGGCGATTTCTGTTATACTAAAAAGTTGGAGTTAACAGCCATCCAAATTTGTCCTAAAAAATGAATGTATCCTATACATAATGTTTTAAAATGAACAAAAACATAACACATCGTCGTTAAAACAAACAACGTCTATTTTCTTCTTATGCTTTTTATATTAAAAGAACGTGTTTTGCAAACTTTATAGATTGTATTATGAATGCAAAGCGCTGAATCTCATTAGAATTCAGAAGTAACATAGTCATAACTGAAAAACTAATGCATTACATCACATGATTGGCGATTTATATTGTTTTGAAACTTAAAAAGGAATTTTATCAAACATCTAGCCAAAAATGCATTGCACAATGAAGCGAACATTACCTAGTTTCATATTTTGCCCAATATGTCATATGCAGTATCTAAACTTCAACCAAGCACCTACATGCAATGTACAGATGAGTTGGAAATCAAATTTGTACAGGGTACAATACATGAAATCAGAAATTAGGAAACTGAAAACACAACAGCCTAAGCAAAGTATATTTAGCACTAAGACAAATACGAATAACAAACAAACCAACTACTGGACAAAAATTGAAACAGAAATAAATTATTTACATATGGACAGACAATTCCCAGCTAAAACGTGGAAGAATTAACAAACGTTTGTTTTCGTCCCTAACATTCAAACCTGAAACACTTGTAGACTCAAACTTAATTTTGTTATAACTTAGACCATTACCAAAACACTTATAGACTCAAACTGAATTTCAATTGTACTACGAGGATGTTTAGGTCAATATTTATGTTATAACTTATAACACAAATTCAAGTATCTCCTTACGTTTATCTGAGTCGATATTTAAAATTTGTTATCCATTACTTTTGAAATAAATTTATAAATAACACAAGTTTTTATAAATTACTTCCATTTTTTCTTCTATCTTTTTTATAAATTACTAAACTTGCTAATTATTGTATTTCTAGTAAATTTCTTTTCATAATTCATTTTTTTTCTTTGAAATATCAAATCTGTTTCAAAACTCATGTTTTTATCCAAAATTTAAACTTGTTTTGATGGGTCTAACTTAGAAACTTGATAAAAGCACTTTCCAAAGTAACTTCTAACATGTTTCCTCAATGGTCGGAGCATGTTCACCAAAACATAAAGGTAAGAACATGTCAAGTTTAAAAGATACCAGACAGTGACAAATATTAGCTAGCATCGACAGCTATGAATATATTCCTCCAATAAAAATAATGATACCACTGATAGCAGATTAAGGGACACATGACGCTGGCCCTATTGCATTCCTATGCTATTAACAGTCTATACATTATATCCACTGTCTACTAAAATGAGGCCAAAGAGACTTTTCTGTAGGTTTATCAGCTATGTCACACCATCCTGTAATATAATTCAATATTTACCGATTATTCTATAATTTACGATTAAGATTGTATAAGAAACATCCATATGTTAAATCAATTGCATTATGTTGCTTTAGATTAGAAAATGATAAGTGAGAATTTTTAGTTCCATAAATAAAACTTGCTGCATATTTAGTTACATGATAGCTTTGAACATATTATGTTTGCTACGAGTCCAGCACTAAGAAAAACATTGATGAGCTGAATGCTCATTTATGTGTTGCATATCTGGCTTAAAGAGGGAATAACATTTTATAAATATCTTCTAGCTTATAGATATTAAGGATCTTGTAAAAAAATGTCTGGAGACCTTACTATGCTTAATATATTTTTTTCATAGCTTCTTAATTACAAAATTTTCTTGTCAAAATAACCAATCAGGCAAATAAAAAAGCGTAGCCACTAGCTTTACAGCTTGTAACACAAGGCTTCTGTTAACATGCTCTATTGATTCATTTGAAGTGAAGTTTTACCTCTCCCTTCCACTTTAGCATTTCATAGGTTCACACAACATGTTGAACGGAAAAAATACCAATGCAATTACTAAATGGAGTAGATTCATGCAAAAACTGACCATGAGTAGATGATGACAAAATAAAGATGTTGTATCTCTTGTTGGCTATTTCTGTGTAGATTTGATCCGCTACACCATTCAATGTTGTATCACGATACTCTTTGCTTATGTTGTGGTATCCTGTCATGCTTTGGTACCTACAGACATCATCTTGATAAACATCAACAAATTAAAGAAATCATGATATAAAATGAAAACTTAATAATAGGATCTTATCATACAGCTCATTATGTACTACCACTATAGTCTTCGTTAGAGAGGAATTTCTCTAACTCTTCAGCACCCCACTGGTCGTTGTCTTTATTATATACATGTTGTTATCTGATTTTTTGCAACCTCCAAACTCAATTTCCTAAACCAAAAATTGAGAGTAGAATATTGATGAATTTGTGGAAAGGAATAAAACAAAATGAAAAAAAATAGCATTTAAGCTGAGAATTTATCACAAAATAGATAAATGATGATGATGTATTCAATTTCTTATGTAATATATAGTGTGTGCCAAATAATAAACAATACGATCAGGCCACTCCAAACTGGCTTGCCTTGCAAAAATAAAATAAATAAATAAATAAACAATACGATTTTTCTATTTGGGTTTGACATGGTACACATTACAATTTTATTGAATATAGAGTATGAACATTATCGAAACATATTGGAATTAATAAAAGTATAGAACACGTTATAAATGATTGTTGTACAACAGTACGTATATAAACTGCTTTAAAGAAATATTATATACCTTTAGAAATGGTTGATCTGATTCGTCCGAGAAGAGATCCTGACTGAACTAGTGCTAAAGCTACAAACACCACAAATTAGTAAAATAATCAACAAATGATTATGTTTATTTCAATGTATATTTTTTTAATTAATCATCAGTTCTTAATGCTCAACTGGACAAAACAAAGATCTCTTAAACCAGAAACTTGAGATCGACATTCCAAGATATGGCATGAAAAATAGAGTTCAAGACTGAAATATTAAACATCATTTTCAAAAAATTATTTGAATAAAATGTTTGAAATCAGAATCACCTTTCTAGCCTTATTTCCCATCTTTTTTTATTTCCAGCTGCATCTGAAACAAGCTGAACTGGCCCGCTCTCAATGACCTCATCCACAATCCCAAACTCTTTGGCCTTTTCTGGGGACATAAATAAATCTCTCTATACATTTTTCAATTCTTTAGATATCCTACCATGTATGATTATAGTTAATCGCATTCAAACCTCTCCCTAAATTATAGTATCTCCTTTGCACGAATTGCAATTTGTTGCTTCCCACTTGCTCCTGTATTTTCCAAAAAGTATTTCGCTTGCTCCTGTATTTCCCACTTGCTTTAAAGTATAACATGAAATTAATTATATAACATTATTTCAAATTATTTTGTTGGTGATATCGCTGGCAAATTGGTAGTAAATTTATGTTGATGAGTAGTCAGGAACAGGATAGTGGTGAAGGTTGCAAATCAGTGGTGAGATTTTGTTGATGTACGAGGGTATTTCAGAATTTTTATAGGACACCATGGAAATCATGTTTACTGAATTCTCTTTATTAATAATAGAGATAAATTTAGTTGAAATTTATAAAAGTTAGTTAACTTGGTTATTATTTTATAATTTATTATTATTATTATAAACTTATTTAATTTTATAAACCTAATTATTTTATAAATTTTAGTAAGTTTATTTAAATTTTATAAAACTTATTTAACTTCATTAATTTTTGTAAACTTACTAAATTGTTAATTATTTATAAAACTTAGTTATCTCAGTTATTAAACTTAGTTAAATTTTTTAACCTTATTTAATTTTTATAAAACTTATTTAACTTAGTTAATTGTTATAAATTTATTTAATTTTTATATAATTTATCCAACTTAGTTAATTTTTATAAATTTATTTAATTTTCTATAAAACTTAGTTAATGTATTTAATTTTATAAAACTCATTTAACTTGGTTTTTTTTAAAAACTTAATTAATTTTTAGAAATTTACTTCACTTTTATAAAACTTATTCAACCTAGTTAAATTTTATAAAACTTAATTTGCTAATTTTTATAAAAGGTAGTGGACTTAGTTAATTTTTATAAATTATTTACTTTATTATATATAAATTATCTGAACTTTGAACTACTTAAATAAATATGCATTATCAATGGATCATAGGAAGATAAGCTAAACTACCTCTTCCTTGACACGGTTGTAGTCTACTGGGTCTTTGCCCATCCCAACTTCTAGCACAAGTACTACTTTTGGTTCTATAGCTCCTAGCTGATGCATCACGTGATACATCTTTGGCTATGTTTATTTCATTTCCTGCCTTCATAGGTTGCTCTATAATGTATGCTTCGCATGTTTCAGTAGCTTCACATGTTTCTCTCATCAATGCATTCAGCTCTTGCCCACTGCAATAGTGCATCAGCTTTGGTCCTACTGATGTTTATTTCATGTCAAATTCCAACAATGCCACTACAGCAAGTGAAACTACTACTCCTTTCTCTTCCCTTTCACGTTGCATTTTGGTCAGCTTTCTACAGCCCATGTGTTTAAGAACAAGGCACTACACCCTACACCAATTTTCAGCCCATTTCAATCTCCAGCCACTCCCCATGTCAGCTCTATGCATCTGTATATCAGCCTAGTGAACCAGTGCACCATATAGCTCACCCAGTAACACAGTAAACTTCATGAGTACACAACCTCGGATATTTTTCTTCTAAAAGTTTGTTAATACCTTCATTATATTTGGGTCTCTCCAAGGTCCTTTATTGGATCTGATACAACTGCCTTCATTTTAACATTTCCACGATCCCCCAGGAAAATCAAGCAGTTGACCGCTGATCAAAAAATGAAACATCGATATATTTCTTCGGCTCTTTCATTTAATCTTCACCATCATAAGTCATAGACTCATATCCTTTCTTCACAAAATTAGCTAAAAATAGGTGAACTCTAGTAGACATGGATTTGAGAAATATAAGAGGAATATAACAACACGAAGATAACATTAACAAAAGTCTCTGTCAAATGGTTGCAAACCATCAGTCCCTTCGCCAACTCCTACAAATTTTATTGGAATACCTAATTCTTCTACTATGCTAACCTGTAATTAAATAATATATGGTTCAAAATTGATTATGAAAAATATGAAATCTTTACGCTTGATTTGAAATAGATAATATAATATAAGATTTGAATATATTATTAATTTTAAGCTAATGATTTTTGAGCTTATACTTATTCTACATTATGATATTAATAAATTATTAGATTTAAAGAAATGTTATTTTAAAGTTTGTTTAGGATGTTTGATATCAAATTTCTTATAGTATTGTTAAACTTTTGGAAAATCCTTGTATAATACTATGGGAATATATATATATATATATATATATATATATATATATCTTATATAAACAAGTTTGAATGTTTCATAAGCTTAATCTTTTAAGATATATTGGAATATTTTGTTTCCTCTTCAAAGACGAATACCAAAAACTTAAAGATTTTGTTTATAATCAAATTTGTTTCAAATATGAAATTGTTTCATAATTAGCTTGAAATTTTATAAGTCTTCCGAAATTAAGTATTTATACTTAACTTGAAATTATTTTTTTAGTGACTTGAATAGTTATAAAATTGTTATGAAATAATTGGATGAATATTACTTGCTGAATGGTTTCCTTTGTTGCAAATCATTGTTATAACTGTTTTGTTTACATATGATAATTATGTCGTATATTAGTGTTTATGCTTATTATTTAGATTAAGAATTCATGTTATATAGTTCTATGAAACTCATGCATGCTTTATATATCTTTTGTAAGCAACTAATATTCAGACTTAAGTTGAGATAGGTACATTTGAAGCTGTTTGAACGTATATGCGATTCGGCTTGCTTTTGCCCGCTTAATATGAGCGAACTCGCTCATATTAATAATAAGAAGGTACATATTTCGGATTACATACCGTATTTTTATATTTTTCCCTACGGGATGCCTCATCATTGAGATGAGATGTATATTTGTGTTATATATCTATATTGTAAATTTTTACGATCGAGCCGCGCAAAGGAGACACTGCCGAAATTTTACGTAAATTCGTGTGTTAGAAAAATTTTGAGACTTTAAAATTTTATAACTTGTGTGAATATGCCGTTATCGGAGTGGCATAGCAAAAGTGTGGTAAAGGTTTTGCAAAATAGATTTTAAAGTTTTGTAAGTTGATTATTTTGAGTAAAATATATCAAATGTTACATTCCTTACTTAACCCCTTTTCGAGGACGAAAAGTTTTGAGTGGGGGAGATTGTAACGACCCGTATTATTAACCATTTAAAAATATTTAATTATATATAAATTTTGAATAAAAGTGATTAGAAATAAAAATTTAATAATTTATTATGTAATTTATTGGATATGAACTTAGATAAAAAAAATTAAATAACAAATTTCAATAAGATAAAAGATGATAACTTATATTAGAACGTAAATTAAATGATATTAAATTATAAGTAATTGATAACAGAAATTGAAATGATCAATGTTAAGTAAATAAAGAATCGAATGAATGTTTATTTAAAAGTAAAAGCATAAGTTTATTTATATGAAATTCTATGTATTGAATGTGTTATAATCAATAGCTGAAATTGAATAATAAATGTTGTATTATTTAGATAAAAATAAAAATAACTGTTTGATAACAAATTCATTTGAAATCTAATATTGGAATTCAACGAAATTGGATTATTGAAATGCTTTAAATAAAGAAGTGTAGCATAGTGTAATCTACGTATTTAATGTAAAAACATTTGTGTATTGAATTAGAACGAACATTTTATTTATACAATGATATTTGAAATAATATATATAAGTATGTTTATTTGACTATTGTTATAATTTTATAAAGAATGGAAGTGGTTGTTTTATTATTTGAATTCATTTTTAAAAGCAAATTTTATAAGTTAAATAACTTATATTTCAAATATAGTGATTTATTTGATAATTATATTTAATATTGGAATTATTTAAATAATTAAATGTTGAATTTAATATGAATGAAAATGACTTCAATAGTTGATTTAAATTTTATTTAAACCAGAATGGAAATTGTTAACTTTTAAAATTGACTATAAAGTGAATAAATTGATTTCGGAAATTTCTCGTTTTAATTAACGTGTAAAAATAGTCTTTTTAGGCACTGTCTCGGATTTCCACAAAACCAGTTTCTCGGATCCGTAATAGTGAATTATTATAGGATTTCAAGTTTCGTAGCGATTGGACTTATCGTTTGGTCATGCGAGCTTGAAACGCGTAGGAATCAATTAAAGGAATTTAATTAAATTAATTTGGTTTGAAAAGCTATCTTCTGAATATGATGGAATTGCCTCCCGATATATGTTCCATTGTGTTCGGAATAGGGGTATAACATATAGAACGTCGGGCGACACGCTTCGTTTGGAGTTCGAAATTTTCGCAGATGAATAGTGCTATGACATTTTCTATATAAGGACTTGAAATTTTCGTTATTGCAATAAAAAACCCTAGCTTTCCTTCGGCCGTCTCTTATATCGTTTAATGGCCGAAACTTCATGATCGTTTCCCCTTGTTTTCGCTCAATCCGTTCATTGGAATTGAGTGCCACCAAAAGCAAAGATGGAGAGCTCGATAGGCTCTACCTATTATGTGGTTGGATCGTGTTGGAAGCTTGTGAGATTGCCAGAATCGAAGCATGAAGGGCCACGGGTTTTTGGGTTCTCGAGGTCGAATGGCGGCGGCGGAGGCGACATGGCTGCAAGCCATGGTGGAGCATGGAGAGGCGGTTGCGGCGTTGGGCTCGTATCGGGGTCCGGTGGCCCTAGGGTGGCACGCGCGTCGATGAGAGCAGTCGCGTGTGGGGTTTCCTCAGCCTGGAAGGAAGCGAGATGGAGGGAGAGAGATGGTTAGGTTTTTATTTAAATTTTAATTATGTTAATTATATATTTTAATTAACGAATGTCTAAAATTGCATAACTTTTTCATACGAGGTCGGATTCAAGCGAAACGAGTCGTGTTGCGATCATATCGACGAAGGCTACGACATGGAGTTGGATTGGAATTTATTTGAATCTGAAAAAAATTTAGTTTCAAATAAAGGTGAGTGTTTTAAACCGCTCACGAAATACTAAAATATTCTGATGTTTGTTAAATTGAAATCATGAAGGGATTTATAGTTTATTGACTGTTATTTAGTAATTTAACTGACATTTAAATTGACATATGGTTTGAACTGATAGGAATTTAAATTGACAGTTAAATTTGAAATTGAAATTAAAATTACTAGTTAAACACCGATATTGATAACTAGTTAACTGTTGTGATTTGTTGGCTGATTTGGATGTTGATTGTGATGGATGAATATTGGTTGATATATTGGATGATTGGATGTTTATTTATTTTATATATATCATGTTATCAACCTATATATTATTTAACAGCATATGAACTGTCACTTGAATTATTTCGAATAAATTAAGAAATAGGTTGAAATATGATATACACAAGACACGTGAATTTGGATTGAAATGATATATATCCATTCCTGAAATTAAAATCGAAATAACTGATCACTGGGCCATATGATAGAAAATGACACAGACACCGGATTGGTTAAATTAAATGATTTTAAATTCTTGAATTTGAATTTATTTAAATGATTTTGGTTTTAAAGAAAAAAAATCGAATTTATAAAGAATGAATCATTTTCAAATTTGAGTTTTGAAATGTTGAAATCAAAATTGGTTAAGAGATATTTTTTTAAAGAATAAATTTGAAATGTGAAGTTATAATCGACATATGACTTGAATTTTGGAAATTGAATGGTTTTAAAGGTTTGAACTTTTACTTGAATTTCGAATTTATCTAAGTAAAAGTGATATAAATGGATATTTCAAATTTGAGCTCGGGATTAAATTATTTTAAAGATTTGAACATTAAATTGAATATTGAAGTTTGAATTTCATTTAAATGATTTAAATCGGTAAGTTGAAATTGGACTTGAGATTTATATAAATTGAAAAGGTTTAAAATAAGAATTGAATTGAAATTTAAACCAGAGAACCGAATCGTTGAATCAATTTGAAGTTGATTTACTTATCGAAATCCCTGAAATGAAGATTTAAAATGGTGAAACCTTTATGGAATTTGAAACAAATGAAGTTACTGCAAATATATTTCACCTAATTTTGATTTGACTTACATGAGGATTTTTAGTCATGACTCGAGTGTTTTTTCTTTTTATTACGCTCGGGTCAAACCGACTTTTTTAGTTATCGAAGACAGTTATTCTGGAGGATGAAGACGAAGATTTGGTATATTATATATACTAGTATTTATTCCGCTGCATTATTTCATTTTGTCTATTAAAAATGTATAACTCTAATAGTATTGTGTAACTCTGATTTATGTTGTAAATTGAATTGTGTATATCTTGTTAAACAGCTTCATGAACTGTTTATGTTATAATTATATTTTGTCTTTCCACTGTGAGATTCTATTATGGTTTTTCTTCTTTTCTTTTTATTTCTTTAAGTAAACCCATTGATAATCTATCTTTTAAAAGGTTTGAGTTGGACATGTGTGGTTTATTGTCGACTTGAACTATCCAAAAAGGTTCATCACATAAGTAAATTTAAACACTTTACTCTCCATTATCGTACAATTATAACATATGCCAATTTAGTTTTTGTTTTAATGTAAGTGCTACCAATGTGAAGCGACATATACAAACACCAAAGGGTTTTTAGCTCCTTACTGCAACACATGTTACTGGTTAAGAAGCTACAGAAACAATAATGCAACAAATATAAAGGAAAGATTCAATCGTGTCCATGCTTAGTTAAGAAATGTCACTGAACGAAGTTTTGTTGCATTAATATTTTTTCTTCCTATTTTATTTCAAATGCCTCCATATAAGTTTTCTGTTCAGAGAGATATAGTTATTACATGCATGATGATATATAATTTTCTACATCGTGTTTCTATCCATGATAAGTCGTCTCAACAAGCTTAAGAAGAATATTGTACTCCAGATAATTCCAATGGAACAAATAATGGGATTGATGGTCAAGAACAACCACAAGCTCCACTAAGTCATAATGAAGTATTTTCTTCTCAATCGCAGACTTTTATGTCAAATTTACGTGATGAAATTACTGATCTTCTCTAATATCTTTGAATTTTGCTAATAATTCTGATAAATGAATGACGGTTTTTTAATATTTTCTTTTGGTAAATAATTCATGTGTGCGCGTCATAACTAATTAATGCAATAAATCATTATGTAAAGCAGGTGTAGTTTTGTCAAAATAATAACTTATTCTAATAACATAATTTATATTCAGCAAATAACCACAACAACATTTCTTCCATTAAGCATTCAACATTCAGCATTCAGCTTTCAGGAGTCAGCATTCAGCGTTTAGCTTTCATCATTCAGCATTGCAAACAAAGGAAGCCTAAATGCCTCAAAGTAGGAGAAATTAGGATGAGTAACTGAGAATAGCAAAGTTCGCAGTTTTTCTTTTTCCATGAGCATAATCGTCTACTATATTGATGGAATCTTCTATTAGTAAGAACTTATTATTGTACTATCTTATTTATTCGAATTTTTTTAATTTATGCCAATTTTAAAAACTAATTATAAATTTAGGCCAGTTTTATAACTATTATAAAAATAGGCCACTTTTCCACATAAGCGCCATGCGTACTGGCGGCATTTCAAATGCCGTTAGTATAATTTTTTTTAAACAGTTTACGGCATTTGAGATGCCGCCAGTGTGCGGCATTTCAAATGTTGTCCAGAAATTTTAAAACTGTTACCAGTCATGCCCCTCCTCTTTCTCCTCTCATTCTCACTTTCTCTACATCCGAACCCAAAACCCCATTATCCCCAAAACACTATTTTTACTCAAAATCCTGATCAACTAGTCTAGAAATTGAAGAATGGCTTCCTCATCATCTCAAGGGTCTCCTATAAGTTTGTATTCTTTAATTTATATCTCATATTTTGAAATTTTGATTTTTAGGTTTTGGGGAAAAGTTAGACTCTTTGGTAGAAATCTTTGAATGTGGAGTTAAATGAAGTAGTTTATGCAATTATCACACTTGTTCGATAGTGTTTTGATTGTATATAAGGCAAGTTTAGGTTATAGGTTTAATTTGCTTTTGTTCTTGTGGTAGAATACAAAGAAATGGAACCTGAACCAGTTGATGAAAGCGTTCTTTACTTACAAGAACAACAACGCACTAGCAATAACGATTTGATGAAGGTAGATTTTGATTTGCTTTATCGTCCAATGCAATAATATATTAGTAAATGTGAGTACTTTTATGATATTGTTATAATTTTCAACGGTCGATTGAGCCAAAAGGGACCATTGACCATTCTTCGACACTAATACTAGTCACGTCCTCTCATCTTAGTGTTTTGGAACTTTTAAATAGAGCCGAATTTGGCCTTATTCATACGGTAGGATACATACAACTGAATCGTAATCTTATTATGGCTTTGATCAATAGATGGTGATCAGAGACATCCACATTTCATCTCAGAGTAGGTGAGACGACCATCACTCTAAAAGATGTAGTCGTGTTGCTTAGTTTGTCGATAAACGGGGATGCTATTCTCAAACCTAATTACCCAAGAAATTATATGGATTTATGTCAGTCCTTGCTCGGTATGTCTTCTTCAGAAGAAGCAAGATGGGGGAATGATTCGATAGTGGCCACCTAGTTTAGGAAGCAATTGGTCGATGATATTTCCCAATGTACCTCTCTATTGCAGATCGCGTAGTGCACCCACACTATTATTTTGCACATCACTATTCAACATCTTTTTTGTGATAGATCGAAGACTCGAGTGGCCCTTCAATGGCTTCCTTTGTTAAAAGACTTCAATTCTTGTCGACGGTATTCATGGGGCAGTGCAATGCTAGCTTTCACTTATTTAGAGCTTACTAGAGTGGCTTTGGTACAACAACGGTCTACCGATGGTTGTTTGACTCTATTTCAGGTACGGTCATAGTTTTTGAGTAATTCATAATTGTTACATGTCGTAAACAAAAATGAAATACAACATATAATACTTGTGCAGCTATGGTCATGGACTTATCTTCTGGTTGGTCGTATAACTATGAGGAGACCGACAATCTACAACTCAAAACCGTATGGGTCAAGGTAACTTAATGTTGGTTATACGGTTCTATAAACTTATACAATTCGTACAGTTTATATAAATTTATGTAATTTCAAGGTGGATTGGTCCTAAGAATACTAAATTGTCTTATAGACGGAATTTCACGTTCTATTGGAACGAGTTCGATGTCCTGGACTATAACGCTGTTACATGGACTCCTTACAGTGAGGCAGACCTTGATGCACTTCTGGCATTGTGCATTGATTCTAGAAAGATATGGAGGGCAAGACTGATGGTGCTTTGTTTCAGCGATGTTGCATACCATCTTCCCGATAGAGTAATGAGGTAGTTTGGTCTTTGCCAGCACTTACCCTATCCTGCTCCCTTATTGTACTCTTCTAATTGGTGGAGATGAATTTGAAACTATGATAGAGTTATAGAATAATCGTTTCCTTGCTACGGAAGATGAGCATGAGATCACGTTGACTGATGAGGAGTACAACAGTTGGTACTAGAATATCACAGGTCGGTATGTCTTAAGAAGACGAAAGGAAGTTCCTGAACAAAATGTTGCGTCATACACTCTGAGAGCTCCACTTGAAAGAAATGTGGTATATATTAAAAATTAGTAGTTTATGTCAATTGTAAAATCGATAATAGTATATATTAATTATAGGCAGATGGTATGTACCGTATGCTGGACATAGTCGATGAGCTTGAGAAGGAAGTTCATGAACAAAGTAAGGTAAAATGCTTCTCCTAGAAACAAATTTTGTGATCATGTTTGATGAAGAACAAGATGGAAAGACCAATCCCTCCTCCTCCCCTTCCTCCTATAGTGCCACCCCTTATCGAGGACGTTCCATCCGTTCTACCGGCTCCCGAACCAAAGAGAAGGTCTCAAAGGCGAAAGAAAGACAAGGGTGAACCCTACGGTGAATTAACTTCCCAATGTACGTATATGGGTGGTTCTTCTCAACCTCCATTGGAAGGAACTCAAGATGAGGACATTGAAGAAGAAGATAAGGACCAAGTAGTTTTTTCGGTGGAGGAGGAATTCATTCTAAAGCCAAGGAAAGCGAAAAAGAAAACTCCTCGTATGTTGAAAATTTTGAGATAGACATTGACATTGTTATTGTTTGTATTTGAATTTAGTTCTTATTGGGATGTTGTTATGATTTGAAGGTAGTTTGGATTGTAATGTACTGTTGATTGGAATGTAGTTTGTTTGATTAAACTTAGTTTTGAATGTAATGTAAGTTGGATTCTAATCTAATGCTGTTTAGATAGTAATGTAGTTTAGATTGAATTTAGTTTTGATTTGAATGTTGTTTGAATGTTGAACGGGTCTGCTGCTGCAATGTAGTTACAACTTAATAGAGCGGCATTAGAAATGTCGTCTTTGTGTTGCATGCCAAATGTCGCCTTCATTTTATTTTATTTTAAATATGAAGGCGTCAACTGTAATGCTGCCTTCATATAGTTTTCTTAAAGAATATATGAAGGCATCTTTCGAAATGCACCATTTGTGCAGCATTTCAGATGATGCCTTCATATATTTAATAAAAAATGAAGGCATCATTTGAAATGCCACACAAAGGCGGCATTTCAAATGTCGCCTTGTATTTCTTGCTCTGTTATAAGATATGTCCTCTCATACCTACCTCACTTTCCCTTCATCAAAACTCCTCCAACAAAAACCTAATTTTCTAATTTCTCTCAAGTTATCATTCCACTTGAATTAAACTTGCGTACTTGTTGTAGAGCGGCAAGGATTATATAAGGTACATATCACATTTTCGAATCTATTTTATAATTGGGTATTACTTTTGTTTATTTTTTTTGGGTTAGTTTACTCATTCTTTTGATTTTGGATTAGTTCGGGTTAGTTTACTCATTCTTCGCAATTGATAGATGTGTACCATTTTTTGTAGTTGGAAATGGAAATTTGGGAAATTGATGATGAAACAATGACGAAGATTTACGACGAGTTTGAACAGCAAAGTGGTATTATGTAACGAACGCCTTTTCGAACCTTACATGTCGACACTAATACATCCACGGTATTCACGTGCCAAGCACCCAAGTGCCGGGAAGGCAAAATGTTGGGGTAAAATAAAAGAAGAAAAGAAAAGGAACAAGAAAGAAGGGAACATTGTATCAGAATCTCACAATAGAACGATAACATATAATATCGAAATGATACTTTTACAAAGGAAAACTATGTAGATACAATAATCAAAATAAACTAACCTATCATTAGCTGGGACAGTTATAACAACCTGTCCTTACAATTGGAACTATAAAAATAAATAAAGTAATACAGCGGAAATAAAATCTACGATAGGTAATCATCCAGCTCCTCTATCCAAGAGCTCCAATGATCATCAATGAAATCTAGAGATATACACAGGGCTGACCTGAGCATTATAAGAAGAATAACACCTGGATAAGTCTGGTAAACTAGCGTGAAAAAACTCAAGTAATTTGGATTACTATATTTGTAAAACCCTTTAAAGAATAAAGGTATCCCGTAAGACCATGTTGCAAATAAACACGGATGAGTTTTTACCTTACGATAATCGAACCACTTCATAGGAAAAGTTAGTGATATTATAATAATGTCTAGGGTGTTCAATATAAATATAAATCATAGCTGAAATGGTTACATTGGTCACATTTGATAGCATATTTAGGTATACAAACAAAACTGCTAAGGTAGGTTCGTATAAATGGATTTTCCACGGAGACCTCCCCAGTATACTCGTAAGCCATACTGAGACCGATCACCTATGACAAGGATAAAAATATCTTCCAAACGTCGTATATCTCTAGATAAAATATACCATAAGGTAAACACAACCAGCCCACGCCTTAACGTGTGAACCGAGTATCATCAACTCCCTGTGTGCAACATATCGATAAGCATACTCTATAATGCAGTTAATGTACCCCCTATTTGGGTTAGCTGAACCCGAGATCATGCATCCTACTCTGTCTTTAGTCAATTCCCGATGTCGAGGCTACGTTTGGCATCTTCACATGATTTTTCAACAAAACTCGATAAAATAATGAATCCCACATTGATCCAATCAGCTCAACAGATTTTGGAACCACACATGGTTTCCATTATTCCACTTCCAAATCATAGAACCCATATAATAGTTTTGGAGTGGTATTCGGTAAGTAAAACACTTACCGATCCCGGACTCTTGAAAACCAATCGATGAATTTCCAGTTAACTCAGTTCCTGTTTTTTTAGAAGTAATTGAAAACTAAAGGCGTTTCGTACCAATACCCCTCCCTGGTGGTCCTTATTGGTATAAATCCACGAAGCATTCTGTATACTTCCTAAGTTAAGTTTAGTCAAGATCGGTAGTCAACAAATCGAGTTTTGAACGCTTGCTTATGAGAATCAAGGTTCCACACTTTACACGTTTCCAACCTTTTTGCTTAACTATTCCTCGACCTAGAAGAATGCCGATGGGTTAGAGCTCTAATGCTCCGTGCCTACCTAAACATCAATCTTGACTCTCACAAATAGAGAAGCTTACTCGTTCGACTTTTAGTATTAAGCATATTAGTACTAACATCCCATAAACAATCAAATTAAGGTCATTACATAGTTGTTACTTATCATCCAAGTATAATCAAGTCACATAAAACGACTTTTAATCCTTTTATAATTAATTTAACCTTTATTAATTAAAACCCTTTTTATTACTAAAACAACTTTTTATCTAATAAAACTTTTTTATAAATCAAGACTTCCTTTGTTAATTAATACGCTTTTGTTAATTAAAACTTCCTTTATATACTTGTATAAATATATTGGATTTCTCTTTATAAAAGATATACACTTGTCTTTATAAATTTAACTATTCATTTATTTTTTTAATACTTAAAAAGTATTCATATACTTATTCCAATAGTATAAGTGTATTCATAAATTGTTTAACAAGTTTTACTTACTTGAAATATAATCAAAGATATATCAAAATAATTACTACCAAAACATTGTTATAATAAACTCATTTTCTTTTATAAATTAAACATATAACATTTTCTATCTCTTTATAAATGATTTCAATACTTTTTATTATCTTTAAAATTCCATTGTTAAAGATTTAAAATATTTCTTCCAAAATATAATTCAAGGGTTTAAAAACAAGTGTCGCTAAAAATACTGTTTACAACAACCCAAAACTATTTACTTATCCATTAATAACTTTAAACGATTATCTAAAGATCAGAGCATATCCACACTTCTTTACTACTAATAATGAGAATTCCATGAACTAGATTCAACCGTGTCTTTTTGAAATACCCAAATTACCCTTCCACTCCTCTTCGTTTCACTCATTTTCATCCCGCATCCTGTTCTTTTCGCATTCTTCTCCCCTAAAACTAAGAAACCTAAAATGCTGCAACTCTGATGTCTCCCTAAAGCTCATATCTCCCTCGCTTTAGGACATAGATCTGATTCCACATCCAACCCGATTCAACATCCATCAACTTCCCCAACGTCTTCTCCCACGACCTACCGATGGTTAGTCCATAGCGATTCCACATCCATCGTCTTCTTCTCCAGCGTCAGTTTGGACCCACAAATAGGCTTGCTTCAAAAATAAATTGCTGAGATCATTGTGATTAAGGTTAGTTCATCGTCCTATACTCAGCAGTATTTAGATTCTGAAATTTTATTCCAACTGCCTTTGGAATTTGATTTCAGTAACATTTGTACTACATGCAAGAAATTTAGTCTTCGACGGTTCTCCTGTTCGGATTTTAATACAGTAACTCTACCAACTAAATTATTAATAACTTTTTTATCATAGCACTTTTGAAATTTTGAATTATTATCATTGGTTATTGATAGGAATTCTGATAATTCTGTAATTTTGAAATTACATTTTACTGATACATGGACTACTATCTTGCAACCTTGCTATTATCTTGACTGATAATTACTTGCTTTGGTTTAATTATAACATTCAGTGGATATTAGCACATACTGTTTAGATAAGTTTTAGCTTACATCTTCTGTAGACTTCAGTAAACACATCAGACTTCATGTCGACAACATTAATATATAATTTGTTTTTTTATTGATACATGACCTCTATACAAGCTTGCCTGATATTTTTAGAACTTTTTTGTTTCCTTCTGACTAGAATAGTGTTGTTGTTTCAAATATGATAAACTTGCAAATTTGAAGTAGGTTTCTATTATAAAGATCATTTCAACTAAATTCAACCTCTGCAATACTGATGTATGGCAATAAGATTTTCAAATCATTGGCATTTGTAATGCTTAAGAACATATTTGCTTTTCTATATTCTTACACAGTTCTTTTCATCACTGATATAACTCATGCTTGAATCATAGTGTATGCAGTTTATTCGTTTTGGTATAGAAGTTTTTAAGATTAAAACATAAAAATTAGCACTCAAGATGGATTAATATACATTGTTCCATGTGTTTATTTTGATAGATCATTTTACACATATTACTTAAAGTTATTATTACCAATCACTTAACACTAATGAAGCTAAAGTTTATGCATGTATCCAATGTACCAGTAGTTTTGCTACTTAATCTAGATACTTTTATATATGATCACGGATTATAAATTAATTACTATTTTTGTTTATCTGAGAAATAACTAATGCGATTTACGTCGACTATATTCCTTTTAATAGCCTAAAGTGCACATCAGAATTTTAAAAACCTCTTTCTTTCTAAAACACGGTAGGAAGTTAATGTCCCTGATGTCTACAGTTACTCAAATGGGTTGTATTAGTTTAAATGCCTAGAATCTTTTATGTGAATGTTCTTACAATGATATGTTGACTTTAAGTAATTACATATTATGTGAAGTTCCAAGAAAATGAATTCTCTGCTTTTCCCCATACCAAAATTTTAGCTACAGAAACGACTAAGAGTAATATATAATAGCATTAACTAATGTTTCTTTGGTGTGACTTAATTTATTATTTGTTTAAAGTTACTTGAAGTGTGACGTGTGCATGAGATGAGATATAATGCAGAAGAGGACAACCACATCTTTTATACTTTTTTTGGGTTTTGCAACTAAGGACAATCGACTTTATATCTTTTTCATATTTGCAGGTTGAGGACAACCATCTTTATATCATTTTAAGTTGAGGATGCCATCTTTTTATCAATTCCACTGAGTAGTGCATTGAATGATGCTTGGTCTTGATTGTATTGTCCTTTTTATTGGAGGGCAATAATACCATTAACCATGTGGCTGTGGTGCCACGATAAAGAGGTAAGATGTGAAATGTGCATTTATGCTAATATGATGTTTAAGCTATAAATATGCGGTGGATTCTACATAACATTGGAGTAGTATAGTTCATCGGTACTTAGGCATTCAACTAGCATAATAAATGTGAATATGTGATGATTCATTCCAACCTTACATTATTTACATCAGGTTGTAATATTTTTTTTGGTACGTGTCAAAAACGTCTGCTAATATACTGTTTTAATGACCAATTGAATGAAACTATTTCAATTGATGCGTTGTCAACAAATGTTCTAATGAAACTGTTTTAATGATAATAAACTATTTTAATGAAAGTAACAGAAGCTATTTTTGAGTTGTTGATTTCAGTTGCACCAAATTTTTTTCTCTAGATGCATCATATGCTCAGCTTGAGCACTGTTTATGCTTCAAGAACTTCATCGTCTATCTTCATCATAACATGTTTTAGTCTACCTAATTTTGGCAGTTTGGATAGAACTGTTAAAGTTCCAGAATTTTTAACAATATGATATTTAACTATTTTCAAAGAACTAACATTTAAACACTTGCCTACAACAGATTCAAGAGATTCATTACCAATCAGCAGGTATGAATCGATCATTAAATCTGAAACTGTTGAATAGCTTTTTGCTATGGATGAAAATCCATCATCACCAATGCTATAAAAGCTTATCAAGTGTAATTTCTGAATACTTTTGCACCATTTTGTAACTACAGTAAGCCCTAATGATTTTTTATACTAATTTAATTCTTACATCTTTCATATTTACTGGCTAGAAGATTTTTTTTTCCAATTTAGTATCAGTTTCATATTTAATTTTACTCAATCTTATGTTTTATTTCAAATGATTTTCTATGAGAAGTTGTTATGTCATACATTGAAAAGAATATAATTAAGAAAGTAAGTGAAATATTAATTATTACAACATTTTGAGTTTAACTACACACTAAATTACTGAAAAGTGACAAGTGATGGTAAAAGAATTGTTTGCTATACTTTCATTAAAATGCAAACTTTAGCTTTAAATAAAAGGCTCAAGCAATTGTTGGCTTGACATGGATTGGAAAAGGTCTACTACTGCATGGATGAAAAGGTGTAAGAAATTATGATGTTTTTATTGCAATGCCTACCCACAAACCAAAACATTATGATTTCTTCACCTTTAGAAAATATACAGAAAATAACCGCCTGACTGCATATTTTTGTACACCTAGAGCTGCAACTGATGCATTTCATATATGTTTAAGGGTGCCCAATGATAGCTTGAATAAAAAATTCCTTAAAACGATAAAACCACTTTATAAACAACAATTCTTCTCATTTACGGTTCCATTCATATAGTGAATATCATTTAGAAATTCGTGGGCACTATGACAAGAATCAAACAAGTGTATACTATATCTAAAAACAAAAAATATACATGTTTTTAAACATGCTACTGATTCACATTGTTTAATTAATGCATGAACATTGTGATTAGATACATGCCCAGTTAGGCGTGCATATATACTCATTGTTTTATCTTGGAGTTTGGCCTCTTCCTACTTAATTCAAGGATATCACAAAACTGATTTTAATGTACATCTATTTTATATAGTATTTTATATGTGGTAAATTTACCCTTATGCTATGAATATTAGGTTGCAGGAGAATCTGATTTCATATGAAAGTTAACTAGACTATTTTCGTTGTTCTTTTAATACAGTTCTTTAATTATCATTATAGTTAAACTTATTATATAGTGTTTAATGATAATGATAATTAATGAAACAATGGATTTATTCCTATTTTTTTAATCATTGATTGTTTTTTAATCATTTGCTGCCTCTATAATGTTGAAGGTGTTCGGCTTATGGGATGAAAATGGCAGGCCCAGATGCATCATTCCCTTCATACAGAGATGGATATGGGACGTATTCGGTGGGTTTCCTTTTTGTTTTAAAGTCATTTTCTAAAATGAAATCATACCTTCAGTAGACATTTATTAGTTTCTGCACCATTATTAGGGGAATTCTGAGAAGGGTCCTTCATACGGTGCACCATCAGGATCCTGGGCAGTACCTGAAAAGTTCCGACCTGAGCTCCACTGAAAATTCTCTTTGATCTTCTCCATGAGCATTGAATGGGTTAGAAAATCTATGCTTACTATATTTTGCAACTTTCAACCTCATGTAAGTTAATAATTTGGATGATCTGTACATTACTGTTTCCTTATTATTTCCAAAGGGATTTGCTGATTCAACATCAGTCCGTTAAATGGTTATCATGCTGAATAATTATCATAATTAATCCAATGATTTGTATTTGATTAATTTTATTGCGTCAAATAGTTATCTTTTTCTCACGTTCATGAGAATAAATTTTGATCATTGTTATTCATAGCTTTATCTTTATTTTTATTATATACCGAGTTAACTTCTATGTTCATGAGAATAAATTGATTTGTTATTATAAACCTGAGCATAATTCTTAGCTTGAGTTAATTTAATTAAATGAAACTCAAATCCAACGAAATTACGAGCTAACTAAATGAAATAAATTGGTATTGAAATTAAAAAAATAGTGAAATTATAAAACAGTAAAGGAATGAAAAAGAAACTAAAGAGAGGAGAGGGGAAGAAAGAAAGTAAAAAGGAGAGAGAGTATAAGTAAGTTCTCTATCTCAAGGAGAGGAACAGTGGAGGGTACAATTATCATGAACATGGGCATTCACAGCAACTGTAGGAGTTTACTAATTTTGTAGAAATTGGTGGGATAGGTAGAGAAAACTCAGAAAAGCATGGGGGTGGTAATAGGCTTGCCAATGTTAAATTGCACATAGTTCAGGATATATTCATGTTAGTTTTGCATTTACTTCCAATAGTTGCAATGCGTTGTTAGGTTTCCGATGTCTCCAATGATTGTTTCTCTTGCAGCGCCTTGCAATATTCATATTATATTTCTACAAATATTTTGGACAATGGATCAATCCAATAAAAGATTATTCAAGTCCTTATGAAGATTACCCAAAATAGAATGACCTGTTGTTGTGGAAGTTGAACTGTAATGCAATATATAGATTATGCTGATTACCATGTTTTAATTTTTAATGTTGCTTACAAATGATTTATGTACTAAAATTTTGCTTTGAATGTAATTTAGTTTTGATGATAGATAAATATAATTTTATTTTATTTCCTTACATTTCTATTTTATCTTGCTAATAGGAGGCGCAATAATAATGAGAGAATTATGACCAAACTTGCTGAAACTAGCCAAAAAAGAACAGTGCTTGGATTTGGGAAATAGACTGAGGTACAAGTACAGGATCAAGTATCAATGTTACCACGTTCTCCCCAATGGTGAAGTCCAGTGTTTGCAGTTTAAGGAAAGAGTGTAGATATCACCATATAAGATGTACTTTTATTCTTTTTACTGTTATCCGTATATATCCGATTAACTTTGTTATCCATATACATATGTTTGTGTGCAAACTATGTGCTGTTTTTTTTAATTGCTTACTTAAATGAACATCATAGCCACAGCTGTTATCTGTTCCCTTTATTTTTGTATTAGTTGGTATTTCGAATCACCAAACAAAAAAATGTCCCAGTTGAATTGAATATTATAATGATCTTTGAATCACTGTTAACCATGACTATGTACAGTTCGAATATTTTACCTATTACCTAAAAGTGGAAAACAACGTCTACTAATTTCTTCAACTATAGTACACTACTGATGCTACTGTAAATGACAGGCCATATACTACTAGCTTTTTGCATCTTTTCCTACACTTTCTTCTAAGGGTGCACACAACCCATACTCAACCCGACCCAACCCACCAACCCGACCCAACCCACATAAACCCGACCCAACCCATCATAATTCGGGTCGGATATGGGTTACAATTTGTAACCCATACTATATACGGGTCGGGTGAAATATTTTGTTCAACCCAACCCTATTTTAACCAAACCCAACCTTATATAATAAACTAATTTAATATCAGCCCATGTAAAATTAGAACAGTCAAAATCTAGAATAAAATTTATGTATTCTCGAATAAATATACCAAGCATATTTGACGTCGTTCCAAAATACATAGGATTGACTAAGAGATTTCGAAGAGCATTTTAATGTATTTTGAAATGAAATTCTTACTCTAATATGTAGTGAATTAATATCGTATGATGTATTTTATAATGAAATCCTAATAAATATGTGTTGTAGTGAATCGGTTATATTTAATTTATGCTAGCTAAAATTTGATATTTTAAGCTGAATATTTTAATATTATATTTTAATTTTCTCTTTATATTCTCATTTTTGTATTAGATTCATGTAACCCAACCCTACTAAACCCGACCCAATCCATACTTCAACCCAACCCATATCCAACCTCATATAGGGTCAGATACGGGTTGAACTACCTTTAACCCATACCTATACGGGTCGGGTGAAGTATTTGGTCAAACTCGACCCAACCCATACTTTGTGCAGCCCTACTTTCTTCATGAAGAAATAGCCAGTCACTTTATTTCTAGATTACCATATAAAAAACTACAGACGATAAAGCAATTTCCTTTTTTATCTATATAAAAACCTAAAGACTAAAACCCAACTGACTTATTAGACTGAAAATGTATGGATTTTTTCCGTATGATTTGTACCTTTTCGTGTCCAACAATTACATATATATTACACTTTCAATAACTTTTTTCTCCTACAGATTCAACCATGCGATAGAGCTGTTGAGCGATTTCTTGCGGAGCGTTCTCACAACTGATTCTACTCCACGTTAATAAAACATACGTTCATTTTCCTGCTTTACTAGATTTTATTCTGCCTACGAATATCTACAACAATTCTGTCATTTACAAGTACCTTTTATAATTCAATTCAGTGATCTACAATATGCTTTTTCCCTATTTGAACTTCGTTAATTTAAATCAACTTTGTTTCTCTAATCAATGTCACAATCGACTGTGGGTTTTACCAAGTTAACTGATACCGTTGGGTATGTTTCAACTTAATCTTTGGCCAAGACGTATCTACCTATGATGTAGCTCTGAAACTGTTCCAATAGTTACACCTACAAATATGAGTGATATATCATAGATCATCCAGCAAGACAAATAATCTAACTTTCGATGATAACAGTTTATGTATAAAGAAAATTAGTACTTCCAAATGTCCGGTAATAAACACTATCAGCTTCTCTAACCAACGTATTTGGTCGATACACCTAACAGCTTCTGATCTTATATACAAACCCACACATTTACTTCTGTTATTATATGCATCTGCAAGCGATTTCATGTGCAATAATGAGACTACATGAGCCAATCCACATAAATTATAATATTTTTATATTAAAATATTTTAAAATGACAATGTTGTTTACACCCTATAAATGCATAATCAAATTACAACTGCACATACAAACTCAATTACTATAATAAAGCCACAAAATTATCATGATTTTATTCCATAAAATATTTGCAGTCGATAATAGAAATAGCAGAAACATTCATGAAATGTGATTTACGAAATCCAGACAGTGGAATTAAACTATGCATAGAATGAAACATAAATATCAAGATAGTCATCTTCGAAGCAAGAAAGCCATCCCAATGACCAAATGGAACTGCATTTCCAATATCATATCCATAATCAGCCAATATTTGCTTCAAGGAAAAAAGTAATTTAGTAACAATCATAAGAACTTCCAAACATCAAATTCAAATGCCCCTAAAAGTATGATCTAATAATTAAACATGCTTTACAAATTCAAAACGCTTCTAAAATGAGATCTAAAATTAAACTTCCTTTACAAATTCAAAATACTTCTTTACAAATATTCAAATTTTAATATCATTGGAAAATAAAAAATCATTTTTTTACTAATTTAAACATATACAACTAATAAAGAAAATAATTCACGCTTAAAGCGCATGCCGTAACACTTTAGTTTTAGTGGGATGAGCTCAATAATGTCTTTGTATTCTATGTTAAAATCCAATGGTTTTTATATTTAAATGGTTTGGGATGTTTTATTAGTTGAATTAGCAATAAATAAATTGATGGGGTTGTGATCATTAGTTTCGAAGAGGAGATATATTGCTTAAGTTGGAAAGAAATTTTGTAACCACAACATTGTTGTAAAAACTATTTTAATTTTAGTGGCTATGTTTTCGACTAGGCCTAACCTCCATGAATGTTTAAAACCATGGATATTGAATTCAACGAGACCAGAATTAAAATTGATTTTATTCGGTTCTAGAACATTTGAAGGATGCAAAGTATTACCCTTAGTTTTTCGTTACTTTTCTAACACTGTTTAAATCCCCTAATAAGCACTAAGGGATATTAAAGGTGTTAACATTGTAAATGCAGGCCCACCTGAGCGTGCATATATACTTGTATTAATTAAGGCAATACACTTTTAGTTGATTCCATAAAAAAAATTTGTTTTAATATAAGAAAATCCAAACTCCCTTTATTATATTTAAAAATACTTAATTTAATATTTAAAACTTATATATATAGAAATATCTTTGAAATTCTTATTGATATGTTAAAGTACTTTTAAAACTACTTAAAATATATGATAATTATTTAAATAGAATATTATGTAAAAAAAAGGAATTTTGAAATGGATAGAAAAACAAGTTTTAATTTTAAAAGCTACTTAGTTTAGAAATTCATAATTAATTGTTAAAGATACATTTAAACTTGAAATCAATTTTAAAACACTCTTTTATAAGTTATAAAACAACCCTAAAAAGATTAGAGAAAAATACATATTTTAAATATCATTTTAAAATAATTTATATCTTCAATTTACAATGGTAGCACTCCTATAAGTGCTGCTAAAGTTCTGTTACTAATTTTACCACATTTTTGCTACAACTTTGTGTCTAGTTTTCAATTTCATAACAATTGATTTTAGATCCATTCTTTTTACATTAGTTAGTATACTTTGGGTACTTGAAAACCATGAAGAAAAATACCAAAGAATATCTTTTAATTAGTTTAGAGAATTTCCCGAAAATATGGTATTTTACTGAACTGCACTTATATCGACTATTTCGCTATAACTTTTTGCACTTCGTTCAACTAGCTACCAAATGAATTAGGCTTCAAAAATTTTTCAATAAGAATAATATATTATTAATTGATTAACAGCTAAAGAAACCCCTAATAAAATTTTCACAAAAATGCACGTTATTTTCAAAGACGGACTATTTTTAAAAGTGTCACTATAGCGACCTTTTTACTTCAATCTTTTGTTTCTTTGATTTACTTCTTCTATAGCTTTTCAAAACATATTTCTTGCTTTTCTAAACACTTGTAGAAGTGTAGGTAATAACAAAATAATTTATTATTAAGATATGTTATTAAATCACCATTTTCACAAGTTATAGTTTAAGAGATTCAAAGTGCATTTATAGCGACTATCGCTATACGGACAATTCCGTATTCAATCCAATATTTAGTGTTATCCACTTTTAAACACTTATATCATTCCAAGTTCAAACCATATCATTTATAACATATATCAACATATGTATTTAAATCATTTATCCATTTTAAATGTCCATATTAACTTATCATAATTCAATGGTTTAATAAACAACTATTTTATCCATTTACATATCTAATAAAACATATATTCAAGGGTGTAACTTTAAGTAGTAAGCATCTATTATTATTAATATATAGTAAGCATTTTAATAAATGTTTTAATAAGCATTTATCAAGTGATTTAGCGAGCAACATTTCAACCATATTTCAAGTGACATTATTAAGTGAATTAGCAATCAATTTAACAAGTGATTAGCTAACATTTTCAAGCAATGTTTCAAGAAATATTTCAACTTAACATTCAACAAAATATAGTGCAAATCAAAGTGAGATTTACTCACTTTTATCAATACATATCTCTTCCTACCAACATCCATTTATAACCCCGCTTCTTCTAACATTTTTATCTTCAACCTAAACATCACCTAAGCCTTCCTTAACACCTCTATAACTCATGCACATCCTCCCCCATCATCCCTTGAGCTCACGGCCTCCTACTCTTCACCATAGCCCACGGCCATAAGGCCTTCCATCCTTTTAAGTGCTCAAGCACATTACTCCTTCCATCACCATAGCAACCAAGGCCAAAGCCCTCCATTTCTCCCTTAGAACCCACGGCCATAGGCCTTAAAACATTCATAAGGTACAGGGCCAAGTATAAGATCAGGAAGAAGAGAAAGAAGTAAACATAAGAGTGAATTTATATATGAATAAATGAGTGAATAAGAGAGGGTACTTATAGGCTTAGGAATTTGAGGTAAAAGTGTGCAAAACCCCCTCCTTAGCCATGAAGTTAAGCATGTAAGACCATGCTCTTACACAAGCATGCTTTCCTTAAATCAAGGAGAAATTTAAGGGTCTTTTTTTACTAAATGTTCCCTTAATTAATATGCTTACTTTAGTTAAGCTTGATTAGGATAAGAGAGGTTTTGACACTTTTTTTTTATTCTTGTCATATGTTATCATATGATAACTATTCAAGTTGCAATATATTTACACAACTTGTATTGAATAAAAAGTTGATTTTTAATAAAACGTTTTCCGGTCACATTTTCAATATTTATCCAAAGTTTATATTTTGTAAACACATTTCAAAAATAAGTTTTCTAACATTAGTTATTAATTAAAAAGTATTTGATAAGGTTATAAAATCATATTTAATCACATTAAATCTTGGATTCAAATATTTAAATGATTCAGATATTTAAATACGAAGTGTTCGAAATTCTGGGTCGTTACAGATATTTAAATACGAAGTGTTCGAAATTTCGGATTGTTAATGACTTGGATTTTGTTTCAGAGACACAAGTTAATGAAATGCCATAGGACTCGGATCGTGGAACATCAAGAGTAGATGTAGTGAATGAAAGACAGGGGAAACAATCACTACATGTTAGACTCTTAGACATACTTGCTCATCAAAATCCTAATTGTGCTAGTTCAAGCGGGCAACTTTCGTGTGTAGTTTGTTATTAAGGAGATGAGTGTGATGTAGTTGTTTCTAGGAATCAGAGGAATGCAGGAGGTCGTTTTTACCACTGTAGTGGGTTTAACGATTATAAGATATGGCCTCATGTTGTTCAATGCTATAAAAATTTTAGGTGTCTAGGTCATGAAATGTATCCTAGGGAGGTTGAATTTGCCCTGGGGATGCAAGCAGTAAATAAACATTTGGAGAAGTTGAATCTAGAACTATGAAACGAATTGTTATGTTATTGCTACCTGTATTCGGCATTATGACCATGTAAATCATTTAAGGAAAAGTGAACTATATCTATGTAGTCAGTGCTATGTATATGTATTATTTAGATTTCGAACGAATTGTTATGTAAAATCTTATACTATTTGTTATTTGAATTTATGTAAGATTTGAATTTATATATTAAGTTTTTGAATTTACTAGCTATTGTATGGTATTGTTATTTTGAATGGAGTTTGGTTTGTACTGCATTTAGAGCACTTCTTTGCATCTAACCACTAAATGCACAACATTTGATCACACACGTTATTCAACAAATAATACAACTACAAATTTAGCATGTTGATCACATAAACATTTATCGTCGAATATATTCAATTACAATTGTTCTATAAAGACAACCAAAATCAAAAGTAAACATCAAGATGCCGAAGTACAACGATTTTTCTTTTGACCTAGAACACCGCATTTGCTACACCTATTTCCTTTAGGAGTCTGCATCTCATCCATGGTACCTTTAATTCTTGTAGAGCGTGGACATCCTAGTTGCCTTTTACCTATAGATGGTAGGACCAACTAATTATCACTTAAACTCCAATAGCGTATCACGAACAGAATGAAACTCAGGTGTGTAGGCGGCCAGGTAGTTCTCAACTAAATACCATGTTGAAGCGAAGTTATGATGAGCTCTATTAGCTCCATTTGAAGCTATTAAGCAAGCGGCCATAACATGCATACAAGGTAAGTGCTCTAGTAGTGGTATGTTGCATGTACATGAGCTAGTGTTACCATTTATTATTACTTTGAATTCATCACCGAAATAGTGCATAACTTGCCATTCAACCCGACTAAAGCGAAATATCCTTGTACGCCTAGCTTCATTAGCTCTATCGGCAATCTTTGCTACCCACTTCGGAGTAAGACGGGTTGTAAGTTTTCCTGCTGCTTCTCTTCTTTGACAAAAATAATCCACTGACCGAAAAAAGTGCGTGCAACCAAAGCTTTAACAGGTAATGATCGAGCACCTTTAAGTACACTGTTGAAACTTTCGGAAGCATTAGTTGTCATGACATGAAATCGATCGCCATCATATTTACACAATGCCCAAATTTCCTCTTTCCCATCCAAACTCATTTCTATCCAGTTGTGTGCCCCACTGCTAATGGTTTTAATTTCTTCTTGGATCTTGTTGTACTCGGCTTCTATTGAAGCACAAGTTGTAGCATAAAAGAGGCATGTCAATCCTCTCTCTCTAAAACCAATAGCTTGAAAATTGGCCTAAAGATGTCTAGCACCAAAATGGTGCTTATGAGGTAACCGCCACTGTGTTTCCAATATAATTGGTATTCCTTTCATTCTATCAGAAATGAAAGTAATTCACCAATTGTTAACACTATGAGTGAACTGGTGCATTCAAGCAAAAAACCAACCCCAACTATCAACAAATTCTGACTCTACAATTGCATAGGCTAAAGGGTATAGACGGTCATCCGCATCAACGATAGTCGCTACAAGTAATGTCCCTTTGTATTTCCCATACAAATGTGTGCCATCAACACAAAGCAATGGACGACAATGTACAAAACTTTCAACACAAGGGCCAAAAGCCAATAAAGCTCGATCGAACACTCCATATGCATCCGTAGTAACATGTCCACCACTCCCTGGGTTCGTTCTAGCAATTTCTGCAGAATATTGTCTTAGAGTAGTATAGGATCCTGCCCAATTATCGTAAATCATTTCCACTACCTTACTCAAAGCTCTCCAAGCCTTCATATAACTAATTTTCATGAACAATTATTCTTCCATTAATACTTGCACAATACCGACTGTTATTTTCTAATCGGATTTTACAAAAGGTAAGATCTTTGAAACTAGAAAAGTGGAAGTCACTTGCTTATGAGTGGAGCTGACTGTTGGGTTAACACATTTGTGCCCGCTTGGATATTTCCTTACAATCCACCAACTCTACTCAGATTTTTTTGAAACAATAGGATGAATTCTCCAAAGATAGCTGGCATCTATCTTGCAAATGGCTATGTATTTAGTTTTATTTAAATTTATAGGTTTAAAAGACACATCATGTAGAATTGACCATTCGCTCAACTGTTGTAAGAATTTTGCTTTCATCTTGAAAATCCTACCAACTTCAAATCCACTTTGAACGCTGACGGTTGAAAATAACTCATTGTTGAATTGAAGATTTGCAACAATTGACCTAGCCATTACTGTGCATTGCATAGATCATCATCCAATGGTACCACCATTTCCACCTCATCATTATCTTCAGGAATATTATTTTCAACTACAAAATCATAGTTTAGAGCATCATTGTTCACTTATATACTATCGATCCAAGACTTGTCATTCTCCGACATATTTACTACATCCATACTATTAACAAGGGGATCGACATGTATATCTTCAACTAGATCCATGTCCATGTCCATATCAACATGTTCTTTGTTTGTTACGTCCACATGATCTACTTCTACATTAGATTGTGTAGCAATATCATGTGCGGGAAATCTGTAATTCACAAATAAGTTTGATTTTAATCTACAAATTAAAACTAAAACCTAACAAATTTAAAATATACTAAACAAATACCTTTGACCCATATGGTATAACTCGAAAAGAGTATGATACATATAAGGAGACATGTGAAAATTTGATGGTCCAGCACTATTTTACGGTGTTGGTCGGTGTGGAATACAACTGCATATAGAACAACACAACTTACAACTAATGCATAGCTCACATTAAAATACAACATAATTTTTTTTTAAATATGTTTCACCTTCCAAGCATATGTGTAAAGCTACCTTGACTTGGATAAGGATAGTTATAATGAACACCTTATTACTAACTCATACATGGCGGATATCCAAAAAATAATTTTTGTTGACCATAATTCGCTGTCATGGGTGGATTACTGAAACTCGAAGATGTAATTCCATGACCAATGCTTACTGTCTCAACCATTCTAGAATAGTCTTCAGTTCCATGGTTAACTACTTGTGATGGTATGGGTTCTTCTATTTGCGTCCGTCTACTTTTCCCAACAAACAACTCTATGGATTCTAATGTCGCTGAATACATTAACTCCACATCGTCATCATCAACTATTTTAATGGCTTTCGATCCTGAATCCGTAGGCCAATTACACACTAAATCTATATCAAATTCATCGGATTTTATCTTAGTCGCTTTATAAATCGATTCTTTCAACTGTGCCAAATTACAACCTTTAACAACTTTCGCCGGTTTATATACGATCCTCCAACATATTTGCCACAATTTTGTTCGTCAATAATCAATTCACCGTCAAAATAACAAATTGTTGGTACACACTTAGAAGCCATTCTACATTTCAATTAACCAACAATTTTACTAATTTAACAAATGACCTAATGACATATACTCATAGAAACCCAAAAAAATTGAATTAGGGTTAACAAAAACATACCTTAATAGTTCAAGCGGAAGAATTAGTTGTTGCTCCTCAAGTAGATCTACTTTTGATCAAGTTTTAACTTAAATTTAAAGTCAAAAATCCATAGTTTGGGTAGAAATGTAAGATTGGGGTATTTAAGCTTTTTTAGTTTTAAGTTTGTATAATATAAAGTGAGAAATGAAAGAGGAGGGGCAAGGCTGATAACAGTTTCAAACATTCTGGGGGGCATTTGAAATGCCGCCCACCGACGGCATCTCAAATGCTGCAAACTATTTAAAAAAAAGAGTTATAATGGTAGCATTTGAAATTCCAACAGTATGTGTGCCGTTAATGTGGCATAAAGTGGCATATTTTTATATTAAATTATAAAACTAGTCTAAATTTATAATTAGTTTTTAAAATTGGCCTAAATTTAAAAAAATTCTATTTATTCCCTAATCTACATGCTTCCCTCCCTCCGTAATTACCATTTCGCTTTAACTACAACCCATCACTTGGTCTTCCATATCCTCTCATCTTAAAATATTTTATTTGACTTCTCTCAACCTAACTGTATGCACAACTATAAGGAATTCTATAATGTGTAGTTATGTAACTAAGTTTGAGGCATAGGATGAAATTATTATGCAGAGTTTTTGATAAGTTCACTTGGACCTTTTATGTTTTGGAGAATCTGCATCAGATTAGAAATCCTTTTCTAAATGAAGCTTTTTAATAATTAGATCTAAGCTGCATTATTTTTTTCATTTAAACGTGGTTCCTGTGTTCACAAATACAACCTTTTTTTATTGATGAAATTCTTTTTTTTTTAATGCAAATTTTAGTTTATTCGTTATTATTGCCTTAGGGGCTTGATTTTTACAATAGTAAAGATAATATGTCACATGCAAACTCTACACCTTTGGTTATTTTATCTTAAAATTTGCTAGATTGGCGATTAATTAATGGTTTGTAAAGTTTGTGATGTTCAGTACAAGACTCAACTGCACAATATGGATGGACACATGCACAAAAAAAAGAAAAAAAAGAAGAAGAAAATTAGTTTGGTGATTGCAGCTCATTTATTTACCAAAAAGTGGTTATGGATCAAATGAGTACAGATTTTAATGACGTCCGTCAACACAGTTTTCTTCATTCATGTTTCCTGATTCTTGCTTCATCTTGATCTTACCATTTTATTACTCAGAATCAGGATCATACCCTTTGTTTGTCAAATGATTTTATTGCAAAGCAACTGTGGTCAAGGAAGTGAGTTGTCAAAGAGTTGTGCACGATTCTTTCTACAGCCTTGCAAATTTTATTGCAGATGGACAACAGTTGCCACAAATGTGGCATAAAAAAGGTAAGTTCCATATACTGTCACAATTATCAAAATTTACATTTTATGTATATTCTTTACGACTACTTCTATAGTTATCTATATTTATATCTGTGGCAATTATCTATAACATCTAATAATTTACTACTTCTATATTGTTGGATAAAGTAATAAACCGATTATAAGCTATCACTCTATTTCCTTCCTTTATTTCCATCCTCATGTAATATTAAATTCCTCAATAAGGTGAGTTATCATTCAATGCTTATGCATAAATTCTTGATTTAGGATGATTTACTATTTGAATATAATCTATGCATCAAAAGACTACAATGGTAATTAATGATGCCATATGAATTACTACCAAAATAATAATCAATAATTCATCCACCAATAGTACTCATTTAAACATTTCCCCCATAATAATTTATATATAATTTCCCCCTATGATAATTTATATATAATTTTCCACCATAATAAATTATATTTCCTCAACGCCTTTAAAATTTGTAATAATTATTGTTAACTGCCATGTATTCTTCTTCTTGATCGCATTTTTCGACTAAGAAATAGAAAATTTGGCAAGAAGGATTTTTGCTATATATATATATATATATATATATCAACCTGACATGCTACCTATCTTTATAACCACTATATTTTTGGATTACACCCTAGATTTTCTTAATGTACAACTGAAAATAAAAGACAACTTTAGTAAGTGAAGTTCATTTATTTTTAGGTTAGTACTGATATTTAGTATCAATAGGTAGACGTACATTACACTATTATTTCTAGCATTTTTTTCTTTTCAAAATGCCTTTAAAATTTGCAAAGAAAGTAGCACGTCAACTGTCATATTTTTCTTCTTCTTAATCATATTTTTTAGTATAGAAATAGAGAATGCGGCAAGTAGAATTTTTGAAATATATACATATAGTAGTAATTGTTCTATATAATTAGATTAGTGTTTATTTATATATAATTAAATTGGGGAATTGGTGTTTTTACTTTTATATAATGGAATCTAAACAACCTAACATCCTACCTAACATTTAATTATTATCGTTGGATTAGACCCTACTTTTTTTAATGTACAGGTGACATAAAAAACAGTTTTATAGTGAGTACATTTCATTTAATTTTGGATTAGTATTAGTATTTGATAGCATTAGATACACATACATTTGATGTAATATTAGTATCAATATGTAACAACCCGCCACTCATTCTACAGAATGACGAATCATTAATAAGAAAGAAAGGGGTGAGAAAAGAGAAAGAAGAGAAGAAAGAACAACAACACATCAGAAATCTCACAGCGGAACGAGAAATATATTATATCACATAAGATATTACACAGTATCATATACATCAGAGTACACAACTTATACATCACAATATAGACAATTATAAACTTCTGTCTATTATACAACACAACTACATAAATACGATACATCATACACAGCGGAAACTCTATATATCTACACGCTGAAGCCACCTGCTCCAAATCTCCTCCAGAATTCGTCAAAGCTAACCTGAATCCCTCGACTACTCAATACAATATTGAGTACCCAAGAGTTTAATAAAACAGAAAATAAACACTTGGGTCAGACATGGGTCTGGTGTGAGTAAACGGTTAGATTGCTTAACTTTGAAAACTTTTGAAAACAAAAGTATCACGTAAGACTCCCCACAAATAAACATGGGTAAGTTTTTACCTTACGCTAACTAAAACGTTTGATAGGAAATCCGATTGTATTATAATAGGGTCTAGGGTTTTCAAGTAAAATACAGAAATAGCTGAAATGCTTACATCTCACATTCCAACATAGTTGGGCACAACTAATACGTACGGCACTTATTGGAGTTTGGATTCCATACAATGGCAAGGCTACTGGGGTACCGCCCGTCACAGTACGTGGCCTAGATCACCGTACCGAGGAGTACGCCCGCTCCCCTGCAACACAAAGCCGGAACCATCCCTTACTGGATAATCCCGAACAAGACAATCCCGTAGTTGGCGCGACCAACCACACACTAAGCCGAATAAAAGAAAAGGGACCTCTAGACAGGGATCTATCTTGCTCTCAGTGGGTGCTACCCACGAAGCCTTGCTGCACCTCCCCTGTTTTAGCCATTCCCGGTTGATGAGGCTTGAGGTTACGATTACCTTTAATCAGAACATATCACTTAGAATGCTCATCGTCCGCCTGACGATGTGCTGAAAGCATTCAATCCATACAAGTTCGTTCCGGGTTCGAACGAAACCGAAGGCATTATCTCGTTACACTCGTTTTGGAATCACCCTCAGAGTTAACGACAATAACCCTTGCACTCTGAATCTTCATCTTCACTTGAGATTCACGACCTATCGTAAATTTGGATCGATGTGGTATTCGGGTCTCCAGACCTGGAATACCGGTATACGGAAACCCGATCCCGGTCTCATCGAATTCCAAAACGTATCTTTTAAGGCCAAGTTGTTTAAAGGTTTAAACAATTTAACTTATCTATACAGATAGATAATTCACAAGTCACAATTGATAATCACATTATCAAATAAACAAATGATTCATAACCAAATAGGTAATCCATATCAACATCATAATAGTTAATCTATATTACCATCATAATGCAACCAAACATTCATACCACACAACATTACTTATCTCATTTCTGAGATTACATCCATTCAATTCAAATCAATGCCATTCATTCTTATATAAGCAATGATTTACTTAATCACAACATAATTAATTTAAAATGAATTAAATTAACTATCTCTATCTTTAATTAATTTAAAGTAAATTAAATTAATTACTTAATCTCTTAATTAATTTAAAATAAATTAAATTAATTACTTCATTTTAAATCTTACTTATATAATCATTAATTAATTACAAATAAATTAATTAATCATTCTCTAATTATCCACTTTAATTAATCACCTTGATTAATTTTATTTTAATTACATTTAAGTAATTATCTTTAATTAATTTCACAAATTAATTATCCTTAATTAAATACAGTAATTAACCTTTAATTACTTCATTAATTAATTAGTTAATTATAATCAATTACTTTAATTCTTAATTAATTACAATTAATCACTTATCATTTGATTAATTAATCTTAATTAATCAATTCTTAATTACATCATTAATTATAAACTAATGATCCCTAATTACACCTTTAATTATTTTATTAATTACATTAAGTAATTATTCTTAATTAATCATAATTATTAATCACCTTTGATTAATATAATCCAGTAATTAACTTCCCTTAATTACTTCCCTTAATTAATTACTTTTTAATTAATTACCTTAACAAATAATTAATTACCTTATTAATTAACCTTAATCCTTTAATTAAATAAATTATTTAATTAATAACACTAGGTAATTAACCTTAATCACTTCTTATTTAATTACTTCCATAAAATAATTATCCTCTAATTACTTTATTAAATAATCTACCTTTACTTAATTACATCCAGTAATTATTCCTAAATTACTTCATTAATTAATTATACTTAATTAATTTATAAATGATTTTCTTAATTAATCACAAATAAATAAATAAATTATTAATTTAACTTAATCATTTAAATTTAATTAAACGATTCTTAACTTACTATACTAAAGGTTCTTAATTAAGAAACTATTATCTTAATTAAACCAATTATTTACCCATAACACTTGATAATTAAAATAATTTAATTATCTAAATTTCCTTCAAATTCAAATTTACATATGTAAATCTTTATTATAATTGATTTTAAATCATTAAACTTATTTAAAACTTTTTACATTTCAAAATATAAAAACTTTGTTTAAAACATTAACTTAAAACGAATTAATTTTATAAACAAAACTTGTTTAACTGGTTTTAAAAACTTAGAAACATTTCAAAACAAATTCTTTTGTTTTAAAACTTTTTAAAACTTCATGTACCATTTTTAAAACCCGCTCCTACCAAAACTCGAGCAAAACCCTCAGAAACCCGAAGTAGCTCTCGAGTCACTCCTCTAATCTTTCTGCTTCGAGTAAAACTCTAATAATCCCGAACAAAACCCAAGCAAAAAAAAGCTTTCTTCCCCAAATCACACGTTCAGATGCACAAACGTGCTCGTGCACGTGCACGACTACGCTGATCATCGACGATCACTATTTCGACCTCCAGCAAGTCACCTTCGGTCACGGCAACCCTATCATCCATCCCAAACTTCTCGATTCGATCGAGATTTCACTTCGACCATTTCGAACCCATTCCTGGAACGAAGCATCACCAGAAAATTCGACATCACCGATGATCCCCTGGTTGAAACACCATGCCAACTCCACCGTAGCGTCGCCTAGCCTTCCAGCATCCATCAATTACCTCGCGATCGATCTCGACTTCATCACGTAAACGAGAAACCCATTCGAACATCCACGATAAACACAGACCATTAAACCCTACTCCATCAAATTTCGATCCCCACGATCATCGATCGATCACTATACTATTTTTCCCAAGTGCCTCGATATGCCGACCCCCTCTAGACCAAATTTCATCAGATACTATCATGCCGATCACCAAAAATCGGCGATAAACCCAAATCCAAACATCCTCAAATTCCTTCCCAATTACTATATTAAAAATTTTGATTTCCACATTAAAATTCATAGTTTTCTATAACGAATTAAGTCATGTAATCAATACTTAAAATTTAATCAATAAATTTTTGACCAAAATTTGATTTTTTACTGTAATTTGAAAAATATGAGCTAATCATTCAATTTAAAATCCTATAACAAATTTTAACTGATAGATTACTTGATTTCAAACAACTTTCATTTACAAATCAAAGTCCAATTCAAATCCAACACTGAGTTATTGATTTTATTATGAAAAATGGGTGACTGTTAATATACACAGGGAGCCGAAGAACAATACAGGCACTCACATATATTTAATTCAACATGCATCCAATTTAATTTAAGAATTCCAAAAATCATCATGATATTCAACACAAAAGCAAGATGAAATCTAGAATCAAAACTGTTTTTAAAAATTTCATTTACTCACCAGTACTTAGAACAGAGAACAGAAGGCAGATAACATTTTGATTCCAGGCTTGTTTTCCAGACAGATATTTGATTTTGAACTTCATTTCTTTGTTGAATTTGAATCTTGCTGTTTGATTTATTTCTCTGATGTTCAGGTTGTTTTGAAGATTATACTTGAAGAAATTTCGAATCTTGTTGCTGTTGGTTTTCAGTTTGCATGTTGATTTACTTCTTTTGTTGATTGCATTTGAATTTCCAGCTTATCATCTTGTTTTCAGATTGAATTCCAGGTTCCATTTTTCACTTCTTTTATTCCTTGTTTTTCATTTGTATTCATTTTGTGTTTGGGTTGAAAATGAAGAAAATATTTAGCTGAAGATTAAAACTCACGTTCTAATTTTTCAATTAAATTTTAAATTTAATTATCAAGGGAATAACACTTGTCACTTTAATGCTCTAATTTGCTTACACATATGCTATTTAATTTACATTTGTCTTTAACACACAATATAATGTTTACAAGTGTTTTTATGTTTAGTTCTTATCTACAAAATTTATTCTCTAATGTTTTATTAATATTTACAAATGTTATTTTCCTATTTAAAACTTATTTAAGTTATATACATATATTTATGAAATATTCATATAAATATAAAATGTGTATACTTATCTTTTAGTAAACAAGTTTTAGATTTTAATAAATACAAAAGCAAATTCATATGAACACTAACTTATATTTTTGATCAAATCATATGTTTATAAATTTGAGAAATTTATTTTAACTCTTTATATAAAAATTTAGAACAATTTATAAAATGAAAGAATATTAAAACAAATGAACCTTAGATTTAAATCTTAATTATCATTTCCAAAAGTATTAAATCAAATTTACCTTTCAAATTACAAATTATATATTAAAGTTTGAAAATACTTATTAAATTCAAATCAATACTTTTTCATTTCAATATATATAAATATTATCCTAAGTGGAAAACAATTTTAACATTAGTTTTGATAATCATCATATTGAATTTTTATACATAACTTCAAATAACAATATATATATACATATATATTATAATTTGAAAACATAGCCTTTATTAAATTAAAGACTCCCTATTTATAATATATATACCAATATATATATACATTATAAATAGAAAACATTTATATAAGTTTTAGAAAGATAAATCTTCTTAATTTAAAATTGTTTAGAAAAGATATTAATAAATATTGCCAGTTTAAAATATTATTAACTTTTAAAAGAATTAAACTTGTCAATTTATAAAATAAAATCAACAAATCAATTTAATTATTAATAAAGATTATTAAATTGATATTGCCAAAATTCCGGGATATCACATTCCTTCCCCCTTAAAATAATTTCGTCCCCGAAATTTAAAAGCAAAGATAATTTAATAACCCATCAAAAATTTTAATTTTAAACAGCAATCATACATATCAATCATATTCTAACAACCATAGCAAACAATTTAATCAAACAAATTTAACTATCCAGTCAAAATCTGGATAGAATTTACTCGAGTTTCCCCAAGTATATATATATATATACCGGGAGACTCGTTCTACAGGATCTAAACTAACTATCTACAATAATCTAGAAGTCCTTCCTTTCTAGATCACAAATCTGAACAAGATATCAGACTAAACTCAAAATCATCTCAACTACCAAATCCTTCTGAATTGCTGATTCCATTACTCGATGAATCATACACATATTCCTCAGAGATAAGTGAAATACAATGAATTCCAGTTATCCGAACTGGCAACTCAATTCTATATATCAAAGAACTAATCCCTTTGAGAACGCAGAAGAAAAAAAAATTCTCATAATACTTTCGGAGCTTACTCTCCAATCTTACCAAATCTTATATCTCCTTTGATCGGAGAAACTTAAATAATATCCAAATTTCAACTTCAAATTCCAAATTCCATCAATTCTTAACTGCATAACTCCTTTGACGATCCTGAGTCACTTCATTCTTCCTGATCAGCTTAACCCTTGCTGATGCTTCTTGAAACAGATTAGACCAACATCAAACCAATTTCCGGATCCTACTCAACAAAATGGTTTCTCAAAAATATGCCGAAATCCAAAACACAACCCTACTCTACAAACATTAGAGAACTTCGAACTACCTCTCCTATCTGAAATAGTCAAAACAGTTGCACTTGACAACCTTACCTCCAAATCCCGAAAATTCCTTCACACTTAGAAGTACACTTGAATTTCCTATAGAAATCCTCTATTCCAAGAAAATTACAACTTCCGGTTGTTCCCACTCTAGAATAGCTGCTATCTTGCTTCCGCTGCACAACTCTGATCTGGAATAGATGAGAATGCCGTCGGAGAAACTCGAGCACAAACTTGATCATCCACAGTTCATCAGACCATAAAATCTTAGTGAACCATTTCACTTGGTCAAAACATCCCGCAGAACTTCACCAGAAAACTAGGTATGATAAATCCCTCTCCAAAGAATCCTGAGCTGCTTCACCAAATTATTCTCTAGGAGACATCCTTCTACTAAGCTGAACCACCGGTAACTCCACGAATCAAGTCGATACGGAATCTCAATCTCCAATAATCCCAAGAGAATACTCAAACAATCGCAAGTCACTTTTGCGATCAGCCCGGCCTAATTTCCAAAGATAACTGTTCTCTCTTCACAAATTAGAACAGCTTACACTTATCTATCCAATCCATCGAAGGAATGGATTTACTTTGTTGCTTCTGAACTCCAACTCAAAAAGACTGCTCAGCCAGAAAACTTCCTGCCAACACAGAACACTCTGAGCCTCATTGCTGCCACAGATATCAAAGACTTCTTATCCGAAATTCCTCGAGAAACTCGGACCTCAAAGCAAACAGAAACACCCCGCTGGACTCAGCCACAACACCGAAGCAGACATACTTCTTCAAACTTGCTCCAGAAGAAACATCTTCAGAAACATCCATAGTCATCGCGTCTCACCACACAGCTATTACTTCCTAAAGTTACCAAAATACCATCACTTGCTTCAGCTCATCCAACAGATCTACTCTATTCATCCAACTTCAAAGATAAACTCCGAACCATAACTGGTTCTTCAGAGATCGGTGAAATCTTATACCACAACAAAGTTTACTCGAGACGGTATGTGGTCTTCAGTCTTGACAAATACACTTCCAACCTCAACACTCAGATTCTAACTATTGGTAATTGTGTTACACACACTACCATCCTATCTACCTTTATAACTTATATTGGAAAACCCGAACAGGTAACCCAACAAATAGGTAGAAATATATATATTTAAAATGATACTTTTTATATAGAAATTATTTCTGGGTAAAATTATTTCATTTACCTCTTTAAAACAATATTGTGTCCGTTGGCCTGGTTCAAGTGTTTAGAGATCCCTATCAATAACGTTAGCTACTCGTATTGACCAGAATCCATATACCACTCAACCGATCAATTAACACAATATAAAACCATTTTTATATAACTAACAATTACGCGCTCTCAAGATAGACACCACTTCAGAGCCTAGGTATTCACTCAACCTACTGCTCTGATACCATATGTAACAACCCGCCACTCATTCTACAGAATGACGAATCATTAATAAGAAAGAAAGGGGTGAGAAAAGAGAAAGAAGAGAAGAAAGAACAACAACACATCAGAAATCTCACAGTGGAACGAGAAATATATTATATCACATAAGATATTACACAGTATCATATACATCAGAGTACACAACTTATACATCACAATATAGACAATTATAAACTTCTGTCTATTATACAACACAACTACATAAATACGATACATCATACACAGCGGAAACTCTATATATCTACACGCTGAAGCCACCTGCTCCAAATCTCCTCCAGAATTCGTCAAAGCTAACCTGAATCCCTCGACTACTCAATACAATATTGAGTACCCAAGAGTTTAATAAAACAGAAAATAAACACTTGGGTCAGACATGGGTCTGGTGTGAGTAAACGGTTAGATTGCTTAACTTTGAAAACTTTTGAAAACAAAAGTATCACGTAAGACTCCCCACAAATAAACATGGGTAAGTTTTTACCTTACGCTAACTAAAACGTTTGATAGGAAATCCGATTGTATTATAATAGGGTCTAGGGTTTTCAAGTAAAATACAGAAATAGCTGAAATGCTTACATCTCACATTCCAACATAGTTGGGCACAACTAATACGTACGGCACTTATTGGAGTTTGGATTCCATACAATGGCAAGGCTACTGGGGTACCGCCCGTCACAGTACGTGGCCTAGATCACCGTACCGAGGAGTACGCCCGCTCCCCTGCAACACAAAGCCGGAACCATCCCTTACTGGATAATCCCGAACAAGACAATCCCGTAGTTGGCGCGACCAACCACACACTAAGCCGAATAAAAGAAAAGGGACCTCTAGACAGGGATCTATCTTGCTCTCAGTGGGTGCTACCCACGAAGCCTTGCTGCACCTCCCCTGTTTTAGCCATTCCCGGTTGATGAGGCTTGAGGTTACGATTACCTTTAATCAGAACATATCACTTAGAATGCTCATCGTCCGCCTGACGATGTGCTGAAAGCATTCAATCCATACAAGTTCGTTCCGGGTTCGAACGAAACCGAAGGCATTATCTCGTTACACTCGTTTTGGAATCACCCTCAGAGTTAACGACAATAACCCTTGCACTCTGAATCTTCATCTTCACTTGAGATTCACGACCTATCGTAAATTTGGATCGATGTGGTATTCGGGTCTCCAAACCTGGAATACCGGTATACGGAAACCCGATCCCGGTCTCATCGAATTCCAAAACGTATCTTTTAAGGCCAAGTTGTTTAAAGGTTTAAACAATTTAACTTATCTATACAGATAGATAATTCACAAGTCACAATTGATAATCACATTATCAAATAAACAAATGATTCATAACCAAATAGGTAATCCATATCAACATCATAATAGTTAATCTATATTACCATCATAATGCAACCAAACATTCATACCACACAACATTACTTATCTCATTTCTGAGATTACATCCATTCAATTCAAATCAATGCCATTCATTCTTATATAAGCAATGATTTACTTAATCACAACATAATTAATTTAAAATGAATTAAATTAACTATCTCTATCTTTAATTAATTTAAAGTAAATTAAATTAATTACTTAATCTCTTAATTAATTTAAAATAAATTAAATTAATTACTTCATTTTAAATCTTACTTATATAATCATTAATTAATTACAAATAAATTAATTAATCATTCTCTAATTATCCACTTTAATTAATCACCTTGATTAATTTTATTTTAATTACATTTAAGTAATTATGTTTAATTAATTTCACAAATTAATTATCCTTAATTAAATACAGTAATTAACCTTTAATTACTTCATTAATTAATTAATTAATTATAATCAATTACTTTAATTCTTAATTAATTACAATTAATCACTTATCATTTGATTAATTAATCTTAAATAATCAATTCTTAATTACATCATTAATTATAAACTAATGATCCCTAATTACACCTTTAATTATTTTATTAATTACATTAAGTAATTATTCTTAATTAATCATAATTATTAATCACCTTTGATTAATATAATCCAGTAATTAACTTCCCTTAATTACTTCCCTTAATTAATTACTTTTTAATTAATTACCTTAACAAATAATTAATTACCTTATTAATTAACCTTAATCCTTTAATTAAATAAATTATTTAATTAATAACACTAGGTAATTAACCTTAATCACTTCTTATTTAATTACTTCCATAAAATAATTATCCTCTAATTACTTTATTAAATAATCTACCTTTACTTAATTACATCCAGTAATTATTCCTAAATTACTTCATTAATTAATTATACTTAATTAATTTATAAATGATTTTCTTAATTAATCACAAATAAATAAATAAATTATTAATTTAACTTAATCATTTAAATTTAATTAAACGATTCTTAACTTACTATACTAAAGGTTCTTAATTAAGAAACTATTATCTTAATTAAACCAATTATTTACCCATAACACTTGATAATTAAAATAATTTAATTATCTAAATTTCCTTCAAATTCAAATTTACATATGTAAATCTTTATTATAATTGATTTTAAATCATTAAACTTATTTAAAACTTTTTACATTTCAAAATATAAAAACTTTGTTTAAAACATTAACTTAAAACGAATTAATTTTATAAACAAAACTTGTTTAACTGGTTTTAAAAACTTAGAAACATTTCAAAACAAATTCTTTTGTTTTAAAACTTTTTAAAACTTCATGTACCATTTTTAAAACCCGCTCCTACCAAAACTCGAGCAAAACCCTCAGAAACCCGAAGTAGCTCTCGAGTCACTCCTCTAATCTTTCTGCTTCGAGTAAAACTCTAATAATCCCGAACAAAACCCAAGCAAAAAAAAGCTTTCTTCCCCAAATCACACGTTCAGATGCACAAACGTGCTCGTGAACGTGCACGACTACGCTGATCATCGACGATCACTATTTCGACCTCCAGCAAGTCACCTTCTGTCACGGCAACCCTATCATCCATCCCAAACTTCTCGATTCGATCGAGATTTCACTTCGACCATTTCGAACCCATTCCTGGAACGAAGCATCACCAGAAAATTCGACATCACCGATGATCCCCTGGTTGAAACACCATGCCAACTCCACCGTAGCGTCGCCTAGCCTTCCAGCATCCATCAATCACCTCGCGATCGATCTCGACTTCATCACGTAAACGAGAAACCCATTCGAACATCCACGATAAACACAGACCATTAAACCCTACTCCATCAAATTTCGATCCCCACGATCATCGATCGATCACTATACTATTTTTCCCAAGTGCCTCGATATGCCGACCCCCTCTAGACCAAATTTCATCAGATACTATCATGCCGATCACCAGAAATCGGCGATAAACCCAAATCCAAACATCCTCAAATTCCTTCCCAATTACTATATTAAAAATTTTGATTTCCACATTAAAATTCATAGTTTTCTATAACGAATTAAGTCATGTAATCAATACTTAAAATTTAATCAATAAATTTTTGACCAAAATTTGATTTTTTACTGTAATTTGAAAAATATGAGCTAATCATTCAATTTAAAATCCTATAACAAATTTTAACTGATAGATTACTTGATTTCAAACAACTTTCATTTACAAATCAAAGTCCAATTCAAATCCAACACTGAGTTATTGATTTTATTATGAAAAATGGGTGACTGTTAATATACACAGGGAGCCGAAGAACAATACAGGCACTCACATATATTTAGTTCAACATGCATCCAATTTAATTTAAGAATTCCAAAAATCATCATGATATTCAACACAAAAGCAAGATGAAATCTAGAATCAAAACTGTTTTTAAAAATTTCATTTACTCACCAGTACTTAGAACAGAGAACAGAAGGCAGATAACATTTTGATTCCAGGCTTGTTTTCCAGACAGATATTTGATTTTGAACTTCATTTCTTTGTTGAATTTGAATCTTGCTGTTTGATTTATTTCTCTGATGTTCAGGTTGTTTTGAAGATTATACTTGAAGAAATTTCGAATCTTGTTGCTGTTGGTTTTCAGTTTGCATGTTGATTTACTTCTTTTGTTGATTGCATTTGAATTTCCAGCTTATCATCTTGTTTTCAGATTGAATTCCAGGTTCCATTTTTCACTTCTTTTATTCCTTGTTTTGCATTTGTATTCATTTTGTGTTTGGGTTGAAAATGAAGAAAATATTTAGCTGAAGATTAAAACTCACGTTCTAATTTTTCAATTAAATTTTAAATTTAATTATCAAGGGAATAACACTTGTCACTTTAATGCTCTAATTTGCTTACACATATGCTATTTAATTTACATTTGTCTTTAACACACAATATAATGTTTACAAGTGTTTTTATGTTTAGTTCTTATCTACAAAATTTATTCTCTAATGTTTTATTAATATTTACAAATGTTATTTTCCTATTTAAAAATTTAAGTTATATACATATATTTATGAAATATTCATATAAATATAAAATGTGTATACTTATCTTTTAGTAAACAAGTTTTAGATTTTAATAAATACAAAAGCAAATTCATATGAACACTAACTTATATTTTTGATCAAATCATATGTTTATAAATTTGAGAAATTTATTTTAACTCTTTATATAAAAATTTAGAACAATTTATAAAATGAAAGAATATTAAAACAAATGAACCTTAGATTTAAATCTTAATTATCATTTCCAAAAGTATTAAATCAAATTTACCTTTCAAATTACAAATTATATATTAAAGTTTGAAAATACTTATTAAATTCAAATCAATACTTTTTCATTTCAATATATATAAATATTATCCTAAGTGGAAAACAATTTTAACATTAGTTTTGATAATCATCATATTGAATTTTTATACATAACTTCAAATAACAATATATATATACATATATATTATAATTTGAAAACATAGCCTTTATTAAATTAAAGACTCCCTATTTATAATATATATACCAATATATATATACATTATAAATAGAAAACATTTATATAAGTTTTAGAAAGATAAATCTTCCCAATTTAAAATTGTTTAGAAAAGATATTAATAAATATTGCCAGTTTAAAATATTATTAACTTTTAAAAGAATTAAACTTGTCAATTTATAAAATAAAATCAACAAATCAATTTAATTATTAATAAAGATTATTAAATTGATATTGCCAAAATTCCGGGATATCACACAATATTAACTCAATTTCCTTAACAATCACGATATTCCCTTTTTAAGCATTCATTTATTTGCTCATGAGTAAATTTTTATATATATTACATCGAGTGATATATAAATATAAATACACACACATAGTTTATGCATGCCAGCTATACTTATTTAGCAATACTGTAGTACACTAGGTGAATTTCATTTCCGTTGTAATTTAGAGCTACACAAGGGGTTCTATTTCTTCTCATTTTGTTCAGCTGCTTTTACTACTGGATTCTCAGTTGTGATTTAGTGAACTATTACAGTGGTAATTTAACTCAGATTTAGTTTTGCATTTGAAAGGAACATACCTATAATTTATTTACTAAACTCTCTTTAGCAATAATATTGTTAATCCGTTGTATCGGTGGGAAGGGGAGGAAAAAATACAATTTAGGCTCCAAAATTGGGCATTAGCATTAAATCAATTCAAGTTATCCTTAAACTACAATTGAATAGCACACATCAGGTTAAGGTTTCTACTTTTTCTATCTCAAATATATAGAGACTAAGATTTGTTTTAATTTATGCGAAACATTACAAAAATAAGGTATTGCCTCACGGATTGCCTATGATGTTCAGGAAATTCGGTCACACTATGGCACCTATGGAAGTTAAAGAAATCACAAAAAAAAATTAATGTATAGTTAAATATGACTTAACTTATGATGTAGAGTACTCATGCATTGCCATAATATTATTTACAGCGTTTTATATGTTGTTGTGAGTATTCTTTTTAATGCTTTTTCATTGTTAAGAACCCTATTATGACGGTTCTGAAACGCTGTTAAAGTCTACCACAGCGTTTTCAAAACACTGTTGAAGTCTACCATTGCATTTTTAAAATGCTGTTAAAATTTTACATGGCATTTTACAAACCTTCTCGTTTACTATTTCTACATTTCCCTTTTTTCAAGTACCATTTCCATATCCATCAATCACAATTTATATACCAGCACAGTTAAAATCAACATGAATATTTCATAATCAACATATTATATTAATCGCACTCTCATAATCAACATATAACATTACATAATCAAAATACGCAATATTCTTACATCAAAACATATATAATATGACCATAATATTATATAAAAAATGTAGAATAAGTAGCAGCTAGTGACAAAAAATAGTAATACATACAAGCATACAAAGCAAAATGTAATCCTGGCATCAAAAATATCTTTGAATCCATAACTTGTTGTGACACATTTTTGCATCAAAGGTATCTATCTAGCTGTAAAGTAAAAGTTCAAAAATTAGCAAAATAAATCAAAAAACAATAAATACAGTATGGAATATAGTTGATGTAGGCAGCAGTAACATGAAATGCAGTCAGGAATAAATGAAAAGTGCTGAAGCCAAACGACTGTCAGGTACAAAAGTGCTGAAACCAAACAACGTATACCATATGAAGAAGATATCACAACCAAATTTCACATGCTTAGCTCATGTGCTAACTATTACTATTGCTGCTTATGACTATCTTATGCTAATTGTCAAACAATTTCAACAAGAAACTGAACAAGTCATTTTGTTTAACGATACGTATCACTGTTTTATTATTTTTTTCCTTACTGTCCTCCTTTAACTAATCAAATAATAACAAAGATCAGTTATCTTGCATTTTAATGCTTTTTCTATATTGTTAAATGCACTTTTAATCTAATTTTGATTTTGGCAGTAGACATAGTTTTGCTTCAAATAATCTAACATTTAATATAATTTAGGTCTAAGTCTATGCTAACCTATAGAAAATGGCAACTTGACTCGACTATTTTCAATAAACTAATCCAGTATATATATGTTAAGTCCTAAAACTGGAATATATGTTCAAGTAAACCATAATTTATTTAAGCATCTAAAGTTCACGCATCTATAGCGAAGTCCATGTCCTATATTTGAATTTAGAGCAGGTTAAACAGAAGCAATGTGAGAGGAAAAAAAGAGAGAAAGCTATTCCTATATTGTCATTTGATCTAAAAAAGAAAACGTATAGTAAAAACAAAATATAATAAGAAATTTTCTATTTGGAGAAAGGAAAAACATAACTGTCATAGACATTTGTTGGGTCACTAATTTAATTTGATGAAAGAAATGTTGCATTGCAAACATAGAGTGAATTATTTCCTTTAATACCAAATATGATCAACTTAAAATTAATTCTTAATCCTTTAATACCAAATAAATTTATACAAATACCATTAATCTATCATGTCCAATTGTATTCTAAATTACTTTCACTGCGATTTACTTTATACTTTATTCTTTTTAATTTAGGAGAAAATATTCATGACAATAGTATTTTTTTTTAATATTAAAACCGCATTACAATTTATACTTTAATTATCAAGAAAAGACTTCAAACTAAAATAGTCAAAAGGTGTAATTAGAAGAAAAAAAATTACACTTGAATATTATAAAATAGCATTCAAAACCACTAATCAAAAGTAAAGTTTGTAAATATACTACCCATGTATGGCTGGCAAGTAGGTGAGTTTGTAAATATAATATCCATGTAAAGTTTATAAAAAATTGCAGTCGAATATTTAACATTGTTATCAAGTTAACAAAGTTAAAGCTTAATTGTATATTATAGCTATTTGTTGCCATTAAAAGGATAATGCATAGTCAAGGTCATCCCTGAGCGTGAACTGCAGATTTGGAAATAGCACACTTCGTAAAAACAAGCCTATCTTCCCATACTGGTAAGTAACCCAAATAATTTTTCTTAGACTCTATTGAATACATGTACACTGGTCACGGTTGTTGAATCAACATTCTCCCCGTCTACATCCTATCTCACTATCTGGTGGTATCGCACTACATATGGTGTCTCTACAGCGCACTCACTTGAACACTGGTATCAGGTCATACAGTCATAATTATGTACATCGCAATGTCGCTCGTTCATATGCTACAGCCTGCAAGGATTCCATCACTTGCTCAACATACTTTTATCTAGACTTCCATTGCATACTCAACATCACCGCCTCACTCATTCATGTGCAGTTACTCCATATATGCCAGTTCTACCACTCACTGTCACCTACTCAACATTCTAGATCTGCTAGTCTATACACACAAATATACTTATAAACAGTTGAGCCAGCCTGCAAGGATTACCTGTGCTCGCGTGGGCATTTCTTAATTGCAGCCACTTTCATTCAGTGACACCATCTCATGTAAGGTGTGCATCACTTCCCACCTAAAACTGCAACATCGTGCACTAGCTTTCTAACCTGAATCTGCATCATTTACAACAGTCCCTTAACTCTGCAGCTCAACTGTTTATAAGTATACCACCTTCATTTCACACTATTTATTTTGATTTACAACAGGTCATGCAATGAACATCTATTTTGATTTCAACCAAAATAGATGAACTAACTTCATTTCACACTTTCAATACATATAATAATATGATGGAGTAGTTTGGTCCTAAATGTTTACTTTCTATTAAGTAACATCAAACTAAGATAAAAAAATTAAAGTGAACATGTAAAAAAATGATTAAAGCTTATAATAAACAGAGTTACCTCAATTTCCCAACATAAGTCTTGTTCGATCGAGATAGATTTTCAGCGTTCATAGAGATTATATACTCGGTTGGCAGAAAGGAGGAATTTTCCATTTTCAATAAGCACGGCTGCATAATCGAACGACATGTTAAGAATTAAAAAGGAAAGAAGTTTAATAATTTTCAAATGCTGGTGTAATTTTGATTACACCAACTATATCATAATGGCTGACGTCCCCTCCACAAATTTGTTGAATATAACAAAACAATGCATGAGAGATCTCTCATGCAATGTTAGTCAATTTTGTTGCATCAAGTTTATGTGTTGATAATGTAGTTATTGTGTAGTTGGTTTGCATTTAGAGATTTTTAATTCATTTACTTTAGAATATTTCAAGACTTTATACCAACCCCCGGACAATTTGCAATGAATCAAACAGATGCAGCCATTGAGATGTAAGTTGACAAATAATAAAATAACTAAATGTTACTAAAATTATGAGGAGACTAGATTTAAAATACTTGAAGATGTAATCTAAAATAATAAGCTAAAGAAATCTTACTAGGAGTAAGACATAGATACAAATGATAAGTTAACTTCGATTTATCCCTCTTAATGAAACACTGAATCATACCATCTCGAGGCCCTGGCTGCCAAATGAAAATAAGAAGTATTAGACAACAATGTTTGAAAATAAGACGTGTTATAAAAGAAGTTCTCATCTCTTCCGAGATAAGCAGTTGATTGACTGGTATTGACTACTAGTAGGAAAAAATAAAAATTCAATCGATTATCATTTATAATGATATATCAATAAAGATGCATGAACTTCAATTACTATTGTGTGTATGAGAATAAAATGAGGATATTATAAATAAGAAAGTAATATTTTGTGATACCTGTCTGAATATTTGAAGAACAGTGAGAGTAGGATAAAATTCTTTCTTTGCTTGCATTATTTTTTCATTGACCGACAAGGTTCCATCCACATGAATAGGGAATAAAAAGTAAGCTTCATGTTTCCATGATCCTTGTTGGCTACTCTAAATATAAAGTAAAAAATATTTATGAACTTGTTCATTTTGCAACTAGGAAAAATATAGAGGTTAACTGAAAGTTAATAATTACATATGAAATAACAGTCAATGTACACCTAAAGCTGGAGCAAATTGAACCTCATACTCTTTTGCAAGTTTATTCATATGAAATATTGGGTGAGGGGTGTGTAGAGTAGTGGTTCTAGGTAAGCTAGATAGCTAAAGAAGTGTTATGGCTGTCGAGTAGTGGTTTTATGTGTGTGCTTAGTAGGAAATGGGCTCCACTAGAAACGGACAGTTGGGCTTTTGAAAGAAAAAGAAAATGAAGGATATTTTTGGAAGAATAGTAATAAATTTTATAAGAATAAAGGCACACTCAAGTAAAAGCAACGAAGTTCAATTCAAATGATGACATCGTATTTTTTCATTCATCCTGTTGATTTTACCTAAGTCATACACTGAAATGAAATGAAATGCAATGCAGCTACTAGTTTATTAGTACATTAGTTTTTGTCTACCACCAATATGATAATGGTATGCTAATGATTTTTTTGAAATGATTGTATACAATTACCATAAAAATAATAGATAGTTAACTAGCTGACAATTATAATATTAAATTTGTCTTACAAGATCATTAATTTTTTTACCAATACTATAGTTATAGGACACATTTGTCGATAAGCATATAGGTGGACCGAGCTCAAGAAAGAAAATATTAAGGAAAAATAAAAGTTGATCCCAACCCATATGTGCATCTAAAAGATGATAACAACAGCTAGCGGACACAACCAATAAAAAACATATATGAAAGAAGCAGCCAAAAAATAGAAAGTGATATAAGTGGATAGCAATTAAAGAGACGTGCATGGAAAAAAGAAAGGACAACATAATATCTCGACATATACTAAAATGATAAAATCCAAAGTAGGCACACTTTTCTTTTGCAAGATTATTCATAAAAAGGATATGTCAGGTAACTCAAAATAACAAAAGATGGAACACAGCTAGGCAAAAGCTCAATAGAACACAAGAATTCTCCTATACATACCTGTATCACTAGCCTGTTATTGCATGGAATGAATACAAGGAGTACTAAAACATACATCCTGATATTATTATTTAGCCAGAAACGGAACTGGAATACCCACTCATTACCACCAGCATCTTGAACTTTAAGAGGAACGCCTTCTGGATGAAATATTGGAGGGAAGTATGCATGTTTTGGATAGTCATGGAATTTCATTTCAAACACCACATCTTACTAACTATTAAGAGCTTCATGTGTGTTAGTTGACTGAGATGAGAAAATGTGCACAATACAGGTCCTAAAAATTAATAAATATAAGTTCAGAAAAATTTGACTCTATTCAAGTCCGCGACAATGACTGTGTTTCAATTTCTGGCACAATGATAGGGGTCCCTGACACTTTAGCACCATCGCCATAGCCATTAGTCCCAAGGAATGGACGGGGTCAGCAGTTACCAAGCTTTAAATAAATTAACAAATAAAGGAAAAGATGAAAATATACCTCTTTATTTCTGAAGCCATGTGTCCAGTTGATGGAGCAGGCAAAGCCCGAGATGGTAGCGATACAGACTTACTGCACCTAATCTTCAACTCATATTCATATACTATATAACCTGAAATACTGAACTGTAATGAAACTGTCAACAAAATGGGGAATGGTTTTTAACCATGTGCTACACAATTATTGTTTTTAACTGTCAACATTTTTTTTAAGTAGTACTCATAAGTAGGTCCAAATTACTTGTGATCTGTAAATTAAAAACGTCATTGGTTTATTAGCTTCTCCACAGCACTAAATAACCAATAAAAAATAGTTCCCCTATTTCATTCCTTGAATGAAACACTCAAGCTAACTATATAATAGTACATGTGGATGCCATATGATTCAAAACCTTGCACTATTTTCATGGTAGCCATAGGACCAAACCATCCAAAAGTACACAAGAGGCACATTTCATCCACCTATCATAACCAACAAATGGAAATTTGCAACTGTTTTCATTTACTTGTATACTGGACGATTAAAAGAGAAATTCTTTTCCTTTTGTTTTGGTTCCCTATTTTTATTTCTTTATATAGTTACAGTCTATTGCAAATATGAACCATGCTCTCGAAGTTGGAAAATGTTAAGGCTGTCACATGTACTCTTCCATGATTTCAAAATTACAATTTGCAAAACTGTCAAGCTCTTGGGTTAGAGCAATCGATTCACTAGAAGTAACAACCAAACGGTTATGTATTTACACTAAATTTTCAGTACAAAATAGATAGCAGTAGTGATGTGGTAACTCCACATATAACTAGTCTGTAAGGCTTGCGTTTGCGTTGTATACACTAATGTTACAGAGGCAATCTCCAAATGAATATTCAATTTTTTATTCCTTAAAAATTGTTTGTTAACTTGGCTATTTTTATTAATAATCTATTTTTTGTTAATTTATTTAATTTTTATGAAACTTAGTTAACTTAATCAATTTTATAAACTTGGATAATTTTCTAAAAATTTATTTAATTTTTATACACTTAGTTATTTTTATAAACATACTAAATTTTTATTAAACTTGGTTAACTTTGTTAAATTTTAAAAATTATAGCCAATTTAGTAAAAAAAATTGCAAACATGGTTAATTTTTATAAAATTTAGTTAAATTAGTTAATTTTTATATATACTTGGAGTTTTTTAAAATAAACTTAATTATTGTTTATTTGCTTAGTTATTTTTATTTGCCTAGTTAACAAAGTTTTCAAAGCCATGAAACACAATCTTTATATGAGTTTGCAAAGAAGAATAAACATGTGAAGTTATATGAATTCTTGATGTGCAACATGTAAGAAGAAAACACATATACAGTAATATTACACGTTTAAGGCATGAAGGAAAAGTAGTCGAGAAGGTGAGAAACCAGAAGATTTAGAGCTTATCGTCGATACATTGCTTCGCAAAATGGTGGGACAATTACTAGATAAGAAATGACCAGAAATGCGAAGAGACTTAAGTGATCAATATCGGAGTGCATCCCACCATGGCGTACGTAAATTAAGACGCTTGCTATAATGCATAGAAATGCACTGAAGTGTCTTTCTTGTTGCTTCAGGCTTAAGCTGAAGTGAAGAAAAATGTAGTAACATGATTAGGACTGCACTGAAATGCAACCCCCTTTCTTCCTGCTCACGCTGCAGCCTGGATTCATTGGGGGCATGGATCATTTATACCATTCTCTTCACTCAAGTTCTCCCATTGTTGCATTATCATGGTACTAGAGTGTTTTAACAATTTATGTGCAAAATTTATACATGTAGAACTGTGAAATTAGTCTAAATAAAACAATAACTGTTGCCATTAGAAGTTTAGTCTAATCTTCTAATTTGGAGTTTTCATAATAACCCAACTAGTACCAACAAAAGTACCATGCCTAACCGTACAAAAACAACAGAATCAAAACAAAAAAAATACTTCCACAAAAAACATATAGAATAATAAATCGAAGAACTTTGTAGAACTGTACCATTTTTTAATTGATGCCTACGACAATCCAAATCCCTTGTTTGTATATAAACTTAAGCAATTTTGCAAGCAAACAGAGGGGAAACAATTAAGAAATGCCTGATATTATAAATCATTTTCAGCAGATAACTTGATCTAGAAGACGTGACCATCAGAAGAAAAGGTAGTGATGAGGAGATCATAGTCCATTTGAGTAGTCTATGATTCAATCAATGACTTTGAATTAGGTTTTGATTTAGTGGTATTCGCAATTAATTGGATTTTGCATTTTTCTTGTAACGAGGAAAGAAGATAGGGAGAGAACGAAGGGTGGGCGTGAAAATAAAGCTTTTCGTTTGTTTGCCACTTAAAATTAACAAGGCCGCCTAAATTTTTTGCAGTTGGGGATATTCATGTTAAATTTTGGTGATACAAAATCACAAATAGAAGGAAACAAATATGCAAAAGGGAAAGTAATCACGTTTGTTCATTATGGAAATGCATAATTGGATTGCATTTAAGATTATTTTCTTCCATCTTTGGAATGAGTGAATTACTTGCTATGTTTGCGCGATTTGTTACCATTGTAATTTGCCTCCATTATCTTTTTACCATATCTTGGTAATTTGATTGATGACTCACATGAATTTACATTGGCTATATATTGAGGGTAGACTTTATTATAAACCCATCCTAGTATTCAGCCAGTGATCTCCAGATAGAGTGTCTCTTTTTTTGTTCTCCCTAATTGGGGCTTTGGTATGTAAACTCTTATCTTGTAATCTCTTGTAATTCTCTCAAGTGTAATAAAATCTCTCTTCATTGGACTGGACGTACATTATCTAGATGATAGTGGAACCAGTATAAATATTATGTGTCTTCTTTTTTTTAGTTATTTACTATTTATTTGGAGTATAGAATACTTGCTGCTAGATTAAGTGATGTTCAAATTGGCAAATCTAGATCCTGTTTATTGTTTTTCCGCATTTGTGCAATTTCTGCACAACAGATTGGTATCAGAGCTAGGCGATTTGTTCAGATTTGTGCATCAATGGCTTCTAGAAAAAGCGGTAGATCTGGTGGTGATTATGCTATTACTCATTTGGATGGAAAAAGGAGATTTTGTGCAATATGGAGTGGAGGAGATTATGTTGAGAGAGAAGAGTGTTCCAGTCTTGGAAATTTGATGATAAGGAGTTTACTGTGTTGAAGAGACATCTGAATTTGGGAACTTGTATCTGCTTTATGGCTCGATGTTGATGTGAGAGTCTCATGTTGATTTCCATGGGAAATTTGTTGTTTGGCAGATAAGGTATGTGGAAGGAGAGAGATTTGTCTTGTATACAGAGATTTGGATCAGCCTTGTTATGTCTGTTCTAGCTCTGTATTTGATTGGTGATTGAGAGAATTTTTTGGCCTTGGTGGCTTTGAGATTATTTTGGTTTCTACCTTCTTTTGATTTTGGATATTTGCAACATTTTGTTGGCGGGCAGGAACATAGTCTGAGCTCGTTAGTAAGGTGTGATGGGAGGTGGCCTTGCCGGAACCCATTGGGTAAATATTCATTTTTCTTTTGTATCTCGTTAAGAGATTTTGGTTGAAGGTGGAGTTTGATTTTAAGAGTTTTACATTGAAAAGAGAATTTGACTCGAGGTGGAGTGTTGGAAATATGTGATTTTGCATCAAGGTTGAGTGTTAAATTTTGGTGATACAAAATCACAAATAAAAGGAAACAAATATGCAAAAGGGAAAGTAATCACGTTTGTTCATTATGAAAATGCATAATTGGATTGCATTTGGGATTATTTTCTTCCATCTTTGGAATGAGTGAATTACTTGCTATGTTTGCGCGATTTGTTACCATTGTAATTTGCCTCCATTATCTTTTTACCATATCTTGGTAATTTGATTGATGACTCACATGAATTTACATTGGCTATATATTGAGGGTAGACTTTATTGTAAACAAATCCTGGTATTCAGCCATTGATCTCCAGATAGAGTGTCTCTTTTTTTGTTATCCCTAATTGGGGCTTTGGTATGTAAACTCTTATCTTGTAATCTCTTGTAATTCTCTCAAGTGTAATAAAATCTCTCTTCATTGGACTGGATGTACATTATCTAGATGATAGTGGAACCAGTATAAATATTACGTGTCTTCTTTTTTTTAGTTATTTACTATTTATTTGGAGTATAGAATAATTGCTGCTAGATTAAGTGATGTTCAAATTGGCAAATCTAGATCCTGTTTATTGTTTTTCCGCATTTGTGCAATTTCTGCACAACAATTCAACCTTGACACAGCGTTTCAGATTTATATTTGTGTAAAATCCAAGGGGATCATAGCATCCGGGTTAAAAACGCTGTACATTATTGCCAAGAAAAGCATGTTTTCTTGTAGTGTAACATTTTTATTGCACTTGACAGTATGTATGCTTATTTGGTCATAGTTGATTTATAATTGGTATTGCTAGTATAACCAAAATATTCTTTTTTTTAAATATGATATAATTTATTTTTCCTGTTTCAAGTTATAAAATTTTCTTTCTATTAGTGCTTATATGAAAATAAAGGATTTAGGGTATAAATGAGAAAATATATTGGTCGCAATCAATATATATTTTCTGTTTACATTTCCATAGTAAATAAATTTTGCCCATGCTTCAAAGCTAAAATACAATAGCATGGAATCATAAAAATACTACTATAAAGCCACGTAGTGCAGAAACAAAGAAAGCATAATCAAATAGATTGAAATTTCATTTGGAATTGACTAAATGTTTCATTATAAACTTTTCAGGCTTCAAAACTGAAAGCACCAAAATAGTATATACTAACTGCTATTATGTTTCTCCTTCCACATTATACCTTTATGTTACCAAGTTTAAATATCTTGCATTTTTATCCAAATAAATTTTAAACGAAAATAAATCATTTTGTAATGGCAGCATTAATTCAATAATCTGAAATACAAATTCGTGAATAAACACAAAGAAATCTACTATTTTCCTACTTGAAACTTTGTTTGAATTCTAGCATAATGATCTGATCACTACCCTATTCGAAAGTTAACATAAAGTTCATTCGACATATGATAGTCAAGTATTTACCAACACTTATGTTAAAGATGTAAACGTAGTTTGTGATTTATTGTACATTTGTATTGCTAATTTTATATTTTTCATTTAAAGTACTCATGTTTAAATTTTCAAGAGATATCTGTATATTCCTGAAATAAGTTTTAGTTATTTTTGAAAATTATCTAGCTTCTTTTGCCTTCACTTCCTCTTTCTCTCTTCCTTTTAGTTGTTTTTTAAATTGAATATGAAAATAATTTTAAAAAAATAATAATAGTTGGGGTTGTATGATCAACATATGTGATATACATGCATAAAACTATATATTGATTTCAAGTCGATATGCCACTGTTAGGTCATATATATGATGGACCAATATGCAGGAAAAATAGAATTGGTACCAAATCTACAGTCATTTCAAACGTTGGAAAGAAAAATTGCTATTTGCTAATTGTTCTATTATTTGACATATTTGAAAATAACTATGTTCTGCATTTTATAATTCAATTGTTTGAGGAGTTTATTCTCCAGGATAACATTTTTTAATCTTAGGTGTAATCTAATGTTCAATCTTCTAAATTATTTTTATAAATGGTTCAATTGCTTTTTCTTCATAGTAAATTAGCAATACAACTATATGTTTCCTTTATCAAAAAGATAATAATAACATAGAGTAGTAATGTTGGTTGCTAACATGACTAAGAAGTGGATTTGCTTCATGCATATTTTCTTTTTGTTCATCTCATATTTCGGTTGCTTAATGAAGCATTTTTAGAAACAATTGTATACATGATATGTGCATTATTTTCCAAATTATCTTAGGAAGTATGTTTTTTACTCGACATGATGGCTTATAAAAGCAGAATTAGCCTCTCTGTTGTATGTTAAAATAATATACTTATTTAGTTTGAATGTGTTGTATCAACTGTAAGTGGGCCAACTAATGTAAATTTTCCTCTTAGTGACTAATTGAAGTTTTTACTCTTAAAAAGAAATATTATAAATTCAAGAGTTGTGGATGAGGTAGGAGAAATGCATGCAAAAAAGAATATTGATTTCAAACTGATATATTACAGTAACATCCACATCCACGATACATGGCATCCATTTGATCATGAACTATCAAACTAAATACTTCTTATACATGCGACCAACCTCATTTATATACCACTTCACCTCCATTATTTTTTATGATGTGAGATTATTCTTTTCCCAGTGTGCGTCCATTAATTATAAACAATGCGAGACACCCCAACAAATCTCCACCTTGGCTCACATCCATCTACGCGTCTTCCAATACGCCAACACGATGTCTGCATCATATCGAGACTTTGTTCCCGTATCATTATGTAAGGTTTGGTGATACAATATTTCCAATTGTAGAAGATTTGGAAGATATTGTTAATTTCAGTGATACAATATTTTCAATTGCAGAAGATTTGAAAGATATTTGAGATAATTACCCAAATATATATTGCCTCTTTTATAGCATTAAAGAGAGTAATAAATTACCTACGTGAGAAGAAGAATTATTTTGGAGATTGAGGTAATCAATTAATTCCCTAATTAGCTGATTAAAGAAGAAATTTTATCAGGCACATGTAAATTGAGGGAAACTGAAAAATCAAATGGATAAATGTTTCTTGTGTGAATAAGAGAATTAATGAGGCATTGATTTATGACCATAAATTAATTACTTCAAACGCAAGTAATAATCTCTATATAAAGGCAGAGATTAGCATGAGTAGAATTATCTCTCTCAGTTGTATTTCTTATTCTTCTTCTCCATTATCAATCTTGTAAAATTTTCTTTTCTTAGAAAGTAATAAAATCTTCTCTCCTCAAGTGGATGTACATTACCTAGCGGTAGTGGGACCACTATAAATCCTGTGTGTTATTTTTTTTATTGCTTGATCTGTGGTTGCTTTTAGTTGGTGATTATCTGTTGTTTGTTTTGCCTCACCATCAATCCGGTCCTATTTGTTCCGCAAGGTTGGGTTTTTGTTCCTAAGGCGATCTTGAGGGATTTTTCCCCAACAGTCTAGTATCAGAGCGAAAAGGTTGATTGAGAAAGGGTGTTAGGCATTATGGCAGGAGATGAGGAGACTCCAACGGTTGTACCAAAACCCTATGTTAGAGGGACATATAGATCTAGTTTAGCAATAGAGAAGTGGAATGGTAATAAAGACTTCAAGATGTGGCAATGGAGGATGAAAACTGTTCTAATGAGAAACGAAGTTCATCCTATGGTGTTTGCTCCTGAGGAGTTGACGGTTGAAATTTCAGCCGCAGAAAGGCAGAAGATGGAAAAATGGGCGTTTAATACTTTGCAATTAGCTATGGGCGAAATGTTATTTATGAGATCAGGGGTGAAACTATTACTAAGGGTATTTGGACCAAGCTGGAAAATCTCTATCTAAAGAAATCTTTAACTAACCGTCTGGTTTTGTTGAAAACGTTATTCATCATGAGGATGAGAGATGGTACTTCTATCAAAAAGCATCTGAGTTTCTTCGACGATCTAGTGATGAAGATGAAGATTGTGGATTTGAAGGTAAATGAAGAGCATATGGCTACAATGCTCTTGCGTTCCCTTTCGGAGCATTACACATGTTTCGCTAATAGCCTTATCTTTGCAAGAAATACTTTGGTCGTTGAAGATATGAAGTCGGGTCTTCTATCTGAGGACTTGAGGGATCATATGAAGGAGATGGGTGAAGGTAGAGGAGGAAGTAGTAGTCAAGGCCTATTTTCTGAGAGAGGGAGGGAGGAGAAGAAGAATTGGAATTCTAAGGGGCGTTTCAAATCTAGAAAGCCCAGTAATAATTATAGAGGAAAATCTAAGGATGGAAAGTGTCACCATTGTAAGAAACCAGACCATTGGAGAAGAGACTATCCAGATTGGAAGAAGAAGAAGGAAAAAGATGGCTCTTCATCATTTGCGGTGGAGAAAGCTGTATCTGATGATGTGTTATCTGTAGCGGTATCAGATGTATCAAACCATTAGATGCTTGATTTAGGGACGTCTTTTCATATGATGCCTAATAGAGATTACTTCAGCTCTTTAGTCGACAGAGAGGGAAGTGCAATCCTTATGGGTAATGATGCTAGTTGTAGAGCCATGGGAAAAGGTACAGTGTGGATTAGGATGTTTGACGGAGTGATACGTACTTTGATAGGGGTCTGGTATGTTCCGGGTCTTCGAGAGTCCTTGATTTCTTTAGGTAAGTTGGCATCTATGGGGTGCAAGGTCACTTTAGAGAATGATGGTTTGAAAGTTTTGAGGGGTGCTCTTGTTTGTATGAAAGGAAATGTGTTCTGGAATCTGTATTTGCTTAAGGGGACCATAGTTCTTGGAGAGTCGTGTATTGGAGTTGATAGTTCTCGTACTTTAGATGCCACAAGACTTTGGCTCAAGTTGGGTCATATTTGTGAGAAGGGCTTAGAGTTGCTTCGCGGATGGAAGATGATCAAAGGTGGCTTCGACAAGTTGAATTTCTGTCAGGAGTGTGTGTTAAGTAAGCAGACTAAGGTATCCTTTGGAGTTGGACTCCATAGATCAGAGAGGGTACTATATTAAGTGCATATAGATGTTTGGGACCAGTTTTTACTGCTTCCATTGGGGGAGCGAAGTATTTTATCTCTTTTATTGATGATTTTTCTCGAAAAGTTTGGATGTATGTGATGAAGGCCAAATTAGAGAGCTTTGAGAAGTTTAAGGCTTGGAAGGTGCTTGTTGAGAATCAATCTGGTTCTAAGTTAAAGGTGCTGAGATCTAATAACGGTGGCGAGTTTTTCTCTGGGGAGTTCCTCGTCTTTTGTAGAAAGCATGGCATTGAGAGACATTTCACTACACCAGTTGATCCGCAATCCAATGGGGTTGCTAAAAGGATGAATAGGGCTTTACTTGAGAAGGCTCGTTGCTTGAGATTGACGGTGGGCTTATCTAGAGGCTTTTGGGCTGTGGCATTATCGACGACGACACATATTATTAATCGGATTCCATGCTCAACCATAGATGGGAAGATTCCCAAAGAGAAATGGAGAGGTAAAGCCGTGTACCTTGGTTATTTTCTTATTTTTGGTTGTCCTTTGTATGTTCACCATACATGTGATGATAAGTTGAAGGCTAGAGCATACAATGGCATTCTCTTGAGATACACAGATGGTATCAAAGGGTATCGTATTTGGCACACTATTGATAGGAAGATTGTTCATTCCAGAAATGTTACTTTTGATGAGTCGGCAATGTTCAATCCTAAGAAAGGCTTACCTACTACATCAGATGTTTTTGATAGGCCTAAGGAGATGGAAGAGATTCCTATTTTACAGCCTAGTAGTAGAGTTATTTATGTTGTTTAGAGTGAGATAGATGTCGTTGATGTGACATCACAGAGTAGTCCACAAGTGTCTTTTAGTAGTGTTGGTGATGCGCATGAGACCGGAGGAAGTCAATTAAGGTGGTGCTAAAAGGAGTTTAGGCGAAGTTGTACCTACTCGGGCCAGTCGTAGGACTATTAGGCCGCCTGAGAGGTATGGTGATTGGCAGTATGCAAACCATAGCCTTAGCGATCGGTTTGATTATGCCCTACATGTGGCTCATGAGGAGCCGCTTGACCTTGATGAAGCTTTGAAGTCATGTGACAGTTCAAAGTGGATGTGTGCTATGGAAGAGGAGCTAGAGTCATTGAAGAAGAGCAAGACTTGGGATTTGGTACCCCCTCCTCAAGGAAGCCGAGCCATAGGTTACAAGTGGATATTCAAGGTGAAGGATGATGGAAGATACAAGGCTGGACTTGTTGCTAAAGGTTTTCATAGAGGAAGGGATTGGAGTATGATGAGATTTTTTCTCCTGTAGTGAAACACACCTCCATCGGTATTTTGCTTTCTATAATTGTCGCTCATGACTTGGAGTTGGAGCAACTTTATGCGAAGACCGCTTTCTTGCATAGACACTTGGATGAGACCATTTACATGAAGCAGCCAGATGGATATGTCATAGATGGAAAAGTGAATTGGGTTTGCAAGCTAAAGAAGTCATTGTATGGACTTAAGAAGTCGCCTAGACAGTGGTACAAGAGGTTTGGTTCTTTTATGCTTTCACTTGATTTTGATCGTAGCATCAAAGACGCTTGTGCATACTTCAAGCATTTGAAGAATGGTTATTGGGTGTATTTACTCTTGTATGTAGATGATATGTTGATTGCTTCCAAGGATAAAGCTGAAATTGATAGTTTGAAGTTAAAGCTTAAGGCAGAATTTGAGATGAAAGACCTTAGAGAAGTAAGGAAGATTTTGGGTATGAAAATCCAAAGGGATAGGAAGCTTGGACTTTTGAGGCTCACTCAAAAGGGATATATTCTGAAAGTGCTTGTTCGGTTTAGCATTGAAGGAGCAAAAGCAATTACCACACCTATGTCTTTGCATATACAGCTTTCTAGTATAAACCCTCCGATCTCGGAGAAGGACAAGACTTATACAGAGAAGTTCCCTAAGCGAGTGCAGTTGGTAGTCTGATGTATGCTATGGTTTGCACTAAGCCTGACATTGCACAAGCATTTGGATTGGTGGGTAGATTCATGTCAAATCCAAGAATGACGCATTGGGACGCGGTGAAGTATATTTTTAGATATCTTAGAGGGACTCCAAATCATGGGCTTGTCTTCGGTGGCAGAGATAGAGATTTCAGCTTGGTTGGATTTTGCGATTCTGACTATGCCGGTGATAGAGTTCGAAGGAAGTCAACTTCAGGTTATGTGTTCACCATTGGTGGGACAACTATTAATTAGAGAGCGAGATTGCAGACGATTGTGGCTTTGTCTACTATAGAGGCAAAGCTTATAGCTGGGGTTGAAGTGGCTAAGGAGGCGCTTTACTTGAAGCGTTTGTTGTGTGACTTGGGCTTTATGTATGAAAGTATAGAAGTGAATTGTGATAGCCAAAGTGCAATTTACATAGTTGAAAGTCTGGCCAATGGGTTGGTAGCTTGTACATCTGGTCTTTATGGATGAAGAGAAGCTTGTACGTCTTCAGAAGGTTCACACAGAGGAGAATGCAGCGGATATGTTTACCAAGTCATTACCCGTTGCAAAGTTCAAGCTTTGCTTGAATTTGATTTGCTTGATGAAGTGTTAGGTGCCACTGGGTGGCACGGGGGAGAGTGAGTTGGTAGATGAAGACGTTTGTTTTCATTGTGGAGATTGATAGGTCCTACTTGGAGAGGAAACTTTCAAAACTTTGTTGACAGGCAGTGGCTTTGTCGGAGTTCGTTGATAAAGTGCAATGGGTGATGGCTATGCCGAAGCTTATTGAGAAAATATCTGTGGTGTCTTGTCCGAGAGCTATTTGGAGTAAGAGGATGTAGGTGGAGTTGATAGGCTTGCGAGGAAATATAGTATCAAAGTGGAGATTGTAAGATTTGGTGATACAATATTTCGAATTGCAGAAGATTTGTAAGATATTGTTGATTTCAGTGATACAGTATTTTCAATTGCGGAAGATTTGAAAGATATTGTTGATTTCAGTGATACAATATTTCCAATTGCAGAAGATTTGAAAGATATTTGAGATAATTACTCAAATATATATTGCCTATTTTATAGCATTAAAGAGAGTAATAAATTACCTACGTGAGAAGAAGAATTATTTTGGGAGATTGAGGTAATCAATTAATTCTCTAATTAGCTGATTAAAGAATGAATCTTATCAGGCGCATGTAAATTGAGGGAAATTAAAAAATCAAATGGATAAACGTTTCCTGGATGAATAGAAAAATTAATGAGGCATTGATTTATAACCATGAATCAATTACTTCAATCTCAAATAATTATATATATATATATATATATATATATATATATATATATATATATAAAAAGGTAAATATTAGCATGAGTAGAATTATTTCTCTCAGTTGTATTTCTTATTCTTCTTCTCCATTATCAATCTTGTAAAATTTTCTCCTCTTAGAAAGTAATAAAATCCCTCCCCCAGTTGTATTTTCTTTTATTGCTTGATCTGTAATTGCTTTTAGCTGGTGACTATTTATTGTTTGTTTTGCCTCACCATCAATTCGGTCATATTTGTCCCCAATGTTGGTTTTTATTCCTAAGGCGATCTTGAGGGATTTTTCCTCAAAGCATTCTACCGGATTCAACGTACTATGATCTAGCTCCACCTTAATTCTGACTACTTAAGCCTACAATGCTAGCCACCACGATTTACAGATCTCTTACGCATTGTCCATTTGTCCTAAACGTTATCATCGGCTCCGATACCAATCTGTTGTGTGAAATTTTAATTAATTTGCACTAATTTCAAAACTGCCGTGGAATACTAATGCGCAGAAACAACTAAAAGAAGGATCTAGCTTGTCGATTAATTATCAACTGCCAATTCAATGAACAATAATCATTAAACAAAGAAAAATAGAAGAGTAGATTGACAAGCTAGATATTTCTTTTAGTTGCTTCCGCGTCTTAGTATTCCGCTGCAGTTTTGGAGTTAGTGCAAATTAAATAAAATTTCGCACAACATCATTTTCTTCTCAAGCTAAAAAATACAAAGGTTGTGAAGGTATTTATCCTATGAGAGTTTATATATAGCTATCAATAATTGAATTTATGCTTTATATATACACAGATGGTGTGTGAACGTAAACAAGTTTATGTAGCTCTTTTATACAGTTAAAAGGATGTTTTGGAGGGTCTTAACAGTAGCCTTTCAATCTCCGATGGTCGTATCATTGGTGGTGTGGTTGACAGATTGTTAAGAGCTGCGACTCCTATTTAAATCACTTCAGAAAATTTTATATATGGTGACATGAGAGTGAACAAGAATGCTGCAAAAAGGAAAACGACTCATCAAATCATGATTAGGAAATTCTGATTGAGGGGCGATTAAAGCAAACATATCAATTTAGTCATAAATGTATGGTCAGATCGAGAAAAATTGACACAATTAACTCCCTGGCAAACTCAACCTAGAGTTAAGTATCCTATAGTTTTTATGTTCATTCTTATGCATTTTATAATTTATTCTACTTAATCACATTTTATGGTTTCATTTGAAAGCATTTCATGTTAATCATTTTTTTGTTAAATTTATTTATTTGTTCAATTAGCCAGGTAATTTTTTGATATTATCTACGAGAAAAATATTATTTGGTTCATTTAGTTCATTTAGTTCTTTCCATACTAGGAATCTTTCATACAAAGTTGTAAACCAATATCACTATTGGCCGATCATACTATTATGTTTTATAGAATATTTTACAGCTTTACTAAATGACGTATAAACTCACCATGTCGTACTGTCATGATTGCTTCAGTGCTTCTCCCACATGTTCTTCATTTCATTCAATGTTATCGGTATTGTATAGGTTTACATAATCAAGGTGGAGAGCATCAATATAATGGCAGAAGAGAAAAGAGGCTTCCTTGGTGGTTACAGGCTCAGTGAATGATATTCGTTTTCTCTTTGATTGGCGTTAGTGGTAAGCATTTTATATTAACAAGGAACTTCCAACATGGGAAATAAATAAAAACTGTATTGCTCTGATCGTCATTTAATTGTCATCATAATAGGAATGTAATTTTTGCTTCTATACTTACTTACGAGGAAAATTGTACACAATCGTAACAATTATTTCTGAATGCAATTGTTTTCATGGTTTCAAAACTATCGCTGAAGTTACTAGTGCCTGTGAATGTATTCAAGATTTTTTTTCCCTTATCGAATACTTCTCTCTTCAGTAACGACTAAGCTAACGCTTATTCCACTGTTCTATCTCATTCCAACTCATTTATATTTGCCCAGAAGTATCCAAGTTGATGATCAATTTTACATCACTTTCATGATTGTTTCTAAACAATATAAACATTGAAAACAAACGGACAGTATAACTCTGTGGTTACATAATGCTTCAATCAAAATCTCTAAGTGACGGCAGTTTGAAGGCCTGGACCATAAAGAAGGTATATATTATGATATGAACTTAAAAAGTACTTTTTTTTTTCATTTTGATACAGAAAATCTCGCTGCTTGGCTATTGTTATTTCATTCAATAACTGATGCCACACCCTTTGTTTTCCGCATGATAATATGTGATGCAGTAACCTAGCATAGCAATATAGACGATGCTTTAATGATGACCAGACGCATTTTTGAAACAAAACAAGCGTGAAACAAGTAAGAACATAACAGTCAAATGAAATAAGGTTGCAAACCATCAACCTTCCGGAAGCAATCAAATTTGAAATTTCAACTCCAACCCAATCAATATTGTTAACCAATAACTGAACAAAGTCATCTGTACATTTAAAGCCCCGCAGAGTTCTCATTATATCACATAGTTCTCTTCGATCGCTACGCTATTTCAATTTAACGCTATTAAACAACATATCTGTTTTAATCCCGCTGTTTTCCACTGCACCTGCTAAATCAAGGCGTTTTAGCATCCGATTTAGAAATATTAATATACAAAGGTTGATTTAACTAGTTATTTTTTAAACCAAATTAACAAAGCTAAAGTAAAGTTCTAATTTTAAGTCATAAGTATTGAATATAAGTTAGAAATACACTGTAGTCACTAAATCTAGTTCACATAAATCATCATATTCATCGGTTTTGTTATAGGAGATTAAACGATATTTTTTTTTCATACACAAATAATGTGAGATTGAAAAAATAAACTAACTTTGAATATTTGATTTTATATCTAATAAAGTTTTTTGCACCTCCGCTATATCCCCACCTTACCTCCTCTATAGTTTTTTACACCTTTGCCGCTACAGATATACTAAACGTTTCAACCCCATATTATTTTGATATAAAAATTTCAAGAAGTATATTCGACGTGTCTAACAATAATTACCTTATAATTCACAATCCATACACTGTTTTTTAAAAAACTATTTTAGCAAATCCGTAGACCTACTAAGAACCACTAAGTGCTCATTGGTTCTATAATTCCAACAACTGCCCTGTCTTGCCATTGAAAATCGTAAAGCGTGATGCATGTAAAGTGGTGGATATTTCACTAACACAGAAGGGTGTGGGGGTAACGTGTTCTATTCCATAATACTTAATAAAATAAAAAATGATTACGAGCACAGAACAATACTATTGGACATTCATGTGTCAGCAGTCTACATGTTTGATAGCACCAAGCAATGGTAGGTAATCGTACCTGTGCTGTACCACATGCAGGAAAAAACTTATAAACCACTCTACTAAGGAGTGAAATTCTTAAGTGACGGACAATCACGGTTGGAGATAACTAGAGATCGAATGGATCCATGTAGTATAAAGGGATCGATGGATTTTTCTATGCTATCCCGTGTGTGCACATGGATGAATAATTGTAGCATCATGCTAAGTATAACATTTGGTAATGATAGAATGTCACATGTTGAATCTGTATAGCGAAAAATGTTAATAATGCACGTCAAACTAGGTTGATGTAGTCAGGTAATATATGATCGAACGTATGGACCCCCTATTTGATTAAATAAAATTAAATGGGTTGGGAAGTGACAGAGGACAGCAAAGAGATCCAACATGGTGGATGAAACTAAGTATGCTATGGGAATTGATGATGACTACAGCAAAGGAAAATAGTCCAGTGGGTCTGCGCTTCTGATGAGACCAAATAATTCAGGAGGTGATTGGCTCAGAACAACTGCTTGGGTCTATTAAATCACGTTGCCGTGAACGAATATGGCCGAATAAACGTAATCAGAGAATATAACAATGAATAGAGTTGAAAATATAAAACAAATTACAAAGTCGATTTTATACTGCTTCGGACTTCTCATTATGCATTCAGTTCAAAAATTCCCTCTGAAATTTCCACCAAACAACCCTCACTTCTTCCGAAGAAAACAACCCTCATTCCATCTGGAGGAAGATGCTTCTTATAGGACAACTGAACTGACTTCAACGCAACCATGGGAGGACACTACAACATGACTTTAATGCTATCAACTGCTCTAGCACAACAAATATGCCTTTTTACAAAATCAAAAAAATGTTATAAAAGGGATTTCGCAACTTTTTGCAACCTAGTATTAGACCAAGTTGTAATAAAATCAACGTCTTTTACAGCGTTTTTCTTAGTGTTGCAAAAAACGCGTAATAGACACAATTACAACTGTTTTTAGATGTTTCAAAATATGATTTACAACTTTTTTATAATGTTGCAGAATATTTCTTATAACATTTTTTAAACGTTGCGAAATATATGCAACATAATGGAAAACCGAATAGACATTTCAACTAACAGCTTTATCCTAAATGCTATCATAGATTAAACTTTTAGAAATTGAAATACATAAAATTCATCGATTCAAACAATAACACTTTACTTACAATATAATATTCAAACAATGATGCCATAACGTTCACACTGTATCACATCCACCATCAACAAAAGAATACATTTGTATAAGTTCTCCGCAAATGCAACTAGCAATTTTAACATTCATATCTTGTACAAGGACATTATATTTTTAAATAAATTATGCCCATGCTTCCGCTCTAAATTTTCATCAGATGCAATGGGTAGGCCTGTCAACGGATGCTTTCGAATGCGGATAGTGTCATATCCGCATTCGCATTCAAAATCAGTTTCGAATATCCGCATCCGTGGATACGGACATATATTGGGCAATTATCATATCCACTAACGACACATAAACCAAGAATTATTAAAAAAAAAAATTAGTTTAACATAAATATTTTTCAATCCCATTGATTATAAAAGTGTCAAAAATTAACAAATATGACGATAATAAATAGTTTCGAGTAAAAAGCACTAAAGTGCATATAATATAAACTACAAACTTAATAAAATAATAAACAAATATTTTTCACAGCACTGAAATACACATAATTTGAACTATAATCTTGACAAAAACCGAGTGGATAATTTTCGGATGTGGATGTCTTCGTATTCGCATTTTTTTTTGGATATCGAATATTTATCCGCTTTTCGAATGTGGACGCGCACGGATTTCGGATTTTTCTAGCATCCGTTGACAGCCTTAGCAATGAGAATTCCTGAAGACTAGAGTCAAATACAACTCAAAATTTCGTAATCTCCAACAAAAAATAATAATAATAATAATAATAGTACACGGTTTCGTTCTTTATCGTTGTTTTTCTGCTTCTTCCACTTATAGGCTACTTCCGGAATCTTCAAATTTGGAGCCATCGTTACTTCATCAGGAAATATGATATCAATATGCTCCTTATATATGCACATTCTTCTGGAACAATACTGACGTCGCCAAGACTCCCGAATCCACTTTCCATATCGAGCCATTCTTCTTGAAGCATTTCTCTCTCCACTTTTAGCTCAGGCGCAGATGTTCTGAAGCAGCCAAATGCTCTCTCGAAAACAGCTCTGTAGAATTTCCGCCTTTACAACATTGTTTCAACCCACATGTTCATCAATTTTCATGTATTACCCATTGCCATTTCAACAACTTCAAAGACCCAAGCTACAACTACGCATGCTCTTCAAGTTCAATCCCAAGTTCATGTTGTTTCAGCAACAACTTCTCGTGCAACCGTTACCTATATAGATTTATGATCATGATTCATTTTAAGATTTAACTAATTACTAAGTTTAAGATTACATCTAGCAGTCATTTTTTCAAAAGAAAGACAATTATCTGGTTATTTCATATATTCATGAATGGTAGAAAATAGTCTATCATGATTTAACTTTAACATTAAACTTAACCGGATATTTTTCAATTACATGATGATTACTGTAAAAATTGAATCAAAGTCTATAATCTATCTATGAGTTATAAAACTTTTGTCTTTCAAACAATATGCATAGTCATATATAAATGTTAGGTACAAAAAGACGATTGCAATTTAATTTTGAAATCTACATCTAACAGCGGATACTTACACTTCACTACAAACTCCACCCTACCAGCACCAACTGCATCGTCCAGTAGATCTGTCAAAATATGACCAAATCCATTAACCTAACTCATTTACGCTACTTATAAATGTTGAATCAACCCATTTATGAATTTTATTAAATGAGTTATGCGTTGGGTTGATCCATATTTTAAAATGTTCAAAATGAGTAACCCATTTACCTATTTATTAAAAACTTAAAATTTAAAAATATAAATTTTGAACATACATTGTAGTTTTCAATGGAGACTGACAGTTGTACTTAGAAAATAACATGCTACAACATCTTCATATTTGGACTCCATCTAGTGCAGAAGCCGTTTTTTTTTGTTCAGACTGCAATAACTTCTTCATATTAACTCGGAATCGGACGAGACTTCGACCCGATGAACTTCCACCTAAATTATGGACAATATGAAACACTCGGATACTTCATCTTATGAACGCACACTGTAGTTTTCCATGGGACTGACAGTTATACTTAGAAAATAACATGCTATCGCATCCTCATATTTGAACTCCGCCAAGTGCAGAAACCGCTATTTTTTTGTTCAGACTGTAATAACTTCTTTATACTAACTCGGAATCAAGCGAGACTTTGACCAATTAACTTCCACCTAAATTACGGACAATATGAAACACTCGGATACTTCATCTTGCGAATGTACACTGTAGTTCTCCATGGGGACTGGCAGTTGTACTTAGAAAATAACAGGCTCCCCATATTTGAACTCCGCCTAGTGCAAAAGCCGCTATTTTTTTACTCAGACTGCATTAACCCCTTCATACTAACTCGAAATCCGACGAGACTTCGACCAATTAACTCCCACCTAAATTACGAACAATATGGATCACTCAGATACTTCATCTTGCGAGTGCACACTGTAGTCATCCATGAGGACCGACGGTTGTACTTAGAAAATAACAGGTTACCACATCCCCATATTTGAACTTCGCCTAGTGCAGAAGCCACTATTTTTTTTGTTCAGACTGCAATAACTTCTTCATACTAACTCGAAATCCGACGAGACTTCGAACGATTAACTCCCACCTAAATTACGGATAATATGGAACACTCGGATACTTTATCTTGCGAACGCACACTATAGTTCTTCATGAAGACTAACAGTTGTACTTAGAAAATAATAAGCTACCACATCCCCATATTTAAATTTTAATGAAAATTAGAATTAAAATTTTAAAATTTAAAATTTTGTTTTTTATCGAAATTCAAAACGTAAAAATTAGAATTAGAATTATTTTATATTTATTTGTTTTTTATTAGTCAAATAAAATTTAAATCTTAAATGGGTAACTCACTTATTAAATGGATTTGGTCATAAATAGGTTGGGTCATAAATGGGTCAAAAAGAATGGGTCATAAATGGGTTGAGTCAAACTCGTCCCAACCCATTTTGATCCAACCCATTTGATAGGTCCATCGCCCAACCTCACAACGCAAAACTACCAACACCCACCGCAACCTCACCCTACCAGACTTTACGATAGATCTAGATCTATAGACATGCATTTTCTTTACTGCCGGGAAGTGGAGAATTTTGGCAATTTGGGTTGTGAGGTTGCGATTTAGGTTGGGACATGAGATCTAGATCTGAATCTATAAATGATACAAACTCCGCCATAGATCTGAATCGTAATAGATTTAGGTTGAGGCAATTTGGGAAATTGACTTAGCGTTTTCTTTAGTTGGGAAGTGGAGACTGTTATTAGCGTTTTGGGAACGCGCCTGTTTCTTGATTTACAGTTGAAAATTTAGGTTGGAGCAAAAAAAAATTTGGTTTGAAGCCAAAAATTTGAGGTTATAACCAAAATAATAACTCGCTTATGTCAAAGAAGAATGACAGAAAAAAAAATCTCTGAATTCATGGAGTAATACTTTGTATCATAGGTAAGTTGCAAAATTCGAACCATATACAAGCTTAAGTTTTGTTAACATTTTTGAATTTTCTTAAATTTTAAATACTTTATAGAATTTTAAATTAATTTAAAACATAAATCTTTTTATTTTTGAATTTTGTGAAAATTTCAATTTTTTGTTTTTAAATTTTATGAATATTTAAATTTATTTTACAAAATTTAGAATTTTTTTGGAATATTAAATATAATTATTAATTATAATCATTATATATTAAATACGGAATAATAAATATTACATCTTAATTATCAAATATTAATTATAATTTTTTAATAGTAATTAGTAATTATTAAATATTAAACATTAATTATTATTTTTTAAATATTACTCCTTATTTACTAGTTATTAATTATTACTTATTAGTTATTACTTATCAATTATTAATTATTTAATAGTAACTATTTAACATTAATTAATAATTTTTTAATATTATTTATTAATTATATTTATCAATTATTAAATGTAATTAATAAAAATTAACTGTAATTTACTAATTATTAATAATTAAATATAATAAATTATTAAATATAAAAATAATTATTAATTATAGATAATAATTAGTAATTATTGATTATTTATTATTAATGATTAATTATAATAAATTATAAATAATGACCTATATATAAGTCGTGAACGTTAAAAGCAATAGTAAATATATTTGTTATTAATTATAAATCATTAGTTATTAATTATTATAATATTTGAAGCAATAGTAAATTTATTCAAAAAAATTTAACGTTAATTCAGATTTTTATTAATTATTAAATATTGCTTCTTATATATTAGCTATTGATTATTAATTATTACTTATTAATTCTTAATTATAAATGAATATTAATTCTTAATTATAATTGAATATTAATTCTTAATTATTTAATAGTAATTATTTATTATTATTTATTATTTATTTAATATTAATTATTCAATAGTAATTATTTTAATATTAATTATTCAATAGTAACTATTTAATATTAATTATTTAATATTAATTATCAATTATATTATTAATTATTAAATGTAATTAATAAATATTAACTGTAATTTACAAATTATCAATAATTGACTATAAAATTATTAAAAATAAAATATAATTATTGATAATAGATAATAATTAGTAATTATGGATTATTTATTAATAATCATTCATTATGATAAATTATAAATATTGAACTATTTATAAGTTGTGAATATTTAAAGCAATAGTAAATATATTTGTTATTAAATATAATTACTAATTATTAATTATTATAATATTTAAAGCAATATAAAATTTATTCAAAAAATTAAAGTTAATTAGGATTTTCGTACAGTGAACATTTTCCCAAAGATTTTTACAACATATGAGTAAGATAATTTTTATTGTAGTAATTTAATATTTATAACTTTTAGGGAAAAGTTGTAAAGAAAACAATAGTTTTGCAACTTTTTTGTAATAAAGGCTATTAAAAGGTGACCATTACAACTTTTGCATAAAATAGTTATAAAAAACAAGGTTTTTACAACGTTTGCTACAAAAACGCTATAAAAAACATGGGTTTAATAATATTTGCTTCAAAAACGTTGTAAAACGGTTTTCTTACAACGTTTTAGCAAAAAACGTTGTAATAGGCTCTTTTTGTTGTAGTTCCAGGCTTCAACCACTAAGTAGTAGTTCGAACTCTGACTTCACCATGTTAGAATACACTGATATGTCAACATTGTAGTATAAAACTCCTATAACTAACACAAATGATTCCGATTGGAGGTGTAAAGGTTTAAGAGGTTTGACCATAATCTAGGTTATGGAATTGAATGAAAACCGGTCAAAGTATTTGATCAGAGATTTGATGTAGAATTGAATGACCAGGGATCAAAATAACATACAGAGCAGTAGATCATGAAAGTATACATTAAAGAATTTTTTTTGAAAATTGATGTATATTGCTCTAGAAGATAGTGCGGTTTATCGTAATGTTTGTATAGAAGTATTTGATGAGTTACTATGCTTAGGAATGGTTAGAAATAGAGAGAAGCAATGATCAAATCGAAGAAAAGTGACTCAAGAAGGTATAGCGGCCAAAACAACAAAAAGACATGTCTCCAATGGGTGTGTTGGTCAATTCATTAACTCATAACCGATCGACCGGTTAGTTTTAACTGGTTGACCGGTTGATTGGTTAACTTATTTTGGGTAGTTTTCTGCTCTATTTTATTTTCCTTGCCCATACCCATTTTGAGTTCCAAAAATTTGGAAAAAAATATTAAAAATAATATAACATATTTCGAATGATGTGGTGAAGTTTGAGTGATTTGGATATCATTTGTGCAATTTCAACAAATTTAAACTCTAAAAGACTCGACAACGACTTGGTATAAAACATACTTTTCTTTTCAGCTCTACGCTCCGTCTTCGAGTATATCTTCAACATATATGTGTTCCAGTAGATTTTTTAACTCTATTATAATACTTTGGAATCTAATTCACTCCATTATAAATTTAAGTGCTATGTTTTTGTCGCTCTTCATATAATACAACAAATATTGTAATATCTTGATAAATGTATTAATAAGATTGTCGCATGGTTGTAATCAACAAATGGTAAAATCATGTTCCTAACATTCTCTCCCTTACTAATCACGACAATCACATGACTTATAAAAATATAACATTTGTTACTCCCTTTAATATATGCTTCCCCTATATTTATGTACTCCCTTATCAATATGCCTAATTTTTCACCCTCTTAGTCACTAGCAAAAAAGGTAAAACATATTAAATGTTGGTAATATATTGATATTTTATTAAAAATTCTATAGAACGTTATAGTTTCCTAAATATTGGACATTTAAAATATTTTAGCTTACTAAGCCTATTATGTGCTTAACAAAATGTTAATTTCTTAATTCATGAGTATCAATTATTCTCCAAATAAAGATTAATGATACCCAATTAAATTTAAAAGACAAACCCAATAATTTATTAATTTGAATAAATAAAATGAATTAGATTTATTGAATTTTTTGATGTAATTATTCCTTAAATGCTTACATTTCCATCAAGTATATGGAACATCCACATTTCAAAATCTACCTTTTCTTATTGTTCTTCAGATAACTGTAAGAAATAATATATATTTTTGGAATCCACCTCCTATGTTAGGGTCCAGGAGTTAGTTAGAGAGTGTAAACCATATCTAGATAGGAGCAATTAAAACCTTAAAAAAATACGTGAACAAAATATAATTTAACATTTATATATTGAGGTTATCTTATATAATTTAAACATTCAAGCACCATGATACCTTATTTTCTATATATATATATCTGTGTGTGTGTGTGTGTGCATGTGTGCATGTGTGTGTGTGTATGTGTATGTACGTATGTATGTATGTATATATATTCGTGTGTGTTTCCACTCTCCAACTAATTACTGATTATTTTGTTAAAATAATCGCAAAAATATAACCGTTTATCATATTTGCTCATATAAGTAGGAACCTACAATTTAATATTTCTTTCATCATTTTAGTACTTGGAACTATTTTCTATCAATTCTATATGAAGTACTATTATGATAAAATAAATGGTTTTAGAACAATCATAATTTCTAGTACACGCTCTAATCTTTTTATTACACAAAAACACATAACTTGTACTATTTTCACTTTTAGCCTTGGTATACCTAAAACAATTTCTACAAAGGTCTAGAATTTGATGAAGTCAAATTTAAATCGCTTTTCACTTTATTATAATTTAATTTTTGGGTTAATTTTTTGAAATTTTACCTTGTAGCCATAAATTTCTTTTTCGAAATCTCTATTTTACATTTCGTAATATCAGTTTCTTTAACTAATTCCAAATTCTCATTCTTTAAAGCAATTTTTTCTTTTTTAAGAGGCAAAAGATAATTTGAATCTATAACAACCCACATTTTTACGTATCGGTGGATCATAAAAATATTTACTTTTATAACCAAATTGGGTCAAAATTAATATCACTTTAGGTGATGTTGACTATTGACATTTTTTACCCTTAGAATAAATATTGAAAGTTTGGATTTTGAAAATCTTGTAAGCTCGATAATTTTTGATAGCTGCCGAATTAGAATCTGAAATCATTCCAAAATGAAAGAACGATAGTTTCTCTTTCCATAGAGTGGTTATAATAGATTTTTGGACTTACAATTTAGGAGACATGACTATTTGAAGTTTAGATAGTCATTAGGAAGATTAGGGGGTAATTAACTCAGGTCCATTATTTGGTCTGCTAATGATTTTCGGATTATGGTTAATAGCGGCCTCCATAGTAGCCACTAATCATAATTTTCTCCTCTCTAAACATCTCTTAACCTCCATTAATATTCCTCTACCAAAACTCCATCATTTTCTTAATTAAATTAGCCAAAATCAATTAATTATAGTGTGGTTAGACTAAAGATTAGCAAGGGGATTTCGAACTTTGTGCATTGGGACAAGTGTAGCTGCTGCCCAAATTCAGATCTACACTTGTTTAGTGTTTTGGTCGATTCTACACCTAAGATGAGTGATTCTATCCCCTCACGATGCTTTAAAAATGATATATGAATTTAATAGTGTTTTTAAACTATTTTTAATGATAAAAATGTAATTTTTTCTAGATCTAAACTTGCACATACTTTATAAATGAATTTTAAATGATTTTAACTGGATCTACTTATATGTTCTTATGGATACCTCTTTTTTGATAGTAAGCTAGATTTGGATGACATAGTTATTAAATTCATATTTACTTGCACGGATGTATTATATGATCATAGTGTATGTATGCATTGCCTTATTTGTATGTTTTTGTATAGATGTTTGGTTGAAAACACTAATCGATGGTGAACCAGAGTTATGGTGGTCCTCAAAGATTGGATCTCATGCATATAGGTTGGCTACGGAATGGGTCATCCAAGATGATTGCACAAAGGATGGAAGATTTGAACAGATGGAACAAAGTTGTTTATGCTGTTTATAGAGTTGAAGACTAGACAATCGATCGGATCTAGAGATGGTGTGCAAAATGATGCGGCAAAGCGGACTGGAGTCAATGCAGATGGTCAGAAAATGAATTAGCCAAATTTTTGGCTAAATCTTATGATTGGCACCAATGCATATCGGTTAGTACCCATCGATGGAAGAAGAAGGAAAGTTCAAAGTTGCACTTAAGGTAGTGAGGTGGAGGTGGCTTTAGGGTTTGCACGGTCGAGGCACGACATTTACTTTGAGGAAATGAAAACTATCAAAGATATGGACTTGGAGCAAAACATGGAGCTAACTTTAGGATGGGAAGCTAAATATGCAGAGTGAACTTCAGGGTAGACTAGTAGATGGTTTGGGGTTGAAGTACATAACTACATTTTAGCTAAGTACAAATTAACATGGGTCGGTACATGCCCATATCAGTGATTTTTGAACTATACAAATTTCGCGAGAATGAAGGTGGAGCCTTGGGGAGTGTGCCTTATCGATCGCTGATGCATTGGATGAAGTTGTAAGGGGTTATGGCCTAGGACCGATCAATCTAGTAATAAACAAGATGACGTGAGTTCTGTTCGAGATTTCTGGAGTCCTACTTCGAGCATGACCTAGGGAATTGATGTAATGACTTTGTGGCTGATATGAAGACACTCTATGACTTAAGATTGGTGTCTAGAGATGTTCTAAATTTTGTCGACTAGACGATGAATGTATTTTTGATGATCCACAAGGGAAAGTTCATCAATGTAGACTTGTAAAGTGGAACATAAGACGAGTTCTACTCAGTGTTTTAAATCTCGGATTTTGGCCAATATCTCGGGAAAATATCTCGGCTATCTCGGGCGATATTTAAAACACTTATAACTAAATAGGCTGCCAAATCTCGGATTTTGGCTGATATCTCGGATTTTTCATCTCGGCCATCTCGGGGAGATTTAAAAGCCTGGTTCTACTATAGAGACGTGTTCCGAGGGATCATTGGTAACTTGGAGCTTTCGATGTGTGCTCGTGTAGTAATGGTATGTGAGGACACTTACTTGGAATTGATGTTATCCTGGATCTTTGAATATGGATCTGTGTACCTTGGACTTTTGATGTTAAGTCTAGTTCCTAGTCTTCGAACTGGCGTGGATTCGAGTACTGAGAAATTTAGATGTTGAGTAGTCTTTGCTGGGATGTGGTTATACTACTCATCATATATTATATGCACTTGAGTGAATAATACGAGGTTTGTTTGATGGTTGCTATGTTTGCTATGTTCTGTTATGGATGTCACGTGATGTAGGTATTGTTGATTTAGATAACTAGACATCCAATACCGTACTTTGATTAGTGGTAACCCTAACGATAGTTTAGCTTGTACTATTATACATGCTAACTTATTGGATGCAGAAACATGTCAGGTACGATTCTTCATATCCTGTATTCCTATTTACTATATTAAATTTTATAATATTTTGAGATTATAAATCGCTCATGTTAGACTATTGTTTGACTTGAGGTTTTATGTTTTGCTGTTTATTACCTTAGATGCTCTTAGATGAGTAGATTAGGGATAACAGTTCTAAGTTAACATGTGGAGTTGTGCGGAGGATGAGCAGGTGGCTAGCTAATCGTATACTACATTTTGAAGCTATTATCTCTATTCTACTATCCAGTACTATGGAGCTATCATCAATACTTATTTATTAGAGACAACTTTCTATTTAGAGTTTATTTGTACTGATGTATAAACTCTAGTTACACTTTATTTTGTATAACTTTGATGGACATATGCACTCTAATCTATTTTGGTTCATTTTTATATCTATATTGATTATTATATTTTATCCTATGTATTTTGAGATATACGACATGTTTTATTTTGGATTATTTTACTTTACCCTTTGTTGTGCTCTACATCGACCGAATATCGTGGCAGCACACTCTTTAGTTTATTTTCGTATTGGAGGTGCATGGTGGTCATCATAGAATTAGTTAATCGAATTTCAATATGATTTTTCAAATTGCAAATTTTCATTATAAATTTACTTATTTAATTTTAAAGTGATTTTGTGAAAAAATGCACTTCACGGTTTTCTTGTGATAACTAGATGTTCTCTTCTCTACGTTTTTAGTTTTCTCATTGAGCTAGCCTAGTAAAGAATTCAAACTTTCACATGAACTTTGTGATTTAACAATTATTACTTTAAAATCAATTTTTTGCTTTTGAGCATAACTAATTCTATTTTTGTAATATTTATTTGCACTAATATATCAATATTTTGTTTCTTAATGTGTTTATACTTTTTATGCATATAACAACAAGATTTAACTAAATCCTCGAAATCAAGTTATGGTACCTCATTGTCATTAGTAGTTGCCTTTGTAGTAAGTGTAGCATGTGTCGTTCTTTATTGTTAGTTGTGCTCTGATTTGATCTTCTCCTTTTGTTGCCTATAGTTCTAGAATGTTGTTACGATCTATGTAGCACCAATCTCTAATACTATTGTCAAATCACTTTGCTAGGATCGAGTATGGTCGAATGTATATAATATGATATTATAGCAATAATTTCAGTGGAAAATATAAAGTAGATCACATGGTATATTTTATGCTGGTTCGAACTCCCAGAACTCTCTTTGGAATTTCCTTTAAACAATCCTAACTTCACCCAAAAGAACAAGTTTCTACAATTTCTAAAACAACCAAACTGGACTCAACACGGCCACTGAGGACACCGTAATAGGACTTCGAATCCACCGACTACTCAGACTTAATAATCAGTAGTACAGAATTTGACTTCATTGTGTCTTAATACATCGATATATCAACACCGTAGTACAAAAATTCTATAACAAACAAATGATTCTGTACATAGGTGTAGAGGCCTAGGAGATTTATCTAATAAGGACATGGGTGGTGGAATTGAATGAGAATTGATCAAATATTTGATATTGAATTGAATGATCACGAAATAAGATAGAGAGCAATAAAGTAAGCAAGTACAAATTAAAGAATTTGCTCAAAATTGATGTCTACTCTAGGAGATGATGGGGTTTTAAATAATATTTATAGAGATGTATTTGAAGATTTACAATCCATGAGAATGGTCAGAAATGAAGAGAAGCAATGATCAAGCTGAAGAGAAGTTACCCAAGAAGGTACAACGACCAAAATAGTGAAGAGACATGCCTCCAATGGGTTAACCGGTCGACCCATTAACTCATAACTAGCCTTTAAGGTAATTTTTACCGGTTGACTGGTTATGAGTTGACTAGTTGACTGGTTAACCTATTATGGGAAGCTTTCTACCGTGTTTTCCCTGTTTCTTTCTCGTTTCTCGCACTTTTCCAGTTCTGAAGAATCTAGAAAAATTCATAAAAATAATATAACATATTTAGAATGATGTGGTGAGGTTTGGAGTGATTTAGATTTCATTTGTGAATTTTTAATGAATCTAGACTATAAAAGATTCAATAATGGCTCGATATGAAACATACTTTTCGTTTTAGCTCTAAGATTCGTCTTCAAGTATATCTTTAACATACATGTGCTTCGATAGATTTTTTAACTCTATTGTAACTTTTTGAAAGGTCATTTACCCCATTATAAATTTATATTCTCTATTTTTGTCACCTTATTTCTTTGTGCATAATTCTTTGTATAATGCTTGCATTGGTAACAATGTTACATGGTTGTTATTATCAAAACATTGAAATTGTGTTCCTAATAGGATACTGATAGTGAAACCAACAATAGTTAATACCGAGTAGGGATTCTACTGTGAGTTTGATGTTAAAGAAATTAATCTCTTCTTACATATTGGGTACAAGTAAACCTAAATGTGGTTTTAATTAACTTGTAACATCAATAAATAATTTTAGGTTGGTAGTGATCCTGTAAAACTATGACATAACTCAAACTTGAAAGGTGATAACACTAATGGGTAATGGCTTGGTAATCCTAAGAATAAACACATGTGTGGTATGTGACATATGATTGGAGTTATGATTGCATTGTATTTTTGGTTATATGGTACTACTTTCTTGAAACATACTTCATCCTATATTATATCATCTATTTATCCATAAAGAAACAGAACTTTGAGCACGGATAGGTGAAGCATAAAAGGCTGGTTTAGAAAATTCCACAATAGTGACTATTGCATGGTACTAAAGGGTGCATGTGATAGAGTCAATGGTGCTCTCTGGGGGCGATTATGTAGTTTGTTATATAACTTAACTCTTGTATGAGAACCTTGTTCGAAATTAAGTACACCTTTTGTTTTGTTTTCTATTGTATATATTGTTATATTGTGATACAAGTAATGATATGCATACATTAGATATATACAATTTGAAAATCCTTTGAAAAAATATCTAATCGATTGTAGTTGCGAATGTTTTCAAAACCATGAGAATTAAATCGAAAGTCTAATACACTTATCCTCAAAATGTTCCTATTTAAGATGAATCGAGAAAAGGATATTGGCACATTCGTTGAAAATTGTGTACATAGCTATCTCCATATGATGGATGGTGAATTATTCATGACCATTAGGGACACCAAGAGATTATGTACTTTTTTGTTCGTAATAGTCACAGAATTTCTCAATGAGAGTGTTTATATAGGTTAATAGAAATAAATCAAAATAGATGATCCTATGTAACGATGTGCAATACTCTTCAGATCTTCCTACTCCTTCTACTCACTAGTGATGATACCATTCCTGTCCTGACTCCTCATACTCACTAGCGATGATACCAGGAGCCTATTTCAATTACTATTTCATTGATTCCATGCAATCCTCTATCGATCTCCATGAGCAATCAAAGTCAACAACTCCATTCTTCCATCGATCCATAATTTGGACTCAAAAACAAGCTAATAATGATGCAAACAAGTTTGAAATCACAAAGCTAACCACGAATCGAGCCAGGACAAGAAGTTAAAAGTCATCCATATGAAGAACGCATGGATCGGTACAGATCCAAACCCACGGGTTAATACCGATACGTGAATATTGATGGGGTGTCCACCTAATTTCCTAGATAAGTGGTCTATGGTGTGGAAAACTATATGGAGATCATGGGGACGAGTTTCTAGGCTTCCCAGAGCTATAAATAACAGAGCATGGCTCATTTTAAGGATCTTTTTGGCTCTCTTACTCTCTAACTCTAATCTCTTGTAATCATCCATGGATTTATACCAATCAGTAAGAACTTGTACTTGCAAGTCGGCAATCAAAGCAATAAAATCACTAAGTGAACGTAGGCCAAGATTTGTCGAACCACTATAAATTTGTGTGTTCTTTTCTTGCTCTTTTTAATTTACTTTTCTTCACTTTTTATTCTCTACACAATCTCTTGGGTGTTTGGGCCATTTTTTGGTCCAAATGTTTTGATTCTTTCATTGAGAATTGAACTCAAGGCTACATAGATCCATAATCTACTATTTGATTTCTTAGATCTGAGAGGTAGGTCCAATCTTCCAATCTTGCTGTTCTACTATTCGGATTTTCAACAATCTACAAGAGGCTATTTGTTGTGGCCCTAATGTGAGACTGTTCTACAAACTCTAAAGCTACTAATAATGCTAAGAACCAGAATACTCAGCATGTTGATGAAGTTCCCCAGTCAACCAATCCAGAGATTTAAATTCCTACTGATGCCATGACCAGGATGGAGATCAATCATATGATGAAGCAAATGAAGGATTGGTTCTAGAAGAATCACAATGAGATGAACCAGCGGATGTAGGAGAGCTTGAGACTACAGAATGAGCTAACTCAGAACCACTATAGAAGGAGCAGGAGAGACTTAACATCTTCTGATTTAAAGTTTGAATGTTCCTCATCGTTCATGTAGAGACAGAGGAATAAGAAGCAAAAAATGCCTCAAAGCTGGGACTTCATATCAGGAGCCGAGACGAACTCACGGTGAGCATTTGTGGATCAATGCCGATCTCGGAGTCTGGAGAACCGATATATCAAAGGTCTGTCTGAGAGCATTCATTGAGCCGAACACTCGGAATGAATCCCGACTACCGTCGTTTAGCCAAACCTGTAGAACCAGAGTACTTGGCCAAGATGGTCAGTAAACTTGTGAATGAAAACTAATTCAGAAGTAATAATGAATGGGGTACTTCTCCAAGTCGGAACCTGTTTACTAAGAACATTCTGCGTACGAAGTATCCACAGAGGTTTGTAATGCTAATGATGACATTGTACAGTGGAAAAATGGATCCAAAGCACCCCTGATGAAATACAAATGCCATATGGACTCTGCTAGAGCATCTGACGCCGTAATATATCACTACTTTCCAATCTTCTTGGAGGGAGTAGCAACGATGTGGTTCATCTGGCTCCCATTGAGATACTATCATCTTTTTTTGAGTTGATGCAAATGTTTCAGGAGCAATTTCGTCTACACACATCACGCTCGAAGGACGTGATGTCGTTATTAAACCTCTTCTAAGGCGTGGGAGAGTCATTGAAGGATTTCTTTAATAGGTTCCATACAGCTGTGATGGAAGTTATAAATGATAAGATGGCATAGTATTGATGGCACTGATCGGGGGGATTCTTCTCGAGATTAATTTCGGGAGATGGTTCGAAATGAAACCCCCGTTGACGATGGATATTTTTTACAGGAAGGCTAATCAGTTCTTGCGGTTGGAAGAGGTGCGCACTCTTTCCTAAAGAGATGATGCCGGTCCTTCAACTAAAGTGATACAGAGCAATATTGCTATGAAACAGTCTGGGGGAAGTTTCAGAAATGTGGATGTGAATGTTGGCAACAAGAATAATGGTCGGAAACCGAGTGATAACGCGGCCAGAAAGCAAAAGCCGGATAATAGGAATCGTTCCAGGATTCCTAAGTATGACAACTATACCGAGTTGAATAACTCAATAGAGAATATTTACCTGGCTACTCAAGGAACTGAGCAATATAGGAAGCTAGCTCCATGAGAGTCGATCGAGAAGGAGAAGAAGTCCGGCAAATTTTGCAAGTTCCATGAGACATATGGTCATGATACCAACAAGTGTAGACACTTGCATGATATGATCAAGGAGTTGATTTGCAAAAAGAAGTTGCAGCAGTTTGTGAAAGCCCCACAGGATAGCAGCCAAGGGAATTCCTTTTTTTTACAACTAAGTGTTTCCACGACCATGCGTGTGCTCGACGAGAAGCATGATGAAGCTGACTTGAGAGTAGCTGCACACCGAAGCCGAGTCATCCGATATTACAATGCTAAGGTGAGGAATTAGATCTTTGAAATCGGTAACCTAGTTCTCAAATTAATCTTCCCAGGCCCCGGGAACTTAGGCACGAGTTAGGTAGGTCCGTACACAATTAAACGAAAGCATGGAGATGGCACTTTCAAGCTTGCAATGGTGGATAGGATCTCACTCCCGAGGGCATGGACTAACAAACGTTTACGATGCTATTTCACATAGAAATAAATTTGCACATAATTAAAGCCATGTAATAAGACATAACCTATCATTTTTCATCTATTATAAAGTGAAATGTCTTTCCGAATCTATGACTATATCTTTACATTGCTTAAGTGTTGTGAAATATGAACGACTTGAATGAATCTGCCTATGTATAATACAAGAATGTAGGTACCCGGAGTTAGGTTTCAACCAAACTTCTATAGTCCATGATCATACCCTTGGAGTTCGATTGCTCTTGGCATCCAGAAATAGATGTTGACTAACTCTTGCCCTTGATGTGAGGGCAGGAGTATAAACTAAAAAGGATGTGACTGGACCGTCCATCAGCTAACTCTATCCCTTGATTGGGGGCAGGAGTTTAAACCAAAAAAGACATGACTTGACCATCCATCCACTAATTCTTGCCCTTGATGTGGGGGCAGGAGTATAAACCAAAAAGGACGTGTCTTGACCGTCCATTCGCTAACTCTTGTCCTTGAAGTGGGGTAGGAGTATAAACCAAAAAGGATGTGACTTGACCGACCATCCACTAACTCTTTCCCTTGAAGCGGGGGCAGGAGTATAAACATTCAAAGGCTGAATGAGACTATTCGCCTCTACAGCTCATGCCCAGAGTTCAGTAGAGCACTTATATTTTGCCCGAAGTAGGCGAGACAAAAGATCTGCACCCGGAGTTATTTGGGATCTCTTAATAACTTTGATCGATGCTTGGAGTTAACCACGATCAAAAGTAAACATCCTGCATGAGGATGTCCAAACTACGGCCTTAAGTAGTTAGCTCAAATCAGCACTCGGAGTTTGGCCTAATCGAAGATCATTATCATGGAAAAGGATACCCGAGCCACTATCCTAAGTGGTTAACCTTGACCAATGCCTGGAGTTAGGTGCGGTCCAAAACAAAAGCATTCAAACATTACCTCGAGTGGGCAAGGCAAAAGGTCTATGCTCGGAGTTAGGCGAGATCCCATCCGAACCTCGATCTACACCCAAAGGCAGGTGCAATCACGCTTAAAGTTTCTTCAAAAGGAATGCTTAAATCACCTTTCTAGGTGGTTGAAGTTTGACCGGATTCCAAAATCTGATATGGTTACTTATAAATGCCCTGAGATTGGCACTTCAACGATCGCTTTACGTTCGCAAGAACGATGAAAGGCCGACAAATCATGGAACGGGCTAATGATTTAGTTCAACAATAATCCTGGAAATAAATGGATCGCGGGTACATCAAATAGAAAGCACATTTCTCGAGTACTTAGATAAATACAAACGAAGATTGAACAAACCAAAAGTCTTTGTTATTCACATTTGAAATAGAACTTAGAATGAAAAGTACATGTTTTATTTGCATCTAAGCTTAAAACAAAAGCAAGGGCCAAACTCGCACAAAGCTAGCCTAAAATTAAAATAAACTTCTATAACTGCAAACCAAAAGTAGGTCTATCTACACAAAACTAACCAACAATCACTTTTTATGCTTTTACCACTTAGACTTTTTGTTCTCTTCTCCGAAAGAAGGTGTAACTTGATTAGGTTTTTTTCTTGCTTCTTCCTTGGCCCTTGGATGGAGTGCTCTACAATGATCCAGCAGGCATGCTTTCCCAAGTGGAGGAAGTGTAACTGGAATGAAGATAGTCTGACCAGGCAAAGCTAGCTATGGACAAAGGAGGAGGGATGACCTCTATCTTCTCTTACTTGATCTCCTTGGCTAGGAGAATTTATTACTCAAGCTCACTCATGGTGGGACCCAACAGGGGCTCGGATGATCTAGTGATAACAACCACGTCATCGATCCGAGCTTCTTGAAGCTCACCGGTCCCTTTATCCTGTAAGCATCTATCATCCGCTCGTCAGATAGGTGCCTCGCTAGTTGGAATACTTGGTACCATCGTTAAAGTAGTCATGTTCAACCATTTTGTTGTAGATGCTTGTTGTCCCGACTGAAGACCTTTGTTAGGAAGTGGGATGACCTGGGGCAGACCTAAAACTTGAGACATAAAAAGGGAGGTTAGCTATGTCAAACAAGGACATGTGGACTCTCTAAAATGCATGTGAAGTCAACAAGATACCTTCTTCAGTCTAGGATTCTGTATGGGCCGGAGTGTCGGTGGAATTCCCTTCCAAAATGGGAGAAAGGACGGTAGCCTTATGCATTCGAGGCTTCTCTGGATCGTATTCAGGTACAGAAGATGAATCGGGAGTAGCTTTGGGTCCAAGTGTGTGGCCGATGGTGACATCTTAAGGTGACGATCTGAAGCATTCGCTTGTGTCTTTTTGCACTATAGCGGCTAGCTCCGGAAGGAGAATAAGCTTGCCCTCTCTTAGTGTAACGACCTGCCTTTTTGGTCGTTTTAAGCAGACATGCACGTCAGACTCAAACCATTCAAAAGGGCAGATTGTTATGGGGTAAATAAGAAAAAGCAGAGAAAGAAAAAAAATAAAAACAAATATAAATCTCGCAGCGGAATGACAAAATATAACAATCAAATAAATAGTTCATGAAGCTGTTTACAAATAACATTTAATTACACTTTTATAATACAAATCAGAGTTACATACAATAGGAATAAATATATAATGCAGCGGAACAATATGATGCAGTGTAATAAATATAATAAATAATAATAGCATTAAATCTTTGTCATCGTCTTCCAGAAAGCAATCTTCAACACACTGAAAGGCTCAAACTGACCCAAGCGAATTGAAAAGAGAAAACACTAGAGTCAGAACTAAAAGATCTTATGTAAGTTAAATCAACAGTAAATAAATGTGAGTGTAAAGGCATCTGAGATGTTTACGGGTTTTGACATCTCCTATCCAGTGTCAACCATGAGTGCAATAATTTAAAAGATGTTCCGGATTACCATCTCTTAAGGATCCGTTAAACTATCTGCTATGTAGTACAATACGCTATTATAATAGTGTCTACAGTAAAGTATTAAAATAGCATTAAGGCGTTACCTATATCCCCCTTAACACATTTTTTATATATTCCTATCGTCTATACAGTACCGTAATTCCCCCGTAAACTGGAGGGCTATCAGAGGGCACTCCATAGGTATGGTACAAACCAAACTCGTAAAAGGCGCGCTAGGGCATGTGAACACGGCACTCGAGGCAATGCCAGGGTAGGTATACCAATTGCGGATCCGGACTGGTGGTAACACATAATAGCTACTACCGCCCACCTCGGAACACACTCCCATAATCAAAATCGAGGGGTGGCCACCAAATCATCACAAAGTCTTAATATGGCATCGAAGAAATGTGTCCAATAAGAGGAATGACCTCACTTGGCCCGGCATGGCTCCTGTTTTAGTCACATCCAAGATGACTCACGGGAGTCAGGGTCACGTAAATACCTCTTACATAATCATTCGCCAAACAATCCTACTTCATTTCTAGAATTTCCACCACCTACATGGTTGTTAAAGTGGTTTTCGGTATTGGTGGAGAGTATGACAATATCGGATCCCGGTCCCTTTAACAACCAAACGCTTATTTCACACCTGATGGTTCTTTTAAATTTCCAAAACTGTTTCATATATCAAAATATCATATTCTCAAAACCATATCATTTTCGAAATCATATTTACTTTCGAAATTATATCACATTTGAAATCAGATCACTTTCAAATTCATATTTCCAAAAATGGATTAAAATAGATTAATATAATTTAAAATAGATTAAAATAGTTTAATATAGTTTAAAATAGATTAATATAGTTTAAAATAGATTAAAATAGATTAATATAGTTTTTATATAAAATGGTTTGATTATTGGAAATGGTTTATATAGTAAGTAGTTTGAAATTCTAAATAATCTAAGTTTTAAAATAATAGATTTTTAAACAGTTTATATAAAATAATTTATTTTGAAAATAGTATCAAATCAAACCGTTTCTTTCATTTTAACAGATCTGGACCATATTCAGATTTCAAATCAACAAAACTCAATTTTTAATCTTTCAATTCAAATTCTCATAAAAACCATTTCAATTTATACCAATTTCAAATCCAAGTTTGAACTACAATTTAAACCACTTCAAATTCAATCGATTTCAAAGTTTAAATATTCAAACATTTACAATAATTCAGTTTCGATAAATTTCATTTATATTTCAAAATTCAACTTTAAAATTCCAATTTACTTCTTCAAACAATTCATTTAAACCAATTTCAATTTCAACATTTTAAAGCTTGGATTTTGGAATTTATTCAGTTGATATAAATCTAATTTTTATTTCAAAATATCATTTAACTGGATTCAAAAATTAAGGATTTAAAATCATTTAATTTAACCAATCCGGTGTCCGTGTATAGTTTTCTACCCTATGGTCAAGTGATACAAATATATACCATTTCAACCCGCAATAAATTTAAATTTACGGATACATATCATTTCAACCCGCAATCCCGAGTTAAAAATTCAAAATCCTTAAAATCGCTCGAGTTTATCATTTCAACCCATAATGATTTTTCCCTAATCTATAATTCCATTCGGGTATGTATCATTTCAACCCTTAGTGATTTACTAACAATAAACTAAGGGAACTTTTAGTGTGATAACAACAAATGAATAAACATACATCCAATCATCCAAATATCAATAATTAAACATGTAATGTGATGACCCGGGATTTTGGGCAATATAAATTTAATAATCTGTATTAATAATTTAATTGGATTGATAATTATCCTATATAATTTTAATTTAAATTGGTAATTTAATCTTTTAAAGGATAATAAATACATAATCTGGCAATATTGATAAGATTTGTTTGTTAAAGTTAATAAAATTTTATTCTACTTATAATATATATATTTGATATATATTGTGAATGGAAATATCTTTTGTTTTAAATTAAAGATGAATTTTCAAATTGTAATATATATGTATGTATATGTTATAATTTGGATTGTTTTGAATTTAATTTAATTTATTGATAATTTATATATGTATGAATTGTGATTTAAAGCTTTGTTTTAAAATTAATATTTTTCAAAGGTTAGTTTAGATTAATTCAATTGTTTTCAAAATATAAGATAATTGTTTATTTTAAATATGATAGTTTAAATAAAGTTTTATTTTGTATTCTTTAAAGTGTTTAAATTTAAAAGGTTATAAAAATACATGTATAAGATATATTTGAATTATAATTAGTTTTAGAATAATTTCTTTTAAAAGTAATTTATTTATACATATGTAAATTTTATTTATTAAGAGAATTAAAGTATGTAAGTTTATCTTTACATTTAAATTAAATAAAAATTTATTTAAAAACACTTAAGTAATATGTGTAAACATATTAACATGTTAAAGACACTTGTAAGCATGAGGGAATTTGTATAAAAGGTATTAGGACATTTGTAAGCATTTTACAATCTAAATTAACAAATGGCAACACCTTGTTAAAAGAAAATTTAAGTATATATAACAATGTTTTAAAGAGGAAAGCCTGTTTATTTTTTTTTCTTCAGTTCAAATTGTCTTCGGTCCTTTCTTCCTTTCTTCTTAAAACCTATAAACTAAAACCTGGAAAATAAAATCAAATGAAAAATCAAGCTACAACCAACAACTCAAACAGTTTCAAGTTCAACTAAGCTTCAAGTTGAAGATTCAACAAGTAAACAAGCAAATTCAATGATGAAGCTTCAGATCATTTCAAAATATAAAGTGCCAGAAACAAAATCAAATACAAAGTTCCAGGAAATAAAACAAAACGGTCTCTCTGCTTTTAAAAAGGTGAGTAAATTTCTTTTAAAAACAGTTTTTAAATTTGTGATTATATGGATGCATTGTATAGAAAACTGTAATATGGTTTGCATTGATTTATTTTATCTGGAATATGTGATGAAATTGCTTTGTTTATATAAGTGTATATCTGAATATATATAAGACTGTCTTTGTTACTTCCTCAGACTTTATTTACCCTTCTAAAATTCATATTTGCTCTTGAAATCAGAATTAAGTTCTGAACCATGAATGAAAAATAAACATTATAGTAAAATGTTAATTATAAAAATAGTTTTAGGATTTTATAATTAGAAATTAATTCAAAATTGGGAAATTTACAGAGGAAAATCAAATTTGATCAAATAGCAATATTTAGGATTTTGAATTTAGATTCCATAATATAATGTGATAGGGAAAATGATGAATTTAGATAGTTAAATCATGATTTTTAGTTTGATATTCAATTAGAATTTTTGAGATGAACGGTCTTGGCATTTTGGGTTTTGCCGTTGATCGACACGGTGGGTGGAGGCGAGATCATGGTCGAAGCTAGCTGTAGGATTGCCAATAGCAGGAAAAATTGTTTTATATTTTTCTGATGGCCGTGGTGGCCGGCCAGCGTTGAACTAGGGTTCGAAGGGAAGTTTTGGTCGAGAGTTTTGTGAGCTTCGTGAGACGTCGATCGATCACCGGAGTGGATCGAGATGGGGGGAAACGATGATGGGGAACGTGACGAAGTTTTGGTGTGGTCGGCATGGGCTCCGGTGTCGTATTCGTCGGCGGTGAAGAGGTTGTTGGTCGAGTGTTTTGTTCCAGATTTTCGATCGAATGATGAAATTTCGATTCGCAGTTGAAATTGTTTGCTGGATGTTCTCGATGGGTCATCGAAGTCGTAGGTGACGTGGTCGCAGGATGGAGGATGGTCGGAGCGGCGTTGAATGGCCGTGCACGTGCACGTGCACGTGCACGTTGGTTTCGTTCTGGTGGACTTAGCGTTGGAGAAGACGAAGAAGTCTCGGGTTTTGGCTCGTGCAAATGAAGGGAAGTCTCGAAGCAGAAGACGTGCGTGAGTTTCCTCGCGAGTGACTCGGGAAAGAATCGTGTTTGACTCGGGTTATTTTAATAAGTAACCAGGTTTAAATGTTTAAAAGAAAACCAGACTAAAAGCAAAAACAAAAGTAAATTTGGTCAGCAAAGTTTCAAAATATTTATTTACTGGTTTTCAAAAGCAATAGGAAGAGAAGTTTTCAAAACAAAGTTTTCAAAGTAAATGTTTAAACAAGTTTTCAAATTAAACTTATAAACAAGTTTTTCAAAACAAGTTTTAAAGATTTGATATTTTTTTAGTTAAAATTTGTTGTTTTGAAATTCCCAAGCATTTCGAATAAATTAAAAGTTAATTACTTATTTGTAATTAAGAAATAAATAAATTAAAGATTAAGTGATGATTAATTGATTAATTAATTAATGTAATTAATTTTAGGTTAATTAATTAGTCTAATTAATTAAGATAATCATTTATGATTAATTAAGTATAATTACTTAGTAAAGTAATTAATGGATAATTACTGAATGTAATTAAGAAAGAGAATTAATTATGGAAGTAATTAAATGGATGTGATTAAGGGTTAATCACTTGATGTTATTAATTAGAGGATTAATTAATATAATTGATTTGAAATTAATTAATTAAAGAGTAATTAATTAATTAAAGGATTAAGGTTAATTAAAAATGTGATTAATTACTAGTTAAGGTAATTAATTAAAAGAGAGTAATTAATTAAGGGAGTAATTAAAGATCATTAATTTATGTAATAAATGATGTAATTAAGGATTGATTAATTAAGATTAATTAATCAATAATAAGTGATTAAGGAGTAATTGATTAATATAATTAATTAAGGAGTTAATTACGGGATGATTAATTACTATTATGATTAATTAAGGTTAATTAATGAATATGGATAATTAAAGATTAATTATTTAAATTAACTAGAAGTAATTAAGTAATGAATTAATTAGGGGATTATTAATTAATATAATTAATAAAATTAATCAAAGTTGATTAATAAAAGTGATTAATTTAAGTATGATTAATTAATTATAATTAATTGAGGATTAATATAATTAATTATAGTTAATTAATTAATGAAGGTTCATTAATTATTGTAATTAATGATAGTAATTAAAGGTTAATTACTGTATATGGTTAAGTATAATTACTTGAATGTAATTAAAATATAATTAATCAAAGAAGATTAATTAAGGAAGATCATTAAGAGATGATTAATAAATTGATATGTAATAAATCAATGAAGCAGGATTAAGGTAATCCAAGTAATTAAAGGATAGTAATTAATTTAATTAAAGGTTAATTAAATTGGTTAAGAATTAATCAAACCTACTTATGGATGATTGATTGATATTGGATGGTTGATATTGGATGATTTGGATATAATATCTGTGATATGTGATATGTGCTGCTTTGTGAGATGATTGGTTGATAAGAATTATCTATTGTAATAATATGATTTATCTATCTGTTTATATCATCCTGAATATAAGTTAAATGTTTAAACCTTTAAACAACTTGGCCTTAAAAGATACGTTTTGGATTTCGATGAGACCGGGATCGGGTTTCCGTATACCGGTATTCCAGGTCTGGAGACCCGAATACCACATCGATCCAAATTAACGATAGGTCGTGAATCTCAAGTGAAGATGAAGATTCAGAGTGCAAGGGTTATTGTCGTTAACTCTGAGGGTGATTCCAAAACGAGTGTAACGAGATAATGCCTTCGGTTTCGTTCGAACCCGGAACGAACTTGTATGGATTGAATGCTTTCAGCACATCGTCAGGCGGACGATGAGCATTCTAAGTGATATGTTCTGATTAAAGGTAATCGTAACCTCAAGCCTCATCAACCGGGAATGGCTAAAACAGGGGAGGTGCAGCAAGGCTTCGTGGGTAGCACCCACTGAGAGCAAGATAGATCCCTGTCTAGAGGTCCCTTTTCTTTTCATTCGGCTTAGTGTGTGGTTGGTCGCGCCAACTACGGGGTTATCTTGTTCGGGATTATCCAGTAAGGGATGGTTCCGGCTTTGTGTTGCAGGGGAGCGGGCGTACTCCTCGGTACGGTGATCTAGGCCACGTACTGTGACGGGCGGTACCCCAGTAGCCCTGCCATTGTATGGAATCCAAACTCCAATAAGTGCCGTACGTATTAGTTGTGCCCAACTATGTTGGAATGTGAGATGTAAGCATTTCAGCTATTTCTGTATTTTACTTGAAAACCCTAGACCCTATTATAATACAATCAGATTTCCTATCAAACGTTTTAGTTAGCGTAAGGTAAAAACTTACCCATGTTATTTGTGGGGAGTCTTACGTGATACTTTTGTTTTCAAAAGTTTTCAAAGTTAAGCAATCTAACCGTTTACTCACACCAGACCCATGTCTGACCCAAGTGTTTATTTTCTGTTTTATTAAACTCTTGGGTACTCAATATTGTATTGAGTAGTCGAGGGATTCAGGATAGTCTTGACGAATTCTGGAGGAGCTGTGGAGCAGGAGGCTTCAGCGAGTAGATATATAGAGTTTCCGCTGTGTTTGTATTAGTCTATATTGTACTGATGTACTTGTGTTGTATAATAGACAGAAGTTTATAACTGTCTATTCTGTGATGTATAAATTGTGTACTCTGATGTATATGATACTATGTAATATCTTATGTGATAATATATTTCTCGTTCCGCTGTGAGATTTCTGATGTGTTGTTGTTCTCTCTTCTTTTCTTCTTCTATCCCTTTCTTTCTTCATTGATGATACGACTTTTTCTGTGGAGAAAAAGTCGGGTCGTGACAGTTGGTATCAGAGCAGTAGGTTGAGTGAATACCTAGGCTCTGAAGTGGTGTCTATCTTGAGAGCACGTAATTGTTAGTTATATAAAAATGGTTTTATATTGTGTTAATTGATCGGTTGAGTGGTATATGGATTCTGGTCAATACGAGTAGCTAACGTTATTGATAGGGATCTCTAAACACTTGAACCAGGCCAACGGACACAATATTGTTTTAAAGAGGTAGATGAAATAATTTTACCCAGAAATAATTTCTATATAAAAAAAAATATATCATTTTAAATATATATATTTATGTATTTCTACCTATTTATTGGGTTACCTGTTCGGGTTTTCCAATATAAGTTATAAAGGTAGATAAGGTGGTAGTGTGTGTAACACAATTACCAATAGTTGGAGTTTGAATGTTTGAGGTTGGAAGTATATATCGAGACTGTAAACCCAATATCGTCTCGAGTAAGTTGGCAGTATGGAGTAAGGATGTCTTGGATCTCTGAAGAAAATCCTTTTCAAGATTCGGATTCCATTATTGGAATGTAAGATTGGTTGAGCTCGGGTGAGCAGATTTTCTAGAGTTGAATCTATCAGTTGTGCAGAAGTAAGTGATGGTAGCTTGGCGACTTCAGGAAGGAGCAGTTGTGTGATATGACGCAGTATCTATGGATGTTCCCGAAGGAGATTTTCTTTTGGAACAAGATTAAGAAGGTATTGGAGGAACAGTTGATGTCTACCGCAGGAAAGACTCGGCTGTATAGGAATTCTCTGGATATCGAGTAAGAGAGTTTATCTATTTTGAAGTATGGGACTAAGGTCGATTAGTTGTTTCTTCGGACATGGTCTCATTGTTTCCCTTAAGAAGAGTAAGTTGTTGGTGTTGGTTTGGAGTCCCGAGATTCTTTTGGGATGTCTGCCATCTTGGAGGTCCGTTGTGAGGTTTGTTGATGGTTTTGGAGTTCGAGAAGCCTTTGGATTAGAAGTTTTTGGTTAGTTGTGGTAGCAGTGCAACTCGAAGTGTTCGGTGTGCTGACGAGGAGGTCTTTGGCTTAGCAGTGTTCTAGAGATAGAATTTGGAAGCAGCAGTGTGGTTCGTTTCTCCGGTGGTTCAGAAATCTTTGTAGTTCTTCTATCAGCAGTCCGGGCAGATGGAGAATGCTTTCTTGAAGGGTTAACCTTGTTTGGAAAAGTTTAAGGCTGTTTTTAATTGGTAAAGAGAGAACAGTTTCTTTGGAATCCGAACTAGGTAGGATCGCAAAAGTGACTTGCGATTAGTTTGGGAATTCATCTTGGGTAATCTTTTGTCTGAGATTAAGATTTCTCCTGAGGTAGTCAAAAGTTTGTGTGCATCTAAAGTTGAGTTCCGTATCAACTTGGTTCCAGAAGCGAGACCGGTGGTTAGTCTGGTAGTAGGATGGTTCTTAGAGAAAGAAGAGTTGGTGTAGCAGCTCAAAATTTTTTGGAAATGGATAGGTCAGATCTAGTTTTCAAGTTTGGATTTCAACAGATTTTGGAAGGATCATCTTGTTGATAGGATTTAGAGATCATTTTGTGCTTGGTTCAGATTTTTTTCAAGAAGCATCAGCGAAGGTTGAGCTGATCAGGAAAGGATGAGGTAGCCCAGGATCGTTTGATGAGTATGCAGATATGAGACAAGGAGTTTGGGAATTCGGAATTGGAAATTGGAAATTGTTTAAGTTTTCTCCGATTAAAGAGCTATCAGATTTGGTAAGTCTAGAAAGTTAACTCCGAAGTATTTTGGATTTTCTTGTGTTCTCGAGAGGAGTAGTTCTTTGATTTACAGGAATGAATAACCAGTTTGGATATCTGGAATTCATTATATTTCACGTATCTTTGAGGGAGTACGTGTATGATTCATCCCTGGTTGTGGAATCTGCAGTTTAGTTGGATTTGGAAGTTGAGCTGGATTTGCGTGTAGTCTGATATTTTGTTCAGATTAGTGGATCTAGAGAAGAGAGGAGCTCTGGATTATAGTGGTGTTGTTAGTTTAGATTCTGTAGAGCGAGTATCCCGGTGTGGAACTCGGGGAAACTCTAGATAGTGTGAGTAAGATCTATCCTGATTTGTATCAGAATAGTTAGTTAGGTTTATTTGATTGATTGCTTTGGTTGTTAGTAACTGGATGATAGGTATGTGGTTGCTGTTTGAAATTAAAATCTTTGCTGGATTATTAAATTAACTTTGCTTTTAATTTCGGGGACGAAATTATTTTAAGGGGGGAGGAATGTGATGACCCGGGATTTTGGGCAATATAAATTTAATAATCTGTATTAATAATTTAATTGGATTGATAATTATCCTATATAATTTTAATTTAAATTGGTAATTTAATCTTTTAAAGGATAATAAATACATAATCTGGCAATATTGATAAGATTTGTTTGTTAAAGTTAATAAAATTTTATTCTACTTATAATATATATATTTGATATATATTGTGAATGGAAATATCTTTTGTTTTAAATTAAAGATGAATTTTCAAATTGTAATATATATGTATGTATATGTTATAATTTGGATTGTTTTGAATTTAATTTAATCTATTGATAATTTATATATGTATGAATTGTGATTTAAAGCTTTGTTTTAAAATTAATATTTTTCAAAGGTTAGTTTAGATTAATTCAATTGTTTTCAAAATATAAGATAATTGTTTATTTTAAATATGATAGTTTAAATAAAGTTTTATTTTGTATTCTTTAAAGTGTTTAAATTTAAAAGGTTATAAAAATACATGTATAAGATATATTTGAATTATAATTAGTTTTAGAATAATTTCTTTTAAAAGTAATTTATTTATACATATGTAAATTTTATTTATTAAGAGAATTAAAGTATGTAAGTTTATCTTTACATTTAAATTAAATAAAAATTTATTTAAAAACACTTAAGTAATATGTGTAAACATATTAACATGTTAAAGACACTTGTAAGCATGAGGGAATTTGTATAAAAGGTATTAGGACATTTGTAAGCATTTTACAATCTAAATTAACAAATGGCAACACCTTGTTAAAAGAAAATTTAAGTATATATAACAATGTTTTAAAGAGGAAAGCCTGTTTATTTTTTTTTCTTCAGTTCAAATTGTCTTCGGTCCTTTCTTCCTTTCTTCTTAAAACCTATAAACTAAAACCTGGAAAATAAAATCAAATGAAAAATCAAGCTACAACCAACAACTCAAACAGTTTCAAGTTCAACTAAGCTTCAAGTTGAAGATTCAACAAGTAAACAAGCAAATTCAATGATGAAGCTTCAGATCATTTCAAAATATAAAGTGCCAGAAACAAAATCAAATACAAAGTTCCAGGAAATAAAACAAAACTGTCTCTCTGCTTTTAAAAAGGTGAGTAAATTTCTTTTAAAAACAGTTTTTAAATTTGTGATTATATGGATGCATTGTATAGAAAACTGTAATATGGTTTGCATTGATTTATTTTATCTGGAATATGTGATGAAATTGCTTTGTTTATATAAGTGTATATCTGAATATATATAAGACTGTCTTTGTTACTTCCTCAGACTTTATTTACCCTTCTAAAATTCATATTTGCTCTTGAAATCAGAATTAAGTTCTGAACCATGAATGAAAAATAAACATTATAGTAAAATGTTAATTATAAAAATAGTTTTAGGATTTTATAATTAGAAATTAATTCAAAATTGGGAAATTTACAGAGGAAAATCAAATTTGATCAAATAGCAATATTTAGGATTTTGAATTTAGATTCCGTAATATAATGTGATAGGGAAAATGATGAATTTAGATAGTTAAATCATGATTTTTAGTTTGATATTCAATTAGAATTTTTGAGATGAACGGTCTTGGCATTTTGGGTTTTGCCGTTGATCGACACGGTGGGTGGAGGCGAGATCATGGTCGAAGCTAGCTGTAGGATTGCCAATAGCAGGAAAAATTGTTTTATATTTTTCTGATGGCCGTGGTGGCCGGCCAGCGTTGAACTAGGGTTCGAAGGGAAGTTTTGGTCGAGAGTTTTGTGAGCTTCGTGAGACGTCGATCGATCACCGGAGTGGATCGAGATGGGGGGAAACGATGATGGGGAACGTGACGAAGTTTTGGTGTGGTCGGCATGGGCTCCGGTGTCGTATTCGTCGGCGGTGAAGAGGTTGTTGGTCGAGTGTTTTGTTCCAGATTTTCGATCGAATGATGAAATTTCGATTCGCAGTTGAAATTGTTTGCTGGATGTTCTCGATGGGTCATCGAAGTCGTAGGTGACGTGGTCGCAGGATGGAGGATGGTCGGAGCGGCGTTGAATGGCCGTGCACGTGCACGTGCACGTGCACGTTGGTTTCGTTCTGGTGGACTTAGCGTTGGAGAAGACGAAGAAGTCTCGGGTTTTGGCTCGTGCAAATGAAGGGAAGTCTCGAAGCAGAAGACGTGCGTGAGTTTCCTCGCGAGTGACTCGGGAAAGAATCGTGTTTGACTCGGGTTATTTTAATAAGTAACCAGGTTTAAATGTTTAAAAGAAAACCAGACTAAAAGCAAAAACAAAAGTAAATTTGGTCAGCAAAGTTTCAAAATATTTATTTACTGGTTTTCAAAAGCAATAGGAAGAGAAGTTTTCAAAACAAAGTTTTCAAAGTAAATGTTTAAACAAGTTTTCAAATTAAACTTATAAACAAGTTTTTCAAAACAAGTTTTAAAGATTTGATATTTTTTTAGTTAAAATTTGTTGTTTTGAAATTCCCAAGCATTTCGAATAAATTAAAAGTTAATTACTTATTTGTAATTAAGAAATAAATAAATTAAAGATTAAGTGATGATTAATTGATTAATTAATTAATGTAATTAATTTTAGGTTAATTAATTAGTCTAATTAATTAAGATAATCATTTATGATTAATTAAGTATAATTACTTAGTAAAGTAATTAATGGATAATTACTGAATGTAATTAAGAAAGAGAATTAATTATGGAAGTAATTAAATGGATGTGATTAAGGGTTAATCACTTGATGTTATTAATTAGAGGATTAATTAATATAATTGATTTGAAATTAATTAATTAAAGAGTAATTAATTAATTAAAGGATTAAGGTTAATTAAAAATGTGATTAATTACTAGTTAAGGTAATTAATTAAAAGAGAGTAATTAATTAAGGGAGTAATTAAAGATCATTAATTTATGTAATAAATGATGTAATTAAGGATTGATTAATTAAGATTAATTAATCAATAATTAGTGATTAAGGAGTAATTGATTAATATAATTAATTAAGGAGTTAATTACGGGATGATTAATTACTATTATGATTAATTAAGGTTAATTAATGAATATGGATAATTAAAGATTAATTATTTAAATTAACTAGAAGTAATTAAGTAATGAATTAATTAGGGGATTATTAATTAATATAATTAATAAATTTAATCAAAGTTGATTAATAAAAGTGATTAATTTAAGTATGATTAATTAATTATAATTAATTGAGGATTAATATAATTAATTATAGTTAATTAATTAATGAAGGTTCATTAATTATTGTAATTAATGATAGTAATTAAAGGTTAATTACTGTATATGGTTAAGTATAATTACTTGAATGTAATTAAAATATAATTAATCAAAGAAGATTAATTAAGGAAGATCATTAAGAGATGATTAATAAATTGATATGTAATAAATCAATGAAGCAGGATTAAGGTAATCCAAGTAATTAAAGGATAGTAATTAATTTAATTAAAGGTTAATTAAATTGGTTAAGAATTAATCAAACCTACTTATGGATGATTGATTGATATTGGATGGTTGATATTGGATGATTTGGATATAATATCTGTGATATGTGATATGTGCTGCTTTGTGAGACGATTGGTTGATAAGAATTATCTATTGTAATAATATGATTTATCTATCTGTTTATATCATCCTGAATATAAGTTAAATGTTTAAACCTTTAAACAACTTGGCCTTAAAAGATACGTTTTGGATTTCGATGAGACCGGGATCGGGTTTCCGTATACCGGTATTCCAGGTCTGGAGACCCGAATACCACATCGATCCAAATTAACGATAGGTCGTGAATCTCAAATGAAGATGAAGATTCAGAGTGCAAGGGTTATTGTCGTTAACTCTGAGGGTGATTCCAAAACGAGTGTAACGAGATAATGCCTTCGGTTTCGTTCGAACCCGGAACGAACTTGTATGGATTGAATGCTTTCAGCACATCGTCAGGCGGACGATGAGCATTCTAAGTGATATGTTCTGATTAAAGGTAATCGTAACCTCAAGCCTCATCAATCGGGAATGGCTAAAACAGGGGAGGTGCAGCAAGGCTTCGTGGGTAGCACCCACTGAGAGCAAGATAGATCCCTGTCTAGAGGTCCCTTTTCTTTTCATTCGGCTTAGTGTGTGGTTGGTCGCGCCAACTACGGGGTTATCTTGTTCGGGATTATCCAGTAAGGGATGGTTCCGGCTTTGTGTTGCAGGGGAGCGGGCGTACTCCTCGGTACGGTGATCTAGGCCACGTACTATGACGGGCGGTACCCCAGTAGCCCTGCCATTGTATGGAATCCAAACTCCAATAAGTGCCGTACGTATTAGTTGTGCCCAACTATGTTGGAATGTGAGATGTAAGCATTTCAGCTATTTCTGTATTTTACTTGAAAACCCTAGACCCTATTATAATACAATCAGATTTCCTATCAAACGTTTTAGTTAGCGTAAGGTAAAAACTTACCCATGTTATTTGTGGGGAGTCTTACGTGATACTTTTGTTTTCAAAAGTTTTCAAAGTTAAGCAATCTAACCGTTTACTCACACCAGACCCATGTCTGACCCAAGTGTTTATTTTCTGTTTTATTAAACTCTTGGGTACTCAATATTGTATTGAGTAGTCGAGGGATTCAGGATAGTCTTGACGAATTCTGGAGGAGCTGTGGAGCAGGAGGCTTCAGCGAGTAGATATATAGAGTTTCCGCTGTGTTTGTATTAGTCTATATTGTACTGATGTACTTGTGTTGTATAATAGACAGAAGTTTATAACTGTCTATTCTGTGATGTATAAATTGTGTACTCTGATGTATATGATACTATGTAATATCTTATGTGATAATATATTTCTCGTTCCGCTGTGAGATTTCTGATGTGTTGTTGTTCTCTCTTCTTTTCTTCTTCTATCCCTTTCTTTCTTCATTGATGATACGACTTTTTCTGTGGAGAAAAAGTCGGGTCGTGACATGTAACGACCCGTAAAATTTTAATAATTTTTATTTGTTTTAATAACGTAATTAATTGAATTTTGTGAAATTTTAAATAATTAAATTTTGAAATAAAAATTTGATATTTGGAATACGTCTAATCAAAGTTAACAAATGGTAAATTTTCATCTAATAATACTGAAGTTTATTTTCTTGTGTAATTCTATTTCAATTTAAATCAGTTAATATTTGATGATAATAAAATGTTTTCCAAACCTGAATATTTTTCAATAGAAAATTTGTAAATCATCTTCTGAGTGAGACGTCATATTTCGTTTCTCCAAATTTAGACTGTTATTGCTCCGTTGATCTTAATTCCGGCGTTTTAGCAGCATTTTCGGTACCGAAAATCAACTTTTGATAGTTCGGTCGTACCACAGATATCTATGTACGTTTTGATCATCTCGTAGTGCTCTACGATTTGTAATCCGGTTCGCTGCGGGATCGATGAAACAATTTGCAGTATCGGTCCTGTTTTAAGTCTTTTGAATTTCTTATGTCCATCTGTTACCCACCACGAAAATCAATTGACATAAGAAATAAATTTTTACAGCTTCTGACCTTTTCCATTCCCTATAATATTTAATTTTTAATTTTGGTTTTGTTTACATGTTTAGTCCCTTCCCCTCCTTTATTATGTCATTCTCTTCTAGCCTTTCTTCTATCTGCCGTCTTCCTCATTCTGCTACTAGGAAAAGAAAAATAAAAACTTACGCTCCTTCCTCCTACCTTCGCAGCCTCTCCCCATCATGTCTCCCCTCCACCAAGCATCCGCCGAAAACCACTGCTTTCAACACTTCCACCACTTCACCGACCTTGGTCGAAGTCAGGGCCTCTAACTCGGCTGCTCGCCTCCTCCATTTCAGTTGACCGATTCACCTTAGTTCGCCAACCACCTTTCCATGCAAGCATGTCCTATGCAAATCATCCACGTGTTCAACCCCACGGCCATCCCCTCCTTTTCATCATCTCCCTCCTCTGGCCAAGCTTGTGTTGATGAGGTATATATATAATATATATGCTATAGTTTACATAAAAATATTAGTTTATATATATTTGCTTATATGAGTATAAAGTTTTACTGTATTCTATATATGCAGTTATTATAAGGTATATATATACATATATATTGTTTAAAAGTATTTTTACATATTATATTGATAAATTAGTTTATATATTTATTTATAAGTTATGAACTATGTTGTCTGCATAGGTTGCTGTATTGGTTGTCGGCATAGTTTGTATAAGATTAGTCTAGAATGTTTTCATATAATACAGTTTTTAAAACAATTGCTTGTGTGGGTTGTCTTATATGTTGTTTTATATATATTCCGGTGAGACTTTGATTTATATATATATACGTGTTTATAAAGTTTATATTAGTTATAAAGGTTATATGTATAGTTAGTATGTGACAGCTTTTATATGTTAAAGTATGTAAACAATATATTAGTTTGATATAAAATCTGTTTATATTTTTATTTGTGAACAAGCTATAAAACTGTTTACAAAAATATATTGTCTATGTTATAAACTAGATTAATTGTCGTGCTTTCAAAAATATATGAAATTATATGTTTATATAGATTGCATAGTAGTTTACATGACTTTGTTTTCTATATATATATATATATATATATATATGTGTGTGTGTGTGTGTGTTTGGTTTCGAAGTACATACATACAAAAGTTTAAATAATAAAATGAAGGAATAATAATATACACAGTTTATATAGGCTGTAGCTAGCCTGCTTAGGTTTGCTATGCTTCATCTTGAAAGAAGAAAAAGGGAGACAGTAAGTTATATACTTTAATATATGTAGTACATCATGTGTTACAGAGATAAGGTTTGTGGATATTATATATGGCAGGGGTATATAGCGGTTGTTCACGTCTATGAGTATATTTGCAGAATTTAAAAATTTTCTGTTCGTATATATAATTGGTATGGTATGTGCATTTTTAAATGAAATAGTATTTACAATATGTTATTTTATAAAGGAAGTCATTTGGTTATGTCAGTAATATATATATATATATATATATGTGTGTGTGTGTGTGTGTGTGTTTAAATTAATATTCATTTGTAAATATAATATATGTCTTATTTTATTATATGTTTGGATTTAGAATATGACTTGATATATATAGTTATATATATAAGTCACTTGTACCAATTATCTTCATCGATCCAGTTCTGATTTGATTTCGTCTATTCCTATTTATCGGCTTGTCCGTCGAATTCGTGCCAATCTTGCTTTACTTTGGAATTCGTGCTTGGATTCTGACTCATTTTATTTTCAAACACTTTAGCCTCGAAAGATGAGCAATCACTCACGATTAATGTTCTTATATGTATTAAATTTGATTTCAATTGAAACGACAATTGAAATATGCGGCTGTTAGTTATTTACATTGCTATTATCTGTATCTGTTTACCTGTGACATCTGACACCATTATCTGTTATTTATATTGATGATATATGCCTGTTATATTATTATCATATCTGCTATCACTCTACAAGTTCCTTGTTAGTATAGAATTCCCTATGGGTTGAAATGATACATACCCGAACGATCTGTAGAATAGGAGAAAATCGTTATGGGTTGAAATGATAAACCCAAGCGATTTTCATTGAATTGAATTTGGGATTACGGGTTGATATGATATATACCCGTATATATTTAAATTATGGATTGAAATGATAAATATCTGTATCACTTGACCATAGGATAGAAAATTATATATAGATATATATAAATATTTTGAAAATGATTTTATGGTTTTGGAAAGAAATATATGGTATATTTAAATATTGATTTTAAGGTATTATATATAAATGTATTTTTTTATAAAAGTTTTAAAAATTAGATTTTAAAATTTTATTTCAAATATGGAGTTTATAATAGAAACTGGTTTGAAATTGTATTTATTTAAGAATTATCCTCAAATAAATTTGATTTGAAACTTTTTTAATTTGAGATTTTAAAGGATATAATTTTATAACTTGATTTTGGTTTAAGGTGATTGAATGAATATTTCAAGTTTAAATAAATTGAAGGAAATATTTTATTATTTGAAATTTGAGGTTTTATTTAAATGATATTGGATTTATTAAGTAAATATTTCAAAACTAAATAATAGTAAAGTGAATTTGAGATGTAAATGAAATTATCAAATTTAGTTTCTAAATGTTGAATATTTAAAGCTTTAAAATATATTGAAATTGAAATGGTTTATTTTGTGGTTCAAATCTGTATTAGAAATCGATATAATTTGAATTGGTTTATCGAGAAACTGAATTGAATTGAAATTGATGAATTGAGATTGAACTAAATTTTAATTTTGGAATTCGAGTTGATTTGAATTGATTTGTGAAATTTGAGGAAGCTATTTTATTATATAAAGTATTTTTAAATTATATCTAAAACTATTTATATATTTACTTTATAAATTATTTTAATATAAACTATTTTAACTTATAAACTATTTTTAATATAAACTATTTTAATATATTAACTATTTTATTATAAACTATTTTCATATACACTATTTTATTTTGTACACTATTTTATTATATATACTATTATTAATATCCGAACTGTTTAAGAGGAAAGTGTTATGGATTCCATGATGTTATGATTTCAAGCTATGATTTCAAAGTGTTATGAATTTCAAGGTTTTGATTTCCAAAGTGTTTTGATTTTTAAAAGGTTTACGATTTCGAAAGCGTTAACTTTGGAAAGTGATATGATTTTTTGGAATGGATATATTTGAAGTGAAAATGATATCATTCTAATATGGTTTTGAAATGGATATGATATTTTGGTTTTAGAAGTATAAACTGTTTTGAAATGACCGCCGTGTTATAATAATGTTTGGTTGTTAAAGAGACCGGGATCGGATATTGTCATACTCTCTGCCAATACCGAAAACCACTTTAACAACTGTTTATGCGGTGGAGATTCCAGAATGAAGTAGGATGGTGGCGACGTTCTTGAGGTTTATTAGTGGACCCAACTCCCGTGAGTTGGCATAAGGTGGCTAAAATAGGAGCAATCGACAGTCCAATGAGGTAGCTCCTCTGATCAGACACACTCCTTCGATACCATTCTATTACTTTGTGATTGATTGGGTGCACCCTTGGATTTTTGGGCGTGTGGCTTGAGGTGGGTGGTAGTGGCTGCTATGCGTTACCACCAGTCCGGAAGTGTAATTGGTATATCTACCCTGGCATTGCCTAGTTGTGCCATGTCACCTACCCTATCAAGACCACTACGAGTTTGTTTCGTACCATACCTATAGAGTGCCCTCTGATGATGCCCTGTACGGGGAAGATTACGGTACTGTATAGACTATGGGAATATATAAAAATGTGTTAAAGGGGATATGGGTAACGCCTTAACGCTACTTTAATAGTTTACTGTACTTTAGACATTATTATAATAGCGTATATTACTATATAGTAGATAGTTTAACGGATCCTTAGAGGATGGTTATCCCAAACATCCTTTGAGTTACTTGTATTTCAGTTGATATTTCACTTGAGTTAGATTTATTGATATAAGAATGTTAATCCTAACTCGAGTGTTTTGTGTTTTGCTTTACGCTCGGGTCAGACTGAGTGATACAGCATTTGAGACTCACCCTTGGAGTTGGAGCTTCGCTTGGAGATCCAGCCTTCTATTCAAGTTTCTATTATTCAGTTTATTCCAGTGATGTATTCTGATATTATATTTGACTATTGTATTGAGACTTCTATGTATTTGAGACTTCTGTTGTATCTTGTTTTAACTCTGATATATATATATAGTAGCTTCATGAACTACTTTTCATTTGTTTCCGCTGCTTATTGTTATATTACTCCGTATCCGTGGTTCTGTGATTATTTTATTTACCGTATATGCTGAATTTCGCCAAATATAAATTAACAATATGATATTTTGAGCCATTCAAGTCCGACATGTGCGGATGCGAATGGCACGAAAAATCTGGATGTTACATGTGGTATCAGAGCTCTGCTTTTAGGCAAAACTTAGCATATAGAGTAAATTTAATTACAGAACCACTTTCGTTCAAGCTTGAATTCCTTCCTCTTTGATTTGGTTTCCTTTGAATTTTGGAACTCCCCTATTCGTTCTGAAATCCCCTCTTGTCTTCCCGTATCCAAATTCTTCTTGATTCTGGAGTATCCCATAGCTCCACTGAATGATTTGTAAAGGGGTGAAACTCCTTTATAACAGGCATTGGTTCACCGAAGATTTATGTATCCTCGGTTTACGATGCTGCTATCTCTGGCTATACCTGAATTCTATCTCTTGCGATCGGATGTTGATTTGCTTCAGAATTCTACATCGATCGTATTCTTGAAGTCACGGTTGACCCGGTTAAGGTTTCCCGCGATTTATATAAGTCTATCTATCTCCCTATTTCGCAATTTGATTGTCTTTTCTCCCTTTCAAGCCTATCTATTTTAGTTAGAATTCTCTTTGATTAGAGTTCCTCTAAATTTGAATCTCTATCTTTGTTTTGGAATCTATTCGTGTATCATCGAGTTAAGGAGTGTATTTGTAATTAATATAAAAATGTTTTATATGTTGTGTTGTTTGAGTTGTTAATGTTGGTTTGGATTTTCGATCGATTCGTCTGATTAACGCTATCGATAGGAATTCCAACACTTGAACAGAGCAAACTAACACAATATTATTTTCAAATTTGTTAAATGAAATAAATTTGATTGATTATATTATAAATATATAAGTAAAAATTTTTGGAATTTAATAAGGTAATTAAATTGGTTGTTTAAAATGATAATATTTGATTATCATTTATTGTTCTATACATGAATTTATAAACATGGTTTATAAATTGATTGGGAATTTAAATGAATTTAAATCAGGAATTTGAGAATTAAATTTCAGGTGATTTCAAACTTTGGTTTTAAAGTTTTAAAGTGTATATTATTTAAAGTATTTTCAAATAGAAATCGTTTCAAAGAATTTTAAAATGTTGAAATCAGTGCTCTCCTCTTTTGTCGCTGGAAAATAATTTCGGTGATGGCGGCCGCATCATCGACATTCATTTTTGAGTTTTGAAGTGGAGAGACCAATTCGTAGCTTTGCTACACTTTTGTTTTGGAAAATAAATTGATTTAAATTCTTAAGTATGACTTGATTTATTATATGTAACAGCCCAAAATTTTTAAACGAAATTTTATTTAAAATTATACAATTTTGAAATATTGATTTAAATATAAAGTGTAGTAATTTGTGTGAAACGAAAAAATTTAAACTTTACATTTCGTTACGTATATTTATGTCCGTTCTTAACTTTATATTAGAATCAAATTTTATTAATGATGATAATAGCTATTTTAATTTTGGTTTAAAATGATACGTTATATTTTTAAGAAACCGTTAACATTTTTAAATTTATTAATAAAAGAAACAAGTAACGGTTGTACGTTACTTCGGGCGTTACATTTTACGTTCGTTGTTCCCGGTCCATTTGATCTTTTCTTGCGTTAATAGTGCTATTTCAGCTGTGTATTTTCAGTTTGAAAATTTCAATAAAATCTTGCATTGAACCGTTCACGTGAGAATTAGTCCATTTCCCTCTTTGCATTCCTTACGTTTAGTTCCAGTCTTGAATATAATTTAATTGCTTTAACTTTCTACCGTTCAAAACTTTACCCTTCTGCCTTCTCTCATAAAGTAATAAGCAGCTGGCATCTTTCATTTTCCACGTTCAAAATTTCAATTCTGCAAATCTCCTGTAGCTTTCAATTTGAGAATCTCGTGACCATCCCAAAAGGTAAGTGCCTTCTTTCATTTTGTTTCATATTTTCGTGAGCATCTCAAGGTATAAACTGCAGCATGCCTTCCTTCATTTTGTTTTTGTTGATCTCCTTTACGTGCCTTGTTTTTCATCATACCTGCCACGCATGCACCCTTCTTCCCTTTTCATTTTGTATTTCAAAATTTTGTGGTCCCCTGTTTTGTGTGCTGTACCATGCTTTGCCACCCTACCCTATACGCCACCACCACCACCAGTTCCCATGCCTTCGTTCACCACCGAGACTAACGCCTGCCACCGCGACCCACCACCACCTCCAACCCCACACCACCCCATGACAGATCACCACCGATCCAGACCAAACCCCACGTTCCTCCACCAACCACCACGGCAGTCCTGCCTCCACGCTCTGCCCATTCGCCACCAGCCGAGATCCCACGTCCAACCCCTTCGCCTGACCACCTACCCCATGCACTACCACGTCAGCCCACGCCTCCACCCAGGCACCCCATGTCAGACCGAGAACCCTTCGCCAGATCTACCTCCACCACCAGACCACGTCCAGCCCACCACGACCCTACCCAGACTACCACGCCAACAACCGAACCCAGACCGAACCCCAGACCGAACCCTGACACCTCCAAGCAGAGACCAGACACCACAGCCCCATTCGACTCCTTTCCGAGACCAGACCTGTCCCACTCCAAACCCATGCCGAGACCAACCAAGGACCGAGCTTTGCTTTAGTTTTAGTTTTATTGCCTCTGCCTTGTTTGAATAAAAAGTGAAATGAAGTGTGCCTGTCTCATTGTACTTTGTTGAAATTTGGTTTAGTTTCTTCAGAGCTTTGTTAGAAAAAAAGAATGAGGAAAGTTGCTTTTGGGGTCACGGTTTGATATCCTAGTCAGTTTACTGACTGTGTTTTGAAAAGAAACAAAATTTGTTTTGGGCACCTTTGTAAGTTTTGTAGTTATATATTTTTTTCAGACATCTGGAAAAAAAAGAGTTTGTATTGTCACCTCTATTTTGTTTTGGATCTTAGTTTATAGCTTGCGAACTTTGTAAAAAAAAAATTGTTTTGTCACTTTGCAAAATTTTAAAGTTATAATCGATTTTTAAAAGTGGTCGTGTTATTGCTTTCGATTGTCAACTTGTTTCTTTTTCGTTTGTTTGCTTTATTTGAAATTCATTATTCATGCAATCTTAGACTCGATCATTTATTGGGCTTTTGATTTGGATCTAGTTGGCACGCTAACGACTGATCGTGCTATCCGCGTGCTTTCGATTGACATCGTATTTCTCTTTCTGAATCGAATCTCCAGCTCCGTAGAGGTGAGTAAATCTCACACGAATATTCTTACTTATATGATTGTGAAACGACCGCAACTGAATGTGTAGAAATAAATAAATAAATAAATGATGTTATAACCACCTGTGATTTATTTATAGTTGATGTTAATGGTTATAACTGCATATCGTATCATCTGTTATATTCTGTTCTTATTTTACTATTATTCTATTCTGTTAAATCACACTGCAAGTTCCCTGTAGAATAGAATCACTATGGGTTGAAATGATACATACCCGAACGGACTTTAGAATAAGGGAAGATCGTTATGGGCTGAAATGATAGGCCTGAACGATTTTCAATTAAATTTTATTTACTTGGGATTGCGGGTTTGAAATGATAAAACCCGGATTTTTCTTTGTAAATTACGGATTGAAATGATATAGTATCCGTATCACTGGACTTAGGCTAGAAAATATTATACAGACCCGTGGTTATTTTTCTGTATTTTCTGGATACTTTTAAATAATTTAAATATTGTAATAATATTAAATTGATTTAAATCGAATTTTTAAGTGATTTATTTAGAATAGAAATGATTTTTCTATGTGATAAATATAAATAAATGGAGGAATATTGATTTTAAAACGAAACTTAAATTTGAAATTTGACTAAAAGAAAAGATGGAAACTTAAGTTAATTAAATTGAAATGAAAATTTAGTTTTAAATTGGTGGAAAAATGGAGTTTAATTTTAAGTGTTGAAATGAATGTAATAAGAAAATTTGTAAGTTTTGGTTTTAACTTGTAAAATTTCTCTTTAAAATAAATCAGTTAAAGGATGGAAATGAACATTTTTAATGTATGATTTTATAAGTTCTGAACTAGGTAGAATCTATAGCACTTGTTAAGTGTTGTGGATTATATAAGTGAACCAAAAAACTAAATGAACTAAGGCTATGGCAGTACTTGGTAAGTGCTGTTGTAGCAGAAACTAAAATTGAACCTGAACTAATAAAAGGGCTACTGTAGCACTTGTTAAGGACTGCAGTAGGCTGAAATATGATTTTGTTTTAAACTGAACTGTTATAGCAGTTTATAAATGTTGTTTTTTTGAATAAAATGTTTTCAAATATAACCTATAGCAGTTGTTTTTAAATGCTGTGAAATGCTGAAATTTTAATAATTAGGGTTTTTGACTTAGTAAACGAACTCAGAATGGTTTGAAACTTTGGAAATTGAATACTTGATTTGAAAATATAATAATTACACTTTTAAAAGGTTTAAATGAATTATTTGATTGGAATATAAACTATTTAAAAGGTGACTTGAAATGATAATAAATGAGTATACCTTTAAATTTAAAAGGTATTTAAAGTTAAATATTTAGATTTGAACTAAAATGATATTTGGAATATTAAAATGATTTGAAATGAAGTTTTGAAATGATATGATATTTTAAAAATATGGAAATGGTTTAGAATTGATTTAATCTTTATTTTGATAAAGATTTGGATTTGAAATGATATTCTATTTTGAAGTATAAACTGTTTTAAACTTATAACCACTGGTTATAATAACGTTGGGTTGTTAAAGAGACCGGGATCGGATATGGACATACTCTCTGTCTTACCGAAAACCACTTTGGCAACTGTGTACGCGGTGGAGATTCCAGAATGAAGTAGGATGGTGGCGACGTTCTTAAGGTATGTTACGTGGACCCAACTCCCATGAGTTGGCATAAGGTGGCTAAAACAGGAGCGATCTCGGACCAGTGAGGTAGCACCTCTTCTCGGACACATTTCTTCGATATTATACTCTTACTTGTGATTTGACTAGATGGCCATCCTCCGATTTGGGAATGTTGTTCGAGGTGGAACGGTAGTGGCTACTATGCGTATCCATCAGTCCGTGTGCGTAATTGGTATATCTACCCTGGCATTGCCTAGTTGTGCCGTGTCACCTACCATATCGAGCTTTACTACGATTATGATTTTAAGATCCGACCGCGTTAAGGTTCTCCATCCCCTTAACGCTATTTTCCGATATGATTATACTTTACTTATTTAGACACTATTATAATAGCGAATATTACTACATAGTAGATATTTTAACGGATCCTTAGAGGATGGGCGGTCCCAAGCATCTTCTAAGTTACTTGTACCTTTACTACAGTTCACTTGAGTTGGTTTACATTGTATAAGTATGTATATTCTGACTCGAGTGTTTATGTTTTATTTTACGCTTGGGTCAGCCTGAGTTATTCACAGATTTGGATTCCACTTTCTGGAGATTTGAATCGCTGGAGATTATCTGCTTGTCTTGTCCTATCTATTTCAGTTCTGTTGTTCTACTCAGCTTGTACTTGATTATTGTATTTAGACTTCTGTTGTACTCTATTCCTTCTGTTGTATCTTATGTAACTTTGTTATATTTATATAGTAGCTTCATGAACTACTATTTCTTTTACTTCCGCTACATTATTTTACTCTGTGTCTGTGATCTGTGCTTATATTTACTTACTGTATACTCTGAGATTTGCCAAATTTTATTTACAACGCGGTATTTTGAGCAATTCAACTCCGGCATGAGTGTCTACCTATACACTTATAATGGATGCGAATGGTTGAAAATATCGGGTCGTTACAGTTGGTATCAGAGCTTTGGCTTTGTGGCAAAACTTAGAATGTATGGTAAATTTAGTAACAGAATCACTTCCATTCGAGTTTGAATCTCTTTCTTTTGACTCGGTTTCCTTGAATTTTGGAACGTTCCGCACGGTTCCAAAATCCATTCTTGTCCCTCACTATTCATCTTCTTTTGATTCTGGAGTATCACATAACTCCACTTCGAATGATCTTCATAGTGAATTGGCGGTCTCGCCAATATTCTAATTTTCTTGTAAAGGGGTGAAACTCCTTTACAATTAGCATCGATTCACCAGAGATTTATATCTATCCTTGGTTTAGATGTTAATATCTTTTATTATTCCAAACTTTATCTCATGAGATCGAACGTAGATTTATCCCAGAAAAATCCACATCGATCTTATTCTTTAAATCACGGTTGACCCGGTTAAGGTTGTCCGCGATTTATTTAAGCTTGTCCATCTCCCTACTCTGTTATTTAATCATATTGTCTTTTGTGTCCAACCTATCTTCATAACATTTTAAAAAAAAAATTTGTACTAGTAAAGCTATGTTTTGTTTTATATATTGTGTTGTTTGAGTTGTTGATGATGATTTGGGTTTCCGATCGATTCGTCTGATCAACGCTATCGATAGGATTTCTAAAACACTTTGACAGAACAGACTGACACAATATTATTTTAATTGTTAATGAAATAAATTTTGATATAGGTAAATTTATGGAACTTAATAAATTGATTTAAATTGATAATTTGAAGTGATAATACTTTATTTATCATTTGTTGTTCTACAAATGAATTTATAAATAGTTGTTTATAAATTTATTTGGGAACTGAAATTAAAACAAGAAATTTAAAGAATTTAATTTCCGATGGTTTCAAACCTTGTGTTTAAAATTTTTAAAAGGATATTATTTAAAGTATTTTGAATAAAAATTTGTCTCTAAAGGATTTTAAAGTTTAAAAAAAAAAGAAATTTAGTGCTCTTCTCTTTGTCGCCGAAAAATAATTTCGGTGATGACTGCAGCATCATCGACATTCATTTTCGATTTTCGAAGTGAAGAGACCGTTCTGTTGTCTTACTACAGCTTTGTTTTGAAAGATTTAATTTATTTAAATTTCTAAATATGATTTGATTTATAATATATATAGATATATGATTTAAATTGATTTGACATATTATGTATATATAATTACTTATCTCTAAAATGTTTTGAAAGGAATCGGAAGTTTAATTCTTAAATTTTATTTTAAAGAATAATTTCAATTATAAAAATAAAAAAATTTGGATAAATGATTCAAACTTGAGATAATTGAATCGGAAAGTTTTATTTGTATAACACACAATTTCATTCCAATATAACTTACCTAAATTACACAGAAGTTGAATATGAAATTGGATAATATACAATATAGAAGGGATTTTTATAAATAAAATTTGAGTGGTTATAATACATGTTATACACTTAAATTTTAGTTATAAAAGATTAGCAGAGGTAAATATTGAAAAAGGGAATTTAAAGGGATTTTATTTAAATAACTTAATAATAAAATTTGATTATATATGGAACCTTAAGTCTAACCTAGGAATTTTAATAATGATTATTTCCTGAAATGAATATGTTGTATAATAAATAATGTATCTTTGAATAAATAAAATAAAATACATTGGAATTGGACATTTTGTAATAAAGTTTATTTAATTTGAATTCATAGTTTAAGTGAGGTCTAAATGAATAAATGTGTAAAGAAATTTGATTGTTATATTTGCTATGATAAACATTTTATTTATGAAATTGATATGTCTTGAAAAATGAATAATTATGATAGTTAAAATGTATTTTAACATCACTAAATTGGATAATTGAGAATTTGGTTTTTCAAATAGAAATTTAAGTGTAACTTATTGAAGGAATATCTATTTATGAAATGGGCATTTTTAAATAAAGTGTTAGGTTATTTGTTAAATAAAGAGCTAAGTAAAATAATGAACTTTTGGCTTAATAAATGAATATTTCTGGAATACAACTGATTTGAAATACAAATATATTTACTGTAGCATTTTATAAGTGCTGCCGTTTGAAAATACAATGTTTTGGAAATTTTATAATTGAATGAACTTAGAAATGCTACAACTTTAAAATGAATATTATTTGACCTTGAATTAAAATGGTTTAAAGGAATATTATTTTAAAAAGGTGTTATGATTTTCTAAGTAGTATGTACTTTTTAAGAATAACATTTCCAAAGTGTTATGATTTTTAGTAGTATGATTTCCAAATGATAAACATCCCTAAATTGTTATGATTTCAAAGCATTATTGTTTCAAATTTATTATCTTATTTTGTTTTTCAAACTATCTTTTGGTTGTCCTTATTTCTCTTATCTTGTTACAGAATAGGAAGGCTATTGCTTATACCAGTCTGTTTAGAAATCTTTTTTTATAATCTTTGTTACTCATTTTGGAATCTGAACACTGTTTTTCATCCATGGACCGTCGCTCAAGTGAAAGGGGTGATTCAGACTCTAGAGAATTTTTTTTCGAGTTTGTGTTCTTGATTTGATCACCTCCATCTTGTTAAACTTTCCTATAACAATAGTTATCAGGCCAGTATTGAGACATCTCCATTTTCTGCTCTTTACGAACGACCTTGTAGATCTCCTTCTTGCTGGATTGAATCTGGTAATCGTTTGGTTCTTGGTCCTGAGATGGTTTTTGGAAGCTTCAGAGAGAGTTGAAGAGATTAAGAGGAAGATGAGGATTGCTCAAGATAGACAGAAGAAGCACGCTGATCGTCGAAGACGGAGTTTAGAGTTTGCTGTTGGTGATTTGGTTTTCCTTAAGGTCTCTCCCTTAAGGAATGTTATTCGTTTTGGTCGTAGAGGAAAGCTTTCTCCTAGATTTGTAGGTCCTTTCCGCATTTTGGAAAGAATTGGCTCTCTTGCTTATCGTCTGGATTTACCCGAGAAATTTTTGGAATACACAATGTCTTTCATGTATCTCATCTTCGTCGCTATCTGCATGATCCATCTCTTATTATTCAGCCTTCTGCTCTTGATAGTTTGGATATTGAGCCAAATCTAACTGTTGAGAGGAAGCCACTTCGTATCGTCGATCGAGGTACGAAGCAGCTAAGAAGAAAATCTGTCAACCTGGTCAAAGTGCAGTGGAGCACTGATGAACGAGATTGCACCTGGGAGACGGAGGAGAGCATTCGTGCTTCGAATCTGGAATTGTTTATTTCAGGTACTTTTGCTATTCTGCCTTATCTTTCTTTGTTTTCCTTCTTCGTTCCTTTTCGAGGACGAAAAGCTTTGAGTGGGAGAGAGTGTAACAGCCCAAAATTTTTAAACGAAATTTTATTTAAAATTATACAATTTTGAAATATTGATTTAAATATAAAGTGTAGTAATTTGTGTGAAACGAAAAAATTTAAACTTTACATTTCGTTACGTATATTTATGTCCGTTCTTAACTTTATATTAGAATCAAATTTTATTAATGATGATAATAGCTATTTTAATTTTGGTTTAAAATGATACGTTATATTTTTAAGAAACCGTTAACATTTTTAAATTTATTAATAAAAGAAACAAGTAACGGTTGTACGTTACTTCGGGCGTTACATTTTACGTTCGTTGTTCCCGGTCCATTTGATCTTTTCTTGCGTTAATAGTGCTATTTCAGCTGTGTATTTTCAGTTTGAAAATTTCAATAAAATCTTGCATTGAACCGTTCACGTGAGAATTAGTCCATTTCCCTCTTTGCATTCCTTACGTTTAGTTCCAGTCTTGAATATAATTTAATTGCTTTAACTTTCTACCGTTCAAAACTTTACCCTTCTGCCTTCTCTCATAAAGTAATAAGCAGCTGGCATCTTTCATTTTCCACGTTCAAAATTTCAATTCTGCAAATCTCCTGTAGCTTTCAATTTGAGAATCTCGTGACCATCCCAAAAGGTAAGTGCCTTCTTTCATTTTGTTTCATATTTTCGTGAGCATCTCAAGGTATAAACTGCAGCATGCCTTCCTTCATTTTGTTTTTGTTGATCTCCTTTACGTGCCTTGTTTTTCATCATACCTGCCACGCATGCACCCTTCTTCCCTTTTCATTTTGTATTTCAAAATTTTGTGGTCCCCTGTTTTGTGTGCTGTACCATGCTTTGCCACCCTACCCTATACGCCACCACCACCACCAGTTCCCACGCCTTCGTTCACCACCGAGACTAACGCCTGCCACCGCGACCCACCACCGCCTCCAACCCCACACCACCCCATGACAGATCACCACCGATCCAGACCAAACCCCACGTTCCTCCACCAACCACCACGGCAGTCCTGCCTCCACGCTCTGCCCATTCGCCACCAGCCGAGATCCCACGTCCAACCCCTTCGCCTGACCACCTACCCCATGCACTACCACGTCAGCCCACGCCTCCACCCAGGCACCCCACGTCAGACCGAGAACCCTTCGCCAGATCTACCTCCACCACCAGACCACGTCCAGCCCACCACGACCCTACCCAGACTACCACGCCAACAACCGAACCCAGACCGAACCCCAGACCGAACCCTGACACCTCCAAGCAGAGACCAGACACCACAGCCCCATTCGACTCCTTTCCGAGACCAGACCTATCCCACTCCAAACCCATGCCGAGACCAACCAAGGACCGAGCTTTGCTTTAGTTTTAGTTTTATTACCTCTGCCTTGTTTGAATAAAAAGTGAAATGAAGTGTGCCTGTCTCATTGTACTTTGTTGAAATTTGGTTTAGTTTCTTCAGAGCTTTGTTAGAAAAAAAGAATGAGGAAAGTTGCTTTTGGGGTCACGGTTTGATATCCTAGTCAGTTTACTGACCGTGTTTTGAAAAGAAACAAAATTTGTTTTGGGCACCTTTGTAAGTTTTGTAGTTATATTTTTTTTTCAGACATCTGAAAAAAAAAGAGTTTGTATTGTCACCTCTATTTTGTTTTGGATCTTAGTTTATAGCTTGCGAACTTTGTAAAAAAAAATTGTTTTGTCACTTTGCAAAATTTTAAAGTTATAATCGATTTTTAAAAGTGGTCGTGCTATTGCTTTCGATTGTCAACTTGTTTCTTTTTCATTTGTTTGCTTTATTTGAAATTCATTATTCGTGCAATCTTAGACTCGATCATTTATTGTGCTTTTGATTTGGATCTAGTTGGCGCGCTAACGACTGATAGTGCTATCCGCGTGCTTTCGATTGACATCATATTTCTCTTTCTGAATCGAATCTCCAGCTCCGTAGAGGTGAGTAAATCTCACACGAATATTCATACTTATATGATTGTGAAACGACCGCAACTGAATGTGTAGAAATAAATAAATAAATAAATGATGTTATAACTACCTGTGATTTATTTATAGTTGATGTTAATGGTTATAACTGCATATCGTATCATCTGTTATATTCTGTTCTTATTTTACTATTATTCTATTCTGTTAAATCACACTGCAAGTTCCCTGTAGAATAGAATCACTATGGGTTGAAATGATACATACCCGAATGGACTTTAGAATAAGGGAAGATCGTTATGGGCTGAAATGATAGGCCTGAACGATTTTCAATTAAATTTTATTTACTTGGGATTGCGGGTTTGAAATGATAAAACCCGGATTTTTCTTTGTAAATTACGGATTGAAATGATATAGTATCCGTATCACTGGACTTAGGCTAGAAAATATTATACAGACCCGTGGTTATTTTTCTGTATTTTCTGGATACTTTTAAATAATTTAAATATTGTAATAATATTAAATTGATTTAAATCGAATTTTTAAGTGATTTATTTAGAATAGAAATGATTTTTCTATGTGATAAATATAAATAAATGGAGGAATATTGATTTTAAAACGAAACTTAAATTTGAAATTTGACTAAAAGAAAAGATGGAAACTTAAGTTAATTAAATTGAAATGAAAATTTAGTTTTAAATTGGTGGAAAAATGGAGTTTAATTTTAAGTGTTGAAATGAATGTAATAAGAAAATTTGTAAGTTTTGGTTTTAACTTGTAAAATTTCTCTTTAAAATAAATCAGTTAAAGGATGGAAATGAACATTTTTAATGTATGATTTTATAAGTTCTGAACTAGGTAGAATCTGTAGCACTTGTTAAGTGTTGTGGATTATATAAGTGAACCAAAAAACTAAATGAACTAAGGCTATGGTAGTACTTGGTAAGTGCTGTTGTAGCAGAAACTAAAATTAAACCTGAACTAATAAAAGGGCTACTGTAGCACTTGTTAAGGACTGCAGTAGGCTGAAATATGATTTTGTTTTAAACTGAACTGTTATAGCAGTTTATAAATGTTGTTTTGCTGAATAAAATGTTTTCAAATATAACCTATAGCAGTTGTTTTTAAATGCTGTGAAATGCTGAAATTTTAATAATTAGGGTTTTTGACTTAGTAAACGAACTCAGAATGGTTTGAAACTTTGGAAATTGAATACTTGATTTGAAAATATAATAATTACACTTTTAAAAGGTTTAAATGAATTATTTGATTGGAATATAAACTATTTAAAAGGTGACTTGAAATGATAATAAATGAGTATACCTTTAAATTTAAAAGGTATTTAAAGTTAAATATTTAGATTTGAACTAAAATGATATTTGGAATATTAAAATGATTTGAAATGAAGTTTTGAAATGATATGATATTTTAAAAATATGGAAATGGTTTAGAATTGATTTAATCTTTATTTTGATAAAGATTTGGATTTGAAATGATATTCTATTTTGAAGTATAAACTGTTTTAAACTTATAACCACTGGTTATAATAACGTTGGGTTGTTAAAGAGACCGGGATCGGATATGGACATACTCTCTGTCTTACCGAAAACCACTTTGGCAACTGTGTACGCGGTGGAGATTCCAGAATGAAGTAGGATGGTGGCGACGTTCTTAAGGTATGTTACGTGGACCCAACTCCCGTGAGTTGGCATAAGGTGGCTAAAACAGGAGCGATCTCGGACCAGTGAGGTAGCACCTCTTCTCAGACACATTTCTTCGATATTATACTCTTACTTGTGATTTGACTAGATGGCCATCCTTCGATTTGGGAATGTTGTTCGAGGTGGAACGGTAGTGGCTGCTATGCGTATCCATCAGTCCATGTGCGTAATTGGTATATCTACCCTGGCATTGCCTAGTTGTGCCATGTCACCTACCATATCGAGCTTTACTACGATTATGATTTTAAGATCCGACCGCATTAAGGTTCTCCATCCCCTTAACGCTATTTTCCGATATGATTATACTTTACTTATTTAGACACTATTATAATAGCGAATATTACTACATAGTAGATATTTTAACGGATCCTTAGAGGATGGGCGGTCCCAAGCATCTTCTAAGTTACTTGTACCTTTACTACAGTTCACTTGAGTTGGTTTATATTGTATAAGTATGTATATCATGACTCGAGTGTTTATGTTTTATTTTACGCTCGGGTCAGCCTGAGTTATTCACAGATTTGGATTCCACTTTCTGGAGATTTGAATCGCTGGAGATTATCTGCTTGTCTTGTCCTATCTATTTCAGTTCTGTTGTTCTACTCAGCTTGTACTTGATTATTGTATTTAGACTTCTGTTGTACTCTATTCCTTCTATTGTATCTTATGTAACTTTGTTATATTTATATAGTAGCTTCATGAACTACTATTTCTTTTACTTCCGCTGCATTATTTTACTCTGTGTCTGTGATCTGTGCTTATATTTATTTACTACATACTCTGAGATTTGCCAAATTTTATTTACAACGCGGTATTTTGAGCAATTCAACTCCGGCATGAGTGTCTACCTATACACTTATAATGGATGCGAATGGTTGAAAATATCGGGTCGTTACATTATAGGTATATGATTTTAGATTTGATTTGATATATAGGATATATATATATACTTATCTCTAAATTGTTTGAAGATGATCGAAAATTTAATTATTAAATTTTTGGTAAAGGATGAATTCAATTATACATAAAGCTAAAAATTTTGAATAAAAATTTAAAAACTTGAAATAATTGAATTGGAAGATTTTTTTTACTTGTATAATACCCAATTTCATTCTAATATAACTTACCTAAATTATTCAAAGGTTGAATATGTAATTGGATAATATACAATATAAGATATTTTATAAATAAAATTTGAGTGTTTATAATAAATGTTATACACTTAATTTTGATTATAAAAATGTTAATAGAGATGAATAGAATAATAAATGAGATAAATAAAATAAATTTTGTTTTGAAGGGATTAATAAATTAAAATTAGATCAACTTAATGAAATACCTTGAATTTAAATCAATTGCTGAATATTCATTAATTTAAATTGAAATTTATATGGTTTTAAATTAATTGTTTTATTTGTATTTCAATCTATTTTCTTTCTAGTTGTTTCTATTCTCCTTCCTCGTTTCTTTTCGGGGACGAAAAGTTTTGAGTGGGGGAGAGTGTAACGACCCGTAAAATTTTAATAATTTTTATTTGTTTTAATAACGTAATTAACAGAATTTTGTGAAATTTTAAATAATTAAATTTTGAAATAAAAAATTGATATTTGGAATACGTCTAATCAAACATAGCAAATGGTAAATTTTCATCTAATAATACTGAAGTTTATTTTCTTGTGTAATTATATTTCAATTTAAATCAATTAATATTTGATGATAATAAAATGTTTTCCAAACCCGAATATTTCCTATAAAAAATTTGTAAATCATCTTCTGAGTGAGACATCATATTTTGTTTCTCCAAATTTGGACTGTTATTGCTCCGTCGATCTTAATTCCGGCGTTTTAGCAGCATTTTTGGTACCGAAAATCGACTTTTGATAGTTAGGTCGTACCACAGATATCTGTGTACCGTTTGATCATCTCATAGTGCTGATCTTCTCAATATATTTATTTCAACGATTTGTAATCCGGTTCGTTGCAGAATCGATGAAACAATTTGCAGTATCGGTCCTGTTTTGAGTCTTTTGAATTTCTTATGTCCATCTGTTACCCACCACAAAAATCAATTGACATAAGAAATAAATTTTTACAGCTTCTGACCTTTTCCATTCCCTATAATATTTAATTTTTAATTTTGGTTTTGTTTACATGTTTAGTCCCTTCCCCTCCTTTATTCTGTCATTCTCTTCTAGCCTTTCTTCTATCTGCCTTCTTCCTCATTCTACTACTAGGAAAAGAAAAATAAAACCTTACGCTCCTCCCTCCTACCTTCGCAGCCTCTCCCCATCATGTCTCCCCTCCACCAAGCATCCGCCGAGAACAACTGCTTTCAACACTTCCACCACTTCACCGACCTTGGCCGAAGTCACGGCCTCCACCTCGGCTGCTCGCCTCCTCCATTTCAGTTGACCGATTCACCTTAGTTCGCCGACCACCTTTCCATGCAAGCATGTCCTACGCAAATCATCCATGTGTTCAACCCCACGGCCAGCCCCTCCTTTGCATCATCTCCCTCCTCTGGCCGAGCTTGTGTTGATGAGGTATATATATAATATATATGTTATAGTTTACATAAAAATATTAGTTTATATATATATATTTGCTTATATGAGTATAAAGTTTTACTGTATTCTATATATGCAGTTATTATAAAGTATATATATACATATATATTGTTTCAAAGTATTTTTACATATTATATTTATAAATTAGTTTATATATTTATTTATAAGTTATGAACTAAGTTTTTCTGCATAGGTTGCTGTATTGGTTGTCTGCATAGTTTATATAAGTTTAGTCTAGAATGTTTTCATATAATACAGTTTTTAAAACAATTGCTTACGTGGGTTGTCTTATATGTTGTTTTATATATATTTCGGTGAGACTTTGATTTATATATATATATATATACACGTGTTTATAAAGTTTATATTAGTTATAAAGGTTATATGTATAGTTAGTATGTGACAGCTTTTATATGTTAAAGTATGTAAACAATATATTAGTTTGATATAAAATATGTTTATATTTTTATTTGTGAACAAGCTATAAAACAGTTTACAAAAATATATTGTCTATGTTATAAACTAGATTAATTGTCGTGCTTTCAAAAATATATGAAATTATATGTTTATATAGATTGCATAGTAGTTTACATGAGTTTGTTTTCTATATATATATATATATATGTTTGGTTTCGAAGTACATACATACAAAAGTTTAAATAATAAAATGAAGGAATAGTAATATACACAGTATATATAGGCTGTAGCTAGCCTGCCTAGGTTTGCTTTTCTTCATCTTGAAAGAAGAAAAATGGAGACAGTAAGTTATATACTATAATATATGTAGTACATCATGTGTTACAGAGATAAGGTTTGTGGATATTATATATGGCAGGGGTATACAGCAGTTGTTCACGTCTATGAGTATATTTGCAAAATTTAAAAAATTTCTGTTCGTATATATAATTGGTATGGTATGTGCATTTTTAAATGAAATAGTATTTATAGTATATTATTTTATAAAGGAAGTCATTTGGTTATGTCAGTTATATATATATATATATCTGTGTGTGCGTGTTTAAATTAATATTCATTTGTAAATATAATATATGACTTATTTTAATATATGTTTGGATTTATAATATGACTTGATATATATAGTTATATATAGTTATATATATAAGTCACTTGTACCAATTATCTTCATCGATCCAGTTCTGATTTGATTTCGCCTATTCCTATTTATCAGCTTGTCCGTCGAATTCGTGCTAATCTTGCTTTACTTTGGTATTCGTGCTTGAATTCTGACTCATTTCATTTTCAAACACTCTAGCCTCGAAAGGTGAGCAATCACTCACGATTAATGTTCTTATATGTATTAAATTTGATTTCAGTTGAAACGACAATTGAAATATGCTGCTGTTAGTTATTTACATTGCTATTATCTGTATCTGTTTACCTATGACATCTGACACCATTATCTATTATTTATATTGATGACATATGCATGTTATATTATTATCATATCTGCTATCACTCTACAAGTTCCCTGTTAGTATAGATTTCCCTATGGGTTGAAATGATACATACTCGAACGATCTGTAGAATAGGAGAAAATCGTTATGGGTTGAAATGATAAACCCAAGCGATTTTCATTGAATTGAATTTGGGATTACGGGTTGAAATGATATATACCCGTATATATTTAAATTACGGATTGAAATGATAAATATCTGTATCACTTGACCATAGGATAGAAAATTATATACAGACACCGTTGGTTTATATATAAATATTTTGAAAATAATTTTATGGTTTTGGAAAGAAATATATGGTATATTTAAATATTGATTTTAAGGTATTATATATAAATGTATTTTTTTATAAAAAGTTTTAAAAATTAGATTTTAAAATTTTATTTCAAATATGGAGTTTATAATAGAAACTGGTTTGAAATTGTATTTATTTAAGAATTATCCTCAAATAAATTTGATTTGAAACTTATTTAATTTGAGATTTTAAAGGATATGATTTTATAACTTGATTTTGGTTTAAGGTGATTAAATGAATATTTCAAGTTTAAATAAATTGAAGGAAATATTTTATTATTTGAAATTTGAGATTTTATTTAAATGATATTGGATTTATTAAGTAAATATTTCAAAACTAAATAATAGTAAAGTGAATTTGAGATGTAAATGAAATTATCAAATTTAGTTTTGAAATGTTGAATATTTAAAGCTTTAAAATAATTGAAATTGAAATGGTTTATTTTGTGGTTCAAATCTGTATTTGAAATCGATATAATTTGATATGGTTTATCGAGAAACTAAATTGAATTGAAATTGATGAATTGAGATTGAATTAAATTTTAATTTTGGAATTCGAGTTGATTTGAATCGATTTGTGAAATTTGAGGTAGCTATTTTATTATATAAAGTATTTTTAAATTATATCTAAAACTATTTATATATTTACTTTATAAATTATTTTAATAAAAACTATTTTAACTTATAAACTATTTTTAATATAAACTATTTTAATATATTAACTATTTTATTATAAACTATTTTCATGTAAACTATTTTATTTTGTACACTATTTTATTATATATAATATTATTAATATCTAAACTGTTTAAGAGGAAAGTGTTATGGATTCCAAGATGTTATGATTTCAAAGCTACGATTTCAAAGTGTTATGAATTTCAAGGTTTTGATTTCCAAAGTGTTTTGATTTTTAAAAGGCTTATGATTTCGAAAGCGTTAACTTTGGAAAGTGATATGATTTTTTGGATTGGATATATTTGAAGTGAAAATGATATCATTTTGATATGGTTTTGAAATGGATATGATATTTTGGTTTTGGAAGTATAAACTATTTTGAAATGACCGCGGTGTTATAATAACGTTTGGTTGTTAAAGAGACCGGGATCGGATATTGTCATACTCTCTGCCAATACCGAAAACCACTTTAACAACTATGTACGCGGTCGAGATTCTAGAATGAAGTAGGATGGTGGCGACGTTCTTGAGGTTTATACATGGACCTCACTCCCGTGAGTTGACATAAGGTGGCTAAAACAGGAGTAATCGACGGGCCAATGAGGTAGTTTCTCTGATCGGACACACTCCTTCGATACCATTCTATTACTTTGTGATTGATTGGATGCTCCCTCGGATTTTTAGGAGTGTGGCTCGAGGTGGGTGGTAGTGGATGCTATGCGTTACCTCCAGTTCGGAAGTGTAATTGGTATATCTACCATGGCATTGCCTAGTTGTGCCGTGTCACATACCCTATCGAGACCACTACGAGTTTGTTTTGTACCATACACTACACCAAATAGCCTATTATGTAACATTTTTTCTGTCCCAATTCGTAATAGTTATTTTTGTTATAAATTACTAACGGTTATTACTGTTATAAAATCTTACAACGCTTATTACCGTTACAAATGCTGGTAATATCGTAAATACATTAAACTACGGTGGAGTGTTTAGTAATTTTATCTTTTATGAGTATATTTTTACCATAAAACCCTCGCTAATGGAACTTGGAATAACAGCGGCCTCCTAAATTCTTTCTACGATGCTTGTCTCCACTTCACCCTTACTCCTTCATTCTCGTCTGTCCTCTCTCCCCACCTACCCTGTTGATTTTCCCTGTTTAATAGACCTCTTCGGTTCAGATTTTGCTCGTTTGGTCAACAACCACTATTTTAAAATTAGGGTTTCTCCTTAATCTCGTTGGCAAAGGTGGACAATTTATTGTTATATAAAGAATTGAAGAAAGCACTCTAGCTCGTCTGTAGGGGTGGAGATCGGTCGACGAAGAAGGCGAGCATCGTCGGAGGTCCATATGACATTGGAGGCAAAGTGATGACGTTGGAGGTTCTTAATACAAATAGCAAGTAAGATTTTCAAAACATTTTTTTACTATGCAATTATTCTTTCTTTTTGGCATAGAAAATTCATATATATTCGAACTTGTTTTGGGTTTATTTATATGAGATTTAATTGTCCAAAATTAAGAAAATCTGATTTCAATTACTGTTAAAAATCATATGTTTTTAGTTTATGGTTAGTTTATATTTGCCTCTTCGTTCACATTGATTAGAATGCAATAAGCTTGCCCGTTTGACACAACACATATTAGGTGGTGGTGTTAGGCTTTAGGTATTGTAACGAACCATATTTTACGGATCGAAACATCGTAAAACAGTTGACATTTGGTCGCACTGTTGCTAAGTCGTCTAGAGTCTAAGCCTTAAGTCGTAGGAAGGTTTGGAGCGACCTATGCATTGGGATAAGTCGTGGGGAAATTAGGTCGTATGGGGTGACTTAGGTCGAGTGACCGACTTAGGAAGTGTACGACCTAAGAGATAGACGATCTAAGAAGACTGACCGACTTAAGGAAATAGGCGACCTATAGGATTTAGACGACTTAAGAGTTTTGGCGAGTTAAAGACCTAAGGGGTAGGTCGGCGACGACCTAAGGAAGTTAAGTCGTAGCCTGGTTAAGTCGTAAGGTTGCGTGGGTGTGTTAGGTCGGAGCTGTTACTAGGTCGCTTGGATGCGCATTATTAAGTCGCATGGTTATTAAGTCGTTAGGACGGAACCATTGCTAGGTCGCGCGTAGTTAAGTCGTAGACGACTTAGGAGTTGAGTCGTAACCCAGTTAGGTCGCGTGAGTAGTTAGGTCGCGTGAGTTGCTGAGTCGAGGCATTGTTAGGTCGCAAGGAAGCGGTCTGTGTTAGGTCGCATCTTGGTTAGGTCGTAACTTTGCTAAGTCGCGTGAGTTGTTAGGTCGCGCGCAGTATAGGTCGTAGTGTTTTTAGGTCGAGGAAGCGCACATGTTGTTAAGTCGCTGGGTCGTTAAGGCGCATGTGTTAGGTCCTGTAGTGATAAGGCGCGAGCGACTTAGGAGTTAGGCTGCTATGTCGTTAGGTCGTAGGATGAGGAGCTTTGATAGGTCGTAGGTCGTGGGCTCTATAGGTCGTGGACGACCTAAAAGTGGGCGACCTAAGAGGGTTTTCAGCCTATAAATACTCGTCCATTTCTCACTTTTTTTGGGATCCGAATTTCGAAGCGACGAAGTGCTGCCATTTTGAGAGCTCGACTTCTACACTTCTTCACTTCTTTTCTCCACTTTAATCTTGTGCTTCCTTCCATCCAAATCGAAGATCAAGTTGAAGATTCAAGAGCTTATCTTCATCCATCGAAGATAGATTTCATCGTTTGAAGCGGATTGGTGATAGATCGAGCTAGATCCTTCGCTGTCCAGATCTGAAGCGTGTTGATTTGGGGTTGTTTAGGTGATTTGGTGAGTGGTGATTATCTCTCACACGGATCCAATGGAGTATATCGGATCGTTGGCTTGATTTGGGGTTAAAGTAGAGATTTCCATGCATTTTCCTAATCATATGTGTAGATCCATATAGATCCATTGCTCATGATGATTTGACATCCATTTTACTACATGTTAACCTATGCAAGTTCATTCATCAAGATTATAGAGACATTGCTCATGTTTTCATGCTTATTAGACTTTCGACTCTTTAATTACGAAATTGCCATTATTGTTATAATTGTCCATTTAGCTTATATTTGAATGCTTGACTACTTGGATTAATGTTTGACTTGATTGATTGCTATGAATTAGATGATTGATGATTTTAATTAGACAAGTTGGTCGAAGATGATTCGAAAGCTAAGGCAAAGGCTCTTGAATTGGAAAAGCTGCTCGTGGCATATGTAGCGGATGATGAAGCTCATATGAATAGATTGATGATGATGTTGAGATGAAGCTTTGCTATGATGATGATGAGGCGAAGCATGATATGATATAGTCTTGGTCTAATCTAGGCGGGATCATTCAAAGCAAGTTGATAACTCGGTGATATGGTTCGAGTTAGAGGATAATGGTTTGCTCGAGAGGCACTTGAGCTAGTATGGAAATAGTCGTCGAGGAGGATGACTAGAAGGCTGAGATCTCATTGTTGTTGAAGGTTCTAGCATGCTCAAAGCAAGAGTACGTTGGGCAGATTCGATAGTCCCTGAAGGCTAATGATTGATAGTCAAGTACTCTGGGCAGATTCGATAGTCCTAGGCACGGGTCACGATGACGTGCGGGAGTTATGTCTAGAACTGGGGTTTCCATTAGCCCTTGACGGATGGCTGAAAGAATGTGTCGGTCATTCAATTAACAATGATATCGAAGCAATGATAACAGTGATAGCCAGAGTCATGGATGTTTGGTTGTATCGTCATTCGGTCTCAAGAGCGGTATTTTCTGGGTGCTTATCTGATCTTGGTTTAGGCCTTGGGGGTTTGTACTTGGAAAACATCTCCCTTGACTCGAGTGATAATTGCTTTACCTTAAATTGTGTGCTTTGCTATGATTGCTTCTACTTAGTGTGTGTCTGGGGGCTATCACTGTAGAAAGAGGTGGAGTGGGAGGGTTGTATTCCTATTCCTTTTCCTTTATGCTCTTTTGGTATGTTGTTAGTTAATTTACTGCTCACTAAGACTGTTGTCTGACTCAAGGCTTTATGTTTTAACTCTTATTGCCTTGGGCTGTTCGTCCATTTTGGGACGGGCAGACTAGGTAGCAGGTGACAGGTGCTGTTCTTGCTTTCCACGGTGTTGATATCGAAGACGAGCTGGAGGGTTGCATATTATCTTCTTATTATATGTACTGGGTGTTCCGCTGTTTGTATTTTCTCTGAGTGTTTTGTAGTGAGGCTTGTTGTATTGACTATTCAGATGTTTGTATTCAACTATTATGAAGTTTTATTGATGAGATTCTATTCTATGAAGCTTCACTATATGTATGTTCTATTGTATTTTGTCCATGCGCTGTGAGTAATACGATAGATTCTGTTGTTTTAATTTACCCTGGCAATCGTCCATGGTTGCCTGGCACACTTTACAGCGCACTATCTCTAGATTCGGTGCAGGGGTCATAGGCGGTCGTCACATTTGGTATCAGAGCTTTGGTTAATCGATTTTACCCAACGCTCGCTGACGTAACTACGTATGAGAGACGTAATTGTATTTTGATGGATGATTACTATATATAATATAGTAGCTTAGTAGAGTTTTAGTCCTTTATGCAGTTGTTTCTCCAGGTGTGCTAATCATTCCTTTTTATAGATATTGATTATGAGTCGAAGAAAGAGACCAGCTGCTAGGGAAGGCCGTGCTACTGAAGGGGCTGCTGATTATGCTGCTATGTTCGAAGCTATGATGACTTCGATCATGAGAAGGATGCCAGCTCCGGGGCTATCGGTGGATGTTGGAGTTCAAGTTCAAACTCCAAAACCAGTGGATTTTGCTAAGTTGTGTAAGGACTATACTGCTCTTGGAGGAAAGGTTTTCTTGGGAACAGAATCAACCATTGAAGTCCAGAGATGGATAGATGCTTGTAGAAGGATTTTTGGTGATTTGGGAATCGAGGATGCAACTAAGAGGAAGTTGGCATCAAGACAGCTTCAAGGGAGAGCCTCTGATTGGTGGAACTCTATTACCATCAATACTCCGGAGGAAGAGATTACTTGGGAGCAATTCCAAGTCAGATTTGAAGCTAAGTTCATTTCTACAGCTCAGAAGTCTGTTCTGTTCAAGAAGTTTGTGGAGCTCAAGCAAGGTGAGAGACCAGTTCTTGAGTATGTTTCTGAGTTTGAAGCTTTGTCTAAGTATGCCCGGTCATATATTGAATCTGCTTATCAGAAGAATGAGAAGTTTGTGACAGGCTTGGATAATTATCTTGGGAGGCAATTAGTGGATCATTTGGATGATTCATTTGAGAAGCTTGTGGAGAAAGCTCTCAGGCATGAGAGTCTGTTTCCCAAAGAGGGATCTGTTGTTGCTGTGACCAGGGAGAGCCTAAACCACAGCAAGGTGGAAACAAGAAGAGGAAGCAGCAACAGCAGAAGGGTAAGGATAGTCAGAAGAAGCTGAAGGGCGAAGTGACCTGCTACAACTGTCAGCAGAAGGGCCATTTCTCCAAGGATTGTAAGAATCCGAAGGTGCCGATGAAGTGTCACAACTGTGACAAGCCGGGGCATATCAAGAGGAATTGTCCAGAACCGCGGAAGGACAAGCAGATTGTGCAAGCTTATGCTTTGGGAGCTGTCTCATCGTCTTTGAAAGCTCCTACCGCTGAAGAGAAAGGAAAGAGTGTGGTGGTTCAAGGTACTCTTTTCCTATGTGGTGTTCCAGTTAGAGTTCTGTTTGATACTGGAGCATCGCATTCGTTTGTTTGTAGTGAACTTGTAGGCCGGTTGGGTTTGGAACCGGATATTGTTGATAGGCCATTGGTTGTGACTAATCCAGTTGGGGGTTCGTCTTGTTTGTGTATGTTATGCCGTGGTCTGATTGTATCGAGTCATGGTTGCTCTTTTGTTTGTGATTGTTTTGTTATGAACTTTGTGGGGTTCGGAATTATTTTGGGTATGGACTGGCTTAGGAAGTATGCAGCAAAGGTTGATTGCGAAAGGTTGGAGGTGACAGTTGAGAATGTGGAGGGGCGAAAGATTGTGATACGATGTAAGCATGAAGAAGGCGTCTTCATGAGCTTCATGTATTCACTAGTTGTTCCACGGGATGGACTGTCATCAGTGCCAATCGCGAATGGATTCGAGGATGTCTTTGACGAGGTCGAAGGGTTACCGCCGCATAGAGAGATCGAGTTTCGTATAGATCTAGTTGAAGGAGCCAAACCTGTTGTGATGCCTCTTAGGCGGATGGCACCTAGAGAACAACAGGAGTTGAGGGTGCAGGTTGATGACCTTTTACAGAAAGGATTCATTCGGCATAGTGTGTCCGAATGGGGTGCACCAGTTGTGTTTGCAACCAAGGCAGATGGGTCATTGAGATTGTGTGTGGATTATCGTGAGCTGAATAAAGTGACTAAGAAGAACAAGTATCCATTGCCGAGGATAGATGAATTGTTCGATCAGCTTCACGAAGCTAGGGTGTTTTCTCAGATGGATTTGGCAACGGGATTTCACCAGTTGAGAGTGGCTAAGGATAGTGTGTCGAAAACTGCTTTTCGGACACCATCCGGTTTCTTTGAGTGGCTGGTAATGCCGTTTGGATTGACTAACGCGCCAGCATATTTTGTGGATCTTATGAATAGAGTGTTCAGAGATCAGTTGAACAAGTTCGTGCTAGTGTTCGTGGATGACATTCTGATTTATTCCAGAACTGAAGAAGAGCACAAGACGCACTTGCGTATTGTTTTGGAAATCTTGCGGGAACATCAGCTGAAGGATAAGTTTTCGAAGTGTCACTTCTGGAAGAGTGAAGTGAGGTTCTTAGGCCATGTTATTTCTGGAAATGGAATAGCGGTTGACCCCGCTAAGGTGGCAGCAATCCAGGATTGGGTTAGACCTAAGAATGCATCGGATGTGAGAAGTTTTCTTGGATTAGCAGGATACTATCATCGTTTTATCAAGGATTTTTCCAAGATAGCTGCACCGTTAACAGGATTGACGAAGAAGAACCAAGTGTTCAGATGGGAAGCTAAGTGTGAGCAAGCTTTCGGGATCCTGAAAGAGCGATTGATGAGTGCTCCTGTTTTGACTATTCCAAGTGGGAATGATGAGATGGTGGTTTACACCGACGCATGTGGTACTGGACTTGGAGCAATGCTGATGCAGAAGGATAAAGTTGTTGCGTATGCAAGTCGACAACTGAAGCCGCATGAAAGGAATTATCCGACTCATGATTTGGAATTAGCGGCGATTGTTTTTGCTCTGAAGATGTGGAGACATTATCAATTGGGAGTTCGATTCGAGTTGTTTACAGATCATAAGTCGTTGAAGTATCTTTTCTCCCAAAAGGATTTGAATCTTCGGCAGCAACGTTGGCTAGAGTTTTTAGCATCATATGATTTTGGTATAGCGTATACTCCGGGAAAAGGTAACGCAGTGGCAGATGCGTTAAGTCGAAGACATGCAGGATTGGGAGCCATGTTTTCAGAATGGAAGAATCTCGAGTATTTAGCTGGATTTGACTTCAGGCCCAGATGTGAATTGGAACCTGAGATGTTGGCAAACTTATCAATAAGACCGACTCTTGTGGAAAGAATCGGCGAGAGTCAAAAGCGAGATGATAAGATTGTCAAGATTATCCGTGATTTGGAATCTGGATTGGAACCAGAAAAGGATAAAGGATTCGAGGTCGATCGAGAGGGTTGGCTTCAAAAACAAGGACGACTAGTTGTTCCTGATATAGATGAATTGAGAAGTGAAGTTCTAAAGGAAAGTCATCACTCGAAGCTGACAATTCATCCAGGTGGAAATAAGATGTATCGGGATATGAAGAGAACCTACTACTGGGAAGGTATGAAGAAGGATGTTGGAAATTTTATTTCCAAGTGCATGAACTGCCAGTTGGTAAAAGCCGAAAAAAAGAAGCCAAGTGGATTGCTTCAGCCATTAGAAGTTCCTACATGGAAGTGGGAGCAAGTGTCGATGGATTTTATATATGGACTACCTAGAACCAGAATGGGAAATGAAGGGATTTGGGTCATCGTAGATCGTCTGACTAAGAGTGCAAGATTCATTCATGTTCGATCGACTAGGACTGCATCAAAGTTGGCTGAGTTGTATGTTAAGTGGATAGTTCGATTCCATGGTATTCCGAAGAGTATAGTGAGCGATCGGGACCCATTGTTCACTAGTGGATTTTGGAAGAGCTTCCAGGAAGTTTTGGGAACCGAGTTGTGTTTGAGTACAGCTTATCACCCTCAAACAGATGGTCAGACCGAGAGAGTCAACCGAGTTTTGGAAGATCTCCTCAGGGCTTGTGTTTTGGATTTCGGAGGATCATGGGAAGATCACCTTCATTTGGTGGAATTTTCATATAACAACAGTTACCAGTCGAGCATTGGTATGGCACCGTACGAGGCATTGTATGGAAGACCGTGTAACTCTCCGACATGTTGGTTAGAGACAGGAGAAAAGCTGATACTTGGGCCAGAGATGATTCGACAGACTTCAGATTGTATAGAGATCATTCGGCAACGAATGAAGGCAGCCCAAGATCGTTAGAAAAGTTATGCTGATAAGCGTCGTAAGGATTTGGAATTCGACGTAGGTGATATGGTTTTTGTGAAGATTTCTCCATTGAAGAATGTTATTCGATTCGGGAAGAGAGGAAAACTGACTCCGAGATTTGTTGGACCATTTCCGATCATTGAGCGAATTGGAAAGCTCGCCTACAGATTGGAGTTACCAGAGAAGATGTCGAGTGTGCACAATGTTTTTCATGTATCGTATCTACGGAAGTATGTGCACGACTCGAATACAGTGGTTTCTGCTGATAGCTGTGAAGATTTTGAAGTTGATCCAGTTGATAAGAGACCTCGTAAGCCGCTTCGTGTTGTGGAAACCGACACGAAACAGCTTAGGAGGAAGATAGTTAAGTTACTCAAGATACAATGGAGTGATGATGATAACGACTGTACGTGGGAGGTGGAAGAGAGGATGAAGGCAGCTCATCCTGAACTCTTCAAGGTATGGCCCTAAGGTGTCGTGTCATCTCACGATATTGTAACTTGTTCTGGTGTTAGAATTCTGTACGCTAAGCTAGAATTGGATGCATGGTTTGTTGATTGCTATGGATGGTAGGCGTGCAGAATAGTCTTTGATTGCCTTGTTGTTTGGAATTTCGGGGGCGAAATTCCTAAGGGCGAGAGAATGTAACGACCCATATTTTACGGATCGAAACATCGTAAAACAGTTGACATTTGGTCGCACTGTTGCTAAGTCGTCTAGAGTCTAAGCCTTAAGTCGTAGGAAGGTTTGGAGCGACCTAGGCATTGGGATAAGTCGTGGGGAAATTAGGTCGTATGGGGTGGCTTAGGTCGAGTGACCGACTTAGGAAGTGTACGACCTAAGAGATAGACGATCTAAGAAGACTGACCGACTTAAGGAAATAGGCGACCTATAGGATTTAGACGACTTAAGAGTTTTGGCGAGTTAAAGACCTAAGGGGTAGGTCGGCGACGACCTAAGGAAGTTAAGTCGTAGCCTGGTTAAGTCGTAAGGTTGCGTGGGTGTGTTAGGTCGGAGCTGTTACTAGGTCGCTTGGATGCGCATTATTAAGTCGCATGGTTATTAAGTCGTTAGGACGGAACCATTGCTAGGTCGCGCGTAGTTAAGTCGTAGACGACTTAGGAGTTGAGTCGTAACCCAGTTAGGTCGCGTGAGTAGTTAGGTCGCGTGAGTTGCTGAGTCGAGGCATTGTTAGGTCGCAAGGAAGCGGTCTGTGTTAGGTCGCATCTTGCTTAGGTCGTAACTTTGCTAAGTCGCGTGAGTTGTTAGGTCGCGCGCAGTATAGGTCGTAGTGTTTTTAGGTCGAGGAAGCGCACATGTTGTTAAGTCGCTGGGTCGTTAAGGCGCATGTGTTAGGTCGTGTAGTGATAAGACGCGAGCGACTTAGGAGTTAGGATGCTATGTCGTTAGGTCGTAGGATGAGGAGCTTTGATAGGTCGTAGGTCGTGGACGACCTAAAAGTGGGCGACCTAAGAGGGTTTTCAGCCTATAAATACTCGTCCATTTCTCACTTTTTTTGGGATCCGGATTTCGAAGCGACGAAGTGCTGCCATTTTGAGAGCTCGACTTCTACACTTCTTCACTTCTTTTCTCCACTTTAATCTTGTGCTTCCTTCCATCCAAATCGAAGATCAAGTTGAAGATTCAAGAGCTTATCTTCATCCATCGAAGATAGATTTCATCGTTTGAAGCGGATTGGTGATAGATCGAGCTAGATCCTTCGCTGTCCAGATCTGAAGCGTGTTGATTTGGGGTTGTTTAGGTGATTTGGTGAGTGGTGATTATCTCTCACACGGATCCGATGGAGTATATCGGATCGTTGGCTTGATTTGGGGTTAAAGTAGAGATTTCCATGCATTTTCCTAATCATATGTGTAGATCCATATAGATCCATTGCTCATGATGATTTGACATCCATTTTACTACATGTTAACCTATGCAAGTTCATTCATCAAGATTATAGAGACATTGCTCATGTTTTCATGCTTATTAGACTTTCGACTCTTTAATTACGAAATTGCCATTATTGTTATAATTGTCCATTTAGCTTATATTTGAATGCTTGACTACTTGGATTAATGTTTGACTTGATTGATTGCTATGAATTAGATGATTGATGATTTTAATTAGACAAGTTGGTCGAAGATGATTCGAAAGCTAAGGCAAAGGCTCTTGAATTGGAAAAGCTGCTCGTGGCATATGTAGCGGATGATGAAGCTCATATGAATAGATTGATGATGATGTTGAGATGAAGCTTTGCTATGATGATGATGAGGCGAAGCATGATATGATATAGTCTTGGTCTAATCTAGGCGGGATCATTCAAAGCAAGTTGATAACTCGGTGATATGGTTCGAGTTAGAGGATAATGGTTTGCTCGAGAGGCACTTGAGCTAGTATGGAAATAGTCGTCGAGGAGGATGACTAGAAGGCTGAGATCTCATTGTTGTTGAAGGTTCTAGCATGCTCAAAGCAAGAGTACGTTGGGAAGATTCGATAGTCCCTGAAGGCTAATGATTGATAGTCAAGTACTCTGGGCAGATTCGATAGTCCTAGGCACGGGTCACGATGACGTGCGGGAGTTATGTCTAGAACTGGGGTTTCCATTAGCCCTTGACGGATGGCTGAAAGAATGTGTCGGTCATTCAATTAACAATGATATCGAAGCAATGATAACAGTGATAGCCAGAGTCATGGATGTTTGGTTGTATCGTCATTCGGTCTCAAGAGCGGTATTTTCTGGGTGCTTATCTGATCTTGGTTTAGGCCTTGGGGGTTTGTACTTGGAAAACATCTCCCTTGACTCGAGTGATAATTGCTTTACCTTAAATTGTGTGCTTTGCTATGATTGCTTCTACTTAGTGTGTGTCTGGGGGCTATCACTGTAGAAAGAGGTGGAGTGGGAGGGTTGTATTCCTATTCCTTTTCCTTTATGCTCTTTTGGTATGTTGTTAGTTAATTTACTGCTCACTAAGACTGTTGTCTGACTCAAGGCTTTATGTTTTAACTCTTATTGCCTTGGGCTGTTCGTCCATTTTGGGACGGGCAGACTAGGTAGCAGGTGACAGGTGCTGTTCTTGCTTTCCACGGTGTTGATATCGAAGACGAGCTGGAGGGTTGCATATTATCTTCTTATTATATGTACTGGGTGTTCCGCTGTTTGTATTTTCTCTGAGTGTTTTGTAGTGAGGCTTGTTGTATTGACTATTCAGATGTTTGTATTCAACTATTATGAAGTTTTATTGATGAGATTCTATTCTATGAAGCTTCACTATATGTATGTTCTATTGTATTTTGTCCATGCGCTGTGAGTAATACGATAGATTATGTTGTTTTAATTTACCCTGGCAATCGTCCATGGTCGCCTGGCACACTTTACAGCGCACTATCTCTAGATTCAGTGCAGGGGTCATGGGCGGTCGTCACAGGTATCAACGAAGAAAACTTGATTTGCATGTTATAGAAACCAGTTGTGTTCTATTGTGTATGGAACTTAGTATTTAGTATAGGTTATCCCTCCTGAATGCTTGATTAATGTTTATTTTTTAGAACCACAGTACAGTTTGAGTGTTTTTTCATCTTTATTTATTTGAGAATGACAGATTTGCAGTGAAACTGGTGGCCGAATTTGGTTATAAAGCATGTTACAAAATGATGAATGGATGAAGAATGCGATGCTAACAAACGACATAAAAATGCACACATCACTGATTCACAATGCTTTTATAATCATATAGAAAAACATGCATTATGTTTATTTTATTACTAGTAAGAAAGCAATACTCAGCTTGTCTTGATGCAATTTACGTATGCCTGCATCCATTATGTGTAACATGTTTTGTCTTATTGCAAAACCTTTTTTTCTCTTCATTTGGAGTTAGCCTGATAATTCACTTACTCACAAATTTGTATATCATATAGTAAAATACTTTATGCATTAACTCCACAAATTTGTAATAACTATAATAATAACATAAATACACTTTCCATTATCTTATTCTCGAGTTCAAATCTCATTTCCATTTTTACGAGTGGGTGCGAATTTTTTAAGACAAATAAAGATAGAGGTAACAGTAAACATAAAAATTGAACCTACATGGTTTTTCCATATTTCATATATTTTAAGCAAAAGCAATTTAGCGAAGGACAAAATAATCCAATGTATTTTGTATATCACTAATTATGTTTTATTTTGCGTTCAAATAGTCGACCCCTTGTAGAAAATAAGAGATGGAAAATGAAATGAAAAGGAAGTGGCATAAAGACTTTCTAAGAATAAAAATTGCATAAATTAAGTTGTAGATAAGCAAGTCCACACAATATTTTTCTTATTGAGATTTGTTTTGTTATACAAATGGATAAATGTACGTGCAACAGATGTGTTGTGCACAACTACTGTAACGACCCGTATTTTACGGATCGAAACATCGTAAAATAATTAACAATTGGTTGCATTGTTGATAAGTCATTCAGAATTTTTCTAAGTCCTAAGTCGGTTTGGACGAGTTAAGAGAAGTCTGGGTCGAGTTGCCGACTTAAGAGATTAACTGGGTTAAGGTGGTGACATATGAGTTTTAGGCAAAAATATGGCTAAGTCCTAAGTCGTTCACAACTTAGTATAAGTCGTAAGTCGTATACGACTTAGGGGATAGGAGCTACCCAGGGAAATGGCGGGTTAAGAGATTGGAGATAGGTCGTTTGGACGACTTAAGAGGTAGGCACGACTTAAGGATAGTGGCGAGTTAAATTGTTACCGAGTTAAGTGTTTAAGTCGTTGCCAAGTTAAGTCGATTGGGTGAGTTAACGACCTAAGGGATAGACAACCTAAGGAAGTGACCGAGTTAAGAAACAGCGAGTTAGCAAGTTAAGTAATAGTGCGACTTAAGTGAGTTAGCGACTTAAGGAGGGTACGACCTATGGGAGTTAAGTCGTGGACGAGTTAAGGTGTTAAGTCATAAGCGACTTATGTATGGGTTGTTAGGTCGCAGGGTATAGCTTAAGTGTTAGGTCGCGTGATTTCTAAGTCGTAAGTCGCGCACTTGTTAAGTCGTAGGTCGCGCGAGTTGCTAGGTCACTGGGCTTTGGCTTAGTAGTTAGGCCGCAGTCCAGTTGTTTGCGACTTATGTTAGGTCGCGTGGTAGCTTAAGGAGTTATGTCGTAATGTTGTTAGGTCGCTTCTCAATTGAGTCGTAGGCGCGCATGCTATAAGTCGTGACCGACTTAGGAGATAGCTGTTATGTCGTGAGTCATAGACAGGTAAGTGTTAGGTCGTAGGAGTTGGGGCGCGCGTGCATATCTGTTAGGTCGGAGAGGCTTAGGTCGGAAACGACCTATGGAGATAGCCGATTTACGACTTAAGGGAATTTCTGCTATAAATAAAGGGGGTTGTCCTCACTTTTTGGGATCTGGATTTTGAAGCGACGAAGTGCTGCCATTTTGAGAGCTCGACTTCTACACTTCTTCACTTCTTTTCTCCACTCTAATCTAGTGCTTCCTTTCATCCAAATCGAAGATCAAGATTGAAGATCCAAGAGCTAAAGTTGAAGATCTTCATCCGTTGAAGTGAGATTTCTTCGTTTGAAGCGAATTCGTGATAGATCAAGATTGATCCTTTGCTGTCCAGATCTGAAGCGTGTTGATTTGAGGTTGTTTAGGTGATTTGGTGAGTGGTGATTATCTCTCACACGGATCCAAAGGAGTAGATCAGATTGTTGGCTTGATTTGGTGTTAAAATAATGATTTCTATGCATTTTTGTAAACCTAAGTGTAGATCCATGTAGATCCATTGTTCATGATGATTCGACAACCATTTTTGTGTATGATTAACCTATGCAAGTTCATTCATCAAGTTGTAGAGATAATTCTCATGTTTTCATGCTTGTTAGACTTTCAACTCCTTAATTACGAAATTGCCGTTATTGTTATAATTGTCCATTTTGCTTATATTTGAATGCTTGGTTAATTGGATTGATGTTTGACATGATTGATTGCTGTGAATTAGATGATTGTTGATTGGTTTTAGACAAGGTGGTCAAAGATGATTCAAAAGCTAAGGGAAAGGCTCTTGAATTGGGGAAGCTGCTCGTGGCATATGTAGCGGAATGATGAAGCTCTTATGCATAGATTTGATGATATAATGTTGAGATGAGGCTTTGCGAGGATGTGATGAAGCGAAGCATCATGTGATGAAGACTTGGTCTAATCCAGACGGGATCATTCCAAGCACGTTGGTAACTCGGTGATGTGATTCGAGTTAAGGATAATGGATGCTTGAGAGGCGCTTGAGCTAGTATGGAAATGGTCATCGAGGAGGATGACTAGGAGGCTTGGATAGCATCGTTGTTGAAGGTTCTAGCAGACTCAAAGCAAGGGTACGTTTGGGCAGTTGCGAAAATCCCAACGACAATGAATTGATGGTCGAGTACCCTGGGTAGTTGCGAAAATCCTTGGCACGGGCTGCGACGACGTGCGGAGTTCTGTCTAGAACCGAGGTTTCCATTAGCCCTTGACGGACGGCTGAAAGAATGTGTCGGTCATTCAATTAACGGTGATATCGAAGCAGTGATAACAGTGATAGCCAGAGTCATGGATGTTTGGTTGTATCGTCGTTCGGACTCAAGAGCGGTATTTTCTGGGTGCTTATCTGATTTAGGCCTTGGTACTTGGAAAACATCGCCCTTGACTCGAATGATTATTACTTTACTTTAAATGGTATGCTCTGCTGTGTTGCTTCTGCTTAGTGTGTGTTTGGGGGCTATCACTGTAGAAAGAGGTGGAGTGGGAGGGTTGTATTCCTATTCCTTTTCCTTTATGCTCTTTTGGTATGTTGTTGGTTAATTTACTGCTCACTAAGACTGTTGTCTGACTCAAGGCTTTATGTTTTAATTCTTATTGCCTTGGGCTGTTCGTCCATTTTTGGGACGGGCAGACTAGGTAGCAGGTGACAGGTGCTGTTCTCTTCTCACGATGCTGATATCGAAGACGAGCTGGAGGGTTGCATATTATCTTCTTATTATATGTACTGGATGTTCCGCTGTTTTGTATTCTCTGAGTGTTATGTAGTGAGGCTTGATGTATTGGCTATTTGGAGGCTTGTATTCAACTATTATGAAGTTTTATATGATGGCATTTTATTCTGTAAAGCTTCACTATATATATATGTTCTATTGTATTTTGTCCATGCGCTGTGAGTAATACGATAGATTCTGTTGTTTTAATCTACCCTGACAATCGTCCATGGTCGCCTGGCACACTTTACAGCGCACTATCTCTAGATTCGGTGCAGGGGTCATGGGCGGTCGTCACATTTGGTATCAGAGCATTGGTTAATCGATTTTACCCAACGCTCACTGACGTAACTACGTATGAGAGACGTAATTGTATTTTGATGGATGAATACTATATATAATATAGTAGCTTAGTGGAATTGAGTCCTTTATGCAGTTGTTTCTCTAGATGTTCTAATCATTCCTTTTTATAGATATTGAGAATGAGTTGAAGAGGGAGACCAGCTGCTAGGGAAGGCCGTGCTACTGAGGGGGCTGCTGATTATGCAGCCATGTTCGAAGCTATGATGACTTCGATCATGAGAAGGATACCAGTTCCGGGGGCGGCAGTTGATGTTGGAGTTCAGGTTCAGACTCCGAAACCAGTGGATTTTGCTAAGTTGTGCAAGGACTATACTGCTCTTGGTGGGAAGGTTTTCTTGGGAACAGAATCAACTATTGAGGTCCAGAGGTGGATGGATGCTTGTAGAAGGATCTTTGGTGATTTGGGAATTGAGGATGCAACTAAGAGGAAGTTGGCATCAAGGCAGCTTCAAGGGAGAGCCTCTGATTGGTGGAATTCTATTACCATCACTACTCCGGAGGAAGAGATTACTTGGGAGCAATTCCAAGTTAGGTTTGAAGCTAAGTTCATTTCTACAGCTCAGAAGTCTGTTCTGTTCAAGAAGTTTGTGGAGCTCAAGCAAGGAAGGAGATCAGTTCTTGAGTATGTTTCTGAGTTTGAAGCGTTGTCCAAGTATGCCCGGTCATATATTGAGTCTGCATACCAGAAGAATGAGAAGTTTGTGACAGGCTTGGACAGTTATCTTGGGAGACAGTTGGTGGATCATTTGGACGATTCATTTGAGAAGCTTGTGGAGAAAGCTCTTAGGCATGAGAGTCTGTTTCCTAAGGAAGGATCTGTTGTTGCTGTTACCAGGGAAGAGTCTAAACCCCAGAAGGGTGGAAACAAGAAGAGGAAGCAGCAGCAGAAGGGAAGGGAAGGCCAGAAGAAGCCGAAAGGCGAGGTGACCTGCTACAACTGTCAGCAGAAGGGCCATTTCTTTAAGGATTGTAAGAATCCGAAGGCACCGATGAAGTGTCACAACTGTGACAAGCCAGGGCACATCAGGAAGAATTGTCCAGAACCGAGGAAGGACAAGCAGATTGTGCAAGATAATGCTTTGGGAGCTGTTCCTTCGTCTTCAAAAGCTCCTACCGCTGAAGAGAAGGGAAAGAGTGTGGTGGTTCAAGGTACTCTTTTCCTATGTGGTCTTCCAGTTAGAGTTCTGTTTGATACTGGAGCGTCGCATTCGTTTGTTTGTAGTGAATTCGTAGGCCAGTTAGGTTTGGAACCGGATATTGTTGATAGGCCATTGGTTGTGACTAATCCAGTTGGGGGTTCGTCTTGTTTGTGTATGTTATGCCATGGTCTAGTTGTATCGAGTCATGGTTGCTCTTTTGTTTGTGATTGCTTTGTTCTGAACTTTGTGGGGTTCGGAATTATTTTGGGTATGGACTGGCTTAGGAAGTATGCGGCAAAGGTTGATTTTGAGAGGTTGGAAGTGACAGTCGAGAATGTGGAGGGGCGAAAGGTTGTGATACGATGTAAGCATGAAGAAGGTGTCTTCATGAGCTTCATGTATTCGCTGGTTGTTCCACGGGATGGACTATCATCAGTGCCGATCGCTAATGGATTCGAGGATGTCTTTGACGAAGTCAAAGGGTTGCCGCCGCGTAGAGAGATCGAGTTTCGTATAGATCTAGTTGAAGGAGCCAGACCTGTTGTGATGCCTCTTAGGCGGATGGCGCCTAGGGAACAACATGAGTTGAAGGTGCAAGTTGATGACCTTTTACAGAAAGGATTCATTCGGCGTATTGTGTCCGAGTGGGGTGCACCAGTTGTGTTTGCAACCAAGGCAGATGGGTCATTGAGATTGTGTGTGGATTATCGTGAGCTAAATAAGGTGACTAAGAAGAACAAGTATCCATTGCCGAGAATAGATGACTTGTTTGATCAGCTTCACGAAGCTAAGGTGTTTTCTCAGATGGATTTGGCAACGGGATTTCACCAGTTGAGAGTGGCTAAGGATAGTGTGCCGAAGACAGCTTTTCGGACACCATCGGGTTTCTTTGAGTGGCTGGTAATGCCGTTTGGATTGACTAACGCGCCAGCATATTTTGTGGATCTTATGAATAGAGTGTTCAGAGATCAGTTGAACAAGTTCGTACTTGTGTTCGTGGATGATATTCTGATTTATTCCAGAACGGAAGAAGAGCACAAGACGCACTTGCGAATTGTTTTGGAAATCTTACGGAAGCATCAGCTGAAGGCTAAGTTTTCGAAGTGTCACTTTTGGAAGAGTGAAGTGAGGTTCTTAGGCCATGTGATTTCTGGAAATGGAATAGCGGTTGATCCCGCTAAGGTGGCAGCAATCCAGGATTGGGTTAGACCTAAGAATGCATCTGATGTGAGAAGTTTTCTTGGATTAGCAGGATATTATCGACGGTTTATCAAAGACTTCTCCAAGGTAGCTGCACCGTTAACAGGATTGACGAAAAAGAACCAAATGTTCAGTTGGGATGCTAAGTGTGAGCAATCTTTCGGAATCCTGAAAGAGAGATTGACAAGTGCTCCTGTTTTGACTATTCCAAGTGGGAATGATGAGATGGTGGTTTACACCGACGCATGTGGTACTGGACTTGGAGCAGTGCTGATGCAGAGAGATAAAGTTGTTGCGTATGCCAGTCAACAACTGAAGCCGCATGAAAGGAATTACCCGAATCATGATTTGGAGTTAGCGGCGATTGTTTTTGCTCTGAAGATGTGGAGACATTATCTATTGGGAGTTCGATTCGAGTTGTTTACGGATCATAAGTCGTTGAAGTATCTTTTCTCCCAAAAGGATTTGAATCTTCGGCAGCAACGTTGGCTAGAGTTTTTAGCATCATATGATTTTGGTATAGCTTATACTCCGGGAAAAGGTAACGCAGTGGCAGATGCGTTAAGTCGAAGACATGCAGGATTGGGAGCCATGTTTTCAGAATGGAAGAGTCTCGAGTATTTAGCTGGATTTGACTTCAGGCCTAGATGTGAATTGGAACCTGAGATGTTGGCAAACTTATCGATAAGACCTTCTCTTGTGGAAAGGATTGGCGAGAGCCAAAAGCAAGACGATAAGCTTGTCAAGATTATCCGTGAATTGGAATCTGGATTGGATCCAGAAAAGGATAAAGGATTCGAGGTCGATCGAGAGGGTTGGCTTCGAAAGCAAGGACGACTAGTTGTTCCCGATATAGATGAATTGAGGAGTGAAGTCCTGAAGGAAAGTCATCACTCGAAGCTGACAATTCATCCAGGTGGAAATAAGATGTATCGGGATATGAAGAGAACCTACTACTGGGAAGGCATGAAGAAGGATGTTGGAAATTTTATTTCCAAGTGCATGAACTGCCAGTTGGTAAAGGCTGAACAGAAAAAGCCAAGTGGATTACTTCAGCCATTAGAAGTTCCTACATGGAAGTGGGAGCAAATATCGATGGACTTTATTGATGGATTACCTAGAACCAGAACGGGAAATGAAGGGATTTGGGTCATTGTGGATCGTCTGACTAAGAGCGCAAGATTCATTCCTGTTCGATCGACTAGGACTGCATCAAAGTTGGCTGAGTTGTATGTTAAGTGGATAGTTCGATTCCATGGTATTCCGAAGAGTATAGTGAGCGATCGAGACCCATTGTTCACTAGTGGATTTTGGAAGAGCTTCCAGGAAGTTTTGGGAACCGAGTTGTGTTTGAGTACAGCTTATCACCCTCAAACAGATGGTCAGACCGAGAGAGTCAACCGAGTTTTGGAAGATCTTCTTAGAGCATGTGTTTTGGACTTCGGAGGATCATGGGAAGATCACCTTCGTTTGGTGGAGTTTGCATACAACAACAATTACCAGTCAAGCATTGGTATGGCACCGTATGAGGCATTGTATGGAAGACCGTGTAACTCTCCAACATGTTGGTTGAAAACTGGAGAAAAGCTGATGCTTGGGCCAGAGATGATTCGACAGACTTCAGATTGTATAGAGATCATTCGGCAACGAATGAAGGCAGCCCAAGACCGTCAGAAAAGTTATGCCGATAGGCGTCGAAAGGATTTGGAATTCGACGTTGGTGATATGGTTTTTGTGAAGATTTCTCCACTGAAGAATGTTATTCGATTCGGGAAGAAAGGAAAATTGACTCCGAGATTTGTTGGACCATTCCCGATCATCGAGCGAATTGGAAAGCTCGCCTACAGATTGGAGTTACCAGAGAAGATGTCGAGTGTGCACAATGTTTTTCATGTATCATATCTACGGAAGTATGTGCACGACTCAAATACAGTGGTTTCTGCTGATAGCTGTAAAGACTTCGAAGTTGATCCAGTTGATAGAAGACCTCATAAGCCGCTTCGTGTTGTTGAAACTGACACGAAACAGCTTAGGAGGAAGGTAGTTAAGTTGCTCAAGATACAATGGAGTGATGATGATAACGACTGTACGTGGGAGGTGGAAGAGAGGATGAAGGCAGCTCATCCTGAACTCTTCAAGGTATGGCCCTAAGGTGTCGTCTCATCTCACGATATTGTAACTTGTTCTAAGTTTTAGAATTCTGTACGCTAAGCTAGAATTGGATGTATGGTTTGTTGATTGCTATGGATGGTAGGCGTACAGAATAGTCTTCGATTGCTTTGTTTGCTTGGAATTTCGGGGGCGAATTTCCTAAGGGGGAGAGAATGTAACGACCCGTATTTTACGGATCGAAACATCGTAAAATAATTAACAATTGGTTGCATTGTTGATAAGTCATTCAGAATTTTTCTAAGTCCTAAGTCGGTTTGGACGAGTTAAGAGAAGTCTGGGTCGAGTTGCCGACTTAAGAGATTAACTGGGTTAAGGTGGTGACATATGAGTTTTAGGCAAAAATATGGCTAAGTCCTAAGTCGTTCACGACTTAGTATAAGTCATAAGTCGTATACGACTTAGGGGATAGGAGCTACCCAGGGAAATGGCGGGTTAAGAGATTGGAGATAGGTCGTTTGGACGACTTAAGAGGTAGGCGCGACTTAAGGATAGTGGCGAGTTAAATTGTTACCGAGTTAAGTGTTTAAGTCGTTGCCAAGTTAAGTCGACTGGGTGAGTTAACGACCTAAGGGATAGACAACCTAAGGAAGTGACCGAGTTAAGAAACAGCGAGTTAGCAAGTTAAGTAATAGTGCGACTTAAGTGAGTTAGCGACTTAAGGAGGGTACGACCTATGGGAGTTAAGTCGTGGACGAGTTAAGGTGTTAAGTCGTAAGCGACTTATGTATGGGTTGTTAGGTCGTAGGGTATAGCTTAAGTGTTAGGTCGCGTGATTTCTAAGTCGTAAGTCGCACACTTGTTAAGTCGTAGGTCGCGCGAGTTGCTAGGTCGCTGGGCTTTGGCTTAGTAGTTAGGTCGCAGTCCAGTTGTTTGCGACTTATGTTAGGTCGCGTGGTAGCTTAAGGAGTTAGGTCGTAATGTTGTTAGGTCACTTCTCAATTGAGTCGTAGGCGCGCATGCTATAAGTCATGACCGACTTAGGAGATAGCTGTTATGTCATGAGTCATAGACAGGTAAGTGTTAGGTCGTAGGAGTTGGGGCGCGCGTGCATATCTGTTAGGTCGGAGAGGCTTAGGTCGGAGAGGCTTAGGTCGGAAACGACCTATGGAGATAGCCGAGTTACGACTTAAGGGAATTTCTGCTATAAATAGAGGGGGTTGTCCTCACTTTTTGGGATCTGGATTTTGAAGCGATGAAGTGCTGCCATTTTGAGAGCTCGACTTCTACACTTCTTCACTTCTTTTCTCCACTCTAATCTAGTGCTTCCTTTCATCCAAATCGAAAATCAAGATTGAAGATCCAAGAGCTAAAGTTGAAGATCTTCATCCGTTGAAGTGAGATTTCTTCATTTGAAGCGAATTCGTGATAGATCAAGATTGATCCTTTGCTGTCCAGATCTGTAGCGTGTTGATTTGAGGTTGTTTAGGTGATTTGGTGAGTGGTGATTATCTCTCACACGGATCCAAAGGAGTAGATCGGATTGTTGGCTTGATTTGGTGTTAAAATAATGATTTCTATGCATTTTTGTAAACCTAAGTGTAGATCCATGTAGATCCATTGTTCATGATGATTCGACAACCATTTTTGTGTATGATTAACCTATGCAAGTTCATTCATAAAGTTGTAGAGATAATTCTCATGTTTTCATGCTTGTTAGACTTTCAACTCCTTAATTACGAAATTGCCATTATTGTTATAATTGTCCATTTTGCTTATATTTGAATGCTTGGTTAATTGGATTGATGTTTGACATGATTGATTGCTGTGAATTAGATGATTGTTGATTGGTTTTAGACAAGGTGGTCAAAGATGATTCAAAAGCTAAGGGAAAGGCTCTTGAATTGGGAAAGCTGCTCGTGGCATATGTAGCGGGATGATGAAGCTCTTATGCATAGATTTGATGATATAATGTTGAGATGAGGCTTTGCGAGGATGTGATGAAGCGAAGCATCATGTGATGAAGACTTGGTCTAATCCAGACGGGATCATTCCAAGCACGTTGGTAACTCGGTGATGTGATTCGAGTTAAGGATAATGGATGCTTGAGAGGCGCTTGAGCTAGTATGGAAATAGTCATCGAGGAGGATGACTAGGAGGCTTGGATAGCATCGTTGTTGAAGGTTCTAGCAGACTCAAAGCAAGGGTACGTTTGGGCAGTTGCGAAAACCCAACGACAATGAATTGATGGTCGAGTACCCTGGGTAGTTGCGAAAATCCTTGGCACGGGCTGCGACGACGTGCGAAGTTCTGTCTAGAACCGGGGTTTCCATTAGCCCTTGACGGACGGCTGAAAGAATGTGCCGGTCATTCAATTAACGGTGATATCGAAGCAGTGATAACAGTGATAGCCAGAGTCATGGATGTTTGGTTGTATCGTCGTTCGGACTCAAGAGCGGTATTTTCTGGGTGCTTATCTGATTTAGGCCTTGGTACTTGGAAAACATCGCCCTTGACTCGAATGATTATTACTTTACTTTAAATGGTATGCTCTGCTGTGTTGCTTCTGCTTAGTGTGTGTTTGGGGGCTATCACTGTAGAAAGAGGTGGAGTGGGAGGGTTGTATTCCTATTCCTTTTCCTTTATGCTCTTTTGGTATGTTGTTGGTTAATTTACTGCTCACTAAGACTGTTGTCTGACTCAAGGCTTTATGTTTTAATTCTTATTGCCTTGGGATGTTCGTCCATTTTTGGGACGGGCAGACTAGGTAGCAGGTGACAGGTGCTGTTCTCTTCTCACGATGCTGATATCGAAGACGAGCTGGAGGGTTGCATATTATCTTCTTATTATATGTACTGGATGTTCCGCTGTTTTGTATTCTCTGAGTGTTATGTAGTGAGGCTTGATGTATTGGCTATTTGGAGGCTTGTATTCAACTATTATGAAGTTTTATATGATGGCATTTTATTCTGTAAAGCTTCACTATATATATATGTTCTATTGTATTTTGTCCATGCGCTGTGAGTAATACGATAGATTCTGTTGTTTTAATCTACCCTGACAATCGTCCATGGTCGCCCGGCACACTTTACAGCGCACTATCTCTAGATTCGGTGCAGGAATGAAATTAATCTACATAGTTCATTTTCAGTTCTTTTTCAGATATAATTTTAAACTTAGTTGCAAATCAGTTTTAAACTTAGTTGCAAATTGCAAATCAATTGCAAAACTATTCAGTTTTGCAACTGAGTTGCAATTTTTAAAACTCATTTTTAAAACTGAGCTGCAGTTGCAACTCGATTTCTTAGACTGAGTTGTCATGCTGTAGTAGCAATGCAACTGCAAGTTGCAAATTGCAATGCAATAGTAAGATTATATACATGAATATTGATGTCGTTTCCCTTTCGAAAATAATCAGATTCCATTAACTGGCACTAGAAGACGATAGACGAAGAATTATGCCTATGCCTAAGGATCGTAACCCAGGAAGAGGCCAACAATTAGCTTATCTAGAAGATGTTCATTTGGTTAATTCGACCATTCTAGATCTTAAAAGAGAGGTAAAAATAATTCATAAAACTAGATTAATTGCATATTTGGTAAAAATATTTCTCATGTTGCAGAAAACAAGTTTTATGCTTTTACCTTTGCTATCATATGCTTCTACTCAACTCACACCTACCAAGCTACCCAACATTAATGAAAGTAAGATCTCTTTTCTTCTTTCTTTTTTCACATCTTTCTATAAGCATAATTAGAGTACAAAAATGTTGTAGGTTTTGCTGTACTAATCATTATTGCTTTGATATGTTTGGGATTTTTATCTGTTAAGCACTTTCACAATTTCAAGATACCCTTTAAAATTCTATCTTAAATGCAAAGTCAAAGTTACACTTTCTAACATAAGGCAGTTACTAACACACAATTCTTCAACTTTCATAAATTTGTTCAGTCTTTTTTCCCATTCAAGACCCACCTTTTATTCATTTACTTCTTCTAACATTTATAAAGTTATTAAATTTCCAAGTAGGGAAGATAAAACATTGAATCTATCTCGTCAAAGGACCCAAATTTTCAATTTTAGTGCCAAGTGTTCATGAAAACATGATTTTTATTTTCTTACGCCCTGCCAAATGCTGTTCACTTCCAAAGCATAAAGATTGTTACTTTTTTAAACTCGAGTATGGTTCTGTAGTTCTCTAAAAACCCATTTAGTGAAAATTCAGAAAATTCATTCCTTTTATTGAATTTTAACACAAGTATAGTTCTTGCAATTCGGTTATAACCCATATCAGCAAAAAAACATCAAAAAAATAAGTTCTTTTTATCAAAATTTAGCCATGGGAGCTCTAGTTGGAGATATTAACAAAATTTAGCCATGGGATCTGAACTTCATCCACCTGGTACAACAAGTATTGCATAATGGATTCTGCGAGTGTTTGGCTTGTTTTGTCCATATTTATTACACTTTATATTTACGTTGAGTATGTACAAATGCTTACTTTTTTAATATATTGCACAGGAATTTGGCAATGGGTAAACCGTTAGAAATTTGTAATGCGGTGACAGGTGATTTATACTTTATAGTTCTGCATGTGTACTATCCTTTTTATATATTTTAAAATAAGCGATATATAAAAATGAAAACAAAATATGCATATTTGATCGGAATAGTGGGAAAATCAAGTTGGAGATGTAGGAATTGGTGCGGTCGGTGGGTTTTTTTTGGCAACAAGTAGGTTTTATTTTACAATTTGAATCCCATTCAAAACACACACACATAATTTCATACTTCATGTTCTTTTTTTTTCATCAAGTTAGTTTTGTGTATGTAGGTAATAAATTTTTTGTGTTATTTTTGAGTTACAAGTAATATAGTAAAATACGTATGATCGGCTTTTAGTGGATGGTGCTTAATATACATTGGGCAATCTTTTTTCTTCTGAAATTTGTTGATCAGATTCAGTAGACAGTGAACGCCTCAATCAAAAATTAACTTTTGCTTAAGCTAACCATTTAAATCAGAATAGAGTAGCTTGCACCTAGAATTGACTAGTCCTAGACCTTGAACTACACGTAACCAAGACTGAAACTGAAATTGTAACAAGCACATCAGCAGTATTGAGATCTACAAGCCAACTGATGAAGTTCCTTATATTGAAGGGGTAAATGAACGTAGTTTATTATTATTATTATTATCATCATCATCATCATCATCATCATCATACCATTGAAATATTTACATTTACTTACATCTTATTTTTAATTTTAAATGTGAATTCTTCAAGCATCTAATCTCTTTAATGAGCTCTTGTGTACATAATATTTACTTTATCTGAATGTTTAAAGACCACTTTATTGACATAATTGTGATAAAATGCAGGAATAGTTCGTGATAGAGCAGTTTCAATTCCAGGATCAGGTTTGCAATTGACCAACATTTCACACGTGAGATATTTATGGAGCATGCTATCACAAGCAGTTGGAAATCCAGCGCTATGAGTTAGTGGTGGGTTAGAAAAAATTGGCAATTCATATAAACCTGGTGGAGCATGCTGCTGAAGGAAAAATGGGCTTTTCCATGCACGGGAGTTGGTGGTGGGTTTGTAATTTTGTCTAACTATCACTTCCAATATGTGTAAGCTTCTTGATTGTTATTTGTAAGCTTCTTAACTTATTTCTTGGTTGTGATACTTTGAACTAGGTTGTGATACTTTAAAGTGATTTTGTATTTTGATGTTTGTTGTGTATGGTGAATGGTTTTGTGCTTAATTTTGATATTTTGATGTTTCTTGAAATGAAATTTGCTTCAAGAGATGAATTATGATATAATTTTTTATATGTTTTAGTAAATAGATATATTATATGTTGCTGTATATTTTGATTATTATATGCTTTAGGAAATGAAATGTGATACTCTTTTTATATGCTCCAGGAAATTAGTAACAATTATAAACGTTAAAAAAATTTATGTTTATAACAGTTATAAGTGTTACGAAGTTAAAATTCGTCACGATAATAATCGTTACAAACTCTTTAGTTTGTAACGGTTATAATCGTTACAAACTCTTTAGTTTGTAACGGTTATAAGTGTTATTTTTTCTGTGGCGAAATTTTCACGTACGTCCTAACAACGGTTATAACCGTTACGATTTTAATTTGTAACATTTATATCTGTTACAAATACTCCTTTCCGGTGTTGTGTATACCTATGGAGTGCCCTCTGACGACGCCCAGTACGGGGGAGATTACGGTACTGTATAGACTATGGGAATATATAAAAATGTGTTAAGGGAGATATGGGTAACGCCTTAACGCTACTTTAATAGTTTACTTTACTTTAGACATTATTATAATAGCGTATATTACTACATAGTAGATAGTTTAATGGATCCTTAGAGGATGGTTATCCCAAACATCCTTTGAGTTACTTGTATTTCAGTTGATATTTCACTTGAGTTGGATTTATTGATATAAGAATGTTAATCCTGACTCGAGTGTTTTGTGTTTTGCTTTACGCTCGGGTCAGATTGAGTGATACAGCATTTGAGACTCACCCTTGGAGTTGGAGCTTCGCTTGGAGATCCAGCCATCTATTCAAGTTTTTGTTATTCAGTTGATTCCAGTGATGTATTCTGATCTTATATTTGACTATTGTATTGAGACTTCTATGTATTCGAGACTTTTGTTGTATCTTGTTTTAACTATGATATATATATATATATATAGTAGCTTCATGAACTACTATTCATTTGATTCTGCTGCTTATTGTTATATTACTCTGTGTCTGTGGTTCTGTGATTATTTTATTTACTGTATATGCAGAATTTTGCCAAATATAAATTAACAATCTGATATTTTGAGCAATTCAAGTCCGACATGTGCGGATGCGAATGGCACGGAAAATCAGGATGTTACATGTGGTATCAGAGCTCTGCTTTTAGGAAAAACTTAGCATATAGAGTAAATTTAATTACAAAACCACTTTCGTTCGAGCTTGAATTCCTTCCTCTTTGATTTGGTTTCCTTTGAATTTGATTGTCTTATCTCCCTTTCGAGCCTATCTATTTTAGTTAGAATTCTCTTTGATTAGAGTTCCTCTAAATTTGAATCTCTATCCTTGTTTTGGAATCTATTCTTGTATCATCGAGTTAAGGAGTGTATTTGTAATTAATATAAAAATGTTTTATATGTTGTGTTGTTTGAGTTGTTAATGTTGATTTGGGTTTTTGATCGATTCGTTTGATCAACGCTATTGATAGGAATTCCAAAACACTTGAACATAGCAAACTGACACAATATTATTTTCAAATTTGGTAAATGAAATAAATTTTTATGATTATATTATAAATATATAAGTAAAATTTTTTGAAATTTAATAAGGTAATTAAATTGGTTGTTTGAAATGATAATATTTGATTATCATTTATTGTTCTATAAATGAATTTATAAACATGGTTTATAAATTGATTTGGAATTTAAATGAATTTAAATCAGGAATTTGAGAATTTAATTTTCGGTGATTTCAAACTTTGGTTTTAAAGTTTTAAAGTGTATATTATTTAAAGTATTTTCAAATAGAAATCGTTTCAAACAATTTTAAAATGTTAAAATCAGTACTCTCCTCTTTTGTCGCTGGAAAATAATTTTGGTGATGGCGGCCGCATCATCGACATTCATTTTCGAGTTTTGAAGTGGAGAGACCAATTCGTAGCTTTGCTACACTTTTGTTTTGGAAAATAAATTGAATTAAATTCTTAAGTATGACTTGATTTATTATAGGTATATGATTTTAGATTTGATTTGATATATAGGATATATATATATATATATATATATATATATATATATACACTTATCTCTAAATTGTTTGAAGATGATCAGAAATTTAATTATTAAATTTTTGGTAAAGGATGAATTCAATTATACATAAAGCTAAATTTTTTGAACAAATATTTAAAAACTTGAAATAATTGAATTGGAAGATTTTTTTTACTTGTATAATACCCAATTTCATTCTAATATAACTCACCTAAATTATTCAAAGTATGAATATGTAATTGGATAATATACAATATAAGATGTTTTATAAATAAAATTTGAGTGTTTATAATAAATGTTATACACTTAATTTTGATTATAAAAATGTTAATAGAGATGAATAGAATAATAAGTTGATTGAATAATAAATGAGATAAATAAAATAAATTTTGTTTTGAAGGGATTAATAAATTAAAATTAAATCAACTTAATGAAATACCTTGAATTTAAATCAATTGCTGAATATTAATTAATTTAAATTAAAATTTATATGGTTTTAAATTAATTGTTTTATTTGTATTTCAATCTATTTTCTTTCTGGTTGTTTCTATTCTCCTTCCTCGTTTCTTTTCGAGGACGAAAAATTTTGAGTGGGGGAGAGTGTAACGACCCGTAAAATTTTAATAATTTTTATTTGTTTTAATAACGTAATTAACTGAATTTTGTGAAATTTTAAATAATTGAATTTTGAAATAAAAATTTGATATTTGGAATACGTCTAATCAAACATAGCAAATGGTAAATTTTCATCTAATAATACGGATGTTTATTTTGTTGTGTAATTCTATTTCAATTTAAATCAGTTAATATTTGATGATAATAAAATGTTTTCCAAACCTGAATATTTTTCTATAGAAAATTTGTAGATCATCTTCTAAGTGAGACGTCATATTTCGTTTCTCCAAATTTGGACTGTTATTGCTCTGTCGTCTTAATTCCGGCGTTTTAGCAGCATTTTCGATACCGAAAATCGACTTTTGATAGTTTGGTCATACCACAGATATCTATGTACCGTTTTGATCATCTTGTAGTGCTGATCTTCGCAGTATATTTATTTCTGCGATTTGTAATCCGGTTCGCTATGGGATCGATGAAACAATTGTCAGTATCGGTCCTGTTTTGAGTCTTCTGAATTTCTTATGTCCATCTGTTACCCACCACGAAAATCAATTGACATAAGAAATAAATTTTACAGCTTCTGACCTTTTCCATTCCCAATAATATTTAATTTTTAATTTTGGTTTTGTTTACATGTTAATCCCTTCCCCTCCTTTATTCTGTCATTCTCTTCTAGTCTTTCTTCTATCTGCCTTCTTCCTCATTCTGCTACTAGGAAAAGAAAAATAAAAACTTACGCTCCTTCCTCCTACCTTCGCAGCCTCGCCCCATCATGTCTCCCCTCCACCAAGCATCCGCCGAGAACCACTACTTTCAACACTTCCACCACTTCACCGACCTTGGTCGAAGTCATGGCCTCCAACTCGGCTGCTTGCCTCCTCCATTTCAGTTGACCGATTCACCTTAGTGCGCCGACCACCTTTCCATGCAAGCATGTCCTACGCAAATCATCCAAGTGCTCAACCCACGGCCATCCCCTCCTTTTCATCATCTCCCTCCTCTGGTCGAGCTTGTGTTGATGAGGTATATATATAATATATATGTTATAGTTTACATAAAAATATTAGTTTATATATACATATATATTTTCTTATATGAGTATAAAGTTTTCTATATTCTATATATGCAGTTATTATAAGGTATATATATACATATATATATTGTTTAAAAGTATTTTTACATATTATGTTTATAAATTAGTTTATATATTTATTTATAAATTATGAACTAAGTTGTCTGCATAGGTTGCTGTATTGGTTGTCTGCATAGTTTATATAAGTTTAGTCTAGAATGTTTTCATATAATACAGTTTTTAAAACAATTGCTTGCGTGGGTTGTCTTATATGTTGTCTTATATATATTTCGGTGAGACTTTGATTTATATATATGTACGTGTTTATAAAGTTTATATTAGTTATAAAGGTTATATGTATAGTTAGTATGTGACAGCTTTTATATGTTAAAGTATGTAAACAATATATTAGTTTGATATAAAATCTGTTTATATTTTTATTTGTGAACAAGCTATAAAACAGTTTACAAAAATATATTGTCAATGTTATAAACTAGATTAATTGTCGTGCTTTCAAAAATATATGAAATTATATGTTTGTATAGATTGCATAGTAGTTTACATGACTTTGTTTTCTATATATATATATATGTGTGTGTGTGTGTGTTTGGTTTCGAAGTACATACATACAAAAGTTTAAATAATAAAATGAAGGAATAGTAATATACACAGTTTATATAGGTTGTAGCTAGCCTGCCTAGGATTGCTTTGCTTCACCTTGAAAGAAGAAAAAGGGAGACAGTAAGTTATATACTATAATATATGTAGTACATCATGTGTTACAGAGATAAGGTTTGTGGATATTATATATGGCAGGGGTATATAGCGGTTGTTCACGTCTATGAGTATATTTGCAGGATTTAAAAAATTTCTGTTTGTATATATAATTGGTATGGTATGTGCATTTTTAAATGAAATAGTATTTATAGTATATTATTTTATAAAGGAAGTCATTTGGTTATGTCAGTTATATATATATATATATATATATATATGTGTGTGTGTGTGTGTGTGTGTTTAAATTAATATTGATTTGTAAATATAATATATGTCTTATTTTAATATATATTTGGATTTAGAATATGACTTGATATATATAGTTATATATAGTTATATATATATAAGTCACTTGTACCAATTATCTTCATCGATCCAGTTCTGATTTGATTTCATCTATTCCTATTTATCAGCTTGTCCGAAGAATTCATGCCAATCTTGCTTTACTTTGGAATTCGTGCTTGGATTCTGACTCATTTCATTTTCAAACACTCTAGCCTCGAAAGGTTAGCAATCACTCACGATTAAAGTTCTTATATGTATTAAATTTTATTTCAATTGAAACGACAATTGAAATATGCTGCTGTTAGTTATTTACACTACTATTATCTGTATCTGTTTACCTGTGACATCTGACACCATCATCTGTTATTTATATTGATGATATATGTCTGTTATATTATTATCATATCTGCTATCACTCTACAAGTTCCCTGTTAGTATAGAATTCCCTATGGGTTGAAATGATACATACCCGAACGATTTGTAGAATAGGAGAAAATCGTTATGGGTTGAAATGATAAACCCGGGCGATTTTCATTGAATTGAATTTGGGATTACGGGTTGAAATGATATATACCCGTATATATTTAAATTACGGATTGAAATGATAAATATCTGTATCACTTGACCATAGGATAGAAAATTATATACAGACACCGCTGGTTTATATATAAATATTTTGAAAATGATTTTATGGTTTTGGAAAGAAATATATGGTATATTTAAATATTGATTTTAAGGTATTACATATAAATGTATTTTTTTATAAAAAGTTTTAAAAATTAGATTTTAAAATTTTATTTCAAATATGGAGTTTATAATAGAAACTGGTTTGAAATTGTATTTATTTAAGAATTATCCTCAAATAAATTTGATTTGAAACTTATTTAATTTGAGATTTTAAAGGATATGATTTTATAACTTGATTTTGGTTTAAGGTGATTAAATGAATATTTCAAGTTTAAATAAATTGAAGGAAATATTTTATTATTTGAAATTTGAGATTTTATTTAAATGATATTGGATTTATTAAGTAAATATTTCAAAACTAAATAATAGTAAAGTGAATTTGAGATGTAAATGAAATTATCAAATTTAGTTTTGAAATGTTGAATATTTAAAGCTTTAAAATATATTGAAATTGAAATGGTTTATTTTGTGGTTCAAATCTGTATTTGAAATCGATATAATTTGAAATGGTTTATCGAGAAACTGAATTGAATTGTAATTGATGAATTGAGATTGAATTAAATTTTAATTTTGGAATTCGAGTTGATTTGAATCGATTTGTGAAATTTGAGGAAGCTATTTTATTATATAAAGTATTTTTAAATTATATCTAAAACTATTTATATATTTACTTTATAAATTATTTTAATATAAACGATTTTAACTTATAAACTATTTTAATATATTAACTATTTTATTATAAACTATTTTCATATAAACTATTTTATTTTGTACACTATTTTATTATATATACTATTATTAATATCTAAACTGTTTAAGAGGAAAGTGTTATGGATTCCAAGATGTTATGATTTCAAAGCTATGATTTCAAAGTGTTATGAATTTCAAGGTTTTGATTTCCAAAGTGTTTTGGTTTTTAAAAGACTTATGATTTCGAAAGCGTTAACTTTGGAAAGTGATATGATTTTTTGGATTGGATATATTTGAAGTGAAAATGATATCATTTTGATATGGTTTTGAAATGGATATGATATTTTGGTTTTGGAAGTATAAACTATTTTGAAATGACCGCGATGTTATAATAACGTTTGGTTGTTAAAGAGACCGGGATCGGATATTGTCATACTCTCTGCCAATACCGAAAACCACTTTAACAACTGTGTACGCGGTGGAGATTCCAGAATGAAGTAGGATGGTGGCGGCGTTCTTGAGGTTTATACGTGGACCCAACTCCCGTGAGTTGGCATAAGGTGGCTAAAACAGGAGCAATCGACGGGCCAATGAGGTAGCTCCTCTGATCGGACACACTCCTTCGATACCATTCTATTACTTTGTGATTGATTGGGTGCACCCTTGGATTTTTGGGAGTGTGGCTCGAGGTGGGCGGTAGTGGCTGCTATGTGTTACCACCAGTCTGGAAGTGTAATTGGTATATCTACCCTGGCATTGCCTAGTTGTGCCGTGTCACCTACCTTATCGAGACCACTACGAGTTTGTTTTGTACCATACCTATGGAGTGCCCTCTGACGACGCCCAGTACGGGAGAGATTCTAGTACTGTATAGACTATGGGAATATATAAAAATGTGCTAAGGGGGATATGGGTAACGCCTTAATGCTACTTTAATAGTTTACTTTACTTTAGACATTATTATAATAGCGTATATTACTACATAGTGGATAGTTTAACGGATCCTTAGGGGATGGTTATCCCAAACATCCTTTGAGTTACTTGTATTTCAGTTGATATTTCACTTGAGTTGGATTTATTTATATAAGAATGTTAATCCTGACTCGAGTGTTTTGTGTTTTGCTTTACGCTCGGGTCAGACTGAGTGATACAACATTTGAGACTCACCCTTGGAGTTGGAGCTTCGCTTGGAGATCCAGCCATCTATTCAAGTTTCTGTTATTCAGTTGATTCCAGTGATGTATTCTGATCTTTTATTTGACTATTGTATTGAGACTTCTATGTATTCGAGACTTCTGTTATACCTTGTTTTAACTCTGATATATATATTTATATATTTATAGTAGCTTCATGAACTACTATTCATTTGTTTCCGCTGCTTATTGTTATATTACTCTGTGTCTGTGGCTCTGTGATTATTTTATTTACTGTATATGCTGAATTTTGCCAAATATAAATTAACAATCTGATATTTTGATCAATTCAAGTCCGACGTGTGCGGATGCGAATGGCACGAAAAATTAGGATGTTACAAAACATCCATCACAATCATCATTCAAATCAACCAATAAATCACAACAAATAACTGGTTATCATTATCAGGTATTTAACTTACAAGTTAAGTTCAATATTAATTTATATGGCAATTAAATTCAATATAAATTCAAATTAAATTAAAATGTTAAATTAAACTACCAAATAGCAACCAATAATATTCTTATCACATCATAAATTTAATTCAACTAACATAAGAAGGTTTAGTATTTGTGAGTGGGTTAAATCACTCAACTTTGATTTCAAATCGATTTGAAATCCAAAATAAGGCCCAAATTTGAACAGTCTCAGAATTCATCCAAACCAGTGCCAAAATGTCCAGAATTCCGATACAATCCCAATGGAACAAACCGTATGCAAATCCGAGCTTGTATGGAAAAGTTATTGATATGAGAAGTTATACGATATACAAAATAAAATAAGTAAAATAAAATTATTTAGTATTACACGTATAGAAGGATTACCATCTCTTAAGGATCCGTTAAACTATCTACTATGTAGTACAATACGCTATTATAATAGTGTCTACAGTAAAGTAAAGTATTAAAATAGCATTAAGGCGTTACCATATCCTCCTTAACACATTTTTATATATTCCCATAGTCTATACAATACCGTAATTCCTCCATAAACTGGAGGGCTATCAGAGGGCACTCCGTAGGTATGGTACAAACCAAACTCGTAGAAGGCGCGCTAGGGCATGTGAACACGACACTCGAGGCAATGCCAAGGTAGATATACCAATTGTGGATCCGGACTGGTGGTAACACATAGCAGCTACTACCGCCCACCTCGGAACACACTCCTATAATCAAAATCGATGGGTGGCCACCAAATTATCACAAAGTCATAATATGGTATCGAAGAAATGTGTCCGATAGGAGGAATGACCTCACTTGGCCCGGCATGGCTCCTGTTTTAGTCACATCCAAGCTGACCCACGGGAGTCAGGGTCACGTAAATACCTCATACAGAATCGTTCGACAAACCATCCTACTTCATTTCTGGAATCTCCACCACGTACATAAATGTTAAAGTGGTTTTCGGTATTAGTAGAGAGTATGACAATGTCTGATCTCGGTCCCTTTAACAACCAAACACTTATTTCACACCAGATGGTTCTTTTAAATTTCCAAAACTGTTTCATATATCAAAATATCATATTCTCAAAACCATACCATTTTCGAAATCATATTTACTTTCGAAATTATATCACATTTGAAATCAGATCACTTTCAAATTCATATTTCCAAAAATGGATTAAAATAGATTAATATAATTTAAAATATATTAAAATAGTTTAATATAGTTTAAAATAGATTAATATAGTTTAAAATAGATTAATATAGTTTTTATATAAAATGGTTTGATTATTGGAAATGGTTTATATAGTAAGTAGTTTGAAATTCTAAATAATCTAAATTTTAAAATAATAGATTTTTAAATAGTTTATATTAAATAATTTATTTTTAAAATAGTATCAAATCAAACTGTTTCTTTCATTTCAACAAATCTGGACCATATCCGGATTTCAAATCAACAAAACTCAACTTTTAATCTTTCAATTCAAATTCTCATAAAAACCATTTCAATTTATACCGATTTCGAATCCAAGTTTGAACTACAATTTAAACCACTTCTAATTCAATCGATTTCAAAGTTTAAATATTCAAACATTTACAATAATTCAGTTTCGATAAATTTCATTTATATTTCAAAATTCAACTTTAAAATTCTAATTTACTTCTTCAAACAATTCATTTAAACCAATTTCAATTTCAACATTTTAAAGCTTGGATTTTGGAAATTATTCAGTTGATATAAATCTAATTTTTATTTCAAAATACCATTTTAACTGGATTCAAAAATTAAGGATTTAAAATCATTTAATTTAACCAATTCGGTGTCCGTATATAGTTTTCTACCCTATGGTCAAGTGATACAGATATATACCATTTCAACCCGCAATAAATTTAAATTTATGGATAATATCATTTCAACCCGCAATCCCGAGTTAAAAATTCAAAATCCTTAAAATCGCTCGAGTTTATCATTTCAACCCATAATGATTTTTCCCTAATCTATAATTCCATTCGGGTATGTATCATTTCAACCCATAGTGATTTAGTAACAATAAACTAAGGGAACTTGTAGTGTGATAACAATATATGAATAAACATACATCCAATCATCCAAATATCAACAATTAAACATCCATCACGATCATCATTCAAATCAACCAATAAATCACAACAAATAACTGGTTATCATTATCAGGTATCTAACTAACAAGTTAAATTCAATATTAATTTATATGGCAATTAAATTCAAATTAAATTACAATGTCAAATTAAACTACCAAACAGCAACCAATAATTTCTTATCACATCATAAATTTAATTATCCTAACATAAGAAGGTTTAGTATTTGTGAGTGGGTTAAATCACTCACATTTGATTTCAAATCGATTTGAAATCCAAAATAAGGCCCAAATTTGAATAGTCTCAGAATTCATCCAAACTGGTGCCAAAATGTCAGGAATTCCGATACAATCCCAACAGAACAAACCATGCGCAAATTCGAGCTTGTATGGAAAAGTTATTGATATTAGAAGTTATGAAATAAAATTATTTAGTATTACACGTCATCCTCAACGCCACCGCCTACACCCCCGTCACCGCGATCGAGCCACCACACCATGTAACACGCCTCAGGCTGACCACGACCACGCCACTCCGGTCACATCCGACCTCGCCTACAGCCAGCGCCGCCATTGGCTTTCAATGACGATTCCTGGCGATATCTGACCATATGACGATGAACGATAACCACCCCAAGACCTGCTCTCCAACTTCTTCGCAACGGCACCACCCGATCGTCGATCGAATGCAGATCCACCGTTGGATCATCCAAAACCTAGAATGGACGGCTGAGGTTCATCCTCTATTTCTGGACAAACGGTGCTTTGATTGCAATAACGAATTACACCAGTGAATTACGCTCGTCGAGAGCTTCGAATTGATATAAAATTCGATATAGTTTGAGGAGTTTTAATTTTTCAATTTGGATTTGATTTTGTTTGCAATTGAGATTGGAATTGGGAATTTGGTTTTGGTTTGTCTGCCATTGGAAAGAGGAGATAAAAAAGAAATGTACGTACATAATAATGGAATAAGAAACACCTAGGGTTTATAACAACCTATATATAAGCAGATATGAATATATAAAGAATGGACCAGATCTATTTGGATTGGAACGATAAATGACCCGAAATGCCCGTTTCGTTCCCGAAACGAAAATGTGTCATCCCATATATCAAAATAGATGTTTTCAATAGTTTTAAACTCAATGGAATAGGTTTCAAGTCCTAATTCCATCATATAAAGAAGTTAGCTTAAAAATCAGCTTATTTCAAATTGATTTCAATTAAATTGAATTCTACGCGTTTCGAGCCCGTACGGTCAAACGACAAGTCCGATCGCTACGAAACTTGAAATCCTACAATAATTCACCGTTACAGATCCGATGAATACGGTTTCGTCGAAATCCAAGACAGTGGCCAAAATGGCTCTTTTCACCTTAATTAAATAAATTAATATTAAATTAATTAAATCACTTTTTAATTTCAAATTTAATAACTAATAATTTTTATCATTTCAGATTACTTGGACATTTACAATAATTTAAAACAAATTTACATATAAGTTCAATGTTAATTAATTTACATATTACAGTGTTTAATTTTTATTGAAATAAATATAGTGGTTATTACCTTAATTTCCAATAAATCCATTTATTTGCCTTTTCCTCTTGTTATTCAATCAATTTTCGTCTCATGGCTATAATTTACATTTGTTTATATCTTATTACACTAATATTTTACCATTATCATCTTAGTTTTCATTAACCTAGTATTTAATTACATTTAATTGCAATAAATCCATTTATTATAACTTAAATTCAAATAAATTGATCAAACTTGATTTCAATTCTTTTTATTCAATCAATTGTCATATTATGAATAAAATTTACATTGGGTTACATCTTATTGAATTTCTATTCTACAATTATCAATTTAATCTACATTAACTACACTAACTAAGTGAATTAATTGCAACTAATTTCCAATTAAATTTAACAGACTAAATAAATAGGTAACGTATAATAATTGTCACCATTAACTTTTAATCACATCTTATAAGTTATTATCCACAACAAGTGTTATAATTACTACCACAACACTAATTTTATTCAATTACAATTTATTACATACTATTTAATTAATACAACATTTAAATTATCAATTACCCTTTTCATCCAACATCAATTAATACATACATTACTATAATTTATTTACAATCTACACCAATTATAACTCTTTAATCATTTTAATTAATTGGAATTACATTTAAAGCAGTTATAAATTACCTTAAATTAGTACTATTACATTGCATTCCAGTTATATTCTTATTATTAAGTCACAAATTTTTATTTCTTCCAAAATTAAATCAATTTTTTTTATTAAATTAACTATTTTTAATTATCAAAAATTACGGGTCGTTACACTTAGCACCTTGAGCTCATCTCCTATCAAGACCTCTTTTTCCAACCGTGCCAGGTTTACTTTATAGCATTTCAAGAATTCCTTCTCGTCCTTAACAATTTGCTCCCAGGCCAGAGCCTGAACCCTGGGATAATCATCATAAAGTCACTCTAAGTTGTGAAACTTAAGCATATTAGCATTGTACTTAATGATCAACAACTCGAATCTCTCCATCATCTGCTTCTCAACGGCTTTGACTTCTTTCTTAACGAGCACGTCCATGTCCCTAGCATGTGCAACCGCCTCGTCCCTTTCACTATAGGTAGTAAGTAGCTCTTCACATTAACCTTTGGCCACTTGGAGAGCTTCGTCCTTCATTTTTGTCTTGCTCTCGAGTTTGGTTGATAGCTCATTCACTTTTTTGGTCAAAGCGTCTCTTTCCATCACTAAGTCACAATTTCGATGGTGCACGGTCTTTATCTCATCATGATGCTTGGTCCTCTCATTCTCAAGTGCCTGGATAGCATCCTCAGCCCTCTTCTTAGCCTCAACTTGTAATGTTTTCAAGTTACTGACCTCGATGTCGAGATAAGCGATGATCCTTTCATCTTGTGCTTCCATTCCTTCAAAACCTTGGAAATCTTCTCAAATATCCGCCTCCATTCGTTATATTGATTGTAAGCATCAGGTACGTAAGTAACGGTCTTGTCTTTGACCTCTAGCGGAATGTTCTTCAAGTTGGGCAAAACATGAGTCCATCAAAACATACATCTGGAAACTGCTACTTTAGTTCAGTCATTCGGGCATCAACGACATGTTGTCGCTCTGCAGTAATGACCGAAGCTTCAATTGGTTTCCTGCTAGCCTTGTGATGAGAGGCCTTAGAACTACCTTTATGTTGCCTGTGGTCAGAAGGTCGACTGATGTGAGTTAATGTCGAGTATTGAATGGGAATGGAAGTTAGGGTGGTGCACGAGAAGCATCGCCTGGTTGAAAATCATCACAACGATCAGAATGCTTGTCCGAACCTCTTAGCGGAGGCAATCTAGACCTAGAAAGGTATCTGGAATCAAAGTCATGAGATGGATAGTCTATGTCATGACTGCTTCTGCCACGGCTGGACTCCGAGTCTCGTCCACCACCATGATGCTACGTGTTTGGGCGATGCCTCTATCGACACACATTTTCCTCTAAAGACTGAAACATATACTTTTTCCTCTCCATGGATCCTACAAATGAAACAGGGACAAGTTAGCTCCAATAAGTAAAGATAGGAGTCAAGTGCTATGCAGTGCAGTGCATGTGTATATGTGTGTCCTAGTGTCCCCCCAACGGATCATGTGTTGGAGCTTTGCTAATGGGAGTGATTACTCCCACACTGGTAGGAGTGCATTCATCATCAAAGCAAAGAGGAGAGTTGAGACCTTCAAGGCTCATATTACTAATGCTAAAAGAGCCAAACTCAGTAGGAATCGGTCCCAGACCAACGAATTTGTCTTCAGAAGGCAGAGAAGGAGTTTTCTCCATAGTGGTGACTGAAGGGGGCTAGGGAGAAATCCGTCCTTTGGAAATCTTTACAACCAGTATGTTCTTTAAGGTAAAATGCTGGTCATCTTTAGGCTCCTCGACTGAAGGCTCATAGCCTACATTAACATCATCGTGGTCATATTTGCCGCCTTTACCTACGATTTCGCCTTCCCCGACGTGCTGTTGCACTACTTCAACATTCTCTTCAACTTCAGCCGACTTGGGATTAGAAGCACGTTAGGATTTACATCGCTACCTCCAGACGAATTGTCATCATCATCATCGTCGTCGTCATCATCATTATAATCATCGCCATCGATGACCACTTGAACTTGACTGGTACTACGACCCGCCTCTAGCAAGTTATGAGCTAGGAGATTCTCATCGGAAAGAAGAACTCCAATATCTCTATCCTCTTCCGGAAGCACCATGAGAGCTCTAACGGCATCTGCAAGTACCGCGCCACTGGGTCTCATCGGAACATCTGAATGATAAAAAGAATATGAGTTAAGCTCGTAGAATCGCAAAGTAAGTTCACATTAAACACATGATGTATAATTTACATCCATATAGCCATCTTCGTGCAAATTCAGGTAAATAGCGGATATAGAACCATTCACTGTTGAATAACTCAGCTTATTCCAAGTACCAGTAACAGCTCGACAGTTTTTAGCTGGTTCCAGATAAGTCAAAAAAGGGCTACCTTTCTAGTTCTTGAAACTATATATACACACACAGAACTTCCTCATCATTGGGTACTCTATGTAAATGTTGAGCGAAAACAATATATGTACCTTGAAGAAAGGTGTAGCTATTTGGATGTAGTTGCATCGAAGCCAATCTCATAAAGATTAGAACTCGATGAATGAATTAATTGAATGATGGAACACGTCCCGCTATGCACATGTATCTACTACAAGCAATATAACCCTCTAGGGGATTGTGAGCTCTTTTGTGATGAGAAGGGACTGATGCATCCTCAAATGAGATTCCATGTTTATCGCAGATTCTATAGAGTGATCCCTCTTCAATCTTTGAGCAATGGAATCGATGCGATCATCTAAAATAACAACATCCCAAAGAGTGTCAGGAGAAGCTTCGACTTCAGGGCCTTCTATAGGCAGTTGAGGAACCTCTAGATGAGGTTGATCTGCTTGTGGATTTTTCAACTGGAGTTATGAACTGTATTGATGTATGTTGTGCAGAAGGAGCCGCAGTAGAACTCGACTCCCATTAGATTCAGTGCATCTAGGAGCCGCAATAGAACTCGACTCCCATTAGATTCAGTGCATCTAGGAGCCGCAATAGAACTCGACTCCCATTAGATTCAGTGCATCTAGAAGTCAATGGACCTGAAGCTAAGTAGCAACATGCTCCAACGTTTATGATCCATATCTGTAAAAACCTCAACAGATAATCAATATCAGATTAATCATAAACTATACCCCCTCATATTAAAGTAAAACCCAGTGAAGCATTGTCAATGGTGTGCAGTATGGGTTTTCAATATTATGCAACATTTCATTTTAAAATCTGGATATCGCTCAAAGTAACCATCATTGCTGACCATCCCAACGGACTTCATGTCGATGACCATGAATTGAAAACACTTTAAAACTTAGGAAATTGCATTTGGTGTTGCTCAATGGTTGATCTTTGAAACATAGTTTGCAAAGGAAAGAGGAATACAAAAAAAAACTACCAAGAGTTGGATCGATACTAGTCCAAACTCTCGCATGGATTCAACATCCTCTCTTCTTCTTCATCGATCCAACACATGACCAATGACATAAACTCCATTTACGCCCAGTCCTTGCTCCGCTACCTACCTAGTTTTACGCGTTTCAAGGCTTGAATCGAAGATTGGTTTCAATTGTAAAGGGTGGACTCGGGCTTAGATCGGTGGCTCAAATCCAGCCAAGGTAAGGTAGGTAAAGTTGTATTCAAGCGAGCGGGAAGCGGTAGTTGATTGAAGAATGAGGAGGCTGGGTTTGGTTTTGATATCAAAGTTCTCTAGCGGATGAAGGAGCTTTGGGTAGGTAGCAAACTTAAGTGAGGAAGGAGAACATGAATTAGGTTATATAAGTCCAAACACAAGTTTTAAGGCTATAGGAATGAAGACCTTTCTTAAAGTCTTGGATCGGTACCGATCCAAGAATTTGGATCGGTACCGAGTCTTAATAAAATGAAAAGGTGAAAAAATGATGACGATGGAGATGACCATTCATTTATGCATGTATGTTGGTATGTTTATAACCATGGAGTTCCTGGAGAATGTGCATGTGTATACATATGCATAATTATATTCCACACCCGATGAATGGAGTTAAGGGGAATTGGATTCAAACCTAGAAAGTTAATGAGAGAACCGCTTTAAAATTACTGAGCTTGAAATGATAGATGTGAGAGCGTATTCTCATTTTATGATGCCAAATGTCGGTGAAGCGTCGCGACGAAAATCTAGAGACATAGCTCTTCATATAGGAAATCTGAAGGAAGGATAACAACCATTCAAAGCATAGAATGGAATCCTTTATTGTAATCCCAACTTGTCTCGATTCAAAGCATATCATGTTTGAAACAAGATGTACTTTGTGGAGGCAAGTGTTTTCCAGCCTTTGGACCAGGCGATATTCAGATAGACTGGATGAATCGAACTTGGAAACTATCAAGGCAGGAAACCCGGAGAGATGGCCTAAGAGCCTAGAAATCAAGTGCAAATAAAGCCAAGGGATGAAGACAAAACCACTCAAAGAAACAAAAAACAAGAGTCCAACTAAGAGTTGGTTCAGTACCGATCCACGCAATTTGGTCCATTCCTGCCCTAACTCCTTCAACTTACTAGTCATGATTACAGAAGACTATTTCAAGTGTTGTTTTGTTGATCCCATGTAATTTTCTATCGATATCCATGAGCACTTAAAGTCAACAACTCCATTCTTCCAGTAATCCATCATTTGGACTCAAAAACAAGCCAATAACGATGCAAACAAGTTCGGAATCACGACGTTCCGCGAATCGAGCCAGGACAAGAAGTTCAAAGTCATCCATATGAAGAACATGTGGATTAGTACCGATCCAAGCCCATGGGTCGATACTGATCCGTGAATATTGATGTGGCATCCACCTAATTTCCTGAAGAAGTGGTCTATGGCATGGAAAACTATATGGAGATCATCGAGATGAGTTTATAGGCTTCCTATAGCTATAAATAGGAGGGCATGGCTCATTTTAAGGATCTTTTTGGTCCTCTTGCTCTCTAACTATAATCTCTTGTAATCATCCATGGATTTATACTAATCCATAAGAACTTGTACTTGCAAGTCAGTAATCAAAGCAATAAAATCACCAAGTGGACGTAGGCCAAGGTTAGCTGAACCACTATAAATTGATGTGTGTTCTTTTCTTGCTGTTTTTAATTTACTTTTCTTCACTTTTTCCTCTACATGGTCTCTTGGGTGTTTGTGCCATTTTTTGGTTCAAACAACCATCATGCTATAACCATAATTGGGTATACATTGAACTAATAGAAGTGAAACACTGCTCAACAGAGATTTGTCTAATTCATTGTACAATGTTAGGATCACCGTAATAGTAGTTAACTTAAAGTCAAAATATATGGTCAGAGCAAACTGGTTAACGGATAAGTATTATAAGGTCAAATTAAGAGCTTTAAAGTGGTACTGCACAATCAATTACAGATATTATTGAAGCTGTTGACCTGACCAAACTCCAGATATATATAGTGATGACAAAAAGAAAATATGCATAAAATATTTTCACTTTGGGCATAATTTAATAGAGTTTAGATTATAGATTTCACCTAGATAATCTGTAAGCAGCTAAACTTATGGCCAATATTGTGCTTCGACAAAGTCCATGTTAGCTTTAATATTTAAATTGTTTATATATTACCAAGAACCAAGTTCAAACTAAGGAGTCAACACAACCATATTAGTCAGCATTTTTTCCAAGTTTAACTTGATTAAATTAATTTATAAATATTATAAATTGATGGAAAAATTAATATAAGAGTTGCGTTAATTTTATAATTATTCATTTATTTATTTAAGGCCCTAGAATTAATTAAAATATTAATTAAATATTATATATTAATTTAATTGAATAAATTAGCCAAAATAAGTGCTTAAATACTTAATATTTGATATTAACAATGCCAAATTTTACAAATTAAATCATCAAAGGAGGGTGGCCATATCAAGGGGTTTGAAGAAGCTTGAGTATGTCTTTTGACTAGATAAGATTTAGAATAAAGGTAACAGAAAAGGGAGGATATATTATTAATATCTTGTAGTTATAAATATCATCTCTATTTCTTATTTTAGAGATGGAATTCCAACTTCAAGCTCAAACCTCTACTGCTTTCAAGTTAAAGCCTATAGCTCGGATATGCAAACCAAGCTAAGAGGAAAAAGGAGCCATACTTCAAAGAGAAAAATTCTAGAAATATGATGTGTTAACAACCGATTAGGTCTGAAATGGTAGACATTTAAATTTAATTTTTACATAATATTTTGTTAAATACTTTTGGCCATCATATTTAATTAAAAAAATATTTTTCTTATTTTATTTAAATTACGATTTATAAACATAATACACACACAGTTATATATATATATGAATATCTTAAAACAAAATAATTTCTTTTTAGCTTTTGATTAATATTTATATATATTATAATTATGTAATGTTCATTATATATATATATATATTAAATAATATTTTAAAATTGAAAAAACTCATTTCCATTCTCGGCTTTCAAAATTTTAAAAACCTATTTTTTCCCTCAGCCTCTTAAATTAAAAATAAACTTTTCGAATTAAATGTATATTTGATAATAATAAGTTTTAATTTGAATTTTAAATTTCATATCGCGCAAACACACACGCACACAATATGTATGTGTGTGTGTATTATGCATATATTTTTTTGTATGTGTACACACACACACACACACACACATATATATATACACATATATATATTCAGTTTTATAACGTTTAAGTTTGAAAAAGAAAATTTTGTCATAATTAAAAACTAAATTAAATACTATATATATATATATAAATCTAAACACAATTATTATGTATTTTATTTAATAAAAATCGATGTTTTATTGGGTCATGGGTCTTGTTATTAAGTTTAAAAAAAAATTAAAGGGCCGAAAGTAAATTTACGTATATATTAAATTATATGTGTGTGTGTATATATATATTAACAAAACATATTAATATGACTTAATATTAAATATACACATTATATATGGTGTGATCGCAAATCCCAATGATCATATATATGTTATTTATGTCATATATCATTTAAATTAGCATATACTTTTATTGGTATTTCAAATGTCATTGTTCACTTTGAATATGTAAACTTCCAATAACAAATAAAATATAAATTGTTCAAACCTAAAATTTAAAGTGAATTAAATTTTAGCAAATTAAATTAAACTAGATTTAGTAAGAAAAATACTAAAATCAAAATAAAATTGATTTTAAACACAAAAGTCTCTTTTACTAAATCTTTATTAAATGTTATTCAGTATAACTTTATTATTCATGATAACAGAAATGATAGATCTAGGGAAAAATTAATAAAATATTTATTTTATTGAAATTTACCATTTCTTTCCTATTGCTAATGCATCTGATCCAATGATGGTATCTGTTATCTGGCATTTTGCCCAAGCTACAATTTGATGGAACTGAACTAAAAAAATAATAAACGAAATGACTCTGGACTCAAAGGCGATCAACAACGAAGGGTAAAGGAAGAAATGGGGAAAATTGGCTAAGTCCATGGATGGGTACCAATCCATCAAAATTGCCACTAAGGCCCAAAAACAAAAGAGTACTGGATCTATAGCCCATCTGAAGAAAACAAGTTTTTGAGCATGAGGGATGGATCGGTACCGATCCATGAATAAATTAGTATGATCCATCAAGCTTTGAGAATTACTCCAAATTTGGCCTGACCTCTTTTCTGATATGCCAAATTTAATCGACTGGTTATTTCCAAATGTAATCAGACGAATTTGAATACCTAAAATAGCCCGATTCACCTATATGTGGGTCATTATCTCTAAAAAGAAGGGGACATTTGATCTTTTTCCAACTTTTGCTAGGAGAAACTCTGCCACTTTCATACCATAAGCAAGAATATCGAGAAATCGTTGTAGTCTTGGTAGATCTAGGAAACTCAAGCAAATAAAGTGGTAAAGTGGACATAGGCTAATTATTTGTCGAACCATTATAAAGATATTGTGTCTTTCCCTCTACCATCTCTTTAATTCTTTATATTTTTCATTTATTTAATACTTTTCTATCGATTAGGGGTGTTAACCCAAAATTAAGGCTAATATTTTTTGGTGCTTTCATTGAAAACTTGAAGATCGGGTTGGAATTGAATTTGCTACTAGGATTTGAAACAAATCTTCAAAGGGACCAGAAAGAAGATGGGACCAAAGAAGAATTCAAGTAAGAATGTCACTAGAAAGGAATCTGTTGGTGTGCATAATTGAGAGGATAATGGATCTATCCAATCTCAATCGGATTTAGTTACAAGAGAAGAATGGGAATCAATGGTGACGACCATGAATCAACTAATGGAATCTACATAACAAATGATCATGGCAAAATTGGAAAAGCAATTTGAAATAATAAGGCAATAAGGAGAAATATCTCACCCTAGAGATCGTCAATATAGAGGATGTTCTCCATCCATCTTGGATGAAAGAAGTTCTGCTGATGGACATTGAGCAGGAAAGGCACTAGCAGACGATGGAAGAAAGCAGAAAAGAGATGGAGTTTGAAAACAAAAGCCTCGATGGATCAATACCGATCCATCATGGATTTAGCCTGATCCATCATAGATTGAGCCTAATGCATCAGGGAAGTCAAATCATGATGATGGTGATGTTGGAGGTAATGGTGGTCGAGCTATGGTCCTGTAGATGAGAGAATTAAAAGAAATTTGGAGAGAGACACCCATATAATGAAAAAATCTAGAATATGCAGCACAAATCGACATCAAAGGAGAATTGAGCGAATGGACTCCATAGAGCTAGGGAGACCTAGGCATCACTATCATAGCCGTGTTTGTTTGGGTAGTGGCCATAATGGCCTCTCGTAGAACCAAACTCACGGCGATGCATGTGATGACCACTATTCAGGGAGGAAGGAAGATACATGTGATATGACTACCGAAGAATCCAAAGATTGCTTATTAAGTGAGACAAACATGAAGATACCTAGGTGACCACCTCTAGTTGAAATTCGTTTACAATGGAGATTAGGGTGGCCAAATACCCAGCGAAGTTCATGATGCCGATGATGCCAAGCTATAATGAATTGACGGGTCCCATGCAGAACCTACTGAAATAAGATTGGCACATGGATGGTGCCTAAGGTAACGATGATGTGAAGTGGAGATGCTTCCAGTTGTTTTTGGAAGATTTAGCAATGATGTAGTTATGCAGGCTAAAGTTGGGAACCATATTATCATACGATCAACGGGCGAATAAGTAATTAAACCAATTTAGAATTTACTGTGCACAGCCAAAGTATGTGATGTCATTTGCAAGCATCCATCAAAGGAACAGAGATACCTAATAGCTACTTGAAGCGGTTTAATGCTACGATGACAGAGGTAAAGAATCCATATGATGATGTGGTGCTAATGGTAGTAGTTGGCAGAGTGGATAACGAGTCGGAATTTGCAATATGGTTGAAAATGAAAAAGATAGCCATATCGAGGGATTTTGTAGAAAAGTGAACCAATTTCTATGCTTGGAAAATGCAGAAATGGAGAAGAGGGTCAACTTGGTGGTCAGGCTGTATCAAGCAGTGTGGTAAAGAGTATTAAGGCTGTTAAGTTGGATCATAACAAAAATAATGGAAATGAGAATAAGAGGGAAAATAACAACATTGGGACCCCAAGAAATGTATTCAATTTACTAAAGATGGGAAAAAAACAGAGCTGAACGACTTCATGGAGAATATCAACCTTACCACCCAAGGCATGTTAGATATAGGATGCCGACTTTAAGAGAGATGACGAACGAAGAGAAGTGCTCGAGGTAGTATTATAGATTTCAAGAGATACATGGGCGCAATCCCAATAAGTATCGGCATTTCAGGGACATGATATAGAAGTTGATTTGGAAAAATTAGCTCTAATAATATGTGAAAAATCCATGGGAAGGCGGACAATGAAGTAATCAATTCCTAAGGCAGGCGCCTCCAGACAAGATGGAAGGAACAAGTGGAGAGGGTCCAATATCACTAAGGTGTGAATTGGTGATCAATACAATATTTGAAGGTTCACATTCCATGGAAAAGAGCTGGAACATTATATGATTTCTTTGAAGCAAACATAACATGAAATGTGCTATACAATCAAGAATGGCGCTCCCATTAAGCAACAAAAAAGGATCAATGATGACATCGTCTTTAATAATGATGGTGTCGAAGCACCTACATTTGGCCGATGGTGATTACGGCCATGATTGGGTCAGCTACAGTTCGTCGAGTGTCGATTGACAGTAGAAGCTCGGTGAAGTTCAAAAGAGCATTCGTTGAGATGTCGTTCAATGAAAATGATTTGTTGCCTTGTGAAACCCAATTTTAGGGTTTTATTGGAGAGGTAACCTCTTCGATCAGCTGTATTAAGTTGCCAATGCAACTAGAAGATAGACTCGGAGTGTGAAACAGATTCAGAATTGTGTTATGGTGGATGGATATTTTGCTGTTTACACCTTTCTGGGCCCCCTGACTATGGATGACTTTAGGATTGCTTTTTCTCCTTGGTGTCTGATGATGAAATTCCTCATGGATGGTGGAGTAAGGCTAATCCAAGGTGACCGAAGCACAAGAGAAGAATGTTATATCATGCAGTAGTGGGAAGCTTGACGTAAAGGAAAGAACGTAGAGAAACTACTCTATATTAAAACACAAAAGTAATAGAAATTACTATTTGAGCCTTGACTCGGGTCCACTAGTGATTAATACAAAGCTATGAACCCATGGAAGGAGTCGAAAAAGGCTAGGCCGAGACCAATGGAGTTGATGGATGAGATTCTAGTGGATGAAGATGGTCTGTCAAAGATTGTCTAGATTGGATCTCAACTCGGCTTGAGGATGAAGAAGGGTCTTGTGGTTTTTAAGAGTGAATAGGGATTTTTTTGATGGACTCACTCTAAAATGTGCAGGATTTCTCCTGATGTTCTGTTCCATGCATTGAATGTTAGCCTAGCTTTGGTCCCTGTAACGAAGAAAAGGCATAGTATGGAACCGGAGAGATCTGCTGCATTGAAGGAAGAAGTGGACAAGTTGTTGGCTAACAACTTTATCCAAGAAGCACTATACCTGAAATGGGTAGAAAATCTATGATGGTTATGAAGGCTAACGAAAAGTGGCATACTATAACACCTGCACCTTAATGAGCCCAAATTTCGAATAAATCGAAACCTAAGTCCATTAGGGTACAAATCGTTGGTGTTGGTAACTTATAATAAACATAAGTATATAAGAGAGCTATCTACAAAAACTCACAACGGAATAGAAAAATACAATAGAATATATATATATATCGACTATAGATACTACTTTGGAATTAATTTTATTTCTTGGATATCTAGTCACCTTGTCGGTGCCAAACATGAATAAGAAGGCTTCTTCATCTATCTTTCCGTCTTGCACCAATGGCTTGTTCCTCTAAATCTAACCTATAGGTTGTACTAAGGAGGGGGTTAGAACAATGTTCTAGTGACTAGAAAATTACATACTTTATCCATAATACTAGTTTATACCGATTGACTTCTATTTAAGTATTATGTCAATTATCTATGACTATTTCGTTCAATTTCATCTACCCGTACCATATGCCCAGCCTTCTCTGAAGTGTGTGTGTACAAGTGTGTGTGTGAGCATTCAGAACCCAAAAGGAAACACCGACCACTTAATACTTCTTAAATAGGGAGGAGGCAGACCCGACGACCATTTAATACCTCAATCCTGAAGCGGGCCCTCCGTAATGTAATCACTAATCAATCGGGCCTTAACTACAAAGACCAATGACTCCTAGATATGGCTCTTTAATTTGATTTTTCATATTACTAATGCATCTCAAAGACTTATCTAAAGGTTGACTAGCCTACCTCCACCAAACAAACAATAAATAAAACTTGCGGCCTTTGCATATCCCATATGGATTCTACACTAGTAGAAAGCGGAATCCATCAGGGCATAACCTAAGCCTTTGCTAACGATCGCTTGGGACCGCTGGTGGTCAAAGCCTATATGTCAGTCTTACTGCTAAATACCAGTCCAACAACAACACTAACATAGCTCATAGACCTCCCACAACCGAAATCCCATTCAGACTAATCTAATGTGAGTCAAGGAAAAATAACCATCCTATTTACTTAATACCTCTTCTTAGAAATGAAGTAGCTCCCATTCCTTATTAGGTATCGTCATAGGTTATTTAAGAATTCTTAAATAGGGAGGAGGCGAACCCAACGACCATTTAATACCTTCTACCCTAAAGTAAACCCCTTTACATCCCTAAAGGTACGAAGCTGTTTGATGCTTCAAATCCGAGGTGAACCCTTGGTATATTTTCCATATCTATATGCAAACGTATATCCCTTCCTCCATGGTTCCTATGGCTAGAAATGTCCCACATAATTAGTACGTATACACAAATACCGGTAGCCTCTAGATGAAGGGAAGACTTTCATTTTATAACTCTACTGATCTCGCAACCCAACCCATACCAAACCAAACCAATTGTACTAGACATTGGTATTGGGCTAGGCCCACTAATTCAAGTGTGTCCTAAACGTACTATTATGGCTATGTAATTTCCTATTATGAAAATTATATTGCCTCTTAAGTTTATCTAGTAGTATTAAATTCACTTATACGCTGCACACCTATTCCTACTTTATATGCTTATTTCCTATATTCCTTACTTCCTTCTATGTTCCATAAATGTCAATTGTTGTAACAACCCTGAGATTGCAATTACCGAATGATGGAGTAAAATTACGATTTTAAGTTAAAAAGGGGCTAAACAAATTTTTGGAGAAGTTAAATTTACAATTGTTTGCAAATTAAAATATTTTGGGTTGAAATGAGGAATTTTTAAATAAAAAGTGATTATAGGCTAATGGGCTAAATAAGACAATTATAAGGTTTTAATTAAAAATAGAATGCTTCTTAGGATTTTGGTTCACATGATAACATTAGAAAATAAAACTAAGTCCTAATGGGTTTCTAAAACCCCTTACCATTACCCATTAGCCTAACCCACTCCTTTATAATATCTCAAACCCATCCAAACCCTAACCCTCCTCTTCATAACTTCAAAACCTAGATCTAAACAAAATTAATGGCCTCCATTTAGAAGCTCCATCTCCTTCTCTTCATAAATTAGTTTAATCCTAGAAAAAAAAAGAAAGGTAATGCAATCTCTCCTATTATCTAATACTCCTTCTTAATCCATATTTATCTCAACCTTCATGTTGTAATTATTGTTTTATTTTTTTGTTGATTTTGGGTCCTTGAAGTCTCTTGATCTTTGCTTGGAGGTTAAGGCTTTTGGCTTGCTTGATTGTGCACAAATACTATTTGTTCTTTTGCCTCATTAAGGTAATTACTATTGATTAGTAATTAATGCTAGTTGTAATTTTGGTAATTACTAATTATTAATGATTATTGCTAGTTAATTTTGGTGATAATTTTGATGCCCAAAATTGAAAAAAACACACCTAAATGCCAAAAAACCACAAAAAAATGTTGGCTGATATGTGCAGGCTGAAAAACAGAGCCAAAACAGACCCTGGTTGCACCCAGGTTCTGCCCAGATGAGGCTAGCCCAGCTGGGCTAGCCCAGAGCAGGCCAGCCCCCTAAGGGGCTGGCCACATGCATTGAACCACAGCCCAGGCGGGCTGGGGCATTACTGCACCCAGCCCGCGTGGGCTGGGGCAGATCAGCACCCAGCCCGCGTGGGCTGGGTGGTGTAACACCCAGCCCGCGTGGGCTGGGTGCCTCCCAGCCCGCGTGGGCTGGGTAGAAAACACCCAGCCCGCGTGGGCTGGGTGCCTCCCAGCCCGCGTGGGCTGGGTGGTAAACACCCAGCACGAGTGGGCTGGGTGGCCAGAGTGGGCTGGGTGGTGTAACACCCAGCCCGCGTGGGCTGGGTGGTATAACACCCAGCCCGCGTGGGCTGGGTAGAAAACACCCAGCCCGCGTGGGCTGGGTGCTCCCCAGCCCAAGCGGGCTGGGGCATTACTGCACCCAGCCCGCGTGGGCTGGGGCAGATCAGCACCCAGCCCGCGTGGGCTGGGTAGAAAACACCCAGCCCGCGTGGGCTGGGTGCTCCCCAGCCCAGGCGGGCTGGGGCATTACTGCACCCAGCCCGCCTGGGCTGGGGGCAGGCTGACGCGGGCCGGGCCCGCGTAAGTAAAAAAAAAATCACTTATGTATTTTTTCCAGCTTTTGAGCTTCACTTCGGGATGCCACCACGATCGCATCCGAAGTCGGAATTTGACATTTTTGGTCTCGTTGGAAAGGTGGAGTTTTGAACTTCATCTCTGTAAAATTTGGGCATCATCGGTGTTCGTTTGGTACTTCGAATTTCGTGTCGAAGTTGAACTCTGGTCGCTGTTTGTAAACAGTGTAAATCTTGTTCTGGGTCCAACTTTGAGATGTCGCTGCTACTTCGTCTCAACTCGGAATCCAGAAATTCTTTTTGCATCTTAAAGTAGGGATGTTGGACTACATGCCTGCAAATTTTCATGACATTTGGACACAGTTTGATGGTCCAAATAAATTGTCGAACTTGGGTTCACAGCTGTTTTTGAATGGTTACAAACACTTGGAATATTTTTCAGTGATTTTCTGGTTTTATTGATTTCTTTGAGATTTGTCTCTAGATTTCGTACACGGGTTTTATGAATCATTTTCAAAAGATTTTTCACTCCTAAATGGCTTTTGAAATTATTATATAATATTATTTTTAATTATTAAATTAATTACTCCATAATAGGAGAGTTTTCAAAAGCCGTTTTAAAGTGATTTCAAAATCAATTATAAATCCGTTTCGCACCATTATTTTCTATACTAAAAACCTCACACTCACTTTTTAGCACGTCGAGCCAAGTGGAAAGGTGCTTAAACGGTTAGGAAATCTCCGGCCTATGGAACCGTGTGTATTTTCTTTCCGGTTAATCCCCGACCTATTCGATTGATCGTTTTGACCTTTGGGTCTAGTTTACCGATGATACGAGGTGGACTTTTTATTGTTTGGAGTGTGAGCTTGCTATTGGTTAGGAAACCGTTTAGTGCGAACGTGGGGTATGGGACTCATTGTTAACACTTTACGGGTTCCTCTCCAAGAAGTTAGTGACACATTAGCCTCTGGGCGGCCAGTACTGGACCTCTGGGTCACCACGCCTCTGGGCAACCGTCTCTGGACACCTGCTCTATGGAGCAGTTTATTTTTCGGCATGCGCCTCTAGGCCTTTATCCTTCTGGGAAGGATCTTGCCGTCTCGCGCGTTCCGCATCTGTGCGAGTGATCGATCACAACTCTACAGTACTTAACAACAACGACTCTGGTCGGTGCACGTGCAAAACTTGTATTATCTGATGATTTTTATATCCATTCGAGTACCGCCATTCGGTGTTGGTTCTATGGAACCATACGATGTAAGTGCGATTACCTTGTGGATTCATAGTGTCTCTGGGCACTGCTTTTCAGTGTTTGATTTCATTGACTTTTCAGTATATCCCCATTGCTCTTTGGAGCATCGATCTTTGCTTGGGCATTGATTACAGACTCTGGTCACTCTTGGGGTTATTGCCTATGGGCATCTTTTTATAGCTTTGGCTACGCCGATGATATGAGGCGATTTTATTTATTCTACACTTTGGTGTTGATTTCTCTTTGGAGATTTTCATTGTTTATTTATGATTAGGGATCGTCATTATATTCATGTGGTTCATAATATACTTCTCTATGGATAAGTAATGTTTTATTTATGTACCGCATTATTATATATCTCAGTTATTACTGATTGTTTAGCTAGCCTGACCAGAGTGTTTTCGCTCGGGTCAGACCGAGTTGTTTCAGGTTAGGTCTCTGGACTTAGCTGCTCTGTGCTTCCGCTTTGGACTTATCTGCTATGCTTTTGAGATAGCTTATCTTAGTGTCCGCTTATGATATTATTCAGACTCTGATATGTACATATTTTTTACTCAAATGTGTGAGCAGTGGCTTTGTACCCACTTATGATATTTGGATCTGTATTGATGATGTATTGTTCTGGGATTTTATATCTGTTATGTGATTCTGTTCTGTGATGTTTTTATCATTTATTATTATGCTTTGTCCTGATAGATCTTTAGCCATTTGTAATTTCGTTATAAGTATTTACCGAATATGTCGAACCACCTGATTGAGTAAAATTTAAATAGATTCCACCTTTCGACGTATTCGGTAGATAGTTATAGCTTGATTATAGATGGTCGCTTCCACTATACTCTATTCTCCGCTTTAACAGACGGTATTACTCCCGTAATACTCTTTGTTACAGTGGGTCTCAGAGTGGGGCGTTACAATTGTCCATAATAAATGATCATTATTATTCAAATTGGACAATCACTAATGACATTTATTTATTCGTTCAAATTCAACTTATTATGCCTATTTCGTTTTTCCATAGATACCATATTAAATCCTTTGATCAGTCCCACTAAAGGCATTTTAATTATTGTAACTCCCTATTAACTACACATTTATTGCCTACTAAATTTGCAATCATTTTTCATAAATTGTGGAGTTACTATCTCTTTTCTATTTCAACCTTATAGTCCTATGATTTACTATGCTATTAATAACTAGTCGTTCTAATTATAATTAATATAAATACCGATGTATATTACGCTTTATTTGTTACCCTAAGTATATTTATATTTTAAATTGGTAGACGCGATTATATGTATATATACACATACACGTACATACATACATACATATATATTCCTATCTCTAACTCATTAGTTCCTATGCTTAGGAACTCTAGAACATACACTTATATGTACATTCCGTAAGGAATATTTATTTCTACATTTTAATATGTTAGAGCTATCCTTCCCAAAGAGGATTACCGTTATTGTAACGACCCAGAATTTTGAACAATTTAAAATGAAATATTTAATTAATTTTAAATATTTTAATGATGGTTTGACTTGAATTTCAAATTATCAGAAGAATTTGGCGATTTAATTATAAAAATTTAATCTATTGAAAGTTGAATAAAAATTTGAATCTTCAGTTTTAAGCTGAAGAAAAATATTTCAAAAGCTTTTAAAATTCGTAATGATGATACTGAAGATAATGGAAGTGGTAAAAATTTAAATTTTAAGTGTTTGTTCAGTTTTGAAAATTTATCGTTTAAATCGATATTTAAAAATAGCATTCCGGGGCACAGTCTCGGAATTCGACGAAACCAGTTCCATTGGGTCTCTAATATTGAATTATTATCGGATTCCAAATTTCGTATTAATTAGAGTTGTTATGCGAGCGTACGACGTATAAACGCATTGAAATTAAATCAAATTCAAATTAAATTTAAAATTTAAATTAGTCAACACAGCAGAGATTCCTGGCTTTATTTCACTTCAATGCCGACCTACTCTCTGCTTAATCACGTTCTCTTGTCTCCTCTCCATTCGTTCAAAACGAACGAAACATTTTCTTCGTTCAAAAATAATAATGGCCGCTGCCTTCAATTCTTATCTGTGAATTCCTTTCCTCCTCTAAAAAAATAGAACGCAATTAGTTCGTTTAAAAGAAAAGAAAATCGAACCCTCTCAGTTCAAATAAAATCGAACGAAAATGAAAATCCTCGTTTCGAATAAAAAAAAGGGAAAAACGAACGAATCAATTCGTACGAAACCTAGAAATAGATTTATGGCCGCCTTCGTTCTTTTTCTCCAAGTTTAAGCTTGCATTTGAAGGAAGCTCAATCGAGTGAGGCGACAACGTTCGCGAGGGGTCGAGTTCGTGGAGGAGCAGCGCGGCGTGTCGCGACTGGAAGAGGACACGCGCCTGGTGGTCAAGATGGGCGATGGTGCTTGTGAGTCAGAGCCGTGATTTATGGCAGGAGCTCGATGTCAGAGAGCAAGATTTGTTCGCGAGGCAGAGATCTCGAGCAATGTCAAGTCGAACGGCGTGGGTTTCGATCGCGATGAAAGGAAGTGGCAAACTTCGGCGTTGGCGATGGGCAGTAAGGTATAATTTGTTTTCGAATTTAATATATACGCAGTCGAGAAAATATGTATATGCAGTTGAGAAAAAAAAATTATTTATGCAGTTTTCATATTTTTATATACATATAGGAAGATATAATTTTTACAGTAAGAAGAAAATTTTTATTTCTGCTTGTTTGTTTACAGAAAATAAAATATAAAGGTATTTTTGACTTATCTAAATCAGAAACCTTTTTGTTAACCTGGGAATCATATATATATATATATATATATACAGTAGTTTAAGAAAAATAAATGTTTGGTGATTAATTTATTTTATTAAACTACTTAATCATTTTGACTACTGAAAATAAATTTATTAAAGAAAATTCTTTTTTTTTGGTTTAAAAGGAATTATCAGCTAATCAGAAACTATTAAACGGAAATTAATTGTTCAGTTGATTCGAATATTAATGAATTGTGTAAATGATTATACAAGGTATAAATCAAGAAAATCGAGTCAAGATGAAAATGGATTGCAAAATTAAAGCAAAGGTGAGATTTTCTCACTCGAATGAAAATTTGATTTTACAGTTATTGATTGATTGCTATTTGGATGTGATACTGTATATATAGTAGTATATAGCAATATATATATATTGGCATATGTATATATTGCAGTTGTTGATTTTCCCGCACTATATAGCGGATGAGACCCTATTGCGCCGCATAATAGCGGATGATATTTTTATAAATCCCATATACCATGATATTCCACCTCGAAGTGGAATTGGTATTGTGCTAACATCTGTGGATGCAGGGAAACAGGTTGGAGGGATCCAACTGGATTCCTCACCAGTATTTATTTAATTTCAGATATTGTGATGTTTGTTGATTTTAATATCGATATATAATGTTTGTTGTTGTGATTGACCATTTGGTGTGTTGCATCATTGGAACGATTTTGGAGTTTTTAAAATGTTAAAGGAACGATTTTTAATTTAAAAGAATTTTTAAAGTGATTTTTTGAAAGTATACGTTTTGTTAAATTTTGAATTGTCAAAATAAATAAACATTATAAGTTTATTGTTATAAAAGTTATATTTTTGGAAAATAGTACTTAAGTATGATTTTGGAGTATAATTGGATTTCATAAGTTAATGAAATTTAAAAGTTTTATAATTTGTGAAGTTTTAAAAGAACGATTTTATTTAAAATAAATGAATTATAAGTTATTAACTTATAATATTGGACTTTTGGTATAATTGAGTTATAATTGAACTGGATAATAAAGGAGACTTATAAATCGAAGTGTTATAAATAGAAATGGAATTTATAAACATTGTTTGTAAATTCGAAATTAATTGAATTTGATAAATTAAACATAGAAGTTATTAAAGGAGATATATTTGTGATTTTGGACAACGAATTATCCTTTAAGTTAAATGTTGTAAATAATAAGAGTTTGGTTGGGAATTTTATTCACGATTTTGGACAGTGGATAATTCTTTAAATAAAATGTGTAGAAATGTTGAAATTGGTTAATGAAGTATATTCATGATTTTGGACGTTGAATAATATATTGTAAAGAAATATTTGAAAGTGATATTTGAAATAGAATCAAAACAATTTAAAGATGTTTTGTTTTAAAATGTATTAAGTATCGAATACATAGATTTCAACATTCATTGTTGAAATAGACGTTTTCGAGGAAGAAGGAAATGGTGGACTATAACACTGTTGTTATAGTAAATGATTTCCGAAAGGAAATGTTTTTATATAGTATTGGGATTTATATATCTATCTTAATTTTGAATCCCTATACTAGTGATTTTGGGTCGTCATAACGATGTTTTACGTAACATTCGTTTTGACTCAAATAGATGTTGTTATAGTAAATGATTTCCTTAAAGAATGAAATATATACTTAATTTTGATTTAAGTATATTGAATATTTTCAAATGTTGAAAATAAATAGATTTGTGAATTACTTATTATTGAATAAGTATGGAAATGTTTTCCAAAATGAAATGAAACGTTTTTGAGAATTTATCTTTGTAAAGATAAATTGAAAGTGAATATTTGAAATCGATTGAAAATCGTATATCGGTAGATATTTGAAATATAAATGCACTATGGAATTTATAAAAGAAATGGGAATTCGTTTTAAAAATAAATATCGATTTATTTTTGAAGTGTGGAAATTTTATATCTTGTAAAGATATTTTTGGAAAATAAATAATTTAGAAAATTATTTGGAATCTGATGATGCTGTGCAGACCTATTGATAGTTAAATAACCGACTATCAATAATTACCTTGAATGGGTATTTGTTGTGATTTGTTTGAATTTGAATGTCACACTTATTTTTGAATAAGCGCTCACTATTCGGGTTAGCCGGGAAAGGACCTTGGGGTCGTATAACCCATTTCGAATATGTGATACGTCGTAATGAATTGCATTTGATGACCGGTGTTGAAGACCGGATATTTTTGAAAACGGAAGGATTACCGTCGAGTTACTCTACATCGGCTGATCTCCGATATAGAGGTTTTATCACCCTTAGTGACGGGAAGTCCGGACGTGATTAGAAAATTATCCGGATTTGCAAGGGCTTCGTGAGAAGTGCCTTCGGTTCTGTTCGATCCCGGAACAGACTTGTATGGATTGTATGTCTGACATTACAAATTGAGATATAAAGCTGGTTTCTTTCAAATACATATCTGTTGGTGGCGGAGAATTTATTCTCTTAGCTTAACACCCTTCTCTGAGACGTACGAGCTCAGAGGTTATGTAGTTGAAGGTTATCAGCAATATACTCCCAATTTGGTAACGTGGCATGCTGAGTGTTGCTGTGAAATGATCATTGTTTGATCATTTGTGATACGATCTTTTGTTTGATCATTTATCTTTGTGATCATTACTTTGATCATTTGTTTGACCCGAAGCATGGCTTTGTAAAAAGCGTAGCTTTGTGGACGAGACTTCGTCGGACCACACACCCCGGAAATGGTCAAAACAGGAAAGATGCGGCAAGGTTATTAGGGGGTAGCACCCCTTTAGTGTATGTCATTCCTTCTGGATAGAGGTGGTATCATGGTATGGAGCCCAGATACTTAACCTATGTTGTTGCTGCAAATTTATTACTTTGTGGTTGTTGGAAATCGAGGATCCTCGGATATAGATCGGTTACGATCGGGGGATGACATATTCGTGTCAGTAGTTACCCAGTTAGGGGTAACCCGGCCTTGTGTTGGCAGAGATCCGGTTTGGTTCTCGGGTCGTCTTTCCAGAGGCGTACCTATGTGGCAATGGGAAGTTCCTTGGCCTGACCATTTGTTGGAAATCCAAAGAAACAATACGTGACTTGTACGGTTTTAGTTGTAGAACCTGCCATCTAATATGGCAGCTATAGTAGGCATACTATAATGGTACCTATGCTGGCTAAGATTTATATTGTACTTTCGAAATGATTTCTTCACTATGCACTAATAATAATATCCCAAAATGATTTGTTTTGCGTAGTAAGCATCTTTGACTAACATAAGAAGAAATCTCCTCCAATTCTGCGTTTGCATTGTGTGTGTGGCGGGAGGTCTTATGGTAGTTTCATTTTCCAAAAGCATTTCGAATTGACTTTAAAATTATCCTGTTGTTTGTTTTAAAGATAAATAACTGTTTTACGATCTCACACCAGTCACCATGACTGACTCGGAGTTTATTGTTTCCCTTCTAAACTCTGGGTGCCCATTATTTTCCACACGGGCAGCCTAGAGTTATGTTATCAGGATATTCTGGATATTCTGGAGCTTTGGAAGCAAGTTGGATGGCGAAACGTACATCCGTATTTGTTTATTTATTCCGTTGTGTATTCTGTATGAGGACAAGTTTATATAACTGTCCATTGTTGTATTGAGTTGTATTTTGACTCCGATTGATGTATGTATAAACTGATATAGTTCTTTGTTTTAAAAGACTAGTGATTATCTATTATATATTATTCCATTGCGAATGTGAGATTCTGACATTGCTTCTATTTCTGTGTTTCCTGTTGTTTCTTCTTTCTTTTTCTTCTGTTTTCTTCTACCTCTTCTTTCTTAAACCCTAAGAATTCGGTTTTCCGGCATTCGATGGCTCGGCAGTCGATACAGTGGACGTATTGATGTCAATATTCGGAAGTCGAAGAATCGGGTCCTTACAAAGTGGTATCAGAGCATATGGTTAAGCGACAACCCTGTTCTGTTGGGTGTTACTCATTAGAGATAGAGTCAGTAGTACTCTAGAATGAGTCGTGTGTAATAATAGATATGAGCGCGTATTTGTTAGTGAATATAAAATATTGTTTGTATTGTGTTGACTTATCGGTTGATTGTTTATAGATTCTGGTTAGTGCAGTCTAGCTAACTGAATTCGATAGGGGTTTCTAAACTCTTAAACAAGGTAAACTGACACAGTATTGCTTTTGAATAGGGTAAATGAGATAATTTTACCCAAAATTATTTTTTTATAGAAAAGAAATGATTTTCTATGAATTATCATATTATATGGATGCTTGGTTGTTAGGAATTGATAATATTGAATTATTATCATTATTATATGGAATTGAATAAGAAATAAAATGTATAACCAAAGATTTGGAGATAAATTCATTTAACGAATGAAATATTAATTGGAAGCATAAGGAAATGAATTCATATATGAATAAAATTGTGAATATAAATTGTAAATGTGATTTATAAATGAAAATAGAATTCCAAGAAGATAATTGAAATAAAAATTCATTAATGGAATGAAATTAGTAATGTGAATGTATAAATGATTTTATAATTCGAAATGTAAATAAGTCGAAAACTTATAAAATATTTGAAATCTGATTGGAATGAGATTCAAATTGAAAATGAATGAATTTGTGAATGAATAAATAAATTTGCAATTGCAAGTGCAGGAAAATGAAATTGAATGTTAAAATTCATTTTGAATTTGTAAGTAAATAGAACTGGAATTAAATTTGATTTGTGGAAACGAAGTGAAGTATTAAACTAAAATTAGTAAGTGAAGCTTATTGAATATTGACCAAATGAATAAGGGTTGAAACGAATTAAATTCAATAATTATAAAAGAAAGTGTAAATTGAATTCAAGTGAAATTTGAAATGTAAAATTGAATGATAACGGATATAACTTCAATAGTGAACTAAAGATGATATAAGAAGTAAGTATCAAAATTTTGTAATGGAATTTGCAAAATGGTTTGAATATTGTAACTGGATGTTATGTCTAGTAGGATATACAGGTGTATAAAGGAATTGGAATTTTGATTTCAAAGATAAATTTGAATTGCTCGAAAAAGGTATGCATTTGAATTTCGATATGAGATTTGATGATTTTCTGGCCTAGCCGCTTTGCCTTTTCTTTTCTTTTTGAAATTGGGGGCCCAATGTGGCATTTTGTAGTCGTACCGAGTTAGCCGCGCAAAGGAGACGCTGGCGAAATTTTTCGAAAATTTCGAGTGTTAGAAAATTTTTGAGAAAATTTTGAAAGTTTAAAATTTGAATTGTTAAAGAAACAATGTTGTTTGAAACTTATAATTGAAGTTGGAAAACTAGTTGAAATGATAATGGATCTTTAATAGAAAGATTTGTTTTGATAAGTTGATAAAACTATTGGATTGTGAAAAATAGTAGACGAGTTAAGGACCATTTTTCCTAACTTGTAATTTCGGGACGAAATTCTTTTAAGGGGGGAAGATTGTAACGACCCAGAATTTTGAACAATTTAAAATGAAATATTTAATTAATTTTAAATATTTGAATGATGGTTTGACTTGAATTTCAAATTATCAGAAGAATTTGGCGATTTAATTATAAAAATTTAATCTATTGAAAGTTGAATAAAAATTTGAATCTTCAGTTTTAAGCTGAAGAAAAATATTTCAAAAGCTTTTAAAATTCGTAATGATGATACTGAAGATAATGGAAGTGGTAAAAATTTAAATTTTAAGTGTTTGTTCAGTTTTGAAAATTTATCGTTTAAATCGATATTTAAAAATAGCGTTCCGGGGCAGAGTCTTGGAATTCGACGAAACCAGTTCCATTGGGTCCGTAATATTGAATTATTATCGGATTCCAAATTTCATATTAATCAGAGTTGTTATGCGAGCGTACAACGTATAAACGCATTGAAATTAAATCAAATTCAATTTAAATTTAAAATTTAAATTAGTCAACACAGCAGAGATTCCTGGCTTTATTTCACTTCAATGCCGACCTACTCTCTGCTTAATCACGTTCTCTTGTCTCCTCTCCATTCGTTCAAAACGGACAAAACATTTTCTTCGTTCAAAAATAATAATGGCCGCTGCCTTCAATTCTTATCTATGAATTCCTTTCCTCCTCTAAAAAAATCGAACGCAATTAGTTCGTTTAAAAGAAAAGAAAATCGAACCCTCCCAGTTCAAATAAAATCGAACGAAAACGAAAATCCTCGTTTCAAATGAAAAAAAGGGAAAAACGAACGAATCAATTCGTTCGAAACCTAGAAATAGATTTATGGTCGCCTTCGTTCTTTTTCTCCAAGTTGAAGCTTGCGTTCGAAGGAAGCTCAATCGAGTGAGGCGACGACGTTCGCGAGGGGTCGAGTTCGTGGAGGAGCAGCGCGGCGTGTCGCGACTGGAAGAGGACGCGCGCCTGGTGGTCAAGATGGTTGATGGCGCTTGTGAGTCAGAGCCGTGATTTAGGGCAGGAGCTCGATGTTAGAGAGCGAGATTTGTTCGCGAGGCAGAGATCTCGAGCATTGTCAAGTCGAACGGCGTGGGTTTCGATCGCGATGAAAGGAAGTGGCAAACTTCGGCGTTGGCGATGGGCAGTAAGGTATAATTTGTTTTCGAATTTAATATATACGCAGTCGAGAAAATATGTATATGCAGTTGAGAAAAAAAAATTATTTATGCAGTTTTCATATTTTTATATACATATAGGAAGATATAATTTTTACAGTAAGAAGAAAAAATTTATTTCTGTTTGTTTGTTTACAGAAAATAAAATATAAAGGTATTTTTGACTTATCTAAAACAGAAACCTTTTTGTTAACCTGGGAATCATATATATATATATATACACAGTAGTTTAAGAAAAATAAATGATTGGTGATTAATTTATTTTATTAAACTACTTAATCATTTTGACTACTGAAAATAAATTTATTAAAGAAAATTCTTTTTTTTGGTTTAAAAGGAATTATCAGCTAATCAGAAACTATTAAACGGAAATTAATTGTTCAGTTGATTCGAATATTAATGAATTGTGTAAATGATTATACAAGGTATAAATCAAGAAAATTGAGTCAAGATGAAAATGGATTGCAAAATTAAAGAAAAGGTGAGATTTTCTCACTCGAATGAAAAGTTGATTTTACAGTTATTGATTGATTGCTATTTGGATGTGATACTATATATATAGTAGTATATAGCAATATATATATATTGGCATATGTATATATTGCAGTTGTTGATTTTCCTGCACTATATAGCGGATGAGACGCTATTGCGCCGCATAATAGCGGATGATATTTTTATAAATCCCATATACCGCGATATTCCACCTCGAAGTGGAATTGGTATTGTGCTAACATCTGTGGATGCAGGGAAACAGGTTGGAGGGATCCAACTGGATTCCTCACCAGTATTTATTTGATTTCAGATATTGTGATGTTTGTTGATTTTCATATCGATATATGATGTTTGTTGTTGTGATTGACCATTTGGTGTGTTGCATCATTGGAACGATTTTGGAGTTTTTAAAATGTTAAAGGAACGATTTTTAATTTAAAAGAATTTTTAAAGTGATTTTTTGAAAGTATACGTTTTGTTAAATTTTGAATTGTCAAAATAAATGAACATTATAAGTTTATTGTTATAAAAGTTATATTTTTGGAAAATAGTACTTAAGTATGATTTTGGAGTATAATTGGATTTCATAAGTTAATGAAATTTAAAAGTTTTATAATTTGTGAAGTTTTAAAAGAATGATTTCTTTTAAAATAAATGAATTATAAGTTATTAACTTATAATATTGGACTTTTGGTATAATTGAGTTATAATTGAACTAGATAATAAAGGAGACTTATAAATCGAAGTGTTATAACTAGAAATGGAATTTATAAACATTGTTTGTAAATTCGAAATCAATTGAATTTGATAAATTAAACATAGAAGTTATTAAAGGAGATATATTCGTGATTTTGGACTGCGAATTATCCTTTAAGTTAAATGTTGTAAATAATAAGAGTTTGGTTGGGAATTTTATTCACGATTTTGGACAGTGGATAATTCTTTAAATAAAATGTGTAGAAATGTTGAAATTGGTTAATGAAGTATATTCATGATTTTGGACGTTGAATAATATATTGTAAAGAAATATTTGAAAGTGATATTTGAAATAGAATCAAAACAATTTAAAGATGTTTTGTTTTAAAATGTATTAAGTATCGAATACATAGATTTCAACATTCATTGTTGAAATAGACGTTTTCGAGGAAGAAGGAAATGGTGGACTATAACACTGTTGTTGTAGTAAATGATTTCCGAAAGGAAATGTTTTTATATAGTATTGGGATTTATATATCTATCTTAATTTCGAATCCCTATACTAGTGATTTTGGGTCGTCGTAACGATGTTTTACGTAACATTCGTTTTGACTCAAATAGATGTTGTTATAGTAAATGATTTCCTTAAAGAATGAAATATATACTTAATTTTGATTTAAGTATATTGAATATTTTCAAATGTTGAAAATAAATAGATTTGTGAATTACTTATTATTGAATAAGTATGGAAATGTTTTCCAAAATGAAATGAAACGTTTTTGAGAATTTATCTTTGTAAAGATAAATTGAAAGTGAATATTTGAAATCGATTGAAAATCGTATATCAATAGATATTTGAAATATAAATGCACTATGGAATTTATAAAAGAAATGGGAATTCGTTTTAAAAATAAATATCGATTTATTTTTGAAGTGTGGAAATTTTATATCTTGTAAAGATATTTTTGGAAAATAAATAATTTGGAAAATTATTTGGAATCTGATGATGCTGTGCAGACCTATTGATAGTTAAATAACCGACTATCAATAATTTCCTTGAATGGGTATTTGTTGTGATTTGTTTGAATTTGAATGCCACACTTATTTTTGAATAAGCGCTCACTATTCGGGTTAGCCGGGAAAGGACCTTGGGGTCGTATAACCCATTTCGAATATGTGATACGTCGTAAAGAATGGCATTTGATGACCGGTGTTGAAGACCGGATATTTTTGAAAACGGAAGGATTACCGTCGAGTTACTCTACATCGGCTGATCTCCAATATAGAGGTTTTATCACCCTTAGTAACGGGAAGTCCGGACGTGATTAAAAAATTATCCGGATTTGCAAGGGCTTCGTGAGAAGTGCCTTCGGTTCTGTTCGATCCCGGAACAGACATGTATGGATTGTATGTCTGACATTACAAATTGAGATATAAAGCTGGTTTCTTTCAAATACATATCTGTTGGTGGCGGAGAATTAATTCTCTTAGCTTAACACCCTTCTCTGAGACGTATGAGCTCAGAGGTTATGTAGTTGAAGGTTATCAGCAATATACTCCCAATTTGGTAATGTGGCATGCTGAGTGTTGCTGTGAAATGATCATTGTTTGATCATTTGTGATACGATCTTTTGTTTGATCATTTAACTTTGTGATCATTACTTTGATCATTTGTTTGACCCGAAGCATGGCTTTGTAAAAAGCGTAGCTTTGTGGACGAGACTTCGTCGGACCTCACACCCCGGAAATGTTCAAAACAGGAAAGATGCGACAAGGTTATTAGGGGGTAGCGCCCCTTTAGTGTATGTCATTCCTTCTGGATAGAGGTGGTATCATGGTATGGAGCCCAGATACTTAACCTATGTTGTTGCTGCAAATTTATTACTTTGTGGTTGTTGGAAATCGAGGATCCTCGGATATAGATCGGTTACGATCGGGGGATGACATATTCGTGTCAGTAGTTACCCAGTTAGGGGTAACCCGGCCTTGTGTTGGCAGAGATCCAGTTTGGTTCTCGGGTCGTCTTTCCAGAGGCGTACCTATGTGGCAATGGGAAGTTCCTTGGCCTGACCATTTGTTGGAAATCCAAAAAAACAATACGTGACTTGTACGGTTTTAGTTGTAGAACCTGCCATCTAATATGGCAGCTATAGTAGGCATACTATAATGGTACCTATGCTGGCTAAGATTTATATTGTACTTTCGAAATGATTTCTTCACTATGCACTAATAATAATATCCCAAAATGATTTGTTTTGCATAGTAAGCATCTTTGACTAACATAAGAAGAAATCTCCTCCAATTCCGCGTTTGCATTGTGTATGTGGCGGGAGGTCTTATGGTAGTTTCATTTTCCAAAAGCATTTCGAATTGACTTTAAAATTATCCTGTTGTTTGTTTTAAAGATAAATAACTGTTTTACGATCTCACACCAGTCACCATGACTGACTCGGAGTTTATTGTTTCCCTTCTAAACTCTGGGTGCCATTATTTTCCACACGGGCAGCCTAGAGTTATGCTATCAGGATATTCTGGATATTCTGGAGCTTTGGAAGCAAGTTGGATGGCGAAACGTACATCCGTATTTGTTTATTTATTCCGCTGTGTATTCTGTATGAGGACAAGTTTATATAACTGTCCATTGTTGTATTGAGTTGTATTTTGACTCCGATTGATGTATGTATAAACTGATATAGTTCTTTGTTTTAAAAGACTAGTGATTATCTATTATATATTTTCCTTTGCGAATGTGAGATTCTGACATTGTTTCTATTTCTGTGTTTCCTGTTGTTTCTTCTTTCTTTTTCTTCTGTTTTCTTCTACCTCTTCTTTCTTAAACCCTAAGAATTCGGTTTTCCGGCATTCGATGGCTCGGTAGTCGATACAGTGGACGTATTGATGTCGATATTCGGAAGTCGAAGAATCGGGTTCTTACAAAGTGGTATCAGAGCATGTGGTTAAACGACAACCCTGTTCTGTTGGGTGTTACTCATTAGAGATAGAGTCAGTAGTACTCTAGAATGAGTTGTGTGTAATAATAGATATGAGCGCGTATTTGTTAGTGAATATAAAATATTGTTTGTATTGTGTTGACTTATCGGTTGATTGTTTATAGATTCTGGTCAGTGCGGTCTAGCTAACTGAAATCGATAGGGGTTTCTAAACTCTTAAACAAGGTAAATTGACACAGTATTGTTTTTGAATAGGGTAAATGAGATAATTTTACCCAAAATTATTTTTGTATAGAAAAGAAATGATTTTCTATGAATTATCATAGTATATGGATGCTTGGTTGTTAGGAATTGATAATATTGAATTATTATCATTATTATATGGAATTGAATAAGAAATAAAATGTATAACCAAAGATTTGGAGATAAATTCATTTAACGAATGAAATATTAATTGGAAGCATAAGGAAATGAATTCATATATGAATAAAATTGTGAATATAAATTGTAAATGTGATTTATAAATGAAAATAGAATTCCAAGAAGATAATTGAAATAAAAATTCATTAATGGAATGAAATTAGTAATGTGAATGTATAAATGATTTTATAAATCGAAATGTAAATAAGTCGAAAACTTATAAAATATTTGAAATCTGATTGGAATTAGATTCAAATTGAAAATGAATGAATTTGTGAATGAATAAATAAATTTGCAATTGCAAGTGCAAGAAAATGAAATTGAATGTTAAAATTCATTTTGAATTTGTAAGTAAATAGAACTGGAATTAAATTTGATTTGTGGAAACGAAGTGAAGTATTAAACTAAAATTAGTAAGTGAAGCTAATTGAATATTGACCAAATGAATAAGGGTTGAAACGAATTAAATTCAATAATTATAAAAGAAAGTGTAAATTGAATTCAAGTGAAATTTAAAATGTAAAATTGAATGATAATGGATATAACTTCAATAGTGAACTAAAGATGATATAAGAAGTAAGTATCGAAATTTTGTAATGGAATTTGCAAAACGGTTTGAATATTGTAACTGGATGTTATGGCTAGTAGGATATACAGGTGTATAAAGGAATTGGAATTTTGATTTCAAAGATAAATTTGAATTGCTCGAAAAAGGTATGTATTTGAATTTCGATATGAGATTTGATGATTTTCTCGTCTAGCCACTTGGCCTTTTCTTTTCTTTTTGAAATTGGGGGCCCAATGTGGCATTTTATAGTCGTACCGAGTTAGCCGCGCAAAGGAGACTCTGGCGAAATTTTTCGAAAATTTCGAGTGTTAGAAAATTTTTGAGAAAATTTTGAAAGTTTAAAATTTGAATTGTTAAAGAAACAATGTTGTTTGAAACTTATAATTGAAGTTGGAAAACTAGTTGAAATGATAATGGATCTTTAATAGAAAGATTTGTTTTGATAAGTTGATAAAACTATTGGATTGTGAAAAATAGTGGACGAGTTAAGGACCATTTTTCCTAACTTGTAATTTCGGGACGAAATTCTTTTAAGGGGGAAGATTGTAACGACCTAGAATTTTGAACAATTTAAAATGAAATATTTAGTTAATTTTAAATATTTGAATGATGGTTTGACTTGAATTTCAAATTATCAGAAGAATTTGGCGATTTAATTATAAAAAATTAATCTATTGAAAGTTGAATAAAAATTTGAATCTTTAGTTTTAAGCTGAAGAAAAATATTTCAAAAGCTTTTAAAATTCGTAATGATGATACTGAAGATAATGGAAGTGGTAAAAATTTAAATTTTAAGTGTTTGTTCAGTTTTGAAAATTTATCGTTTAAATCGATATTTAAAAATAGCGTTCCGGGGCACAGTCTCGGAATTCGATGAAACCAGTTCCATTGGGTCCATAATATTGAATTATTATCGGATTCCAAATTTCGTATTAATCAGAGTTGTTATGCGAGCGTACGACGTATAAACGCATTGAAATTAAATCAAATTCAATTTAAATTTAAAATTTAAATTAGTCAACACAGTAGAGATTCCTGGCTTTATTTCACTTCAATGCCGACCTACTCTCTGCTTAATCACGTTCTCTTGTCTCCTCTCCATTCGTTCAAAACGAACGAAACATTTTCTTCGTTCAAAAATAATAATGGCCGCTGCCTTCAATTCTTATCTGTGAATTCCTTTCCTCCTCTAAAAAAATCAAACGCAATTAGTTCGTTTAAAAGAAAAGAAAATCGAACCCTCCCAGTTCAAATAAAATCGAACGAAAACGAAAATCCTCGTTTCAAATAAAAAAAAGAAGGGAAAAACGAACGAATCAATTCGTTCGAAACCTAGAAATAGATTTATGGCCGCCTTCGTTCTTTTTCTCCAAGTTGAAGCTTGCGTTCGAAGGAAGCTCAATCGAGTGAGGCGACGACGTTCGCGAGGGGTCGAGTTCGTGGAGGAGCAGCGCGGCGTGTCGCGACTGGAAGAGGACGCGCGCCTGGTAGTCAAGATGGTCGATGGCGCTTGTGAGTCAGAGCCATGATTTAGGGCAGGAGCTCGATGCCAGAGAGCGAGATTTGTTCGCGAGGCAGAGATCTCGAGCAATGTCAAGTCGAACGGCGTGGGTTTCGATAGCGATGAAAGGAAGTGGCAAACTTCGGCGTTGGCGATGGGCTGTAAGGTATAATTTGTTTTCGAATTTAATATATACGCAGTCGAGAAAATATGTATATGTAGTTGAGAAAAAAAAATTATTTATGCAGTTTTCATATTTTTGTATACATATAGGAAGATATAATTTTTACAGTAAGAAGAAAAAATTTATTTCTGTTTGTTTGTTTACAAAAAATAAAATATAAAGGTATTTTTGACTTATCTAAAACAGAAACCTTTTTGTTAACCTGGGAATCATATATATATATATATATATATATACAGTAGTTTAAGAAAAATAAATGTTTGGTGATTAATTTATTTTATTAAACTACTTAATCATTTTGACTACTGAAAATAAATTTATTAAAGAAAATTCATTTTTTTGGTTTAAAAAGAATTATCAGCTAATCAGAAACTATTAAACGGAAATTAATTGTTCAGTTGATTCGAATATTAATGAATTGTGTAAATGATTATACAAGGTATAAATCAAGAAAATCGAGTCAAGATGAAAATGGATTGCAAAATTAAAGCAAAGGTGAGATTTTCTCAATCGAATGAAAAGTTGATTTTACAGTTATTGATTGATTGCTATTTGGATGTGATACTGTATATATAGTAGTATATAGCAATATATATATATATATATTGGCATATGTATATATTGCAGTTGTTGATTTTCCCGCACTATATAGCGAATGAGACCCTATTGCGCCGCATAATAGCGGATGATATTTTTATAAATCCCATATACCGCGATATTCCACCTCGAAGTGGAATTGGTATTGTGCTAACATCTGTGGATGCAGGGAAACAGGTTGGAGGGATCCAACTGGATTCCTCACCAGTATTATTTGATTTCAGATATTGTGATGTTTGTTGATTTTCATATCGATATATTATGTTTGTTGTTGCGATTGACCATTTGGTGTGTTGCATCATTGGAACGATTTTGGAGTTTTTAAAATGTTAAAGGAACGATTTTTAATTTAAAAGAATTTTTAAAGTGATTTTTTGAAAGTATACGTTTTGTTAAATTTTGAATTGTCAAAATAAATAAACATTATAAGTTTATTGTTATAAAAGTTATATTTTTGGAAAATAGTACATAAGTATGATTTTGGAGTATAATTGGATTTCATAAGTTAATGAAATTTAAAAGTTTTATAATTTGTGAAGTTTTAAAAGAACGATTTCTTTTAAAATAAATGAATTATAAGTTATTAACTTACAATATTGGACTTTTGGTATAATTGAGTTGTAATTGAACTGGATAATAAAGGAGACTTATAAATCGAAGTGTTATAAATAGAAATGGAATTTATAAACATTGTTTGTAAATTCGAAATCAATTGAATTTGATAAATTAAACATAGAAGTTATTAAAGGAGATATATTCGTGATTTTGGACTGCGAATTATCCTTTAAGTTAAATGTTGTAAATAATAAGAGTTTGGTTGGGAATTTTATTCACGATTTTGGACAGTGGATAATTCTTTAAATAAAATGTGTAGAAATGTTGAAATTGGTTAATGAAGTATATTCATGATTTTGGACGTTGAATAATATATTGTAAAGAAATATTTGAAAGTGATATTTGAAATAGAATCAAAACAATTTAAAGATGTTTTGTTTTAAAATGTATTAAGTATCGAATACATAGATTTCAACATTCATTGTTGAAATAGACGTTTTCGAGGAAGAAGGAAATGGTGGACTATAACACTGTTGTTGTAGTAAATGATTTCCGAAAGGAAATGTTTTTATATAGTATTGGGATTTATATATCTATCTTAATTTCGAATCCCTATACTAGTGATTTTGGGTCGTCGTAACGATGTTTTACGTAACATTCGTTTTGACTCAAATAGATGTTGTTATAGTAAATGATTTCCTTAAAGAATGAAATATATACTTAATTTTGATTTAAGTATATTGAATATTTTCAAATGTTGAAAATAAATAGATTTGTGAATTACTTATTATTGAATAAGTATGGAAATGTTTTCCAAAATGAAATGAAACGTTTTTGAGAATTTATCTTTGTAAAGATAAATTGAAAGTGAATATTTGAAATCGATTAAAAATCGTATATCAGTAGATATTTGAAATATAAATGCACTATGGAATTTATAAAAGAAATGGGAATTCGTTTTAAAAATAAATATCGATTTATTTTTGAAGTGTGGAAATTTTATATCTTGTAAAGATATTTTTGGAAAATAAATAATTTTGAAAATAATTTGGAATCTGATGATGCTGTGCAGACCTATTGATAGTTAAATAACCGACTATCAATAATTACCTTGAATGGGTATTTGTTGTGATTTGTTTGAATTTGAATGCCACACTTATTTTTGAATAAGCGCTCACTATTCGGGTTAGCCGGGAAAGGACCTTGGGGTCGTATAACCCATTCCGAATATGTGATACGTCGTAATGAATTGCATTTGATGACCGGTGTTGAAGACCAGATATTTTTGAAAACGGAAGGATTACCGTCGAGTTACTCTACATCGGCTGATCTCCGATATAGAGGTTTTATCACCCTTAGTGACGGGAAGTCCGGACGTGATTAGAAAATTATCCGGATTTACAAGGGCTTCGTGAGAAGTGCCTTCGGTTCTGTTCGATCCCGGAACAGACTTGTATGGATTGTATGTCTGACATTACAAATTGAGATATAAAGCTGGTTTCTTTCAAATACATATCTGTTGGTGGCGGAGAATTTATTCTCTTTGCTTAACACCCTTCTCTGAGACGTACGAGCTCAGAGGTTATGTAATTGAAGGTTATCAGCAATATACTCCCAATTTGGTAACGTGGCATGCTGAGTGTTGCTGTGAAATGATCATTGTTTGATCATTTGTGATACGATCTTTTTTTTTGATCATTTATCTTTGTGATCATTACTTTTATCATTTGTTTGACCCGAAGCATGGCTTTGTAAAAAGCGTAGCTTTGTGGACGAGACTTCGTCGGACCTCACACCCCGGAAATGGTCAAAACAGGAAAGATGCGGCAAAGTTATTAGAGGGTAGCGCCCCTTTAGTGTATGTCATTCCTTCTGGATAGAGGTGGTATCATGGTATGGAGCCCAGATACTTAACCTATGTTGTTGCTGCAAATTTATTACTTTGTGGTTGTTGGAAATCGAGGATCCTCGGATATAGATCGGTTACGATCGGGGGATGACATACTCGTGTCAGTAGTTACCCAGTTAGGGGTAACCCGGCCTTGTGTTGGCAGAGATCCGTTTTGGTTCTCGAGTCGTCTTTCCAGAGGCGTACCTATGTGGCAATGGGAAGTTCCTTGGCCTGACCATTTGTTGGAAATCCAAAGAAACAATACGTGACTTGTACGGTTTTAGTTGTAGAACCTGCCATCTAATATGGCAGCTATAGTAGGCATACTATAATGGTACCTATGCTGACTAAGATTTATATTGTACTTTCGAAATGATTTCTTCACTATGCACTAATAATAATATCCCAAAATGATTTGTTTTGCGTAGTAAGCATCTTTGACTAACATAAGAAGAAATCTCCTCCAATTCTGCGTTTGCATTGTGTGTGTGGCGGGAGGTCTTATGGTAGTTTCATTTTCCAAAAGCATTTCGAATTGACTTTAAAATTATCCTGTTGTTTGTTTTAAAGATAAATAACTGTTTTACGATCTCACACCAGTCACCATGACTGACTCGGAGTTTATTGTTTCCCTTCTAAACTCTGGGTGCCCATTATTTTCCACACGGGCAGCCTAGAGTTATGTTATCAGGATATTCTGGAGCTTTGGAAGCAAGTTGGATGGCGAAACGTACATCCGTATTTGTTTATTTATTCCGCTGTGTATTCTGTATGAGGACAAGTTTATATAACTATCCATTGTTGTATTGAGTTGTATTTTGACTCTGATTGATGTATGTATAAACTGATATAGTTCTTTGTTTTAAAAGACTAGTGATTATCTATTATATATTGTTCCGTTGCGAATGTGAGATTCTGACATTGTTTCTATTTCTGTGTTTCCTGTTGTTTCTTCTTTCTTTTTCTTCCGTTTTCTTCTACCTCTTCTTTCTTAAACCCTAAGAATTCGGTTTTCCGGCATTCGATGGCTCTACAGTCGATACAGTGGACGTATTGATGTCGATATTTGGAAGTCGAAGAATCGGTTCCTTACTAACTTTCCACAAATTACCCAAAAGTGATACTTTTGCTCCATTTGAAATTATAAGGAATTATCTCTTTTCTTTTATTAAAATAGACAGTGAAAACTACGTAGGAGAACGTCCGTACTTTATACATCTCTTTTCTTTTCGGTATATTCCATATTATGTCAAATGAGCATTTTTTATACATAGTTTTAGAATTAGATGATTTTATGGAAATTACATGGAAATAGATACAACTAAATTGTACCCACATGTTCCCAATAATTTAAAATATGGAAATTTACATTCCAAGTTATATTAGGGCAATCCAAACTAATACTATTATTTACAACCTAATTATCATAAATTTGGAATAAACTTTACGATCTTATCAACATTCTACTTTAACAAATTTAGAAGCTGATTTCCAAATTTCCAAATTAGGGTGTAAATACCATTCCATTCCATTTACCTAACTTGTAGAATATGTTGGCAGAGTTTGAATTGAATACGTTCTTTCTAAGCCTACAACTCAACAGGTCTTGCATAGGCATAATAATTAAATAAAACTCAATGATATAAATTTCAATGGTATATATAAATCATATAATTTCCCACTTACGGTTCTAGTTTTCCAAATCTCCTAAATCTGAATTCATCCCTTTAATTTGACTACGTTTTCCTTTCCAATCCAAAAATATGTATAACAGGATATATACATACCCATTGTAATTACAAATATGGGAGAAGATTTGAATTAAGTTAAATATAAATTTAAAATTATAAAATTTACCTTTTTCTGCGATATCGAATCGCTCCTTCTCTTCTTCTCTTTTATTTTATGCCCTTCTCCGATTATATATACACATATAATATAATATTTTATAATTAATAGAAGCAGTGTAGAAGGGAAAATGGCAAAGCTCCATCGCTGTGATAAAAAAAATATAGGAAGAAAAAGTGAGGGGCTAGACCTATATGTATAGGCGCTCGAATCAATCATACCCGTTTTAGATTTAAATTAATTAAATTGAAGTCGTTCAGCCGAGGTTCAACCCTAAACGCCACTGTTCCAACTGGTCGACCGCTCCCTACCAAGGGGTCGACCGGCCTAAGGAGGGGATCGATCGGTGGGGTCTATGTAGTTTTGTTATTTATTTCCTTTTAAATTCCTATTTAATTATTTTCGTTCTGAAAACTTCAAATGCTAATAACTTCTTCGATTGAACTCCGATCGCAAAACTCCATATATGAAAGTTGCTTAGAAAATTGCCACAAACACAATGATGCAAATTTCGTGGTCAAATTTTGATGTTTGGTCAAATTCCATTTTGAACCTTAATAATTATTTATTAACTACTATTAATTTTACAGAGTGTTACATTCTTCCCTCCTTAAAAGAATTTCATCCTCAAAATTCCCCAAGGATTGAATCATGTAATATAGTACGCAATCATACTAAAATATCCAACCAATTCATGTACAACCAATTTTGCAATCAAATGTGTACAAGTGCATAGTTTATCACAACATATATGATAAGCATGCTGGATTATTCTAATTTGGTATCTCTTATATGAATGCATTCTTTTAAAACAATTTTGAAATATGATACAGACAACCTATATATACTGGTAGTTCTATTTGTATGCCAGTTTTTAAAATCCAAAATCTTTGTTTCAACACAACGAATTCCATGCCCCTACTAATAGGAGTATGATTCAACCAATTTTGCATCTAATTCTTACCAACCAATACCCGACACAAAAATTTCTAACATCTAAAATTTTGAAAATCCAGTTTTCCAAAATTCATATTACTACGCCGGAAAAAGAATTTAGATGGAGAATTTTATATTTCCACCCTTCTTATAGATATCTAATCCATTGCACCTTGGAACCTTCTCTTTTTCCCCTCAAATCTTTTCCAACATTTCCAAGTACGATTTACATAAGGAGGTTTAATTTTGGATGTTAAAATGAAATTATTTTAAATGCAAGTTATGTTCCCTATTATTAAGGTATGAAAATAAAATTCCAAAGCTAAAATAGCTTTTTCCCTTATTATTCTCCATGTTTTGTATACTGTCATCCTTGTCGGATAGTAAAATTTATATTCACTTAAACATCGATCCTCTCTAAGCTAAACGTATAACCTTTAAAAATAAAAAAATTCTCATTTTTCATTAAAACCAATTTTCCCCTTCCAATCAAACTTGAAAAATAGATTAAAAATTAAATCTTCAAAAAATTCAAACATAATTTTTCAAAAGTATTTAAACACAATTTTTCCAAAGCATTTGCCTCTCCATCCTTATAATAAGTCAAGCCCCATTTTAACATAATCGGGACTCAATCAGTGAGTTAATGCATATGATTAACCCTAACATCGTGCAATTAATCGTAGATTTGGGAAAACGTATGTTTTTTTATTCAAAATAACAAACAACACACATGCATATTTATACACTTTAGCATTTAAGTTATAGGAATAGTGATTCGTGATTTTGCAACAATCTTTCCCTGTCCTTCACTTGCTAAAATTTATTTTTCCCAAAATTCTAAAGTCTTTGGGATTTAAGCATTCTTTATTTCTAGTTGCTAATTTAATTTCCTAATTGTTTTTTAACTTCAACTCTTAATAACATTCATCGCTAGTCAAGTATCCTTATGAGATTTCCTTATTTACACTGTTTTCCAATATATATAATGGTCAAAGCTCATCCAGAAAATCAACACAGTAATAAAATAGGAACATATGTCATATCATCTCGTGCATTTTTTTCAGTACCCGAAAAGAGACAACTAGTGATTACAACCCAAATAACCTAAGAGGAACAATTGTTGGAAGCTTCCCTTCAATATCAACTGGTATTAATGATGTTGTGGCCATATCACTTCTTACTCAATTAAATGGGCATTTCTAATGTGTCATCCTACTATAACCGACATGTCTTAACTCACCTCTTAGCTTCTAATAAATATGGTCTAATCATTATTTCAACTATTACCCTAGTTATGGGATAAATTGTGCATTCCCACTCTATAGTGGATAAGAAATATAAACTATGCACATTTAGAATAACTCATTGGAAAATTGGCTTAGTGGAATAACTTTCCTACCACCTATCTTACCTTATTAATGCTTGAGGCATCCAACATCCTCTATGTGTGTTTGCCATTTTATCACTTTTTCCTCCAATAATATTACTATCTTCTTTCAATCAAAATCTCTTGATAGTATTCTCAAACTTTGGTATTTACCTTCTTTATCCTCAATCTTTCATGCGAGTATATCCTAGGACTCGCAAAAGTGTACTTTGATACCATTCCTAATTTGAGTGTCCTTCTTATAGCTTTCACACATCTCTAATCAAACATTCCTAGGTTCATTACATTATTCCTTATAATCAACGGGGATTCCTTGTCACTACCCTATGAGCATTCATTGCTATTTTATTAATAGCCTTGACCTTTACCCTGTCTTACTAAGGCAATCATCCCTATCCACTCCATATAAAAAAATATTGATTTGGTTTTCACCACTCTTTATACAAATAAAACTTCACATTCATGAAGCACTTAATCCAAAACTTTTATCTAGGAAAATATAAACTTAGAAACCTTTTTCAAAAACTTCCTGGTTTCCAAAAAGAGCCATGAAAAAATTCTTATTCTAACTAACTTCCCTTTTTAAATACTTTCTATAGTAGAGATTTACTTCTTTAAAAGTATGATTTTAAACTCAAAACATTTATTTGCGTTCAGAAACTCAATTGTTATGCCAAACCAATTTCCAAAAACATCTTTTATAACTTTAAACATTGAAAACTGAAATAAACAATGATAACTTTCATTCTATTATTTTTCCGCTACTCATGCTATTTTCACTTCCAATGTTAGCAGAGGTTATAATAGCATATGAGAGGGACTTCTAAAAGATATGTGCAATTATTGCACATATTTATGCAAATTATCTGTTTTTCCTATGCTATGCCTTAAATTTCCTACATCGTTCCTAGCTAGTTTAGTAACATTATTTTAATATAAATTCCTAACATCGTTTCTATTTAAATTTCCTAATATTACTACTATTAAAATTCTCCTACTTAAATTTCTTCTATGTGGTTTCTCATTACATAGCTCTTTTCCTGTTTTATAGTTTTTCCCAATGACCCATTGCAATGGTTTCTCCTTATATAGCTCCATTTGAAATTACAAGAAATTTTTTCTTTTCTTTTACTAAAATAGACAGTGCAAACTACGAAGGAGAACATCCGTACTTTACATATCTCTTTCCTTTTTGGTATATTCCTTATTATTTCAAACGACGCACTTTTATACATAGTTGTGGAATTAGACAATTTATGAAAATTACATGGAAATAGATGTAAATAAATTGCATCCTCATGCTCCTTGTAAATTAAAACATAGAAATTCACATTCCAAGTCAAATTAAGGAAATCCAAACTAATACAAACAATTTACAACCCAATTATCATAAATCTGGAATAAACTTTATAATCTTATCAACATTATACTTTAATACATTTAAAAGACAGATTTCCAAATTTCCATATTAGGGTGTAAATACCATTCCATTTCAATTCCTAAATTATAGAATATGTAGGTAAGATTTCAATTTAATACGTTCTTTCTAAGCCTACAACTCAACAGATCTTGCATACACATAATAATTAAATAAAATGCAACGATATAAATTTCATTGTTATATATAAATCGTATAATTTCACACTCACCATTAACCTGCTTTTTAGCCAAAGCATATTTCAAATGGACTTAGAAGATCAAAACAAGGATGAAATGATTCATGGACTTGGAAGTACACTTCGAAGAGCAAGAGAAACAACTTGGACAAGTTCCAACCGAAATGGAGCTAAGTATATAACTTGGAACCGAATTATATAGGACGATACTGACCTATTTATCCTTACTATTTTGCTTTTTGAACTCCATACATCACCTATATTACTCCAAATACTCGTGATCAAGTGATTTTCCTAGAGTTGGGATGAGTAATTTCAAGGATTGATGAGGGAAGATCCAAGAAAGCAGGATAACTCATGTGTTAAGGGAGAGATCACTAGAATCAACTCGAAGTCGATAGGAAAGAGCTTAGAACAACTTAAGTGAAAGATTAAAAGAGCTAACAAGCGGAAGACTTAACTTTTCACCAATAAATATAGGTCAGCACCGAGTTAGATAGGTTGGTATCGAATTACCATTTTGACTCGTGGGACTCCAATCTCTTTTGTACAACTCAGTCTACCACCTAGACCTTAGTGCAAGCAGGTTTCTGACCCAGTACCTCTGTTTCCATATAAATACAAGTCTAGTTGCAACCAAAAGGGATCATCCTCTTCTAATCTTTTCCCTTCACTTCAGATCTAGGGCTTCGCTTCTTCTTCACTCCTATCTCCTTCCTAAAATACCCTAGAAACTCCACTATAAATCTATGATATATTAGATTATGGTCAGATATGATAAACTAGTTGTAATCCAAGGAGAGATAATAATAAAGATTAAAGTGGATGTAGGCCAGAGATTATGCTTAACCACTATAAAATTCTTATATCTCCTTTTACTTTCTACCTTTTCCTTTATTTTTATTAGAAAAAGTGCTTTCATCTGATACCTTGGTGTTTATGATGAAGAGGCCTAAAACTAGATCTAAGGCTGGAGGAAGCCAACTAGAGCATTGGGGGCAGTCAGGAGGTGTCCTCAAATTCTCATCAATCCATTTACATGACTAGAGAAGAGATGGAGAGAATGATGAAAGAGATGCAGGATGGAATGATAGTTAGACAGCAGGAAATGCTTGTAGGATTTCTTCAAAGGATGGGATAACAAGGAATAGCTGGAGCTGATGGAATTCAGAATCAAGGACATGGTACTAATGCAGGAGCATTAGAAGTTGGAGCAGAGTAAGCTGGAACGATGGCCCCATAAACAGTACCACTAGGTACCAACCTAAATCCTCTCAGTACCAAGAGAATTATATTTGGAGGCAATGTTGATGCGAGCTTGGGACGTGCTGGAATGCCGGGAGCAAACGATGCTAGTGTTAGAAATGAAAATCAGAATATGAATGAGCAATGATCGAAGGAGTATATGCTAGAGCTTCCTCGTAGAAATGGAGGATAGAATGAAACCAAAGGTGTGGATCAAAATGCAAATATGCAGTCAGAGGAGTATGTATCAGAATATGTGCTGGAGTTCCCCTACAAGGGCAGGGGGTAGAATATAGCTAATGGTCAAAGATTTCTGTTAAACGACAACAACCAGATAGTTGAAATGATCAAAAAAATAGTTAGAGGTGGGCCCTCAGACCAAAGTTTAATTGACGTAAATAGGAATTCATTTACCGCTAATATCCAGAATGCAAGAATCCTCCCGATTTCAAGCTTCTGACACTGGAAATGTATGATGGGCAACCTAATCCAACAGTTTATTTAATGAGATGCATCCGACATATGGAGGTGTTGGGTGATTCTGAGGAGGTTATGGGGCAGTGCTTCCTGTTGTATTTGATTGGTTTACCAGCAATGTGGTTCAGACAGCTGGAGAATGGATCCATAAGCACTTGGACTGACCTAATGAATAAGTTCATAAGACAATTTAGAGTTCACATCTCTCAACCAAAGAATGTGATGATGCTATCAAGCGTAAAGCAAAGGCTTGGAAAGATCCAAAGGTCATTCTATTACATTAGTAATTTTTTTATAGGTGCAGAAGAGGGTTATCCAAATTTAGAGAAGCAAACCTACAATTTATTGATAATATTGATTACAAGCTTATATGATAAGAGTATTGATGGATCAACCTGTCAGAAAAGTATTACATCGCCCCGAGGCTTCGAGATGGTTATTGAAGTTTAACATTAAGATGTGTCAATATGATATTACTTATCATTCAAAAAATTTGACTTGTGGACCGGTTTTGGTTTACTTCATTACTAAATTTACTATCTGGTATGACAAAACAGAAGAAGAGATGATCGAACTTTTAGAATGGAAGTTCTATATAGACGGAGCATTCAACGACCATGATTGTAAAATGAAAGTAGTCTTGGTTACTCTAGGAAGTTGAAGAATTTGTTATGCATCGATGCTTGAGTTCTATGCTATGAATAATGAAGTATGATATGAGGCATTGATTATAGGGCTTAAAATAGCAAAGGAGTTGGGAGTGCAGAAACTGCACATATTTGGTGACTTCCAATTGGTGTTTTACGAAGTGAAGAAAGAATTTTAGACTAAGTGTTCATGATTCGTCCCCTACATGATAAAGTGAAGAAGGATCGGTTGCATGACGAAACATCACGTGTTTGAAAATAAGATGTCGAGGTACCCGAAGATGATTATCGGTGGACTCCTTTGAACCATGATTGGTTCTTCAGAGTATAATTAGACTAGGGTAGATCGAATAATTCTCCCTTATGCATCTATGCTTCGATGAATTCTTATGGATAGGCGACTTTGGGGATCGATACTTGAAGATAGGAATCACAAACACCAACATTCACAGATAATTTTCGGTGTATATTTAATTTATCTAGGCACAAGCAATGGAAATTACATTAGTTCTCATGTGAACACGAGTGAAAAGCCATGTAAATTCAGTTAGAGACACTATAATTTTATTTATGGTGAAATAAAACAAGCTTAACTGAAAGTAAATAATGCTAGGCAAAAGGAAAATACTATGTCACAAACTTACAATGGAAGTTTATTTATATGTTCAGAGCTATAGTAAATAAATGAAATACACTTATGACATAAATATGCAAGTACGATATATATATATATATATATATATATATATATATATATGTAAACCATTATAGGAAATTACATATATACATTTTTAGGAATAATACATAGGTGCAGGAACATAGAAGTGTGATAAAAGTAAATGACATAGATTTTATAAAAAGAATATTTTCATTGCCTCATTTTTTGGAATATAGAAGTTCGGGGGCCGGAACCATATAACCCAATGGCCTATGCATAATGCAAAAAAATAGAAATTTCAAAAATAGGAACTACAAATAGCTATTTCTTCGTGCCCTTGCAAGATACCTTCTTTTTGTGGTTCTTTGTCGGGGTACCTCCCTCAGGAGGGGAGACCTCTTCCTCAGTGGATAAGAGCTCATCAATGAAAATAATATGATTGGGCTTAAGGGGTATGGATTCCCTAGAGGTAGTTAGATCAGGCATTGGTAAGGAGAAGGCAAGCAATGTAGAAGTAAGAACTATGTAGGCAGAAGGAAGGTCAATGCCCTTTTCAATCTTGATCTGGACAAGCGTGGTCTTCTACTCCATAAGAGAAACAACCATGGAAGGATCTAACCTAGAAGTACCAGTTACGATGAATTCCTCCTCCTCATCTAAAAATGCAGTTGGGTCATCTCCTTTAGAGAGAGCTCCTATTTTCTCAGCATCGTGGTCGGGGCCAAACCCAGAGGAGGTGGTGATGACCATGGATGTAGTGGTGATAGCTTCAACCGGAGTGTCCAGTGCTTGGATGACTTCTAAAAGCGGAATGATCGCAGGTCGACTTGAAATAAGTAAGACATTTTGGTATAAGTCACAGATGGCTTCAAGTGTCATCCTGAGCTTCTCGAAGATTGGAGAGTTAAGTGATATTCCTTTGGTTGAGTGGCCATAAGGTGGAAGCTAGAGCTAATCAGCTCCTCATCAAGAATAGAAGACAATCCAGGATCGGTAGGAACAGAGGCATCGGCTTGCACATACTTAAGAGTATATTCTTTAGTAGAGGAGAGAGTGAAAAAGTAAGAGGTATAGACGTGGAAGCAATGAAGACCTCAGAGCTGGTCATCGCTGTTGGAATTGAGCCAACTGGTAGTGGAAGTTGTGGGTGAATTTCAAAAAAAATCTCTTATTGGATCTTTATTAGGCCTATGAAGTCTAATTTGTTTAGAACATTTCTAAATTTTATTTAAATAAAATATTCTATTTTATTTAAATTGACAAAATGATATTGTATTATTTAATTTTATGTCATATTAAATATATATGTGTATCACATGCACATATATAAGTGTGTTCATGTGTAACATATCAACCCATGAGGGGTATAACATGCCCGTATGTAAATGCTAGGATTTACATCGCAACAGACACGTTAGCTCATCCAATATGTGAATGCATTATCCAAATATATATGTATAAATATATATACTTTTGCAATTATAATAAGTGGAAATTAGGGACACATCCCTCTTCTCTAAACTTATTTGTTTTACATCCTTTCTTTTTATAAACTATTTTCTACATCCTCTTTTTTGAATTTCTTTCGTTTTTACTTCTTGCGTTCCTAAATTTAAAAATGGCCGCTCCGACATGTATTACGACGGTTATGAATTATGAATGTATACCCTAAGAGCGCATGTTAAGATTAGTAAAATTACCCAAATAGCCCCATGAATTTCACCTTTTTTAAATTAAGGATGTAATTTATAAAAGAAAATTGAGAGGGACCTAAGGCTAATTTTTTATAATCATAAGGATGTATGCCAAAATTTCCATTATAATAAGATATTTGAATATACATATATATAAATTAGAATTTATTTATTTATAATTTTGTATAAACATATAAATTTTTATATATAAATATAATTATATAATATTAACAAACTGTATATTATTAATTACTATACAAATATGTTTATATTATATAAAATATAATAAACAATTTTTTTGCTATAATGTCAAAAATAATACATATACAAATAGATAAAAATAATTAGCAAAGCTAGCAAGGTTGACTGTATCCCTACCAGATTTTATTGCAATACAATAAAATACACAAATGGGCCACATAACAAGCTATAAGCCCAAGGAGAAACTAAAGATAAAACAAACACAAACAAGAGAATACTGGCTAACACACAAGGCAACAAGAAAGAAAAACATAACAAAGATTAAAGCTAAACTAGGCCCAAGAAGAAATTAGAGAATCATCAAATTTCCACTCCGAAACTTTCATGCCAATAGCAATTTCATGTTTTATATCATTCCACAAAGCACCAAATCCTTTAGATTTGCTATAGAAAATCCTGCTATTTCTTTCTTCCCAAATTACCTTAAAAATTTCTTCAAAGAGAGCAACATCAAATATGACTTCATACTTCTCCATTTAGTTGCCATGTAAATCAAGTTCCATTCAACTTGGCTATCTCTTACCATGTCATGTCTACCAATCTTATTCAACAAGCAACTCCATATACCAAAAATCACAGTGCAGTTAAAAAAAAGATGCTACCTACTTTCGTTTTCAACGTTGCAAAAAACACAAGCCAGGTTAATAGTCACACCTATCAAATTCAGCTTTGTTTTAGTTAAAATTGCATATGATAGAACTTTCCACAACAACAAGTTTTCTTTAGGAGGAGAATGATTGATCCATACTCTCCTACACCATCTAAACACAGGCAAAGCATTGAACCCAAAGATAGCTTTGAAACCACAATGATAGAATGAGCTTTTCTTTCTTAGACCATACAACATGCTCATGTGTGTATGCAGGAAATTGCACAACTTGCAGAGTACTTGAAGTGACCCACTTCTTTTTCTTTCTATTTTGAGTGATTTACTGTTGAGATTTTTTTTTTCCAAACCAAGTGATCACTTCTTTAATTTATTTCCCCAAGATCCAAATTCTTACTAATATAAAAATATTAGTATATAAGTCAATTCAAGTCATTTATATATGTGGAGATATATAAATGTTTCCTTGCTTATCAGAGTATTAAAAATTAACAAGGAAAATTCAATCACACAATATTTCTCATTTTTCAGAGAATTGGTGTCACATAGCCATTTCTATTTTTACATTCTCCTTTTTGATCTCAAGCTTGATTAATATTAAATTCAAATATTGCCACTTATTATTTTCTTGCTTACTTCTCAAATTAATTGGTCTTTGGATTTACAAGCCATACATTTAATTTTCGGAATTCTTTTGTGATTTGATACTTATCATATGAATACTGAGGTGATAAACTAGGTTGAAGTCTAAGCAGAGAAAAACAACACATGTGATCAAGGTTCAGACACAACAAGCACAAACCAATCATAACAGACAAAATGCATATTTCCTGGTTAACAGAGCAAATAATCATCACATGAGTGATGGTATTGTGATCTACTTTATAAATCATACAACTTCTTATATCTGGAGCTAGAAAAGTGTTGAATCTGGTTTTTGAAAGATATTTGCACTCTTCTGGACTAAAACTTATAGAAATGGTGTTCTGAACCTATAAACACTTTGCAACATTTCCCTGCCTACTGATTGGTATACATGTTTTCTACTCTTAATTTTTGCCTTGCCACTTAGTATCAGTTTTGAAGTTATAGTATCAGATTTTTCCTACTTAGTATTAGTTCGGTAGTTATAGTATCAGATATTTCCTACCTAGTATCAGTTTTATAGTATCAGATTTCTCCTACTTAGTATCAGTTTTATAGTATCAGATTTCTCCTACTTAGTATCAGTTTTAAAGTATTAGATATTTCCTACCTAGTATCAGTTCTAATTTCATAACTGAAGTGCCTCAAGACTGTCAAGAAAAACATGTTCACACATCAGATTAAATGGCATCTTCTCCTTCAACATTATCTACTAAAACTATTTCAGAACTTGTTACTTAAGTCCACAGCTCACAAACACATATAACACTTAAGTTTCTTTTTCTTCTTACATACTATTTTCCAGATAACAAAGCAAAAGACACTCATGAAAATACTTAGAACATATTAGAGTTTGTCTAACTTATTTATTACAATGACACTGCTACTTCTCTTAAACACTTTAAATTCCTCAAGATCTCCAATTATCCATGCAAGCAAGCAAGCAATTCATGCATCTTTCCCTGCAACAAAACTTTGAACTGCCCCAATAAAATGAGACACCCCAAGTATTGCAAAGGCAACAAATAGGGTCAGAAATAAATTCTGGTGTGAGTGAAATCAAGTATGCAAAATATCTTGTAAATTCTTAAGGCTGTACAGAGGACTTTTCTATTAAATGCTATTCAAATCCCAATTAAAATCTGAGAAGGTGTATATTTAAGTTTATCTATAAACATACACCCAAGCATTCATCCACTTACTTCATTCAGTTGTACATGTACAAACTCCTATGGATTTACTCCCTAAATTCCATAGCGTAATTTCTCTTTCTCATCTTTTCATTTTGTTTGGTCTGAACTCTTGCCATTGAACACCATGTGTGCATTGCAAAGGGGCTCAGTTCTGTTAACCCTTTACACAGAGGCCTACAGGACTTAAACAAGTCATGCACATACCCATCAACCACCTGCTGATGAGTAGATCAAGGCACTACTCCTAAATTATTTTATAATTTAGAGACCATGCTTATTTATTTCTTTTTGGGGAATTTTTCTTTTGATTCCAAAGATACTCGTATTCTTTCCTTCCTTATATAGGTCAAGAATTATTAAAATCACCCAAAGATCATATCCAGACATACAAAGCATTCATGTAAAATTGCACATCTTATTTCAAAGTCATTTTTGCTTTAATCACATTTTTCTAAAACCTGCTTATATTTTTATTTCTAGAAATTTTCCATTGCTTACATAGATCTGAAGAAGTCATATGCAAAACTATATTTATTCTTTTACTGTGAACATAGGGAATGGTTTTTGAGAAAAACCCATAAAAACTTATTGGTTTATGATCTGAACAAATCAGCACATATTTGTAATATTGCATTGTTCATATCATTTTTAATATAGACTAGACATAAGCATGAATCTCATTATTCACACTGCCTACTTCTTTTCTTTCATTGATACCCTATTCCACAGTAAAACATTTGATTCATTTTTCACATCAAAACTAGCATATATAAAATCTATTTCTGTGATTAGTGTATTTGTTTGATTATCTATTTTAAAACAAAAACTGAAACCATCACAACAAGTCAAAACAGGTTAAAATCTCATCCAAAAACCCAACCAGAATACCATCCATGATCCACATATTTTCATCCAGAGAATAAAATCAAACAGAAAAACATAATGTTGTGTTTATATAAAATAATTTGGCTGCCCTTAACATGGGTCTTAATGCCTTACAGATCATAAGTGATTAATCACTCACCTTCCTCCTCTCTTCCCCGAGAATGCCTAAGCTTGAAAACAGGGTGAGCTCTCCTTTCTATTTTTTTTCAATGTGTTTCTGTTTTCCCTCAGAGAAAACCTCTGCTTCCCTCTTGATTTAAATCATTTTGCTAGGGTTTTACTAAAGGAAAAACCCATTTTATCCTCACATTACTCAGAGAATTATGTGTGTGTTGTTATGGCTAAATGTGCCATTTTCTCTTGATTTCTATTTCTAGTAAAAGCAGTTGCTTCTCTGCTTTTCTGTGCACATGCTATTTGCATGATCCACCAACACATCATCTTTGTGTGACTCGGATACATTGTATACCTTGTTAGGCCTGAATGGTTCTCTTATATTATTTCAAACCATTTATTTCCTGATTTATTTTTAAGAAGGTATTTATGCACAATAATACTAAACTGGTTCTCATGCAATTTAGTTATCAAAAGGACTTTATCATTTTATACTTCTTTGGCTACTCATATCTAATACATATATATTTATATGTATATATATATAGGAGATATCTGTATATAAAAACTCACTCATATTTGATCATTTTCTTCCCATTATATTTTATTGAAAAATCTCTATCCTCTTATTTAATCATTTCACTTACTCCTAATATTATTATTGTCAGACTATATTTTCTTTTCTTAAAAATTCTCATTTTCTAATTTTATTAAAATTATTTTTATCTCAATAATTTGGGTCTTCACAGTACTCCACATAGCTCTGATAGCCTGATTACTTGAACAGGGAAATGTAAGAACTCCACCATCAATAAGATCCATAGCTAAATCATCCTTACCTATTCTAGATTGTTGTATTTCCTGGAATGATAATTTATTTGAAAGAATCAAACCCTACAAGGCCGAAGGCTCATCCCAAAATCTTGCACATCCAAGAGGGGATATGTTTAGCTTAATAAGGGGGAGGAAAGTACTTCCCAAATATAAAATCCTATGCCATGTCCAATTATAGTTTGAGGAGCAGCCATTGTCCAGAAATGCTTCCTACCAATGTTATGAACCATAGTCCAATTAACTCAAATATTGTCTACTTTATTCAATAAGGCATCAAAGTGTTTGCTGAAAGCAGCAATATTCCATTTAGCAATCTTGATAACACCAAGGTCACCTTTATTTTTTTGGCACTTCAAACTTGCTGAATGCACAAGGAATAATCATTTTAGAGTGAATACTTCCAATCCAAAAGAATCTTAACATAACTCTTCTTGTCATCTTTGGCAGCTTTGTTGGCATGACAAAGTTCTAGCCAATAAACTACCATGGAAAAGGAAAATGGTTTAACGAAAACAAGCCTACCAGCCTAACTTAAGAAGCTATTAGCCCAGCAGTTCATAGCTGTAGTAAACTTAGCATACAAAGGGAGACATCGTGAAGTTGTTATTCTAGAAGTTGACGGAGGCCCCGAGATAGCTCGTGGATTTAGACATAGTTGAAGGCTAGAGTAAAGAAGAATGTTATCAGAATGGGCTTGTAGTACACCAGTAACCAAAAAAAGAGATTTTAGAGGTTCAACTTGACCAGTCATCAAGTAGAAGGTCTCAAGAGTATCTAAAACTGCTTGGATAGAAGAATAATCTAGCTTGGTAAATATCATGAAACGATCAACAAACATTAGAGAGGAAACCAGAGGGTGTTTGCACTTAGGGTGATAAAGAATTTCATTTGAATTGAATTTCAAGTTTAACATCTGAGTGAATACTTCCATAACAAGAATGAAAAGATAAGAAGAAATTGGTTCACCTTGCCGTATTCCTTGTTTACATTTGAAGTAGCCAATTGTTTTACCATTGAAATTCAAGGAGAAACTAGAGGTTGAAACACATGCATATATCCAGGCTACAGATGGTATAGGGAAGTGCATCATTGCCATTATCCTAATAATGGATTCCCAATAAATTATGCCATATGCCTTTCTTATATCAAGCTTCAAAATTGCTCTCGGGGTGACATGTGCCTTATTATACTCTTTAGTAATTCATAGGCAAGTGAAACATTATCTAAGATACTTCTATTAGGTAGAAAAGCTGATCGATTCGGAGAAATTAGATCAGGCGGAATAGTCAAAAGCTTAGTTGCAATAATTTTTGAAATGCACTTGTATATGAGTGCAGCAAGAGATTGGCTTATAGGAGTTAAATGAATTTGCAGAATTGGATTTTGGGACAAGAGCTAAATTGGTAGCATTAGTTTTTCCAAGCATTCTACACTTATTGAAGAAGTTATGTAAAGCACTGTAACATCTTTAGATATCACATTCCAGCAGTGAGTAAAGAACGTAACATTAAACCTATTAGGCTCCCTACAAGAATTTTTATTCTTAGAAGAAATGGCATTTTTAATTTCCTCGTTAGTTATAGCAGAAGAGAGGAAATTTATATCTTCAGATTTTATCCTTGGCAAGGTTAAGTTAGAGATCAAATTTAAATCAGGAGAGAAATTGCATGAGTTACTAGGATGTATATATTTATATACATATAAATGAATATATTAAATACTAATATATAAATATGTATAATAAAAAATATATTAATATAAATAAAATTATAAAATAACCTTTTTATTCAAAAATATATTTATTGAGCTGGTCTTGTGCATAGACCAGGTTATTTTTTAATTTTAAATAAATAAATATATATATATATATATATATATAAAATCGTATAAAATTATGTAAAAAGTAAAAATATTTTTTTTCGAAACTAATTTTAAATTAAAAATTTCCAATAAAATTTTACCTGAAATTTTATAATTTGAAAATTTTATATATAATTTTATAATCTAAAATGGTTTTAAAATTTAATTTTAAATATCAGTTTAAATATTTTAAAAAAATTACGTCTACCGTGAGTGTAATAAGCATCAATAAAATTTTATAAAATATAAAATATTTTTTAGAATAAATTCATGAAGTTATATAATTATTTAAATGATAAATTTATTTAAATATTATTTAAAATATATACATATATAAATATTTTCTTTCTGTTGAAATATTATATTTATTAAACACCATATCTGAAGATTATTTTTAAATATTTTACACATGTATAATATTGTAATTAAATTATAAACTATACAAGTATATATATATGTATGTATGCATGTATGTATATATTAAGTTAATTAAATAAAAAATAAAAAATTTATTAATTCTAAGCCGTGTTATACATAGATGAATAATCACAAATTTTTTTATAATCATATATACATATACATACAACCAACTAAATTTTTTACAATATATCTACATATTCGAATTGTCATCTAACTATAATATTATATACAAATAAATGAATGCTATTATTATAAATTAATGTTTGTAATTAAATTAGAAATGTACCTTTCAACCAAGCCCTGAAGCACATCTTGAAATGATGTTATATGCTCCTAGAAATAATTTCTGATCCAACAGAGTGCTAGTCCTCAAACCATCGACCACCAGCTGTCATATAGAAGCTAAATTGATCTGAACTGAACTTGGGAGACCAGAGAGATAATGGATGAAAGTCGGCTAGCAAAGGATTGAGATGGAGGCACCAAAAAAGATCCTTATCAGGTGAAGGAAGGGTTGTTTAAATAGAGAGGAAAAGAGAGATTTTAGGATCATATCTTTCACTCTATGTCCTTCCATCTCAACCATCCGTCTTTATCCCTCTTTTGCTCATCTATTAGCTGCCTCTAGCCTCATGTTTTAGCCAATCATACCAGCCCCATGATGGGCCATAAAACTATTTAAAGTCCGAATGAGTATTTTGCATTCTAAATCTAATTTAAAATGTTTATTGATATCGTATATCAATTAATGTATTTATAACTTTTGTATATACATAATATTTAATTTTCAAATCAAAATAATTTTTTTAAAAAACAATATTTCATAAATATTATTTAATTTAATTAATTAATAACAGTTATAAATTAATTAGATCATTTGGTTAATGGAGAATTCATCGTTTTCGATTATGTGACTCGTAATGTGCAAATTTGGTCAGTGAATAATATCAAACTATTCGAAATTAACATTCATACATCACGTAACAGGCGGTGTGACATTTTGGCCAAATTTATTATTTACATTGCTTTGATAAAATCTAATTTTACTTTATTAAGCGTTACCCGGTTATGACTATTATTTATACCAATTCTCTTCTCAAAACTATATCATTTTGGACTTATGGAATTTGGTAATGGTCAAAATTCCGACATCCATATTTAACTCTAGAATGTAGGTATAATGTCCTTGGTTCAATAATAACAATTATTATTAACTGAAATGCACTGGCCAGAGACTTTGAATTTAAGTGGACTTGATTTGACCGTGATACTAACCCTATATAACCGAGGAGACGAATCCTCTCTTGAATAGTGCTTCACTTCCGATACTTCCACTCGACCCAATTATAGTCACTCGATAGACCATGTGCCATGATTTGGCTATAATCAAAGCAAAGCTTTCATATTGAAATCGACAGTGTTCTCAAGTTGAGAGAACTGTGTAAATTAGTTTTATCGATATTTTCTATTTGACCTTGGTTACAGTAACCAACTAAATACTATAAGTGAGTCATTCCATGGGAGAAAATAGCCTTCCGGTGCACTGTCTCGAAATCAGATGAAACTAGTTCCATTAGATCCGTAATAGTGAATTATAATATGTCGTCGAGTTTTATGGCGATCAGACATATCATTCTATCATGCGAGCTTGAAATGCGTAGAATTTAATTAAAGGAATTTAAATTAATATAATTTGATTTTTAAAAGTTAGCTTCTATATATGGTGGAATAGGTCTCGATACTAGTTCCATTGTTATCAGAATAGGGGTATAACATATGGAATGCTAGGCATCACGCCTCGTTTGGAGTTCGAAAATTTAACATGTGAATTGTGCTTTGAAATTTTCTATATAAGGCCTTCATTTTTGGTCATTTGCAAAAACCCTAATCTAAGAATGCTCCAGCCGCCATTTCCGCTAGCTCCACATCCAACGACCATGACTAATTGGCGCCACCACAGGCCATGTCGGCCTTCGACCCCAACTAGAAGAATGAAGAGATCGATGAGGGGTGCAACTTAAATGGTGGAGATTGGAAGTGGAGCGTCGTGGCGGTCGGATTTTGGCCGCGTTCGGTGGCATTTGGGTCTCGGATTTGGTGCAAATAAAGGCAAATGGAGGGGGTGTGACAACCCGAACCCTTAGACGCTCTCCACATGATGCCGTACATGGCTAGGAGCATGGGTCGTACTGAACAATCGAACAAACAGAGACTATGATTCCAAATAAACTAAGTAAATAGTTAAGATACTATATGTATATATTTGAAAACATAACAGAAGAAAACAAGTACTTTTCAAAAGATAACCATAACCATTTCAAATCGGTTTCAAAAAATAAGTACTGATAAAAAGTCTCACAGATAGCAAATCATGGTCTCACAAATTATTACATCAGAGTTCCAAATACCAAAGTACAAAATATGAAAATCCATAAATGACGGTAGTCCCCAAGATAAAAGAAATGCTGAAAATACATGATAGAAGAAAAAGAGTTGAATCCTACAAGCTCCGAAAGGAACATCAACTCAACAACGGATCTATCACCCCTGATTTCCTATGGTGGGGAAAAAGGTGAATGGGTCAGACATAAAGTCTGATGAATGAATAATATACTAAAAAGGGAATAAGAATATCAAACTTTCAGGTTTGTTTAGACCATCCAAAGTACAAACAGGATGGAGCATAACTTAGATTACCCATCTAAGTATATAGGAGAATAATAAAGGAATAATAACTTAGATTAACCATCTAAGTAGAATAGTAATAATTCGAAATAAAACACTGATCGGCCTGTCGGACATCTGTCCTCGACTACTCCACAAGTTACTATGGAAAGAACACGCGAGTTTAGCCTAGCTTCACTAGTATCGTCGGCCTCTCTCATATTCTTTCTCAGCAACAAGTGGACAAATGCCTCTTATATCCGGTTCCGCTCGGTACACCCCAGGCTTTCCACCAATAAATGGGCAAACTCCTATCACACATCCCATTCGGTTACACCACCGAATTCCCCAATCATGACCTTCGGCTAGTTACACCACTGCTCCGATCATGCCCAGTTACACCCCTTTTCCATAGTTACACCACTGCGGCTTCCGCCTGTGCTTTTTGCACTACGGGAAACACTCAACCAAAGATCCCATAATCCCCACGAACCTGCTCCGATTATGACTTTCCACGGTTACACCAATGTGGACTTCCGCCTACCGCAATATTTCCAACTCAAGAAATTAAATATAACAGGGTGTAAAATAAACAAATTACAACTAAATCTTGGGTTTATACCAACCTAAATACCATAGCGAAATTACACCAACCCAAATAACAAAATAAATAAAATAAGCTTGTTAAATCTGGCCAATCTCAAACTTCCTCAATTGCTGGTGTTGTTAACTACAGTCACCCTATCCTTCCTTGTTTATACATAATTCTATTGCAAATTTATTATTCCCAATATACAAACATTCATCACAACATAATACATATGATTATGAACTCTAAATCAAATATATTCTATAACCTTCCAATTTCATTCCAGATCTGGAAATATATAACAATTGTATAGATTTGGAGAAAGTGTGAAAATAGGTCTAATTCACATATTTATAATAAAAGGAGGAAATATATGAATCTAATCCAGATTTACAAGTCTAGAATAAACATATGAATTATACCTAATTCAATACATATCTGAATAAAGAAGAAGAATATAGAATAGATCTGATACTAAAGGTACAATAACATATATGTACACAATATTTTCCCATCACAAATCTGTTTGAAAGCAACTATCTTAGAGGAAAATGGATAAACATGAATAGGATAGGAAAGGGGTAAAATTCACCTTTTATAATTTTTAGAAGAGTAAATATATTCAAATCAACAGATCAGAACTAAAATGTAAATCATACCCCCAAATCTTATATAGATCTGAAAGAAAAAGGAAAAATATACTAGATTTGATAGAAATTGGATATAAGAATACAAATTTCAATCCAGACAGGACAAAATTTAAAACATATAAACAAATATAAACATATATTTCGATTATGACTTTCCACAGTTACATCACTGTGGACTTCCGCCTACCACAATATTTCCAACTCAAGAAATAAAATATAACAGAGCTGAAAATAATAAATAACAACTAAATCTTGGGTTTATACCAACCTAAATACCATAGCGAAATCTTGGGTTTACACCAACCCAAATAACAAAATAAATAAAATAAGCTTCTTAAATCAGGCCAATCTCAAACTTCCTCAATTGCCGGCGCTGTTAACCACAATCACCCTATCCTTCCCTGTTTATACATAATTCTATTGCGTATTTAATATTCCCAATATACAAACATTCATCACAACATAATACATATGATTGTCAACTCTAAATCAAATATATTATATAACCTTCCAATTTCATTCCAGATCTGGAAAAATATAACAATTGTATAGATTTGGAGAAAGTGTGAAAATATGTCTAATTCAAATATTATAATAAAAGGAGGAAATATATGAATCTAATCCCGATTTACAAGTCTAGAATAAACATGTGAATTATACCTAATTCAATACAAATCTAAATAAAGAAGAAGAATATAGAATAGATCTGATACTAAAAGTACAATAACATATATGTACACAATTTACCCCATTCAATTTAAATTGGATAACTTCCATATTTCCCCATCACAAATAAGATCTGAAAGCAACTATCTTAGAGGAAAATGGATAAACATGAATAGGATATGAAAGGGGTAAAATTCACCTTTTATAATTTTTAGAAGAGTAAATATATTCAAATCAACAGATCAGAACTAAAATGTAAATCATACCCCCAAATCCTGTATAGATCTAAAAGAAAAAGGGAAAATATACTCGATCTAATAGAAATTGGATAGAAGAATACAATTTTCAATCCAAACAGGACATAATTTAAACATATAAACAAATCTAAAAGTTTCATAGGCAAATTCCCAAAATAGGGTATTATCCACTCACCTGAATCCTTGCAACACATATAAGCGTACCTAACTTCTCCTTTTCAAGCCACCTTTCTATTCACTAATATGCTTCTAACTTTATTTTATTTTGTATATAATTTATTTTATGAAGAAAATGAAAATTTAGAAGAGGAAGAGAAACTAGAATAGGGAATAGAATAGAGAATAGTTTTTAGAATGAGAATTAGGTTAGGTTTAGGTTGAATTTATAGGATTTGTAAATTCATATACGCCGTTGTATAATTGCTTCAGGTGGAGGGAATTAATTAGGTGCTTTGAATAAGATATGTTGAACTTGTATAAAATATGTATATGTTTAAGCTTTTAATTTAGTTTATTAATAAATCAATTAATTGGTATCAAACATACACATATGTATATAATTAACCATATTCTTTACTATCTAACTGCGCAATCAATTTTGAAATTGATTGGTATTAATTAGCTTCCCTAATTCACATACATGTTACCCTTTTTAACCGATATTAAATCCTCCTTAATTTAATTGGTCAATTACATCTTAATTTATATCTTCCTAACCAATTAACTTATACATTTACATACATATGTTGCTAACCATTTAAGCATAAATAAATACATATATATACACAAATATATGTATTTATACATAATTTTCTCTTTTCTACCCTTAATCATTAATACATAATCACATTTGAATTATTAAACCTGGAAGAGAACCCAACATATATATGTGAATAAGCTGACACATATTCCTTCTCTTCTTTTAATCAATGTTTCATAAACATACGAACTTTCTGTATTTGGTAATATATACCCCTATTAATTAATATATTTGTTTACATACTTATTTTATGCTAGTCTTTTACCTTCTTATACATTTATTTATGGTTGAAATGTGCTCATAAAAAATGTACTCTGCGAGATTCGAACCAGGTCACTTGGTTGGAATGCACATGTCTTACCACTGTGCCACTCATGCTTTTGTCTTTCATTATTTTCTTTTTAAATGTATACTCATCATTATACTTTTTTTTCTTCTCTTATAGTCACCCTACACATATTCAACTTATTTATTAACAAATAAGTCTTCTTAACTCTTTCTTTAATCTTTAATCTTACTCCCAAAATATGCGCAAAACGCAAAATGCGCACTACAATAAACATTCCGTATCTTTTTCATACAACGTCTGTTTCTAATAAATTATATATGAATTTGGGCTAGGAAAATCTACTTGACATAATGTAAAAGTTAGATTTCCCAAATTCCTTCATTTGTAAAAATTTATGATTTCATCTTTTTATGTAGATTTACATTTTTATTCTTATTAACATTTTAATTTATTATTAAAATTTACGGGGTGTTACATTCTCCCCTCCTTAAAGGATTTCATCCCCGAAATCTCTAAGAATATAAGAATATAAACTACAACCATCATCCAAATCTACAATTATCTACTCAAAAATCAAACACCGCAACCATTGTCCTTAGATTTATTTAATGCAAATTATGACTTTATGCAATGTGAAATGCATATGAACTTATCTAATGCAGAAAGGTAGTCGGTCTACTGATACAATCGACCTACTGTCATTCAAATATGCTCATGCCATGCAACCATATGTATGCAAAAACCCTAATAAAACTGTTGGTTCTACATGTATGCTACAATCATCATCCAAATGCAATCGTCCATATGTCCAACATCCATTTATATACAACCATATATATAAGTAATATGTAATAAATGCATAATGAATGAATATATATATATAGCACACATCCATATGCATATGCAAGTGCACTCCTAAGTGGCCGATCTAAAGGTAAGATCAAATAAGATAGAATGAGTGCCTAGTGTGTGTAAATGCATCCTTCCGCAACCACTAGCATCCACTTGCAACCACAAGCAACCACCAAACATAACATGTCCTAGTGGCATGTTTACAAACATCCCTACCAATACAAAGTGTCACCTAAAAAAAAGATCTATCCTAATTAGGAAAAGATCAAAGATAGGATGTTCAAAAGAAAACTTACCAACAAAAAGATGTGGATATGAAATCCTAAGTTCAACGACAATTTGGGTTGTTCTAGCCAAAGTTGATAAACTAGGGTAACCATTCCATACCGACACTTCTCCAAGTGCCGAAAATTGATCAGAGTCATATTCAAAAACCATTCTAGATTCTCAAAAACTTCTTCTTCAGTCTTATCAACCATTTCTGTTTATACTTAGGGCCTTTCTCATTTTAATGCATTGGAACTACATCTTTTTCCTAAGAGGAAATGTGACTCTGCAATTTTCCATAAATCATTAAAAGAGGGTTTGTGCTACGCTTGAAATTACAAGGAATTATCTCTTTTATTTACTTTCTTGAAATAGACTGTACAAAATACGGTAAATCCTTACTTTGTTCATCTCTTTCTTTGGGGTGTATTCCTTGTCATTTCAAATGATGCACTTTTATACTGAAACTGGATAATTTATGGAAAATTTCATTGCTACATATTTCATTCCAATGAATTAAAATGCTACTCAAATCCCATTCATTTTGTAATCCTTCTGATTTGGTTGTTACTGTGCCACATCAATTATCCAAACATTTGCTAGGATGATTCATTCTATACTTTTATCTCATCCAACCAGGTAGGTTAACAAATCTGAGATTTATCATATTTCCTTTATGATGGTTTCCATTTTAGGGACTACTTCTTCCCTTATTTCCCATATCTCAATATATGGTATACTTAATATTCTCTCTCTCTCTCTCTCTCTCTCTCTCTCTTTTTGAGAAAACACTTTCATTTGTTTAGCAAATAATAGGAAACCTAATAACTTAAGCCCACTTTTATGCATCAATACCAAAAATTGCATAAATTCCCTTATGGTCAATAAAGCCTTTTCCTCATATTTATTTCCAACTTATCAATCTCCTCAAGGTCGTACTTAGCTAATCTCCTTTATTTACTTTCACGCCCATAATTTCTCTACTACTACTAGCTGATATAAGAAACAACCAGTAGTATTTCTACAAGAATAAATAGGGAGGGTCCATCCTTTATCCTAAAACTTGTTCCTATTCACTTTTCCATAGATAAGGTAGGCACGAATAAAAGGAATTCCGACATATATAGATAAAACATTTAAAAAAAACTTCCTTTAACAAAACTTTTATCTATATACATATATATAAATATATACTTTCAAAACTCATTTTCAAAAACTTTTTGAAAGACCCCTTGAAAAACTATTTTTCAAGAACATTTCCTCAATACGTGTCTGTATCCTAAGGAAACCTTAATCAATCTCTCTTCGTGGAGGAAGGCTAATGACCTCCTCAAAAACATCAGGGTACAAAGAAACAACTGGTGCAGAACTAAGATCATCGGGCGATATGTTAAAAAAAATAAAGGTAGCTAAGCATAACAGACCCTCGTGGATCACAAGATACTTCCAGGGTACGCCCCCCGCAAGTTCCCAATATTACTACCCTCCTATCACAATCCAAAATCGCCCCATACATGGTCAACCAATCCATACCCAAGATTATCCCAAACCCAGAAAACCCCAAAACATAAGCATCACAATCAAACTCAACCCCGAGAATGAATAATTTCAACCCTTTACATATCATAGAAAGGTAAGCCGATCCTCCTACCGGGTTTGATACAACTACCGGATCAGAAACTAAGGATATATTAAGATACAACTTCTCAACCAATGAACTAGCAATAAAAGAATATGATGCCCCCAAGTCAAATAAAGCACGAACTGAATTACCAGAGATAGTTAACAAACCTTCCACAATGGTTTTCTTCCCTTTGTCTTGGGTAGTACGCCCGCTGGTGGATGGAGCTGCCTCCAATACATTGGCCTGGGCAGTGGCCTTAGCTCTCATCTGGCATTTATCCTTGAAATGTCCTTCTTGATCACAAATAAAGCACCTATTCTTTGATCTCACCTTTTCTGACTTGCACTTATCAGCAAAATGACCCATCTTTCCACACTTGTAACACTTAATCTTTGAAAACCTTCCATTACCCTCAACACCTTCAGCTTTTCTCTTCTTCCAATTCTCCTTGATATTACCTTTTTGAACGTCTTCCTTATGAGCTTTCTTCTCCACATTCGCCATCAACGCCATCTCTACTAGCCCTTCATAAGTAGCGCCCATGGGGATATGGCTTAGAGCCAAATCCTCCTGAAGCGGCTTATTCAACCCCTTCGCAAATTTTAAGGCCTTTTTGTGAGGTGTATTGATCATGTCGAGGTCGAACCTTGCCAACTCATTGAATTTGCTAATATACTCCTTTACTGTCATCTCCCCTGGCTTCAAGTTTATAAACTTCTCCATCTGCGCTCCTTCGTCAGCCTGAGAAAGGAACTTCCTCTCGGATCTTTCTTTGAAACCATCCCATGTGAGCTCTCCTGCCTCAGCTTCAACTAATTCCCACCAACATACTGCGTCTCCTTTGAGTTGCCAAGAGGCTAGTAGTCTCTTGGTACAATCATTTAAATTTAGGAGAGTAAATATCCTCTCACAGGCCCTCAACCATGCCTTAGTCCTCACAAAAGATTCCTTCCCCTCAAATATAATCCCACCAAGGCTAGAAAAATCTTTACATAACTTAGAGAAATTCGGATTAACCGGAGGATGAGCTCTATCTTCCTCGTTTTCCTGTGCGGGTGGATCAGGCCGCGCTGTAGCTTGGAGGTACAGCCTGAACCAATTCGGCATATGAACGCTGAGGATGTTTGGAACACCCGATGGGTCTACCATCTGAGGAAATTGAAATAAGACATTCCCACAGATAGTTAGAGGAAAGAAAAAAATTAAACTGAAGGAAGGGATATGGGGACCTCTTATGGAACTCTTTGGTATTACAAATACACTTTTATACTTTTCAAAAATATATATATTGAAAAACTGGTTAAAAACCACTTTATATGGAAAATTCTTTTAAAATATTTTAGGAATTTTGAAACCTAGGCTCTAATAAAAACTGTGACAACCCGAATCCCTAGACACTCCCCACGTGAAGCCGGACATGGCTAGGAGCATGGGTCGTACTCAACAATCGAACAAACAGAGACTATGATTCAAAATATACTAAGTAAATAGTTAAGATACTATATGTATATATTTGAAAACACAGCGGAAGAAAACAAGTACTTTTCAAAAGATAACCATAACCATTTCAAATCGGTTTCAGAAAATAAGTACTGATAAAAAGTCTCACAGAAAGAAAATCATGGTCTCACAAATTATTACATCAGAGTTCCAAATACCAAAGTACAAAATATGAAAATCCATAAATGATGGTAGTCCCCAAGATAAAAGAAATGATGAAAATACATGATAGAAGAAAAAGAGTTGAATCCTACAAGCTCTGAAAGGAACATCAACTCAACAACGAATCTATCACCCCTGATTTCCTATGGTGGGGAAAAAGGTGAATGGGTCAGACATAAAGTCTAATGAATGAATAATATACTAAAAAGGGAATAAGAATATCAAACTTTCAGGTTTGTTTAGACCATCCAAAGTACAAACAGGATGGAGCATAACTTAGATTACCCATCTAAGTATATAGGAGAATAATAAAGGAATAATAACTTAGATTAACCATCTAAGTAGAATAGTAATAATTCGAAATAAAACACTGATCGGCCTGCCGGACATCTGTCCTCGACTACTCCACAAGTTACTATGGAATGAACACGCGAGTTTAGCGTAGCTTCACTAGTATCATCGGGCTTTCTCATATTCTTTCTCAGCAACAAGTGGACAAATGCCTCTTATATCCGGTTCCGCTCGATACACCCCAGGCTTTCCACCGATAAATGGGCAAACTCCTATCACACATCCCATTCGGTTACACCACCGAATTCCCCAATCATGACCTTCGGCTAGTTACACCACTGCTCCGATCATGCCCAGTTACACCCCTTTTCCACAGTTACACCACTGCGGCTTCCGCCTGTGCTTTTTGCACTACGGGCAACACTCAACCAAAGATCCCATAATCCCCACGAACCTGCTCTGATTATGACTTTCCACGGTTACACCAATGTGGACTTCCACCTACCGCAATATTTCCAACTCAAGAAATTAAATATAACAGGGCTGAAAATAAACAAATTACAACTAAATCTTGGGTTTATACCAACCTAAATACCATAGCAAAATCTTGGGTTTAAACCAACCCAAATAACAAAATAAATAAAATAAGCTTGTTAAATCTAGCCAATCTCAAACTTCCTCAATTGCTGGTGTTGTTAACTACAGTCACCCTATCCTTCCTTGTTTATACATAATTCTATTGCAAATTTAATATTCCCAATATACAAACATTCATCACAACATAATACATATGATTATGAACTCTAAATCAAATATATTCTATAACCTTCCAATTTCATTCCAGATCTGGAAATATATAACAATTGTATAGATTTGGAGAACGTGTGAAAATAGGTCTAATTCACATATTTATAATAAAAGGAGGAAATATATGAATCTAATCCAGATTTACAAGTCTAGAATAAACATATGAATTATACCTAATTCAATACAGATCTGAATAAAGAAGAAGAATATAGAATAGATCTGATACTAAAGGTACAATAACATATATGTACACAATATTTTCCCATCACAAATCTGTCTGAAAGCAACTATCTCAGAGGAAAATGGATAAACATGAATAGGATAGGAAAGGGGTAAAATTCACCTTTTATAATTTTTAGAAGAGTAAATATATTCAAATCAACAGATCAGAACTAAAATGTAAATCATACCCCCAAATCTTATATAGATCTGAAAGAAAAAGGGAAAATATACTAGATTTGATAGAAATTGGATAGAAGAATACAAATTTCAATCCAGACAGGACAAAATTTAAAACATATAAACAAATCTAAAAGTTTCATAGGCAAATTCCCAAAATATGGTATTATCCACTCACCTGAGTCCTTGCAATGCATATAAGCGTACCTAACTCCTCCTTTTCAAGCCTCTTTGCTATTCACTAATCTGCTTCTAACTTTATTTTATTTTGTATATAATTTATTTTATGAAGAAGACAAAAATTTAAAAGAGGAAGAGAAACTAGAATAGGGAATAGAATAGAGAATAGTTTTTAGAATGAGAATTAGGTTAGGTTTAGGCTGAATTTATAGGATTTGTAAATTCATATACGCCGTTGGATAATTGCTTCAGGTGGAGGGAATTAATTAGGGGCGTTGAATAAGATACGTTGAACTTAGACACTTTTCTAAATAAAATATGTACATGTTTAAGCTTTTAATTTAGCCTATTAATAAATCAATTAATTGGTAACATATGTTGCTAACCATTTAAGCATAAATAAATAAATACATATATTCCTTCTCTTCTTATAATCAATGTTTTATAAACATATGAACTTTCTGTATTTGGTAGTAAATACCCCTATTACTTAATATGTTTGTTTACATACTTATTTTATGTTAGTCTTTTACCTTCTTATACATTTATCTCGAACCTAGGTCACTTGGTTAGAATGCACATGTCTTACCACTGTGCCACTCATTCTTTTGTCTTTCATTATTTTCTTTTTAAATGTATACTCATCATTATACTTTTTTTTCTTCTCTTATAGTCACCCTACACATATTCAACTTATTTATTAACAAATAAGTCTTCTTAACTCTTTCTTTAATCTTTAATCTTACTCCCAAAATATGCCCAAAACGCAAAATGCGCACTAAAATAAACATTCCGTATCTTTTTCATACGTTGTCTATTTCGAATAAATTATATATGAATTTGGGCTAGAAAAATCTACTTGACACAATGTAAAAGTCAGATTTCCAAAATTCCTTCATTTGTAAAATTTTACGATTTCATCCTTTTATGTAAATTTACATTTTTATTCTTATTAACATTTGAATTTATTAAAATTTACGGGGTGTTACAGAGGGAGTCGTGTTGCCGACGTTATGCGAGGCGGAACTGGGGCGGCGTGCGATGAACGGTAGTGACGAATGAAGAAAGAACGCGGTCGAGGTTTAAGGAAAAAAAGGAAGAGAATACACGGCCTGGAACGGATGTTAGTGGGAGGGAACGTAAAATTAAAGTTTAAAAATTTTATTTATTAAAGCTGATTATAATTTAAGCAATCCCAACGTTCAACAATTCATATATAATTCATATGAGGTCGAAATCGAACGCGATAAGTTGCATTGCGACCGTATCAGCAAATACTACGTCATGGAGTTAGATTGGATGGATTTAGAGCTAATAGGAATTTGTGTTAAAATTGAACGTCATTTCAATTTTAATTCAATCCGGAGCATTTTAGCGATTACTGGAATCAAAGTGAGTTAACTCACCTCTCTAGCCCACTTATATTTTTATATAAGTATGGATAATTTTATTTCTGATTGTTTGTTAATTGTTAGGATGATTTACTATTTTATTTGTTGGTTTGGATATATTCCCACACTTGGAGCAGATGAGACCATATTGCGTTCCCCGTAAGAGCAAATGACCATTTATATATGATCCCGCCTCCAAGCGGTTGATTTATATTATTTGGTTATATACAATGTGTGATGCGGGGGAGTAGGTTGGAGGGATCCAACTGGATTCCTCACACAGTTGATTTTACTTTTCGTATATTTTGATATATGATGTGTTGGATGCCATATTTGATGACATGGATGATTTTTCCCTATTTAGTGTTATAGTAGCACTGGGCTATATTTTTAGTATTTTGAAATACTATAAAGTAAAGATTTAAATTTTTGAAAGGATTTAATATATATTATTTATTCCATATTTTTCAACTATATAGTAGAGAGTTCTCTATACGAAAATACATTTCGGAATAGAAATCATATTTCTTATTCCAATGTTAAGTATTAATCTTTATTATTACAATTCTCGTTTTTGATATTTCTCTATGAAGCAGAAGTGACCATTCACTCTCTTCATCCCAACTATATCTTAAATCACATCTACTCCTGTACATCCATTTTTCATTCTAAATGGTCTAACCATTCAAAAGAGTACCCTTGCTATAACATCATAAGGAACACTTTACAGAAGCGCACTCGACCATCCTTAACATTTAAGGATATCATATATGTTGCACTTTGCATAGATTAATCAAACTGACATTTCAACGATCAAGTTCTTAGGTGTACCTTGTAGTTTTGGTCCAGTGTTACATTTAACATAATGTGATCTTTATTGTAACCAATTAAATTGAATACCCAATCTCATGGTACGGTTTATTTTTTTGCTTCAACTGAACTAATTTCGTCGAAGTATCTTACATTACGTACTATAACCATTCACCATATAACACTTATATGTGATAGTTTATGGATAGAAATATCCATAGTCCGTATTGCTTTTGAGTTTGAAACTCATAAAATGCAATACACGGCCTCGACTAAATAAACATGTAAGTGAACAAATTACGAACGTATTAAGTAGTTGTAAAATTAGGCACTTGCATGGGTATAGAAAACATTGGCATGCAAGAAGTATTTAATAGTAAGTAGATGTTATATTTCAATTTTTCAATCTTCAATTCAGTTCAATTGTATATCTTAATCGACAAACGTTTTATCAATTATATTAAATGCTCAAATTTATCGACGTAGATTATTATAACATTATATAACATATGTTCTTACAATATTAGAAAGGTTAAATATTATCATTTCATTTTTTTGTAAGGCTCCCAGTAGTCTTTTATGTTTCACCAAGCCCTAAGTGAAATATAGAAGTCTTTTGACTTCACTTGTAGGTGTTAGGACTTGTCCGTCTTAAAATTCTGACCTTGAGTTTGCTTAACAAGTCATAGCTCCATAGATGATAGATAACTCCTTATTGGTTGTATCATATACAACCTCTAACCCATGGTACCTTGTCCCAATTCAGTTTGACCTTGAGTTTGCTCAATAAGTCGGCCGAAATTATTCACTCGTATCTACTATATCGTGACGACCTAAGTATAGTATATGTACTTTGAGTTTGCTCAACAAATACATATCGTTATCTTACCTCGTCTATTCAATATATTGATAATACTATATATAACATCCCTAGCTTGATTTTTCTCAACAACCAAAGAGTATGCAACTAATTTATTAATATATATATATATACACTAGAGGACAATATTATATTGATGATTCATAATCTTCAATATATTATATCGAGTGATATTGACTTATAGAATAATGTATTTCTTATGAAATACCTTCGTGATTCAAGTGTCGGACACGTTAGAAATCATGGTATACATACATTTACATATGTATTTATTCCTTAAGTCTATTAAGAGTTTCTTAATATTCCACCATTAATTTATAAATTTATATTATATAAGTTTTATTATTATATAACTTTTATATTTCATATTACTTATATAATTGTCTTATATATAATATTATATTAGCTTATTTAATTAATTTTAATTAATTAACAATTTAATTTATTTTATATTATCTTAATATAACATTTATATTAAATATTTATTATATACTATAACCTTTATATTATAACACGCATATCATACACACACACACACACATATATATATATATGTATGTTTATTATTTAATTAATTAACCTTTTAGGTAATTTAATTAATTAACCTTTTATTTTTTTATTTATTTAGCCATTATTTAAATTATTTAATTATTTAGTTTAATTATATTAATTTTGAAAAAATGTATTATGTGCATACATGTATATTTATGATATCTTAAACATTTAAAAATATCATAACATATATATCAAAAATATATAATACATAGGGTATGTTCTTCATTAATTAACCTATTTAATTAATTTATTTATTTTATTAATCTTATTAATAATTTAAAATTTCAAAATTAATTTATATTATTTTTCAAACCTTTTGAAAATTTTATTATATTATAAATTTTATAATATATATATATATATATTATATTTTAATTTTAACTTTCAAATTTAAAATCATATTTTTTTAATTTTCAAACAATTTTGAAAATTATCCTAGGACCGAATTCAAATTGGGCATTTTCTATTAGAGAACACCTTTAGGCTCGCATATCTATTTGGGCATGGTCGGTATCCAGGTAGGGTGGACTACTTAATTGCCCAAAACTAATCCTTCGACACTACCTTTCTAGACACCCTGCTACTTGGGTTGTGAGCATAATTAATTAACCATAACATGACTAATTTAGACCGCATAAGCTATTGGACTCTGATACCATTGTTGGAATTGGACCAACCTGCAGTGGAAGTTATGAGTGAATTTTAAAAAAAATCCCTTATTGGATCTTTATTGGTCCTCTAAAGTCTAATTTATTTAGAACATTTCTAAATTTTATATAAATAAAATATTTTATTTTATTTGAATTTATAAAATGATATTGTATTATTTAATTTTAAGTTATATTAAATATTTATGTGTATCACATACGCGTATATAAGAGTATGCATGAGTAAATTATCAATCTATGCAAGGTATAACACACCCGTATATAAATGCTGAGATTTACATTACAATGGACACGTTAGCTCATCCAATATGTAAATGTATTGTCCAAATGTGTGTGTGTGTGTATGTGTATGCTTTTACTAGTAATAATAAAATATTTAAATACATACATACATATCTATATATAAATTAAAATTTATTTATTTATAATTTTGTATAAACATATAAATATTAATATATATGAATATAAATATATAATAGTAAATAAATGTGTGTGTGTGTATTAATTACTATGTAAATATATTTATATTATTTAAAATATAATAAATAATTTTTTTACTCTAATGTAGAAAATAATACTTATATAAATACATAAAAAAATTAGATATTTATATACATATAAATGAATATGTTAAATACCTATATATAAATATGTATAATAGAAATATATATGTATATATATATATAACTAAAATTGTAAAATAATTTTTTATTTAAATATATTAATTGAACTGGTCTTATGCATAGCCTAGTTTTTTTTAATTTTTTAATTTTAAATGTATATATATGTTTTAATAAAACCGTATAAAATTATTTAAAATAAAAAAAATTACTATTCGAAACTAGGTTCAAATTTATAATTACTACCATATTTTTATGAAATTTTATAATTTGAAAATTTAATATATATTTTATAATTTAAAATGATTTTAAAAGTCAATTTTGAATTATCGGTATTCAATTTAGATATTCAAAAAATAAAAAAAAATTGTTTTACTTTCTGCCGTGAGCTTAATATGCATCAATAAAATTTCATAAAATATAAAATATATTTTATAATTGATATATGAATTTGTATAATTATTTATATTATATATTTATTTTAATATTATTTAAAAATAATATGTGAATAAAATAATATTTCCTTTCTGTCGAAAATTTTATATTTATTAAACATCATATGTGAAATTTTATTTTCATATTTTACACATAAATAATGTAGCACTTAAAATATAAACTATACAATATTTATGTACATATTATATAATACATTAATTAAATAATGATATTTTTTTAATACTGAGCCGTGCTATACATGGATGAATAATCACAAAAAATATTTTTTTTATAATCATATATACATATACATATACATATAACCAACTAAATTTGTGACAATATATCTACATATTCGAATCGTCACCTAACTAACAATATTATATACAGATAAATGAATATTATAATTATAAACCAATGTTTGTAATTAAATTAGAAGTGTACCTTGTAGCTAAAGCCTATAAGCATTTCTTGAAATGATATTATATGCTCCAAGAAACGATTTCTGATCCAACAGAGTGCTAGTACTTGAACTGTCGACCACCAGCTATTGGACATATGCTAAATTGATTTGATTTGATTTGAACTTGGTCGACTAGAGAGACGAAGGATGAAAGTCGACCATCAAAGAAATGAGAAGGAGGTACCAAAGAAGATCCCAATCAAATGGAGGAAGAAATGTTTAAATAGAGGAAGGAAAGGAAAGATTTTAGGATCATATCTTTTACTCAGTCTTCTTCCATTCTAGCTATCCATCTTTACCCATCTTTTTCCCATCTATTAGCCACCCTTTGCCTCAAGTTCTAGCCGATCCTACCAGACTCATGATGGGCCATAAACCCATCTAGAGCCTAAATGAATATTTTGCACTTTAAATCTAATTTAAAACGCTTATCAATATCGTATATTGATTAATGTATTTATTACTTTTATACATAAGTTTAATATTCAATTATCAAATCAAACCAAATTTTATAAAATTAATATTTCATAAATAATATTTAATTTAATTAATTTATAACAATTATAAATTAATTAAATTATTTAGTCAAAGGTGAATTCATCTTTCTCGGTTATGTGACTCATCGGGTGTTAAATTTAGTTAGAGATTAATATCGAACTATCCAAACATTAACGTCCATACATCACTTAGCAGGTGATGTGACATTTTGGCCAAATTTATCGCTTATTAGGTTTTAGTAAAATATAATTTTACTTTATTAAGCATTACCCGGTTGTGGCTATTATTTACACCAATTCTCCTCGTAAAACTATATCATTTTGGACCTATGGAATTTGGTGATGGTCAAAATTTCAATATCATCCATATTTAACTCTATAGTCCAAACACAAAGTCCTTGGTTCTATAATAACAATTATTATTAACTGAAATGCTCTGGCAAAAGACTTTCACTTTGAGTTGACTTGAGTTGACCATGATACTAACCCCATATAACCGAGAAGATGAATCTTCTCTTGATTAGTGCTTCACTTCCAATACTACTACTCGACCCAATTATGGTCTTTCGATGGACGCCTTTCCATGATTTGACTATAATCAAACTGGAGTTTTCATATTGAAGATCGTTGTATTCTCATGTCAAGAGAACCGTGTAAATTAGTCGCATCAATATTTTCTGTTTGACCTTAGTTATATTAACATAAAACTATCAAGTAAGTCATTCCTTAGTAACCCCTAGGTGCCTCCAGCAGCTATGGGTAATGAGCTACCCAACATTTGGAGAGCGCTACGTCTTTAGTCTCAACTGATGCATCGATATCCAGCCTCAATACATCTTGACTAGGAATATTTAAAATGGTATATTTATTTTTATTGTGATAAATTACTCAAAGTTATAATACTTTGTAACTACTATCATTAAACATACAATTTATGGATTTTCTATTAAATATACTTTTAATTAAATTCATTAGTTAATATAGCACATTATATCAAGTATATAATAAAAAGAAAACACCTTTTATTTCGAAAAACATTGGTTATCGAGTTAGATATATGTAAAGAATTACATAATTGCCCTATGGTATACCCTTAAGTCTATTAGTTGTGATGAGTGGAATCTCTGCCAAGGTCTCCTTAGTTGATGGAGAAAGAGAAACTTCAGTTGAATCCTTCGACAGGAAATCAACAAGAGCCTCGAAGGGTGTCTGTGAACCCTCTTCAACAAGGCAAAGCACTAAGCCTTCTCCAGAGCAGCAATATCACCATCATCATCAAACAAATCAACTACAATGTTTGCTTTATTGAATGTAGTGCTCTCATTCTCATCACTTTTTTCTCTTTATTTATAATTTGATTGTGTATATCAGCCAACATGCATGGGTAGGAGTCGCCTAATTATTTAGAACTTTGGTTTTAAATACAATCACATTGAATCAGAAAATGGTGTATTGACTCTTTCAGCATGAGATTCTTTTTTGGCGGCTTCTTTATTGATTTGATATTTTAAATTAGCCATGGTAGCCTATAGCTTCTCATTTTCTAACTAAAGATCGGATATTCTTCGTGCCTCGGTTTTTAAATTTTCTATCTCGATCTTTAGTTATGTGATCCCAGTATTAGCGGCAATAAGTTTAGTGTTGGTAGCATCGATACTAGATTTCAGTTGTTCTACTTATTTAGTTAGGTCGTCATTTTAGATGTGAGCTTGCACGAGTTACTATTTGAAAATCTTAATTATAGCCTCGATTGCCATGATTTCTTTCCTTTATTTTTCCTTTTGTCCTCAAGGACTTTGTCCTTAACTTTGAGTTTTTTCTTAGGGGTGTTTACTTTATTGTTTAGCAAATCTACGATCTTTTTATCTCTCACTACAATCTTTTTGCTCTTTTCGGTGAGGAGGTGGTTTTTGGCACTAATATCACTAAGTTCCTTAGCCAGTGTCCTCCAAGATTAGTGTCCCGTCACCAGTTTTCATAAGTTGAATAGACACGTTGTTTGCTGTCCATAGGAATATCATCTAGATTATAGTCGAAGTGAACCTTGGTAAGATCAAGGCCAAGGTACTTTAGCTACAATGGTGTTGGAGCTAACATAGAGGATAAGGAGGCAGGGGTGGTAGTGGTAGTCTCTTTGCTTGATAGTTATCGATGTTCGACAGAGGATATGTCCAGAAGGGGGATAGATGTATTTGGCTATTGGTAAAAAGGGGCCAAACTAACAATAGTAGTTTGCTTGCCCTTTGAAGCAAGGACAAGTGCAGAAGATGTGATAGGCAAAGAAATTGTAGCTGGAGCATGAGTAGAAGGAGTAAGGTGGATATTCTTATTGGAGAATGGATTTTGTAAGAATAGGAACCTCTTGAATGATGGGAAGGGGACAAATGCTTGGATTGATACAAGTCGGAGCTTCTAAGTGAGCATGGATGCTCATGGAACTCTCGGTCATGGTCTCGATGCTCTATTTCATATTGGCACCCTCTCTCTTCTCTCTCACGGTGAGAGTCACCGGGCGATTGGCAATCGCGATGCCGATAGGATTTAGAAATAAGAATGTTTTAGGATGGTCTTTGGTCAAGAACCTCAAAGTAGTTTGAATCACCCATTGTGCTTGAAATGGAAGAGAAGGAAAAATTATCACAAGAAATTGGAAGTTAAAGGCGCATGAAATGCACGTGAGTGTGTTCCTAAGTTATATAGGTGCAGTTTACCCCTATCTAGCCTACATATTATGCATGACTAAAATTGAGGATGGAGCAGTCACAACCTCGAATGGAAGAACAATGACATTAGCTCAGTCTCACAGCATTTCATTATCTTATGCATCATTAAAGTTGAGATTCTAAAGATTTTGGGTCGTAGATCAGAAGACGGCCCTACCACTTCATCATCTTGTTGTACATGGGTTGCTTCCTTAGTTTGGCTAAGGGTTAGACTAAGGGCAGGCTTAAGAGGCCACCTTCAACAACCCATATTTTTTAAGAAGAATTATGGATAAAAATTGTTTTAATGAGTTAAAACGGGTTTAATTGAGTTTAGAGTAATTTTAGACATAAAAGTTGAATTTGTGAGGATGATACAACTAGAACCCAAAACTAATTTCATTGTGTTTGGAATATCGTTTACTTAGCAAACATATAAGGCTCAAAGGAAGAGGAGAAAAATGGATATTGAGATGGGCAAACTTGTAAATAAGTTAGGGAAAAACATATATGAGGCACTTTTTGAAAATTTAATCTTTACTTTTTTCATTTTTCATTTTGCCTCCTTCTTCCGTTTCTTCATCTTCCCTAAGCCTTAGCTTCTCTTCCTCTTTTTATAACTCCTTCATTCATTGACCAAGAATCCCCCAAAAATACTTTGAATTTAGGTTGAATCTTCCTTTACAATACCTATTCATCTAGAAATTTCTAAAACAGGGATTTGGCAGAGTGGCTTTCAAGCAAATTTAGGGATTTCCTCTAGCATTGGTTTAGTGGGAATGACACTTTGTACTACATGATCTCTTTTACACTTTTGAGCTTGTTTAATTTCTTAGTTCATTTAGGGCTTATCCATGAGTGCTTTGTCCCTTGATTGAATAATGAGAGTTGATTGATTGTTTAATTATGTAAGTTAGAATGAATGAAACACTAAATAAGATTAATAAACTAAGTTATGAACTGAACAAATGAAGATACTTGGATGAAATAATAGGATGATAATATTGTATGCTAATGATTACTTGAGAATGGTTGTTGTTAACCTATGATTGTGTTGTATTTTTTGTTGAACACTTGTGTTGTATGGTTTGTAAAGTGTTCGAGTGTTAGGATTATTCATCAAACTGCCTTTATCGACGCTCATCTCATGGCAGATCATTAGTGGTATGAAATCTAGCATGGAAGGTGGGGTGGCCACAAGGTCTGAAGGCCGTGAAGCACAACATTGGGTTGAGAAAGCCTGGAATGATGGTTGTGTGAAGTAAAGAGTTGGGATGAATTCCCTTAGGGAATTCCCTCAATCAAGGTTCAGGTCATCACCCATGTAGATTTTCAATCGACTGGTGGGATGGTTAGTCGACTAAATTGATGTAGAAAGGGAATGGTTTCAACCCGTAAAGAAATAAGTCAAAAATGGCTAAGTTTAGCCGACTGGATCCATAACCAGTCAAATAAAATTGGAGACAGTCGACTGGCCATGGTAGTTCAGTCCACTGAATTTGCAGTAAGGGAATTACTTTAGTTTTTCTCTGATGTGCGATGTTCGAGCGGAACTTTAACGCCTCGATCAAAGTTCGTAGGGTTCGATGTGAAAAAAGAGCGATGTTTTGGAGTTCTTCGACAAAGGGAAATGCATAGCTTAGAGTTTAGACTTTGGTCATGTACTACGATGTATGGTGATCATGAGAAGATTAGAAAGTACAATCGAGGAGTGAGCCATGGATTGGGATGTTTGGATGATCTATATAGGGGGACGATTAGGCGACTTCTACGCGGTTTCATCATTTGGTATGACTTTGTTATTCGGCCATCTAGGTATCAAAGACTAATGTATCGAAGATGAGTAAGGTACAACGCTACTCACACTCAAGGCCTAAATTGATAGCTTAGGCATTGTTATTCTCCATCGACGTTGCTGGTGATCGGCCATAGCTTTCACCAAGTGCAATGTCAAAGAGAGATGGGGATGCTCGTCTATACCTGTAATTGCCATGAGGTGGCGATAACCACTTTTTTTCTCTAGCATGTGATAGTTAGATGGAAAGGTGTAGACTCATTAGCATCAGTATCAGATACAAAGGTGGGAAAGATATGGCCTTATGTAACATCCCCTATCTAGAGGCCCAAAGCTAAGCGCTACAGATGCTGCAGTCATCTATAGTATTAACTTCTAGCGACTAAATACAGCTATGTTAATGGTATTGGTAATATCAGAAGCACTTGAATATGAAACAAATCACAGATTTCAAAACAAAATTTTCCATTACATTTAAAAACATATGTTCTATATTCAGATTACACAATCCCAAAACGTTTCCCAGGTAACGATAAAATATAGTTATTACAAAACACGCCAAGAGCGACATATGAAGATGCCCCCTTTGATGATTAGAGTAATATTGTCATAATAGACATAATAAACACAGCGGAATAAAACAACTAAAACAAAAACTGTAACTCCTAAATAGCTATATGTTAGCCTCATGCTCGCCTTCGGTAGCTTTATTCGTCATCCTACTAAGAACCTGAAAGAACCTTAACACTCAGCCTACTCAAATCAATTTTGAGCACCCGAGAATTTAAGGGGAAAACATAAACTTCGAGTCAGACATAAAGCCTGGTGTAAATAATACTATGCATCCCGGTTATTAATGTAAAGTGAGACCACGCCGCTTAGCGGAACGGGTTTCCCCTCACTAACATCCTTTGAAATCTTATCTTTTGCAAATCCTTTCCTGCAACCAAAATTGGTTAAATACTGTAAAGCATCATTTTGTAAACATACATATCATGTAATAAAAGAGCTATCTATTCAACCCTTTAGTTTTGTTTGGCTAACTATTAAACTTTGGCTGACTCGAGCCTACCAGACAATATCAATAAAATTTATCTAACGCATGTTAGACACTCATTTTTTAGATGGTCTATCCCTAACTATCTGTTAAATACTTCTCTTTTGGATGGTCTGTCTCTAACTTAACCTCTCCCAAAGTCACCTAATCCTAATGGTTTTACGGGCTAACCAATAACCTATCTGTATACAAATATATATTCCCTTCTGTGTGTAATCATAATTTTAGTCATACCTATGACAAAGCCCTACACACTGGAAATGTGGACAAAAATTAGCTGGGGCCAATAGCTAATGTATAGGGCGCGACCCTATACCAGTCCCATCTGGTATTCTAATATCCAAGTCATTTTCACGTAGGGATCCCTTCCCATAAATTTCCTTGAAACCTTTTCCAAATGATTTAAAACCTTTAAATCAAACTCACACAAGGAAAATACATATACTCTATGCCATACTCAAAATCTCCTTGTCATGTTATATACATACTTTACTCAAACCTTAGTTGATGAAAACATTTAAACACTTGAAAGTACCCCTTTTGATTTCATTAAAAGTACCCATTTCAAAACCATCGAAAGCACCTCTTTCAAAACCAAGTAAAACCCTTTATTTATCTAGGCCGAAAGGCCAAAACCTTCCTTTCGAAACCATTCTTAAAACCCCTTTAGAAACCTTTGAAAACCTTCCTTTCGAAAGTAATAAAACCTTAGACATGATATCTTAAAAAATTTCAAAATATTGCCTTTAGAAAACTTTGGAAAAACCTTCCATTTCAACCCTTTCGAAACCATCAGAAAACATTACCTTTCGACTCCTTTGAAACCCTTTGGGAAACCAACCCTTCGAAACCATTTTAAATATCTTTTTGAAAGCATTTAACCTTTAGAAACTCAAACCTTTCGAAAGCACTTGGGTTCAATTTAAAACATGTGGAAAAACACCTTTCGAGACCATTTAAGTCGAAAACATTCTCTTTCTCAACCATTGGGTTATATTCCAACAGAACAAAAAGGGTCTATAGAATCATTTAAGTCGAAAGCCAACCTTTCAAAAGCTATCCCTAAGTAAAGAAGTGATGGCGTCGAAACCACCCTTCCGAAAGCATTGGAGAAGTGGCTAATTTTAAAAGTTAAGTATACCTTCGAAACCATTAACTTCGAAAGCTAGTAAGGCGACGGCTAGGAGTTTCGACCCCTTCGAAAGCATTACTTAAAATAAGAAAGTGCAACCCATTTGAAACCTTTCCTTTAAAAATATTTGACCCAGTCGAAAGCCAACTGAGTCGAAATCTTGGCTTTTGAAAGCAAGCAGGCGCTACCTTTAATTTTAAAACAAGACATACTCCAACCCCTTCGGAACCCAACGTTTCGCCTACGTACCTTCCGCCTCTATCCAATAAGCTACATACTAAGTAACTTGATACCATGCACATTGGTTTCAAAAGATGGTGAAACGTACTAGTCGGAACCCCCTTATGCCGAAAGTGGTGGAACATGCTAAAAACATGTTATTTTTGTTTTTAACTTAAAAGAGGAAACTTTTCAGCTAACCTGCTATTGTTTGTCAAATTCTCATTGGTTGCTAAATTCCTTTTTCAAAAGTGTTACCAATATTTTCAGAAATAAACAATAATTTTATTTTACGAAATACTCATTCTCCTTAATTAAATATATAAAACATTTAAGTCTCATACCTTAGATAATTTTACATATTCATCATAACACTTAGGAAGATTTTATAAAAATTACAGAAAATCCATTTTAATATATTTTCTAACATATATTAATTTCAGGCCCAAATAATTATTTATTTAGTAAATAATTTAAAACCCAAATAACCATTTTCTTTACTAGAAAATTAATATAAAATCCACATTAATTCAGAAAATTATGAAAATTGAAACCCATCTCTAAAATATTATTTCTGATCTACATTAAAATTTGCAACGCATTTGGATGTCATTTAATAGGGTTTTCCTATCAAACATATCATAAAAATCAATATGAATATTCATAAATCATCAACAAGCATATATAAACATTTAATCATTCCAAACATGGCATTATCATGCAAAAATACTTCGGATTATCATTAAAACCGAAAACCATAAAAAGAGTGAGATGTAGTAATTATTCAGGTTAGATTTGTGATTTAGGATGTGAGATTTGATCTTGATTAAGTGATTTGATTCTTCCTCTTGAAAATCCTAGCTTTATCTTTTCTTGAGATTGCTAATGGTGGCCGCCTTAGAAATGTTTTTTCTTGAGATAATATAAAAGAAACGTGTGTTTGGTTTCCTAAGGGTTTAGGGTATAAGTTTATTATATTTCCCATTTTTCCCTCCCTTATTTCCAAACACTTATTTCCATCTTAGTCCTTTAGTTCATTGTACATGTAGGCACGGCTACCCCTTATTAATCACAAATCTCAATCCACTCATCACCTTACATTATTTTATTTAATTTAGCTAATTAAATATCCTAAATAATGTTACTAAAAATATGGGGTGTTACAGACTCCCCTCCTTAAAGAATTTTGTCCTCGAAATTACGATAAGGTACACAACAAATCAATCAATAAGGTAAAACATACCATCAAACAAATCAGGATAACCGTCTCTAATCCTGCTCTTAGTCTCCCAAGTACAGTTTCTCTCATTGTCACTCCACTGGACTTTCACTAGTCTGACTGTCTTGTTCCTTAACCTCTTCTCATCTCTTGCAACTGTCTGAATCGGCTTTCTAACTACAGTCAAGTCTGATTCTACTACTAAATCCCCTAACGTTGTCGGTGCTATAGTAGTCTCCAGGTCTCTAACAAACTTTCTAAGATGAGAAATATGGAAAACATCGTGGACTCCTACCAAACTGCTCGGTAACTCTACTCTATATGCGAGTTTCCCGATTCTCTCAATAATACGAAAAGGTCCAACAAATCTTCGTGCTAACTTACCTGGTCTTCCAAATCAAATCGCACCCTTCATCGGTGAAACCTTAATAAACACATAATCTCCAACAGAGAACTCTAAGTCTTTCCTTCTTCTGTCTGCATAACTTTTCTGCCTAGACTGAGCCTCCTTCATTCTAGCCCGAATCAACTCAATTTTCTCTTTGACTTCTTTCACTAAATATGGACCAAGAACCAATCTGTCCTCGGTCTCCAACCAACAAACTGGAGATTTGAATGGTCTTTCATATAAATTTTCAAATTGTGCCATCCCAATACTAGTATGATAACTGTTGTTATATGAAAACTCAACTAAATGTAGATGGTCTTCCCATGATCCCCCAAAATCCAATACACAAGCTCTTAACAAATCCTCCAAGACTTTGTTAACTCTTTCCGTTTTCCCATCTGTCTGCGGATGGTAAGCGCTACTTATCTTGAGTTTGGTTCCTAAAACATCATGTAGACTCTTCCAAAACTCGCTAGTGAATAAAGAATCTCCATCATTGACAATACTAATAGGAATTTTATGCAGTCTCACCACATTCTTCATAAATAACTTCGCAAAAACAGATGCCGTCCTAGTTGACTTTACTAGAATGAAATGGGCACTCTTGGTCAGTCTATCCACAACGACCCATATGCTTTCATTTCCTCTGCTAGATATTGGCAACCCGTCAATAAAGTCCATAGAGATAGAATCCCATTTCCAATCTGGAATATCCAATGGCTGAAGCAACCCACTTGGCTTCTGATGTTCAGCCTTTACCTGCTGGCAATTTAAGCACTGCTTTACCCATAAGCCAATATCTCGTTGCATACCTTCCTAGAAGAAAATCCTCTTCATGTCATGATACATCTTAGTTCCTCCTGGACGAATAGTGAATTTGGAATGATGACATTCCTCCAAAACTTCCTTCCTTATGTCTTCTACATTCGAAACGCATAACCATCCTTTCTTTCTTAACCACCCGTTCTGGTCAAGACTAAAATCCTTTAAGTCATCGCTCTCCGTTCCTTCCCTTAACTTCCTAATCCGTTCTGCCAGCACTAGATCCTCCTTCTGTTTAGAAGCAAACTTCTCAATCATCACCGATCGAACTTCTAAACAAGACATCATAACACTTTCTCCACTAGACCCAACCCCGGATCTACACTGCACTCTACAAGCTGATAATGCTTCCAAATATTTCCACTCAGCAATCATCGCTAACACTGCATTCTGATGCTTTCTGCTAAGTGCATCTACCATCTTATTTCCTTTTCCGGGTGTGTACTCAATTCCAAAGTCATAAGTGGCAATAAACTCCAACCATCTTTACTGTCTCATGTTCAGCTCCTTCTGAGAGAACAAATACTTCAACGTCTTATGATCCGTATAAAGCTCAAATCGCTCTCTCAAAAGGTAATGCCTCCACACCTTCAAAGCAAATATCACCACAGCTAATTCCAAATCATGCATTGGATATCTAACTTCATGCGGTCTAAGCTGTCTAGAGGCATAGGCAATCACTTTACCTCTATGCATTAGCACAGCTCCCAATCCTATTACACACGCATCAGTATAAACAACTAAATCCCGATTTCCCTCCGGAACCACCAACACCGATGTGTGGGTCAATAAGTGTTTCAAGCTCTGGAATGCTTCCTCACACTTATCGGTCCACACAAACTTAACATCCTTTCGCGTTAGCTTAGTCATCGGTGCAGCTATCTGTGAAAAATCATTTATAAACCTTCGGTAATATCTAGCCAATCCAAGGAAACTCTTTATCTCGGTCACCGTCTCGGGTCTCTTCCAATTATTCACCACCTCAATCTTAGTTGGATCTACAGACAACCCTTTCTATGAGACTACATGACCCAGGAGCTTCACTTCCTTCTTCCAAAAGTGGCACTTCGAAAATTTCGCCTTCAGCTGATACTCCCTCAACGTCTCAAGCACAACTCTGAGATGAACTTCATGCTCCTTGTCATCTTTAGATTATATCAGAATATCATCTATGAAAACCAATACGACTCTATCCAAGTGCTCTCGGAAAATTCGATTCATCAAATCTACAAAGAATGCCAGCGCATTAGTTAGTCCGAACATCATAACTAACCATTCGTATGATCCATATCTCGTCCTAAACGCCGTCAAAGGTATACTATCTTCCGCTACTCTAAGCTGATGAAAACCTATCACCAAATCCAACTGAGAGAATACCTTGGCTCCACTTAACCGATCGAACAAATCGTCGATTCTCGGCAATGGATATCGATTCTTTATCGTCCTCTCATTCAACTTGCGATAATCGATACATAGCCTTAACGATCCGTCCGGCTTCTTAGAAAATACTGCGGCTGCTCCCCGAGGCGAACTACTCAGCTTGATAAAACTATTGCCTTCCAATTCCACCAATTGCGCCTTCAACTCTTTATCTCCGTAGGTGTCATTCTACTAAGTGGCCTACTCACCGGTTCTGCTCTAAGCACCAAATCAATCTGAAACTCAATATCTCGTTTCGGTGGCAATCCAACTACAGGCTCGAAGACATCTGTGAATTCTCTAACCACGAAAACTTGACTCAACCCGTCTTCCAACTCCATTATACCCAACAATGCATTCACTTCATAACTAAGGTTTTCTATGGTATAAACTATTTGATCACTGCAATCAGGGTGTCTAAGTGATATTTTCCTATCATGGCAAAAAATCCTAGCATCATACTTACTTAACCAATCCATACCCAATATAATTCCGAATCCAAAAAATCAAACACATGCAAATGGCAAACAAAAGTATGACCTAGCAAATAAAACTCTAAATGGTTACACTTCATCCCATGTGTCGCATACCCTCCTATCGGATTGGCAACCCTTAAGGAAGTAACTAAATATGAGGGTTCTAGGTTAAGCTTATCTACCAAACATCAAGAAATAAAAGAATGAAATGCACCAGTATCAAACAGAACGCTAACAGACATACCGTGAATCTATAGCGTGCCTCCCAGAACTGCCTTTCCTTTCTCCTGCACTACTGGCCTCGAAGCTGCAGGCTCCAATGCATATACTTGGCCCTTTCCATCCTTTGTAGGCTCCTTGCATTGATTCTTGTAGTGGCCGATCTGATCACAATTAAAGGACCTGATGTTCTTCTTTTCAATCGGCTCCTTTTCCTTTTCCAATACGACACTCATGAGCATAATGTCCTTTCGTGTCGCACTTATAGCAGACCACCTCAGACTTTCCTTTCTTCATTGCTCCTCCCTTTTGAGCATTTTTCTTGTGGAGAAACTTTCTCTTTGGCCCTGTCCAACCTAGACCTCCTTCTCTTTCTTCTTTTCCAAACAAGCCAGCATCTCCTCATGTCTTAACGCCATTTCCACTACCACATCACAGGGGTCTCTAATGTGCGGTAAGGTAGCTCTCACCAATTCTGGCTTCAAACTTCTAATAAACTTCTCATTTCTTTTCAACACTTTGTCGATAGTGGCATACCCATATCGACTAACTCTTCAAACCTGCCAGCATACTCCAGGACTGACATCTCCTCTTTCTTAAGCTCAGCAAATTTTCTAACCAACACAGACTGCGCCATTACTGACATGAACCTCTCTTGAAACCTCCTCTTAAACTCCGCCCATGTCATAGTTTCCTCATCAACCTCAGTTGTTATAGTATTCCACCAAAATAAAGCAGCTCCTTGAAGCTGCCTTGAAGCAAGTTTCCTTTTCTGCTCTTCATTGAGCCCTAGGTCAGCAAAATCCTTTCACAGTGTAGCAGCCAGTTTTCCAACTCGATAGCATCCTCAGTCCTAGTAAACGGATTTCCTCCAAGCCTAGCATAGTCTCTGCTCGAGTTAGCATAATGGTTGACTATCGGAGCTTTTTGAGCTCCTCCTCTAGCAACATTCTCTCTAACAACTCCAGCTGCAATTCCAGCTTGCATCATGTTCACGAAAAACTGATACATGGCCCTCATATTCACTTATGGGACCCCAGCACCAACATTCTCAGCCTGAGCCTGACCTTGACTTCTTCTAGCATTCGGTCGGGCATTTCAATTTGTGGTGGTGCTGTCTCCTCCTAGATTAACCCTGCCTCTTCTGCCATCCATATTTGTATTCAAGCCTCGTGAGATACAGATGAATAGCCTAAGAGAGATGGGAGAATAGAGATATAGCGTATACTTATATATAGCAAATACAAGTACTTTACTATAGCGTTATCCCATACCCCGTTCTTAACTCTAATTCCTAATGATTATGTTTTCAAAAATCATTTTTTAGTTAAAGTATTTCATAAACCTATGCTTCGATACCAAGTTGTAACATCCCCTATCAAGAGGCCTAAAGCTAAGTGCTATAAATGTTGCAGTCATCTATAGTATTAACCTCTAGCGACTAAATACGGCTATGTTAATGGTATTTGTAATATCAGAAGCACTTGAATATGAAACAAATCATAGATTTCATAACATATGTTCCATATTCAGATTACACAACCCCAAAACGTTTCCTAGGTAATGATAAAATATACTTATTACAAAACACGCCAAGAGCGATATGTGAAGATGCCCTCGTTAGATGATCAGAGTAATATTGTCATAATAGACATAATACACATAATGGAATAAAACAACTAGAACAAGAACTGTAACTCCTAAATAGCTATCTGTTAGCCTCCTGCTCGCCTTCAGTAGTTTTATTCGTCATCCTACTAAGAACGTGAAAGAACCTCAACCCCCAGCCTACTCAAATCAATTTTGAGCACCCGAGAGTTTAAGGGGAAAACATAAACTTCGAGTCAGACATAAAGCCTGGTGTGAATAACTACTATGCATCCTGGTTATTAATGTTAAGTGAGAACACGCCGTTTAGCAGAACGGGTTTCCCCTCACTAACATCCATTCAAAACATATCTTTTGCAAATCCTTTCCTGCAACCAAAACTGGTTAAATACTGTAAAGCATCATTATGTAAACATACATATCAAGTAATAAAAGAACTATCCGTTCAACCTTTTCATTTTGTTTGGCTGACTATTAAACTTTGGTTGGCCTACCAGACAATATCAACAAAATTCATCTAACACATGTTAGACACTCGTCTTCTGGATGGTCTATCCCTAGCTATCAGTTAAATACTTATCTTTTGGACGGTTTTTCTCTAACTTAACCTCTCCCAGGGTCACCTAATCCTAATGGTTTTGTGGGCTAACCAATAACCTATTTGTATGCAAATATATATTCCCTTTTGTGTGTAATCATAATTTTAGTCTTACCTATGACAAAGCCCTACACATTGGAAATGTGGACAAAAATTAGCTGTGGCCAATAGCTAATGTATAGGGCGCGACCCTATACCAGTCCCATATGGTATTCTAGTATCCAAGTCATTTTCACGTAGGGATCCCTTCCCATAAATTTCCTTGAAACCTTTTCAAAATGATTTAAAACCTTTAAATCAAACTCACATAAGGAAAATACATATACTCTATGCCTTACTCAAAATCTCCTTGTCATGTTATATACATACTTTACTCAAACCTTAGTTGATGAACACATTTAAACACTTGAAAGTACCCCTTTTGATTTCATTAAAAGTACCCCTTTCAAAACCATTGAAAGCACCTCTTTCGAAACCATGTAAAACCCTTTATTTATCTAGGCCGAAAGGCCAAAACCTTCCTTTCGAAAGATATAAAACCTTAGACATCATATCTTAAAAAATTTCAAAAAATTTCCTTTAGAAAACTTTGGAAAAAACCTTCCATTTCAACCCTTTCGAAACCATCAGAAAACATTACCTTTCGACTCCTTTGAAACCCTTTGGGAAAACACCCCTTCGAAACCATTTTAAATATCTTTCGAAAGCATTTAAACTTTAGAAACTCAAACCTTTCGAAAGCACTTGGGTTCAATTTAAAACATGTGGAAAAACACCTTTCAAGACCATTTAAGTCGAAAACATTCTCTTTCTCAACCATTGGGTTATATTCCAACAGAACAAAAAGTGTCTATAGAATCATTTAAGTCGGAAGCCAAACTTTCGAAAGCTATCCCTAAGTAAAGAAGTGAAGGCGTTGAAACCACCCTTCCGAAAGCATTAGAGAAGTGGCTAATTTTAAAAGTTAAGTATACCTTCGAAACCATTAACTTCGAAAGCTAGTAAGGTGGCGGCTAGGGGTTTCGACCCCTTCGAAAGCATTACTTAAAATAAAAAAGTGCAACCCATTCGAAACCTTTCCTTTAAAAATATTTGACCCAGTCGAAAGCCAACTGAGTCAAAAGCTTGGCTTTCGAAAGCAAGAAGGCGCTACCTTTAATTTTAAAACAAGACATACTCCAACCCCTTCGAAACCCAATGTTTCGCCTACGTGCCTTCCGCCTCTATCTAATACGCTACATACCAAGTAACTTGATACCATGCGCATTGGTTTCAAAAGATGGTGAAACGTACTAGTTGGAACCCCCTTATGCCGAAAGTGGCGGAACATGCTAAAAACATGTTGTTTTTGTTTTTAACTTAAAAGAAAACTTTTCAGCTAACCCGCTATTGTTTGTCAAATTCTCATTGGTTGCTAAATTCCTTTTTCAAAAGTGTTACCAATATTTTCAGAAATAAACAATAATTTTATTTTACGAAATACCCCTTCTCCTTAATTAAATATATAAAACATTTAAGTCCCATACCTTAGATAATTTTATATATTCATCAAAACACATAGGAAACGTTTATCAAAATTCCAAAAAAATCCATTTTAGTATGTTTTCTAACATATATTAATTTCAGGCCCGAATAATTATTTATTTAGTAAATAATTTAAAACCTAAACAATCATTTTCTTTACTAGAAAATTAATATAAAATACACATTAATTCAAAAAATTATTGTTATGTGATCTTTGGCCAAAGCCTCCTACAACCGAATCAACGCGTCTCCAAGAGATGCCGAACCAAAAACTCCACCATCCTCCTACAGAACCAACCTACTTCCATCTCCATACCGGACCATGCTTCCCACCGAACCATCCTCCTGCCGAACCAACCTACTTCCATCTCCATACCGAACCATGCGTCCCACCGAACCATCCTCCTGCCGAACCAACCTACTTCCATCTCCATACCAAACCATACGTCCCACCGAACCATCCTCCTGTCGAACCAACCTACTTCCATCTCCATACCGGACCATGCTTCCCACCGAACCATCCTCCTGCCGAACCAACCTACTTCCATCTCCACACCGGACCAACCTCACCATCCCACCACCGGTCCAAGCAACTACCGGTCCACTCTACACTCCAACCACCTCCGAACCAAGACGTACCAGGCCAGATCACATCAGCCCGGGCCCATCAGCGACTATACACATCCTGGACCCCTACCCCTAGCCTCACTCTATAAATAGAGGGGCAGGGGTACAGCAATGGGGACAAGTTTTGAGAGCTCAAGCACGGAAGGAACTTTCAAACAACTTTCTTTTACTTGTATCAAAGCTTTGTACTTGTAATCAAAAGAAGAGGAGAAATAACATATAAAGTGGACGTAGGCACATTCTGGCTGAACCACTATAAATTTGCATGTCTTTTTATAGTTTAGTCCCTGCTCTTCATATATTTGCATAAATCACTCAAATCGCTAAGAACAACATAAGATCTACTAAATCAAACAACTTTGAGGTGTTTGTCCATTTTTTGTGCAAACATTTTTGGTGCTTTCACTGAGAAATAGAAGCTCGAAGCTTCAGCTTCATCCGCTTAACAAGTTTTCCTAACAGCATCGTCCGCCACTTGGAAAACATGCCTCCCAAACAGAGAAAAGATGTTAACAAAGGAAAAAACATCGCATCCAGCAGTCTTCCAGATCCAGCTGTCACGAATCAAGTAAATCATCCTCCTCCAGCAACAGTAACAAATGAAGAACAGGCTAACCCAACCACTCCTGCCACAGAACAGCCTACAGCAATTACTAGAGCAGATCTGGACAGAGTTGTGGTTGAAGTGACTAACTGCTTCACGTCCCAGCAGGAAGCCTTGGTGGACCATCTCATGTCACGCTTAAGGGACGCTGAAGAATCCAACCGCAACACTGAATCATGGGGAGAGTCCCAGTCCGGAGGATCTCAGAGACAACAAAGATCTTCCTTCTTCGAAGGAGCTAACGGCAGAAGCAGCCATGGTAGGAGCCGAGACCGAGCACAGCCCGAAGTTAGGCCTGAGGAAACGTTTGGTACCGAACTCAACGGGGGAGGTACCGGGCGAAGGTCAACTGTGGCTGAGCCTGTCATGCAGCCTAACCACAGAAACGCCCGTGAACGGGGCCGACCTAGAGTCCAGCCCGAAGTTGGACCCGAGGAAGTGCTTAGGTCAGAACCCAGCAGGGGGAGATCAAGGCAAGGGCCAACTGTAGCTGACCCGAGCATGCTCCCAGAAGATCAAAGGCAGCCACTGGAAGATATGAGGAATGATAGACGATACCATCCCTACAGGTCATCTGGACGGAATCAATCCCACAGAACAGGACCAAACTCATTTCTATCCGCTCCAAATTCTGATGAAAGGATGGCACGCTTATTCAGAGAGTGTGTCCAACGGGAGCAAAGAGATCGAGGGATAGGCGCTAGGGTAACCAGCCCTTTCGCCCGCAATATCGAAATTGCTATCACCCCCCGAGAATGGAAGATGCCAACAATGGAACCCTACAAAGGAACCTCCGATCCCGTTGTACACTTACAGAGGTACACGCAACATATGCTCATGAGTGGAGCGACAGAGGGAGTACTGTGCAAATGCTTTCCGCTCTTCTTAGCAGATCTTGCTACTTCCTGGTTCTGTCATCTACCCCAAGGATCCATCAGCTCGTGGGAAATGTTGAAAGAAAAATTTATCAGTCAGTTCCGCATTCATGTGGAGCAACCTAAGGACGCTTATTCCTTATCCAGCGTCAAACAGAAACCTGGAGAAAAGCTGCAGCAATACCTAACCAGATTCAACGCCGCAGCAGCCGCAGTCCAAGATGCTGATGAGAAGCTTATCCTAATGGCCCTCTGCAGTGGTGTACATCCGGACACTAAATTTGCTAGAAGGTTGACAAAAGAAAAACCAGCTACTTTACCCGATTTCTTCCATGAAGCCAAGAAATACATGAGGCTTGAGGATGCTGCCATTGAGGGGCAGTCAGGACAGCAAAATAAGACAACCCATGGCAACGCCCCTGCTGTGGCAAGGGACGCTCGAAGAAATGATTCCAAAGACAATGCTGGGGGCAAGAAGGGGGAAAAGTGCCTATATCGGCCAGGACCAAGATTCGACACTTACACCCCTTTGAACGAGACCGTCGAAAATATCTTCCTTGCCACCCAAGGCGAAGTTAGATACAAACGCCCACCATACAAGAAGGAATCAGATAACACACAGAAGTCTGGAAAGTTTTGCCGCTTCCACGAATCTCACGGGCATGATACCAACGAATGCCATCATCTCCGAGATCTGATTGAGGAACACATCAGAAGAAAGAAACTGGAACGTTATGTAAAAGGTCAGGACAGGACCCCAGCTCCTGCCAATGAAAACCCAAGGCTACCCTCACCGGGGGCCGACAGAGGAACCGCAATGCTAACAGCTCCAGCCAAGAGAAGATAGTGGTCCATACCATCTCAGGAGGACCACACATCGCAGACAGAAGCTGGAGAGAGATGGAAAGATATGGAAAGTCGCTTAGAGACAATAAAGACTATGTCAATTTGGTTATAGAAGAGCGCCACCCGAAGCAGAAAGAAAGTAATGACATCACATTCGGTAAGCGTGATCTAGAAGGAAGGCAGTACCCTCACATAGATCCCATGGTTATCTCTGCCCGACTCGGCCCCGTCGAAGTTTACCGAATCCTGGTAGATACTGGAAGCTCAGTAAACATCCTGTTCAAACACGCATTCGACAAAATGAAGCTATCAATGAAGGATGTATCTCCCTGCGATAAACCACTACACGGTTTCACTGGAGATGCGAAGATGCCCCTCGGGCAACTGGACCTCTTTGTTGAGATTGGAAGCCATCCCCACTCCGTTGTACGGAAACAGACGTTTGTGCTAATAGAAAACCAGTCGGCCTACAACGCCTTCTTAGGAAGGCCATCCTTGTCTGACTTCCAAATTGTCTTAGCCCCATGGTGCCTAAAGATGAAATTCCCAACAGACAATGGAGTAGGGGAAGTGGAAGGAGACCAGGACGTTGCTCGAGACTGCTATGTGACTGAACTTCGCAACAACCACAGGAAGGATAAGGGGAAGGGTGTAGAGATTGCCCTTTGCACGAAAAGCCTAGAAGCATAGCAACTAAAGAAAGCCCCTCCTCTTCGATATACCAGCGACCCTTTCAATGAATTAGACCCTAGGGACAAAGAGGAGGAGGCCACCGCCGAGCCTGCAGAGGCTATGGAATTTATATCTGTAGACAAGCACGACTCAAGTAGACTATTGAAAATTGGGTCCCAACTAAAAACCGAATTGAAGGAACAACTCATCGATTTTCTCCGCCATAACTTGGATGTATTCGCTTGGTCACACGCTGACATGACCGGAATCTCCCCCGATATAGCATGCCACGTATTAAACATTGATCCTACAAAGGCGCCTGTAAAGCAAAGAAAGAGAATTATGGGGACAGAGCGATCAGCAGCCCTCGATGAAGAAGTAAAGAATCTACTCGCCAATGACTTCATACGAGAAGCTATCTACCCGGAATGGATCGCCAACCCGGTGCTGGTAAAAAAGGCTAATGGGAAGTGGCGAACCTGCATTGACTTTTCCAACTTAAACGACGCCTGCCCAAAGGATTGCTTCCCACTTCCCAGAATCGACCAACTTGTAGACAGCACAGCCGGGCACGAACTCCTATCTTTTATGGATGCATACTCAGGATATAACCAAATTCCTATGCATGCTCCCGACCAAGACCACACTAGTTTCATCACCGACCGAGGTTTATACTGCTATAAGGTAATGCCTTTCGGACTTAAAAATGCAGGAGCCACCTACCAGCGCCTCGTCAACAAGATGTTTGCAGGGCTAATAGGACAAACTATGGAAGTATATGTGGATGACATGCTGGTAAAGTCAAGGAAGGCCAAAGATCACGTAAGCCACCTAGGCAAGATGTTTCAAGTACTTCGGCAATATGGAATGAAGTTGAATCCACTAAAATGCTCCTTCGGAGTGTCATCAGGAAAGTTCTTAGGATTCATCGTTCATGCCAGAGGGATTGAAGCAAACCCTGAACAAGTCCGAGCGCTAAGGAATATCAAGATACCTTCCACCCGAAAGGAAATGCAAAGCCTAAATGGAAAAGTGGCCGCCCTAAGCCGATTCATCTCCAAGGCAACGGACAAGTGCGTCCCCTTTTTCGAAGCTCTAAAGAAAGATAAAGGAAAGTTCGAATGGACAGACGAATGCTTAACCACTTTCCTTAACCTAATCGAACACCTCCAGAAACCACCGGTACTCTCGACTCCAAGCGAAGGCAAAGAATTATACCTATACCTTGCTGTGTCATGTCACGCTCTAAGCGCTGCCTTGGTAAGGGAAGACAACCGCACGCAACGACCAGTTTACTTCGTCAGCAAAAGGTTTACTGGGGCAGAAGTTAGATATCCTAAACTTGAGAAGTTAGCATACTGTTTACTAATCACATCACGAAAGCTGCGTCACTACTTCCAGTCCCATTCCATCAAAGTTCTGACCGATCAACCACTGAGGCAGGTACTCCATCGTCCTGACACTTCTGGGCGACTACTTAAATGGTGCATTGAACTAAGTCAGTATGATATCACCTATCACCCTCGCACCGCCATCAAGGGACAAGCCATGGCTGATTTCATTGCAGAATTCACTACCAACGAAGATAAGGAGCAATTGGAAATAGCAGAAGATATCAAGTGGAATCTCTTTGTGGATGTTGCATCGAACGAACAAGGCTCGAGGGCAGGTGTGGTAGTAATCACTCCCAGGGGAAACAAACTGCACTATGCTATAAGGTTGGAGTTCGCTGCTACCAACAACGATGCAGAATATGAAGCAGTGATAGCTGGACTAGAAATTGCCATAGAAATCGGAGCCAATTCTTTGTGCCTTCATAGCGATTATCAACTTATTGTTAATCAAATACTAGGAGAATTCCAAGCTCGAGAAGAATGACTCATAGCATATCTAAAGAAGGACAAGTTACTTCTCAGCCGATTGGACCACTACTTAGTCAAACACATCCCTCGGGAGGAGAACCGAGAGGCCGACGAATTGGCAAAGCAAGCAAGTGTGAGAGACACCACCAACTTCGGGGCAGTGACCATCTCAAAGCAACTGGCCCCAAGTTTTGAGCAAGTGAATCTGATAGCTGCAACCGAAGAAGCAACTTGGATGACTCCCATCCGAGACTACCTACAAAGTGGCACACTACCCGACGGGCGTAACGAAGTCAAGAAAATCTTGAGGAAAGCGTCCCGCTACACAATACAAGAAGACATCCTCTATCGGCGCGGGTTCTCTAACCCATTATTAAGGTGTGTCGCCGGAAGGGAAGCCAAGGAAATCTTATCCAACATTCATCAAGGAAGCTGCGGAGATCACACCGGAGGGTAAACGTTAGCAAAAAAGATACTCCGATACGGATATTTCTGGCCCACCTTAAGCAAGGACGCCTTAGATTTCGTCAAGAAGTGTGACAGATGCCAAAAATTTGCTAAGATTCCTCGGCTACCAACAACCGAGATTACTCAGATGACCAGCCCTTGGCCCTTCGCAATATGGGGAATTGACTTAATCGACGAGCTACCAATGGGCCAAGGCGGGGCCAAATATGCTATAGTGGCAGTTGATTATTTCACCAAATGGGTGGAAGCGGAACCTCTAAATAAAGTATCTTCAGCAAAAGTTATTAACTTCTTAATCAAAAATGTTCTATGCAGGTACGGAGTCCCACTCAAAATCATATCAGACAATGGACTTCAGTTTGACAGTGAGGAATTCGCCAACTGGTGCCAAGAACACAGAATTCATAAAAGCTTCTCATCCGTAGCATATCCCCAGGCAAACGGACAAGTCGAAGCAGTCAACAAAATTCTGAAAACTCTGATAAAAAAGAAGCTCGAAAAGTCAAAGGGCGCTTGGGTGGATGAACTCCCTACGGCACTATGGGCCTACCGCACATCTTTCAGAACATCAACAGGGCACACTCCTTTCTCTTTGGCATACGGATCGGAGGCTATGCTCCCAGTTGAAACCATTGTGCCTTCCCACCGTAGGATCCACTATAACCCAGAAGAGAATGAAGAGCTCCTCAACATGTCTTTGGATCTAGTCGAGGAGAGAAGAAATGATGCAGTCCTTAATGCAGCAGCCCACAAACAAAAAGTGGCGGCACACTACAACTCCAAAGTCAAACATCGTACCTTACAGGAAGGGGATCTTGTCCTCAAGCGAATCTTCCCTCGTCCCGGAGCACTAGACCCAATCTGGGATGGACCATATGTAATTCATAAAGATCTCCACAACAGAGCCTATATTTTGTCAACAATGGACGGAGAGGTGTTCCAGAGGGCATGGAACATCCAACACCTCCGTCGATACTTTTCTTAACTTGTATTGTCCATATGAAGTGAATTAACAAAGAGAATCAGTGGACGTAGGCATTTTCGTGCCGAACCACTTTAAAAAACCTTGTCTCTTTTTTAACTTGTTCCTTTGTATCTTGGCTGCTTGTTAACTTTATCATTTTCTGTTGAACAAAATCCTGAGCATATAGCATTTCTATTCAAAGCACTCCACAACGCAACTTCACCTGGACAAGACCTAGAAGGTACTATGCGAATCTATGCCCTCGCCAATGAGACACTTTTGCTCCGGCATCCCTCTGTTGCGGGTTAACTCATTGCTCGCGACGGCCCTCAAAGCCAACTGTAATGAGCCGATTATAAGCCATCGAGAAGGCCGACTATAGCCGAGGCAGCTCATTACGGCGTTAGGCTCGCCGGCAACTGTGAACCGACTATAAGCCCCAACATAAGGTGTGGCCAGCCAGGGGCAGTTCACAGTTGACGATCGGCACCCATGCTAGCCGGCCACAGTAAATCAAATAATACCCACAATTACGGGCCATAATGGCCCGGGTAGTTACTGTGCGCGATCTCGGCTCCGATGTGTCTTAAGTGCGGCTGTGGTAAAAAAGAATTAACTCCCCGCGGAGGCGTAAGATGGGTGACAAATGTCTCCAAGACCCACAGCTAGGGAAAGTGACTACAAAACCCGTTTGCCACGAACTTAAGCACGTCGAAGGCCTTCCGTGATTGGAAGTTTTACCTTTTCACATATTTCAATTTTACTTAAAAAGCTTTTTCCCTATCCTCTATAACAATCCCTAAAGTATAGGATACAGAGTAGGAGATACTCGCCAATGGGTGTAGGGACTCACAGTTGGATGGCAGGGCATTCGACTGCATTCCATGCTCGGTCATACAAGATATTCAAGACTGCCATCTACGATTAAAACATGAAAGGCAGTATTTTCTTCTTTTGTGTACAAATACATGACTATAATTTGTTCACACCACACGCTAATATTGCAAGTCATGGAATTATGATTTAGAACCAGAATCTGACATCAAACACAATTCAATTACAAGAATATACATAGCTATATTTCTCATGCGACATGTCAAAATGGCAACAAACATTCAGAAAACGACAAAATCAGCTTAAGTTAAAGAATTACACATCAAGAATGGAGCTATTTATTACAAGCAGCAAAATAATACAACCTAAAAGCTACTTTACTGTTTTAAGGCTAACATATACAACCCTGTCAAAGTCCACAAAAAAGAGTTTTTTCCAGGTCTAATCAAGGGGCCGGCTGCATTGGAGTTTTATCCTTGTCCTGTTGGCCACCTGTCCAGTCAAAGAAAGGATTCATTAGTGATAAGCAACCAAGTTAATGGGGAAACTAAAAAGGAAGACTTACCAGCATAAGCTTATTGGCCATCTTGGTCGTCATCATCCACTTGCACCCCTGCCTCCTCAGCAGCAAGCAACCGCATACCCTCCTTCACTGCCACCTTCTCCTCCTTGGCAAACTGGGCAGTGACCACATCCATGCTGAAGGCCACGCCACCATCTTTATCCGCATCGGCCTTGGCCTCCTCCAGAGCCCGAAGATAGATCTTAGCCATGACCCTGGGATAATCATCCATCCAGGATAGGTTGCCCTGCTTCCAGGTTCGGAAGTACATGTCCTGAAGCATTTCGTCCATCATCCCCTCATTCTCCTCAAACTCCCTCATCCGGGCCTCGGAAGCCGACAACCTCCCAACGACAGCATCTCTCTCCGATCGGTATCTCGAGCAGTCAACCAGAAGGGATCCCCGCATTGCCTCCATCTCCTCCCTCAACTTGGCTTGAGCAAGCTCTGCAGCCTCAAGTTTCCCGGACAATTCCTCCACCTGCTCAAGATCCGCTTTCCAAACCTCGTCCACCGTGGCAATAGCCATGTCAATCCGTTCTTTGCAAGTAGCTTCCATTTTCCGTAGTTCGGCCCGGCTGGCCTCTTCCATGGTTTTCCTTAGTCGTCCAGAAGCAGCCTCATGCTGAGAAATCTGAATAGCCTGATCCGCAAGTTGTTTGGCCTGATCCGAAACCACCAATCGAAGTCGGATGTTGGCGCTCCCAATCTCCTCTCCGGCCTTAACCAGCCGGGCATGATGCCCCATCAGCTTCTTAGTCTCCTCCGCCACCCGATCAATATTAGACTTGGCCTCGTCTCCCATAGTAATTATACGAGTAGTGAGTAAATCGAGATCTAAGGACTTAGCTTCATCAAGTACTCGTACCATGGGGTTGCGGGGAAGAAGGTGTTCACCGGTGACCTCGTCAAAGGTAATATCATGGGAGCTTGGATCCATGTCAGGATGACCCGCAAATGGATTACGAGCCAAGTCAGGACGGTCGATATGAATAACGGTAGGGTTTCCGGGCGGGCGCGGAGAGAGTGCAAACTTGCTATCCTCCCCCGTGATATCATGAAGAGGCTGAGCCGGGAGCTGAGGACCAAGTGAAGGTTCGGATGAAGGATGACTCCTCTTTCTCCGTTGAATACCCTCTTCAATAACCCCGAGAAGAGGACGGTAGCCGACTACATCCCCGGAGCGGTGGGTCGAAGGCTTCGGCTTGGCGGAGGTTTTTGAAAGCTTGTATTGCTCAAGCCTGTGCCGAAGATCCGAGGCCTTGGATGTCTTACCTGCTCCTGATATGAAGAACAAGTGTCACAAACTTACATCACTATATAATTCGAGAAAACACGGCAAATTAAAAGATAAAAAGAAAAGAAACACATCTGTGGTTGTACAAACCCTGGGGAGGAGTAGGATACCGCAATAAGTCCTGGATTTCATTCCAGGACGGGAGCGGGTCATAAAATATTCCTAAGTCCCTATCATTAATGAAGCATGCAGGAGTCAAGAGTTCACCTTGAGTCTTCGGAGCCACCTTGGCTGGAAGGGTCTGAGAAGACTCGCTTGCACCGGTCCCGGCCTTGTCCACTTTCCCGGTTTTCTCTACCAAAGCCGGATCTTCGTCCAGCCCCTCGAAAGCCTGGTGGAACGCATCATCCGTCCACTCCTGAATCTCGCCCGCTTGCCCAGGAAGCAAGGCCCCAATGCCATCGCCACCTTTATCACCTTCCCGACCATCTCCACCCTCACCTCTTTCCTCCTCTATGTCTTCCTCCTCCTGGGTAAGTGGACACTTGCTGGGGGAGGGACCGTCCGACTTCTTGAGTTTCTTACCTCCGACGGCTGGAGGTTTTGTGAAAGGTTTCCTCTTGCTACTCTCTACCGTAACACCTTCCTTGGTCTGAGCAGCCGCCCTCTCCTCCGCCGTTTCCCTCAGCTTAACTACTGACTGTTGTGGAAGGATTAAGTTATACTCCAGAAGGATCGCATTTCTGATCAAGAAGGCAGATTATCTATATTTCCCAAGAATAGCTTCTATCTCAGCCGCCGTCTGAACCAGGCGGTCAGTCTCCACAATCGCAAAGCCACCTGTCGCTAGCAAAAATGAGAAAGTATGAGAAGAAGCATCGCAATCGGAATAGAAATTATAAGTAAAAGCATCAACTTACATCCAGAAGTAAAGCGCCGAATTGAAACGGAGTCGTCCCTGACAAAGAACCACTCCTTCTTGAACATGCTGAATTTAGAATACAGATCCAAGACCGGCTTGAAGGTCACGGCTGACTCCAAGCTAATGTATGGGGACCCCTTCTTATAGCCCCTCAGATTATATAAGTACCGGATCTCCCGGTTGGAAGGAGCACGACCATACTTCATCTGGAAAATGACGAAGAGGCTCACCAGTATAGCATAGGAGTTGGGTTGAAGCTGGAATGGGGCCACCTTGAGATATGTGAGGAAGCTGGTTACCCAAGCGTTAAGAGGCGGAATGGCACCACACATGCAGTGGTATCTGTTGTAAGAAAAGTACCCTTCAGGAGGGTCGTACGGCATAACATCTCTCCCTGGCAACAGCATTCGCGCCCTGTCAATTCCGAAAGAACGAGAGATGACATTAAGCTGCTCCTCCTTGAGGGAGCTAGGAAAGCAATCGGGCGGGGAGTTCAAAAGCTCCTGAGGGCCGTACCCGTCCACTAGTGATCTCGGGGCAGATCCGTGACGTTTTGGATTCGGCTGAGCTGGGGGCACGGCAGAGGAACCTCCTTCACCCCCGGATTTCTTTTTGTCTGATCGAGTTTCCGCTTTACGAGACATTATCTGCAACATCGGAAAAACACATTGTTAGAGCAAGAGGATGTAAACAAATAAATGCAGAAGTTCATTCGGTATTATAGTATGGAGGTCCATTCGGTATTGTCATACGAGAGTTCATTCGGTGTTATAATGTGAAAGTTGATTCGGTATTATAATCTAGAAGCACATTCGGTAGTACAGTACGAAGGTTCATCCGGCAGTAAAATAAGTCACACCTGGTTCGGCTAACACCACTGATTCGGCAAAAGGTAGGAATTTTGATTCGGCAATCTCGGATAGTAAGGAAACCACGGTGGCATAGCTCCCATACTTATAGGCAAAGAAGAGGCCACCGGACCAACCCATTCGGCACACAAGACCGAACAAGGACGACCAGGCTTAAACAAAGCATGCCCTGTGCATACACACGCCCTACTTTGGGGGGCAAGTGTTATGTGATCTTTGGCCAAAGCCTCCTACAACCGAATCAACGCGTCTCCAAGAGATGCCGAACCAAAAACTCCACCATCCTCCTACCGAACCAACCTACTTCCATCTCCATACCGGACCATGCTTCCCACCGAACCATCCTCCTGCCGAACCAACCTACTTCCATCTCCATACCGAACCATGCGTCCCACCGAACCATCCTCCTGCCGAACCAACCTACTTCCATCTCCATACCAAACCATGCGTCCCACCGAACCATCCTCCTGCCGAACCAACCTACTTCCATCTCCATACCGGACCATGCTTCCCACCGAACCATCCTCCTACCGAACCAACCTACTTCCATCTCCACACCGGACCAACCTCACCATCCCACCACCGGTCCAAGCAACTACCGGTCCACTCTACACTCCAACCACCTCCGAACCAAGACGTACCAGGCCAGATCACATCAGCCCGGGCCCATCAGCGACTATACACATCCTGGACCCCTACCCCTAGCCTCACTCTATAAATAGAGGGGCAGGGGTACAACAATGGGGACAAGTTTTGAGAGCTCAAGCACGGAAGGAACTTTCAAACAACTTTCTTTTACTTGTATCAAAGCTTTGTACTTGTAATCAAAAGAAGAGAAGAGAAATAACATATAAAGTGGACGTAGGCACATTCTGGCTGAACCACTATAAATTTGCGTGTCTTTTTATAGTTTAGCCCCTGCTCTTCATATATTTGCATAAATCACTCAAATCGCTAAGAACAACATAAGATCTACTAAATCAAACAACTTTGAGGTGTTTGTCCATTTTTTGTGCAAACAATTATGAAAATTGAAACTCGTCTCTAAAATATCATTTCGGTTCTAATTTAAATTTTCAAGGCATTTGGATGTCATTTAATAGGGTCTTCATATCAAACATAGCATAAAAATCTATACAAATATTCATAAATCATCAACAAGCAAATATAAACATTTGATCATTCAAAACATGGCATTATCATGCAAAAATACTTTGGATTATCATTAAAACCGAAAATCATAAAAAGAGTGAGATGTAGTAATTATTCACCTTAGCTTTGTGATTTAGGATGTGAGATTTGATCTTGATTAAGTGATTTGATTCTTCCTCTTTAAAATCCTAGCTTTATCTTTTCTTGAGATTGCTAATGGTGGTGGCCTTAGAAATGTTTTTGCTTGAGATAATATGAAATGAACATGTGTTTGGTTCCCAAAGGGGGGTATAAGTTTATTATATTTCCCATTTTTCCCTCTCTTATTTCCTAACACTTATTTCCATCTTAGTCCTTTAGTTCATTGTACATGTAGGCACAACTACCCCTTATTAATCTAAAATCTCAATCCACTCATCACCTTACATTATTTTATTTAGCTAATTAAATATCCTAAATAATGTTACTAAAAATATGGGGTGTTACACATTACCCTAGAGTCAAGATTCGAGTACGATGCAACGTTACTTAATATTATAGAAAAACAAATTCGAGTTTCTTTGCATTGCATTCATCCTTGGGTTTTCAGGGTAGGATCTTATCTTGGGTATGTATTGGATGAGTGAACCCAATATAGTGCTTGATTGTGAAGTGTGTTGGATTTGAGGGAAAGTGGTAAAGTACAAGGGTTTGACATGCATTGTGAGCCAGAGAGCTCCGTCATGATTAGCTACATGTATTCATTAAACATTTCTCACAATGGGTTGTCATCCATTCCTGTTGTCCAAGATTTTTTCCAATGTGTTCGAGGAGGTTACGAGTTTACGTCCATATAGTGAAACTAATTTCCATATTGATTCGAAAAAGGATGCTACAGTGTTGGTTATGCCAAGTAGGGGCATGGCTCTAAGGAAGCGAAGGGAAATAGAAGTGCAAACTGAGGAACCGCTAAGGAAGGGCTTTATTTAAAGAAATACTTCGAAGTGGGTTGCACCGGTTGTATTTGCCACGAAGGCCAATGGTTTATTGAGGATTTGCATTGATTATAGGGAGTTAAATAAGTTTACACAAAAGAACAAGTATCCATTGCCGTGCATATATGACTCGTTCTTCCAAGTTGATTGTGCAAATATTTTAAGGTCTTGCGATGGGGTTCCATCAATTAAGGTACTGGAGGATGTGACGACAGCCCTACACCTCCAGGACCTAATAAGATAGGTACTTGGTCGATGTAGGACAATGGTCAAGGTTATAAAGTAACAAAATGCAAATAACAAAACATGTAGAACATCTCACGGTACATAGATTGAATATAATAACCAAATAGATGTAAAACAGGCGAGATAGTAACGTAATCAAATAAACCATAAATAAGAACATCGGAGTGCAACAGGTTCATAAATTATACAAAAAAAATAGAGTTTAACATCCCATATCTCCAAATAAACTCTAAAAATAGCCTCTCAAATAATACAAATACTAACAGCTCCATAGTACTGCACAACGGAATATAAGCAACAGTAAGCCCCAATATATAGATATATGAAAGCATAGCCTCCTACTCATACTCCATACAACTTGATGCACTATCTAGACTGTTATGCCTAATCTACTTATTTAAGAGTATCAAAGATAATAAGAAGCATAGCATAAAACCTCGGTTAGATAACAGTCTGGTGTGAGCGATACAATATCTCAAAATACTATAAAAACAATACATAATAATAAGGACATATGGCATGTAGAACCATACCTGACTTGTCCCCGCATCCAACAAGTTAGCACATAAACACAGTATATGATAAACTACGTCACATATGGGTGCACTATACTAAGCACAATATAGGGTATAGGAGTAAAGCACAATAATATGACATCATATCAATCACATAGCAAACATAGCAACCATCACACAACCTTGCATCTCCCACTCAAGTGCTATTGGATGTACGATAACTCTAATAACCCACATAGATGATTAGCAACTACTCAACGTCGTGGATGCTTAACTAATGCCCACACAGATGACTAGGGACCAGACATGCATAGACGTCCAACATCACTGATACACACAGACTAGCAATAGGTACATGCAGACCTTGTCCTAAAAATGAGCACCACAACTTTAGAGTTATCCATCAATCCCTTAGCACATGTGTTAAGTGTAATTTCTATTGAATTAGAAAACTATCGATAAATTTCAAATTAAAATTAACCGCAAGCGCACGACATACTATCAACATTCACTTCATTACCATCATCATATGTAAATGAAAAGGTAAATATTGTTTGTGATTGTTTAAGCATAGCCTATTTGTTATGAACAACATAGACTATCAAATTCAACATGAAACAATAAATCACATCAACATTCATTTAAGCACAAAAGAGAGCAATAATTATCAAAACGTTGAAGCTACATGACTAGAGGCTTTATTACCCCTAAATTGAAGGGATTAGCCTCTCATTTGTGTTATCATATCAACACTTGTAGCTTGCAACATGAAATAAAAAAGAGGAAAAAGAGAGCAAAATGAAGAGAAAAGCTAAGTAAAAAGAAATAACACTAATCTACTTGCATGAAAAGTAAACTACACTACTAACATAAGAAGAAAAGAAGCATGTAAATACAAGAGAATACTAATTAACATTGCATAAAAAAGGAAAGTTAAATGAAAATAAAAATGGCTAAGTAGCCATGAAAAGAGAAAGAGAGCTTTCTTTTATTTTGAGCCTAAAACTAACTAAGAGAGACTAAGAAGTAGATGGTTACATGAAACATAAGACGTCTTTATACATGTACGAAATCCTAATTCATATTTTTTGGGAATGCCCAAATTGCCCTTGAGGTAGTGTGGTGGCCAAGTAATCATTAGCATCCCATAATCATCCATTTAGTGTGCATGAAGATTTGATGGCCTTTTAGCATGTGCATTAGCTCCTAAGTGTACATTAAGGTAGGTGGGTAAGTGGGGTCCTCCATGATCATCACTTTGAATTATTTCCATCTCCATTCCTTTGTATCTTCTTTGTGCATGCATATATCTTCATGAAACCACTTGTATATGAAGTCAAATTCCTATAAAATAATATAGAAATTTCTAATTAAATTTTCTCAAATTAATATATGCACAAAAATGACCATTTTGCCCTTGGATGAAGATGAATATGTGACGATTTGAAAATAATATGAATTTTGGTTTAAACAAGTTAAAATACCCGATATGATGATTTATTTAATTTAAACAGATTAAATATGGTGGTAAAAATATGCACATTTACGTGCACATCAACATGTATCGATAGTAGAACCACATGTTGTTGTACTCCGTAACCTATCACACAGAACTTGGTCTCTTGGTCCATCATCAGACGACATAGTCACTCTCCCCATCAAGTTGTTGAAGTCACCGCACTTGATTGGTTGCCATTGAAATGTCAAAATCATCTTGAGTTATCCCAGGATCGTCATCTCTTATCCTAAGTCAACTTTAATGAACCACCAAGTAAACCCCAAGTTTGCTCCGATGCAAACCCGTGCCAAGCCCAAAGTTTTCATTGAGCTTGCCCGAAGTCGTCAACCAACAACCCACTCCACAACTCTACATGGTTCTCCACTAGGCTGGCCCAGAGCTATTGGGCAACTGGACCGAAGCAACACTCAGATAAGGTATTTGGTCTGGTACCCTTAGTAGAACTAAGATGTCACCCCACTACAAGACCAAAGCTCCTCCTTGCTCTACCCAGAGTTCACCGTTGAACATGAGTTTTTGTTTGGCATTCCACTACCAGCCACACCCTTGCCCAAAGCTATTGCTGTCTACACCCACAACCGAGCAGAAGTCCATGCCAAGCTAAATTCCAGCAAACCAAAATCCTATTTTAACAACCCTCATTTTTCGATGTTGTTTAAATAGAATAAATAAAGATTTAAATTGTAAATTTAATAGAGAATTTGGATTTCTCAGGTATTAAAGTTAAAGAAATTATAATTTAAGTATTTTATTTGGATAATAATTGGAAATTGAGTTTGAATAAGAATATTTGTTTAGTGAATTTGGTGTTCTTTGATAAATGATAATGAGATTATTTTAAAATGTGAATTCTTGATTTTATAATATTGGATGATTAATATTAGTGTATGAATATTTTCGAAGCTATAAATAATAAATAAACTTATTATTATGATCTTTGAAACTAATCAATAATCAAAATTGTATATTTTAGGTTTGAGAATATTAGAAAGTTAATATATATATTCTAATAAAAACAGTGTTGGAAAATATATGTTATACAATGGGGAAATATATCTATTTGCAAATAAATATTGTAAAAGTTAGTTTAAAAGGAGAACAAATAAAATGAAATTGCATTCTTTCTTTTCACTAGGGCTAAGTGAACTAATACCCATTCTTAAGTAAATATGAGAAACCACTTCCTCATTTTTCAATAGTCTGTATGTTCAAAACATTATGAAGCTGAAACTAGGGTTTTATCCCTCTTCGTCTTTCAATCTAAATTTGTAAATTTAAAACAGAAAGAAAAATTAAAAAATCCATAGAAAATCAAGGTATGTTAAGTGAACCTTTATCTATCCTCTAGCTCAATCAATTTCAATTTTAAGCAACTGATCTAGCTCTTTTGTATTTTCTTTGAAAACTAAGTTCTAGGGTTTGCTTCAAGTTGGAAATCAAGTTGGATTTGGCTGCGAATTTACTAAACAAATCAAAGGAACTAAGGTGGGTAAACCTCACTAAAATTCTCTAATTTGAGATGCATATTTGCTGGTTTAATTTAATTGCTTGTCTTGTTGTTAATTTGAAATCAAATTGTTGTTAAGATGAAACCCTATTTGCTAAAAGTTGCAACCCCTTATTGATTAAAAACTTGAGATTTATATTGGTATTGTGATGCTTTATGTGATTGTTTTGGTTGCACGCACATTTGAAATCACATAGGCGTGACCCAGGTGCGAAACAACATCAATCATGGAGCGATCGGAGGGGTTTCCAGAGCTGGAACAGCTCCAGATTTCATCCCAGTTGGTGGACCGGTGTACTCACCGGTGGATCGGTGGGCAGAAGCCTGGAGCTGTTTTAGCACCAGGAAAACTCCCTTGGCTCTCCGTCCAATCGATCGCTTGTTTGACTTATTTTGGTTGGACTTTAGCATCATTTTGAAGCTCATTCATGATGAACTATTTATGCATTTCCGGGTGCTTGAATCTAACTTTGATGTTCTTGTTGGCATGGAAGCCTTGCTCTATGATTTTTGCTAAATACATAATTAAATTGCACTGGTTTGCAAAGTTATTATAAAAGAAATGACATTTGAAAATAATTTGTTTTCTATTTATATATATATGTGGAAAATATGTGCGTTTTGGACATGAATGATTTTAGAAAATATATTATATATATATATATATATGTTTGTACCAAAAATGGGCACAACACTCTTCGGAAGTTTTTGAAGAGATAAAATGAAGAATATAAATGTAAAACAGAGATTATCTGACAAAAACTCCAACAAACAGAAATGTAAAATGCAAAGACAAGCGATTTAGAGTGGTTCGGCGTATTGCCTACGTCCACTGTGAAGTTTTGATGATTTTATTGATTCTCTTTCAATGATTACAAGCGATTACAGCAAACAACAGCGGATTACATATTAGAATTCGAAATTGACAGCAAAGGTATGATGCAAGTCTTGATCCGGCAGAGTCTGGACGCTTCAGTATCAAAAAGCTCCCTTTTTCTGTAAGCTCTGGGGCCCTATTTATAGGCGTAGGAGGCTCAGATCTCGTTCAAACTTCGGGAGACTTGGTCTGGCACGTGAGGGGGCCCACGCGACCATTTCTAGAAAGTTTCGCCTCGATCTGCGATCGATACGAACCCATTTCGTATCGATCAAGATGATGTCCAATTGAGCTGAAATTGGCAGGGACATTCTTCATTGTGTATGCAAGCTTTCCTGAAAATTTCATTGGATTTGGATCAGTGGATCGCGAGATATCGTCGATACGAGATAGATTTCAACGCTGGCTGTTCTGTTCGACTCCATTGCCTCGACTCCATCACTTCGTGTCGATGACTGCACGTGTTCTCAAGATGATGTGGCGCGCTTGCTTCGCTTCGATCCGGCCTTCACTCCGTATTGACCGTTTCGACTCCAAGTATCTCGCCTCGTTTGCTTCGATGGATTACACGTCACCCTAGTTAGTTGACTTGTTGGATGCGAGTTAACCTTTGCTCATGGATACGAATGCGGTCTCACGATGGACACGAAGCATCAACCCCTGATGGATGCGAAATTGACGCTGGGTGACTGTTACGAAGCAGACGTTTCACTGATGGGTTCGAACAAGCCCCTCTGGCTGAAGGTTGATCGATACGAAGTTCATTGACACGTGGACCTAGCCATTCTGATCGATACGAAATAGATGGATACGAAGCGAGGACTATTGAAGGACACGAAGTCCATCGATACGAACTCGATGGATTCGAAACATGAATAACTTCATCGGTACGAACCACTGCTCCCTGATGGATACGAAATGGGACCTACTGGTGGATACGAAAACATGCCTTTCTCTTCACATTGCATCCATCATAACTTGTTCATGTGCACTCGGATCGTCTTAAAATTTGGAACGTTGGTTCTCTTAGCTTTTCTGGTCATGCACCATCAATCGTAGCTCGACATGGATTTGGACGAAATTCAGCGATATCCATGACAAGCGACATTTGGAATCCAATCAACTCCTTGGTGTCCTGGCCTTGCCAAAAGGCAGGATAACATTTGCCCCCCAAAGTACGTCTTGTGAAAACATGACATGCTTTGAAATGCTGCAGGTCCTCACTGAATGATTTGAGAATGGTACTCTGTATTGCTGTAATTGACTGCTGTGTATAATGACTAGCTGGCTCTCGTTAATGTCGCAAGTTTGCAAGTCGTTGCCAGTTTTTCTTGTTATCGAATTTCGTATTGATTCTTTCTTGAACCGATCTGAAATTCGAGGTGAAACAATGCTTGATGGTTGCTTTTGAGTTGTTCCTTCGTATCGATCCTCCCCTGAATCGACATAGAAGGTTGAAAAGTGGTTTTTCATAGCGATGCGGGTCAAGATGGATACGAAATGCTCAATCGTATCGATGGTCACAAATTATGGTGGATTCTGATTCGTATTGGTGATATCTGATGGATACGATGTGACTGTTCGTATCGATGGGTTCTGATGGATACGAAAACTACGCTCGTATCGATAGATCTGCCCTATTGCGAGTCGATGGCTCATAAAGCGGACACTTCGAATCGATGGAGTCTGTCACCTTCAGGTGGCTTCCCCGTGCGCTTCGAATCGATGAAGTCTGGTGGATTCGAAATGAGCATTCGTGTCGATGCGTTGTTTGACTGGTTGCGACCGGTCAGGCTGACTGGGAGTCGAATCGACTCGGTTCTACCCTAGGCCCCATATAAATATCTGGGACTTAGCCCATTTTCACTTTTTACTTTTTTTTTACTGTTGCATCCACTATTCACTACTTTCGCATCGATCCGCATCCTTCGAGAAAGAAGAAAAATCGATCAGATTCATACTTCCAATTCTTTGAATTTTAACTTCAAATTAGGTAATGAACCGGTTGCAATTGAATCCAGACGATGAGGCTTGAATCTCAGATCCACTCCGTCTTCACCAATTATCAAGCCCGGCAACCTTTTAGGTTGGATCTGGGTCAAAGCTTGGTCGAAAATGGCCATGGCGACGCCTCTGTCGATTGGAGAAGAAAGAGTGGACAGAACAAAAGTGGCTCGATCTGTGTTTCGAGTCGATCTGGGGGCCTGTGTTCGAATCGACGCGGGCAACAACGTTTTTCTCGTGGATTTCGCATCGATTCCAGGAATATCCTAACAGAGACGTTTTGGCTCGCGTCGATGGTGACGGTAGCAGATCGTATCGATCAATAACGATCGATGCTGGGATTAAGCGAGCAATCGTTTCGAAATCCTTGGTTTCAGATCAGTACGAATCTAATTCTTATGATCGATACGACAGACATCGGTTCGAACGTGATCGATGTGAAATCGTGGCTTTCCTGACCGATACAAACTCGAACACTATCGATCGATTCGAAGTATGCCCCCGGGGATCGATACGAAATTCAGATCTTGATGGATTCGAATAAACTCCCCACGATCGATTCGAACTCTCCCTTTGATGGATACAAAATTTTTGAGCACTCAATAACATAACTCCGACAGCTTCATTCTTGCATGTCTGAACTTGACTGTTAGCTGCATATCCGACCGCCTATCGAAGCTCGTCGATGGAACTATAACCTAACACTGTGATAACGAACTTTAACGTGAGTCGATCACCAACATTGGGATGGTTTGAGGATGACGGTCAGCGATGACTGTCATTCCGACTGGGTTCCGATTATCTTTGTCGTCTGCAAAACTTTCTCTAACTCTGCAGAATTTTTTCAAGTAACGCACAGCACTGCACTTGCACAACACACACTTCACACGGGGGGAACACACGGGCTTTTTAGCATCTAACGATGATTTCTCGTGAGTTAGCCAGTTATGGAACCATCAAGTTTGCAGCAGCAAGAAACTCAGAGACTTGAGATCCCGGACGTCGAGGCCGAAGTCATCGGTCCATCTCCGGACGAGCTGCCTGACGCATCCTTCATTAATTGTCCACCTGACTCGGTCCCATCAAATGTTTCCGAGGATATGTTAGGAAGGATATGCCTACGTCACCATCTGTCGATGGATGACGTGTTATTGCCGGGGCCAGATGATAGACCACATAATCCCCCGGAAGGATATACCGCATTCAATCGTCATGCGTGTGCAGCCGGGACGCTTCCCCTGTTCAATGACTATATAAGGGAAGTGTTGGCTTATTTGGGGATCGCCCCGTCTCAGCTACACCCGAATGGATATGCTTCGCTCAACAGCTTGTTCATTGCATTTATGGAGTACCTCCATCGTCCTCCCCGTATGACCGACATAAGATACTTGTTTTATTTCAAGAGCCGGACTGACAGTCCATCTTTTACATTCCTGGAGTCTGTACGAAACTGCCAAGTGGTCACGGGGTCGTGGACTAGGCTGAGCTATTTCAAGTCGGAGTGGTTCTACGTTCGATGTCCTCCGGGATTTGCCAGAAGATGGCTATTCAGACGTGAGTATCGTCACTTTCCCAAGTAGTTGACAAGGCAATTTATTAATGAAATTAAACTCATGTTTTCTATTTCTTTTCTTTCAGCAATAATCCAGCGACCTGAAGGCGTTTACTATAAAGAGATAGTCCGGGTCCTCCAAGAAATTCCAAGTGAAGAAAGGAATATTGAATTGCTATTGACGGACCGGAATCTCAGAATTCTCGGGATGATTGGGCGGAGGCAGAGCATAAGGCTTGATGGTACACTAAAGACTATCTCCAGAGAAAAGGTCAAGCGGAGGAAACCCAAAGTCGTAGTAATTGAGGAACCTGACTCCGAAAGAACTCATACTGATGAGGAGCCTTTGGTCGAACCTACCAACGGGACCCCGGATTCTGATGAAAAAAGAAAAGGCAAGGCAGCGGCCTTTAAGCAAGCTAAATCCAGGAGACAGAAGTCTGTGGTCTTAAATCGCCCTTCTTCAGGAGTTAAAATCTCGGAGGCGTCCTCCTTGCAAGCTGACAATCAATTTGAAGGGCTCACTGACCTCCCAATTCCGGACCTTGCGTCCGCACAACAAGACTTTGAATTGGATGAATTACAACATACCCCCGACGTTAGCGAGTCCCTTCCTACCAGCGCGATCGACACTTCTGGTTGGTTCGGGGGGTTACACATCCATACACTCTTCATGGCACAACACAATTCTCTAACTGTAAGCATCATAACATAAACGGTTTCTGATATTCCGTATCTTATTTTTCAGGTACAATGTCTGGACGAGGTTCTATGCTGGGCAGTTTGCGCAACAAGCGCCGTTATTATGAGCCACGTAGGAGAGAGGGAGAGAGGGATTACGATTCAGGACACTCTGGCCAGGAGAGGTCCGACAGAGATAGGGGATACGTGCGCCGATCCCGATCTCGCTCTCCTCCACCCAGGACTTCCATACCGCCCACGGTAGTAGTATCCCGTCCTCCTGAAACTTCACGGCCTAAGCCGTCTTCTCAAGCTCCGAGGCTCGATCCTCCACGCGGGACTGAAATAGCCACCTCTTCAACTACTGCACCTGTCGCGACTGATCCGACCGGGGAAGGAGCACTTAAATTGGCACAGACGAGGAAGGAATTCCCCGATATCTGTTTTGACGGTTACGTCTTTCCTCCACATCTGAAGAGGATTCCGCCATCAGCTGAAAACACTATCCATGATTATGTTGCGTACATATTTTTCCAGTATAAGGAGTGGGCAAGGGCTGCAAGGAAGGCGTCCAAAATAGCATTTGATCAGGGCCATTGCCATTGAAAAGCTTGAGAAGGAGCTGGGTCAAAAAGACCGAATTATGAAAGTGCTCAACACTGAGGCCGAGTCTTCCCGTAAGTCCGAAATGGAAGCTCTGAAAAAGGTCGATGAGGTAAACTCGGCCATGACCAGGATGAAGCAAGAGCACTATACCGCAATTGAAGACATGGGTCACAGGAACACCACCATTACCGCCGAGAGGGATGCCGCTCTTAAAGAGCTTAATGATCTGAAATCAAAATTCTCCGATATGGCGAGGGAGAAGGATGCGACCAATGTCTCTGCTCAGGAGGCCTGTGATCAGGTGGTGGAGCTCCGAAAGGAGAAGGAAGCGACTATGGAAAAAGTCCACGAAGCTGAAGCTGGGGTTGATGAGAAGGTACGACAGGCGGAGGCCAGGATTGAGGCTGAAGTAGAAGAGCTACTTATCACCTACAATGCCAACGTGCTAAGGCACCGAGATTTGACATGGCTCGATGATTACCCAACACATCTCTACAACGCCTGGAACCTACTGGTTGAGGAGGAGAAATCTGGGCACCCTGAAGAAGCCATCGATGAATTCGAGCTGGAGAACCGCATACTCAATGATGACGAGAAGAAAGTTCTCCATGGATCCATGATTTCTCACGAGAAGGAGAGGTTTGGTGCCCAGTTTCAGGAAGTTGGAGAAATCTCTGGTGATGCGCACCATATTACGAGTTCTGAGATTGTCATGTCATCTCAATCAGAGCCAACTCCGATGATCGATTCCCAGCCTATACCGGCATATGATCCTGACCGACCACATCTATCTCCTATTAAGGAGCATCTCTCTGAAATCGTTCAGACGACCTCGAGCCAACCCGAGGAAGGTACTCTGCACTAATTTCTTGTATATTTGGACTGAAGAGCTTGTATAGGAGTGTATACTAACAAAATGTTTCTACCTCTTTGATCAGTGACTGAAGCTGCACCAGCTGTGCCTCCCGTAGCCCAGGAATCATGCCAAGTACCGGAGGTCATCATCTCTGAGGCGACATCTGTTGTGACAACAGCGCCGGTCGAAGTAACGTAGGGGAGCTCACTCTCTTTTGATGAACAGATGATAAATGAGCTCCTCGGCCGACAGAGTGATCCCTTCGCAGACTTACCATTCGGCCCGGGCGGATTCTCGTCTACTTCTGATATTTCAACTCAAGCCACTACGGCACATAGTGAGGCCAGAGCACAACGAGAAGCAACGATGTTGGCCGAGATTAATGCCGAGATGGCGGCAGCGGCACATGGCGGCAGCTTAGATGGCGGAGCAGCAGCGCAGTGCCTTACTCCTCTTATGATTGTATCTCCCGGGGGCACGCTCGTTGATGCTAGTGTGCCCGTCCCGCCCCCGGATGTAGATCTTGCTCCTCCAACTCCTCATGCGGGAAACATTCCCATAGATTCCAGCTCGGAGGATGATGTCGACATCATGCCTTCGTCCGAGGGAAGCCTGCCTAAGGAGAAAGGCTCTAAACGAATTGTCACCGGCGGCTCCAGTAGTTCTTCGAAGAAGAAGAAACCGAGGAAACAGAAAGATTAGATGGACTTTTCTTTTTTATTTTAGGCATGTGTTTTCCCTTTTTGCAGTCAGGAATTTTGTTATCGTTTTCTTTTGTAGGCCGTGTATAGATGCGGGTTCGGCCCCTGCTAGTAGGAATCTTTTGGAAAGGCTCGTGTATGAACCATTGCTTTTGATTAGTTGAAATAAAATTTTGTCTTCTTATTTCAACTTGAATTCCCTCTATGCTTAAATGTTGCAGTGTTCGAACTTCAGTCCGTTGTACTTGCATTATTTTAACGTTTTAAGCATAGCTTGTTTTATCTGCCAAGTCTGGAAATCTCGAACTTGAGTTGTGATCGGAGATCGAAGCGGGGCTGAACATAATACAGTTTCGGGTAGTGATTAACACTTGTACCTGCCCCCAAGTTCCGGGGTTAAGTTATGATGATCAGCTTGTGATCGCACAGAGTGAGGACCGAGCGGTCGAACTACACTTGTTTCCTTACGAATCATTTCATCCACACTCTGGGGATACAAGCCATCTCGTAAGCGGTTGTTCACACTCTGGGAACTTAAGATTGCTGTTGGTACTCCAACCCGTATCCTGAGAGTTTGGAGTTAGTGTTCATGTTCTGACTCGCACTCCGGGAGCTTGGAGCTGATAGGACATACTCCGCCCCGCACTCTGGGGATACGGAGTCGGATGTTTATACTCCGTTTCGCTCTCTGGGAATACGGAGTCGGATGTTTATACTCCGTTTTGCACTTTGGGAATATGGAGTTGAATGTTTATACTACGTTTCGCACTCTCGGAAGACGGAGTTGTATGTTTATACTCCGTTTCGCACTCTGGGAACACGGAGTTGGATGTTTATACTCCGTTTCGCACTCTAGTAACACGAAGTCGAATGTTTATACTCTGTTTCGCACTCTGGGAATACGGAGTTGGATGTTTATACTCCGTTTTGCACTCTGGGAATACGGAGTCGAATGTTTATACTCTGTTTCGCACTCTGGGAATACGGAGTTGAATGCAGGATTGTCGTGTGTCAATCCTATCAATATTGGTGTAATGGCTTGCCCCCGAGCTCGGGTTTCACTTAGCGAGTGGCTGGTCGTATCAGAGCCACTCTCCATTTGAATAAGTCCCATTGCGTGATGGGATTTAGCTCTTCGTGCATCGTGATGTCGTATATCGTACTTAATGAATCACAGCTCTGGCTCGAAGAGATGGCATTTTATTGCTGAAATAAGAAAATGCGGCAAAGTCAGTTGCCTTATTACAAAATTCAAATTTCGAACTGCAGAAACAAATTGCTAAATAGAAAGATATAAAGAAATAAATAAAGCCTGTCATGTGTAATAGCGACGGAGACTCTCGCTATTCCAGGCCCTTGGCAAATCGAGACCGTCAACGGTCGATAGCTTGAATGTGCCATCTCCGAGTCTTCGTGTAATCACATATGGTCCTTCCCAGTTTGGTTTCATGTGTGAAGGAACCGGATAGATTCTCTTGAGAACGAGGTCGCCGAGTTCAAAGGTTCGAGGTCGAACTTTGGTATTGTACAATCGAGCGACCCGACTTCGATATGCGGCTGCTCTCAGGTCAGCTTCTTCTCGTTTTTCATCCAATAGATCCAAAGATTCAGCTAGCAGTATATCGTTCGTCTTCGGATCGTAGTAAGTCACGCGATGGGAAAACACTTCCATTTCGACCGGAATAACGGCCTTTGAGCCGTAGGATAGGGAAAACGGGGTGTGTCCGGTTGCAGTTTTGTGAGTCGTTCGATAGGCCCATAATGCCATAGGAAGTTCATCAACCCATTTGCCCCTGGCCTTTTCCAGTCGTTTCTTTAGGATGGATTTTATAACTTTATTGACAGCTTCGACTTGGCCATTTGCCTGAGGATGCGCAACTGCCGAGAACTTTTTATGAATATGAAACCGTTGACAGAAATTCTTGAATTCCGCGCTCTCGAATTGGGCTCCGTTATCGGTAATGATGGTATGTGGGAGTCCGAATCGACATATGATGTTGCGAACCACGAAATTTATCACTTTCTTTGTCGTAATGGTTGCGAGGGCTTCAGCCTCAGCCCACTTTGTAAAGTAGTCAACAGCGACGATGGCATACTTCGCACCACCTTTTGCCAGAGGTAGAGCGCCAATGATATCAATGCCCCACATTGCGAATGGCCAAGGACTGACCATCTGAGTTATCTCGGTAGGCGGGGCTCTTGGAATTCGGGCATGTTTCTGACACCTATCGCACTTTCTGGCATAGTTTGCTGCAGCTCGGTTCACTGTCGGCCAGTAGTACCCATATCGGAGTATCTTCTTAGCAAGAGCTTGTCCACCGGTGTGATCGCCACACGCTCCTTCGTGTACGTCATGTAATACTCGTTTGATTTCATCATGTGCGATACATCGGAGGAGAGGAACAGAATAACCTCTTCTGTACATGACTCTGTCCTGAATGACGAACCGTGAAGCTTTTCACAGAATTTGTCTTTTCTCATTTCTATGTTCGGGCAACGTCCCATTCTCAATGTAATTTCGATACGGAGTCATCCAAGACTCTCTACTGGGAGCGGTTTCAAACACAAAGTTCATTTCTATTCGATCGATGCTCGGGGAGGCCAAAGTTTCAATGGGGACAAGTCCCATTTGCTGCGCTTCACTTGTGCTGGCTAACTTTGCCAATGAATCGGCTTTTTGATTGTGTTTCCGAGGTACATAATAAATGGCATAATAATCAAATTGATTCAGTATTTTCTGAACTTGAGCCAAGTAAGCAGCCAGCCTTCGGTCTCTTGCTTGATATTCTCCTCGTACTTGACATACCACTAACTGTGAATCGCAATAAATTTCCACAGCGATAATTCTCAAATCTCTAGCAAGTTTTAGGCCGGTTAAGAGGGCTTCATATTCAGCTTCGTTATTAGTTGCATGGAAATCGAACTTCAAAGCGTAACATATAGATCGGCCTTCGGGTGTCTCAAGTACAATACCAGCGCCCGAACACCGGTCATTTGATGCACCATCGGTATGCAACTTCCAGATGTATTCGGGGGATTTACTGGTTTCGGGCAAGTCCTCTGAAATGGTAAATTCAGCTATGAAATCTGCCAGGACTTGTCCTTGAATGGCTCTCCGCGGAGCATAAGTGATATCAAACTGGCTTAATTCAATGTTCCATTTGAGTAACCTTCCAGACGTCTCAGGCCGCGTGAGGACTTGTCGTAACGGCTGATCGGTATACACAGTAAGAGGGTGAGCTTGGAAGTAAGGGCGGAGCTTTCTTGAGGCAATGACCAGGCAATAAGCCAGTTTCTCTAGTCTTGGGTAATTTCTTTCAGCTCCTGTTAGCCGTTTACTGACATAGTAGACCGGTTTCTGCACTTTATCTTCCTCCCGAACTAAAGCGGCACTGATCGCATGCTCTGATATTGCCAGATAAAGGTACAGTTGCTCGTGGTCGACTGGTTTTGACAAGATCGGAGGCGTGGAAAGATGTTGAACCAGCGATTGGAACGCGCCTTCACACTCCGTGGTCCATTCAAAGTTTCGTTTCCCTTTTCGGATCAGATCAAAGAAAGAAATCATTTATTGGTGGACTTCGAAATGAACCTGCTCAATGCTGCCACTTTCTCGTTCAGACTTTGGACTTGATTTATGGTTCTTGGGGTTTGCAGGTTCCTTATTGCCCATATCTTTTCGGGATTCGCTTCTATCCCTCAAGCGTTGACGATGAACCCGAGGAACTTTCCAGACACAACGCCGAAGTGGCACTTTAATGGGTTAAGCTTCATTCCATATTCCCGGAGGATGCGGAACATCGAATCCAGATCTCTGACATGATCCGTGGAGAATCGAGATTTCACTAGCATATCATACACATAAACCTCCATGGTCTTCCCGATCTAGGCGGCGAACATCCGGTTGACCAAGCGTTGGTATGTTGCTCCGGCGTTCTTTAGACCAAATGGCATGACTTTGTAAAAGTAGAGTCCCAGATCGGTCATGAAGCTGGTATGTTCTTGATCAGGTAAATGCATGGGTATTTGGTTGTAGCCAGAGTAAGCGTCCATAAAAGATAGTAATTCATGTCCGGCTGTCGAATCTACGAGCTGGTCAATCCGAGGGAGTGGGAAACTATCTTTCGGACAAGCCTTGTTTAAGTCAGAGTAATCGACGCAAGTTCTCCATTTTCCGTTCGGCTTTCGAACCAGTACGGGGTTGGACACCCATTCTGGATACAAGGCATCTCGAATAAAACCATTCGATTGTAACTTATCAACCTCCTCCTTAAGGGCGGCAGATCTCTTTGGATCCATACCGCGCCTTTTCTGCTTGATCGGGACATAATGCAGATCTATATTCAGGGAGTGACATGCAATGCTTAGCGAGATCCCGCACATGTCAGAGTGTGTCCAGGCGAAGACGTCGAGATTCGCCTGAAGAAATTCAACTAATTCCTGTTGTGTCTGCTTGCTTAGTTGAGACCCAACTTTTAGCATCTTCGAATCATCATCCTCACTGATTGGGACGTCCATAGTCAGTTCGGCCGAAGAAGCTTGGCTTTCCTTAGATTCGTCTTTATCCTCATTGTCCCTAGGGTCAAGGTCTTTCAGGAATTGGTTGTGGTGCCCGGGCCAAAGCCCATGCATCAATTGTCAATTATCAATAGAATGGACGCAGAGAGATCCCTCTACGCCCTTTCCCTTCTCCTTACGCTGCGCCCCGCGCAGCTCAGCAACATAACAAGCCCTCCCTGTGGCCCGATCTCCTTGAACGACTCCAATCCCACGATCGGTGGGGAACTTCAGAGTGAAACACCAAGGGGCGATGGCCGCTCTGAACTCAGCTAGGGCCAGTCGGCCCAAGAACGCATTATAAGGTGAATCAATCTCTAAAACAACAAATTGTAACATCCGGACTCTCCAGCGTTCTCCATCTCCCAACTCGACCAGTAGTTCAGTTACTCCAATGGGTATCGTGGCACTCCCGTTAAAACCGTGGATTCGGGACAGGCAGGGTTTCAAATCCTTTGCCTCCATCTTCATCCAGTCGTAATCCCGTTTAAGCAAGATATTCACAGAGCTCCCACTGTCAACCAGGATCCTCTTCATCCAAGCAGGACCTACCTGGGAAGATATGACTAGCGGGTCGATTGTAGGGGCTTCGACCTTATCAGCGTCTCGACTCCTGAACACGATATCATCAGATATTATCTTTTGTTGTTTAACCGGAGTTCCGTCTTCACAATTACTACAGCATTCGAAGTCCGCTTGCCTGATAGAACTAGCATACGACTCCATTTCCCCCCAACTTCTGTCTACTGGATGGGGACCACCACTTATTGTGTTGATAACCAGCCTTCCGCCCGCACGAGCGGGTTCTTCCTGTCTTTCTTGATTCTGTGAACGGTTCTGATTTGAAGGGCCCGCACAAACTGATCTAACTTCCTCTCTCTGATTAACTTCTCGATGAGGTCCTGTAAATGTCGACACTCATTGGTATTGTGGCTGTAGCTTTCATGGAATCTACAGAATTTCCCTATTTGAACCTGTCTCTCCGATGAGGGTTTCGGAGCAGGCTTCTTATACTGCACAGTGTTGCAAGTCTGTAAGTATACGTTCTCTAATGATGTATTCAATGGCGTGTAATTGTCAAACATTTGAGCCCTACGTCGTGGGCCCCGGTTCTGGTCTCTCTTCTTATCCTGGCCATTGTTCCCTCTTGGCTGGGTTTGCTTGTTCTGTATATTCAGTTGAACTTTTCCGGAACTCTCACCGGACTGTTTAACCGCTACATTACTCTGTATTCCCTCAATACTGGGCCTCACTCGTCCTGCTTCCTAGACTGTTTCGCGTCCTCTTGCCGTAAGAACTGAGCGGCTTTGGAGTAGAAACGGTCCAACGATGCGGGTGGTTTTCCAGCCAGCCAGTTCTTAAACTCAGAATCGAGATCAATCCCCTTGGTCAAAGCCATCAAGATTGAGTTATCGTTGGGATTACTAATCTCAACACATGCTGCGTGGAACCTTTCTAGGTAACTCCTGAGCATTTCTCCATGAGCTTGAGTGACACTGGATAGGGTATTAACGTCTTTTGGCCTAGCAACATGGATACGAAACTGTTCTACAAACCTCTTGGTCAGTTGATCGAACAAAGAAATAGATCTAGGTGGTAGGCGTGTAAACCACATTGTCGCGATTCCCCCCAGAGAGATGGGAAAACTTCGACACTTCACTGCATCGTTAGCCCTTGCAGCACTCATGGACCATTCATATTTCAAAATATGTTGATTGGGGTCACTATTTCCTTCATACATTGGGAGAGTTGGCATTATGAATCGCCGAGGGGGTTCAGCGTATAATATCTCGTCTGTGAAAGGGGTATGACTACGAGAGATTCCCCAATCATCATTAGTGAGCCCCTGACTTTCGTGTATCATCTGACGTATCATGGTCGAGATGTCTAACACTGGCACATTCTGGGCATGCTGAGCTAAGGTGTGGTCGGGTTCCACAGTGCAAGTTTGGACCGGGCGCTGTCGACGGTCCGTATTTCGCCTCCTTGGCTCATCGTCTTCTGGGACATACGGTTCAGGAGCATGTCCACGCTGTTGATTGTTCGGATCTGAATGATTCCGGGTATCAACCCTCGTTTCTACCGCGGCGGTTGTAGCGCGGTTGTCCGTGGTGTACTGTGGAGCAGTGCCTCCTCATGTTGAGGGCCCTATTTGGAAGCTGGTCGACGGTCCGGTCCTTAACTGTCCAACGGTCAAGATGGGTTGATATCCAGTAGTTTGAGCGTGACTTCCCTCTAGCCGGGGACGGGTGGACCTGTGGTGATAGTCAGACGAAGCTGAACTCTCAGTAGATGCGCGGGAAACATCATCCCTCCTAGACCTTCTACGGCTTTGGCGGTTTAGTTGGTTGGTCAATTCAACATTGGCACGCAACTGTTCAGCCAACTATTGCCGGCTTTGGGTCAGCTCTTGGAGCAACACTTGGAACTCTTGTCGGGTGACCGGCCCGGATGGATCCGAGTGAGCAGTGTTGTCTTGATTGGAGGAAGGCTGCTGTGTAGGATTTTGTCTATCCCGGCCTTCTTGATCAACGGCGATAGTGGCAGTTCTTGTGCTAACCATTTTCAGTGGTGGAGTCCTTTCCTAGATTTTGAGCAAATCTGAGTAGAATGGAAGGATTCCAGATCGGATATCTGGATCTTCCTCTTGGATTTATGCAATCCGGTATCGACGGCAGATCCAAAGGGCAGGAGAAAAAACTGGTTTTCTCAGTGAAAGCACCAAAGTGTTTGTACCAAAAATGGGCACAACACTCTTCGGAAGTTTTTGAAGAGATAAAATGAAGAATATAAATGTAAAACAGAGATTATCTGACAAAAACTCCAACAAACAGAAATGTAAAATGCAAAGACAAGCGATTTAGAGTGGTTCGACGTATTGCCTACGTCCACTGTGAAGTTTTGATGATTTTATTGATTCTCTTTCAATGATTACAAGCGATTACAGCAAACAACAGCGGATTACATATTAGAATATCAAATTGACAGCAAAGGTATGATGCAAGTCTTGATCCGGCAGAGTCTGGACGCTTCAGCATCAAAAAGCTCCCTTTTTCTATATGCTCTGGGGCCCTATTTATATGCGTAGGAGGCTCAGATCTTGTTCAAACTTCGGGAGACTTGGTCTGGCACGTGAGGGGGCCCATGCGACCATTTCCAGAAAGTTTCGCCTCGATCTGCGATCGATACGAACCCATTTCGTATCGATCAAGATGATGTCCAGTTGAGCTGAAATTTGGCAGGGACATCCTTCATTGTGTATGCAAGCTTTCCTGAAAATTTCATTGGATTTGGATCAGTGGATCGCGAGATATCGTCGATACGAGATAGATTTCAACGCTGGCTGTTCTGTTCGACTCCATTGCCTCGACTCCATCACTTCGTGTCGATGACTGCACGTGTTCTCAAGATGATGTGGCGCGCGTGCTTCGCTTCGATCCGGCCTTCACTCCGTATTGACCGTTTCGACTCCAAGTATCTCGCCTCGTTTGCTTCGATGGATTACATGTCACCCTAGTTAGTTGACTTGTTGGATGCGAGTTAACCTTTGCTCATGGATACGAATGCGGTCTCACGATGGACACGAAGCATCGAACCCCTGATGGATGCGAAGTTGACGTTGGGTGACCGTTATGAAGCAGACGTTTCACTGATGGGTTCAAACAAGCCCCTCTGGCTGAAGGTTGATCGATACGAAGTTCATTGACACGTGGACCTGGCCATTCTGATCGATACGAAACAGATGGATACGAAGCGAGGACTATTGAAGGACACGAAGTCCATCGATACGAACTCGATGGATTCGAAACATGACTAACTTCATCGGTACGAACCACTGCTCCCTGATGGATACAAAATGGGACCTACTGGTGGATACGAAAACATGCATTTCTCTTTACCTTGCATCCATCATAACTTGTTCATGTGCACTCGGATCGTCTTAAAATTTGGAACGTTGATTCTCTTAGCTTTTCTGCTCATGCCCCATCAATCGTAGCTCGACACGGATTCGGACGAAATTCAGCGATATCCATGACAAGCGACATTTGGTATCCAATCAACTCCTTGGTGTCCTGGCCTTGCCAAAAGGCAGGATAACAATATACACACACATACAGACATTCAATTTTAAAGTGGAATGTTAGGGATTTTTATATAAGTATAAATATGAATTAAATCATGTTTTCTGTTATATATATATTGCAAATCTTTATAAATTAATAATTTTAAATAAGATTTCAAAGCAAAATTATTTTTCAATACAAATACACTATTTCACTTGAATTAGAAATTGAATTAAATGGTTTAGTAAAACAAGTGGTGTGAAACGCTTGCGTTTATTTCACTGGTTAATTCGTGGACTTGTTTAAATGAACATTTATTTGCACATTAGTGGAATTCGCTAGCTTTTAGTAAATATTCAAGTGTCATCAAATGGTTATGGGACATTAGTCGATACTCTTATGATTACTAATTGAAAGTGGATAACACTTATCTATTTGTCGAGCTTTCAGACTCGATCTTGGGTAATTCCGTTTAGGCAGATTAAATTGGTTTTCAAGCCCATCTTATGATACTCGTTTTCAAGCGAGTTATGATTTGCGAAGTGCGTATATCATGTATTGACTTGCAAAGTGTATGTCTATTGCTTGCATATATGGTTGTAATTTTCTATGCTATTATTATAATGGTTGCTTTGACTTTGATAAATGTTATAAATGAGCATAAACTGAACTATAAACCATGAATTATTAAATGAAGTATTATTATGTTAGTGAAGCACAATTTATAGAAATTTATCCTTGACATTTATGCAATTTTATTATTATCAGTATCTCACCTTTTGTGATAATTAGAGATAGTTTGACCCGGGTGTTATTTTAATGCTTGGGTCAGACTGAGACTTGACAGGTACAGGGACTCGGTGACCTTGGATGTAAGCTAGCTTAAGAAGTCTATTTTGATGTTGTTATTATTTTTTAGTACTCTTTGAGTCTTGTATAAATGCTTGTTTATGTTGTTGACTTTTGTGGTTATATATATATTTGACACTTGACAGTGTTTATATGTGTACTTGTGTATATATATGAGTCTAGTATTTTCTTTTGTAGACTCATACTTTTGAGAGTTAATAATGTATTTTATTTTCATTGCGACTTCTGATTCTATATTGTATATTATATTCTGTATTATTTTGAATTAGATCAAACCATGGTATTATTGTTTTACACCTGGATTAGATATGTCGAATTACCACTTGTCAGAAAAGAAATGAAAAATGTAGTCACATTATTCGACGTATTTGATACTGCCCCAAAGAAATTTTACATATGGTCGCTCCAACCTTCCTATTCTTCGTATTACTCTATAATATTTCATATAATATTCTTAGGTACTATGGATATAAAGGTGGCATGTTACAGTTGGTATCAAAGCAAAGGTTCAGAAAAATATAGAATATATGAAACATGAATCTTGGCCTAAATTGATTTATAGTCCCATCCCTTGGGTGTGCCGGGTTGGGTTTAGGATTTAATTTCTATTCAGAATAGAAGTATAAATGATTATTGGGAATAATCATTGAGATGTATTTGTGAAAATTTGAATTACTTTATAAATTATTTTTATAAAACGATTTTAAAAGTGAAGTATTGTCTAGTAGTGTCCTAATCCGTTGGTGATCCGAGTTGCACAGCGTAAGCCGATTGACTGTTTCCGTTGAGCTCAGAATTAGATGTTTATTTATGTTTGGTTGCATGATATGTGCATGGATGAACGGATGTATTCTTAAATTCCTATTAATTTATTTTCAATTATATTAAAATATTTAGACTGATAAGGGAATATTTGGAAATTAACTTTATGTTAAATTGCCAATTGAGTGCGTTAAGGATTCTAATCGACGCGCTTGATCACGTTATCGATAGGGATTTCTAAACACTTTGATGAGATAGTTAGATATAGTACTTGAGTTTTAATATTATATAAAGGTTTAACAAAAGTTATAAATAATACTTAGAAAGAAGATAAAGTTTTAATTGAGTTAAATATTCTTTTGAAATGGGATAAATGTTTTGATAAATATATTTGTATGCATATGTAATGAATTTTGGAAATAAAAAGATATTTTAGGAAAAGTGTTAACTTTAAAAGAAAATATTTGAAGATAAATAATATTTTCAAAAGAAATATTATTAGTTATATGTTTATTTTGGAAAAGGATACGTTACCTGGAGTTTTAATAATATTAGAACATTTTTGTGGAAAGACATTTTTGGAAGAGTAAATTAAGAGGAGAAATTTGTTTTCTTGTAAATATATATGTTTAGTAAATTTTAATGGTTTAGTAAATTTTAATGGTTTAGTAAATTTAATTGTAAACTATAAAGATGTTTTATATGTATTAATTTTGACGATGGTTACACCGACTGAGCATTAGCAATAGCAAAGATCAGTGGCGAGGCAATGTTGATTTCACAATTAACATTGTAGCCATCTGACAAAGCGATTTGCTATAAATAAATGGCAAGGCAACATTGTTATATTATTTTTGATATATGTGAAATTGTGGATATTCATTTTTATTATGTGCTAAGAAGAAATTTTGTGTGATGCTTGTGTTTTGTTGTGTATGTCATTTTATGGTTTATATGGATGAAATTCTTTGATCTAAATCTATAAGAAGTTAAAACTAAAGATATAGGTAATTGTATAAATAAATTTTGGAATTTCGAAGTAAGAGATTATTTGAAGAGGAGTATTAAATTTCAAAATTGATGATTTGGAAAATTAAGAGGATAAATCTTTTGAAAAGGAATTTCTATAAATAAATACCATGAGAGGTTAGTATATTGTTTGAAGAATATAGAGTTAGAAAATTATTTAGGCAGCAAAGATTTATTTGAAATCAAATCATTTATATTTCAAAAGGAAGTTTGGAGTTTTAAACTATAAACTCTATAAGATAAATATTTTGAGAACCTTAGTGTTACCGATTGGTTTTAATGATCCCAAGTAATGCTTCATCGAATATTGAACAACTCATTGAAAATAACGTTTGAGTGGTACATACTAGCCCATTAGGGAATATTCAAATTTCACCGGGTAGTATAGGATGCCTTGGTTAAATTCTTATGATTTCTATTAGGAAGTATTTAACACTTTGGGGTTGTATCCTCTTTGGTGTTTGGTTCGGTGGAATTGATAGGTCCTTAAAAGAATATAGTTCAGTTTTTCCAATATAAGGATATAACTTATACTGAACTAAAAACTTCTTAATTATAAAAGGAAGACTTCAAAGTGTAAAAAGTCTTTTCATTTGATTATTATATGTAACTTCTTATTAGAAGTTAGTTTTCTAGTTTATAAAGCTTAAATGAAGAAATTTGAATTGAATGGAATCAATGAAGAGTCATGGTCGAATATTTGAAATTTTCATGTTATGCAAAATAATTCTTTTTATGATGTTTGGTTGCAAATTATTACTTCTATGGAATAAGAACTTTGACTAAAAGATTTGACGATCCCAAGTGGTTATGGGACATTCGGGATTGCCTTATCAGTTAATTATATGACTTGTTATATAGAATACTTGAGTAAGTGTAGCTTATTGACTTGTAGTAAATGTTCAAGTAAACCCGAGTAGTTATGGGACACATGGGTGTCACTCAAATGATTACTATTAGAAGGTATTTGACACTTTTGTGACGATGTGTGAAGTTGTTTTAGACTTGCGAAGGTCAGTCAATTGTGATAGTTCTTGGTACTAGACTTGCGAAGCGTAGCCATCTATGTTAGACTTGCGATGTGCAAGTAGACTTGTGAACTACACTAATCTATGTTAGACTTGCAATGTGCAGGTAGACTTGCGAAGTCCAGTCCTCTATGTTAGACTTGCTAAGTGCAGGTAGACTTGCAAAGAGCAGTCATTTGTGATAGACCTTGGTCCTAGACTTGCAAAGTTTATGTCATTATTGATATGTTAGATTTATAACTTTCTTTTATGCTAGTCTATTGTAATGATATGAGTTGATTGTTAACTTGAATGTGATGGGTGTTGATTATGATCATGGTGTGATTTTTAGTTAAGATAAATCCAAAAGAATGTTTTAAATTGAAGTACAATTTGTGAAGTACAAATTTTTAGAGAAAATAATCTTTGCTTTAAAAATGGTATAATTTGTAAAGCATAAATTTTGGAGAAATCAATTTTTGGAAAAGATTAAGCAAAGACATTTGAGATATTGATTTAAAAGAAGTGAATTTTAAAAAAAGAAGCAATTAGATTGATTGAAAAAAATCTAATTTTTGGGAAATAACTTGAATGAATAAATGAATTGAATGTTTTAATCTTTTGAAAACTAAGTCAAAAGATTTTATTTGAGTATAAATACAAGAATTTCTTGTATATTGCTTGATTACTTTATTGCTTGGATGTTTGGTTGTTTTAGTGCAAGTGTATATTTTGAAATATAGAAATACTATTGTAGTAATACAATTCTATTAATTATAGAGTTTTCTCTAAACAAGTTAGAAGTCAAGTTGGATTTTGCTGTGAATTTACTAAACAAATCAAAGGAACTAAGGTGAGTAAACCTCACTACTATTCTTTAATTTGAGAGGCACGTTTGCTGGTTTGATTCAATTACGTGTTTTGTTGTTAATTTAAAATCAATTTGGTGTTAAGATGAAACCCTATTTGCTGAAAGTTGCATCCCCATTGATTAAAAACTTGAGATTTAGATTGGTATTGTGATGCTTTATGTGATTATTTTGGTTGCAAGCACGTTTGAAATCGCATAGGCGTGACCCAGGTGCGAAACGCCATTAACCAAGGAGCGACCAGAGAGGTTTTTGGAGCTGGAACAGCTCCATATTTCATCCCAACTGGTGCACCGGTAGGCAGAAGCTTGGAGCTGTTCAGCTCTAGGAAAACTCCCTCAACTCTTCGATCGGTCGCTTATTTGCCCTGTTTTGCTTGGACTTTAGCATCATTTTGAAGCTCATTCGTGATGAACTATTTGTGCATTTCCAGATGCTTGAATCTAACTTTGATGTTCTTGTTAGCATGGAAGTCTTGCTTTATGATTGTTGCTAAATACACAATTAAATTGCACTGGTTTGCAAAGTTATTTATAAAGGAAATGTCATTTGAAAATAAATTTTTTCTATTTATAAATATATATGTGGAAAATATGTGTATTTTGGACATGAATGATTTTAGAAAATATGTTATATATATGTACACTTTCAATTTTAAAGTGGAATGTGAAGGAGTTTTATATAACTATAGTTATGAATTAAATTATGTTTCCTATTATATATATATATATTATAAATCTTTTTAAATTAATATTTTTAAATAAGATTTTAAAGGAGAACTACTTTTCTATACTAATACACTATTTCACTTGAATGAGAAATTGAATTAAATGGTCTAGTAAAATAAGTGATATGAAATGCTTGCTTTATTTCACAGATTAATTCATTGACTTGTTCAAATGAACATTTATTTGCACATTAGTGGAATTTACTAACTTTATTTAAATATTCAAGTGTAGTCAAGTGGTTATGGGACATTACTCGACACTCTTATGATTACTAATTGAAAGTGGGTAACACTTATCTATTTGTCCAGTTTTTAGACTCGATCTTGGGTAATTCCGTTTAGGCGGATTAAATGAGTTTTCAGGCCCATCTTGTGATACTCGTTTTCAAGCGAGTTATGATTTGTGAAGTGCAACCTCTAGTATTGGCGCGAAGTGCATATCTTCTGTATTGACTTGCGAAGTGCATGTCTATTGGATGCATATATGGTTGTGATTTTCTATGCTCTTATTATAATGGTCGCTTTGACTTTGATGAATATTGTAAATGAGCATAAACTTAACTATAAACCATGAATTATTAAATGAAGTATTATTATGTTAGTGAAGCAAAATTTATGGAAATGTATCCATCCCAATTATGCAAGTTTATTATTTCCACTATCTCAACTTTTGTGATAACTGGAGATGGTCTGACCTAGGTGACTTGATAGGGACATGGACTCAACAACCTTAGATGTGAGCTAGCTTAAGAAGTCTATTTTGATGTTGTTATTATTTTTGATGTACTCTTTGATGCTTATATAGATGATTGTTCATGTTGTTGACTTTTGTGGTTATGTATATATTTGAGACTTGACAGTGTTTATATATGTACATGTGTGTGTGTATATATAAGTCTAGTATTTTCTTTTATAGACTCATACTTTTGAGAGTTAATAATGTATATTATTTCCATTGCAAGGTCTGATTCTATGTTGTATATTATACTTTGTATTATTTTGAATTAGATTAAACCGTTGTATTATTGTTTTGCGCTAGGATCAGATATGTCGAATTACCATTTGTCAAAAAAGAAAAGAAAAGTATAGTCGCATTATTCGACATATTCGATACTCGCCCAAAGAAATTTTACATATGGTCTCTCCTAACCAGTCTTATTCTCTGTATTTACTCGACAATATTTCATATAGTATTCTTGGGTAATATGGGTATAAAGGTGGAGCATTGTACCTATAGAATTTCTAGGCTTCCACGTACATCCCGATTCGATTGTGACACCTACCACTTTAACCTACACGAACCCCCTATGTATCATTACGACCTCAAACAATCTAGAACCAATCCACTGAAGTTTAATTCTACGTGCATAAATCCTCAACTTTATGTATCCAATTGGAGAGCACATCGCTACTCCTCCTACACAGAGACCCTTTACCAAAGAATCGATCACCAACTCTATTTCACTCCGTTATGCATTTACAACCATTCAAACATACGAACAACATCCAAATAAGCATCAAACAAATTCAATCATCATCCAAACATACATACATACATACATACATACATACATATCAAATCATGGCATATCATCCTAAAGCACATTCATAACATAACTTAACATCTATATGATCAATTACACATATAAACAACATGATTAAATCACTTTGAATTATTTAAATCTCGTTTTTACTTCAGGTTTGATTTTAAACAGTCCTATTATGTATTTCCGACTTTAAATATGGGTTCAAAACATAAATATACATATATAATATGATTTGAGATGATAAATCACTTACCAAACACTCAAAAATAAAAAAATTACATGCAAAATGAGGCAAATTCAAGAATAGACAGCAATGTCCCAAATTTTCCTCTTTAAAAATGTGGATTTGAAAGTTTCTAGCTGATCCCCTTAGAGATCCGCCTTATGAATTTGACTTTATTTTAAAGAGATTGTGGAAGGGTTTGGCTAAAGAGAAGTTACTGGAGGTTTAGATCTATTTTGGGACGATAAGAAATGTTTTGGGGAGGCAATGTCAGCCAAAATAACCTAAAACCCAAAATGGGTTATTGGGCCTCACCCAAACACCACTAATTACCTATTAAGTTGTCTTGGAAACTTTCTAACTTAAAATGGTCATATCTTCCAAACTGTAAGTCTAAAAGGATATTGTGACCACTGTACAAAAAGAGAAACTATTATAATTTTTCAATGGAAGTGGTCTTAGACCCTAATTCGGCTCTTATCAAATTTATAATAGTTACAAGTTTTCAAGGGAGAAATTGTCTAATAAAATTTCTAAGGGTAAAAAATGTTGCTACTAAACATTTCCTAAAGTTATAGAGTGATGTGCACGTAAATGTGTATATTTTTACCATCATATTTAATCTATTTAAATTAAATAAATGATCATATCGGGTATTTTAACTTGTTTAAACCAAAATTCATATTATTTTCAAATCGTCACATATTCATCTTCATCCAAGGGCAAAATGGTCATTTTTGTGCATATATTAATTTGTGAAAATTTAATTAGAAATTTCTATATTTTTTTATAGGAATTTGACTTCATATACAAGTGGTTACATGATGATATATGCATGCACAAGAGTGAAGTGAACAAATGAAGATGGAAATAATTCAAAGTGAAGATAATGGAGGACCCCACCTACCCACCTACCTTAATGTACAAATTAGAGGCTAATGCACATGCTTATGGATAATGGTTTCATGTACATTTAAGTGAGGGGTTATTGAAGCTAATGATTACTTGGCCACCACACTTCCTACAAGGGCATTTTGGGCATTCCCCAAAAATATGAATTAGGGTTTAACACTTGTATAAATACCCCATATCTTCATGTAATGCTCTCTCCTCTCCCTTAGTCTCTCTTAGTTTAGTTTTAGATCAAATAAAAGAAAGCTCTCTTCTCTTTTCCATGGCTACTTAGCCATTTTTATTTTCATGTAACTTTCATTTTTTATGCAATGTTAATTAGTGCTCTCTTTCTTTTACATGCTTCTTTTGTTTATTTACTTTCATGTTAGTAGTGTAGATTTATTTTTCATGCAAGTAGAATAGTTAGTTTTCCTTTCATTTTTCTCTCTTTTTTCCTCTTGTTAGTTTCATGTTGTTTTATACATTTGTTGATTTGATAACAAATATGAGAGCTTAATCCCTACAATTTAGGGGTAATGAAGCTCTCTAATATGTAGATGCAACATTTTGATGTTTATACTCTCTTTTTGTGCTTTAATGGAAACACTTGAAGTGGTTTAATGATGTTGTTTAGCTTTGAATTTGATAGTCTATATTGTTCACAACAAATAGGCTATGCTTAAACAAACATAACACAAATTGCCTCTTCATCTAAATATGATTATGGCAAAGAAGTGAATGTTGAAATTGAAATTTGATAGCCTATATTTCTAAACAATAGTTAATAGGCTATGCTTAAAATATGTTTTGCTTTCAACTTTGTTGTCATATTTCATGAGAGTTAAATGTGTATTAGTGGTTGTGTTATAGTTTGATGGTTTATATTGTGCTAATTAATAGCACAAATATACCATACTTATGATAAACACATCAACTAATTACACTAATGACAAGAAAAGAGAGATCATAACTTCATTTTGTTGATTTATGTGATCTAGAGAGTGGAAATTGCCTCTAAATTGCCTTCACACTCTCATATTTTTATCAATTTTCTTTTGCTAGTTTTCTACATTTTTAGCTTGATAATCTCTCGACTTTGGTTTAATTTGATTGAATAGACTTTTAAAATCATCAATTCCCTGCGGATCGACCCGTATTCGCCACGTACTACAAGTGTACGCCGTGCGCTTGCGGTAAATTTTAATTTAAATTCGTTCGACGGTTTTCTAAACCGATAGAATTTCCGTCGTCGAACAAGTTTTTGGCACCGTCGTCGAACAACCCTCGAATCTCGAAAATAGCATTGAAATGATTTCATCTTTACTCGAACTCTCTACACAACAAAATCAGGAGATAAATGAGTTGTGTAATTCATATTTATGCGATAACTCAAATCAATGTTTTCAAAACAATCAAAATTTGAATTCAATTCAAAATTCAAACTATTTTGATGATAACCCATGCCAATTCAATTTCGAACTCCAAAATGAATTTCAAACTCAAAATGAAAATGGAAACAACTTTTCAAATGAATTTGGCAATGGGAAAAATCTTAACCACGATACGGTTGAAAATCTTTGTTCTCGACAATTTCAAAGTGAAAATCCTCATGTTAATAATTATAAATTGGATTTTGTTGAGAAAATGAACGAAATTTATGATGATCACACGAATTCGTTATTTGAAACTTATATGAAACAATGTGAACAACAAAACCAAATTCCAACGTGTGACGAGTTAAGTAATAATCCATCTTTTACCCAAATCGACGATTTTCAAATAACAACTTTTGAAATTGAAAACAATAATCTTAATGAAGTTATTGAAAACACGGTAATTGAGTTGGATTTCAATTCTTTTGAGGGTGAGAAACTCGATTTAAATTTCGATCTTCCTTTTCTCGATTTTGAAAATTTGAATACAACAACTTGGGATTTTGAACTTGAGACATGTATTAAAGTTGTTGATAATCCAACAAAGGAAGACGAATTTAATGAACACGATTTTTTTGGACTTTTGGATGACGAGTTGTTAAATTTCGACGGGGAAGATGAAAATAACCATTTTGATTTTGAAATCAATAACTCTGAAAATGTTTTCAATGATAAGCTTGAATTTCAAATTGGTGAAAATAAACTTGAACTTCAATCAATTGTTTTATCGACCCTAGAAATCATCGAAAATAAAACAACTCGTACGATTTTTAATAAAACGACATTCGTTTTTCCAAATCCAAATTCAACTTTGAAATCTTTTACGATTAGGTTTTTCGAGCTTAAACTGTGTCTCGTATACTTGAGGAGACAAATGAATCGGTTTTTGGAAGACCGTTTCATTTACGCTTTGACGATATACTTTCTGCTCCCGTATAAATACCGTTCATTTTCATATAAATAAAGGCCATTTTTTTTACTTTTCTCCTTTCACTTGGATTGACTGTGGGGACACAGTCAAAATCAAGTGTGGGGGGAGACTCGTCATCATTTTTCAATTTTTCTTTCCAAAATAAAAAAAAATCTAAAAAAAAACCATTTTGATTTATTTTTAAAGAAACGCTATAGAATAAATATATGGTTTTGGTTTATTAAATTGAAATTTTTGAAAATTTATTCGTCTTAACAAAAATAAAAATGAAGTTTGATTACAAATAATAATGGTTTAACTAGTACATAGGAAGATTCATACGTGTTAATTATGAAATACGTCCTAATTGAAAATCTTTGTTTTAAAAAGTGGTTGATTTAAAGTAAAGGATATAACATTTTTTTGTCTTCTAAGTTAAATGGTGCTAAGATAATTTTGCAAAACTCTCTCTCTCTTAAGAAAAAAAATAAAAAAAATAACAACATCCAAAGTATTCACTCTCATTTAAAAGTCCTCACGGTTATGCATGGGTGAATTATTTGGAATCTTTGATTATGTGCTTTCATACTCATTTAAAAGTCCTCACGGTTATGCATGTATGGAACACATGTAAAAAAAAGAACAGACTTATTAAAAACCACCTACGGTTGATAGGTGTATGCACGAAAGTGTGTGCACTCGCCATGCTCTGTACTCCCCTCACATAAGCCCGAAAGGCAGTGCATGGGTGGTATATCTGGCCTCAGTTTACCTGAGCTAGGTGTGTAGTTTTTCTTGCAAATAATGAGAGAGCAAGCAATTGAAATGATAGCACTATTTTAACTTATTTGATTTGATTTGTTATTGAAATGAAATGAAATACCACTTTAATAAACTTTGATAATCAACTAAGGACCTATTTCATGGTTACACTTTGTTATCAAATGAAACAATGAGTTAAACTATAGTCTATTTGTTATGATAACTTAATTTTTGTTGGAAATTTTGACGAGTAAATGACTTAAATTTCAAAATAATGACCAAAACCTATATTTAACTTATTTGTGTCAATTTAAAAATAAATCCTTCATTGTAAATATTTAAAAAAAAACTAGCATTCATCTCCTTGTAAATAAATCTTGCATTGTGTAAATACTTTCATTCTGCATTTGGATATTGTGGGTAGTATCCACTGAAAACCCTCACGAGACAACACTTGTCCTACTGGGGACACCCAGAGGTTTAACGGCTTGTTGCATACGCTCAATGCAATCGTGCTCCCTACGAAAACAGATTTATCTTACTTTTCCTTTATTCGAGGACGAATAAAAAGATAAGTGTGGGGGTATTTGATGTGCACGTAAATGTGTATATTTTTACCACCATATTTAATTTATTTAAATTAAATAAATGATCATATCGGGTATTTTAACTTGTTTAAACCAAAATTCATATTATTTTCAAATCATCACATATTCATCTTCATCCAAGGGCAAAATGGTCATTTTTGTGCATATATTAATTTGTGAAAATTTAATTAGAAATTTCTATATTTTTTTATAGGAATTTGACTTCATATACAAGTGGTTACATGGTGATATATGCATGCACAAGAGTGAAGAGAACAAATGAAGATGGAAATAATTCAAAGTGAAGATAACGGAGGACCCCACCTACCCACCTACCTTAATGTACAAATTAGAGGTTAATGCACATGCTTATGGAATTAATGGTTTCATGTACATTTAAGTGAGGGGTTATTAAAGCTAATGATTACTTGGCCACCACACTTCCTACAAGGGCATTTTGGGTATTCCCCAAAAATATGAATTAGGGTTTAACACTTGTATAAATACCCCATATCTTCATGTAATGCTCTCTCCTCTCCCTTAGTCTCTCTTAGTTTAGTTTTAGATCAAATAAAAGAAAGCTCTCTTCTCTTTTCCATGGCTACTTAGCCATTTTTATTTTCATGTAACTTTCATTTTTTATGCAATGTTAATTAGTGCTCTCTTTCTTTTACATGCTTCTTTTGTTTATTTACTTTCATGTTAGTAGTGTAGATTTATTTTTCATGCAAGTAGAATAGTTAGTTTTCCTTTCATTTTTCTCTCTTTTTTCCTCTTGTTAGTTTCATGTTGTTTTATACATTTGTTGATTTGATAATAAATATGAGAGCTTAATCCCTACAATTTAGGGGTAATGAAGCTCTCTAATATGTAGATGCAACATTTTGATGTTTATACTCTCTTTTTGTCCTGTAATGGAAACACTTGAAGTGGTTTAATGATGTTGTTTAGCTTTGAATTTGATAGTCTATATTGTTCATAACAAATAGGCTATGCTTAAACAAACATAACACAAATTGCCTCTTCATCTAAATATGATTATGGCAAAGAAGTGAATGTTGAAATTGAAATTTGATAGCCTATATTTCTAAACAATAGTTAATAGGCTATGCTTAAAATATGTTATGCTTTCAACTTTGTTGTCATATTTCATTAGAGTTAAATGTGTATTAGTGGTTGTGTTATAGTTTGATGGTTTATATTGTGCTAATTAATAGCACAAATATACCATACATATGATAAACACATCAACTAATTACACTAATGACAAGAAAAGAGAGATCATAACTTCATTTTGTTGATTTATGTGATCTAGAGAGTGGAAATTGCCTCTAAATTGCCTTCACACTCTCATATTTTTATCAATTTTCTTTTGCTAGTTTTCTACATTTTTAGCTTGATAATCTCTCGACTTTGGTTTAATTTGATTGAATAGACTTTTAAAATCATCAATTCCCTACGGATCGACCCGTATTCGCCACGTACTACAAGTGTACGCCGTGCGCTTGCGGTAAATTTAAATTTAAATTCGTTCGACGGTTTTCTAAACCGATAGAATTTCCGTCGTCGAAGATAGAGTCATATGACCTAATATGAATTTAAAAATAATATTTTATGATCCTCCGATACGTAAAATACGGATTGTTACACTCTCCCCTTTTAAGAATTTCGCTGTGACGACCCACCTTTTTGGACGATTTAAGTCGACAATAAACCACACATGTCTAACTCAAACCATTCAAAATGGAGGATTGTCAATGGGGTTTAATAAGAAAATAAGAGAAAAGAAGGAAAACAAAACATAGAATCTCGCAGCGGAATGATAAAATATAATAATCAAGTAAACAATTGATGAAGTTGTTTTGCAAAATACATTTGATTACATTTTTACAATACATCAGAGTTATACACACAACATGTATGATATAATAATGCAGCGGAATAATAATAGTAAATAGTATACCAATCTTCGTCTTCATCCTCCAGAAATAATAGTCTTCAATACACTGAAATGCTCAGGCTGACCCGAGCATAATAAAAGGACAAAACACTCGGATCGAAACTAAAATATTCTCATGTAAGTCAAATCAATAGCACGTGAGAAACGAGTGTAATAGTGTCAGAGATGTTGCGGGATTTTACATCTCCTATCAGGTGTACAATGTGCGTGCAATAACTTAAGAGACGTTACGGGATTTTTCATCTCTTAAGGATCCGTAAAAATATCTATATATAGTAGAATACGCTATATATGTAATGTCTAATCAGTAAAATAAATATCAAAATAGCATTAAGGCTTTACATTGATCCACTTTAACATATTTTTATAGCATGTAGTCTATGCAGGTCATGTAACACTACCAGTAATGTCGGTAGCCAATGAGTCCCCTATAGGTACAATATTAAACCAAAGTCGTAATGGGCTCGTATAAGGATAAGTATGACAAAGCATGTGAGGCAATTCCCAAGGTAGGATTCTACCAGCTTACCCTTTCTGGCTAGTCGTAACCCATACATTGTCGAACGCGACCATCAATCTAAACAGAAGGGTGCACCCATCGAGTTCAAAATCACGATAGTAATACGAGGGATCAACGTCTCTAGAGGTAGCTAACCCCATTGGCCAGACATAGGCTCATGTTTTAGTCATTTTAATTATGACACAAATGTCAAGGCTATCCATCATCGTTCTCTTACTTCATTCTAGTAAATGTTCACCAAATCCAACCACTTCATTCTGGATCATCCACCACGTACACAGTTGTTAAAGTGGTTCCAATATTGGCTGAGAGTATGCCAATAAGAGGCCCCAATCTCTTTAACAACCAAATGTCATTTTTCATACCGGTTGGTTCTTTTACATTTCGAAAACGATTCATAATTGATATCAAAATATCATATTCATTTCAAAATATCACTTTATTTCAAAATACCATATTTACTCAAATATGTCATTTTCACTTAAAAATATCATTTCAAATTCCAACTTAGGTTATAACCTCATTTAACCACATTCGCATTTAAATCAATGATTTAAAAATAAACATTCCAACTTTTACAGTTTGAAATTTTTTGAAATAGTTGAATAGTTTAAATAGTTAGAGATTTAAAACATTTTAATATAAAATGGTTTGAGTATTGAAAACGATATATATAGTTAAATAGTTTGGAAAACCAAAATAATTTGAGTATTAAAATATAGATTTTAAACAGTTTATATTAAAATAATTTATTTTAAAAATAATATCAATTCAAACTGTTTCCTTCCATTTCAACAAATCTAGACCCGTGTCCAAATTTCAAATCAACATAACTCAATTTCCAATCTTTTGATTCAATTAACTAAATTTCGATTTAGTTTCAAATTAACTTGACTTTAATTTCAATTCGAATTAACTTCACTTTTCAAATGTTCATTTTTAACTTCAAATTCAATACGACAATTCAATTCAATGATTTAAAATTTTAATTCAATTCTTATTTTAAACCATTTGAATTTATGTCGATTTCAAGTCCAATTTAAATTTAACAATTTAAAATACTTATATCGAATTAAATTCCATTGTTAAATTTTAAGGTCCAAATCTTTAAAATAATCCAATTTTCCAAAATAAAGTCATATATCGATGATAACTTCACATTTCCAATTCAATTCTTTAAAACAATTTCTTTTAACCAATTTCAATTTCAACATTTCAAAGCTTGAATTAGAAAATAATTTAATTCATATAAATCCACAATTTATTTCCTTTAAGACGATATCATTAACCAAAATCAAAAATCAAGATTTTAAAACCATTTAATTTAACCAATCCGGTGTCCATATATAATTTTCTATCATATGGCCAAGTGAATAGTTATTTCCAAATTTAATTGCATGGATGGATATATATCATTTCAACCCAAAATTAAATGTCATAGGTATTTCATTTCAACCTATTTCTTAATTTATTTTAATAATTCAAATAATAGTTTATATGTTGTCGCTTAATATACAGAGTGATGGCAGAGGTATATAAAAATAAATAAACATCCAATCATACAAAATGTCAACAAATAGACATCCATCACAATCAACATCCAAATTAGCCAATAAATCACAACAATTAAGTAGTTATCAATATCAGGTATTAACTAACAATTCAATTTCAATATTAATTTAAATGGAAATATAATTCAATAAAATTCAATTTAAATGAAAATGTCAACTTAAACTATCAAACAGTAACCAATAACATTCTTATCACTTCATAAATTTAATTCAACTAACATAAGAAGATTTAGTATTGCGTGAGTGGGTTAAATCACTCACCTTTGATTTTTCACCCATTTAAAATCCAAACGAAGGCCTAAATTTCAACAATCTCCAAATGCAGTCAAACTTGTTTCATGTTGTCTGGAATTTCAATACGAGCCCAACGAAAGAAACCGCACATCAATCGGAGTTCGTATGCAAAAGTTATTAAGGTTAGAAGTTTCAGGGTCAAATTTGCAAATATAAAAATTACAGGGACATTTTTGCAAAATTACCCTCTGGCTAGATTTGGTCAACACCGAGACCACCTCCACCCAGTCAATTTTGACCGTGATTTCCCATCACCTCAGAGCTCCATTTGCCACGAGACCACTTGCATCTGAAAGCTATCGACATCGTCTACGCAACTAAACTGCCGACATCTCATACAGACGCTCCAATCGCCGCCAATCGACGGTCAAAGTTGCAGTGATGACCCCGAAGACACGGTTCTAAGATCAAAAGCATAAAAGCACAAACTTATCTAACTGATCTCCGAAGACATGGTTCTAAGATCAATAAAGTATGTCGATGCATTGATCACCCCGAATGACATAACTAACCACTCATGAAATCCAAACGATGTACGAAAAGCTATAATATACATACTCTCCTTTGCCACTCTCGGTTGGTGAAATCCCATCACATAATTCAACTAAGAAAATACTCTAGTACCATGGGGTTGATCAAACAAGTCATCAATCCATGGAATGGGTACCTATTCTTCCTCATCACCTTATTTAGCTCACAGTGATCAATATACAATCTCAAATAGCCATCTTCCATCATGGTAAATACTACGGGTGCACCCCACTTAGATATACTCCTTTGAATGAACCCTCATCTCGGTTGGTTATTCACTTGCTTCTTTAGGTCCTTCTACTCTTTGGGTGCTATACATCTCAATGGCACTACTACTAATCCAGCATCCTTCACAAAGTCTATATAGAATCCTATCTCCCTATGTGGTAGTATTTTGGTTGCCTCCTTGATATGTCGAGATAATCCTTCATTATCGGCACTGGTGACAAACAATCATGCGGGACCTCAAGCGAATATAGAAAGCTAACCATCACCTCATCGTCAAGTAAGCAGCATAACTCCAATCTCTACCCATCATCTATTCCTATCATCACCAACATCCTCTTACAATCCACCATTACTCGGTATCTCTACAGCCAGTCCATCCTCAGAATAGTACCGAACCCCATAAATCTAAATATAAAACAATCACAAACAAAAATCCAATTATGACTCGATAAGGCTAAGTCATGAAAAACCATGCACATGTTAGTCGATCCTCCAGTAGGGTTTGTAACTATCGAAGGGTGGTCAACTAACTCGGGTTTTAATCTCAATCTATCTATGAAGTCGCTGGATATAAAAAGAATGTGAAGTCCCGGTATCGAATAAATCACATACAAGTATATCAGAAATAGAAAGCATACCAAGTATAATGATGCTCTTCCCCTTCTCCTTCACTGATGGAGCACTCGATGAAGTCCAGACAGTGTTGAAAGCATATGCAGGCACAACCTGCTTGTTCATTGGCAGTTCTGGACAATCCTTCCGGATGTGCTCAAGCTTGTTGCAGTTATAACATGTAGGCTCCCATTTGCCTCTTTTCTGACCATCTTTATCCTAAAACCACTTCTTTTCTTTATTTTTCGATTTTCACTTCCCAACGCTAGCCCTACGGTTTAGGCTCTTCCTTCAGAACAACAACATACTTTGGTTTTGGGTAAAGTCTCTCATGCCTCAAAGCCCTCTCCACTACCTTTTCCAAGTCCCATCTATGTGGATGATCGCCCATTCACCAAGATAGTCATTCGGTATAGGAGTGTTAATAAAAGACATCTCATACTTCAAGAGCATATCAAATCCAGCCACGCACTCCAAGATAGATAAGTCTCTTTTCTTCAAATCAAGAAATTTATGAAATAGTACCCACTTCTAAGCTGTCGGTATAAACTTCTCTTCAGATCTAGCTTTAAAATACCCCCAGGTGAACTAATCCTTAGGAGTAACTATCTTCGCAGCATTCCACCAACTTGTGGCCCTACCCTAAAGTTACATAGAGGCCAACATCCTCCTTATTGCATCTTCCAACTCAAAGTCCTTGAAGATGTTTGTAGGTGTCCAACAAATCCTGCACTTCAACGGCTGAATCCGTATCGAGAATCATTTTCCTCCAAGACTAGAGCAGTCTTCGTTTATCTTAGCAAAGTAAACCCTCAGTGCTTGCACCAGAGAAACACCACCAACACCCATAACATGAGCAACTCCATAGGCATTGTATAGCATGTTCCTCATCATTTTATTGAACATTGCTTACATATAAGGGTTCACAGCTGCCCCATCATCCATTTCCTGCTCTATGCCAAAAATAGAAGTCCTAGCAGCATTCTTGTAACACACCACAAAAATTTACTGGAAATTTAATAAAAGAATTAAATATAACAAGGATAAAAATGGGATTTTCACAAATTTTCGAATTTGGCTATGAAACTTGCGCCGATGCGTTATTAGCGATTTTCTGGACAATTTTTATGTATAAAATTTGTAATCAGAGCTAGTATGAAAATTTTTTAATGTTAGAAAATAATTAAATAATAAATTAAGGAAATAAATCTTTTATAAAGGAAAAGCACCACCGGTCGACACCATAGTTTGGACCGGTCAATCCCTAGTGGTCGACCGCTCCAAACCCAGCAATCAACTGGTCGAAGGGTTCAGACTAGGGTTTGTGTTGGCCGAACGGCCCGGATTTTCTATAGCTTGTTCTAATAATGGAGGGCGATCTAAACCCTATAAAAAGAACCCAAACCTAATACTAAAAACCTAATTTCATACTAATTGTAAGAAAATTCTGTCTCTGAAAACTCAACACACTTTCTTTCAAATCAATTTTCTTCAAAAATTAAGCTAAAACTTAATTCAAGAGATTGAAGAAGGAGGAATAAAATTGATATAGGAAGAGTTCTACACCAAGCAGAGGCGATTCTAGGCGAACTAAAAAGGGATAGCTTTCTAAGGGTAAGTAGGTTCATAATTAATATGATAATTTACATGTAATTAAATTTGTTTATACCCTATTTGATATAGAACTGTTTAATTCAATGTTTTTGTAATAACTGTGGTGAATTTGGAATTTTAATAGCAATTTAATCCATATGAATATGATCTCCATTTTTAATCAAAATTTGACTAAAGGAAAACTGGTTGAATAAAAGTTGATTTAGGTTAAATACATACTTTTGTTAAATTGAAAATAGATAGATATAACCCTATTGACTCTAAACCTAAGCTAATGTGGTTTACTGAAATTGTATATGAAATTGTAAAATGATTATAAATTGAAATTGAGAACATTAGAAATTGTAGATTTATAGAGTAGGGTTTACTATAATAAATAATTTCTATCTAACAAAGAATTAATGAGAATTGAACCCAAAAATTTTAAACAACTCTGACCGGTCGACAGGCTCACTAGAGCCGGTCGACCGCTCCATTGATCGGCGGTCTATTGGTTAGTGATTTCTAGGCAAGATTGAACCTCGGTCTGAGGCTCAGGTTTACACCTTTATATATATATATATTATATGAATGTTAGTATACTAGTAGGGATGTTAGTTCCTTATGTTTTCGAATCTAGGACGTTACGGGACTGAATAGATGTGTATGCTGGCAATAAGGCCTAGACATTATTTATACGGCATGGTCAACATTTGACTGGTGGCAATTTTATCACAAATTGCACTCACATGAGGTTCTACGGTGTATGTGCAACACCGAGGATGATGCTTGGAGAAGTGTGTGGCCCGACACTAATGGGAGGTTCCTTTGTGCAAATAGCGATGAGGACGTGATACTGTGTTGTTAATGGATGCCCAACACTGTGCAATAAGTGGTGTTACGTTACCATTGAGAGTGGACACGGATGCAGCAGACCCTAAGACGTCTTAGCGGGACTCGACATTGCATGCTCCACCTTAATGCATGAACACGATACGTATAGTCATAATTTGGGAATGTAGTCCCATGGTTGATATTGTAGGTGACCCTATGTTGGAATAGTTCCAGTAGTTATTAACCGATCCATAGTTATTTTGAGGTTCTATTAGCGTTCGATCCTAAGTATAAACTTCACAAGATGTTGGTGTAGGTGCATTTAGAACTACACCCCTTAGGTTAACAAAACCTACCCTAGTAAGTAGTTTACAAACACAAGTAGAAAACCGTAAGTCAGATAGGGTGTTAATGAAGTCAATTGCATGTGATCATTATATATTAATGATGTAACTCATTCATCATACTTTTGTGTGACCCACTCCTTTCCTTTCTTTTTCCCTTATTATAGGAGGATAGGGCAGTAGGTGATTAGCCCAGATCTTGTACGTGGAGAGGCAAACTTAGCGTTTGCATTTTTGATTGCTTTTCATTACTCTGTATGTAACTATTTATCGTACTTAGTATTTATCAGACTTTACATTGTATTTCTCTAAACTATGGATTGTGACTACGTATGTTTTGAGACTGTTTTTTCTAGGACATTTTCTAAGATGATTATTTTCTATATTTATATTTTACCATCTTCCACTGCGAGATATGATAGTGCAGAATATCTTAGATTTTATCCTTATATTCTTAGTCTCTATAATGTTTAAAAATTTGATAGCTCATACTTCTTGGCACAATGCGAGTCCAAAAGTCACTTAGACTTTGGATCGGTGTGTATAGAGGTGCAGGTTGTTACATTTGGTATGAAAGCATATGTCTAAAATTCCTTAGGAGCTAGTGGCATATTGAGAGAATGTACTTGAAAAGTTTTGAAAAAGAAGTTTTCTAAAAGGTTTTCAAAATTTTTTCCAAAATGGGTTTCTAAAAGTATATATATGTATAGATAAAAAAATTTCAAAGGTTTTATGTAAAAGTGTAATACGAAAAAACGCTATCACTTATTCTTGCCAATACTATCTATGGAAAAGTAGCTTATAATTCCTAAATCACAAATAGAGAGGACGAGCGATCCTACTGGTTGCGGCTCCTGTGATGTAGTTGAGATTCCAAGCATGAACGTCCCGATTTGGTTCCACCGGCATCGACAAGCAAGAGGACAAGCCGAGCTGAACCCTAATAGAGGTCCCATAGAACAAGCGCCAAGTGTAGTTCCTTCCCACTCTCCTATCGCTGATTTTTCCAAGTTATGCAAGGACTCTACGGTCCTAGGAGGGAAGCCGTATGTGGAGACAAAGTCATGTATGGACTCGAGGTCATGGATCTTCACTTGTGAGGGGATTTTCAATTTAATGGGTCTTGGAGATAACGTGAGGAGATAGATTATCACCTATAATTTATAGGAAGAGGCTCTGAATTGGTGGGACATGGTAGTGGTGAAGACCGATGAGGGAGAGATACTTAAGGAAAGTCTAGGAGGCATTTTGAGATGAAGTTTCTTTTCATGGCAGAGCAAGGAGTGTAGTTAGAGAAGTTCACACATCTGCAGCAAGAAGAGATGTTGGTGAAGGAATAGGTAAATCAGTTTAATGAGTTGGCTAGGTTTGGAATGGAGCTAATGAATACCTCTCACACAAAAGTCTAAAGTTTGAAAATGGAATGGATCAACCTCTTTAAGATTTCGCCCTCGGTCATATTCCCATGTGTGCAAGTTATGAGGATTTGGTGGAAGACACCCCAGTAGAACCAGCGGAAGAGTGGAATGGGAGCCAATGGAAAGATTAAGAAGTAGGAGCTCCAGTGTAGGAGACATGGTAAGAAGGGGCATTTTTCAAAGGAGTGCAAGACGGACATCTCAAAAATCAAAATTTTCAATTGCAATTAATTTGGACATATGAGGAAGGAGTGTCCAGCACCATCGAAGACCTATACCCAAGTAGTTTCAGCTTACGTACTAGATGTTGTTCCTAGCTCGAGTGTGCCTCCATTAGTAAACTAGGGGAAGAAGGTCATAATTGAATGTGTGTTAACTTTATCTAATTTACCTATTCGTATCTTATTTGACATAGAGGCATCACACTCTTTTATCTCGAGTAGACTTATAGATGAGTTGTACTTAGACATTAATAAAGTTACAGATCTAGTAGTTGTATCAAACCCTGATGAAGGATCGGCTTATTTATCTATGACATATAGGGTTTGAAATTGTTTATTTTGAGGGTCGAGTTCGATTTTGATGCTTTTGTCTTAGGATGGATATAGAACGGATGACTATATATGGGACGATTTTATATTGTGGTATGAAGGTTATTTATTTGAGTATTTGTAATGGATGTAGTCTAGAGGTATATTATGTTCCTAAAGGTTCAGTTATATTGAGTTACCTATATTTTTTAGACCTATATAATGATGAATTAGATTCATTGCCATTAGTTAGGGACTATCTAGATGTTTTTTTCAAGGTCACTGCTCTTCCATTCCAGAGAGAGATCGAGTTTTGGGTTTATCTTGTAGAGAACGCCAGACCGGTTGTCTTACCCTTAAGGCATATGGTTCCTAAGGAAAGACACGAAATGAATGAGCAAGTGAATGAGCTATTAGAGAATAGCTTCATTAGGAGGAGTATTTTAGAGTGGGGGCACTAGTTGTCTTTGCCACCCAGGCAAATGGTTCTCTAAGGCTTTGCGTCGATTACAGTAAGCTGAATAAGCTGACGGAGAAGAATCGTCACCCATTCCCCTACATAAACGATATCTTTGATCAGTTGGTTGGAACGAAGGTGTTCCCTCAGCTTGACTTGGCTACTAGCTGATAATAGTATTCAGTAGACCACTTTTCATATATCCAATGGACTTTATGAGTGGTTAGTCATGCCCTTTGGGCTGAACAATGCACTCGCCTACTTTGTTGATCTGATGAGTCGATTTTTTAGAGGGTTTCTTAATAAGTTCATAGCAGCATTTGTTGCTGACATATTGGTTTATTCAAAAAACGAGGAGGAGCATAGGTTACATCTAGAATAAGTGCTCAATACACTTCCTGAGCATAAGCTGAAGATGAAGTTTTCCAAAAGTCACTTTTGGCGCACGAATGTACGCTTTTTGAGACATGTTGTCTCTGAGAGTGGGTTGAAGGTCGATCCTAGTCAAGTGCTGCTGTAGAGGATTGGCATGTGCTGAAGAATGCCATGAAAGTAAGTAGTTTCCTTGGTTTGCCGAAGAATTAGGTTTTCTTGTCGGACTTTGAAGTGTGAGGATGATTTTATCAAGCCGAAGTTGGAATTGATTAGTGTACCCATTCTAGTATTATCGGATGGCACGAAGGCATTCAAAGTATATACAGATGCTTGTGGTACGAGGTAGGGCGTGATCTTGATGCAAGATAGGAGAGTGGTAAGCTATGCTAGTTGATAGTTGAAAGTCCATGAGAGAAACTATCCTACCTATGACCTTGAGTTGGCAGCTATTGTCTTTGCACTCAAGTCATGGAGACACTACCTATTAGGAGAGTGGTTTGAGCTGTACAAAGATCATAAGTCTGTAAAGTATTTGTTCTCCCAAAAGGATTTGAATTTAAGGCGACAGAGGTGGATGGATTTTTGGCATTATATGATTTTGATATCTCCTATACTCCAGGAAAGGGAAATGTTATAGCCGATGCCTTGAGTAAGAAGCAGACGATGTTGAGTCCTATGTTTATAGAGTGGAAGAACTTGGAGTGTATCTCTACGTTCGATTTTTGATCTCCGTCGGACATCACTCTGGGATTGCTAGCAGCTTGGGATTTGCAGCCTACATTTTGGACCACATTGGGTTAAGTTAGAAATATGATAAGGAGCTATTGGATATATTTGAGAAACTTAGTAGAGGATAGCAGTTGAGTCATTTGAGGCGCTATACTATCGACTCGAAGGAGTGGTTGCGGAGAGATGGTAGATTATGTCTTACTCTCATAATGGATTTAATTCACCTGGTACTATCTGAGTCTCATCGTTCTAGGATGACTACATCCAGACATGGATAAAATGTACCGTGATATGAAGTGAGTCCTTTGTTAACCTGGTATGAAGAGTCATGTGGCAGACTATGTGGCCGAATTTATGATTTGCCAAAGGGTAAAGGCAGAGCAGAAGAAGCCAGGAGGATTGTTGCAGCCATTAGATATTCCATAGTGGAAGTGGAAGAGTTTTTCTATGAATTTCATCAATGGACTACCAAGGAGTGGGAGGGAAAAAGAGAGTATTTAGGTCATAGTCGACCGACTAACCAGATGCGCTCATTTTGTTATGGTTAGGAGTACGATGATTTCTGCATCTTTGGCGACATTATATGCAAGGGAGATGTTAGGTTACATGAAGTTTCTTCTAGCATCATTAGCGATCGAGATCCACTTTTCACCAGCGGGTTTTGGATGAGTCTTCAAGTGGCTTTAGTCATTAAGTTGAGTTTGAGTACCGCTTATCATCTACAGACTGATGGGCAGGTGGAGAGGGTGAACTGGGTGTTAGAGGACTTACTTTGGATGTGTATCCTAGATTTTAGAGGCTCTTGAGAGGATCACTTGCAATTAGTGGTGTTTAATTATGATAACAGTTATCGGGTAAGTATTGGGATAGCACTATTTGAGGCGTTATATGGGAGGCCTTGTAGACCACCATCTTGTTAGTGGGATACTATGAATAGGATTATATTTGGACCTGATATGGTGAAGGGGGCATCAGAGAAGGTAGAGTTGATCCATAGAAGGATGAAAACCACGCAGGATAGGCAGAAGTCTTACAGTGACAGGAGATGCATAGAGTTGGATTTCGCAGTGGGCGACATGGTTTTTGTAAAGGTCTCACCACTTAGGCATGTTGTGAGATTTGGTAATTCAGGAAAGTTAGCACCAAGGTTTGCAGGACCTTTTTTGATCACTAGTAGAGTAGGGAAGTTAGCTTATAGTATGAAGCTTACTAAGAAGTTAGCGGGAGTACATGACGTATTCCATGTCCCACAAATGCGAAAGTGTCTACATGATACAGTTACCATAGTCGAGCCGATTCAACTAGAGGATGTGGAGGTAGAAAGGGAGCATTTGTTCACCATGCACCCACTTGTATTGTGGATCATTTTACAAAGCAACTCTATAATAAAGTTATCAAGCTTGTTAAGGTCCAATTGGGAGATGACCCAGCAGACAGTATATGGGAGCCTGAGGAGAAGATCCAAGCTATCCATCCCAAACTCTTTTATGGTACTTTTCCATTCTAGTTAAATACTTATGTGTTTAGGTACTAGTTAGTACACCCTAGAGGCAGGGACAATTGGATGCTTGGAATGGTTGCTTGGAATGGTTGCGAACGTGTCTATTGGATATGTTATGGATGATGGTTGCTAATGGATGAATTTATTAGGTTGTTCTAAACAAACTTAAGCAAATAATCCACAAGTTAGCATACAATCACACCATCACTTGTTTTATTTTACTGAGCTATATGCATATGGTTGTTACATATGAATTGAATGGTTGTGCAAACATGTAGAATTGTTAGTATATTTACATACGATGTTGCAAACATTTGAATACATGGCATAGACACTTGCATTTCAGGAGGTGGATACTACCTAACTTCTGCATTAATATAGGATCATATGCATTCCATGCCTACATGTATATATTGCATTAGAATTTTGAACTAATGACAATGGTTGCCTGTGGTTGATGAATAAGTAAATGGTTGTAGTATTAACTTCTGTATGTATGAGTTGCATTTTTTCATCCTTGGAGATTTTAGGGATGAAATCCTTTTATAGGGGGAGAATGTGACACCCCACAATAATTAACCAAAAATTTAATAAAAGAATTAAATATAATAAGGGTTTGGATTTTCACAAATGTCTGAATTTGGCAACGAAACTTGCATTGTTGCGTTAGTAGCAATTTTCATGACAATTTATATTTATAAGTTTTATAATCGGAGCTAGTATGAAAATGTTATTAACCTTTGAAATTAGAAATCAAAAATAATTAAATAATAAAATAATGAAATAAATATTTTATAAAGGGAAAGCTCTACCAGTCAACAACGTAGCTTGGATCGGTCGATCGATCAAACCAAGGGTCGAACAATCGAAGCGTTCAGGTTAGAGTTTGTATTGGCTGAATGACCCAGATTTTTTAAAAATCGATCTAAAACTTGAGGACAGTCTGAACCCCTATAAATAGAACACTAACCTAACATTGAAAACCCTAATTTCATATAGATCATAACAAAATTCCGTCTCTTTGAAAACTCAACCCTCTTTCTCTCCAAATCAATATTATTTAAAAATAAAACCAAAATAAAATTTAAGATATTAAAGAAGGAGGAATTAAATCCAATCAATGAGAGTTCTACACCAAACATAAGTGATTCCAAGTGAATTGAAAAGGGGATAGCTTTCTAGTGGTGAGCGGTTCATAATTAATATGATGATTTACATGTAATTAACTTTGTTTATACCCTATTTGATCCAAAACTATTTAATTTAATATTTGTCTAATAATTGTAGTGGATTGGGAATTTTGACAGTAATTTACCTCATATGAATATCATCCCCATTTTCAATATAAATTTGGTTAAAGGAAAATTGGTTAAACAAAGTTATTTTAGGTTAAACACACCCTTTCTTTAAATTGAATATAAATAGATATAACCCTGTTGATTCTACACCTAAGCTAATGTGATTTACTGAAATTGGATATGAAATTGTAAAATGATTACAAATTGAAATTTAGAAAACTAGAAATGTAGATTTATAGATTAGGGTTCACTGTAATCAACAATTTCTAATTAACAGAGAATGAACGATAATTGAACCCAAAAAAATTAAACAACTCCGACCGGTCGACCGCTCTAGTTTAATGATTTATAAGTGAGATTGAACCTCGACCTGGGGTCCAGGTTTATACGTTTATATATATATATATATATATGAATGTTAGTATACTGGCAAGAAATTTAGTTCCTTAGTTTTTCAACTCTAGAACGTTATGGGACTGAATAGATGTATATGTCGGCAATGGAGCCTAGATAATATTTAGTTAGCGTAGTCTACATTCGACTGAGGCTGATTTTAACGCAAATTGCACCCACGGGAGGTTCTAATGTGTACGTGCACCACTAACGATGATGCTTGGAGAAGTGTGTGGACCGACACAAAAGGGAGGTTCCTTGGTATACACATTGACACGAACATGATATTTTATTATTTATGGATGCTCAACGCTATGCAATAAGTGGCGTTACGTTACCATTAAGAGGGATACAGATGCAACGAACCCTAAGATGTCTTTAGCCCAAGTCGGCATTGTGGGCTCCATCTCAATGCGTAAATACGATATGTATTATCATTATTTAGGAATGTAGTCCAAAGGTTGATATTGTAGGTGACCCTATGCTGGAATAGTTCCAGTAGCTATTTTCCAATCCATAGTTATTTTGAGGTTCGATTAGTAGTTCAATCCTAAGTATAAACCTCCATGAGATGTTAGTGTAGGTGTATTTAAAACTATACCCCTTAGGTTAACAAAACATGCCTCAATAAGTAGTTGCCAAACACAAGTTGAATACCCTAAGTCACTTAGAGTATTACTGAAGTCAATTGCATGTGATCACCATATATCAATGATGTAACCCATTCACTGGACTTTTTTCTTACCCACTCCTTTCCTTTCTTTTTCCCACCACAACAGGACAAGGGAGTATGTGATTGACCCAGATCTAGTTCGTGGAAAGGCGAGCTTGGCATTGGCATTTCTTATTGCTTGTCATTACTCAGTAACTATTTATAATACTTAGTATTTATTAGACTTTATGTTGTATTTTTGTAAACTCTGGATTATGACTACGCATGTCTGTGTTTTTTGGGATATTTTCTGTATTTATATTTTATTGCCTTCTGTTGTGAGATCTGAAAGTCTGAAATGTCTTAGATTTTATCTTTATATTCTTAGTCTCTGTAATGTTTATGTGACGACCGCCGTACACCACTAGCATCCAATATAACTATATAGTGCGCTACTGACGTGCCTAGCCAATGTAGGACGAGAATCAAGGTTTAAAATGAAATAAGATATCACAGAACCTATCGTATATCTCACAGTGCATAGAATAAAATATAATATATATTATAATATAAAACAGGAGAGAACGTAATAATTAAGTGAACCAAATATCAAAGTACGGATCCACAGAGTTATAAAATTCTAAATAAACCCAAATATGCAACAACCCGCATATTTAACGCAATGCAACTAGAGCACTAATTAAGCAAAATCATATTCATGTCATCAATATGGCATTCAACAAATCATATATCACCATATATATAAAAATGAAAATGAACTGTGTGAGGAATCCCGTTAGATCCCTCCAACATGTCCCCCTGCATCACATATAGTATATATTCATAAAAATTTAAATCAACCGCTTCGAGGCAGGATTCATATACAAAGGGTCATCCGCCCTTACACGGGAACGTAATAGGGTCTCATCGGCTCCACGGGCGGGAATATATCCAATGCAACCGATAATAATTAGTAAATTATCCAAACAATCAATAGCTATCAATAATAAATATCCAAACATCCAATAAATAATTTTTATTGACTAAAGATATTTTTGGTTAACCCAAAAAGGTGGGATTAACTCACCATGATTTCTAGATCGCCAAAACGTTTTGGTTTGGATTAAAATTGAACAGTGTTTCAATTTAACTGAAAATTTCAATTAGCTCCGAATTCGTCCAATCCAACTCCATAGCGTAGTACTCGCTGATATGAACACAATGCAACTTGTCGCGCTCGAAACGGACCTCGTACGAATTAAATATGGATTAACGAACTTTTAGAATTATTTAAATTTTTAATTAATACAATTTTAATTAATTTTAAACTTTAACCTTCTTCTCCAAACAAATGTGAGCATCTATAGGCCACGAACAAACCCATCAACGCCAACTTCCATGCTTGGCCGCGCCACCCACACATCGTCGGAGGACGATCAAGCATCACCAAACGAACGCTGGCCCTCTACCGCGCCTACCGCCGCCCACGGCCAACCCTAGGTCCCACAAACACGGCGCCTTCACGAATCCAATTGTCGACGATTCGTCGATCTCACCGTTGATCTTGTAGAGCTCGTTGAGCTCTCCATCTCCCTAGTTGAAGTCGAAGCCAGAAAGCACATGGATGGAGAGAAATCGAGGAAGGAAGGCCAGTGATTTTTGGCTATTAAAAATTTAAAAGGAGGCGGCTGATAGAACTATGGTTTTGGATTGCAAAAATAAAGTTTTCAAGTCCTTATATAGAAAATTTTACGGCACTATTCATCCTTGAAAATTTCAAACTCCAAACGAAGCGTGCCGCCTTAAGTTTAATATGTTATACCCCTATTTCGAACACAATGGAATATATATCGAAAGCCAATTCCATCAGATACAGAAGTTAACTTTTCAAATCAAATTATTTTAATTTAAATTTCTTTATTAAACTTCCACGCGTTTCGAACTCGCATGACCAAACGATACGTCCGATCGCCATAAAATTTGACGGCATATAATAATTCATTTCTACGGATCCGATGAAACTGGTTTCGCCAAAATCCGATATAGTGCCCCAAAAATCTTTTTACACGTTAATTGAAACGAGCAATTTCTAAAATCAATTAAATCACTTTTAAATCAAATCTAATGGTTTACTATCTTCCTTCTTTTCTAAATAGAATTTAAATCAACTTTTGAACCATTTTTATTCACAAAAAGTTCAAGATTTAATTATTTAAGCAGTTTCAAATATTAAACTTAACAATTAAATTATCAAATAAATCGTTATATTTGAAATCCAAGTTTTTTAACTTATAAAAATAAATTTTCAATATTTAAAATAAATTAAATATTCTAAATTCAAATTACTAAAATTCTGGGCCGTTACATTCTCCCCCCTTAAAAAGAATTTCGTCCCCGAAATTACCAAGTAAGGAAGATGTCACAAACTCGTTAACTTTTCAAAAACAATTAGTTGAAATAAATTACCAAATTCATTTAAACTTTTTAACTTTCGAAATCAATTTATTAAAACTTCTTATAAAACTTTTCTAAGTCTTCCAATTCATTAATAGTTATTAACTAATACTATTCCAAAAATCAACTAATATCGTTTCAAGTTATAAAACCTAAAATCCAAATTTTAGTTATAAAAAAATTTTCCTAAAATTCTCGAAAATTTTCTAACGCCTTAAATTTATGGAAAATTTCACCAGCGTCTCCTCTATGCAGGTCGATCATAAAAATTTACAATATATATAATCACAAATATACATCTCATCTTCGAAGATGAGGCATCCCATAGGGAAAAATATAAAAATACGGTACGTAATCCGAGATGTGTACCTTATTTTAGTATTAGCAAGCATATACATCAATATAGCACGAAAGCGAGCTCCAAATGTGAAGCATACGCCATCCACACCTACTAAACACAGAATAATAACCAATGAGAAAATGTATATGGAAAGTAATATCAATATATAACATAGACTATACAATATCTATATGCAAATGTAGCAAATTTAATAAGAGAAACTATCAAACAATTAATACTCATCCAATCAATTCATAATTATATCAGTTTGCATCTTCCAATGTCAATATTTAATTTATTAAATCCTGTACGATGTACATATAGCATCCGTACGCAAAACCATAACTGATCGCTCACTCGATCACACAATTTCACTTCCAAACTAGTATCGCTCACATGACCACTCTAGTGCGGACTCAGATCGGGTTCCTTTATTAGAAATCGTCATTATCCTTGCATAGCCATATACTATGATAGAGAATATCAGAATCAATCAAAAATCCGTATCCAGTGTTCGTCGTCGAGAATTGAGTGAAAATCCCAACTCGAATCAGTGTAAATTACCTTGAAATCATGTGCCCGAATCTAGATCAAATAGTTATGCGAGTAAAATAATAAACATACAAGTTACGTATTTATTTCAATTTACTTCCACTCAATTGATTTACATTCAATCATTTACATTCACTTTATTTACGCTTGATCCATTTACATTCATTGGTTCACATCCAATTATTCACATTATGTTTAACAACATTTCATTCCACATTTAATCCATTTATGGATCATTTCATAAAATCATTTCATTTTAACTTTCCTAAGTTAAATCCTTTTTCATCATCACTTAGTATTTTTCTTTATACTAATATCCCTTAAGAACCATTCCATACAACAATTTACGTAAGTTTTATTATAAACATTTTTATATAACACTTCTACTGTTTATTTTTACTTTACAACTTAAGTTCAAATTCAATTTTATTAAACAACATTCCAACCATATTCAATTCAATTTGCCACTCAAATTCATATCCATTTTACTAATTTGTTCCATTAGTTCATTCATTGATTCATCACACATCAAATTCAACTTTATTTAATTCATTTCATCCCACTTTACTAAACTTTGAGTTAAATTTCATTAATTCAAATTCCAATTTTCTTTTCTTAATATTCACATTCAACAAATATAGAATTTGTTTTAGCTTAATATTCCTCAAATCTATGAGTTATACAAACTTATTTACTTAAAATTTTATGAAATTTATTTGACCCAAGTTTATTCACATACTGTATCTCCAATTCATGGTTATATAATCACTTTACGACTTAAGTGTATATTCATTTCATTATTTTATCCAATTCAATTCAAATCTCATTTCAATTTCATCTAACATTTTACTTAATTTATTTAACTTAACCTAAGTTAAATTTTAATTTCATATCTCGATTCCAAATTTCTTTTCTTATCTATACTATTTTCAGATTATAAGTTCAAAAACTTATTATTTTAGGTTTTCTCAAAACGTTTAGATAAAATTTTAGTTTTTTAAACACCTGGTTTTATTTCAAATCACTTTGAAACCATATGTATACGTAACTGCTTTATATATCAAATTACACCTCTGGAATCTAAAACAAATCTGTTTTATCAAAACAAAATTTCAATGGTAGCAATTCCTCACTTAGAAACTCGAAAATGAATGTTGATAATGCTACAGTCATCATCGGAATTATTTTCCAACGACTGAAGTGAGTTCTGTGTTTTCTATCTCTTTATTTCCATTTTAAATATTTCTAACCAAAAATATTTTCAAAATATTACTATTATTATTTTTCTAAAACTGTAACGACCCATAAATTTTGATTGGTTTTAATAACGTATTTAACTAAATTTTGTGAAAATTTTAAATAATTGAATTTTGAAATAAAAATTTAATATTTGGATTACGTATAATTAAATATAGAAAATGGTAAATTTTCAATTTATAATATTGAAGTTTATTTTATTGTATAAAATCAGTTAATAATTGACGGTAATAAAATGTTTTCCAAACTTGAATATTTTTATACAGTAAATTTCTAAATCTTCTTCTGAGTGAGATGTCATCTTTCGTTTTTCCAAATTTGGACTTCTACTGCTCCGTTTATCTTAATTCTGGCAAAATAGCAGCATTTCTGGTACCGATTATCGACTTTTGATCGGATGATCGTACCACTAATATCTGTATACCGTTTTGTTCGTCTCATCGTGCTGATCTCTATGGTATATTTATTTCTGTATTTTGAGGTCCGGTACGCGACGGAGACAATAAACTGTTCACCGTAGCGGTACCACATTTTGACTTTAACTTCCCAATCCTTTCCAAATCTTCATCGTGTCATCCAAGCAAGAATTAATTGCTGTAATCGAGTCAATCAAGCGTCCTTCTGTTGCGTTTTATTTATTTTACATTTATTTCCAACGGTACAAAATCGAATGGTCACTTGCGTTCTTTGTCTTCCTGAATTCTCGGTCACTTGCATTATTTGTCCTTTGGTTTAGCTTATATTCTGCGTGTCCTCTGGGTTTTACTTCCTCTTCTTCTTTATACTTGCGTTCAGATAAATAGAGTAGAAATCTTCAAGCTTTCATTCCAGATCATCTCGAACGGCCTCACCCCACGCAAGTGCCGCAACCCCACCAAACCGAACCAATCAATTTCTTCTCCCCACCCTCGGCCTCCGCCCAATCTCCTGCCGCACCACTTCACTTCCACCAAACAGCAGCTCGGTCACCAAAGTCACCGCATCTCCCCTTCATCACCGTAGCCCGCATAGTTCCCTTCCCTCCGCTCTCCTCGCCCACGGCATCAAACAACCACCGAGATCTGCCTTTCCCTTTTGCCGCTGACCTGCTAATGGCCGATCTACATGCTCCTTCCAATTCGCTGCGCCACTTCCCCTCCTCTGCCCATGCCTCCCCACGAGCCGAGCAATAGTTCCCATCGCGTGACAGCTGTAACCCTTCCCCTTGTTCTTCCCCCCAGGTTAACTCATCCACCTTCCACCTAGCAAGACGGCACGCCAAACCCGCCACCGGTCTCCACGTCCCCCTCTGCCTCGTTGTCGAAGCTCCCAACCCAAACCTAGACTTTGGCTTCTGTTTTAAGGTATAATATATATCATTTTATATATTTTAGTTTATTTAAGTTTTATAATATTTCATCTTATATATATATATTTATTTATGTTTGTATGTGTGTATATATGTCAGTAGTATCTATGTTAGTTATATAAAAGTTTACATTTGTTACATTTATATCTGATATATGTTAGTAGTATATTATACGTTAGTTATTTATATATATAGTTTTACAGAATCTGTATATTAGCTTTGTTATATGTTTTGTTTCCTCGGTTTGTATGACTTAAGCAATGGTGTTATATGGTTATATTAGTTATATACATATGTTTATACGTATTACGTTTTATAGTAAGTAATATGTTTATATTATATACATTTGTTTATACCAGTTTTATATAGAAAAGTTGTTAGTTACTAGTTATATAACTTATCTATGATCTGTTGGTATTATAAAGTGTATACATTTTATACAATTTAAGCAGTTTATATTTTTTAAAGTATATTAGTTATATAAGTAGTTTTGCAGATCAGATGTTATATATATACAATAGTTTTTGTAAGTATGTACATTAATAACAGTTTAGTTTATATAGGTTTATTTAGGTTTTGTATATAAAAGTTGTTATTTATGCTATATTATATTATATAAGTTACTGTGTGTATATATATGTTATAGATAAGAGACTACAGTCTTATTTAGGCCTATATATAAGTATATATATATATATATGTATAGTAGCAGTGTTTGCTCACAACACTATATGTTAGTACTGTATGTATATTTACTATTCTCTATTTAGGCATATAACTGAGCTTTATCTATCCTTGCATATATATATATATATATATATATATTTGTTTACATGTTGTATATTGTTTATGACCATAGTTATATTTTACAGTTGCATTGATGTTGTTGGGTAGCGAAATGTATGTGTGCGTGCTTAGTTGATTTTATAAATAATTTTTTTAGCTGCTATTCACAGATCTAGTGTGTATGACTTATTTTTCATAATTATAAAACTTATGAAAGATATATAAATTTGTTTGTTCATATATATATAGGTTATATTAGTATTTGGAAAATATGTGTATTTATATAATATGCAATACTTACATTTTTTAATAGTTTGGATATATATGTGTTTATTTCAAATTATATTATGTAAATACGTTTATTTTATGTGTTTTAATTTGAAATAATGGATTTTGAAATACATATATATTAAATTTAATATATGTTTGGATTTAGTATATGACTTTATATATATAGTTATTTATAACCATATATAAGTTCACTTATATCAATTATCTTCATCGATCCAATCTGATTTGATTTCGTCTATTCCCATTTATCAGCTTTGTTCGTCGATTCATGCCAATCTAACCTTGCTTTGGAAGTCGTGCTTGCATTTCGTAACTCGATTTCATTGTCTATCATCTATAGCCTCGAAAGGTGAGCAATCACTCACGATTAACGTTCTTGTATTTATTAAATTTGATTTCAATTGAAACGACAATTGAAATATGATGCTGTAGTTATTTAAATTGTTATATATGCTATTATCTGTATATGTTCACCTGCGACATTTGACACCAGTATCTAGTATTTATATGCCTGTTATTACTATTATCTGTATATGTTCACCTATGACATCTGACACCAGTATCTGTTATTTATATTGATGATATATGCTTGTTGTTATATTTTATATTATCTGTTATCACTCTGCAAGTTCCCTGTTAGTATAGAATTCACTATGGGTTGAAATGATACATACCCGAACGGACTTTAGAATAGGAGAAAATCGTTATGGGTTGAAATGATAAACCCAAGCGATTTTCATTTGAATTGTAATTGGGATTACGGGTCGAAATGATATCTACCCGTATATATTTAAATTTTGGATTGAAATGATAAATATCTGTATCATTTAACCATATGATGTATATATACAGACACCATTGGTCCATATATATAAATATTTTAAAAATAAATTTTATGGTTTTGGAAAGAAATATATGGTTTTAATAAATGTTGAGCCTTAAATCATTTAATTTAAATTAGGATGGATTTAATACATATGAGATGTTTAAGTATAAAAATTATATTTCAAAATAGATTTTGGTAATAATTTGAATAAGTTAAGGTTGGAAAGATAATTTATTTAACTAAACCAATTTGAAACTTATTGAAATTGAGATTTAAGATATGATTTATAACTTGGGTTTTATTTAAATAATTTAATGAATAATTCTTGCTTAAATAAATTTAAGAAAATATTTAGTAAAAATAAAATGTAAGGCTAGTTAAACGATATTGAATTTATTAAGTGAATATTCCCTGATTAAATAATAATGAAGTTAAATCAAGAGTTATATGAAACTGTTAAATTTAACTTTGAAAATGTTGAATATTAAAGCTTTGAAATATATTGAAAATTTAAATGATCTGGTTAGAAATGAATTAAATTGATGAATTGAGCTTTGAATAAATTTGAATTTGGAATTTGAAGTTGATTTGAATCGATTTGCTAGACTTGAGGAAATTAAATACTTTACTTTTCAATCATTTAATATATATATATATATACTATTTTGGAAAATAGATATATTTGAAATGAAATGATATTTGGGTTTTGAAGTATAAATTTAATTGAAATGACCACGGTGTAAAAATGTATATTTCCACCTTGTAGATAGTTCTGAAGATCCTTAGAGGATGGTTATCCCAACATCCTTTAAGTTACTCGTATTTCAATTGATATTTCACTTGAGTTGGATTTATTTATATAAGAATGTTAATCCTGACTCGAGTGTTTTGTGTTTTGCTTTACGCTCGGGTCAGACCGAGTGATACAGCATCTGAGACTCACCTTTGGAGTTTGGAGCTTCCTTTGGAGATCCAACTATCGCCTCAGCTTTCAGCTCTTCTAGTTGATTCGTTCAGAGAAGTCATCTGTTGTATTGGAGACTTCACTACATTTGAGATATTCTGTTGTATTTTATTTAACTCTGATGTTTATATAGTAGCTTCATGAACTACTATTTTATCTATTCTGCTGCGTATTATTGTATTACTCTGTGTCTGTGATTCTGTGATTGATTTATTTACTGTAAATGATGAGTTTTTCCAAATTTAAATTAACAATCTGATATTTTGAATTATTCAAGTCGGACATGTGTGGATTTATTGTCGATTTGAATGGTCCAAAATCCCGGGTCGTTACAAAAACATTTTGAAATTATTTTTTCCAAAATCAATGGGTTTTAAATTCTCCAACTTCTTGTTTTATACCTGTTTTTATTTACAACTCACATTATAAATACACTTAGGCAATTTCCTTTAATTTTCATTTATAAATCACCTTATAAATCATATTTATAAAGCATCACTTCTGATGAAATTAATTTCATAATTGTTGATTGTTTTAATCATAATCAATTCTCTATAATTCTTATTTACACATGTCTATCTTTGTTTAACTTTTATTAAAACAACAAACAACAAATGCTAATAATCAAATATTATCATTCTCTAACAACTAAACACTCCATATATAACTATAATAATTTCTAAAAAATTACTCTTTATATATAAAATATAATTTAGGTAAAATTATTTCATTTACCCAGTTTTCAAAATAATACTGTGTCGGTTTGCCTTGTTTAAGTGTTTAGATATCCCTATCGACAATGTGACATCCCATGCACCGACCAGAATTCATAAGCCACTAAACATATAAATTAACACAAAATAAAGCATTTTTATAATTACTAACAAATACGCGCTCATATATATACGCTCAAATTCATCCTAGGGTCTCGCTTACCCTATCTCAAATGAGAAAATTCCCACCAAAGCCTAGGTGTTTGCTCAACCTAAGCTTTGATACCACGTCGCTTTCCCATACAGTTCCGGCTGACAACAAACCACACATGTCCAACCCAAATCAAATGGAAAGATGGATAGTTGAGGGAAAGAAAGAAGAAAGAAAAAGAGAAGAGAAGAAGAAGAAAAAAGAAACTAAAACAACACAGAATCTCACAATCGCAGTGGAACAACATATAATACAATATCAATGATCTTTACAGAAGAGAAACTGTTATATACATACATCCATCAAAGTACAACAACAATCACAATCATCATCCTGGATAGTTATAACATCCTATCCTCACAATTGCTGATAATTTCAATAACAAAGTAGCGGAAAATAAACATATATGAGAATACGACTTGAAGACCCCTAACTCGTCTCTTGAGCTCCAATGCATCCAAAGCAATCTGTAAATATGCTCAGTCTGACCCGATCATTATAATAAAATAACACCCGAGTCAGTCTAAAAAACCAGCGTGAGAAAACACACCCAACTAAACTTTTAAAGTTATAAAAACCTTTCGAAAATCAAAAGTATCTCGTAAGACCATGCCGCACATAAACACGGATGAGATTTTACCTTACGATAACCAAACCATTTCATATGAAATCCGATATTATAGTAATGACTAATATGTAGATACTTATTAATTATAGCTAAAATTGTTACTAAATTCCAACATATTAGGTTTTGCAACCAAAACCGAAGGCTCGTGTTAGAGAATGGATTCCAACTATGAAAGGGTAACTGTTAACCCAAAAAATGGATCAACATCCTGGATCAAGTGTGAAAGCACCAGTGTAGATAATCAGCAGCATAAATCTCAAATAAACAACAAATAAAGAGCAGAAGTAAGAAAAGAGATACATAATTTTTATAGTGGTTCGGCTGACTCTAGCCTACGTCCACTTTAATCAATCTTTATTATGATTATACTAGTTGAATCTCTCTGGATATCAACTAGTTATTCCTTAAATCTAAGTTACAATGAGTTAGAATAAATCATAAGTTCAAGGGTTGACTGGAGAATCACAGCAACACCCTTGAGACTGTTGTAAGGGAGAATAAAGTTGAAGAAGTGAAGGAATTCCAGTAGAGTAATGGCAGCTTTCTATCCAGAAAAGATCCATCTCTAGTTGCAGGTAGGTGAGTATTTATAGGGAAGTTAAGTGAGTATTAGGCCAGAAGTATAGGTGCAGAAGAGTCCAGTTGTTATGCCAAGTCATCATAAAAAAATCTCAAATCAATCTGAGTCATTTCTATGGATCGCTAGCTATCCACAGGGGATGGATCGCTAGCTATCCATCAACTTAGCATATTTTTATACCAGAAGCCTTTACTTAGTGCTATGAAGGAGCTCAGAAAGTTTGAGGGTGATCCCACCTATCTTGATGGATCGCTAGCTATCCATAAGGGATGGATCGCTAGCTATCCATCCACTTAGCATATTTTTGAGTGATCTTTATTTGGTTGTCTTCCTATCTTCTATTTAAGTGCCTTGTCCAAATATCCAGTTGTTTGTAGTTAGTTTGATCATCCGTCTTCATGGGTCATCTGGTCTAGAAGAATCATCCATATCTCGCTCAAATCTTAACGAAATCAAACGAGACTTTGCAGGAACACTCTAGAGGGTGATAGGGACCACCATAAAAATTTAAGATGGTGGGGTCCACTCTAGATGGGTCGATAGCGATCCATCAAATCAATTCTAAATGACTTCATTTTTTGGTGAGCCTTCTCCTATGTTTTCTAAATGTTCTCCCAAAATTTCAAGTCAATCCGACTTCGTATGAGTTCTATAGGTCCATTTTAAGTTAGTTAATTATGACGAAACAACTTGAATTAGATGAGTCTTCACTTCTCGAGCTTGATTGTTTGGCATGCTATGAAACTTGGCAAGCGTGCTTAGAAATGGTAATGAACCGTGATGCAAGAGGTTTGGAGGGTCCATACGCAAGCATTATGGATCGCTAGCGATCCATCACCTTCACTTATTTTGGCATCATTCCTCTTGAGTATTTCTCTTCTTCTTTTTTTGGTCCTTTTGGTCGATTCTTGAGTTATTCGGGCATAGTCTGAATGTTCTAATTCTTATTGAATTTTGATGGGTTAAAAACCTAGTGAACACTTGCTCCCCAAATTACGCCTTTTGAATGAAAGGTATGCTTTGTTTAAGAACATATTCTTGTCTCTAGTCTTCGATAATTGAGCTTTTTAGATCCTTTGGCCTTGGTGAATCGTCCAGTTCCTTCGGGTTCTCTTACCAATCACAAGTCATTCCAAACCAGTTACATCTTAAGACTCTAGACTCTACCCATGTGTAATCTATACATCACAATCATTCCGATTTCATTCGGAGTTATTACATCACATATCTCTAACTAAATCGCATATTTCCAATTACATCACATATCTCCATTTACATCACATATCTCTAATTGTCCATGTTCATTTAGGAATTACATCATTATCATTTTGCTTCTCATTCAGAGTTGTCATATCTATATCAAAATCACATTATATATCAAAACTCACATCATATATCGATATCATCCTGTGTTCATCTAGGATTTATTAGTTTTATTCTATTTATAAGGCATTCAAATCCTTTTGTTAAATCAAATTTGTTTTAAGTCTCGGTCTCTCCTGGTCATTTAAGTTTAATGCGCGATATCTCTGGATCGTTTAATGTTTTAAGTCTAGGGGGCAATCTCTCCAGATCGTTTGTTTCTTAAGTTAAGGGGGATTAAGTAAGCCCATCCGCTCACTCTTTGGTGAGGGGACTTACTTTTTTCCCTATGGTCCCGTCTCTCTAGTCGTGTCTCTAAGGCGATCAATATTGTATAAGTCCATCTGCTCGCTCTCTGGCAAGGGGTTTTACACCCTGCACTTCGTTCCCGTGGTGGGACTCTAAGGCGATCAATATCAGTCATCATAATCAATATGGATTTTTCAAAATACAAATATTCAAATCAAAACAAACAAGCAAAAATCAAATAAGCAAGAATCAAAACAAGTAGAAATCATAAATTTTCACGTCGGAGATCCGACTCAAAGCATGCCTAGAGACCAATCTGGGTCTCATACATGTGTAAGCGGCCCAAGGTCATTATTGTCCTAAATAGTCATCTCAGGCATCCGACTCAGAGCGTGCCTAAGGATCGTTCAGGATCCCATACGCATGTAAGCGGCCTGAGGTTATTATTGTCTAAATAAAAAAAGAAAAGTGTGGAAAAATAAATGAAAAAGCAAAGCATAGGAGGGAGATTTGATTCCCATCTACCCCGATCATGGGATAATTTGTCTTGGCTCAAATCCCTGGGTGTTTCTTGATGCATTTGCCATGGATGGTGGTTGTTCTTACAATTCTACCACAGTTTTGTTCCTCACGTACTGTGGCTGCTGGTTGTTCCAAACCAGTTCTTCTATCAGATCACGAAGGTGTCGGCACTCATTCGTTTCATGCCCATTCAGCTCATGGAAGATGCAAAACTTTCCAGATCTTTTCTTTCGATCAGTGGGCTCCCACCTAGGTGGCCTCCGGTAGAGGTTCTGCCTCCTAGTATCCAAGTATATCCTCTTCGGGGTTTCGGTCAAGTCAGTGTATGAAGAGAATTTCGGCTCCTTCCTTTGTCGTTTCGGCTCCCCGAAGTCGTCGTCGGTTTTCCTTTTCCCTTTATCTTTTCCAATTCCAGCTCTGGATGGTCCCCTGTCCTCCACGACATTTATTTCAACATACACATCCTCACCTTTGCCTTCAACGTCTTCCTGACGCAAATATCTCTCAGCTTCGTAGTAGAATTCTACAAGATCCCTCAGTGGATCCATTTTCAATGCAGCTTTGAATTCAGTCTTACTCACGACCCCAGATACTGCTGCCATTAGGATAAATAATGGATCTAGCTTGTCAACCGCACCTGCCGCTGCACTGAATCTTGTTAAATAACTTCTTAAGAATCTCCAGGCTTTTGTTTTACATTTGAGAGTGTAAGTACATTCCTCGATTGTGAGACGTAAACTTTGAACTGTCTTAAGAACTTGCTCACTAAGTCGGTCCATGTACTTATGGACGCATTCTCCAACTGTCTGAACCACATTGCAGCTAAATCCGTTAAGTATAATAGGAAGCACCGCCCTATTACCTCCTCAGAAGCATCCAACACCTCCATATGTTGGATGTATCTCATCATATGAATCGTCGGATCTGTCTTCCATCGTACATTTCCAATGTCAGAAGCTTGAATCTGGAGGATTTCTCACATTCCGGATATTAGCAGTAAATGGATTCATGTTCACATCTTCCAAACCCTAATCTGGGGTCCTCCTCTAATGAACCTTCGTACCAATTCAACAATTCGGTTCTCACCGTCCAGTGAAGGTCTCTATCCTAAAGAAATATTTTACCCCCTGTTCCGGTAGGGGTATCTCAGGATGCACTCTTTCGGCCACATGCCTGTGTTATGATTCATAACTCTAGCTTCATTAAGACCTACGTTCCTTCGAGGAAGTTTTGGTACATATTATTCTGTCGGTTGCATCCTAGTATTTGGATTAGCTCCGGTACCACCGGTTCTTGGTGTTCCAGTGGTAACTCCAGCATTGGGATTGATTCCCATGTTGATTCCAGCGTTTCCCCCTGAAGTTTGATTCCTATTCCCTGCAGATTTAGCTATCTTTTGCTGCTCCATCCTCTGGAAGAAGCCCTACATCATCTCCTGTTGTCTAGCTAAGATTCCATCCTGCATCTCTTTCATTGTCTTTTCCATCTCCTCTCTAATCAAATAGTTGGGTTGATGAGAATTTGAGGACACCTCTTGGCTACCCCCAGGCTTCGGTTGACTTGCTACAGCTCTAGATCTAGTATTAGGCCTACTCATCTTCTCTAAACTTTGATTCAAACTTCAACTCTTTAAATCTCGTTCAAGGTTCTTAGTGAAAGCACCAAAATGTTAACCCAAAAAATAGATTAACACCCTAAATCAAGTGTGAAAGCACCAGTGTAGATAATCAGCAGCAAAAAACTTAGATAAACAACAAATAAAGAAAAAAGTAAGAAAAGAGACACAGAATTTTTATAGTGGTTCGGCTGACTCTGGCCTACGTCCACTTTAATCAATCTTTATTATGATTATACTAGTTGAATCACTTTGGGTATCAACTAGTTAGTCCTTAGATCTAAGTTACAATGATTTAGAATAAGTCACAAGTTCAAGGGTTGACTGGAGAATCACAGTAACCCCCTTGATGACTGTTGTGAGGGAGAAGAAAGTTGAAGAAGTGAAGGAATTCCAGTAGAGTAATAGCAGCTTTCTATTCAAAAAAGATCCATCTCTAGTTGCAGGTAGGTGAGTATTTATAGGGAAGTTCAATGAGTATTGGGCAAGAAGTCTAGGTGCATAAGAGTCCAGTTGTTATGCCAAGTCATCTCAAATCAATCTGAGTCATTTCTATGGATCGCTAGCTATCCATAGGGGATGTATCGCTTGCTATCCATAGGGGATGGATCGCTAGCTATCCACCAACTTAGCTTATTTTTCTACCAGGAGCCTTTAATTAGTGCTATGAAGGAGCTCGGAAAGTTTGAGGGCGTACGACCTATCTTGATGGACCGCTAGCTATCCATAGGAGATGGACCGCTAGCTATCCATCCACTTAGCATGTTTTTGAGTGATCTTTGTTTGGTTGTCTTCCTATCTTCTATTTAAGTGCCTTGTCCAAATATCCAGTCGTTTGGAGTTAGTTTGATCATCCGTCTTCATGGATCATCTGGTCTAGAAGAATCATCCATATCCCGCTCAAATCTTAACGAAATCGATCAAGACTTTGTAGGAACACTCAAGTTGGTGTTAGGGACCCACTATAAAAATTTGAGGTGGTAAGGCCTAATCTAGATGGGTCGCTAGCGATCCATCTAGACTGATCGCTAGTGATCCATCAAGTATACTCTAAATGACTTCATTTTTTTGTGAGCCTTCTCTTATGTTTTCTAAATGTTCTCCTAAAATTTCAAGTCAATCCGACTTTGTATGAGTTCTGTAGGTCCATTTTAAGTTAGCTAATTCTGGCCAAACACCTTGAATCAAATTAGTCTTCACTTCTCGAGCTAGATTGTTTGGCATGCTATGAAACTTGGCGAGCATGCTTAGAAATGATAATGAATCTTGATGCAAGAGGTTTGGCGGGTCCATGAGCAAGCATTATGGATCACTAGCGATCTATAGGTGATGGATCACTAGCGATCCATCACCTTAGCTTATTTTGGAATCCTTCCTCTTGGGTCTTTCTCTTCTTCGTTTTATGGTCCTTTTGGTTGATTCTTGATTTATTCTAGCATAGTCAGAATGTTCTAATTCTTATTGAATTTTGATGGGTTAAAAACACAGTTAACAGTAAGGGTCTACCCACCGAATCTGTATACCGCTAGATCAAGTGTACGGGAGGATACAACACATTGCACCTCTGCTACTCAGGAACGGCAGTACAGCCTTCTTGAGCAGCATCGAGTATGATCACCCCTTGGCTGCAATCAACAACCATACAATGGGATCCCAAAGCATACATGAATATCGCTCTAGATTTGGGATGATCATACCCAACTTGGGTGCGACCCACTTAGCTCTACGGCATATCCCTGCTTTATTCATTTCCCGGGCATGAGGCTCGAAGGGACCATGCTCTTACCATTTCTTCCTAGCAAACCGTCTTGGAATGCTAATATTTCCCTCTAGGCGACTAATGCAATACCAACATTCATCCATACAAGTTCGTTCTGGGACTGAACGAAACGTTTGAGAACTCCATCTCCAATTCCATCATCTTTAAGATGTCTTTACTTCGAATACTTGAGTTGGATCGAAGTGGTTTTCGGATAACATATATGATCCCGGTCTCTTTGAAACAACATTCGACGGTTTCCGGTAAACTCAACCTCGGTTCTTTAGGAAATAAACAGTCAAAGATAGAACAAAGATCACCTCCTAGTCGTTAGTGGATGGGTTTCCTTATCATTTTTCCTAGAAGAACGAAACGAGATTTACACGCACAGTACAACATCATCAGAGATGACTATGCCACATAACTCCTGTGTTTCTTTTAGATATTTCCAAAGTTACTTTTGGGTCCAAATTCCGTTAGTCGATTATTTAACTATCGAATAACAAACATTCAATCAGGCATTTAATTCCATAGGAAAAACCAATGTTTGGTTAAGCACCAAGCAACACTAAGCCTCCATACTTAATCTTTTTATTAATTAAAACCATCTTGTAAATGCTTGTATCAAAATACTTTTACAAAGATATATTCACCAACCTTCTATTTTCAATTCTTAGAAAATATTTATATACTTATCTCATTGCTATAAGTATATTTATCGAACATTGAGGAAGATCTCTGTTTTACCAAATTCTGAAATCATTTATATACCCCATTATAAATTTCTAAAACCATTTATAAATTATTTCTCAAGTCATTTTTTAAACCCTTATAAAAACCATGCAATTATTTATAAATTCTCTTTTTTTCAAACCTATAAACCCATTTCTAAAATTCATTTATAAATATTCATCTATTTACAAATCTCTTTACCTTGTAGATAATCTTCATTTAAATCTTTAAACCATTTTATAAGCTCCTCTTGTAAAAATCCAAGTCCGTTTATAAAACTCTATTTTTGAATCTCGAAAACATCATAAATAAGTGCTAATCACTTTCTTTAAAACACTATAATATAATAGTAAATTATTAATGATAAACATCATAAATAAATAATAATATTACTTTTAACATCTTAAAAATAATAATTAATAATTCAAAACATTATGAATAAACCAACCGTTAATTTTTACCATCAACATAAATAATAATAAATTACCAAAATATTATTAACAATCGTTATTATTAATTTCAAACCGTATTAATAATTTAAATAATTAATCCTTCAAAATATTTAAATATTAATAAACAACTTTAAACAATATTAATATGAGTAACCAACTTTTGGAACATAATATATTTCCTTGATAAATATCCACTCTTAAATCTTCAACTCGGTCATTTTTATATTTATAAAGCTACATTTAAGAATCTCTTTCCATTTTATAAAAACTTCCTTTCATAAAACCCATTTATTTATGAATTCCATTTATAACTTTATTTTCTTTATGAATCTCGCTTATTCAAAAATCTCATTTGTAAACATCAATCACCATCCGTTTTTAATGTTACTTCCATATGGATAAATTCCTTTTATAAATTCCTTTCTATTTGTAAAAAATCGTTTAAGATTCCAAATTTATCCTCACCTTCAATTTCCAAAATAGAGTCAACTATTTCTAAAATATGAGTGTGTATCTTATAATAAATTCACTGTTTGATTTATTCTCCAAATTATTAAATGATAATAGTCTCCTTTAATAAATAAACCCTGTTTAAAAATTCATACTTTTATTAAAAAAATACGATTTTACAAATCTTCACTTCATTTGTAAAATAAAAATTTTATAAATTATCACATTTATAAAATCTCAATTTTTTAATTAATCTTTCATATATGTATGCATACAATATATATATAGTACTTTATATAAAATGGTTAATAAATATTAATATCAAAATATTTCTATTTTCCTTTAAAACATATCCCTTATTATAAAAGACGGGCTTATTTTAAGATTTTAGAAAACTATATTTTATAGTTCGGAAATCTCTATTTAGAATATTTTATAAAACTATCAATTTATAATATCTAAAACCATACTTTCATTTTATAAAAATTATTAAAAACATATAAAATTCCCAAAATCACTTTGAAATTCCTTTTTAAATCAAATCACCATTTTATACTATTTTAAAATACCAAAAATATGGCCCGATGCTACTAAAGCACTAACTAAGAAAAATCATATCTATGTCATCCATATGGCATTCAATAAATCATATATCACAATATATATGAAAATAAAAATCAATAGTGTGAGGAATCCCATTGGATCCCTCCAATCTTTCCCCCTACATCACATACAGTATATATTCATAAAAATATAAATTAACCGCTTCGAGGCGGGATTCGTATATAAAGGGTCATCCGCTCTTACACGGGAGTGTAATAGGGTCTCATCCGCTCTAGGGGTGGGAATGTCTCCAATCCAACTAATAATAATTAGTAAATTATCCAAACAGTCGATAACTATCAATAATAAATATCCAAACATCCAATAGATAACTTTTATCGACTAAAAATATTTCTGGTTAACCTAAAAAAGGGAGATTAACTCACCATGATTTCTAGATCGCCAAAACGTTTCGGTTTGAATTAAAATTGAATGGTCGTTCAATATAACCCAAAATTCCAACTAGCTTCGAATTCGTCCAATCCAACTCCATAGCGTAGTGCTCGCTGAAATGAACGCAACGCAACTCGTCACACTCGAAACGGACCTTGTATGAATTAAATATGGATTAAAAAACTTTTGAAATTATTTAAAATTTTAATTAACATAATTTAATTAATTTTAAACTTTAACCTTCTTTTCTAGACAAACGTGAGCATCTACAGACCAAGAACAAACCCATCAATGCCAACTTCCATGGTTGGCTGCGCCACCCAAATGTTACGGAGGACGATCGATCGTCATCAAACAAATGCTGGCCCAGTGTCGTGCCTATCATCGTCGCCTTATCGCGCTCAGTCGTGAAAAACGCCGCCCATGGCCAACCCTAGGTTGCATGAGTGCGGCCCCTTCACGCATTCAATCGTCGACGATTCGTCGATCCTGCTATTGATCTTGTAGAGCTCGTCGAGCTCTCCATCTTCCTAGTTGAAGTTGAAGCCTGAAAGCACATGGATGGAGAGAAATTGAGGGAGGAAGGCTGGCAATTTTCGGCCATTACAAATTTAAAAGGAGGTGGCTAATAGACCTAGGGTTTTTGGATTGTAAAATTAAAGTTTTGAAGCCCTTATACAGAAAATTTCGCAGCACTATTCATCCGTAAAAATTTCGAACTCCAAACGAAGCGTGCCGCTTAGCGTTTTGATATGTTATACCCTTATTTCGGACACAACAGAATATATACCAAAAGCCTATTCCATCAAATACAGAAATTATTTTAATTTAAATTTCTTTAATAAATTTCTACGCATTTTGAACTCGCACGACCAAATGATACGTCAGATCGCCGCGAAATTCAACGGCATATAATAATTTATTATATGGATCCGATGAAATTGGTTTGGTCAAAATCTGAGCTAGTACCCCAAAAAGCTATTTTTACACATTAATTAAAACGAGAAATTTATAAAATCAATTAATCACTTTTAAATCAAATTTAAAAGTTTACTATCTTCCTTTTTATTTAAATAGAATTTAAATCGACTTTTGAAATCGTTTTCATTCACATAAAATTCAAGATTTAATTATTTAAGCAATTTCAAATATTAAACCTAACAATCAAATTATCAAATAAATCGTTATATTTAAAATCTAAGTTATTTAACTTATAAAAATAACTTTTCAATATTAAAAATAAATTAAATATTCTAAATTCGAATGACTAAAATTCTGGGTCCTTACAGCCACCCCCTTCAACAATTGATTTTGAGAGCTACGGGCATCAATAAATTGTAAGACCAGACCATTTGGACTTGGGAAGAGATGGGCTTTGATTCCATATAGACTTTGTCATGTGTAGTGATGCTTGGCGAACCCGACTTTTTTGGCCATTGTACTAGGGTTAAGCCCAGGCAGCAATTGAGGGTGAGTCAGGTGAAACGGAGGATATCGTTGGATTTCTCTTGCCAACACACACCTACTTGTACCAAACGCCGAAGCTCCGGAGCCCTAAGATGATTCACGACCTGTCGAGTCAAGGAGGGGGCTACTGTGTCATAGAAATTGTGGATGTGGTGTGGTGGTGTCGATTGGAGAGAAAATGCAAAGAGGAGTGCAATGCAATCAAGGGTGCATGATTTCGTCGAGTGAGGAAGGAGAGAAGAGGAGAGAGGTGCAAGACCTACTCCGGTGGATATTTCCGATAGCGAGGAGCGAGCAATCTCGTGTGACCATAGCGACCACCAAGTGCGCTTAGTTGTGTGAGAGAGTACCATGTCGAGTAATCACTTCGATGAAGCTTGAAATATGGTTTATGAAGTTTTACATGTTTGTGAATACGTATGTGCACATATGCGTGCACGAGCGGGTGTATCGGCACATGTGTGAATATCGTGTGAGGCAAGAATGTTAATTGAGTCTGTTTTGGTGTGTTATAGAAGGTCGGGTCAGTATATTCACCCATAGAACTCTACACATGAAAAGGGTGGATTTTGGTATTGAAATCGGTTTCCAAACACTTAGGAAACCGCTCCCAAAACGTAAACCAATGAACTACATTACAACGAAGGCAGACTACAGGAGCTAGGTCACACACCATGCAAAGCGACGGAGGAGGTGGAGCTCGAATCGGCAGCGTATGTTGCAAGATCTAGGCTTTACTACCTAGGAAATGCCACGATCGATCCATCGGTGGTGGATTGACCTGGGCAGTAAAGCCCATGTCAGGTGCATTTTGTTAGGGATTTTCTCCCGATCTTGTTGTGGTTCTTTATGAGGCTTCGGCTTGACTTCGAGAAGACCCTAAGCTACTCGAGGAAGTGGAATGCATGATGAAGTTCGGGATTCGAACACGAGCGCGACGTAATCAATGACGATCAAGCACGGGATCGGTACGATGATCGACTATATAGTCAGGTTTGACGAGCATGTATGATCGAACGAACTGTATCCGTACCTTTAGGCTTTGACTCGAGGTACATATAGTTATAAATTTTTTATTAATCTTACATTAGTGACCATACACCATATTGGCCTTACACGAGTGGCCATGCCTATTATTGGTCTTATAGTATAGACCATCCATATTAACATACAACATGATATTAGTCTTCATCTGTGATAAACATATTTGAATATGTGACATTCTATTTGATATGTATATATATCGGTATGGCGTCAGTACTCCTTAGTGGTCTCGATAGCCTAAAATATGGGATACACCCATCGTTCTCTTCTATGGAGACATTATGCGAGTTTATTAAGAAATCCTGGATAGGCAAGGGGAAGATGACTATAATCATCTATGAGTGGATCAGATATCACTTATGCTCACTAAGGGGTATGATGAGATCCACGTACGTTTTAAGTAGATAGAGTAAATCATATATCACTTATGCTCCCTGATGGGTACGGTTAGATCTACACGAGGCACATTACTATGGATGTGGCTTGGGTTATATTGTACACTGAGGTACTGACTCTATTTATTTTAGGCCCTCGACGGGAATCATTGGATGACACCTCTATGTCAAACGTAGACTCAAGTTTTAGGTATATAGAGTAGGTCAAAGATCACCTATGCTCACTAAGGGTATAGTGAGACCTACCTAAGTTCGACCATACTGGATGCGACTCGGGGTCTATGGTACGCTGAGGTACTGAATCTATTTATCTTGGTTGAGTTTACCATGGACTTCGGTCATTAGTAATGATGTGCATCAATTTATATTCTTTGTTTACTGCTTATAATTATATTGTTTGTTATATTAGTTGTTTGTTAACATTGTTGTGTGTTTTAGGATATGTGTATATTGTGATATTTATAGTGTTTTGTCATGTATATATTGAATCAACATATCATACTATACCGTTATGTTTTAGTCATATGCATTAGTTGTGTTGACTTGCTGATTACAGGAAAAGAGCAGGTTAAGGAGTTATTTCCTATCCGTTGGATAGGTTTACTTTACTTGTTTATGAACAATCCAGATTACCCCTGAGCCACGATTGTGGAGAGGATCAGTTGTGCAATAGTAGTTTCTATTTATTTGTATATAATTTTAATATACAGTATTTTGGGATAGTTCCCCATACAACAGGCTTTATGTTTAACCCGCATTTTGTCTTTATCTCCTAATTTCATGAACACTCTCGGGTACTCGATTAAATAGTTTGAATGTCAAGTGCTTTTGGGTATTGGCTATTAGAGTGTGCAGCTGGAGCATTTTGGAGGTGTGGAATCGATAATTTGAGTTTTATGTACTTGATATTTTATAGTGCATGGAAATCCTATTATTTATATTCAAGGTTGTTGTATCAGATATTTATTTTGAACTTCATGCTTTTGGAGTTGATGTATTCTAATTATTCCATACTGATATTTATTTGTCAGTTGCTTCCGCCAGTGCAGTCTCGTATATATATTGTTATTCTATTCTGTTTATGTATATTCAGTATGTTATATATTGTCATTCCGTTTTGAGGACTTATCGATGTCTTGGTTTGCTGTTTGTTCTAATTTTACCCCGATAATCCGTCTTTTTAGGTATTCCCAAAGGGTGGGTTGTTACAGTTGGTATCAAATCTTAGGCTCAGCACTCGGACCAAGTAGACTAGTTTGAGTTAATCAATCTGGTCAGAAGGGATAGGTAGAAAAAGCACTTGTATTTTTCTACTATATTATACTTTATACACCGCTTGTCTTATGGACTTTGATTTTTTTATCGCTAGTTCTAAGGTATCTTCATCAGTCTCCCTTTAAGAGCAGGTGGAGTGCATGTGCGACTACAGATAGGCAGTCTGAGATGCTTGATTAGTTCAGAGACCGTTAAGCTACCGCGTCACCTTTGAACATTTCCAGCAGATTGTGGTAGTGCCAGAAGTGGCGTAGCCCATTGGGCACCAATATTTCTAGCTTCACCACATTTAAGCTCTTCGAAGCGGTGTCAGAATTTCCTTAGCTTTGATAGGGAGCCAAATCCGAGTCCTGAGGTTGTTGCTGAGGCATGGTCTTGGACACATGCATGAGAAGGCTTTCATTGAAGTAAGTCTCAAGAATGTTCTCATTAGGAAGATTATTTCTCGGCATTTGAAAAAGGAGTCTTTGGCTAGGTAGGATGTAGAGTTTGTGTGGCTGATAAGCGACATTGTGATTCGGAATTTATCCAGACATCGCTTCGGTTCTCGGTTCATTTCTAAGATCGAGAAGAGAGTGTAGCTTGAGCATTTCATCCAACTTGAGTAGGAAAGCTTGTTAGTGAAGGAGTGTTGACCAATTCAACCTTTCATTTTTGGGGTTTGAAGTGGTCGGTACTTCGTTGTTGTAGGAAAAGAGATTTGCCCTTGGGTCTTGAGCATTTGTCGGGGGTTCATTGCTTAGCCTTACCCTTATTAGGGTCCTTTTTTAAATATCCCGTTGGGACGGTTCTCCTTTGTGAGAATGCCTATGAGATACCGATGAGGTAATAAAAATGGAAAGCAACCGAAACTCCAATCAAAACATAAAGACTGTGATACAAGGAAGATTGACCTTGCACGAAAAATAAAGCTGACCTTGTATGTCACTCTAATGGCATACGTGGGCATTTCGTTAACCAGCTAAAGCGAAGTGTAAGTGCTTCAATTGTGATCGACTTGATCACTTGAAGAAGGATTGTCCTTCATTTTCGAAGGGTGTATAAGTGATGGTGTTTTGTGCCTTTCAGGCATTACTAGGTCCTAGCAGGCTTACAGCTCAGGAGAATCGAAAAGAGCTTATTTAGTGAGATGTGTACTATTTTTGGGAACTCACTTCTGTTCCTTCCAACACATGAGTGGAATATTTTATCTATTGCTAGTTATTAGGTAAAGAGCCTAAACCTGACACTTTTCATAGTAGGTAAATTCTATGGTAGATATAAACATTGTATGAGTACCTTAGTTGCAAAGCTGAGGTGAATCAACTGAAAGTGTTGCCATTCAAACTTGATGCACGAGCATTCAAGTTAAGTGGGTTTGCTTGTTGTAGTGTGACTTAGATTTATATCCTGGTAGGGTTCGGTGAATGCCCAGTAATGAGCAGATATTGATCGGATGACTTATAGGCGTTTACCTAGAGTCATTCGTGTTATAATTGTTTTCTCTATAACTATAAACTTTAGGTAATAGGAGTGATCCCATGTGCGAAAAGGGACACTTTTTAAAGGTTAGCCCATTCACGTGCCAGTTCTTAACCTATAGCTCGAGCATAGATTTTCTTGGTGATTTGCACCGGTTGGGAAAGGGTTTTTCACTTAACTCTGATAGATGAACGTTTGAGTCGGATTCTTGGTATGGCCAAGAGATTCCAAAGCACGGCCTTGGTCATGCAAGGAAATTTCAGTAGTCGGATCAAGGAACTAGATTGAAGTCCGCACAGATTGAGTTAGGTGGCCGATCCTGATTTAACAAAAAAATCCTACGAGCAAACAAAGGATTGGAATGGACGTTGTGTTATTTAGGACGACCTTTTGTTATTGTAAACAATTTATAGTATAGTATAATTTTGAATGCTTGCGATAGCTTAAGGAAGGACTTCTTAACTAGTTTTGAGGCAATTAGGATAATCCTCTAAGTGGTGATATGATATTTTCCTAGACGAACGTCGTAGTTCACTTAGTATATTATCCTTATCAACATTGTGTGGTTGAGATACGTTTGGAGGCATTTATAAACCATCATTAGATGATGGTTTGTTCAAGAATTTAGAAGGGAAGGAAATATCAATATTTGGTTGGACTTATTCAAGAATTTTGAGACTCGATGATCCTATATATCGTGTATGTTTCCTTTTCCGAAGTGGGGATTGTAATAGTCTTTCGTGTATTATATTCATGAAAGGAGAGTTACACTACTTAAACATTTTATCCCTCTTTGATGTCGAACAGACTCATGAGACTTTATCACTTGATATATACGGTTGACTATTGATTGGTTACCGTGGGTATTCGTATAAACTCTTTCAATTTGATAAATTTTCCTTATTGATTTTTGTTGTTTGCTTGCTTTCTTTCATTGCTTATTGATTACTTATTGAATTCTCTTGTTGCTAGTTGTTGATTTATAATCCTTGCGTGCTATTGTTTGTATGTTGATTTCATGCATATTACTTATTTTTGATTTCCCATGTTTACTTGCCTGCATGTTTGATACTTAGTACGCTAGTTATTATTGCCTACCATTGTTTGTTATTGTTTAATAGTTGATTTTTGTTTATCATCATTTATTATTATTTATTGATTTTTTTTGTGTTTGGTTGCTTTTTTTGTGTGTTTGGTTGCTTGTATCTTAAGTCAAATTTCCTATTAAAATATTTCGAAGAGAGAAATAGTGGTAGCTATCTAAAATAGATCATGACACCCGTGGCCATTGTAGGGGTCGAGATGAGATCTATATGGGTCTATTACCTTTTGATGTAACTCAGAGTCAATGGTATATTTAGATATCGACTTATTTGAGCTTAATCTCCAATTGATAGTCATGTAAGGTTGTGATAGTATCGATTACTACACTAATTAAATTAGATATCGACTTATTTGAGCTTATAGATATCGACTTGTTTGAATTTCATGATTGTTGCATTAGAAAATCTAATTACATGATTATATATAGTACGTTTGTTAGAGACAATTGCTATATATGATTTAGCATGGTAAAATTCAGGTTAATGTTGCAGTTGTGTTTAATCCTTTTTGTTGAGTACATAAGCAGGTACATGGAGGCAGGTTTTGGCTATTTAGATGCTTATTCGCTTTTGTTTGCACCTAAATGGCATGTGCTTGGTACAAAATAGGTATGTGTTTATGCTTAATGGTGTGTTAGTTATGTGACATACACACTCTATAAGGTATATCATGCATATATATTGTTGTCGTGTTGTCCGAAGATATGGGAGGTCCCAAATATGGGCTTATATTGTTATTTTGCGATTTTTTAGACCTAGCCGCGTAAAGGAGGCGCTGTCGATTTTTTTCGAAACGTAAGGGGCTTTGAAAGCCTAAGAGTTAGGAGACATTTTCTTACTTTGGAAATTTCAAGGATGAAATTCTTTTAAGTAAAGGAGAATGCAATAATCCATGAATTTAATAATAGGTTATTTAAATAAATAATTTGAACATTAAATCATTATTGAATTAAAGGTCCAAAATATGACTTTTTGCATATGGTCGAATCATGACTCAATACCACCTCCGTTGAGTCTGGATTGACGTTCCAAATCAAAATGTGTATAAATATCGCTATATTTGGAATCAGGTGATCTGATGCCAAAGCAGCATCGAGATGCATTAAATCAACATCCCGGAGCGCTGTCTCGGATAGCAATGAAATTTATACCATCAAGACTAGAATAATAAGGTGATGTACGCCGATGAGTTTCATAGCGATCTGACGTCCCGTGTGATTGTACGTGCTCGAAACGCGTAATATTTTATTTGACAAATCAAATAATACGCGCACACACACATCACCACAATCCTTTTCAACGCTTACTTTTCTTTTTTCCCACTTTCTTTCTTGTAAAAGATATGAAATGTCCACCCCTTTCAAAAATCGATTTCGAGAGCTTCGGTCGTTAATAAATCATGAGACCAGATCCGTTGGACTCGGGGCGAGATGGGCTTCAAATCCATATAGACTTTGTCATGTGCGACGACGCTTGGCGAACTCGACTTTGTTGGCCATTAAACTAGAGTTGAGCCTAGGCAGCAATTGAGGGTGAGTTAGGTGAAACAGATAACACTGTTGGATTACTCTTGCCAACACACACCTGCCTGCACCAACCGTCGAAGTTCTAGAGCCCTGGGATGATTCGCGATCGGATGAGGCAAGGAGGGGCTGCCATATTGCATTTTGTATGGGAGGTGCGGATGTGGCGTGGTGGTGTCGATTAGGGAAGAAACGCGAAGAGGAGTACAATGTAGTCGACGGTGCGTGATTTCGTTGAGCGAGGAAGGAGAGAAGAGGAGAGAGGTGTACGACCTCGATACGTATACAACCATGTATCACTATGCAGGGGATTATCAATTTGGGGAAGATGATTTAATGGGGGATTAAGGTAATTAACTTGTTTAATTATTTTAATTAATCTCATTTCGTATTTAATTCGTATCTCTTGCATACGAGGTCCAATTGAGACGTGGTTTTCACTATCGAACTCATAGTAGGACTATCTATGATGTGGTATACAGTTGGATTGGACTTGGACAATTGAGAATTTACGGTTCAAGTGAGCAGAATCATAACTTTAAATTTATATTTCAGTACAAATCCCTAAAATTTTATATATTGAAAAGAAAATAAATATATATATAATTATTTCCCTATTTGTTTGGATTTGTTAGGGAATATGCTCGAGATAACTGATTAAATCCCATATATTTATATTATAATCTATTCATATCGAATAAAGCTAGATAGCGATCATATTTATTTATAGCGCAATTATAAATTAACTAGTAAATTATCGTTATATTAGTGATAGAAATATTATTATATATTTTATGAATAATCAAAAATTAGAATACCACTTTGAAAATAGGATAAAGTGCTTAAAGATGATTTATAAGCTAATTTTTATTTTAAAAAATAATGAGATGATTTTTATAAAATAATAGAAAGGAGATTTGAATTTCACTTTAAAAAGTTAATAAATAAAAGTAGATTTTGAATGTTAAACAATTGAATTATTTATTTAAATATGAGTATACGTGTACGGAAATATCCATATGTGTGTATAATCATGTTACGAGCAATCTCATGTGACCATAGCAACATCAGATGCGATAAGTTGCGTGAGAGAGTATCGGGTCGAATAATCGCTCCAGTGAAGCTCGAAATATGATTTGTGAAGTTTTTTGTGTTCTTGAATATATGTGTTCGCATATGTATGCACGAGCGGGTGTATCAACATTCTGTGAACATCGCATGAGGCGAGAATATTAATTGAGTCTGTTTTGGCATGTTAAAGCAAACCGGGTCGTTATATTCGCCCGTAGAACTCTACACGTTCAAAGGCTGAATTTTGTATCAAAATCGATTTCCGAACACTTAGGAAACCTCTTCCAAAACACCAACCAATGAACTCAGTTACAGCAAAGGCAAACTGTAGATGCTAGGCCACATATCGGGAGATGTGACGGAGGAGACAGAGCTTGAATCAGCACTGTATGGTGCAAGACCTAGGATTAACTGCCCAAGAATTGCTACCACCGGTCCACCGGTGGTGCACCACCGACCAACCGGTGGTGGATTAACCTAGGCAGTAAAGGCTAGGTCAGGTGCATTTTGTAAGGGATTTTCCTCTGATCTCGTGTGTTGTTCTTTGTGAGGCTTCGGCTTGACTTCGAGAAGACTCCGAGCTAATTGGGAAGTGGAATGCATGATGATGTTCAGGATCCGGACACGAGCATAATGTAATCAATGACGATCAAGTATGGGATTGGTACGATGATCGACTATGTGATCATGTCCGGCAAGCATGTTCGATCGAACAAAGTGAATCCATACCTTCGGGCTTTAACTCAGGGTACATATACCAAAGAATATCATGATTTATGCAGTCTAGATTTGATGACTACAATAGATTTCTAACTTATATTGAGTACTTATGCTTTAAAATTAGCTCTTTACCCTAACTTTGTTGATTTGGTTTATAAGAGATCTAGTCAAATCAACCTTTTATAATAATGTTGTTGTTGGATATGTTTCTACCATCATCGAGCCAACACGAGGAAGCAAGGGACGAGCCACCAGAATAACCGAACCAGCTATACAGCATTCCCTAACCAACCTCACCTACCAGTCCATTCGTGTCCTTCCACCGAACCAAGTACGCCGGACCAACGTGCTTCCCACCTCAACACCAAACCAACCAGACTCACGACCACAGACCTACCGAACCAACTCCAAAGCAGCCTTCACCGAATCAAACATCAACTCCTCTCCCGTGCTTGCCGGACCAAACCTCTTCCATGCTTGCCGAACCAAACCTCTTCCATGCTTGCCGGACCAAACCTCTTCCATGCTTGCCGGACCAAACCTCTCCCATGCTTGCCGGACCAAACCTCTTCCATGCTTGCCGAATCAACACTACTTCCCTACTATCCAACCACCTACCACCGGACCAAAGTACTACCGGACCAAGACCTCATCTCCAACCATCTACTACCGAACCAAGGCATTGTCGAACCAAAGTCGCCAGGCCAGATTGCATCAGCCCAGGCCCACCAGAAGCTATACACGTCCAAGACCCCTACCCCCAGCCTCACTCGATAAATAGAGGGGCATGGGTACAACAGTGGAGGACAAGTTTGAGAGCTCAAGCACAGAGAGAACTTTCAAACAACTTTCTTTTACTTGTATCAAAGCTTTGTACTTGTAATCTAAACAAGAGAAGAGAAATAACATATGAAGTGGACGTAGGCACATTCTGGCTGAACCACTATAAATCTGCGTGTCTTTTTACAGTTTAGCCCCTGCTTTTTATATATTTGCATAAATCACCCAAATCGCTAAGAACCACATAAGATCTACTAAATCATACGACTTTGAGGTGTTTGTCCATTTTTTGTGCAAACATTTTTGGTGCTTTCAATGAGAACTAGAAACTCGAAGCTTCAGCTTCATCCACTTAACATTTTTCCTAACAGCATCGTTCGCCACTTGGAAAACATGCCTCCCAAACAGAGAAAAGATGTTAACAAAGGAAAAAACATCGCATCCAGCAGTCTTCCAGATCCAGCTGCCACGAATCAAGTAAATCGTCCTCCTCCAGTAGCAGTAACAAATGAAGGACAGGCTAATCCGACCACTCCTGCCACAGAACAGCCCGCAGCAATTACTAGGGCAGATTTGGACAGGGTTGTGGTTGAAGTAACTAACCGCTTCACGTCCCAACAGGAAGCCTTGGTGGACCATCTCATGTCACGCTTAAGGGATGCTGAAGAGTCCAATCGCAACACTGAATCATGGGGCGAGTCCCAGTCTGGAGGATCTCAGAGACAACAAAGATCTTCCTTCTTCGAAGGAGCTAACGGCAGAAGTAACCATGGTAGGAGCCGAGATCGAGCACAGCCCGAAGTTAGGCCTGAGGAAACGTTTGGTACCGAATCCAACGGGGGAGGTACCGGGCGAAGGTCAACTGTAACTGAGCCTGTCATACTGCCTAACCACGGAAACGCCAGTGAACGGGGCCGAGCTAGAGTCCAGCCTGAAGTTGGACCCGAGGAAGTGCTTAGATCAGAACCCAGCAGGAGAAGATCAAGGCAAGGGCCAACTGTAGCTGACCCTAGCATGCTCCCAGAAGATCAAAGGCAGCCATTAGAAAATATGAGGAATGATAGACGATACCATCACTACAGGTCATCTGGACGGAATCAATCCCACAGAACAGAACCAAACTCATTTCTATCTGCTCCAAATTCTGATGAAAGGATGGCACGCTTATTCAGAGAGTGCGTCCAACGGGAGCAAAGAGATCGAGGGATAGGCGCTAGGGTAACCAGCCCTTTCGCCCGCAATATCGAAATTGCTATCACTCCCCGAGAATGGAAGATGCCAACAATGGAACCTTACAAAGGAACCTCCGACCCCGTTGTACACTTACAGAGGTACACACAACATATGCTCATGAGTGGAGCGACAGAGGGAGTACTGTGCAAATGCTTTCCGCTCTTCTTAGCAGATCTCGCTACCTCCTGGTTCTGTCATCTACCCCAGGGATCCATCAGCTCGTGGGAAATGTTGAAAGAAAAGTTTATCAGTCAGTTCCGCATCCATGTGGAACAACCTAAGGACGCTTATTCCTTATCCAGCGTCAAACAGAAACCTGGAGAGAAACTGCAACAATACCTAACCCGTTTCAATGCCGCAGCAGCCGCGGTCCAAGATGCCGATGAGAAGCTTATCCTAATGGCCCTCTGTAGTGGTGTGCATCCGGACACTAAATTTGCTAGAAGGTCGACGAAAGAAAAACCAGCTACTTTACCCGATTTCTTCCATGAAGCCGGGAAATATATGAGGCTTGAGGATGCTGCCGTTGAGGGGCAGTCAGGACAGCAAAATAAGGCAACTCACAGCAACGCCCCTGTTGTAGCAAGGGACGTTCGAAGAAATGATTCCAGAGACAATGCTGGGGGCAAGAAGGGAGAAAAGCGCCTATATCGGCCTGGACCGAGATTCGACACTTACACTCCTTTGAACGAGACCGTCGAAAATATCTTCCTTGCCACCCAAGGCGAAGTTAGATACAAACGCCCACCATACAAGAAGGAATCAGATAACGCGCAGAAGTCTGGAAAGTTCTGCCGCTTCCACGAATCTCACGGGCATGATACCAATGAATGCCATCATCTCTGGGATCTGATTGAGGAACACATCAGAAGGAAGAAACTGGAACGCTATGTAAAAAGTCAGGACATGACTTCAGCTCCTGCCAATGAAAACCCAAGGCTACTCTCATCGGAGACCGGTAGAGGAAACCACAACACTAGCGGCTCTAGTCAAGAGAAGATAGTGGTCCATACCATCTCAGGAGGACCGCACATCGCAGACAAGAGCTGGAAAGAGATGGAAAGATATGGAAAGTCGCTTAGAGACAGTAAAGACTGTGTCAATTCGGTTATAGAAGAACGCCACCCGAAACGGAAAGAAAGTAATGACATCACATTCGGTAAGCGTGACCTGGAAGGAAGGCAGTACCCTCACATGGATCCCATGGTTATCTCTGTCCGGCTCGGTCCCGCCGAAGTTTACCGAATCTTAGTAGACACTGGAAGCTCAGTGAACATCCTGTTCAAACATGCATTCGACAAAATGAAATTATCAATGAAGGATGTATCTCCCTGCGATAAACCACTACACGGTTTCACTGGAGATGCGAAGATGCCCCTCGGGCAACTAGACCTCTTTGTTGAGATTGGAAGCCATCCCCGCTCCGTTGTACGAAAACAGACGTTTGTGCTAATAGAAAACCATTCGGCCTATAACGCCTTCTTAGGAAGGCCAGCCTTGTCTAACTTCCAAATTGTCCTAGCCCCATGGTGCCTAAAAATGAAATTTCCAACGGACAATGGAGTAGGAGAAGTAGAAGGAGACCAGGACGTTGCTCGAGACTACTATGTGACTGAACTTCGCAACAACCACAGGAAGGATAAAAGGGAAGGGTGTAGAGGTTGCCCTCTGCACGAAAAGTCTAGATGCATAGCAACTAAAGAAAGCCCCTCCTCTTCGATATAACAGCGACCCTTTCAATGAATTAGACCCTAGGGACAAAGGGGAGGAGGCCACCGCCGATCCTGTAGAGGCTATGGAGTTTGTATCTATAGACAAGCACAACTCAAGTAGACTATTGAAAATTGGGTCCCAACTAAAAGCAGAGTTGAAGGAACAACTCATCGATTTTCTCCGCCACAACTTGGATGTATTCGCATGGTCACACGCTGACATGACCGGAATCTCCCCCGACATAGCATGCCACGTATTAAACATTGATCCTACCAAGGTGCCCGTAAAACAAAAAAAGAGAAGTATGGGGGCAGAGCGGTCAGCATCCCTCGACGAAGAAGTAAAGAATCTGCTCGCCAATGACTTCATACGAGAAGCCATCTACCCAGAATGGATCGCTAATCCAGTGCTGGTAAAGAAGGCTAATGGGAAGTGGCGAACATGCATTGACTTTTCCAACCTAAACGACGCCTTCCCAAAGGATTGCTTCCCACTTCCCCGAATCGACCAGCTTGTAGACAGCACAACCGGGCACGAGCTCTTATCTTTTATGGACGCATACTCAAGATATAACCAAATTCCTATGCATGCTCCCGATCAAGATCACACTAGTTTCATCACTGACCGGGGTTTATACTGCTATAAGGTAATGCCTTTCGGACTTAAAAATGCAGGAGCCACCTACCAACGCCTCGTCAACAAGATGTTTGCAGGGCAAATAGGGCAAACTATGAAAGTGTATGTGGATGACATGCTGGTAAAGTCAAGGAAAGCCAAAGACCACGTAAGCCACCTAGGCGAGATGTTTCAAATACTTCACCAGTATGGAATGAAGTTGAATCCTCTAAAATGCTCCTTCGGAGTATCATCAGGAAAGTTCTTAGGATTCATCGTCCATGCCAGAGGGATTGAAGCAAACCCTGAACAAGTCCGAGCACTAAGGGATATCAAGATACCTTCCACTCGAAAGGAAATGCAAAGCCTTAATGGAAAAGTGGCTGCCCTGAGCCGATTCATCTCCAAAGCAACGGACAAGTGCGTCCCCTTTTTCGAAGCTCTAAAGAAAGACAAAGGAAAGTTCGAATGGACTGACGAATGCTTAACCGCTTTCCTTAACTTAATCGAACACCTCCAGAAACCACCGGTACTCTCGACTCCAAGTGAAGGCGAAGAGTTATACCTATACCTTGCTGTTTCATCTCACGCCCTAAGCGCTGCCTTGGTAAGGGAAGACAACCTCACACAGCGACCAGTTTACTTCGTAAGTAAGAGGTTTACGGGGGCAGAAGTCAGATATCCTAAACTTGAGAAGCTAGCATACTGTTTACTAATCACATCACGGAAACTGCGTCACTACTTCCAGTCCCATTCCATCAAGGTCCTGACCGATCAACCGCTGAGACAGGTACTCCATCGTCCCGACACTTCTGGGCGACTACTTAAATGGTGCATTGAACTAAGTCAGTATGATATCACCTATCACCCTCGCACCGCCATCAAGGGACAAGCCATGGCTGATTTCATTGCAGAATTCACTACCAACGAAAATAAGGAGCAATTGGAAATAGCTAAAGACATAAAGTGGAATCTCTTCGTGGATGGTGCATCAAACGAACAAGGCTCGGGGGCAGGTGTGGTAATAATCACTCCCAGGGGAAATAAGCTGCACTATGCTATAAGGTTGGAGTTCGCTGCCACCAACAACGATGCAGAGTATGAAGCAGTGATAGCTGGATTAGAACTTGCCTTAGAAATCGGAGCCAATTCTTTGTGTCTTCATAGCGATTCTCAACTTATTGTTAATCAAATACTAGGGGAATTCCAAGCTCGGGAAGAATGACTCACAGCGTATTTAAAGAAGACCAAGTTACTTCTCAGCCGATTGGACCACTACTTAGTCAAACACATCCCTCGGGAAGAGAACCAAGAGGCCGACGAATTAGCAAAGCAAGCAAGTGTGAGAGACAACGCCATCTTCGGAGCAGTAACCATCTCGAAGCAACTAACCCCAAGTTTTGAGCAAGTGAATCTGATAGCTGCAACCGAAGAAGCAGATTGGATGACTCCCATCCGAGACTACTTACAAAGCGGCATACTACCCAACGGGCGTAACGAAGTCAAGAAAATCTTGAGGAAAGCTTCCCGCTACACAATACAGGAAAGCATCCTTTATCGGCGCGGGTTCTCTAACCCGTTATTAAGGTGTGTCACTGGGAGGGAAGCCAAGGAAATCTTATCCAACATTCATCAAGGAAGTTGCGGAGATCACACCGGAGGGCAAACTTTAGCAAAGAAGATACTCCGATATGGATATTTCTGGCCTACCTTAAGCAAGGACGCCTTAGATTTCATCAAAAAATGCGACAGATGCCAGAAGTTTGCTAAGATTCCGCGGCTACCAACAACTGAAATTACACAAATGACCAGCCCTTGGCCCTTTGCAGTATGGGGAATTGATTTGATCGGCGAGCTGCCAATGGGCCGAGGCGGGGCCAAATATGCCATAGTGGCAGTCGACTATTTCACCAAATGGGTGGAAGCAGAACCTCTGAATAAAGTATCTTTAGCAAAAGTTATTAACTTCTTGATCAAAAATGTTCTGTGCAGGTACGGAGTCCCATTCAAAATCATATCAGACAATGGACTTCAGTTTGACAGCGAAGAATTCGCCAACTGGTGCCGAGAGCACGGAATTCACAAAAGCTTCTCATCCGTAGCTTATCCCCAGGCAAACGGACAAGTCGAAGCCGTCAACAAAATTCTGAAAACCCTGATCAAAAAGAAACTCGAAAAGTCAAAGGGCGCTTGGGTGGATGAGCTCCCTACGGCACTGTGGGCCTATCGCACATCTTTTAGAACATCAACGGGGCACACTCCTTTCTCTTTGGCATACGGATCGGAGGCTATGCTCCCAGTTGAAACCATCGTGCCCTCCCACCGTAGGATCCACTATAACCCAGAAGAGAACGAAGAACTCCTTCACATGTCTTTGGATCTAGTTGAGGAGAGAAGAAATGATGCGTCCTTGAAGCGGCAGCCCACAAGCAAAAAGTAGCAGCACAATACAACTCCAAAGTCAAGCATCGTACCTTACAAGAAGGGGATCTTGTCCTCAAGCGAATCTTCCCTCACCCCGGAGCACTAGATCCAATCTGGGATGGGCCATATGTAATTCATAAAAATCTCCACAATGGAGCCTATATTTTGTCAACAGTGGACGGAGAGGTGTTCCAGAGGGCATGGAACATCCAACACCTCCGTCGATACTTTTCTTAACTTGTACTGCCCATATGAAGTGAATTAACAAAGAGAATTAGTGGACGTAGGCATTTTCATGCCGAACCACTTTAAAAAATCTTGTCTCTTTTTTAACTTGTTCCTTTATATCTTGGCTGCTTGTTAACTTTATCCTTTTCTGTTGAACACAATCCTATGCATACAGCATTTCAATTCAAAGCACTCCATAACGCAACTTTACCTGGATAAGACCTGACAGGTACTATGCGAATCTATGCCCTCGCCAATGAGACACTTTTGCTCCAGCATCCCTCTGCTGCGGGTTAACTCATTGATCGCGACGGCCCTTAAAGCCAACTGTAATGAGCCGATTATAAACCACCGAGAAGGCCGACTATAGCCGAGGCAGCTCATTACAGCGTTTGGCTCGCCGGCAACTGTGAACCGACTATAAGCCCCAACATAAGGTGTGGCCAGCCAGGGGCAGTTCACGGTTGACGATCGGCACCCACGCTAGCCGGCCACAGTAAATCGAATAATACCCACGATTACGGGCCATAATGGCTCGGGTAGTTACTGTGCGCGATCTCGGCTCCGATGTGTCTTAAGTGCGGTTGAGGTAAAAAAGAATTAACTCCCCGCGGAGGCGTAAGATGGGTGACAAATGTCTCCAAGACCCACAGCTAGGGAAAGTGACTACAAAGCCCGTTTGCCACGAACTTAAGCACATCGAAGGCCTTCCGTGATTGGAAGTTTTACTTTTTCACATATTTCAATTTTACTTAAGAAACTTTTCTCCTATCCTCTGTAACAATTCCTGAAGTGCAGGACACAGAACAGGAGACACTCACTGATAGAAGCGGATACTCACAGCAAGATACTGGACCGCATCCCTTACTCGGTCACGCAGGATATTCAAAGCTGCCATCTACAAGCAAAATATAAAGGGCGGTATTTCCTTCTTTCATATGTAAACACATGACTATAATTTATTCACACCTCACGCTAACATTGCAAGCCATGAAATTATGTTTTAAACAAGAACCTGACATCAAACACAATTTGATTACAAGAATATGCATAGCTATATTTCTCATACAACACGTTGGAATAGCAAAAAACATTCAAAAGACGACAAATCAGCTTAAGTTAAAGAATTGCACGTCAAGAATAGAGCTATTTATTACAAGTAGCAAAAAATTACAACCTAAGAGTTACTTTACTGTTTTAAGACTAACATACACAACCATGTCAAGTCCAAAAAAAGGGGGGGAATTTTCCAGGTCCAATCAAGGAGCCGGCCGCGTCGGAGTATTGTCCTTATCCTGTTGCCCACCTGTTCGGTCAGAGAAAGGATTCATTAGTGATAAGCAACCAAGGTAACAGAAAGACTAGGAAGGAAGACTTACCAGCATCTGCTCCTTGATCAACTTGATCATCATCCTCCGCTTGCACACCTGTCTCCTCAGCTGCAAGCAACCGCATGCCCTCTTTCACCGCCACCTTCTCCTCCTTGGTAAACTGGGCGGTAACAGCATCCATCCTAAAGGCCACGCCACCCTCCTTACCTGCCTCAGCCTGGGCCTCCTCTAGAGCCCTAAGGTAGATCCCAGCCATAACCCGAGGGTAATCATCCATCCAGGACAAGTTACCCTGCCTCCAAGTACGGAAGTACATATCCTGGAGCATCCCCTCCATCAGCCCCTCGTTCTCTTCAAACTCCCTCGCCCGGGCCTCGGAATCCGACAACCTCACAACGGCGGCATCTCTCTCCGATCGGTATCTCGAGCAGTCAGCCAGAAGGGATTTCCGCATCGCCTCCATCTCCTCCCTCAACTTGGCTTGAGCAAGCTCTGCAGCCTCAAGCTTCCCAGATAACTCCTCTATCTGCTCAAAATCCGCTTTCCGAACCTCGTCCACCATGGCAATGGCCATGTCAATCCGCTCCTTGCAGGCAGCCTCCATCTTCCGCAATTCCGCCTTACCAACCTCCTCCATAGTCTTCCTCAACCGCCCGGAGGCAGCCTCATGCTGAGAAATCTGAATGGCCTGATCAGCAAGCTGTTTGGCCTGGTCCGAAACCATCAATCGTAGTCGGATGTTGGCACTCCCAATCTCCTCTCCAGCCTTAACCAGCCGGGCATGATGCCCCATCAGCTTCCTGGTCTCCTCCGCCACCCGGTCAATATTTGCCTTGGCCTCGTCTCCCATGGTAACTATCCGAGTAGTAAGTAAATCGAGATCTAAGGACTTAGCCTCATCAAGCACCTTTAACATAGGGTTACGAGGAAGAAGGTGCTCACCGGTAGCCTCGTCGAAGGTAATATCATGGGAACTTGGATCCAGATCAGGATGACCCGCAAATGGATTACGATTCAAGCCAGGACGATCAATCTGAGTAACGGTAAGATTTTCAGACGGGTGCGGAGAGAGTGCGAACTCAGTATCCTCCTCTGTGATATCGTGAAGAGGCTGAACTGGGGGCTGAGGACCAAGTGAAGGTTCGGATAAGGAATGACTCCTCTTTCTCTTTTGAATACCCTCTTCAATAACCCCGAGAAGAGGACGATAGCCGACTACATCCCCGGAACGGTGGGTCGAAGGCTTCGGCTTGGCGGAAGCTTTGGAGAGCTTGTATTGTTCAAGCCTGTACCGAAGATCTAAGGCCTTGGCCGTTTTACCTACTCCTGATATGAAGAACAAGTGTCACAAGCTTACATTGATCCATAATTCAAGAAACGCGTTAAATTAAAGGTTAAAAGAAGAAAGGAAACACATATGTTATACAAACCCTGGGGAGGAGTAGGATACTACAATAAGTCCTGGATTTCGTTCCAGGACGGGAGCGGACCATAAAATATTCCTAAGTCCCTATCATAAATGGAGCCTGCAGAAGTCAAAAGTTCACCTTGAGTCGTCGGAGCCATCTTGGCTGGAATAGTCTGGGAAGACACACTTGCACCGGTCTCGGCCTTGTCAGCTTTCCCGGATTTCTCTACCAAAGCCGGTTCTCCGTCCAGCCCCTCGAAAGCTTGGCGGAATGCATCATCCATCCAATCCTGAATCTCGCCTGCTTGCCCAGGAAGCAAGGCCCTGATGCCATCGCCACCATCACCACCTTCCCGGTCATCTCCACCCTCACCTCTCTCCTCCTCCGCATCTTCCTCCCCCTGAGTAATTGGACAAGTGCTGGGGGAAGGACCGTCCGACTTCTTAAGTCTCTTACCTCCGACAACTGAAGGTTTTGTGAAAGGTTTCCTCCTGCCACTCTCTACTGTGACACCTCCCTTAGCTTGAGCAGCCGCCCTCTCCTCCGCCGTTTCCCTCTGCTTGACTACTGACTGCTGTGGTAGGATCAAATTATACTCCAGAAGGGTCACATTTCTGATCAGGTAAGCAGCTGATCTATCTCTCCCAGGGATAGCTTCTATCTCAGCCGCCATCTGAACCAGGCGATCAGTCTCCACAACCGCAAAGCCACCTGTCGCTAGCCAAAAAAAATGAAAACGTATGAGAAGAAGCATCGCAACCAGAATGGAAATTATAAATAAAGCGCCGACTTACATCTAGAGGTGAAACGCCGAATAGAAACAGAGTCATCCCTGACGAAGAACCACTCCTTCTTGAACATGCTGTACTTAGAATACAGATCCAAGACCAGCTTGAAGGTTACAGCTGACTCCAAGCTGATGTAAGGGGACCCCTTCTTATAGCCCCTCAGATTATATAAGTATCGGATCTCCCGGTTTGAAGGAGCACGTCCATACTTCCTCTGAAAGATAACGAAGAGGCTCACCAGTATAGTATAAGAGTTGGGTTGGAGCTGGAATGGGGCCACCTTTAGATATGTAAGAAAGCTGACTACCCAAGCATTAAGAGACGGGATGGCACCGCACATGTAGTGGTATCTGCTGTAGGAAAAGTACCCTTCAGGAGGGTCATATGGCATAACTTCTCTCCCTGGCAACAGCATGCGCGCTCTATCGATTCCGAAAGAACGGGAGATGACATCAAGCTGCTCTTCCTTGAGGGAGCTGGGAAAGCAATCGGGCGGAGAGTTCAGAAGCTCCTGCGGGCCGTACCCGTCCACCAGTGATCTCGGGGTAGGTCCGTGACGTTCCGGTCCAGGCTGAGCTGGGGGCACGGCGGAAGGCTCTTCTCTGTCATGAGATCTCTTTTTCTCTGATCGGGTTTCCACCCTTTGAGACATTTATCTGCAACACGAAAAAGTACGCTGTTAAAACAAAGGATGTAGAGATATAAATAGGCAAGTGCGTACAACCCAGAATTTCATTTGTAATTCGAAACATAAAAAGTTTAAAGTTCATTCAGCATTCCGAATATGGAAACCCATTCGGCATTTTCATCTCAAAAAGCTCATTCGGCATTTTCATCTCAAAAAGCCCATTCGGCATTTTCATCTCAAAAAGCCCATTCGGCATTTTCGTCTCAAAAAGCCCATTCGGCATTTTCATCTCAAAAAGCCCATTCGGCATTCTCATCTCAAAAAGCCCATTCGGCATTCTCATCATGAAAAGCTCATTCGACATTCTCAACACGAAAAGCTCATTCGGCAGAAGTAAACTAACCTGGTCCGGTAGCTGAGAGTGGCTCGGCACGTATTGATTCGGCAGTTCAAAAGTTGGTTCGGCTATCTCGTTCAGTAAGGAAGAACAAGAGCATGCGTCTCCTACTTATAGGGGAAGGCCAGATAACCAGACCAGCCGGTTGGGTTCTCAGACCGGATATGGCTGTTAAGACCAAAACAAAGCACGACATATGTTGGACATATGCCCTACTTTGAGGGGCAAATGTTGGATATGTTTCTACCATCATCGAGCCAACACGAGGAAGCAAGGGACGAGCCACCAGAATAACCGAACCAGCTATACAGCATTCCCTAACCAACCTCACCTACCGGTCCATTCGTGTCCTTCCACCGAACCAAGTACGTCGGACCAACGTGCTTCCCACCTCAACACCAAACCAACCAGACTCACGACCACAGACCTACCGAACCAACTCCAAAGCAGCCTTCGCCGAATCAAACATCAACTCCTCTCCCGTGCTTGCCGGACCAAACCTCTTCCATGCTTGCCGAACCAAACCTCTTCCATGCTTGCTGGACCAAACCTCTTCCATGCTTACCGGACCAAACCTCTTCCATACTTGCCGGACCAAACCTCTTCCATGCTTGCCGGACCAAACCTCTCCCATGCTTGCCGGACCAAACCTCTTCCATGCTTGCCGAATCAACACTACTTCCCTACTATCCAACCACCTACCACCGGACCAAAGTACTACCGGACCAAGACCTCATCTCCAACCATCTACTACCGAACCAAGGCATTGCCGAACCAAAGTCGCCAGGCCAAATTGCATCAGCCCAGGCCCACTAGCAGCTATACACGTCCAAGACCCCTACCCCCAGCCTCACTCTATAAATAGAGGAGCAGGGGTACAACAATGGAGGACAAGTTTGAGAGCTCAAGCACGGAGAGAAATTTCAAACAACTTTCTTTTACTTGTATCAAAGCTTTGTACTTGTAATCTAAACAAGAGAAGAGAAATAACATATGAAGTGGACGTAGGCACATTCTGGCTGAACCACTATAAATCTGTGTGTCTTTTTACAGTTTAGCCCCTGCTTTTTATATATTTGCATAAATCACCCAAATCGCTAAGAACCACATAAGATCTACTAAATCATACGACTTTGAGGTGTTTGTCCATTTTTTGTGCAAACAGTTGCTAAAGTGGTTGATAAAAAGCCTTGATTTAGTGGGCGTAATAGGAAAAAGCAGGGCTTAAAGCGGATATACAATTTAATAGCGTTATATTGAAAAAGTGTAGCGGTCGAAGAGCGCTATGCGCAATAGAAGAGATTTTGCGGGGCTTTAATTACACAGACGTATAGTTATACAGTTTGTATCGATCTTATATTAGTGATCATATAACGTATTGGCCTTACATTAGTGGTTATGCCTATTATTGGTCTTATAGTATAGACCATCCGTATTAGCAGACGATGACAGGTTATTAATCTTCGTCTATGATAAACATATTTGAGTATGCGATGTTATATTTGATATGTGTGTGCATATATTCATGTATGTACGTATGCATCTGTATTCCTTAGTGGTCCCAATAGCCCATTATATGGTATACACCCATCGTTCTCTTTTGAGATGTTATGCAAGTTTATTAAGAAAACTTGGATAGCCGAGGGGAAGATAATGATGATCATTTATGAGTGGATTAGATATCATATATGCTAATTAAGGGGTACAGTGAGATCCACGTAGGTTTCAAGTAGATAGAGTAAATCATATATCATTTATGCGCACTTAGGGGTACAATGAGATCTACACAAGGTCCATTACTATGGATGTGACTCGGGGTCTATGGTACATTGAGATACCGACTCTATTTATTTTAGGCCTTCGATGGGAATCATTGGATTATGATCGGTGTCTAACGCAAACTTAAGTTTTAGGTATATAGAGTAGGTCATAGATCGCCTATGCTCACTGAGGGGTATGGTGAAACCTACACGAGTTTGACCACACTAAGTGCGACTCGGGGTCTTGTTACACTAAGGTACTGACCTTATTTATCTTGGACGAGTTTACCACGGACTCCAGTCATCAGGAATGATATGTATCAATTTATATTCTTTGTTTACTGCTTAGAGTTATATTGCGTGTTATATTTAGTTGTTTGATAACATTGTTGTGTGTTTTTGTATGTATATGTCGAATCACATTGCATTAGTTGTGCTGACTCGTTGATTATAGGAGAAGAGCATGTTAAAGTATGATTTCATATCTATTGGTTGTGGAGAGGACCAGTTATGCCATAGTAGTTCCATTTAATTTGTATATAGTTTCAATATACATTATTTTGAGATAGTTCCTCTCACACCAGGCTTTATGTTTGATCCATGTTTTGTCTTTGTTTGCTCATGTCATGACAACTCTCAGGTACTCGATTGAGTAGTTTGAGCATTGCTTTTCGTGGTATGCTACTAGAGTACGCAGCTGGAGAATTTTGGTGGCATCACATCGATAATTTGAGTTATATGTACTTGATATTTTATTGTACATGGCAGACCTGTTATTTGTATTTGAGAATGTTGTGTCAGATATTTATTTAGAACTCTGTGCGTTTGGAGTTGATGTATTCTGGCTATTCTGTATTGGTATTTATTTGTCAGTTGCTTCCACCAGTGCAGTCTCTTATATATTGTCATTCTATTATGTTTATGTGTATTCAGTATATTATATGTTGTTATTCCATTGTGAGGTCTTTTCGATGTCTAGGTTTGCTGTTTGTTCTAATTTTACCCCGACAATCCATCTTTTTGGGTATTCCTAAAGGGAAGGTTATTACAAAACAACCGTCTCATAGAAATAGTAATAAGTAGACACTGTCGATGCTACACAGCATTGCAAAGCAGAATAAGCATAGACATCCATATGTAATACGAGATAGCTTAACCCAGCTCATCCTTTGCGCAACTACTACGTCTCACTGAAACCTACTATCTAGTCTAGTCATCTAAGAGTACCCAAAATAATAAGAATCAAAGCGTAAAACCTTAGGTCAGACAATAGGCTGGTGTGAGCGGTAAATGAATATCAAAATAATGTACAAGTCGATATAGTAAGGAATAGGGGTATAGAAACCATACCTGACCTATTTCTACAACAAAAGTGTTAGCACATAATGAACACAATATGCTACTCTATGAATATAGTAAAGGTATACTGCAAACTAAGTACGATGAAGGGTGTCCAGGTATCCCTGACCCTAATACCTATCTCCAGTGATATCCGCAGAGTGATAGACTATGGAAGAAAACAATCAGAGTAACAATATCATCTATATACAATCCTGTAACGACCCTAATTTTGAGTAACATTATTTAGAACATTTAATTGGATAAATAAAATAAAATAATGTTAATAGTTAAGGGATTGATATTTGTTAATTAATAAGGGGTTGTGCCTTAATGAATGTATAACCAAAAGAAAATTGAAAATAAGTAAGTAGGAGGAATATGGTAAAGGTAAAATAGGAACATCCTTCATTCTAATACCCTAAAAACTTCCATTCTCCAGTCCTTGTTCATTTTAACATTCATGAACAAAACTAAAACCGTATTGAGCTCGGCCAGTCACCATTAAGGAGATTCAAGAAGAAGAAAAGCTAGGGTTCAAGTAGAAAGCTTAAGAAAATCAATCAAAGGGCAATCTTAACCTTCTTAACACAAAGCTAAGGTGAAAAATTGATTTACATCTCACTTTTGATAATGATCTTGGTTTCAAGGTTTGATTCGAACTATTTTGCATGTAATATGCCATGTTATGTTTGTTTAAATGGATATATATGTTTGTTGATAATTTGTATGGTTTCATATAGATTTTATGATAAATTTAGATTGGAAAACCTATTAAATGACATCCATATGAGTTGCGTTTTTTATATATGAACAAAAACATTGTTTTAGAAGTGGGTTTCAAGTTTCATAATTTTCCAAGTAATTGCGGATTTATTATGAATTTTCTATAAGAGAAAATAGTTAATATTGGATTTAAATTATTTAAGGCAATTATATAATGATTTCGGGTTTGAAATTTATATATGTTAGAAAACATATTAAAAGTGATTTAGTATGATTTTTGGGGAATTTTCCTAAGTAATTTACTATGGTTATAAAATTATTTAAGTTAAGGGACTTAAATGTTTTACATGTTTTGTTTAGGAGGGAGGCTTAATAGATAATAAGTTTTTAATTGTAAATTTTGAATCCAACAGCCTTTTTAGAAAAGAATTTTGATAAATAATGGGCAAGCAATCATATTTTGACAAATTGGCAAGTTTGGTAGAAAGGAATTACTTTGAAAGGCAATAAACCAGTTTTGTTTTGAATTACAGCTTCGCCACTACCTTAGCTGGCTTCCGTTACAATGCCCAGTTAGACCTTTAGCACCTATTCGAAACCAATGCACATGATATCAAGCAATCGGTATGTAATTTATTGGAGAAAGGAATGATGGTGTCGAATGCATGCTTCCGAAGGGGTTGAAGCCACTCTAACTAGCTTTCGAAGCAATCAACTTACCTTTGTTTAAAAAGAGGCTATCGAACAAGTTTCTGCTTGCCATTATTTTAGAAAGGAGCTTTCGAAAGAGTTGCCGCTTACTTTTGTTTTAAAAGAAGTTTTTGAACGGATAGCGCTTTTGAACCTATTCGATACCCATGCAGCTGCACTCATGCCATCGAATTAGTTAAGGCCGCTTTTCCTTATAGCCTTATAACAATGTATTCGAAAGGGGTGCTCTCGCCTTTTAACTTTGAAGCCTCCTTCTCAAATCTTTCGAAAGGGTCGTATAGCCATTTTCAAATGGTTTCGAAAGGGTGGGTTTCGAAACTATCATCTTTCTTTTACTTGGGATTAATGCTTTTGAAAGTAATGCTTTCGACTCTATTCTTTATACCACTATAGTTATATCAAAGGCTAAACCCAATGGTTTCGAAAGGAATAATTTTAAATGGTTTTGAAGCAATGTTTCCACAAACCCTTACTTGAACCCAATGCTTTCGAAAGGCAGGTTATAAGTGTTTCGAAGGGGAAGTCCCCAATGCTTTCAAAAGGTATATTTTATGTGTTCCGAATGGTTTGCTTTTAAGTGTTTTGAAAGGAAGGTTCCCAATGCTTTCGAACGACAAGTTTAAATGATTTTGAAAGGGGATGTCTGAGGTTTTATATAATGATTTCGAAAGGGATGCTTTTAATTATTTTGAAAGGGATTGTTTAAAGGTTCTAAGCAAAGGTTTCAAGATAATCCTAAAGGTTCTAAGCAAAGGCTATTGATAACATAAAAGAAAATTAAAACTTAAAATGATTTTTGAAACATAATCCTAAGGAATTAGAGAAAAGATTGGGCAACGTAATTGTATTTTCTATATTTAAGTATACACTTTATCTCTATTTATCCCATCTCTCTTAGGCTATTCTTTTGTATCTTACAAAGGCTCGAATAAGGATTTTAAGGAAGTAAGATATGGATGCTATGAATGGAAGAGTTAACATTGGTAGAGGAAGTACCACAACCAATGGAAATGCCAGACCAAACACTAGAAGGAATCCAGGTCAAGTACAAACTGCTAATGTGGGCGCTAAAGCACTGCAAGTTGATATGGTAGCTATGTATCAGTTCTTCGTCAACATGATGCAAGCTGGAGCTGCTGCGGAATTAGTTGGAGGAAATGCTGGATAAGGAAATCAGAGAGCTCCGGTGGTCAATAACTATGCCGTACTATGCAGAGATTATGCTAGGCTTGGAGGGAAGTCATCTATCAGGACTGAGGATGCGATTGAAGTGGAGAATTGGTTGCTCCATTACGAAAGGATCTTTGCTGATCTGGGACTTACGGATGAGCAGAAAAGGAGATTGGCATCCAGACATTTGCATGGAGCAGCACTGTACTGGTAGAACAGTGTTACTATGGGAGTAAATGAAGAGACCAAGACTTGGGAAGAATTTAGAAGGAGGTTTAAGGAAAGATTTATGTCGGAGATTGCCATGTTAACTCTGCTCAGGAAGTTTGCGGAGTTGGTGCAGGGAGACATGAGTGCTGGGGTATGCTACCAGATTTGAGGAGGTATCAAGATATAGATACACTACGGTTGATACGGTTATCAAAAGGAATGAGAACTTCATCCACGAATTGAGACCCGAGGTTGCTAAAGCAACTTTACCACATATTAGGGATCTGTGCGATGTAGTTCCTGAGATGGGTTTGAGGCATGAGGAGATGCTTGTTCTCTTTAATGATAACAAAGCAGTGGAAACACAAGGTGGCAGAACCAAAAGAAAAGTTTTTCATAAGAAAGGCGCTAAGAAAGGAGGAGCGGCCAAGAAAGGGAAGGCCAATGAAGTCTGCTAAAAGTGTGACAAGAAGGGACACTATGCTCACGAATGTCGAACAGGCACAACAAAGAAGACTGCTGACAAAAATGGAGTAAAATGCTTCAACTGTAATCAGATTGGACATTATAAGAACCAGTGCAAGGAACCAGCCAAGAATGGAAAAGGAAAAGTGTCTACATTGGAACCAGCTACCTCAAGACCAACAGAAGAGGAAAACGGAAAAGTTGTGTTGGGAGGTACACTTTTAATTCATAGTATACTAGTTAGGGTACTATTTGATACTGGTGCATCGCATTCTTTTATATCTCATAGTTTGGTAGAAAAGCTTAACCTAGAACCCTCATACTTAGTTACTTCCTTAAGGTTTGCGAATCCGACAGGAGGGTATGCAACTCTTGTGATGAGATGTGACCACTTAGAGTTTGAGCTGTTAGGTCATTTATTTTCTTACAGTTTGCATGTATTTAATTTCGTAGGGTTCGGAATTATTTTGGGTATGGATTTGTAAGTAAGTATGATGCTAGGATATTTTTCCATGATAGGAAAATATCACTTAGACACCCTAGTTGTAGTGATTGGATTACATACTCTATAGAAAACCATATTTTTGAGGATAATGTTTTATTGGGTGTTATGGAGACAGAAGACGAGTTGAACCGAGTTTTCGGTTTTAGAGAATTTGCAGATGTCTTTGAACCCATGATAGGATTACCACCGAAACGAGCGATTAAGTTCCAAATAGATTTAGTATGAGGAGCAGAACCTGTGAGTAGACCGCCAAGTAGAACGACACCTACCGAGATAAAGGAGTTAAAGGTGCAGTTGGTGGATCTAAAAGATATGAATTTTATCTGATCAATCAGTTCGCCTTGAGAAGTAGCCGCAGTATTTGCAAAGAAACCAGACAGATCATTGAGATTGTGTATCGATTATCGTAAGCTAAATGAGAAGACGATAAAGAATCAATATCTATTACCTAGGTTTGACGATTTGTTCGATTAGTTGAGTGGAGCCAAAGTATTTTTCCAGTTGGATTTGGAAACATTGTTCCATCAACTTAGAGTAGCAGAGGATAGTATTCCTTTGACGGCGTTTAGGACCAGATATGGACCGTACGAATGGTTAGTGATGCCACTCGAGTTAACTAACGCGCCAGCATTCTTTGTGGACTTAATGAATAGAATCTTCTGAGAACATTTGGATAGATTTGTATTGGTATTTGTAGACGGAAGTTTGATAAACTCTAAGGATGAAAGAGAGAATGAAGTTCATCTTAGAGTAGCACTTGAGATGTTGAGACAGCATTAGCGGAGGCGAAGTTTGCTATGTGTCACTTTTGGAAGAAGGAAGTGAAATTTCTTTTTTATGTAGTCTCAAAGAATGGGTTGTCTGTAGATCCAGCTAAGGTCGAGGCAATTAATAATTGGCAGAGGCCCAAGATAGTGACTGAGATAAAGAGTTTTCTTGGGTTAGCTGGCTACTACCAGAGATTCATTACGGATTTCTTGTGGATAGCCGCACCGATGACTAAACTAACTCAGAAAGATGTGAAGTTTGTCTGGACTAATAAGTGTGAGAAGTCGTTCCAGAAACATAAACACTTATTGACCAATGCACACGTATTAATTGTTCCAGAGGGGAATTAGGACTTAGTCATATACACGAACGCATATGGAATAGGATTAGGAGCTGTGCTAATGCAGAGGGGTAAAGTGATTGCCTATGATTCTCGACAGCTCAGACCGCATGAGGTTAGATAGCCAACTCATGATTTTGAATTAACTGCGGTAATTTTCACATTGAAGGTGTGGAAAAACTACCTGTTGGAAGAAAGATTAGAGTTGTTTACGGATCATAAGTCACTAAGATATTTATTATCTCAGAAGGAGTTGAATATGAGATAGCGAAGGTGGTTAGAGTTTTTAGCCGCTTATGATTTTGGTATAGAGTATACACCTGGAAAAGGGAATAAGATTGCAGATGCACTTAGCAGAAAATATCAGAATGTAGTACTGAAAATGATAGCTAAGTAGAGAGATTTAGAAGCATTGACTACATGCGGAGTACAATAGAGATTTGAGGCTAGTTCTAGTCGAGGAATCACCGTGTTATCCTGTTTGGAAGTTCGACCAGTACACATCGAAAGGATTGCTTCTAAGTAGAGAGAGGATCCATTGTTCGCCGACAAGATTAATAGGCTTGAGGTTGGATTGGAGATTGATGATCTAAAAGATTTTAGTCTTGACCAGAGGGGATGGTTGAGGAAGAAAGGATGACTATGTGTTTCGAGTGTGGGAAACGTTAGGAAGGAAGTTCTTAGAGAATGCCATCGTTTGAAGTTCGCTATTCATCTAGGAGGAACTAAGAAGTATCAAGATATGAAAAGGAGTTTCTTCTGGGAAGGTATGAAGAGAGATGCAGGCTTATGGGTTATGCAGTGTTTAAACTATCAATAAGTGAAGACCGAACATCAGAAGCCGACCAGATTGCTTCAACCTTTGGAGATACCAGTTTAGGAATGGGATTTGATGTAACGACCCGTAAAATTTCAACTGTTTAATAACGTAATTAGTTGAAATTTTGCGAAATTTCAAACGATAAAATTTTGAAATAAAAATTTAACATTTGGAATACGTCTAGTTAAACATAGCAACTGGTAAATTTTCGTCCGAAAATATGAAAATTTATTTCGCGCGTAAATTCACTTCAATTTAATCAGTTAAAAGCAGTGAAAATAAAATGTTTCCGAAACCTAAATATTTTTACATAGAAAAATTCTAAACCATCTTCTGAGCAAGATGTCAGTTTGTCATTTTTCCAAATTCGGACATCTATTGCTCCGTCGTTCTTATTTTCTGCAAAATGCAGCATTCTGGTACCGATATCGATTTTTATCGGATGACCGTACCACTGATTTCTATATACCGTTTTGATCGTCTCGTCGTGCCGATCTCTACGGTATATTCGATTGTCAAATTCGGAGTTCCGTTGTACGTTGCACTTTGCGTAACGCCTAACCGTACCGGTACAAAATTCAAACTTTTGATTTCGATCCGTCCTTCTATATTCCACCGTGTAATCACCCCTAACCTTTAATATTCCTAGATATTGATGACAAGTCATTTACTATTCTACCTTTCCAATGTAATCATCGGTTCTTCTCACCCTTTCAATTAGCTGGAGAACACACAAATGATAATGATACTAATTCATACACTATTCATTTCTTTGGGTGGTTTCCTCCGTATCTTCCCTCTCAAGCACGCTATCACCTACACACACCAGCAGCCCTCCTCGACAACCGAGCCCAGACCCGCCAGCACACCACTGACCCGCCGACCCACCTTCCCACGTCCTCTTCCTCCCACCACCTTCTCGTCTTCCTCCATCACCGTCAACCCGCTCGCCTTCCGACCATCAGTTGCCAACCTCATCTTGAACCCATGTCGCCCGTCCTCCACATGAACGCCTCATGTCTTTGATGAGCGAACCACCCAAACTTCCTCCATCGAGTCCGCCACCTCGTCAGCTCCACGTAAAGACACCCATCGCCTGCCGAGATCTCATGTGAGCTTATATACAAGTTTTTTTTTGTTAAGTTGTCACAGAATAATTTTATAAGGGTTGTATAGTTTAGATATAAGTTTAGTTATATTTTTATATATATACTGTTGTTATAATAAGTATATTAATATACGTGTCTATTTATAACTCATCTATTATGTTATATGTTAGTATACGTTGCTTATATCATTTTGCATTCAATTTGGATATTGTACTGTTTTAAAGATAGAATTGGTTTATAGTGGTTTGCAAGGTTTGGTCTGCATATGTATAACTAAGCTTTATTATTTATAATAGTATTTATACTCTATTTTACAAGTTACCTGTACCACCATTTATGCGCATATGTGTTGTATTTATATGAAGTTTTACTAGTCATTTTATATGCGTATCCGAGTGTATCCATTTTGTTATACGTATTGATTTAACATAATATATGTGTGTGTTTGCACGTTAGTTATTATATACATTAGTTTATATATAATAAGTATCTATATGAGATTTTGGAGTATTGCTTTCCAGTCAGTGTACGTGCAGAGCACAAGTTCGTATATTTATATATATATATATACACAGTATTATATATTACATTTTTTTATGTATAGCTTATATGATATTATAGTTGTATAAGTTGTTATAATATGGGTTATAATAGTGTTATATGTTGAAATTTTGTGTGTATATACTGTTTATAGTTTAGTGGATGTTGTCACAGTAGTATATATAAGTTGAAAAAAAAAATTTGTTTATTTGCATATTGACAAGGTCTGCATAAAATTGCTTGACAAGCACAAACATTGGGTTGTCTGCAAAACATTGTTCTCTATTACATATACGTTTAGCCCAGATATTGTTTGCATATGAAAGGGGGCCTACATCTGGTTTACATATGTCATTTTAGGTGAAATCTGCATAGTTAGTGATCTGCATTCCTATTTTCTTTTGGTTCCTATATTAAATTGTTTTCGAATATATGGGGGTTTAAATATATTGTTTTATTAAACTTTAAATAGAAAATTGATTTTTACAAGTAATGCAGATATTATGTAACCTGCATATGTGTGTATATGGTCTGCACGGTACGTAGATATAGGTTAGTCTTCACACATTTTACTTTTTTTTATATAAGTCTATGTATAAGTGTTATTTATATATAATTATTTTAATGTGTGTAAGTTATATAATCGGTTGTATATATATAGTTATATAGTTTGTAGATATATATCAGTTGATTTGTAAAAGATAAAGCATGGAGTTTTATGTATATATTTCATTATTGTTCTTATTACACTCGGATATGGAATTTGATTTATATATATAGTTTAAAGTAAGATCTCTTATACCATTGATTTTCATCTACCCAGTTTGATTTGATTTCGTCAATTCTGAACTATCGGCTTTGCTCGTCAAATTCGTACCAATTCTGTTTTGCTTTGGAATTCGTGTTTGGATCCACAATTCGCTTCCATCCCAGTGACTATCTTCTCTAGCCTCGAAAGGTGAGCACTCACTCACGATTAACGTTCTTTTATTTATTAAATTTGATTTCAATTGAAACGACAATTGAAATATGCTGCTGTTAGTTAATTACACTGTTATATATGCTATTGCCTGTATCATTTCACATGTGACATCTGACACCATTATCTGTTAATTATTTATGCAATAATAATACAGTTTGGCTGATAATTGATTGATTGTTGATGTTTATCTTGGACGTTAAATTGTTAATGTTAAAATGGTAAATAGTATGAAATTGAACTTGATATAGGATAATTAATTGTTAAATTTGATTAACTGACATTTGTATAATATGACCCCTTAACTGTTGAATTTATTGACACATAGGATTTGCTTAATTACATTTTGAACCACTGAATATATGTTGTTAAATTGATGATGGATGAAATTGCAATAGATGACAAGTGAAACCGTAATGTAATAATCTTTAATCTACATGAAATGATAGTGTAGATTCTAGAAATAATTATATTAATTCGTACAAATAACAATGCGAATTAATACGGTTATTTCGGGATTATTGAATTGATTATTGGAATGATATTGGTTGTTGTTATTGCTTGTTTATTTACTTTGACACCATCCCAGTTATCACACTGCAAGTTCCCTTTGATATGTTTTGATTTTGAATTGAATTGGAATCGGGTTGAAATGATAAATACCCAAATTTGAACTTTGACCTAGGATAGGAAATTAAATAAAACCCGATTGGTCAATAATTTGATTTAAAAATAATATGAAGATTTTATTTGAATAAATAATATGGTTTTGAAATGAAGTTGAAATTTGAATTTTAATGAAAGGAAAATGTTAATATTTAAAAATATGAAATAAAATATTAACAATGTAATTGATGGAAGAAAGTCGTTTAATTTGAGAAATGATTTGAATTAAGTTTGAAATTATAATTAAGTTTGAGATTATTAACTTTGAAATGATTTAATAATTAAGTTTGAAATTATAATTAAGTTTGAAATTATTAAGCTTTGAAATTATTTAAAAATTAAGTTTTGAATTATTTAATAATTAAATAAGATTGAATTATTTAATGATTAAATTGAATTGAATTCTTTAATAAGAAAAATTGAACTTTTGAATAAGTGAATTTTATTTCGAAAATAATTGAAATTGAGTTTCTTTATTAAGTAAGTTTTGGAAAATTATTTAAGAAGTAAATAAGTGAAATTGAATTTCTTTAATAGGAAGTGAAAATGTGATAATTTTGGAATTAATGTAAGACTTGTAATTAAAAGAAGTGATTTGATGAATTTAATTTAATTCAATTTGTAAGTTTTGAAATAAGGAAGTTGAATTTAAATAATGGATTTAAATGAATTGGAAATTTAATAAAAATTGTTTCGAATGATAATTAACTTAATGAATATTGAATGAAACCGATAAATGAATTTTAAATTGATTTGAATGTTAAATAGAATTTATTTAAATGATTTCGGAATGAAACTTATATACAAACTTGAATCAATATTTGAATTGTTTTAAATAGAAATTGAAATTGAATTATAAGATTTTGAAACGGAAAATTGGAAGTTTTGAAACGAAAATTTGGAAATTGTTTTAGAAAGACAAATGAAATGTTGATTTACGAATTCTATTTGAAATTGAAATTGATTTGGTTTTTGAAAAATATAAACGACCAATCGGTGTAATAATTACGAAAGTTATTAAAGAGACCGGGATCGGTAATGGATATACTCTCTATCTGAACCGAAACCACTTTAATAACTATACGCGGAGTGTTGATCCAGAACGAAGTGGATGGTTTTGATGAACGCGTTGACTGAAGAAAGAGAACGATTTTGGATGACCCTTGACATGACTAAAACAGGAGCCGCGCCGGGCCATTGAGGATCGCCATCTCTAGCGGACACACTTCTTCGATACCATATCTATTACTTTTGTGATTCGATTTGGGTGCACCCCCTCGATTTGGGAGTGTTGTTCGCGGTGTTGGGGTGGTAGCTGCTATGCCCAACATCAGTCCGGATCAGGCAACTACTAGTATCCTAGTTGGTATCGCCTCATGTACCTTGTCATACTGATTATCCTATTCGCGACCACTACGATTTTGATTTGTACCTTTAGTATATGGATTGCCCTCTGGTGACTTCCGGTTTTGGGGAAACTACGGTCTTGTATATGCTTTTGGGAATAAACAGGTTAAGAGGTGTATGGGCCCTGCTTAACCCTACTTTGATATCTTTATATTACTGATAGACATTATCTACTTAGCGTACATTACTACCTAGTAGATAGTTTAACGGATCCTTAAAGGATGGTTATTCCAACGTCCTTTGAGTTACTTGTATTTCAATTGCTATTTCACTTGAGATTGGATTTATTAATATGAGAATGTTAATCCTGACTCGAGTGTTTTGTGTTTTGCTTTACGCTCGGGTCAGACTGAGTAGTTCAGCTTTCGAGACTCACCTTTGGAGTTGGAGCTTCGCTTGGAGATCCAGCTATCTATCCAGCTTTCAGATATTCGATGATTCCAGTGATGTATTCTGATTGTATCTGTTACTCTTCCATTGTATCTGGTTTAACTCTGATGTATCGTATTACTTTCCTGTTGTAAACTCTGTTGTATTTTATATATTCATATAGTAGCTTCATGAACTACTATCTCTTTTATTTCCGCTGCACTTATTACTCTGTGTCTGTGATCTGTGATTATTTATTTACTGTATATGTTCAGTTTTGCCAATTTAAATTAACAACACGGTATTTTGAGCAATTCAACTCCGGCATGAGTGTCTACCTATTCACTTATAATGGACGCGAATGGTCCAAAATGACGGGTCGTTACAGTTGGTATCAGAGCTTTGGTAGCTCTAGGCAAAACTTAACATATAGGGTAAATGTATTTACAGAATCACTCTCATTCGAGTTTCAAATCTCTTCCTTTTGATTCGATTCCTTGAATTTCGGAATGTTCCCTCGGTTCCGAAATTCATTCGTGTCCCTCACTTTTCGTCTTCTTTCAATTCTAGAGTATCCAATAACTCTACTTTGAATGATATCTATAATAGATCGGCAGTCTCGCCAATCTTCGAATGATTCGTAAAGGAGTGAAACTCCTTTATAATAGGCATCGATTTACCGGAGATTTCTGTATCCTCGGTTTACGATGCTATCTATTACCTGCTATACCTGAATTCCATCTCTTGAGATCGAGTGTTGATTTACCTCGGAATTCAACATCGATCTTATTCTTGAAGTTACGGACGACCCGGTTAAGGTTGCCCGTGAATTAAATAAACTCATCCATCTTCTGATTGTGGTAATTGAATTATCTTATCTTCTGTTTCAAACTTATTTTTCGAATCAAAATTTTCTTTGATTTGATTTCCATCAAATTTGAATCTCTATACATGTTTTGAAATCTATTCTTGTATCATCGAGCGAGGAATTGTATTTGTAAAATTAATATTAAATGTTTTAAAATATATTGTGTTGTTTGAGTTGTTGATGTTGATTTGGGTTTCCGATCGATTCGTCTGATCAACGCTATCGATAGGATTTCCAAAACACTTGAACAGAGCAAACTGACACAATATTATTTTCAAATTTGGAAAATGAAATAAATTTGTTTGATTATATTGTAAAAATATAAGTAAAATTTTCTGGAATCTAATAAGTTAATTAAATTGGTTATTTGAAATGATAATGTTTGATTATCATTTATTGTTCTAAATAAATTTATAAATACGGTTTATAAATTGATTTGGAATTTGAAATGAATTTAATTCAGAAGCTTGAGAAATTAGTTTCCGGTGATTTCGAACTTTGGTTTTAAAATTTTAAAGTATATATATTGAAAGTATTTTCGAATAGAAATCGTTTTCAAAGAACTTTTAAATGTTGAAATCAGTGCTCTTCTCTTTGTCGCTGGAAAATAATTTCGGTGATGGCGGCCGCATCATCGACGTTCATTTTCGAGTTTCGAAGTGGAGATACTATTCTGTAGCTTTGCCATGGTTTTGTTTTGAAAAATATTTTGATTTGAATTTCTTCAGTATATTTTGATTTACACATATATAGGTATCTTATTTTAAAATTTAATTTGATTTGATATAAATATATTATATATATCTCTAAATTGTTTAAAGTTAATCGGAAATCTAATGTTTAAATTTTGTTAAAGGATGATTTTAATTATAAATAAAACCAAAATTTGGAATAAATATTTAAACTTGAATAATTGAATTGGAAAATTTTATTTGTATATTGTTCAACTGCATTCTAATACAACTTACCTAAATCATTCAGAAGTTGAATATGTAATTGGATAATATATAAGATAAATTGAATTTATAAATAAAATTTGAGTGTTTATAATAAATGTTATACACTAAATTTTGATTATAAAGATGTTAATAGAGTTAGATAGGATAATAAGTAAACTCAGTTAATAATGAAATAAATTTGTTTTGAAAGAATTAATAAATGTGTTTTGAAAGAATTAATAAATTGAAATTTGATCAACATATGAAAATATCTTGAATTTTAAAAAAATAAAATAAAATTAATAGATGTAAATTAATTTAAATCGAAGCTTTTATGGTTTAAATTTATTTATAGGGGTTAAATATAGGTGATTAGGTATATTAAGTAGAATAAATTTAACAATAATTTGGAATAAGGAAGAATTTAAATTGTTGAAAATAAAATATGATTATAATAAAAGACTATTCAAATTTATGGTTTTAGAAATTGTAAATTGAAGATAATTGGATAATAAGATAATGAATTTAGAAATAGTAGAGATGGATTTTAGTGAAATCAAATGGATCAAATCGATTATTGAATATCAATTAATTTAAATGGTTTAAATTAATTGATTTTGTATTTCAAAATCTGTTTTTCTTTCTGGTTGTTTCTATTCTCCTACCTCGTTCCTTTTCGGGGACGAAAAGTTTTGAGTGGGGGAGAATGTAACGACCCGTAAAATTTCAACTATTTAATAACGTAATTAGTTGAAATTTTGCGAAATTTCAAACGATAAAATTTTGAAATAAAAATTTAACATTTGGAATACGTCTAGTTAAACATAGCAACTGGTAAATTTTCGTCCGAAAATATGAAAATTTATTTCGCGCGTAAATTCACTTCAATTTAATCAGTTAAAAGCAGTGAAAATAAAATGTTTCCGAAACCTAAATATTTTTACATAGAAAAATTCTAAACCATCTTCTGAGCAAGATGTCAGTTTGTCATTTTTCCAAATTCGGACATCTATTGCTCCGTCGTTCTTATTTTCTGCAAAATGCAGCATTCTGGTACCGATATCGATTTTTATCGGATGACCGTACCACTGATTTCTATATACCGTTTTGATCGTCTCGTCGTGCCGATCTCTACGGTATATTCGATTGTCAAATTCGGAGTTCCGTTGTACGTTGCACTTTGCGTAACGCCTAACCGTACCGGTACAAAATTCAAACTTTTGATTTCGATCCGTCCTTCTATATTCCACCGTGTAATCACCCCTAACCTTTAATATTCCTAGATATTGATGACAAGTCATTTACTATTCTACCTTTCCAATGTAATCATCGGTTCTTCTCACCCTTTCAATTAGCTGGAGAACACACAAATGATAATGATACTAATTCATACACTATTCATTTCTTTGGGTGGTTTCCTCCGTATCTTCCCTCTCAAGCACGCTATCACCTACACACACCAGCAGCCCTCCTCGACAACCGAGCCCAGACCCGCCAGCACACCACTGACCCGCCGACCCACCTTCCCACGTCCTCTTCCTCCCACCACCTTCTCGTCTTCCTCCATCACCGTCCACCCGCTCGCCTTCCGACCATCAGTTGCCAACCTCATCTTGAACCCATGTCGCCCGTCCTCCACATGAACGCCTCATGTCTTTGATGAGCGAACCACCCAAACTTCCTCCATCGAGTCCGCCACCTCGTCAGCTCCACGTAAAGACACCCATCGCCTGCCGAGATCTCATGTGAGCTTATATACAAGTTTTTTTTTGTTAAGTTGTCACAGAATAATTTTATAAGGGTTGTATAGTTTAGATATAAGTTTAGTTATATTTTTATATATATACTGTTGTTATAATAAGTATATTAATATACGTGTCTATTTATAACTCATCTATTATGTTATATGTTAGTATACGTTGCTTATATCATTTTGCATTCAATTTGGATATTGTACTGTTTTAAAGATAGAATTGGTTTATAGTGGTTTGCAAGGTTTGGTCTGCATATGTATAACTAAGCTTTATTATTTATAATAGTATTTATACTCTATTTTACAAGTTACCTGTACCACCATTTATGCGCATATGTGTTGTATTTATATGAAGTTTTACTAGTCATTTTATATGCGTATCCGAGTGTATCCATTTTGTTATACGTATTGATTTAACATAATATATGTGTGTGTTTGCACGTTAGTTATTATATACATTAGTTTATATATAATAAGTATCTATATGAGATTTTGGAGTATTGCTTTCCAGTCAGTGTACGTGCAGAGCACAAGTTCGTATATTTATATATATATATATACACAGTATTATATATTACATTTTTTTATGTATAGCTTATATGATATTATAGTTGTATAAGTTGTTATAATATGGGTTATAATAGTGTTATATGTTGAAATTTTGTGTGTATATACTGTTTATAGTTTAGTGGATGTTGTCACAGTAGTATATATAAGTTGAAAAAAAAAAATTTGTTTATTTGCATATTGACAAGGTCTGCATAAAATTGCTTGACAAGCACAAACATTGGGTTGTCTGCAAAACATTGTTCTCTATTACATATACGTTTAGCCCAGATATTGTTTGCATATGAAAGGGGGCCTACATCTGGTTTACATATGTCATTTTAGGTGAAATCTGCATAGTTAGTGATCTGCATTCCTATTTTCTTTTGGTTCCTATATTAAATTGTTTTCGAATATATGGGGGTTTAAATATATTGTTTTATTAAACTTTAAATAGAAAATTGATTTTTACAAGTAATGCAGATATTATGTAACCTGCATATGTGTGTATATGGTCTGCACGGTACGTAGATATAGGTTAGTCTTCACACATTTTACTTTTTTTTTATATAAGTCTATGTATAAGTGTTATTTATATATAATTGTTTTAATGTGTGTAAGTTATATAATCGGTTGTATATATATAGTTATATAGTTTGTAGATATATATCAGTTGATTTGTAAAAGATAAAGCATGGAGTTTTATGTATATATTTCATTATTGTTCTTATTACACTCGGATATGGAATTTGATTTATATATATAGTTTAAAGTAAGATCTCTTATATCATTGATTTTCATCTACCCAGTTTGATTTGATTTCGTCAATTCTGAACTATCGGCTTTGCTCGTCAAATTCGTACCAATTCTGTTTTGCTTTGGAATTCGTGTTTGGATCCACAATTCGCTTCCATCCCAGTGACTATCTTCTCTAGCCTCGAAAGGTGAGCACTCACTCACGATTAACGTTCTTTTATTTATTAAATTTGATTTCAATTGAAACGACAATTGAAATATGCTGCTGTTAGTTAATTACACTGTTATATATGCTATTGCCTGTATCAGTTCACATGTGACATCTGACACCATTATCTGTTAATTATTTATGCAATAATAATACAGTTTGGCTGATAATTGATTGATTGTTGATGTTTATCTTGGACGTTAAATTGTTAATGTTAAAATGGTAAATAGTATGAAATTGAACTTGATATAGGATAATTAATTGTTAAATTTGATTAACTGACATTTGTATAATATGACCCCTTAACTGTTGAATTTATTGACACATAGGATTTGCTTAATTACATTTTGAACCACTGAATATATGTTGTTAAATTGATGATGGATGAAATTGCAATAGATGACAAGTGAAACCGTAATGTAATAATCTTTAATCTACATGAAATGATAGTGTAGATTCTAGAAATAATTATATTAATTCGTACAAATAACAATGCGAATTAATACGGTTATTTCGGGATTATTGAATTGATTATTGGAATGATATTGGTTGTTGTTATTGCTTGTTTATTTACTTTGACACCATCCCAGTTATCACACTGCAAGTTCCCTTTGATATGTTTTGATTTTGAATTGAATTGGAATCGGGTTGAAATGATAAATACCCAAATTTGAACTTTGACCTAGGATAGGAAATTAAATAAAACCCGATTGGTCAATAATTTGATTTAAAAATAAAATGAAGATTTTATTTGAATAAATAATATGGTTTTGAAATGAAGTTGAAATTTGAATTTTAATGAAAGGAAAATGTTAATATTTAAAAATATGAAATAAAATATTAACAATGTAATTGATGGAAGAAAGTCGTTTAATTTGAGAAATGATTTGAATTAAGTTTGAAATTATAATTAAGTTTGAGATTATTAACTTTGAAATGATTTAATAATTAAGTTTGAAATTATAATTAAGTTTGAAATTATTAAGCTTTGAAATTATTTAAAAATTAAGTTTTGAATTATTTAATAATTAAATAAGATTGAATTATTTAATGATTAAATTGAATTGAATTCTTTAATAAGAAAAATTGAACTTTTGAATAAGTGAATTTTATTTCGAAAATAATTGAAATTGAGTTTCTTTATTAAGTAAGTTTTGGAAAATTATTTAAGAAGTAAATAAGTGAAATTGAATTTCTTTAATAGGAAGTGAAAATGTGATAATTTTGGAATTAATGTAAGACTTGTAATTAAAAGAAGTGATTTGATGAATTTAATTTAATTCAATTTGTAAGTTTTGAAATAAGGAAGTTGAATTTAAATAATGGATTTAAATGAATTGGAAATTTAATAAAAATTGTTTCGAATGATAATTAACTTAATGAATATTGAATGAAACCGATAAATGAATTTTAAATTGATTTGAATGTTAAATAGAATTTATTTAAATGATTTCGGAATGAAACTTATATACAAACTTGAATCAATATTTGAATTGTTTTAAATAGAAATTGAAATTGAATTATAAGATTTTGAAACGGAAAATTGGAAGTTTTGAAACGAAAATTTGGAAATTGTTTTAGAAAGACAAATGAAATGTTGATTTACGAATTCTATTTGAAATTGAAATTGATTTGGTTTTTGAAAAATATAAACGACCAATCGGTGTAATAATTACGAAAGTTATTAAAGAGACCGGGATCGGTAATGGATATACTCTCTATCTGAACCGAAACCACTTTAATAACTATACGCGGAGTGTTGATCCAGAACGAAGTGGATGGTTTTGATGAACGCGTTGACTGAAGAAAGAGAACGATTTTGGATGACCCTTGACATGACTAAAACAGGAGCCGCGCCGGGCCATTGAGGATCGCCATCTCTAGCGGACACACTTCTTCGATACCATATCTATTACTTTTGTGATTCGATTTGGGTGCACCCCCTCGATTTGGGAGTGTTGTTCGCGGTGTTGGGGTGGTAGCTGCTATGCCCAACATCAGTCCGGATCAGGCAACTACTAGTATCCTAGTTGGTATCGCCTCATGTACCTTGTCATACTGATTATCCTATTCGCGACCACTACGATTTTGATTTGTACCTTTAGTATATGGATTGCCCTCTGGTGACTTCCGGTTTTGGGGAAACTACGGTCTTGTATATGATTTTGGGAATAAACAGGTTAAGAGGTGTATGGGCCCTGCTTAACCCTACTTTGATATCTTTATATTACTGATAGACATTATCTACTTAGCGTACATTACTACCTAGTAGATAGTTTAACGGATCCTTAAAGGATGGTTATTCCAACGTCCTTTGAGTTACTTGTATTTCAATTGCTATTTCACTTGAGATTGGATTTATTAATATGAGAATGTTAATCCTGACTCGAGTGTTTTGTGTTTTGCTTTACGCTCGGGTCAGACTGAGTAGTTCAGCTTTCGAGACTCACCTTTGGAGTTGGAGCTTCGCTTGGAGATCCAGCTATCTATCCAGCTTTCAGATATTCAATGATTCCAGTGATGTATTCTGATTGTATCTGTTACTCTTCCATTGTATCTGGTTTAACTCTGATGTATCGTATTACTTTCCTGTTGTAAACTCTGTTGTATTTTATATATTCATATAGTAGCTTCATGAACTACTATCTCTTTTATTTCCGCTGCACTTATTACTCTGTGTCTGTGATCTGTGATTATTTATTTACTGTATATGTTCAGTTTTGCCAATTTAAATTAACAACACGGTATTTTGAGCAATTCAACTCCGGCATGAGTGTCTACCTATTCACTTATAATGGACGCGAATGGTCCAAAATGACGGGTCGTTACATTTGATATCCATGGATTTTATAGATGGGTTGCCAAGGGCGAATCGAGGAAATAAAAGTATATGGGTCATAGTGGATAGGTTGACCAAGAGTTCCCATTTCATTCCAGTCAAGTTAACTAGGATGACACCTTTTTTAGCTAAATTGTTTATGAAGAATACAGTTAGACTACATGGAATTTCTAGTAGTACAGTAAGTGATAGAGATTCCATATTTACTAGCAAGTTCTGAAAGAGTCTACATGAGACTTTAGGTACCAAGCTCAAGATGAGTACCTCTTACCATCCGCAGATTGATGGGCAAACAGAGGGAGTTAACAAAGTCTTAGATGATTTGTTAAGAGCTTGCATGCTAGTTTTTGGAGGATCATGGGAAGACCATCTGCACTTAGTCAAGTTTTCGTATAACAACAGTTATCAGACTAGTATAGGGATGGCAGCGTTCGAAGCTTTGTGTAGAAGGTCATGAAAATCTCCCATTTGTTGGTTAGAGACCGAGAATAGATTGATTCTTGGTCCGGATTTGGTTAAAGAAGCTGCAGAAAAAATTGAATTAATTCAAGCTAGAATAAAAGAATCTCGGTCTAGGCAGAAGAGTTATGCTAATAAAAGATGAAAAGACTTAGAGTTCTCAGTCGGAGATCTTGTTTTCGTCAAGTTGTCACCGATGAAAGGTGTAATTAGAATTGGAAAATCAGTAAAATTGGCACCAAGATTTGATAGGCCATTTCCGATTATATAAAGGATCAAGAAACTCGCATATAGAGTAGAATTACTAAATAGTTTGGTAGGAGTCCACAATGTTTTTCATATTTCGCATCTAAGGAAGTGTATTCGAGATCCAGAGACTACTATTACACCGACTGTGTTAGATGATCTAGTAGTGGAAAGAGATATGACTATAATAAGAAAACTAGTTTGTATAGTTGCGAGAGACGAGAAGAGAATAAGGAACATGACAGTCAGACTAGTCAAAGTACAGTGGAGTGATGACGAGAGAGACTATACTTGGGAAACTGAGAGTAGGTTTAGAGATACTTATCCTGAATTGTTTCATGGTATGTTTTACCTTTATGTTTGATTGTTGTGAGTAACTTATCGTAATTTTGAGGACGAAATTCCTTAAGGAGAGGAGTCTGTAACAACCCCAATTTTGAGTAACATTATTTAGGACCTTTAATTGGATGAATTAAATAAAATAATGTTAATAGTTAATGGATTAAGATTTGTTAATTAATAAGAGGTCGTGCCTTAATGAATGTATAAGCAAAAGAAAATTGAAAATAAGTAAGTGAAGGAATATGGTAAGGGTAAAATGGGAACATCCTTCATTCTAATACCCTAAACTCTTCCATTATTCATTCCTTATTAATTTTAACATTCACATAAAACTAAAACCCTATTGAGCTCGACTGGCCACCATTAAGGAGATTCAAGAAGAAGAAAAGCTAGGATTCAAGTAGAAATCTTAAGAAAATCAATCAAAGGGCAAATCTCAACCTTCTTAATCAAAGCTAAGGTGAAAAATTGGTTTACATCTCACTTTTGATAATAATCTCGGTTTCAAGGTCTGATCTGAACTATATTGCAAGTAATATGCCAAGTTATGTTTGTTTAAATGGATATATATGTTTGTTGAAGATTTATATTATTTCATATAGATTTTATGATAAGTTTAGAATGGTAAACCTATTAAATGACATCCATATGAGTTGCGTTTTTGATATATGATCAAAAAAATTGTTTAGAAGTGGGTTTCAAGTTTCATAATTTTCCAAGTGATTGCGGATTTATTATGAATTTTCTATGAGAGAAAATAGTTAATATTGGGTTTAAATTATTTAAGGCAATTATATAATGATTTCGGGTCTGAAATTTATATATGCTAGAAAACATATTAAAAGTGAAATAGTATGATTTTTGGGAAATTTTCCTAAGTATTTTACTATAGTTATAAAATTATTTAAGTTAAGGGATTTAAATGTTTTACATGTTTTGTTAAGGAGGAGGGCTTAATAGTTAAAATGTTTTTAATTGTAAATTTTGAATTTGGTAGCCTTTTTAGAATAGAATTTTGATAAAGAGTGGGGAACCAATCATATTTTGAAAAATTAGGCAAGCTAGGTAAAAAGAAATTACTTAAAAGGAAATAAACCAGTTTTATTTTGAATTTCAACTTCGTCACTACCTTAGCTTGCTTCCGTCACCATGCCTTGTTAGACCTTTTGCACCTATTCGAAACCAATGTACATGATATCAAGCAATTAGTATGTAGTGTATTGGAGAAAGCCGGAATGAATGATGGTGTCAAAGGCATGCTTCCGAAGGGGTTGAAGCCACTCTAACTAGCTTTCGAAGCAATCAACTTGCCATTGTTTAAAAAGAGGCTTTCGAACAAGTTGTCGCTTGCTTTTGTTTTAGAAAGGAGCTTTCAAAAGAGCTAGCACTTACTTTTGTTTTAAAAGAAGTTTTTGAATGGATAATCGCTTTTGAACCTATTCGATACCCATGCTGCTGCTGCATTCATATATTTCGAACTAGTTAAGGCCGCTTTTCCTTATAGTCTTAAAAGAATGTGTTTGAAAAGGGTGCTTTCACCTTTTAACTTTGAAGTCGCCTTCTCAATTCTTTCGAGAGGGTCGTATAGCCGCTTTCTAATGGTTTCGAAAGGGTGGGTTTTGAAACTATCCTCTTTGTCACATACCGGATTTTTCGACTTTCGAAAATTCGACATCGATACTCACTTTATCGACTGCCGAGCAATCGAGTGCCGGAAACTCCAATAGTGAGGGTTTTAAGAAAAAGAAAAAGTAGAAGAAGAAGAAGATAGAAGAAAAAGAGAAGAAAGAAAGAAGAAGAAGAACAACAGAAAATACATCAGAACAGAAAACAATATCAGAATCTTACACATCGCAGCGGAACAATATATAATAGATAAATGAATAATCTTTAAACAAAGAACTATATCACTTTATACATACATCAATCATCAGAGTCAATATACAACTCAGTACAACAATGGACAGTTTTATACTTGTCCTCATACAGAATACACAGCGGAATAAATACTATCAGATACAAATACTACGTCTCGTCCTCCAGCTTATCTCCAAAGCTCCAGAATATCCAGAATATCCTGATAATATAACTCTAGGCTGCCCGTGTGGAAATTGGTGGGCACCCAGAGTTTAGAAGGGAACAATAAACTCCGAGTCAGTCATGGTGACTGGTGTGAGATCGTAAAACAGTTATTCTTTAAAATAAGCAACAGGATAACTTTTAAAGTAAATTCGAAATGCTTTTGGAAAAATGAAACTACCATAAGACCTCCCACCACACACACAATGCAAACGCAGAATTGGAGGAGATTTCTTCTTATGATAGTCAAAGATGCTTACTACGCAAAAATCAAATTCTTTTTTATATTATTATTAGTGCATAGTGTAGAAAACATTTCGAAAGTATAATATTAATCTTAGCCAACATACGACCAGTATCGTATGCCTACTATAGCTACCATCTAAACAGTGGTGACCACCGTACGTAAATGGCAGGTTCTACAACTAATACCGTACAAAGTTCGTATTGGAGTTTGGATTTCCAACAAATGGTCAGGCTAAGGAACTTCCTTTTCCACGATGGGTACGTCCCTGGAATAGACGACCCGAGAACCTAACCGGATCTCTGCCAACACAAGGCCGGGTTACCTCTGCAAAAATAGGTAACTACTGACACGCGTATGCCATCCCCCGATCGTCACCGATCTTCCCGAGGATCCCCGATTTCCAACAAACCACATAGATAATAATAATGCAGTAACCACAGAGGTTAAGTATCTGGGCTCCATACCATGATACCACCTTTATCCAGAAGGAATGACATACACTAAGGGGCGCTACTCCCTAGAACCTTGCCGCATCCTTCCTGTTTCGACCATTTCCGGGGTGTGAGGCTCGATGAAGTCTCGTCCACAAAGCTACGCTTTCTACAAAAAGCCCTGCTTCGGGTCAAACAAAATGATCAACCTATGATCACAAAGATATAAGATCAAACAAATGATCATATCACAAATGATCAAACACTGATCATTTCACAGCAACACTCAGTATGCCACGTTACCAAATTGGGATATATCGCTGATGAATTTCAACTACATAACCTCTGAGCTCGTACGTCTCAGAGAAGGGTGTTAAGCTAAGAGAATAAATTCTCCGCCACCAACAGAAATGTATTTGAAAGAAATCAGCTTTATATCTCAAATTGTAACGTCAGACACACAATCCATACAAGTCTGTTCCGGGATCGAACAGAACCGAAGGCACTTCTCACGAAGCCCTTGCATTTCCGGATAATTTTCTAATCACGTCCGGACTTCCCGTCACTAAGGGTGATAAAACCTCTAAATCGGAGATCAGCCGATGTAGAGTAACTCGACGGTAATCCTTCCGTTTTCAAAAATATCCGGTCTTCAACACCGGTCTTCGAATGCAATTCATAATGACGTATCACATATTCGGAATGGGTTATACGACCCCATGGTCCTTTCCCGGCTAACCCGAATAGTGAGCGCTTATTCAAAAATAAGTGTGGCATTCAAATTCATCCAATTCACAACAAATACCATTCAAGGTAATTATTTATAGTCGGTTATTTAACTATCAATAAAGATGCGCGACATCATCAGATTCCAAATAATTTTCCAAATTATTATTTTTCAAAAATATCTTTACTAGATATAAAATTTCCACACTTCAAAAATAAATCAATATTTATTTTTCTAAACAGTTTCCGTTTCCTTTATAAATTCCGTATTGAATTTATAATTTCAAAATATCTACAGATATACGATTTTCAAATCGTTTTCAATATTCAACTTCATTTTATCTTTAAGAAGATAAAACCTCAAAAACGTTTCATTTCATTTTGGAAAACATTCCCATACTTATTTTATAATAAGCAATTCACAAATCATTTATTTCCAACATTTGAAATTATTCAATATACTTAAATCAAATTTAAGTATAAATTCATTCTTTAAGGAAATCATTTACTATAACAACATTTATTTGAGTCAAAACGAATGTTGCGTAAAACATCGTTACGACGACTCAAAATCACTAGTATAGGGATTCGGATTTTAAGATAGATATATATAAATCCCAATACTATATAAAATATTTCCTTTCGGAAATCATTTACTATAACAACAGTGTTATAGTCCACCATTTCCTTATTTTTCGAAAACGTCTATTTCAACAATAAATGTTGAAATCTATGATTTCGATAGTTCACACGTTTTAAAACATCTTTTAAAACAATTAACTTCATTTCATAATATCGCTTTCCCAAAACCCTATCCATTTTACTTAAAAATATATTCACTGTCCAAAATCGTGAATATACTTCACTAACCACATTTCAGTCTTTTCTACACATTTTATTTCAATAAAAATTCGCTATTTAAAATCGCGAATATATCTTCTTTAATGTCCTTCTATATTTAATTTATCGAATCCAATTGATTTCGAATTTATAAAACAACGTTTATAAATTCTATTTTCTATTCTATAACAACTTCGATTTTATAAATTTCCTTTAATGACCCATTCAATTTTATAACTCAACGTATACATCAAAAATCCATATTATAAGTTAAATACTTATAATTTATTTATTTTAAAAGAAATCGTTCTTTTAAACTTTACAAACTGTAAATAAACCCATTTTAACATCATTTCCATTTTTAAATCCACATTCCCTTTATTTCAATTGGATTCATTTTCCAAATATTCACCTTTAAATCTAAAATCGGATTCCAAATAATTTATTTCCCAAATTATTTCAATTTACCGATTAAATTTCTAATTGGATTTCCAACTTATCTCCTTTTAATAAATTCCTTTTTTAAGGAAATACATTTCAATCGTTTCTTTCAATCTATTTAAAAATCCAAATTCTTAAATTAAATTCTTCAAATTATAGTCACTATTTTACGAAATCCATTTAATTAACATTTTCACTTGATTCTGGAGTTAATTCAATAAGATCATAAAAATCAACTTTTTATACCTTAAAATTTCCTTTCTTCAAAATTTATTCAATTTCTAAAACTGATTCACTTAGAAATTTCTATTTTGATTTCAAAAATTCAATTTCGTTTTATCTTTGGAATCCAATGATGTCAAAACATCCATTCAGCTAAATTTTAGCTTCCAAACAATTTCCAGACAGCAATATGATTAATAGCATCACTATAATCATTCACAGATTCATATCACAATAGAAATAAATCAAATCAATGTGAGGGGTCCAGTTGGATCCCTCCAACCTGTTTCCCTGCATCCAAAGATGTTAGCACAATACCAATTCCGCTCCAGTACGGAATTATCGCGGTATATAGGTTTTTATAAATCCGCTTACTAACGGCGCAATAGGGTCTCATCCGCTATACGAGGCGGGAAAATCATCAATCCAATATATACATATACCAATATGTATATATTGCTATATATATAGATATATCCTATCATATCTAATAGCACATTCAAACAAATCAATCAATAACTGCAATTCAATTATAAATCTGAGTGAGAAGATCTCACCTTAGTTTTTAATTTGCCATCCAATTTCCATCTTGACTCGATTTCTTGATTTATACCTTGTGTAAATAATTTATACAAATTCATCAATATTCGAATTAAATCGAACAATTAAATTATCGTCTAATTTATTTTCTTAACCAAAAGTTTTATCTTATCTGATTTTTAAATGATAGTTAAACCAACCTAGCTTACACTTCCCTTTCCTAACCAAGTTATAAATTTTATAATAGGGTGTATATATATTTAATTATTCGTTAGACAAAATTGTTTTGAACTTAACAATCTAAACTTACTGTTTTCTGCATATTTTTCTCTGACTACTAAAATTACTATTTATTTTATTTTTCTATGTATATATAATTATTTCTTCCTCTCTATCTACATGCATATATATTTTAAAACTCTAGCTGCTTTATAAATATTTAATAAATTTAAAAGTGAAAGAAAAACTGTATGTATGTATCTATATACCTTACTCAGATATGTCCAAATCAAAATAGGTATATATTTATTACTGTTATTTTTAAATTCAATAAATAAATTATCTAAAAAAAACTTACTGTGAAGTCACCAAGCTCGAGCTTGAGCCATAGCCAATCGACCTAGCACGAATACCTCACTGGAGAACATGAACTCCAGTCACCTCGTGACCATCCACTTGCTAGAACTTCCAGGCTATCCACGGAACCCCCATCAACTCGCAAACACCCACGCTGCCTCCCCTCGCCGCGAATCCCACCGCCAAGCTTCCAGATCCTCTCGACTTCGCATGTCGTGCTCCCAGTCGAGATTCATTCGCGAACCACAAACTCGCCTCTGTCACGAGTCGCGACCCAATCGAGCACGCCATCACCATCCAGGTCCATGTGACCATCGCGACGAGCGACTCGTCTCCCAAGTTTCCAAAACGAGATCGCAGCCAAACCCTAATCGACGAACCCTCGCGACATCGCGCCGCCTTCGTCTTCCAGTCGCACCCCCCCCTCTACTCGCGGCATCGCTCGCCACCAGCGCCTCCACCGATCGCGCGCTGCCCTTAGTCGAAGCAATCGCGACAACGTCGCGATGTATGATCATTCGCGAACGCCCCGTTTTTTTTTTCCTTTTTTGTCGATCTGTTGAAGAGAATGGGAGGAGAGGGAAAGGGATCGGGTTAAATTGAGATAAGGGGGAAAAACGTGGAGAGGTATGGGTTTAAACGTGTATATTTGTACAAGAGGTATGGTGTTATATTTTATTTATTCTTTTTCTTTTTAAAATAAATTTCAATTTAATTCCCAACGCGTTTCCTTATCGTATGCACACCTACAAACTCCGATTGATACGAAATTCGAAATCCGGCAATAATTCAATATTACGGACCCAATGGAACTGGTTTCGTCGAATTCCGAGACTGTTTGAAAAATGACTATTTTTAACTATCGGTTAAACGATATAAATTTCAAAACTGATCAAACCAGTTCGAAATTGGATTCTGAAGCTTCTATTATCTTCAGAATTATCAACACGAGTTTTATAAGCTTTCCAAATATTTTTCTCTAGCTTTAAACTGAAGATTCAAAATTTTTTATTCAGCATTAAATAGATTAAATTTTATAATTAAATCGTCAAATTCAAATTTATATCGAGGATTCAAATTAAATTACCGTTCAAATATTTAAAATTAATTAAATATTCTCAATTTAATTTGGTCAAAATTCTGGGTCGTTACACTCTTTCTTTTACTTGGGATTAATTCTTTCGAAAGTAATGCTTTCGACTCTTTTCTTAATGGCTCTTTAGTTATATCAAAGATTGGACCCAATGGTTTCGAAAAGAATAATTTTAAATAGTTTCGAAGCAATTTTTCCACAAACCCACCCAATGCTTTCGAAAGGTAAGTTATAAGTGTTTCGAAGGGGAAGTCACCAATGCTTTCGAATGGTATATTTTAAGTGTTCCAAAAAAGTTTGCTTTTAAGTGTTTTGAAAGGAAGGTTTCCAATGCTTTTGAAAGACAATTTTAAATGGTTTCAAAAGAGGATGTCTACGGTTTTATATAATGGTTTCGAAAGGGACGCTTTTAATTGTTTTAAAAGGGATTGTTTAAAGGTTCTAAGCAAAGGTTACGAAGGTATTTTTTGGCCTTATAGCCAAAGTTTTCTAAGTTAAAAAGAGGCTTTAACTTATTTGAAGGGATAGGTAATTCTATTGATTAGATTTCATCAACATTGGTTTGTGTAAAGCATATATCATGGCATAAGTATTTTGAGTAAAGCAAAGAGCATGATTTCCTTGATTTTTAAAGATATGATTTCAAGTGTAAATCATTTGTAAAGATTATTTACAAGGAAATGAAATTTGAATAGGGTAGTTAACCCTAAGTATATGACTCGGATATTAGAAGACCAGATGAGACTGGTATGTGGTTGCGTCCTATACTTTAGCAAATAGTCCCTAGATGATGTAAGTCCAAAATTATAGTGTCTAGGGCTTTCTCACAGATGGGACTAAAATAATGTTATACACAGAATGGAATATATAGAGTAAAGATTGGTTGTTGGTGAGCCTGCAAAACCATTAGGATCAGTTGACCCTAGAAGAAGATAGTTAAGGATAGATAGCCCAATATTGAGTCTAACAGAAGTTAGAATGTTTATTATGTATGGTAGGCCCGGGTCAGCTAGTGGTTAATAGTTAGCCAGATAAAACTATAGTGTGGACAGATAGTCCATTGATTACCGATTTATATGCATATATGTCATTGCTATTATTGTTATAATCAGTTTGATTGTAGGTTTTTGATTTTTAAAAGATATGATTTTAAAAGGATATTAGTGAGGGGAAACCCGTTCTGCTAAGCGGTGTGGTCTCACTTAATATCAGAAAACTAAGATGTAATAGAATTATTCGCACCAGGATTTATGTCTAACTCGAAGTTTATGATTTCTCCTTAAACCCTTGGGTGATAAAAATTAAATTTTAGTAGATTGAGAGTTAATGACTTTTCAGGTTTAGTAGGTTGGATGAATAAACTTCTAAGGATGTGCAGGAGGCAAAGCTAACTATGTAGGAGCTATTTAGTATTACTCCGTTGTGATGCATTTATGACTGATATGTCTATCTAGTACTCTGATTATCCAAAGGGGCATCTTCATATGTTGGTCTTGGCATAATTTGTAATAATTATATTTGATCAAACTTGAGAATCATTTTGAGATTATGTAATTGAATATAAAAAATTGAATCGAAATGTAATCAAAAAAATCTGTTTTTGAAATCTATGTTGATTTTATTTCATATTCATGTACTTTTGATATTATAGATACCATTAACATTATCGTATTTTGTCACCGGAAGTTAATACTATATATGACTGTAGCATCTGTAGCCCTTAGCTTCGAGCCTCAAAGTAGGGTATGTTACAAATCCTCACTATGACTCAGTGTGCTCTGGGTATATTATAACCTGTATGTCCTTTCCCATGGCAAGGACTAATGGAAATCCTTGTTTTTAGTGTACTCGTCTTTAGCCCGAAGCTGATACTAGACTCCTTCCCCCAGTCCAGGGTATATGGATCCAAACACCTGACCCAAGGTTTCCAAACAAAGTACCCATGAGCGGTCCCACAATAACCCTGCTTTTGAGTACATCTGAAAACACTTCGAGTATCAACGATCCCTTAGCACGTGCATAAGATCCCTTTCTTCGCTACATTTGGCTTCCATTATTCTCAAGGAACCATTCAGTGTTCCTTCAATCCATGATAGAACCATTCAACATTATTTCCATGGGTCACCCTTCCTAGAACCCGCCCATTGTGGACAAACATTCTCACGACTCCTTCCAACATCAAGCCACTACCATCAGAACCTAACTCCATTCGCCATCAAGTTTTCATCACTAAAGTCCTAAAGCAATCATCATGCTACCATATCTCCATCAAACCCAAAGCAAACAAACGAACACCCTTAGTATGACTTGTAGGGCTCCACTCTTCCTCCTACAAGTTTCACTCCAACCCCAACAAACTAGACCACTCGGTACCGAACAAACCTCTGGGTACCGATTAGTGTACTTAGCCAAATATTGGCTAAGTTTCTTCCTTCTCTTCTAGAACCCCATCTTCTAAGTGCTTGGACTCTGACTACTTCTCATAAAAGCTCTCAGCCAACGCCAAGCTCTCGGCATCAACTAAAGAAGCTCTCGGTGCTTGGTCCATTACTTAGCCAAACTTTGGTTTTTGACTTCTGCTCATCACCCTAAGACCTATCTTGAAGTATCAACCTTTAACCAAGTGGTTTCCACGAAGCAAATGCTCTTGGTACTGAGTGAAGATTCTCGGTACCAAGTCCTCTACTTAGCTTCAAATTTTGTACGACTTGAATCTTTGGCTCCTCCCATGCTCCAAAGACCTTCCTCCAAGTTTCATCCGATTCCGACCATATTTGCCTTCGATTTGTCAAATCTGCCAACCTCTTTTCTAACTACCAAAAAGCATTAGCAAACTATATCAAAGCACAATATACAAACATGGAATATCATATATATATATACATTTGTTCATACATGCAATGCATAAGGACATGATAATCAAGCAAATCTTGACCTAAATCCAGCATATGAATATGAACAAAAGGGGTTGCAAAACCATTCAAAAACCATGTTAAATCACTTAAACTTTGGCAATGACATGTATAAAAGTGTGATTAAGGTTAAAAAGCAATTTACGATCAAGATCTTGTTAAAAACATCAATTTTAACTATATAAACAAGCATAGGATAGTGATAGGTCAAGAACCACTCATAAAATACCCAAAATACCAACTTTCCTATTAGATCTGAAGTGGACATCAAAGGAAAGAGTGCAAATAAGCCAAAATGATAATCTCAAATTCCTTTATTCTAATTACCCCTTTAATTATGATTTAGGCTAAGAATAGTAACGAAAAGGTAGGCTTTTTGATGAAACTGGGTTAGTGGAGGCTTGAAACTATTTTGGAGAAGATGGAAATGACATAGATCAATTCCTACAGCCTCCCCCTTAGCACAAATTTCAAGATGTGTTAGTGAGCCTAAGTATGAACTTAGTTAATTACCCAATGGAGGCTAGCATCAGCCAAAACTTAAAATGGCTATAATTTTCAAATATTAAGTCTGTTTTTCTATTATGACTACTTTACGAAACGGGAAACCATCATACTAAAGCAACGGAAGTGGTTTGAGGCCCTAACTTGGCTCTTATCAAAATTTATAGTCAAAAGAAATTTTCAGGGCCAAAGTAGTCACATGGAAATTTGGCAAAAATCGTAGATGTGGAAAATGCCCCTAAGAGTCATTTCCCAAAATTTTAGAGTCATACGACCTCATATGAATAAAATATAAATATGTTACAACTCTCCAATACATAAAATACGGATCATTACACTCTCCACCTTTAGGAATTTCGCCCTTGAAATCAACAAATAAGTCAAACACAGTCAACCTACATGCCTAACAATCATATGCAACCATCATTAATATCAAACAAGCAGCTATGCAACCAATAGTGTAAGTAACCTATCCTAGTATGTGAGATACTAAAATACCTTATATGATATCAAAGATGAACATAAATACGATAAACAGTAAGCCTTACCATGTGAAGAGCTCCGGATATGTTGCCCTCATGCTCTCCTCGGTTTCCCATATGCGATCGCCTTCACCTTCGCCCCATTGAACCTTCACTATCTCCACCGTCTTCCTCCTAAGCTGTTTCGTATCACGTCTAACAATACAAACTGGCCTATGAGGTCTCAAAGCTTTTGGTCCAATCTCGATATCATCAAGTCGATCTGGTGCAATCGCCATGCTGGAGTCATGCACAAAACTTTAGATGAGAGGCATAGAAGACGTTGTGCACACCCGCCATCTTCTAAGGTAAGTCGACCCTATATGCCAGCTTTTCAATCCTTTCTACTATCGGAGAAGGTCCTACGGATCTCGCTGCCAAATTCTCCTCACTACTGAATCGAATAACATTCTTCAAAGGAGAAATCTTTACAAACACCATATCATCGACGGAAAATTCGAAATCTCTATGTCTTTAATTAGCTTAGCTCTTCTGTCTATCCTGAGCAACTTTCACTCATTGTTGAATGATTTCTATCTTTTCCGAGATTTCTCTAATCATATCTAGACCAAATATCAGCTTTTCACCCGCTTCCCACCAACATGAATGAGCATTACACAGTTGGCCATACAATGCTTCATATAGTGCCATACCGATTCTAAACTAATAGCTATTGTTGTATGCGGATTCTATTAAATGCAAGTGATCATCCCACAAGCCTTCGAATTTGAATATGCATGCCTGCAAGAGATCTTCCAATATACGGTTCACTCTCTCGGTGTAACGACACAGAATTTTATAGCATGAGTTTTAATATTTAATTGATTTTAAATATTTGAAATATAGGGATTATTTAAAGTTAATAACTTGAATTCAAATATAAGAATTATTTGAATTGGGAATTTAATATTTGAATAGTGAATTAAATGTTTGGATTTTGAATTGAATATTTATTTAATGGATTTTATGGTCCTTTTAAATTATAAATAATAACAGTGATTTGTTTTGTAAATTTATTTGCAGTAATAAATGGTTCAAATAAATAATAAGAATATTACTTATATTTTTACGACTCAATTTTTATTAACGTATTTTCTGTTTTATTTGATTTTCCCATAATTTTTAGTTTGGAAATTATTTAAATAATCGTTTGATGATTTATTCGCAAATGACGATACTTTTGTGATTTTACAGAATATGTCAAGCAATGTATATTATTATTCTTTAGAGGTCGCGTTGCTGTTCTGAATGCGACCATATTTTTGTTTTATCATTCAAAGTTCATGCGCGAACCTAAATCTGTGCGGTGAGATGCCGAAAATCTGGTTATAAACTAAAAAAACAAACACTAAGGCAAATCTATTTTTTTCAAGTTTCATTAGCTCCTAAATGTTCTATCTCGTGCAAACAAGAGAAAAATTAAAGCCACTATACTTTATTATGCTTGGTACATAGGGGACAAGTTGATGACTTAGATAATATGGAAGGAAAAAGGGATTTGTCTTGTTATAAAATAACAGCAATATTTCACATTTCATTTCCTTTTACTTTTTCTTTCCCTCCCTCCCTCCTCTTTCTTTTCTCTTACTCAGCAAAAGCAAATCATCGCCAATCACTCTAAAAATAAATAAGTTTTTACTCCATTTTAAATCATAGAAAAATTGTTTTTTAGTTTCTTAATGCAAGATCATCCTCTAATATAAATTTCATGGATTACTATTGCATCTGGCCGAAGTCAGTGAAGCAAGGGAGGACTAGGCTTCCATGTTGTATCTGATTGAGGCAGTAATTTGCGAAATGGAGGTTAGATTCAAGTTTGAGGCGATGTTTGACAGTTAGCGACCGTGTATGGGGAGCGATAATCATCTACAGTGAAACGCGACCGTGTTTTTTTGCATGCGACAGTCCTAGGTCGCGATGGTTTTGGGGGCTCTGAGGATGAATCTAGGTGCTTGGTTGAGTTTGTGGCATGAATAGAAGTGGGATAGTGGTCTCGGCGGTGGCACTCAATGAAGGAAGGAGCGGTGCACGTGCACCGTGAACCATGGATGTTGCTTGCAGGTCTCAGGTGGTACTGGAGAGGAAGAAAGCTTCAAGGTGGGTCGGGTTTTTGAATGAAGTGGGCTCAACCCATTTGGAGTTGGGGAGAAAAATGAGTTTAAATAATTTAGTTACTAAATTATGTGGGTTATAATTAACAGGAAATTATTGTCAAGGACAAAAAATTTCAGCATTTTTGCCTCAAGGACAGGCCTTCAATATTTTATCCTGAAGGACATCTTTCTTTAGGTATCAGTTTTTAGTCATTGATAGTATCAGTTTGTAGTTATCGGTAGCCGTTTTTAGGTATCAGTTTTTAGCTCGGTAGCAGTTTTGTTGTCCTTATGAATAATTTTGAAAAATATTTGTCCTTATGAATAATTTTTAGAAGAATTTTTGTCCTCATGGTAAAAATATTGAGGTTGTGTCCTTGAGGCAAAAAATATACAAATCTTTGTCCTTTAAATTAATTCCCCCTATAATTAAAGTGTGATAACTTACTCATATATGATCCGTTTAACATCGAATTTTTGCATTGTACTCATATCGACGAGTGCAACACTTAGTGTAACTTGTTAATAGGTTTGACCATGTACAAAATTATGATATATTAAAATGGACCAAATTTAAATTACATTATTTTAATTAATAACGTCGTTTAAATTAATATTCCTGAATTAGTGATATTTGTTTGGAAAAATAAACATCATTCTGTTAAAGTAAATAGGGTAATTTGGACATCTGTTTAGCGGAATAAAACACCGTTCCGCTAATTAAATAAATTAGTCATTTAATTAGAGGAATAAATCCCCATTTTGCTATTTTATAGATTTGGATATCTAATTATATGTTGTTAATCAAGATGTCATTTTAATTAATATTGTTAAGTGATGTGTTAACCCATGATGGGCAATTGATGATTTATTTACATAGATGTTGACTATATGAATACCCTTAATTAACTTGGAAAGTTAAACTGAATGATATTAATGTGCACGTAAATGTGTATATTTATACTTTCAAATTTAATCTAATTTAATTTAATACATGAGCATATATGGTATTTTAACATGTTTAAACTAAAATTTCAATTGTTTTCAAATCATCATTTATTCGTCTTCATATGGGGGCAAAATGGTCATTATTGTGTGTGAATTAATTTGAGAATATTTATTTACATATTTTATTTTTATTCGTAGGAATTCGGATGGAAAAATATGAAGAGGCTTCATGAAAATATGCATGCACAAGAGAAGAAGACAAATAAAGATGGAAATAAATCAATTCATGCAACATGGAAGACCCCACCTACCTACTTACCATGATCCACTATTAGGAGCTAATGCACATGTTAGTGGAGATTTAAAGCTACATGCACATTTAAATGGAGGATTATGATCATGCTAATGATTACTTGGAGGTTACATTTCCTAGAGTGGTATTTTGGGTAGTCCCCTAAAATATGCATTAGGGTTTTAGGCATGTATAAATACCTCTTATGTTTCATGTAATGAAGCTCTTAGCACCACCTTCTAGTTAGTTTAGTGGTAATAATAAATATAAACAAAAACTCTCTTTCTCTTTTTAATTCCTTCTTAGTCTTTTCTTCATGTATTTTATTTATATGCAATTTAATTTCATGCTCTTTTAATTCTTGTTCTTTACTTTATGCAATTAGTGTAGTTTTATTTCTTGCCAGTAGAGTATATTTATTTACATGCAAATTAGTTAGCTCTCTTTTTTTCTTTTGTTTTCTATATTGAAATCTACATTTGTTGAAATGATAACAAATATGAGAAGCTAAACCCCTTCAATTTAGAGGTAATGAAGCTCACTTAATCATATAGATTCAAAATATTTATTAATTTATGATCTCTTTTTGCGCTTAATGGAATGTTTAATGTGGTAAAAAATTTGTTGTTTAACTTTGAATTTGATAGCCTATGTTGTTGACACCAAATAAGTTATGCCAAAATAAACATAAACACAAATTACTTCTTCATCTACATATGATGTTGGTAATGAAGTGAATTTTAGGATCAAAATTTGATAGTCTATATTACTAATCAATAGTAAATAGATCATGCTTAGAATAGATTTTACTTTTAACTTCATTATCATTTTCATGAGAGTTGATAAGTGGTTTGGTGGGTGTGTTATAGTTTGATGGTTTATGTTGGGCTAATTAATAGCACAAATAGGTCATACTTATGATAAACACATCAAGTAAATTCACTAATGACCAAAAAAGAGAGATCATAATTTTGTTGTGTTGATTTATGTGATCATGAGAAGGGATTTGCCTCTAAATTGCCTTCTACTCTCATATTTTTATTCACTTAGTTTTTTTTTTACATTTTTAGGCTTAAACAACTTCAAACTCTATCTTAATTTGATTAAGTAGGATTAAAAATCACTTCAATTTCTTACGGATCGACCCGTACTCATCATGTACTAAAATTGTACGTCGTGTGCTTGCGGTTATTGTTATTATAATTTTTCAATGTTTTTCTAAACCGATAGAAAACTCGTCTATTCAACAAGTTTTTGGCGCCATTGCCGGGGAATTGAATTTTATTTTTATTTTATTCTTCTAATTAGTTTTATTTGATTTTATTGTGTGTTAATCTTATGTGTGAGTTGCATTTAAAAAAATAAAGAAAAAGAAAAAAAATTGTTGTGTGTGATTTTTGTTTGCACAAAAAATGGACAAACACCTCAAAGTTGTATGATTTAGTAGATCTTATGTTGTTCTTAGTGATTTGAGTGATTTATGCAAATATATGAAAAGCAGGGGCTAAATTGTAAAAAGACATGCAAATTTATAGTGGTTCAGCCAGAATGTGCCTACGTCCACTTTATATGTTATTTCTCTTCTCTTGTTTTGATTACAAGTACAAAGCTTTGATACAAGTAAAAGAAAGTTGTTTGAAAGTTCTCTCCATGCTTGAGCTCTCAAACTTGTCCCCCATTGTCGTACCCCTACCCCTCTATTTATAGAGTGAGGCTAGGGGTAGGGGTCTTGGAGGTATACAGCAGCTGGCGGGCCTGGGCTGATGTAATCTGGTCTGGTGGAGCGGGTCTGGCTTACTTTGGTTCGGTGGTAGAAGCATGGTGGACCGGTGTGCTTGGTTCGGTGGAAGGATGTGAGTAGGTTGGTCCGGTGGTTCGGTGGAAGGATGTGAGTAGGTTTGTCTGGTGGTTCGGTGGAAGGAGATGAGTGGGTTGGTCCGGTGGTTCGGTGGAAGGAGGTGAGTGGGTTGGTCCGGTGGTTCGGTGGAAGGAGGTGAGTAGGTTGGTCCGGTGGTTCGGTGATAGGGGATGGTTCGGCAGGTTGTTCTAGATGGTTCGGTAGGAGCTTGAGGAGCTGGTTGGTTCGGCAAAGGTAGGAGATGAGTTGATTCGGCAGAGGTGATTGGGTTTGTCTAGCCTTGGACCGGTGGTAAGAATTTACCCAACATTTGCCCCCCAAAGTGGGGTATATGCTGGCGTATGGCCTACTTTGTTTCCTTTCATTCGATCGCTGAGTGCCGATCCAACTGGTCCGGTATCCTATATTTGCCTATAAGTAGGGGCTATATACTTTCATTATTCCTTTCCAATCCAAGATAGCCGAACCAAACATCCCTGCCAAATCAAGCTCTCTGCCGAATTGCTTCAGAAACACCGAATCAGGTACTTGACTTCCCTTCGCCGAATGAAACTCGTATGTTGCACCGAATGAACTTTAGCTGTGAATGCCGAATGAGCCATTTGTGAATGAGAATACCGAATGGACCTTTGAGAGTGAGAATGCCGAATGAACCATTTGTGAATGAGAATACCGAATGGACCTTTGAGAGTGAGAATGCCGAATGGGCCTTTGTGAATGAGAATGCCGAATGGACTTTTGAGAGTGAAAATGCCGAATGGGCCTTTGTGAATGAGAATGCCGAATGGACTTGATACACTTGATTTTTTTCACTTTTTATATCGCGAGCAAAATTTCAGACTGCACACACTTGCTCCTTTACTTCCTCTATTCTAACGACGTTCTTCTTTGTGTTTGCAGATAAATGTCTCGAAAAGCAGAAACTCGGTCAGATAAAAAGAGGTCTCAGGGCGAAGGAGAATCTTCCGCAGTGCCCCTTGCTCAGCCAGGACCGGAACGTCACGAATCTACCCCGAGATCACTAGTGGACGGGTACGGCCCTCAGGAGCTTCTGAACTCCCCGCCTGATTGCTTTCCCAGCTCCCTCAAGGAGGAGCATCTTGATGTCATCTCCCGTTCTTTTGGAATCGATAGAGCGCGCATGCTGTTGCCAGGGAGAGAAGTTATGCCATATGATCCTCCCGAAGGGTACTTTGCCTACAGCAGATACCACTGCATGTGTGGTGCCATTCTGCCTCTTAATGCTTGGGTAGCCAGTTTCCTCACATATCTAAAGGTGGCCCCATTCCAGCTTCAACCCAACTCCTATGCTATACTGGTGAGCCTCTTCGTCATCTTCCAGAGGAAGTATGGTCGTGCTCCTTCCAACCGGGAGATCCGGTACTTGTATAATCTGAGGGGCTATAAGAAGGGGTCCCCCTACATCAGCTTAGAGTCAGCTGTGACCTTCAAGCCGGTCTTGGATCTGTATTCCAAATTCAGCATGTTTAAGAAGGAGTGGTTCTTCGTCAGGGACGACTCTGTTTCTATTCGGCGTTTTACTTCTGGATGTAAGTCGATGCTTTATTTATAATTTCCATTCTGGTTGCGATGCTTCTTCTCATACATTTTCATTTTTGCTAGCGACAGGTGGCTTTGCAGTTGTGGAGACTGATCGCCTGGTTCAGATGGCGGCTGAGATAGAGGCTATCCCCGGGAGAGATAGATCAGCTGCCTACCTGATCAGAAACGCGACCCTTCTGGAGTGTAACTTGATCCTTCCACAGCAGTCAGTAGTCAAGCTGAGGGAAACGGCGGAGGAGAGGGCGGCTGCTCAGGCTAAGGGAGGTGTCACGATAGAGAGTGGCAAGAGAAAACCTTTCACAAAACCTCCAGCCGTCGGAGGTAAGAAACTTAAGAAGTCGGACGGTCCTTCCCCCAGCAATTGTCCACTTACCCAGGGGGAGGAAGACGTAGAGGAGGAAAGAGGTGAGGGTGGAGATGGTCGGGAAGGTGATGATGGTGGCGATGGCATCGGGGCCTTGCTCCCTGGGCAGGCAGGCGAGATTCAGGAGTGGACGGATGATGCATTCCGCCAAGCTTTTGAGGGGCTGGACGGAGAAACAGCTTTGGTAGAGAAATGCGGGAAAGCTGACAAGGCCGGGACCGGTGCAAGCGAATCTTCTCAGACTACTCCAGCCAAGGTGGCTCTGACGACTCAAGGTGAACTTTTGACTCCTGCAGGCTCCATTTATGATAGGGACTTAGGAATATTTTATGATCCGCTCCCGTCCTGGAATGAAATCCAGGACTCATTGCAGTATCCTACTCCTCCCCAGGGTTTGTATAACAGATGTGTTTCCTTTCTTCTTTTAACTTTTAATTTACCGCGTTTCTTGAATTATGGATCAATGTAAGCTTGTGACACTTGTTCTTTATATCAGGAGCAGGTAAAACGGCCAAGGCCTCAGACCTTCGGCACAGGCTTGAACAATACAAGTTCTCCAAAGCTTCCGCCAAGCCGAAGACTCCGACCCAACGTTCCGGGGATGTAGTCGACTACCGTCCTCTTCTCGGGGTTATTGAAGAGGGTATTCAGAAGAGAAAGAGGAGTCATCCCTTATCCGAACCTTCACTCGGTCCCCAGCCCCCAATTCAGCCCCTTCATGATATCACAGAGGAGGATACTGAGTTCGCACTCTCTCCGCACCTGTCTGAAAATCCTACCGTCACTCGGATTGATCGTCCTGACTTGGTTTGGAATCCATTTGCGGGTCATCCTGACCTGGATCCAAGTTCCCATGATATTACTTTTGATGAGGTTACCGGTGAGCACCTTCTTCCCCGCAATCCCATGGTACGGGTGCTTGACGAGGCTAAGTCCTTAGATCTCGATTTACTTACTACTCGGATAATTACCATGGGAGACGAGGCCAAGGCTAATTTTGATCGGGTGGTGGAGGAGGCTAGGAAGCTGATGGGGCATCATGCCCGGCTGGTTAAGGCTGGAGAGGAGATTGGAAGTGCCAACATCCGACTACGATTGGTGGTTTCGGATCAGGCCAAACAGCTCGCTGATCAGGCCATTCAGATTTCTCAGCATGAGGCTGCTTCTGGACGACTAAAGAAAACAATGGAAGAGGCCAGCCAGGCCGAACTACGGAAAATGGAAGCTACTTGCAAGGAACGGATCGACATGGCTATTGCCACGGTGGACGAGGTTCGGAAAGCGGATCTTGAGCAGGCAGAGGAGTTGTCCGGGAAACTTGAGGCTGTAGAGCTTGCTCAAGCCAAGTTGAGGGAGGAGATGGAGGCAATGCGAGAATCCCTTCTGGTTGACTACTCGAGATACCGATCGGAGAGAGATGCTGCCGTTGAAAGGTTGTCAGCTTCCGAGGCCCGGATGAGGGAGTTTGAGGAGAATGAGGGGATGATGGACGAAATGCTTCAGGACATGTACTTTCGAACCTGGAAGCAGGGCAACCTATCCTGGATGGATGATTATCCTAGGGTCATGGCTAAGATCTATCTTCGGGATCTGGAGGAGGCCAAGGCCGATGCGGATAAAGATGGTGGCGTGGCCTTCAGCATGGATGTGGTCACTGCCCAGTTTGCCAAGGGGGAGAAGGTGGCGGTGAAGGAGGGTATGCGGTTGCTTGCTGCTGAGGAGGTAGGGGTGCAAGTAGATGATGACGACCAGGATGGCCAAGAACCAGATGTTGGTAAGTCTCCCTTTTTAGTTTCCCCATTAACTTGGTTGCTTCTCACTAATGAATCCTTTCTCTGTCTGGACAGGTGGGCAACAGGACAAGGAAAAAACTCCAATGCAGCCGGCCCCTTGATTATACCTGGAAAAACACCTTTTGTGGACTTGACAGGGTTGTAGCTGTTAGTCTTAAAATAGTAAAGTAGCTTTTAGGTTGTATTATTTTGCTACTTGTAATAAATAGCTCTATTCTTGATGTGTAATTCTTTAACTTAAGCTGATTTTGTCGTCTTCTGAATGTTTGTTGCTCTTTTGACATGTCGTATGAGAAATATAGCTATGTATATTCTTGTAATTGAATTGTGTTTGATGTCAGGTTCTGGTTTTAAAACATAATTTCATGACTTGCAATATTAGCGTGTGGTGTGAACAAATTATAGTCTTGTATTTGTACACAAAAGAAGAAAATACCGCCTTTCATGTTCTAATTGTAGATGGCAGTTTTGAATATCTTGTATGACCGAGCATGGAACGCAGTCGAATGCCCTGCCATCCAATTGTGAGTCCCTACACCCATTGGCGAGTATCTCCTACTCTGTATCATGTACTTTAGGGACTGTTATAGAGGATAGGAGAAAAGCTTTTTAAGTAAAATTGAAATATGTGAAATAGTAAAACTTCCAATCACGGAAGGCCTTCGATGTGCTTAAGTTCGTGGCAAACGGGCTTTGTAGTCACCTTCCCTAGCTGTGGGTCTTGGAGACATTTGTCACCCATCTTACGCCTCCGTGGGGAGTTAATTCTTTTTTACCACAGCCGCACTTAAGACACATCGGAGCCGAGATCGCGCACAGTAACTACCCGGGCCATTATGGCCCGTAATCGTGGGTATTATTCGATTTACTGTGGCCGGCTAGCGTGGGTGCCGATCGTCAACTGTGAACTTCCCCTGGCTGGCCACACCTTACGTTGGGGCTTATAGTCGGTTCACAGTTGTCGGCGAGCCGAACGCCGTAATGAGCTACCTCGGCTATAGTCGGCCTTCTCGGTGGCTTATAATCGGCTCATTACAGTTGGCTTTAAGGGCCGTCGCGAGCAACGAGTTAACCCGCAGCAGAGGGATGCCGGAGAAAAAGTGTCTCATTGGCGAGGGCATAGATTTGCGTAGTACCTGTTAGGTCTTGTCCAGGTGAAGTTGCGCTGTGGAGTGCATCAAGTGAAAATGTTACATGCATAGGATTTTGTTCAACAGAAAAGGATAATGTTAACAAGCTGCCAAGATATAAAGGAACTAGTTAAAAAAGAGACAAGGTTTTTTAAAGTGGTTCGGCATGAAAATGCCTACGTCCACTGATTCTCTTTGTTAATTCACTTCATATGGGCAGTACAAGTTAAGAAAAGTATCGACGGAGGTGCTGGATGTTCCATGCCCTTAGGAACACCTCTCCGTCCACTGTTGACAAAATATAAGCTCCGTTGTGGAGATCTTTATGAATTACATATGGCCCATCCCAGATTGGGTCTAGTGCTCCGGGGCAAGGGAAGATTCGCTTGAGGACAAGATCCCCTTCTTGTAAGGTACGATGCTTGACTTTGGAGTTGTATTGTGTAGCCACTTTCTGTTTGTGGGCTGCTGCTTTAAGGACTGCATCATTTCTTCTCTCCTCAACTAGATCCAAAGACATGTGGAGGAGTTCTTCATTCTCTTCTGGGTTATAGTGGATCCTACGGTGGGAAGGCACAATGGTTTCAACTGGGAGCATAGCCTCCAATCCGTATGCCAAAGAGAAAGGAGTGTGCCCCGTTGATGTTCTGAAAGATGTGCAGTAGGCCCACAGTGCCGTAGGGAGTTCATCCACCCAAGCGCCCTTTGACTTTTGAGCTTCTTTTTTATTAGAATTTTCAGAATTTTGTTGACGGCTTCGACTTGTCCGTTGGCCTGGGGATACGCTACGGATGAGAAGCTTTTGTGAATTCCGTGCTCTTGGCACCAGTTGGCGAATTCCTCGCTGTCAAACTGAATCCCATTGTCTGATATGATTTTGAGTGGGACTCCGTACCTGCACAGGACATTTTTTATCAAGAAGTTAATAACTTTTGCTGAAGATACTTTATTCAGGGGTTTCGCTTCCACCCATTTGGTGAAATAGTCGACTGCCACTATAGCATATTTGGCCCCGCCTCGGCCCATTGGTAGCTCGCCGATTAAGTCAATTCCCCATATTGTAAAGGGCCAAGGGCTGGTCATTTGAGTAATCTCAGTTGTTGGTAGCCGCGGAATCTTAGCAAACTTCTGGCATCTGTCACACTTTTTGACGAAATCTAGGGCGTCCTTGCTTAAGGTGGGCCAGAAATATCCATATCGGAGTATCTTTTTTGCTAATGTTTTCCCTCCGGTGTGATCTCCGCAGCTCCCCTGATGGATGTTGGACAAGATTTCCTTGGCTTCCCTCCCGGCGACACACCTTAATAATGGGTTAGAGAATCCGCGCCGATAGAGGATGTCTTCTTGCATTGTGTAGCGGGATGCTTTCCTCAAGATTTTCTTGACTTCGTTACGCCCGTGGGGTAGTGTGCCACTTTGTAGGTAGTCTCGGATGGGAGTCATCCAAGTTGCTTCTTCGGTTGCAGCTATCAGATTCACTTGCTCAAAACTTGGGGTCAGTTGCTTTGAGATGGTTACTGCCCCGAAGAAGGCGATGTCTCTCATACTTGCTTGCTTTGCCAATTCGTCAGCCTCTTGGTTTTCTTCCCGAGGGATGTGTTTGACTAAGTAGTGGTCTAATCGGCTGAGAAGTAACTTGGTCTTCTTTAAATATGCCATGAGTCGTTATTATCGAGCTTGGAATTCTCCTAGTATTTGATTAACAATAAGTTGAGAATCGCTGTGAAGACACAAAGAATTGGCTCCGATGTCTATGGCAAGTTCTAGTCCGGCTATCACTGCTTCATATTCTGCATCATTGTTGGTAGTAGCAAACTCCAACCTTATAGCATAGTGCAGTTTGTTTCCCTTGGGAGTGATTATTACCACACCTGCCCCCGAGCCTTGTTCGTTTGATGCACCATCCACAAAGAGATTCCACTTGATATCTTCTGCTATTTCCAATTTCTCCTTATCTTCGTTGGTAGTGAATTCTGCAATGAAATCAGCCATGGCTTGTCCCTTGATGGCGGTGCGAGGGTGATAGGTGATATCATACTGACTTAGTTCAATGCACCATTTAAGTAGTCGCCCAGAAGTGTCGGGACAATGGAGTACCTGCCTCAGTGGTTGATCAGTCAGAACTTTGATGGAATGGGACTGGAAGTAGTGACGCAGCTTTCGTGATGTGATTAGTAAACAGTATGCTAGCTTCTCAAGTTTAGGATATCTGACTTCTGCCCCAGTAAACCTTTTGCTGACGAAGTAAACTGGCCGCTGCGTGCGGTTGTCTTCCCTTACCAAGGCTGCGCTTAGGGCGTGAGATGACACAGCAAGGTATAGGTATAATTCTTCGCCTTCGCTTGGAGTCGAGAGTACCGGTGGTTTCTGGAGGTGTTCGATTAGGTTAAGGAAAGCGGTTAAGCATTCGTCAGTCCATTCGAACTTTCCCTTGTCTTTCTTTAGGGCTTCGAAAAAGGGGACGCACTTGTCCGTCGCCTTGGAGATGAATCGGCTTAGGGCGGCCAATTTTCCATTCAAACTTTGCATTTCCTTCCGAGTGGAAGGTATCTTGATATCCCTTAGCGCTCGGACTTGTTCAGGATTTGCTTCTATCCCTCTGGCATGAACGATGAATCCTAAGAACTTTCCCGATGACACTCCGAAGGAGCATTTTAATGGATTCAACTTCATTCCATATTGTCGAAGTACTTGAAACATCTTGCCTAGGTGGCTTACGTGATCTTTGGCTTTCCTTGACTTTACCAGCATGTCATCCACATATACTTCCATAGTTTGTCCTATTAGCCCTGCAAACATCTTGTTGACGAGGCGCTGGTAGGTGGCTCCTGCATTTTTAAGTCCGAAAGGAATTACCTTATAGCAGTATAAACCTCGGTTGGTGATGAAACTAGTGTGGTCTTGATCTGGAGCATGCATAGGAATTTGGTTATATCCTGAGTATGCGTCCATAAAAGATAGGAGCTCGTGCTCGGCTGTGCTGTCTACAAGTTGGTCGATTCTGGGAAGTGGGAAGCAATCCTTTGGGCAGGCGTCGTTTAGGTTGGAAAAGTCAATGCAGGTTCGCCACTTCCCATTAGCCTTTTTTACCAGCACCGGGTTGGCGATCCATTTCGGGTAGATAGCTTCTCGTATGAAGTCATTGGCGAGTAGATTCTTTACTTCTTCATCGAGGGCTGCTGATCGCTCTGCCCCCATACTTCTCTTTCTTTGTTTTACAGGCGCCTTGGTAGGATCAATGTTTAATACGTGGCATGCTATGTTGGGGGAGATTCCGGTCATGTCAGCGTGTGACCAAGCGAATACATCCAAGTTGTGGCGGAGAAAATCGATGAGTTGTTCCTTCAATTCTGCTTTTAGTTGGGACCCAATTTTTAATAGTCTACTTGAGTCGTGCTTGTCTACAGGTATAAACTCCATAGCCTCTGCAGGCTCGGCGGTGGCCTCCTCCTCTTTGTCCCTAGGGTCTAATTCATTGAAAGGGTCGCTGGTATATCGAAGAGGAGGGGCTTTCTTTAGTTGCTATGCTTCCAGACTTTTTGTGCAGAGGGCAATCTCTACACCCTTCCCTTTATCCTTCCTGTGGTTGTTGCGAAGTTCAATCACATAGCAGTCTCGAGCAACATCCTGGTTTCCTTCTACTTCCCCTACTCCATTGTCCGTTGGAAATTTCATCTTCAGGCACCATGGGGCTAGGACGATTTGGAAGTCAGATAAGGCTGGCCTTCCTAGGAAGGCGTTGTAGGCCGAATGGTTTTCTATTAGCACAAACGTCTGTTTCCGTACAACGGAGCGGGGATGGCTTCCAATCTCAACAAAGAGGTCCAATTGCCCGAGGGGCATCTTCGCATCTCCAGTGAAACCGTGCAGTGGTTTATCGCAGGGAGATACATCCTTCATTGATAGCTTCATTTTGTCGAATGTGTGTTTGAACAGGATGTTTACTGAGCTTCTAGTGTCTACCAGGATTCGGTAAACTTCGGTGGGACCGAGTCGGGCAGAGATTACCATGGGATCCATGTGAGGGTACTGCCTTCCTTCTAGGTCACGCTTCCCGAATGTGATGTCATCACTTTCTTTCCGCTTCGGGTGGCACTCTTCTATAACCGAATTGACATAGTCTTTATTGTCTCTAAGCGACTTTCCATATCTTTCCATCTCTTTCCAGCTTCTGTCTGCGATGTGCGGCCCTCCTGAGATGGTATGGACCGCTATCTTCTCTTGACTAGAGCTGCTAGCGTTTCAGTTTCCTCTGTCGGCCCCCGGAGAGGGTAGCCTTGGGTTTTCACTGGCAGGAGCTGGGGTCCTGTCCTGACCTTTTACATAACGTTCCAGTTTCTTCCTTCTGATGTGTTCCTCAATCAGATCTCGGAGATGATGGCATTCGTTGGTATCATGCCCGTGAGATTCGTGGAAGCGGCAAAACTTTCCAGACTTCTGTGTGTTATCTGATTCCTTCTTGTATGGTGGGCGTTTGTATCTAACTTCGCCTTGGGTGGCAAGGAAGATATTTTCGACGGTCTCGTTCAAAGGAGTGTAAGTGTCGAATCTCGGTCCTGGCCGATATAGGCGGTTCTATCCCTTCTTGCCCCCAGCATTGTCTCTGGAATCATTTCTTCGAACGTCCCTTGCCACAGCAGGGGCGTTGCTATGGGTTGTCTTATTTTGCTGTCCTGACTGCCCCTCAACGGCAGCATCCTCAAGCCTCATGTATTTCCCAGCTTCATGGAAGAAATCGGGTAAAGTAGCTGGTTTTTCTTTTGTCAACCTTCTAGCAAATTTAGTGTTCGGATGCACACCACTACAGAGGGCCATTAGGATAAGCTTCTCATCGGCATCTTGGACTGCGGCTGCTGCGGCGTTGAATCTGGTTAGGTATTGCTGCAGCTTCTCTCCAGGTTTCTGTTTGACGCTGGATAAGGAATAAGCGTCCTTAGGTTGCTCCACATGAATGCGGAACTGACTGATAAATTTTTCTTTCAACATTTCCCACGAGCTGATGGATCCCTGGGGTAGATGACAGAACCAGGAGGTAGCAAGATCTGCTAAGAAGAGCGGAAAGCATTTGCACAGTACTCCCTCTGTCTCCCCACTCATGAGCATATGTTGCGTGTACCTCTGTAAGTGTACAACGGGGTCGGAGGTTCCTTTGTAGGGTTCCATTGTTGGCATCTTCCATTCTCGGGGGGTGATAGCAATTTCGATATTGCGGGCGAAAGGGCTGGTTACCCTAGCGCCTATCCCTCGATCTCTTTGCTCCCGTTGGACACACTCTCTGAATAAGCGTGCCATCCTTTCATCAGAATTTGGAGCAGATAGAAATGAGTTTGGTTCTGTCCTGTGGGATTGATTCCGTCCAGATGACCTGTAGGGATGGTATCGTCTATCATTCCTCATATTTTCCAGTGGCTGCCTTTGATCTTCTGGGAGCATGCTAGGATCAGCTACAGTTGGCCCTTGCCTTGATCTTCCCCTGCCGGGTTCTGATCTAAGCACTTCCTCGGGTCCAACTTCGGGCTGGACTCTAGCTCGGCCCCGTTCACTGGCGTTTCCGTGGTTAGGTAGTATGACAGGCTCAGCTACAGTTGACCTCCGTCCGGTACCTCCCCCGTTGGGTTCGGTACCAAACGTTTCCTCAGGCCTAACTTCGGGCTGTGCTCGGTCTCGGCTCCTACCATGGCTACTTCTGCCGTTAGCTCCTTCGAAGAAGGAAGATCTTTGTTGTCTCTGAGATTCTCCAGACTGGGACTCGCCCCATGATTCAGTGTTGCGGTTGGATTCTTCAGCGTCCCTTAAGGGTGACATGAGATGGTCCACCAAGGCTTCCTGCTGGGACGTGAAGCGGTTAGTTACTTCAACCACAACTCTGTCTAAATCTGCCCTAGTAATTGCTGCAGGCTGTTCTGTGGCAGGAGTGGTTGGGTTAGCCTGTCCTTCATTTGTTACTGCTGCCGAAGGAGGACGATTTACTTGATTCGTGATAGCTGGATCTGGAAGACTGCTGGATGCGATGTTTTTTCCTTTGTTAACATCTTTTCTCTGTTTGGGAGGCATGTTTTCCAAGTAGCGAACGATGCTGTTAGGAAAACTGTTAAGTGGATGAAGCTGAAGCTTCGAGCTTCTAGCTCTCAGTCAAAGCACCAAAAATGTTTGCACAAAAAATGGACAAACACCTCAAAGTTGTATGATTTAGTAGATCTTATGTTGTTCTTAGTGATTTGAGAGATTTATGCAAATATATGAAAAGCATGGGCTAAACTGTAAAAAGACATGCAAATTTATAGTGGTTCAGCCAGAATGTGCCTACGTCCACTTTATATGTTATTTCTCTTCTCTTGTTTTGATTACAAGTACAAAGCTTTGATACAAGTAAAAGAAAGTTGTTTGAAAGTTCTCTCCGTGCTTGAGCTCTCAAACTTGTCCCCCATTGTTGTACCCCTACCCCTCTATTTATAGAGTGAGGCTAGGGGTAGGGGTCTTGGAGGTATACAGCAGCTGGCGGGCCTGGGCTGATGTAATCTGGTCTGGTGGAGCGGGTCTGGCTTACTTTGGTTCGGTGGTAGAAGCATGGTGGACCAGTGTGCTTGGTTCGGTGGTAGAAGCATGGTGGACCAGTGTGCTTGGTTCGGTGGAAGGATGTGAGTAGGTTGGTCCGGTGGTTCGGTGGAAGGATGTGAGTAGGTTGGTCAGGTGGTTCGGTGGAAGGAGATGAGTGGGTTGGTCCGGTGGTTCGGTGGAAGGAGGTGAGTGGGTTGGTCCGGTGGTTCGGTGGAAGGAGGTGAGTAGGTTGGTCCGGTGGTTCGGTGATAGGGGATGGTTTGGCAGCTTGTTCTAGATGGTTCGGTAGGAGCTTGAGGAGCTGGTTGGTTCGGTAAAGGTAGGAGATGAGTTGATTCGGCAGAGGTGATTGGGTTTGTCTAGCCTTGGACCGGTGGTAAGAATTTACCCAACAATTTTTGTTTTCATTTTGTTTGTGTGTTTGTTGTTTTTCTATTTGCATTTGCATTTCTATTTAAAAAAACATACACAATTATAAAAAAATATTTCCTTTTCATTTACAATTTGCATTTCATTTTCTTTACAAGTTTTCATTTTCTTTACAATTTGCATTTCAATTTACAAGTTTGAATTTCTCTGTGCACTTGCTCCATATCACTTCTCTGCCCCTCCAACTCTGTGCACTGTGCACATCAAAACAAATAAACACCTGCACCATCTCTCTGCCTCTGCTTCCACCACATCATTACAACAGCCTTTACCTTACCAAATAGTCACTCCACTTCCACAAGAACAACTCCATTACCCAACCACCTCACTGCCCACCAATAACTCCACATTACAATCTCCTTGCCTCATACCCAAACCACTTCCATTTCTCTATGAATCAACTGCAATCACCCCATTTCTCTGTCGAAATCACAACACTGCACTTCCCATACAAACTCAAACTTCCCATACTCCATACTCCAAACTGCATAAAAACATGATTACAACCATCATAAAACCACAAAACTCCACTGACCACACACTTCTGTAGGATCTAGATTAACCCTAGAGGGGGGGGGGTGAATAGGGTTATCGCAAATTTTTTCAAATTAAACGCGGAAGTAAACAGCAGATAAATAAATATGCAGTAAAGTAAATCACACACAGAATTTACCCAGCTTCGGCAACCCCTGCCTACTGCTGCATTCCCAGATTTCTATTAGAGTTAAACAGTATCCCGCTTACAAACACTCTGACAGACTCGCAGACACTCGCTCCCGCTCACAAACACTCCTACAGACTCGCACACCCTGCTCCACCTATAGAGTTTCGTTTACTCGCAAACTCTGCTCCCGCCTATAGAGCTTTGCAAACTCGCAGCCTCCCTGCTCACTGAACTAACCCTAACTAGACAATCTGACAACACCTAAACCCTAGGTGGTGATTCACTCTGACTGGACTTTGACAATACAAACTGAAAATACAAAATACAGTTTGAACCCTAGGGCAAAATATAGATTGACAGTTTAAAATATTTTTGCCCTCAAAATAAATTTGGCCTAAAAGTTATTTCAATAAAACCTGACCCAATTTAAAAACTAAATTAAAAATCCTATTTAAACTCAAACTAAATTTAAACCCTTAATAAACTAAACCCTTAATTAAAAATAGGCCGGCCCACTACCCCTTTTTTTATTTCAATAATGTCGGCCCTATTAAAATTGCTTCAGCCCGCTTCTTCTATCTTGTATTAGCCCGTTCCCTTGAGAAAAATATGGCGACTCAATAATTAGGGTTTTCGGCGATTCTCGTATGAATTGGAGCTTCGGCTTCTTCAACAATTGTTCGACTAATTTAGGGCTTTGCCATTGTTTAATCCACTGGCGACTTTCTGTAGCTTTGGAGTTTTGGGTTTTTCCCTACTGCAATTTGGGGCTTCGGCTTTGTCGATCTTTGTAGCTCTGGCTTGACGTCTTCGTTTAGTCTGGAATTGAAGCTTTGGCTTCTCGATGAATTTCTCTAAATTAGGATTTCGGCTTGTCGTCTCTGGCGATTCTAGTTTGTAGCTACGGCTTCTTCAATCTGAAATTGGTATGAGATTCTCGCTCGATTCTTCTTTGATTGCTTGAGTCTTATGTTGGTGATGATTGGTGGTGATGATTGGATTTATTTTCTTTGCTCTTTACCACACCTTCGTCAATGATGATTTTGGGTCCTTTATATAGACGTCTGATTTGATCAACGTGTTCTTCACGTTGTTGAAACTTTCCTGTTTTATTTCTTGAATTTGTCAACTGATTATTACTTGGCCACTTGATTTTTCTTGAACGTTTGAGATGATTCTGACTTTTTCCAAAATACGTATATATGTAATTTTATTTCGTGATAGTCACGGCTTTGAGTTTGAAACGTTCGATCACACTTGATTCTCACGGCAACAAAACTTTCCTCTTTTGATTACTTTGACTATTTCGAAGAATACAGATACGCGCTTGATTTCTGACTTGGTCATCTCTGCACTGTTGAATTTCGTTCATCCCTGTAGCATTGACTTTCGTCTGCATTTTTATTCTTCGACTTCTGTAATCTTCTCTGATCATCTGACATTGGTCATTCGCGACTGTTTATTATGCTGCATCACTTGTAGTTCTGTATATGCTTGTTTTGATGTACTGTTTTTCTGATTTGTTCATGTTTCATGACTTCGTTGCCACTGCATATACCCTGACTTTGATCTTTACTGTAGCTGCTTCCCTGACTTGTACATATTACTTGTAGCTTGACCATGTTACTGTGTACATTTAGTTGCTGTGCAGCTTCATTGTATACTCCTCTGTTTGATAGCATGTCTGCTTAAGTCTTTTGTATAGTTGACATATGTGCACTGTGATGTGTATACTTGAGTAGTTGAACTTGTTTGTAGATGGTTGGTGCATTCACTATTTCACTATGAATCTGTTCCTCACTTCATTGTGATGTTTGGTCTTTGTAGTCTGGTTCACCCTTCACTTGAGCATTGCATTTATCAGTTCACTTGTGCATTCTTGAATTTGTTTTGTGATTGTTTGTTGTAGTTGCCTGTTCCATGATGTGGTCTGGCTCATTTTGAGATGTCTCCTTTGCTCCATGCATATGTGCTCTGAAGTTTGTTATGTTGCTACTGTCTGTACATGCTCCACTGTATCTTCATCTATATTGGTTTTGATACATTCAGAAGCAATGTTGCAGTTACACTTTGAATTTTGATCGAGTCAATTGGCACTTTGTGTTGAATCTGATATAGATTTGACCTTGTGCACTCGAGTTGGCGAGGCAGTGCACACGTGCATACGTGTGTACTGCAGCCACTCGTAATTCCCTGTCCCTGATATAAATACTGATATGCACAGATATTACACAATCAAAGATGATGACGTTTAACCCATATATCTGAGACAGCTTAAAAAACAAATTTTATATTTTTGCAAATTAAATTCGTTTCTGTTCAGATTACTGCTGTAGTTTGTCAATTATACAGGTACACAGGAAACAAGACAGATACTGGAACTGGACAGTGCAAATGCAGACAAACAACTGAGTGTATGAGTGATGTAGTGAGGACTGTTACTGTAAAATCAAATTGTGATGTATTCAGAAATTGTACAGTTATAGTGAGTCAGAATTTGTACCATTCAAAATTTGTAATAAACAGATTGTTTGAATAAAATTTCAGTTTGAATTCAAATTTTGTGTTGATAAAATTTTTGTTATTCCTGTATGTGTATAATCTGTAAACACATCTAAAATACGATATATATAGTTTGTTATCATCAAACACTAAACACACATCAAACAATCTCCCCCTTTTGATGATGACAAACATATATATTAGAGATTTTGAAAATCAGTAGATGTGTTTAAACATGACTATATATAGCTCCCTCTACATGTATGCTCCCCCTACATGACTACTCCCCCTACAACTGAGACCACTCCCTATTAGAAGATTTAGGAAATTACAAACGAATAAAAGAACTATAGAAAATAACTAACAACATTTAACAAATTTGGTGTAGTATTCCAAAAATACTTATTTTCTTATCAAAATCTCTTCCTTCTCCCCCTTTTGTTATCATCAAAAAGACTGACAAAAAATAATGAAACAGTAGGGGAAAACAAATGGAAAAAAACAGGGAAAAACCATAATATATCATAACAAGATAACAATTTCCACATTTTAGAGAATGGATCGATGATTTGGTTTTTATAATGAGAAGAGAGATGTTTTATTCTATTTATTATAATTTTTAAAAGATTTGACATTTAAGCATAAAAAATAATAATAAGCACTTACTAACCACGCATAACCATAAGGACTTTTAAATGGGATTAGCAGTTACTCATTAGTTATCAAGCTCCATCCATGCATAACCATAAGGACTTTTAAATGAGAATGGAGTGATGATAACCTCTAATGATCCATCCATGCATAACCATAAGGACTTTTAAATGAGAATGGATGCATAAGGAATATTTTAAGATTTTCTTTGATTTTTCCTTTTTAATTTAAAGAGCAATTCACTCTTCTCATTTTTCAAAACCATTATGAATGATAGAAAGATGGTAGAAATAGAAATGGTCGTGGAATAAGTTACCAAATTAATTATATTATGAAATTTCATAAACCAAACATATTTCCACTACTGAATACCATATTCGAATCAATCTTTGAATGATATCCAAAACAGGTTTGAATTCTAGAAATTGAAGTTGAAAATAAATATCCAAGAATATTTCAACCAAAAATTGAAAAATGATTAGTCAATTTCCATAATCCCCAAATCCAAACGTAATCTGGAAAATCTGTCTTCGGGGAGGGGTTTTGTGAAAATATCAGCAAGTTGATTCTCAGTTGAAATGAATTCAATGCAAATGTTTTCCCTAGCAATGTGATCTCTAAGAAAGTGGTGTCTCACATCAATATGTTTCGTGCGTGAATGATGAACAGGATTATTAGACAAGTCTATTGCACTTTTACTATCACATTTTACTGGAACTAGTTTAAAAACTAAGCCAAAATCAGAAAGAGTTTGCATCATCCATAAAATTTGAGCACAACAACTTCCTAATGCGATATATTCTGCTTCAGTGGTGGATAATGCAACACAATTCTGTTTTCGACTTGACCATGAAACTAATGAATGTCCTAGCATGAAACATGTCCCACTTGTGCTTTTCCTGTCAACTAGTGAACCCGCATAATCAGCATCAGAATAACCAACTAAATAAAAATTTTCACAAGAAGGATACCATAGTCCAAATTTGTGTGTGTGTGAAAGATATCTCAAAATTCGTTTAGTGGCTTTCAAATGTGATTCTTTAGGGTTAGATTGAAAACGTGCGCACAAACACACAGAAAACATAATATCGGGTCTAGAAGCAGTAAGATAGAGAAGTGAACCGATTATCCCTCGATATTTCTTTTGATCAACCGAAACTCCTTTCTCGTCCTTATCTAACTTTGTTGATGGGCTCATAGGAGTTTTCATCGGTTTAGAGTTCTCTACTCCAAATTTCTTCAACAGTTCCAATACATACTTGGATTGTGAAATGAAGATACCATCACTGCTTTGCTTGATTTGAAATCCAAGGAAATATTTCAATTCTCCAACCAAGCTCATCTCGAATTTAGCCTGCATGACTTGTTCAAATTTCTCACACAAGAGTTCATTAGTAGCACCATAAATGATATCATCCACATAAATTTGAACAATCAACAAATCACTTTCTTTATGTAATAAAAACAGTGTCGTGTCAGCACTTCCCTTTTTAAAGCCGTTTTCCAAAAGATATGTACAAAGACAGTCATACCAAGCTCTAGGAGCTTGCTTAAGACCATATAATGCTTTTTCTAGCTTATACACATGATTTGGAAAATCGTGATTTTCAAAACCATGGGGTTGTTCAACAAATACTTCTTCTTTCAAATCACCATTTAGAAAGGCACTTTTTACATCCATTTGTTTAAGTTAGAAACCTTTATAACATGCAAAGCTCAGCAAAATCCTAATGGCTTCTAACCTAGCAACTGGAGCAAATGTTTCATCAAAATCTATGCCTTCTATCTGGTTATATCCTTTTGCGACCAACCTAGCTTTATTTCTAATTACATTTCCAGATTCATCAAGTTTATTTTTAAACACCCATTTAGTTCCAACAACTGGATATTCATCTGGCCTAGGAACTAGTTTCCAAACTTTATTTCTCTCAAATTGATTAAGTTCATCTTGCATTGCTAAAATCCAACTTTCGTCATTAAGGGCCATTTCAACAGAATCAGGTTCAATTTCAGAAATAAAACCACTATGGCAACAGAATGCACACAAATTTTTATCAAATGAAGAGCGAGTACGTATACCTTCCGTAGGGTCACCAATAACCAATTCAAGAGGATGATTGGATTTGAATTTTAATTTATCAACAGTCCTATTTTCAGCTTTCTCACGAGATGTTCCATCTTCAATGCCTTCTTGATCTACCCCATCGTCAGTAGCTTTTTCAGTTGTCCTTTCCAGATCCGATTCATCGAATTTCACATTGATTGATTCAACAATTGTCTTTGTTCGTTTGTTGTAAATCCTGTAAGCCTTACTCCTTGTTGAGTAGCCCATAAAGATTCCTTCATCAGCCTTTGATTCAAATTTACCAAGTTGATCACCTGTCTTAAGAATAAAACAAGGACATCCAAATACTCGAAAATAAGAAATGTTAGGTTTCCGCTCATGCCACAATTCATAAGACGTTTTGCCAAGTATTGGTCTAATCATCACTCTATTCATTATGTAGCATGAAGTATTTACCGCCTCTGCCCAAAAAGTTAGAGATAGTTTATACTCATTCAACATGGATCTAGCCAATTCTTGCAAAGTACGATTTTTCCTTTCAACTACCCCATTTTGTTGAGGCGTTCGTGGAGCAGAAAATTCATGTTTTAAACCATTTTCATCACAGAAATTTTCAAATTCCAAATTTTCAAATTCGCCTCCATGATCACTTCTTATAGTTTTAATTGAAACTCCTTTTTCATTTTGAACAAGTTTTGCGAACTTTGAAAAATAATCAAAAGATTCAGACTTTTTGGCTAAAAAATAGACCCATGTAAATCTAGAGTAATCATCAACCAATACATAACAATAACGTTTTCCATTTAAGCTAGCAATTTCATTTGGACCAAATAAATCCATGTGAATTAATTCAAGGACCCTAGAAGTGCTAACAATGTTTTTAGGGTGAAATGACGATCGACTAAGTTTGCCTAAGGAACATGCTTTACACATTTTATCGTTTTTAAATTTTTGATGTGGTAACCCTCTGACTAATTCTTTTGTTTCAAGTTTTTCTAAGAGGCCCATGCTAGCATGTCCAAGTCTCCTATGCCATAAAGATGCCTCTTCGTCAGTGGCTACCAAACATCTAGAAATATTTAGATTATCGAACGAAAGCGAGTAAACATTTCCTTTTCTTTTGCCCGTAAAAATAATGTTATCAGAAGATTTATCAATGATTTTGCAAGTATCACTATCAAAAGCTACATTCATGCCTTTGTCACATAGTTGACTAATAGAAATAAGATTGTGACGTAGATTATCAACGTATAAAACATTAGTCAAGAAAAAAGTTCCGTTACCTACGTCACCTTTACCGATAATCTTACACTTGCGATTGTCTCCCATGATCACATTTCCACCTTTGAAATTTTCTAGTTTAAGGAACTTTGATTTATCACCTGTCATATGTCTAGAACAGCCAGAATCTAGAAACCATTCTTGTTGTTCCTTAGCCCGCCAACAGATCTCACTAGATTCCTCTGAGCTTGCTTCTGAATCTGATTTTCCCATAAGACACAAGTTAGTCTCCTCTGGGCTATCACTCGAAGCTTCCTCTTCTTCGTGTGTCACCTTCAAAGTATGCCAGATTTCCTGTGCTGTTTTACAATGAGAAATTTTATTAAATTCATTTTTATCAAGAGCACAGATCAGAGCATTCATGGCCTTAGCATTCGTAGTTTTTAATTTCTTATCGTTAGCATCCCACCTATCCTTTGGTTTAGGAATCTCAATATCACTAATAGTTATAGTGGGAGATGTATAGCCAGTTTCAATAATATCCCAAACATCATAATCAACAGAACTAAGATAAATACTCATCCTAACTTTCCAGTAAGCATAATCATTACCATTAAACATTGGTGGCCTAGCAATAGATTGCCCTTCAAAAAAAGCATTATTTGATGGATTCATGACTCTAGAGTTAAAAAAAAAATTTACCTCGCTCTGATACCACTTGTAGGATCTAGATTAACCCTAGAGGGGGGGTGAATAGGGTTATCGCAAATTTTTTCAAATTAAACGCGGAAGTAAACAGCAGATAAATAAATATGCAGTAAAGTAAATCACACACAGAATTTACCCAGCTTCGGCAACCCCTGCCTACTGCTGCATTCCCAGATTTCTATTAGAGTTAAACAGTATCCCGCTTACAAACACTCTGACAGACTCGCAGACACTCGCTCCCGCTCACAAACACTCCTACAGACTCGCACACCCTGCTCCGCCTATAGAGTTTCGTTTACTCGCAAACTCTGCTCCCGCCTATAGAGCTTTGCAAACTCGCAGCCTCCCTGCTCACTGAACTAACCCTAACTAGACAATCTGACAACACCTAAACCCTAGGTGGTGATTCACTCTGACTGGACTTTGACAATACAAACTGAAAATACAAAATACAGTTTGAACCCTAGGGCAAAATATAGATTGACAGTTTAAAATATTTTTGCCCTCAAAATAAATTTGGCCTAAAAGTTATTTCAATAAAACCTGACCCAATTTAAAAACTAAATTAAAAATCCTATTTAAACTCAAACTAAATTTAAACCCTTAATAAACTAAACCCTTAATTAAAAATAGGCCGGCCCACTACCCCTTTTTTTTATTTCAATAATGTCGGCCCTATTAAAATTGCTTCAGCCCGCTTCTTCTATCTTGTATTAGCCCGTTCCCTTGAGAAAAATATGGCGACTCAATAATTAGGGTTTTCGGCGATTCTCGTATGAATTGGAGCTTCGGCTTCTTCAACAATTGTTCGACTAATTTAGGGCTTTGCCCTTGTTTAATCCACTGGCGACTTTCTGTAGCTTTGGAGTTTTGGGTTTTTCCTTACTGCAATTTGGGGCTTCGGCTTTGTCGATCTTTGTAGCTCTGGCTTGACGTCTTCGTTTAGTCTGGAATTGAAGCTTTGGCTTCTCGATGAATTTCTCTAAATTAGGATTTCGGCTTGTCGTCTCTGGCGATTCTAGTTTGTAGCTACGGCTTCTTCAATCTGAAATTGGTATGAGATTCTCGCTCGATTCTTCTTTGATTGCTTGAGTCTTATGTTGGTGATGATTGGTGGTGATGATTGGGTTTATTTTCTCTGCTCTTTACCACACCTTCGTCAATGATGATTTTGGGTCCTTTATATAGACGTCTGATTTGATCAACGTGTTCTTCACGTTGTTGAAACTTTCCTGTTTTATTTCTTGAATTTGTCAACTGATTATTACTTGGCCACTTGATTTTTCTTGAACGTTTGAGATGATTCTGACTTTTTCCAAAATACGTATATATGTAATTTTATTTCGTGATAGTCACGGCTTTGAGTTTGAAACGTTCGATCACACTTGATTCTCACGGCAACAAAACTTTCCTCTTTTGATTACTTTGACTATTTCGAAGAATACAGATACGCGCTTGATTTCTGACTTGGTCATCTCTGCACTGTTGAATTTCGTTCATCCCTGTAGCATTGACTTTCGTCTGCATTTTTATTCTTCGACTTCTGTAATCTTCTCTGATCATCTGACATTGGTCATTCGCGACTGTTTATTATGCTGCATCACTTGTAGTTCTGTATATGCTTGTTTTGATGTACTGTTTTTCTGATTTGTTCATGTTTCATGACTTCGTTGCCACTGCATATACCCTGACTTTGATCTTTACTGTAGCTGCTTCCCTGACTTGTACATATTACTTGTAGCTTGACCATGTTACTGTGTACATTTAGTTGCTGTGCAGCTTTATTGTATACTCCTCTGTTTGATAGCATGTCTGCTTGAGTCTTTTGTATAGTTGACATATGTGCACTGTGATGTGTATACTTGAGTAGTTGAACTTGTTTGTAGATGGTTGGTGCATTCACTATTTCACTATGAATCTGTTCCTCACTTCATTGTGATGTTTGGTCTTTGTAGTCTGGTTCACCCTTCACTTGAGCATTGCATTTATCAGTTCACTTGTGCATTCTTGAATTTGTTTTGTGATTGTTTGTTGTAGTTGCCTGTTCCATGATGTGGTCTGGCTCATTTTGAGATGTCTCCTTTGCTCCATGCATATGTGCTCTGAAGTTTGTTATGTTGCTACTGTCTGTACATGCTCCACTGTATCTTCATCTATATTGGTTTTGATACATTCAGAAGCAATGTTGCAGTTACACTTTGAATTTTGATCGAGTCAATTGGCACTTTGTGTTGAATCTGATATAGATTTGACCTTGTGCACTCGAGTTGGCAAGGCAGTGCACACGTGCATACGTGTGTACTACAGCCACTCGTAATTCCCTGTCCCTGATATAAATACTGATATGCACAGATATTACACAATCAAAGATGATGACGTTTAACCCATATATCTGAGACAGCTTAAAAAACAAATTTTATATTTTTGCAAATTAAATTCGTTTCTGTTCAGATTACTGCTGTAGTTTGTCAATTATACAGGTACACAGGAAACAAGACAGATACTGGAACTGGACAGTGCAAATGCAGACAAACAACTGAGTGTATGAGTGATGTAGTGAGGACTGTTACTGTAAAATCAAATTGTGATGTATTCAGAAATTGTACAGTTATAGTGAGTCAGAATTTGTACCATTCAAAATTTGTAATAAACAGATTGTTTGAATAAAATTTCAGTTTGAATTCAAATTCTGTGTTGATAAAATTTCTGTTATTCCTGTATGTGTATAATCTGTAAACACATCTAAAATACGATATATATAGTTTGTTATCATCAAACACTAAACACACATCAAACAATCTCCCCCTTTTGATGATGACAAACATATATATTAGAGATTTTGAAAATCAGTAGATGTGTTTAAACATGACTATATATAGCTCCCTCTACATGTATGCTCCCCCTACATGACTACTCCCCCTACAACTGAGACCACTCCCTATTAGAAGATTTAGGAAATTACAAACGAATAAAAGAACTATAGAAAATAACTAACAACATTTAACAAATTTGGTGTAGTATTCCAAAAATACTTATTTTCTTATCAAAATCTCTTCCTTCTCCCCCTTTTGTTATCATCAAAAAGACTGACAAAAAATAATGAAACAGTAGGGGAAAACAAATGGAAAAAAACAGGGAAAAACCATAATATATCATAACAAGATAACAATTTCCACATTTTAGAGAATGGATCGATGATTTGGTTTTTATAATGAGAAGAGAGATGTTTTATTCTATTTATTATAATTTTTAAAAGATTTGACATTTAAGCATAAAAAATAATAATAAGCACTTACTAACCACGCATAACCATAAGGACTTTTAAATGGGATTAGCAGTTACTCATTAGTTATCAAGCTCCATCCATGCATAACCATAAGGACTTTTAAATGAGAATGGAGTGATGATAACCTCTAATGATCCATCCATGCATAACCATAAGGACTTTTAAATGAGAATGGATGCATAAGGAATATTTTAAGATTTTCTTTGATTTTTCCTTTTTAATTTAAAGAGCAATTCACTCTTCTCATTTTTCAAAACCATTATGAATGATAGAAAGATGGTAGAAATAGAAATGGTCGTCGAATAAGTTACCAAATTAATTATATTATGAAATTTCATAAACCAAACATATTTCCACTACTGAATACCATATTCGAATCAATCTTTGAATGATATCCAAAACAGGTTTGAATTCTAGAAATTGAAGTTGAAAATAAATATCCAAGAATATTTCAACCAAAAATTGAAAAATGATTAGTCAATTTCCATAATCCCCAAATCCAAACGTAATCTGGAAAATCTGTCTTCGGGGAGGGGTTTTGTGAAAATATCAGCAAGTTGATTCTCAGTTGAAATGAATTCAATGCAAATGTTTTCCCTAGCAATGTGATCTCTAAGAAAGTGGTGTCTCACATCAATATGTTTCGTGCGTGAATGATGAACAGGATTATTAGACAAGTCTATTGCACTTTTACTATCACATTTTACTGGAACTAGTTTAAAAACTAAGCCAAAATCAGAAAGAGTATGCATCATCCATAAAATTTGAGCACAACAACTTCCTAATGCGATATATTCTGCTTCAGTGGTGGATAATGCAACACAATTCTGTTTTCGACTTGACCATGAAACTAATGAATGTCCTAGCATGAAACATGTCCCACTTGTGCTTTTCCTGTCAACTAGTGAACCCGCATAATCAGCATCAGAATAACCAACTAAATCAAAATTTTCACAAGAAGGATACCATAGTCCAAATTTGTGTGTGTGTGAAAGATATCTCAAAATTCGTTTAGTGGCTTTCAAATGTGATTCTTTAGGGTTAGATTGAAAACGTGCACACAAACACACAGAAAACATAATATCGGGTCTAGAAGCAGTAAGATAGAGAAGTGAACCGATTATCCCTCGATATTTCTTTTGATCAACCGAAACTCCTTTCTCTTCCTTATCTAACTTTGTTGATGGGCTCATAGGAGTTTTCATCGGTTTAGAGTTCTCTACTCCAAATTTCTTCAACAGTTCCAATACATACTTGGATTGTGAAATGAAGATACCATCACTGCTTTGCTTGATTTGAAATCCAAGGAAATATTTCAATTCTCCAACCAAGCTCATCTCGAATTTAGCCTGCATGACTTGTTCAAATTTCTCACACAAGAGTTCATTAGTAGCACCATAAATGATATCATCCACATAAATTTGAACAATCAACAAATCACTTTCTTTATGTAATAAAAACAGTGTCGTGTCAGCACTTCCCTTTTTAAAGCCGTTTTCCAAAAGATATATACAAAGACAGTCATACCAAGCTCTAGGAGCTTGCTTAAGACCATATAATGCTTTTTCTAGCTTATACACATGATTTGGAAAATCGTGATTTTCAAAACCATGGGGTTGTTCAACAAATACTTCTTCTTTCAAATCACCATTTAGAAAGGCACTTTTTACATCCATTTGTTTAAGTTAGAAACCTTTATAACATGCAAAGCTCAGCAAAATCCTAATGGCTTCTAACCTAGCAACTGGAGCAAATGTTTCATCAAAATCTATGCCTTCTATCTGGTTATATCCTTTTGCGACCAACCTAGCTTTATTTCTAATTACATTTCCAGATTCATCAAGTTTATTTTTAAACACCCATTTAGTTCCAACAACTGGATATTCATCTGGCCTAGGAACTAGTTTCCAAACTTTATTTCTCTCAAATTGATTAAGTTCATCTTGCATTGCTAAAATCCAACTTTCGTCATTAAGGGCCATTTCAACAGAATCAGGTTCAATTTCAGAAATAAAACCACTATGGAAACGGAATGCACACAAATTTTTATCAAATGAAGAGCGAGTACGTATACCTTCCGTAGGGTCACCAATAACCAATTCAAGAGGATGATTGGATTTGAATTTTAATTTATCAACAGTCCTATTTTCAGCTTTCTCACGAGATGTTCCATCTTCAATGCCTTCTTGATCTACCCCATCGTCAGTAGCTTTTTCAGTTGTCCTTTCCAGATCCGATTCATCGAATTTCACATTGATTGATTCAACAATTGTCTTTGTTCGTTTGTTGTAAATCCTGTAAGCCTTACTCCTTGTTGAGTAGCCCATAAAGATTCCTTCATCAGCCTTTGATTCAAATTTACCAAGTTGATCACCTGTCTTAAGAATAAAACAAGGACATCCAAATACTCGAAAATAAGAAATGTTAGGTTTCCGCTCATGCCACAATTCATAAGACGTTTTGCCAAGTATTGGTCTAATCATCACTCTATTCATTATGTAGCATGAAGTATTTACCGCCTCTGCCCAAAAAGTTAGAGATAGTTTATACTCATTCAACATGGATCTAGCCAATTCTTGCAAAGTACGATTTTTCCTTTCAACTACCCCATTTTGTTGAGGCGTTCGTGGAGCAGAAAATTCATGTTTTAAACCATTTTCATCACAGAAATTTTCAAATTCCAAATTTTCAAATTCGCCTCCATGATCACTTCTTATAGTTTTAATTGAAACTCCTTTTTCATTTTGAACAAGTTTTGCGAACTTTGAAAAATAATCAAAAGATTCAGACTTTTTGGCTAAAAAATAGACCCATGTAAATCTAGAGTAATCATCAACCAATACATAACAATAACGTTTTCCATTTAAGCTAGCAATTTCATTTGGACCAAATAAATCCATGTGAATTAATTCAAGGACCCTAGAAGTGCTAACAATGTTTTTAGGGTGAAATGACGATCGACTAAGTTTGCCTAAGGAACATGCTTTACACATTTTATCGTTTTTAAATTTTTGATGTGGTAACCCTCTGACTAATTCTTTTGTTTCAAGTTTTTCTAAGAGGCCCATGCTAGCATGTCCAAGTCTCCTATGCCATAAAGATGCCTCTTCGTCAGTGGCTACCAAACATCTAGAAATATTTAGATTATCGAACGAAAGCGAGTAAACATTTCCTTTTCTTTTGCCCGTAAAAATAATGTTATCAGAAGATTTATCAATGATTTTGCAAGTATCACTATCAAAAGCTACATTCATGCCTTTGTCGCATAGTTGACTAATAGAAATAAGATTGTGACGTAGATTATCAACGTATAAAACATTAGTCAAGAAAAAAGTTCCGTTACCTACGTCACCTTTACCGATAATCTTACACTTGCGATTGTCTCCCATGATCACATTTCCACCTTTGAAATTTTCTAGTTTAAGGAACTTTGATTTATCACCTGTCATATGTCTAGAACAGCCAGAATCTAGAAACCATTCTTGTTGTTCCTTAGCCCGCCAACAGATCTCACTAGATTCCTCTGAGCTTGCTTCTGAATCTGATTTTCCCATAAGACACAAGTTAGTCTCCTCTGGGCTATCACTCGAAGCTTCCTCTTCTTCGTGTGTCACCTTCAAAGTATGCCAGATTTCCTGTGCTGTTTTACAATGAGAAATTTTATTAAATTCATTTTTATCAAGAGCACAGATCAGAGCATTCATGGCCTTAGCATTCGTAGTTTTTAATTTCTTATCGTTAGCATCCCACCTATCCTTTGGTTTAGGAATCTCAATATCACTAATAGTTATAGTGGGAGATGTATAGCCAGTTTCAATAATATCCCAAACATCATAATCAACAGAACTAAGATAAATACTCATCCTAACTTTCCAGTAAGCATAATCATTACCATTAAACATTGGTGGCCTAGCAATAGATTGCCCCTCAAAAAAAGCATTATTTGATGGATTCATGACTCTAGAGTTAAAAAAAATTTTACCTCGCTCTGATACCACTTGTAGGATCTAGATTAACCCTAGAGGGGGGGGGGGTGAATAGGGTTATCGCAAATTTTTTCAAATTAAACGCGGAAGTAAACAGCAGATAAATAAATATGCAGTAAAGTAAATCACACACAGAATTTACCCAGCTTCGGCAACCCCTGCCTACTGCTGCATTCCCAGATTTCTATTAGAGTTAAACAGTATCCCGCTTACAAACACTCTGACAGACTCGCAGACACTCGCTCCCGCTCACAAACACTCCTACAGACTCGCACACCCTGCTCCGCCTATAGAGTTTCGTTTACTCGCAAACTCTGCTCCCGCCTATAGAGCTTTGCAAACTCGCAGCCTCCCTGCTCACTGAACTAACCCTAACTAGACAATCTGACAACACCTAAACCCTAGGTGGTGATTCACTCTGACTGGACTTTGACAATACAAACTGAAAATACAAAATACAGTTTGAACCCTAGGGCAAAATATAGATTGACAGTTTAAAATATTTTTGCCCTCAAAATAAATTTGGCCTAAAAGTTATTTCAATAAAACCTGACCCAATTTAAAAACTAAATTAAAAATCCTATTTAAACTCAAACTAAATTTAAACCCTTAATTAAAAATAGGCCGGCCCACTACCCCTTTTTTTTATTTCAATAATGTCGGCCCTATTAAAATTGCTTCAGCCCGCTTCTTCTATCTTGTATTAGCCCGTTCCCTTGAGAAAAATATGGCGACTCAATAATTAGGGTTTTCGGCGATTCTCGTATGAATTGGAGCTTCGGCTTCTTCAACAATTGTTCGACTAATTTAGGGCTTTGCCCTTGTTTAATCCACTGGCGACTTTCTGTAGCTTTGGAGTTTTGGGTTTTTCCCTACTGCAATTTGGGGCTTCGGCTTTGTCGATCTTTGTAGCTCTGGCTTGACGTCTTCGTTTAGTCTGGAATTGAAGCTTTGGCTTCTCGATGAATTTCTCTAAATTAGGATTTCGGCTTGTCGTCTCTGGCGATTCTAGTTTGTAGCTACGGCTTCTTCAATCTGAAATTGGTATGAGATTCTCGCTCGATTCTTCTTTGATTGCTTGAGTCTTATGTTGGTGATGATTGGTGGTGATGATTGGGTTTATTTTCTCTGCTCTTTACCACACCTTCGTCAATGATGATTTTGGGTCCTTTATATAGACGTCTGATTTGATCAACGTGTTCTTCACGTTGTTGAAACTTTCCTGTTTTATTTCTTGAATTTGTCAACTGATTATTACTTGGCCACTTGATTTTTCTTGAACGTTTGAGATGATTCTGACTTTTTCCAAAATACGTATATATGTAATTTTATTTCGTGATAGTCACGGCTTTGAGTTTGAAACATTCGATCACACTTGATTCTCACGGCAACAAAACTTTCCTCTTTTGATTACTTTGACTATTTCGAAGAATACAGATACGCGCTTGATTTCTGACTTGGTCATCTCTGCACTGTTGAATTTCGTTCATCCCTGTAGCATTGACTTTCGTCTGCATTTTTATTCTTCGACTTCTGTAATCTTCTCTGATCATCTGACATTGGTCATTCACGACTGTTTATTATGCTGCATCACTTGTAGTTCTGTATATGCTTGTTTTGATGTACTGTTTTTCTGATTTATTCATGTTTCATGACTTCGTTGCCACTGCATATACCCTGACTTTGATCTTTACTGTAGCTGCTTCCCTGACTTGTACATATTACTTGTAGCTTGACCATGTTACTGTGTACATTTAGTTGCTGTGCAGCTTCATTGTATACTCCTCTGTTTGATAGCATGTCTGCTTGAGTCTTTTGTATAGTTGACATATGTGCACTGTGATGTGTATACTTGAGTAGTTGAACTTGTTTGTAGATGGTTGGTGCATTCACTATTTCACTATGAATCTGTTCCTCACTTCATTGTGATGTTTGGTCTTTGTAGTCTGGTTCACCCTTCACTTGAGCATTGCATTTATCAGTTCACTTGTGCATTCTTGAATTTGTTTTGTGATTGTTTGTTGTAGTTGCCTGTTCCATGATGTGGTCTGGCTCATTTTGAGATGTCTCCTTTGCTCCATGCATATGTGCTCTGAAGTTTGTTATGTTGCTACTGTCTGTACATGCTCCACTGTATCTTCATCTATATTGGTTTTGATACATTCAGAAGCAATGTTGCAGTTACACTTTGAATTTTGATCGAGTCAATTGGCACTTTGTGTTGAATCTGATATAGATTTGACCTTGTGCACTCGAGTTGGCGAGGCAGTGCACACGTGCATACGTGTGTACTGCAGCCACTCGTAATTCCCTGTCCCTGATATAAATACTGATATGCACAGATATTACACAATCAAAGATGATGACGTTTAACCCATATATCTGAGACAGCTTAAAAAACAAATTTTATATTTTTGCAAATTAAATTCGTTTCTGTTCAGATTACTGCTGTAGTTTGTCAATTATACAGGTACACAGGAAACAAGACAGATACTGGAACTGGACAGTGCAAATGCAGACAAACAACTGAGTGTATGAGTGATGTAGTGAGGACTGTTACTGTAAAATCAAATTGTGATGTATTCAGAAATTGTATAGTTATAGTGAGTCAGAATTTGTACCATTCAAAATTTGTAATAAACAGATTGTTTGAATAAAATTTCAGTTTGAATTCAAATTCTGTGTTGATAAAATTTCTGTTATTCCTGTATGTGTATAATCTGTAAACACATCTAAAATACGATATATATAGTTTGTTATCATCAAACACTAAACACACATCAAACAACTTCAACTACATCACTCATCATCACCTCCATTACAATACTGCCATGCCACTGTTCCTTTCATCACTGTCCATCGCCACATCAAATACCCTGCATCACCAGTTTCAGCAACCCAAACTGTTGCTGCCTCGAACCACTGCTACATCAAACTGCGCACTGTGCACATAAACATCTCTTCATCCCCTCCTCAAACAAATGTGCTACATCAAACTGTGCACTGTACATCAAACTTGCCATACAACTTGCAACTGCAAACCAACCTCACTTCATCCCCTCCACATATCACATATAACATATCAGTCACCATCACATATGACTTGCCTTCACTACAACTTCATCAACACTCCTCTAGCCATACCACACAACACCTCCCATACTAGATCGTCACTTCAACAACTACATTGCCTTGCTGCCACAACCTCCCCAAATCCATTATCTGCCCACAATCCCCTACATCATAACTATACAAACCATCTTCTGCACTACCTAACTACTGCCTAACCACATCATTTCACACTTCTTCCTTCACTTCACACATACAAAATCACACTGAGCAGAATTACTTTTCCACCATACCCACTTCTACCGCAACACTCACTATACACTTCATTTCAACCACCCACTATACAACACCATCCATCTTCCTCCAGCCATTATACTGTCAACCAACTATAACATCAACTCCATAACAAAACCTTGACTACGACCTTTCTACAATCCAACTTCATCACATGTCCAAACAACATACAGCAACTACTGCATAACAATCACTGTCTGAAACCATCAATTTATATCTGATGTTGCTCCTCATTACCACATTCCATTTGCTCATCTCTACAATCACCACAACTGTGATAACCCTGATTTTGTGAGCAATTTCATGATTTAAATTAGAATATGTTTGTTTAAAAATTGCATTGAGAAAAATAGAAATGGAAACTGATTGCAAATGTATGGTTTAAGCATGTACATGTGCACAAGACAGTGCACACACATGCACACATTTTTCTGTATATGAAATAGGCAGAAATCAATTTATAAATTAGAATAAATAATTTAGAAATACATATGTATGAAAATAGGGTTATGTCTTTAATAAATCTGGCACAAAGAAAATAAAAGCTAGGCAGAAATAAACTTAAAAATTAATTAAAGAAAGAAAATAAGGACTTAGGCAAAAATAGGCATACATATACATGTGCACAAGCAAACACTTGCTGGAAGAAAACAAAAATTGCATGGAAATGGCATGAACCCTTAAGCAAACACTTTATCCATTTCCAGTAATTTCTTTAATTTGGAAAAATGAGAGTCATGCACATAACTTGACCGGGGTAAAGGGGATAAGGATTATTTCTGGAAATAAATACAAGGACCACATACCCTTTTTCTCTTGAATTAAATAAGAGGCAGACCATGTTTTGTATAGGGTAAAAATGACATTGGGTAATTTTGTTAAACCCTAGTAGCAGTCAGGGTTTTGTATAAGGAGGCTCAGGGTAGTGAGGCCTGTCACATTGCTCCTCATCACTTAAAGAAAAATAAAACATAAACCAAAGAAAAATAGAAGAAGGCAGAAGACTAAAAGGGTTCATAAAGCTTAGGAAAAAGAAGGGTTAAGGTGAGTAACCTCACTGGAAACTGTGGCAATAAGTCTTGAATATTGAGGCAGCCTAATTAAATTTATATTTCACTTTTGCAAGCTATGTTCATTTTATGATTTGATAACTTAGGCTTGTCATTGATCTGCTCAAGTGTAAATCCCTTTACAGTGACATATTCAATATAAAAGAGTCATGGATTTCATGTTTAAATATGGTGATCTGTGTTGTGGTTTAACTTTGAGATGAAGTAGATTTTTATGGGTTTTCTTTATACATTTATTTATTTAAAACTCAGGATTCATGTTGTAGATATATGGCCTAAAAATGAAAGAAAATGTGGGCTGCAACATTGTGTTGTTGCTTATGTCTCACATCAACTAAAATAAAGATAAATGTAGAGGTGCAACGTTATACATGTGCTGAGCTTCTATGTTTTATGAACCCTCCAAATCAAAGCATATACTTGTGGTTTAGCTAGATTTTAAATTAACGAAGGTCTGATTGAACCAGAGGTAAGAGAGGACAACCAGAAAACTATCTATGGCCATATGTTTGTAACTTGATCCATTGAAACCCATAGACAAAATAATATGCTTAGAAATCACATCTGATTGCATGTTTAAAATGTTTGTTTATGAGAACATGACTTACCTATCTCTGGATGAATACATGTTGGCTGAATGTTTATTTCTCTGATTGAAATATGATATACAGAAGGGATTAGTGTAGGAATGTGAAAAGGAAAATAACACTTAGTAATTTAACTATGGACTTTTGGATCTTAGGGCTACAAAATATGGCTTGGCAAGGTGAACATTGCAAGCTCGCACATGGTATGTTTATACCCAGGGGCCTGAGTGTGCTGGGTTAACAGTGATATGTCCAAGGCAGTGTGTGGTTTACCAAGAGAAAGTAGCTAAAGACCATAACATACTTGATAGTGAACAATAGAAATAGGTTCATGAGAGGGCTTGGGTAAAATCCCTGATGGCCAGTAATCTGGTAGAAAAGACTTGATGATTGGATTGATGAATATGTTGATTGGTTTATAATGTTTTATGGATGAATCTTATGATTGCAATCACTGAACTAAACCATTGAATCACATATAATCTGTTGTGCACTGATGTATACACACATGTATCACAGAAACATGCACAAGAGTGGTATTGAGTTCCTTTATCCATTTTGAAGTTATATGAATATGAATAAGTGTCATAAAAATCATGTTTTCAGTTAGATTACTCATACCAGACTTCAGTCTGACCCTTGTGTGTTTTATGCACCATTGGGTGTCTCATGTTTATATGGGGCAGTTCATGGTGATTTTGCAGGAAAGTAGGAATGATTTGATCAGGCTTTGGATGTTTAACTGCATAAGGAATTGGATGCTATATTTAAAGATTGTTGAAGTTAAAATAGATGTTTATGCTGAATTATGTTAAGTTGTTTTGTTTAAATTTGATTAGAAAACTACTATATTGTTAGAACCATTGTTTTGCAAATGTTGAGCCTATATGTGTAACAGCTGGAACTTATGTGTTTTTTTGCAAAATTCTTTGCTAAGAAATGGAATTTTAAGCTTTAAGAACAGTTAGGCTATAATGGTAGAAAATCTGAGATTAAAGGATTTATGGATTGAATATACAATCAAGTGTTTGACATAGAAAAATTCATGTTCAAAGTTGATATAAAGTCTGGTAGAAAAGGTTTTGAGTTGCTTTGAAATGAAAACAGATTGACATGTATTTTTGCCTAAGAATAAGTGCAAGTGAACATGGCTAACTTGACCACTTCACAGAACCTGGGTTAAGCCAGCACTAAAAAATGTTTTAAGCTAAATTTCCAGTAAAACTTTACAACCCAAATATAGGGTAGATTCAGTCACTTTTGATAACAAGAAGAAGTAAATATTAAACACTTAAAGCTTCCTCTGACACACACATGCACAGGAACATGCACACACATGCACAAGCAAGAGCACAGTTCATACAGTAACAAAATTATGGAAATACAGGTAAAATGATAAGTCTTTAGATATGAAACCAATAGTTATGCAATAATCTAAGTACATTTGGAAAATCTAGTTTTTGAAACACAATGCTATGTAGGGATTATTTCTTTAAAGTGATTCCCAAACAGATTTTACTTACAAACTTTTATACTCTGATTCAAGTAAAAAGTAGCTTATATATCTTCATATATGTAAGTTTAAGATGATCTAAGCAAACCAATATTCTTATTGGCATAAAGATCCTGGATAGAAGAAAATATTAGAGTGTAATATTTTCTTGATTAAATGGCCACTGTATATATAAAAAAAATTAGGAAATAAAAGGTGGGTCATTTCATTTGGTATCAGAGCTATGTTGTTAAATAACATAGCAAAATTTTGTATGAACTTGTTTGCATTGGATGTATGGAAGTGTTGACTGCCTTGGATGCTTTGTTTTGTTAGTGCTTATACTACTACTATCTATTATAACTGAATAGGGATAGACTGAAATGAATTAACCTATAGAGTATCAGGAAAAATGGACTAACCTAAGTGTTATATCCATAGAGATATGGTAGGACCCAGACATCAAAAAGTAGGAACAAGTGAACCACCCATGGTGAATGTGCAAGAATTCATGAGAGCCATAAGGGATGGAGTAGGCAATAGGCAGGAAAATCCACATGAGGAGCTTTCCAAACTACTCAAGACTTTTACCAACCTTGGAGGCAAAACTTTTGATGGCACTGAAGGAGTTATGGGAGTTCAAAATTGGCTCGGGATTTTGGAAAGGATATTTGCAGACATGTAAGTTGAAGACCAAAGGAAGAGGCAAATTGCATCCAGACAATTGAGAGGAGCAGCTTTGGATTGGTGGGAGGTTATCATAGCTGGAAGACTTGAAGGAGAAGTGACATGGGATCAATTTAAAGCAATGCTGGAAGGTAGGTTTGTCCCTGCATCAGCTAAGGAGTCTTTGCTAGAGGAATTCATCAAATTAAGGCAAGGGACTATGAGTGTCACTGAGTACACTCAGAGGTTTGTATCATTGGCAAAGTATGGTGCTGTACTCATCACCACTGAGGAGGCTAAGAATGGCAGATATATTCAAGGGCTAAACCCTAGCCTTAGTAGAGCCATGCTACCATACAAGGACAGGACTTGTGATCAGGTTTTGGACTTGACTTTGAGCATTGAACAACATGATAAGGCTAGAGAGAATTTCAGGGCATTCAAGAATGGCCAAAACAAGAAAGGAAAGGGCAAGTTTCACCCTTATGATAAGAGGAAAGTAGACACAGCTTCCACCAAGAAACCAGAAGAAGCCAGTGCTGCTGAAATTAAGAAGAAGATTACTTGTTATAATTGTGGCCAAGAAGGGCATATGAAGAACATGTGCACAAATGTTAGGCCAACATCCTTCAAATGTCACCATTGTGGGAAGGAAGGTCACATAAAGAGGAATTGTCCAGATTTTAAGCAAGGAAAATTAGGGGATTTGGAAAGAAAAGGCAAGGCAACTGAGGGATCAAATATTGAGAAACATGGCCAAGTTAAAGGTACTTTGTTTATTCATTCAATACCTTTTGCAGTAGTGTATGATACTGGGGCTACACACTCATTGATTTCCCATGATATTGCACAACAATTAAAATTGAATTGTATGATTATTGATAAGCCACTGTTTATTAGAAGCCCTATAGGTAGCTCATGTGTTCTGGGTATGATGTGTATGCAACTGGGGTTAGATATAAGGGGATATGTGTTTAACTTAGACCTATATGCGTTGCAATATCCGGGCATAGGGGTTATTCTAGGAGTTGATTGGTTGAGTAAATATAAGGCTATCATAAATATGGAGACATCCACCATATCATTGAAAATTTCTGATGGACAAAGGGTAGTTGTTCTTTGTGAGGCAGACACGAATAGAAATATAGCCAACCTTTTTGCATTATCTAGTGAAAAACCCATGCATGCATTAGAAGAAATCCCCATAGTGAATCAATATACAGATGTGTTTAGTGAAGTTAGGGGAGTTCCAAACCACAGACCAGTTGAGTTTTCAATCAGAATAATTCCAAGAGCTAGCCCAGTGGTTAAAAGACCAACCAGAATGGGGCCTAAGGAGTTGATAGAATTAAAAAAGCAATTGGTTGAATTAGAAGAAAGAGGCTTTATTAGACCCAGTAGCTCATCATAGGGAGCACCAGTAGTCTTTGTTAAGAAACAAGATGGATCCCTTAGGTTATGTATTGACTATAGGGAATTAAATAAAGTCACAATTAAAAATAAATATCCTTTACCAAGAATTGATGATCTCTTTGATCAATTGAGTGGTGCAAAAATATTTTCTAGGCTTGATTTAGCTTCAGGCTTTCATCAGATGAAAGTAGAAGAGGAAAGCATTAAGTATACAGCCTTTAACACAAGATATGGACTTTATGAATTTTTAGTAATGCCATTTGGCTTGACAAATGCTCCTTCCTATTTTGTTGATTTAATGAATAGGATTTTTAGAGAATACTTGGATAAATTTGTATTGATATTTATTGATGACATACTAATTTATTCTAAGTCAATTAGAGAGCATGAAAATCATTTGCATATGGTATTTGAGAAATTGAGGCAGGAAGACTTGAAAGCAAAGTTTTCAAAATGCACTTTTTGGCAAAATGAAGTAAATTTCTAGGCCACATTATATCAGAAAAAGAAATATCTGTGGATCCCAATAAGGTCATTGCAGTACAAGCTTGGAAAAGGCCTACCAATGTCACTGAGGTCATATCATTCATGGGAATGGCTGGTTATTATAGAAGGTTTATAAAAAAATTCAATCCCATTAAGCAGATTGACTAGGAAAAATCAAGTGTTTACTTGGACTGAAGAGTGTGAGAAAGCCTTTGGGAAATTAAAGGAAGCACTAGTGCAAGCTCTAATCCTCAAAGTACCTGAAGGGAATGAAAACTTGGTGGTATATACTGATGCAAGTGGACAAGGGCTTGGGGCAGTATTGATGCAACAACATCAAGTGATAGCTTATGCTTCTAGGCAATTGAAACCAAGTGAGGTAAGATATGCTACTCATGACCTTGAATTAGCTGCTATAGTGTATGCTCTTAAGCTATGGAGACACTACTTGTTAGGGGCAAGGTTTGAAGTATACACAGACCATAAGTCACTTAAATATTTATTTTCACAAAGAGAATTGAATATGAGGCAGCAAAGGTGGGTTGAACTCCTAGCCTCATATGACTTTGAAATATTATATACCCCTGGTAAGGCTAATAAAGTAGCAGATGCCCTAAGTAGACAACATGCTAAAGTGGCTAGATTAATGATGGAAGAGTTTAACACTTTATCATTGTTAACTGATTTAGAAATAGAAAGTTATAATGTAGAAAACATGAGCCTATGCAGTGAGCATGTAGAAATGGGAAAGTTAAGCTTTATCACTCTGGAGTCAGAATTGAAAAACAAAGTTGTAAAGTTGCAAGACCAAGATCCATTTTTATTTGAAAAGAAAACTCAAATATTAAATGGTGAAGCAGTGGAAGGTTTTCAGTTGAATGATCAAGGCCATTTGAAGAAAGGAAAAAGAATATGTGTTCCAGCAATTGATGAGTTGAAGCAAGAAATCTTAGATGCTTACCACAAAAGCAAATACACTATACACCCAGGAAGCACAAGGATGTATCACAACCTCAAGAGGGATTATTAGTGGAGTGGTATGAAGAGTGCAGTGGCAACCTATGTATCTAAATGTATTGTTTGCCAACAAGTGAAGGCTGAGTATCAAAAACCCTCAGGAATGCTTCAACCTTTGCAAATACCACAGTGGAAATGGGAGGATATATCAATGGATTTCATTGATGGTTTGCCTAGAACTAGGACGGGAAATGATAGCATTTGGGTAGTGGTTGATAGGTTAACCAAGTCAGCCCACTTTAAACCAGTAAAGTCAGAAAGAAATGCATGTACACTAGCTCAGTTGTTTATCAAGGAAGTGGTTAGGCTACATGGTATACCAAAGACTATAGTAAGTGACAGAGATACCATCTTCACTTCAAAAATTTTGCAGAGTTTTCACAAGGCAATTGGGACTGATTTATGCTTAAGCACAGCATACCATCCTCAATCTGATGGTCAAACAGAAATTGTGAACAAATTGCTTGAAGACATGCTGAGAACTTGTGTGTTGGATTGGGGAGGAAGTTGGGAGGATCATATCTTTTTAGCTGAATTTGCATACAACAATAGCCATCATAGTAGCATAGGCATGGCACCCTTTGAAGCTCTCTATGGGAGACCATGTTTATCACCCTCAAGTTGGCTTGAATCTGGGGAAAAAGTGGTCTTAGGGCCAGAGAGTGTGAAGGAAACTTCAGAGAAAATAGCTTTAATCAGAAAAAGAATTGCTTCTGCCCAGGATAGGCAAAAGAAATATGCAGACCAAAGAAGGAAGGCAGTACAATATGGTGTTGGGGATTATGTATTTATCAAAATATCACCCATGAAGAAGGTTCTAAGGTTTGGGAAACAAGGAAAGTTGATTCCTAGATACATAGGGCCTTATAAAATTCTAGAGAGAATAGGAATTGTAGCCTATAAGCTGGAATTGCCAGAAGAAATGAGAGCAATGCATGATGTTTTTCATGTGTCTCAACTAAGAAGATGGGTTCATGATAAGGAGGCAATCCTAGAATCCTCTAAGGATTTGCAGATTGACCCCAGGATGATTTATGAAAAGGAGTCAGTAGGCATAGTTGCTAGAGAAACCAAGAAATTGAGAAACAAAGAAATTAAACTAGTGAAAGTGCAATGGAGTCTTGACCCAAATGATTGCACATGGGAAGTGGAGGATAAAATCAGAAATGATTATCCACAACTGTTTGATTGAATGAAAGGTAAATTTATATATACTGATGAATGTTTTGATTGAATATGCATTATGATTTTTGTTTTAACATGCATAGAGTTTAATCAAGTGATTGGCTTGAGAATGGTTTGAGATCAAAAAAGTTGATTTTTCTGAATTAATAATACTTAAGTTAAGTATGAGAGAATTGTGGGTCACAATTCCTAAAAGGAGGGGTATATGTGATAACCCTGATTTTGTGAGCAATTTCATGATTTAAATTAGTATATGTTTGTTTAAAAATTGCATTGAGAAAAATAGAAATGGAAACTGATTGCAAATGTATTGTTTAAGCATGTACATGTGCACAAGACAGTGCACACACATGCACACATTTTTCTGTATAATGAAATAGGCAGAAATTAATTTATAAATTAGAATAAATAATTTAGAAATACATATGTATGAAAATAGGATTATGTCTTTAATAAATCTAGCACAAAGAAAATAAAAGCTAGGCAGAAATAAACTTAAAAATTAATTAAAGAAAGAAAATAAGGACTTAGGCAAAAATAGGCTTACATATACATGTGCACAAGCAAACACTTGCTGGAAGAAAACAGAAATTGCATGGAAATGGCATGAACCCTTAAGCAAACACTTTATCCATTTCCAGTAATTTCTTTAATTTGGAAAAATGAGAGTCATGCACATAACATGACCGGGGTAAAGGGGATAAAGATTATTTCTGGAAATAAAAACAAGGACCACATACCCTTTTTCTCTTGAATCAAATGAGAGGCAGACCATGTTTTGTATAGGGTAAAAATGACATTGGGTAATTTTGTTAAACCCTAGTAGCAGTCAGGGTTTTGTATAAGGAGGCTCAGGGTAGTGAGGCCTTTCACATTGCTCCTCATCACTTAAAGAAAAATAAAACATAAACCAAAGAAAAATAGAAGAAGGCAGAAGACTAAAAGGGTTCATAAAGCTTAGGAAAAAGAAGGGTTAAGGTGAGTAACCTCACTGGAAACTGTGGCAATAAGTCTTGAATATTGAGGTAGCCTAATTAAATTTATATTTCACTTTTGCAAGCTATGTTCATTTTATGATTTGATAACTTAGGCTTGTCATTGATCTGCTCAAGTGTAAATCCCTTTACAGTGACATATTCAATATAAAAGAGTCATGGATTTCATGTTTAAATATGGTGATCTGTGTTGTGGTTTAACTTTGAGATGAAGTAGATTTTTATGGGTTTTCTTTATACATTTATTTATTTAAAACTCAGGATTCATGTTGTAGATATATGGCCTAAAAATGAAAGAAAATGTGGGCTGCAACATTGTGTTGTTGCTTATGTCTCACATCAACTAAAATAAAGATAAATGTAGAGGTGCAACGTTATACATGTGCTGAGCTTCTATGTTTTATGAACCCTCCAAATCAAAGCATATACTTGTGGTTTAGATAGATTTTAAATTAACGAAGGTCTGATTGAACCAGAGGTAAGAGAGGACAACCAAAAAACTATCTATGGCCATATGTTTGTAACTTGATCCATTGAAACCCATAGACAAAATAATATGCTTAGAAATCACATCTGATTGCATGTTTAAAATGTTTGTTTATGAGAACATGACTTACCTGTCTCTGGATGAATACATGTTGGCTGAATGTTTATTTCTCTGATTGAAATATGATATACAGAAGGGATTAGTATAGAATGTGAAAAGGAAAATAACACTTAGTAATTTAACTACGGACTTTTGGATCTTAGGGCTACAAAATATGGCTTGGCAAGGTGAACATTGCAAGCTCGCACATGGTATGTTTATACCCAGGGGCCTGAGTGTGTTGGGTTAACAGTGATATGTCCCAGGCAGTGTGTGGTTTAACAAGAGAAAGTAGCTAAAGACCATAACATACTTGATAGTGAACAATAGAAATAGGTTCATGAGAGGGCTTGGGTAAAATCCCTGATGGCCAGTAATCTGGTAGAAAAGACTTGATGATTGGATTGATGAATATGTTGATTGGTTTATAATGTTTTATGGATGAATCTTATGATTGCAATCACTGAACTAAACCATTGAATCACATATAATCTGTTGTGCACTGATGTATATACACATCTATCATAGAAACATGCACAAGAGTGGTACTGAGTTCCTTTATCCATTTGAAGTTATATGAATACGAACAAGTGTCATAAAAATCATATTTTTAGTTAGATTACTCATACCAGACTTCAGCCTGACCCTTGTGTGTTTTATGCACCATTGGGTGTCTCATGTTTATATGGGGCAGTTCATGGTGATTTTGCAGGAAAGTAGGAATGATTTGATCAGGCTTTGGATGTTTAACTGCATAAGGAATTGGATGCTATATTTAAAGATTCCTGAAGTTAAAATAGATGTTTATGCTGAATTTTGTTAAGTTGTTTTGTTTAAATTTGATTAGAAAACTACTGTATTGTTAGAACCATTGTTTTGCAAATGTTGAGCCTATATGTGTAACAGCTGGAACTTATGTGTTTTTTTTGCAAAATGCTTTACTAAGAAATGGAATTTTAAGCTTTAAGAACAGTTAGGCTATAATGGTAGAAAATCTGAGATTAAAGGATTTATGGATTGAATATACAATCAAGTGTTTGACATAGAAAAATTCATGTTCAAAGTTGATATAAAATCTGGCAGAAAAGGTTTTGAGTTGCTTTGAAAAGAAAACAGATTGACATGTATTTTTGCCTAAGAATAAGTGCAAGTGAACATGGCTAACTTGACCACTTCACAGAACCTGGGTTAAGCCAGCACTAAAAAATGTTTTAAGCTAAATTTCCAGTAAAACTTTACAACCCAAATATAGGGTAGATTCAGTCACTTTTGATAACAAGAAGAAGTAAATATTAAACACTTAAAGCTTCCTCTGACACACACATGCACAGGAACATGCACACACATGCACAAGCAAGAGCACAGTTCATACAGTAACAAAATTATGGAAATACAGGTAAAATGCTAAGTCTTTAGATATGAAACCAATAGTTATGCAATAATCTAAGTACATTTGGAAAATCTGGTTTTTGAAACACAATTTCTATGTAGGGATTATTTCTTTAAAGTGATTCCCAAACAAATTTTACTTACAAACTTTTATACTCTGATTCAAGTAAAAAGTAGCTTATATATCTTCATATATGTAAGTTTAAGATGATCTAAGCAAACCAATATTCTTATTGGCATAAAGATCCTGGATAGAAGAAAATATTAGAGTGTAATATTTTCTTGATTAAATGGCCACTGTATATAAAAAAAATTAGGAAATAAAAGGTGGGTCATTTCAACAACCCAGTTTACTTGCTACTTCCTGCTTACTTTCATCATCTATGTTTACTTGCATCATCTCTGTGCACTGTGCAAACATTGTTGTGCACACAACAGTGCACAAACACTGACCACTAGCTACAACCAGTGCCAACCCTCTTTACTTCTGCTCACAACAACCTACCTACTAACTCATTGACCAACATCCTCATAACCACCTGACATCTTCCTTCACCAAACCCCCCTGACCCACCTTCTCCCCCTTAAACAAACCTCACTGCATACAACATTTCCATATCAACATTGTCAATCTATTACACAACTACTAACCATTCACTAAACTTCTCTAATCTTGCATATACATCAAACTACACTCTTCACTGCTTACTGCTTCACCAACCATACATCATCTTTCTACCTACAGTCACCTCACAACATCACTTCTCCAACCTGACCACCTACTCCAGGTCATCATCACAATCATCACACTCTCCAGTCTACATCACTTCAGTCAACTTACAAGCCTACATACCCACCTTCATACCTCCAAGAGCAATTGCATTCCAACAATTCACCTCCACAACTTCACCGATTTCACCAATACCCATCTCCAATACACCAACCAAAACCGGCGACTGTAACGACCCGTATTTTTACAGATCGAAACATCGTAAAACAGTTGTTATTAGATTGTTAGTATTGTTAAGTCATTCCGAGTTTAGATCGACTAGAGCTTAAGTCGTGTAGGAGTTAAGTTGTCTAGAAGTTAAGTCATGTTGGAGCTTAGGTCGTGAAGGAGGTTATGTCGTAGGCGACCTAAGGATTGGGATAAGTCGTGTGGAAGATAGGTCGTGAGGTGGCTTAGGTCGAGTGAACGACTTAAGGAAAGTTGGCGACTTATAGGATTTGCAACTTAAGAGTTAGTAGACGACTTAAGGTAATGACCGACTTAGGAAATGGGCGACCTAAGGAGTTGGCGACTCAAGAATAGGCAGACTTAAGTAAGTGACCGACCTAGGGGAGTTAACAACCTAGGGGGATAAGCGGGCTAACGACTTAAGAGTTTGGGCGAGTTAACGACCTAAGGGATAGATAGGTCGGCGACGACCTAAGGAAGCTGGGGTAGCAGTGAGCGACCTAAGGAGGTTAAGTCGTAGACGACTTAGGAGTTAGGTCGTGGGTTGTTAGGTCGCTAAGTATTAGGTCGTAAAGGGTTAGGTCGTAACCCAGTTAAGTCACGTGGTTATTGGGAAGTTAGGTCGCGTCTTAGATAAGTCATAAGTCGCAGAATAGATAAGTCGTGGGCTTTTTAGGTCGCAAGGTTTGATAAGTCATAGGTCGTAAGTCGCGCACATATGCTATGTGTTAAGTCGTGAGCGACTTAGGAGTTAAGCTGCTAAGTCGTAAGTCGTAAACAGGTGAGTCTGGTAGGTCGTAAGTGCGCCTGGGCTTAGGTCGTAGGTCGCAGAATCTCTTTAGGTCGTGGACGACCTAAAAGTGGACGACCTAGGGATATTTCAGCCTATAAATATGGGAGTTTTTCTTCATTTTTGTGATCCGGATTTCGAAGCGACGAAGTGCTGCCATTTTGAGAGCTCGACTTCTACACTTCTTCACTTCTTTTCTCCACTTTAATCTTGTGCTTCCATCCATCCAAATCGAAGATCAAATTGAAGATTCAAGAGCTTAGATTGAAGATCTTCATCCTTCGAAGAAGAGATTTCATCGTTTGAAGCGGATTGGTGATAGATCAAGCTAGATCCTTCGCTGTCCAGATCTGAAGCATGTTGATTTGGGGTTGTTTAGGTGATTTGGTGAGTGGTGATTATCTCTCACACGGATCCAAAGTAGTATATCGGATCGTTGGCTTGATTTGGTGTTAAAGTAGAGATTTCCATGCATTTTCCTAATCATATGTGTAGATCCATATAGATCCATTGTCCATGATGATTTGATATCCATTTTACTACATGTTAACTTATGCAAGTTCATTCATCAAGATTATAGAGATATTGCTCATGTTTACATGCTTGTTAGACTTTTGACTCTTTAATTACGAAATTGCCATTATTGTTATAATTGTCTATTTAGATCATATTTGAATGCTTGTTTACTTGGATTAATGTTTGACTTGATTGATTGCTATGAATCAGATGAATTGATGATTTGATTTAGACCGAAGATGATTCAAAAGCTAAGAGAAAGGCTCTTGGATTGGGAAAGCTGCTTGTGGCATATGTGGCGGATGTGGAAGCTCATATGAATAGATTTGATGATGATGTTGAGATGAAGCTTTGCTATGATGATGATGAGGCGAAGCATGATATGAGATAGTCTTGGTCTAATCCAGACGGGATCATTCCAAGCAGATTGATAACTCGGTGAAATGGTTCGAGTTTGAGGATAATGGTTTGCTCGAGAGGCGCTTGAGCTAGTATGGAAATAGTCGTCGAGGAGGATGACTAGAAGGCTGAGATCTCATCGTTGTTGAAGGTTCTAGCATGCTCAAAGCAAGAGTACGTTGGGCAGATTCGATAGTCCCTGAAGGCTACTGATTGGTAGTCAAGTACTCTGGGCAGATTCGATAGTCCTAGGCACGGGTCACGACGACGTGCGGGAGTAATGTCTAGAACCGGGGTTTCCATTAGCCCTTGACGGACGGATGAAAGAATGAGCCGGTCATTCAATTAACGATGAAATCGAAGCAATGATAACAGTGATAGCCAGAGTCATGGATGTTTGGTTGTATCATCATTCGGTCTCAAGAGCGGTATTTTCTGGGTGCTTATCTGATCTTGGTTTAGGCCTTGGGGATTTGTACTTGGAAAACATCGCCCTTAACTCGAGTGATAATTGCTTTACTTTACATTGTATGCTCTGCTATGTTTGCTTCTACTTAGTGTGTGTCTAGGGGCTATCACAGTAGAAAAAGGTTGGAGTGGGAGGGTTGTATTCCTATTCCTTTTCCTTTATGCTCTTTTGGTATGTTGTTAGTTAATTTACCGCTCACTAAGACTGTGTCTGACTCAAGGCTTTATGTTTTTAACTCTTATTGCCTTGGGCTGTTCGTCCATTTTGGGACGGGCAGACTAGGTAGCAGGTGACAGGTGCTGTTCTTGCCTTCCACGGTGTTGATATCAAAGACGAGCTGGAGGGTTGCATATTATCTTCTTATTATATGTACTGGGTGTTCCGCTGTTTGTATTTTCTCCGAGTGTTATGTAGTGAGTCTTGTTGTATTGACTATTCAGATGTTTGTATTCAACTATTATGAAGTTTTATTGATGAGATTCTATTATGTGAAGCTTCACTATATATATGTTCTATTGTATTTTGTCCATGCGATGTGAGTAATACGATAGATTCTGTTGTTTTAATTTACCCTGACAATTGTCCATGGTCGTCTGGCACACTTTACAGCGCACTATCTCTAGGTTCAGTGCAGGGGTCATGGGCGGTCGTCACATTTGGTATTAGAGCATTGGTTAATCGATTTTACCCAACGCTCTCTGACGTAACTACGTATGAGAGACGTAATTGTATTTTGTTGGATGATTACTATACATAATATAGTAACTTAGTAGAGTTTGAGTCCTTTATGCAGTTGTTTCTCATGATGTGCTGACCATTCATTTTTATAGATATTAAGGATGAGTCGAAGAGGGAGACCAGCTGCTAGGGAAGGCCGTGCTGCTGAAGGGACTGCTGATTATGCAGCTATGTTCGAAGCTATGATGACTTCGATCATGAGAAGGATACCAGTTCTGGGGACAGCAGTTGATGTTGGAGTTCAGGTTCAGGCTCCAAGACCTGTGGATTTTGCTAAGTTGTGTAAAGACTATACTGCTCTTGGAGGGAAGGTTTTCTTGGGAACAGAATCAACTATTGAAGTCCAAAGATGGATAGATGCTTGTAGGAGGATCTTTGGTGATTTGGGAATTGAGGATGCAACTAAGAGGAAGTTAGCATCAAGACAGCTTCAAGGGAGAGCCTCGGATTGGTGGAATTCTATTACCATCAATACTCCGGAGGAAGAGATTACTTGGGAGCAATTCCAAACCAGATTTGAAGCTAAGTTCATTTCTACCGCTCAGAAGTCTGTTCTGTTCAGGAAGTTTATGGAGCTCAAGCAAGGAGGAAGACCAGTTCTTGAGTATGTTTCTGAGTTTGAAGCTTTGTCCAAGTATGCCCGGTCGTATATTGAATCTTCGTATCAGAAGAACGAGAAGTTTGTGACAGGCTTGGACAGTTATCTTGGGAGACAGTTGGTGGATCATTTGGACGATTCATTTGAGAAGCTTGTGGAGAAAGCTCTCAAACATGAGAGTCTGTTTCCCAAAGAGGGATCTGTTGTTGCTGTAACCAGGGAAGAGTCTAAACCACAGCAGGGTGGAAACAAGAAGAGGAAGCAGCAGCAGCAGAAGGGTAAGGATGGCCAGAAGAAGCCGAAGGGCGAAGTGACCTGCTACAATTGTCAGCAGAAGGGCCATTTCTCCAGGGATTGCAAGAATCCGAAGGTGCCAGTGAAGTGCCACAACTGTGACAAGCTGGGGCATTTCAAGAAGAATTGTTCAGAACCGCGAAGGGACAAGCAGATTGTGCAGGCTTATGCTTTGGGAGCTGTTCCACCATCTTCGAAAGCTCCTACCGCTGAAGAGAAAGGAAAGAGTGTGGTGGTTCAAGGTACTCTTTCCATATGTGGTGTTCCAGTTAGAGTGTTGTTTGATACCGGGGCGTCGCATTCGTTTGTTTGTAACGAACTTGTAGGCCGGTTAGGTTTGGAACCGGATATTGTTGATAGGCCATTGGTTGTGACTAATCCAGTTGGGGGTTCGTCTTGTTTGTGTATGTTATGCCGTGGTCTGATTGTATCGAGTCATGGTTGCTCTTTTGTTTGTAATTACTTTGTTCTGAACTTTGCGGGGTTCGGAATTATTTTGGGTATGGACTGGCTTAGGAAATATGCGGCAAAGGTTGATTGTGAAAGGTTGGAGGTGACAGTCGTGAATGTGGAGGGGCGAAGGATTGTGATACAATGTAAGCATGAAGAAGGCGTCTTCATGAGCTTCATGTATTCGCTGGTTGTTCCACGGGATGGACTGTCATCGTTGCCAATCGCGAATGGGTTTGAGGATGTCTTTGACAAGGTCAAAGGGTTACCGCCGCATAGAGAGTTCGAGTTTCGTATAGATCTAGTTGAAGGAGCCAGACCTGTTGTGATGCCTCTTAGGCGGATGGCGCCTAGGGAACAGCAGGAGTTGAGGGTGCAGGTTGATGACCTTTTGCAGAAAGGATTCATTCAGCGTAGTGTGTCCGTATGGGGTGCACCAGTTGTGTTTGCAACCAAGGCAGATGGGTCATTGAGATTGTGTGTGGATTATCGTGAGCTGAATAAAGTGACTAAGAAGAACAAGTATCCATTGCCGAGGATAGATGACTTGTTTGATCAGCTTCACGAAGCTAAGGTGTTTTCTCAGATGGATTTGGCAACGGGATTTCACCAGTTGAGAGTGGCTAAGGATAGTGTGCCGAAGACTGCTTTTCGGACACCATCAGGTTTCTTTGAGTGGCTGGTAATGCCGTTTGGATTGACTAATGCGCCAGCATATTTTGTGGATCTTATGAATAGAGTGTTCAGAGATCAGTTGAACAAGTTCGTACTTGTGTTCGTGGATGATATTCTGATTTATTCCAGAACTGAAGAAGAGCACAAGACGCACTTGCGTATTGTTTTGGAAATCTTACGGAAACATCAGCTGAAGGCTAAGTTTTCGAAGTGTCACTTTTGGAAGAGTGAAGTGAGGTTCTTAGGCCATGTTATCTCTGGAAATGGAATAGCGGTTGATCCCGCTAAGGTGGCAGCAATCCAGGATTGGGTTAGACCTAAGAATGCATCGGATGTGAGAAGTTTTCTTGGATTAGCAGGATATTATCGTCGATTTATCAAAGACTTCTCCAAGATAGCTGCACCGTTAACAGGATTGATGAAAAAGAACCAAGCGTTCAGATGGGATGATAAGTGTGAGCAAGCTTTCGTAATCCTGAAAGAGCGATTTACAAGTGCTCCTGTTTTGACTATTCCGAGTGGGAATGATGAGATGGTGGTTTACACCGATGCATGTGGTACTGGACTTGGAGCAGTTCTGATGCAGAAGGATAAAGTTGTGGCATATGCAAGTCGACAACTGAAGCCGCATGAAAGGAATTATCCGACTCATGATTTAGAGTTAGCGGCGATTGTATTTGCTCTGAAGATATGGAGACATTATCTATTGGGAGTTCGATTCGAGTTGTTTACAGATCATAAGTCGTTGAAGTATCTTTTCTCCCAAAAGGATTTGAATCTTCGGCAGCAACGTTGGCTAGAGTTTTTAGCATCGTATGATTTTGGTATAGCTTATACTCCGGGAAAAGGTAACGCAGTGGCAGATGCGTTGAGTCGAAGACATGTAGGATTGGGAGCCATGTTTTTAGAATGGAAGAATCTCGAGTATTTAGCTGGATTTGACTTCAGGCCCAGATGTGAATTGGAACCTGAGATGTTGGCAAACTTATCGATAAGACCGACTCTTGTTGAGAGAATTGGCGAGAGTCAAAAGCGAGACGATAAGCTTGTCAAGATTATCCGTGAATTGGAATCTGGATTGGACCCAGAAAAGGATAAAGGATTCGAAGTCGATCGAGAGGGTTGGCTTCGGAAGAAAGGACGACTAGTTGTTCCCGATATAGATGAATTGAGGAGTGAAGTTCTGAAGGAAAGTCATCACTCGAAGCTGACAATTCATCCAGGTGGAAATAAGATGTATCGGGATATGAAGAGAACCTATTACTGGGAAGGCATGAAGAAGGATGTTGGAAATTTTATTTCCAAGTGCATGAACTGCCAGTTGGTAAAAGCTGAACAGAAGAAGCCAAGTGGATTGCTTCAGCCATTGGAAGTGCCTACATGGAAGTGGGAGCAGATATCGATGGATTTTATTGATGGTCTACCTAGAACAAGAATGGGAAATGAAGGGATTTGGGTCATTGTAGATCGTCTGACTAAGAGTGCAAGATTCATTCCTGTTCGATCGACTAGGACTGCATCAAAGTTGGCCGAGTTGTATGTTAAGTGGATAGTTCGATTCCATGGTATTTCGAAGAGTATAGTGAGTGATCGAGACCCATTGTTCACTAGTGGATTTTGGAAGAGTTTCCAGGAAGTTTTGGAAACCGAGTTGTGTTTGAGTACAGCTTATCACCCTCAAACGGATGGTCAGACCGAGAGAGTCAACCGAGTATTGGAAGATCTCCTCAGAGCTTGTGTTTTGGATTTCGGAGGATCATGGGAAGATCACCTTCATTTGGTCGAATTTTCATACAACAACAGTTACCAGTCAAGCATTGGTATGGCACCGTATGAGGCATTGTATGGAAGACCGTGTAAATCTCCGACATGTTGGTTAGAGACAGGAGAGAAACTGATGCTTGGGCCGGAGATGATTCGACAGGCTTCGGATTGCATAGAGATCATTCGGCAACGAATGAAAGCAGCCCAAGACCGTCAGAAGAGTTATGCCGATAAGCGTCGCAAGGATTTGGAATTCGTCGTAGGTGATATGGTTTTTGTGAAGATTTCTCCACTGAAGAATGTTATTCGATTCGGGAAGAAAGGAAAATTGGCTCCGAGATTTGTTGGAGCATTCCCGATCATCGAGCGAATTGGAAAGCTCGCCTACAGATTGGAATTACCGGAGAAGATGTTGGGTGTGCACAATGTTTTTCATGTATCGTATCTACGGAAGTATGTGCACAACTCGAATACAGTGGTTTCTGCTGAAAGCTGTGGAGATTTCGAAGTTGATCCAGTCAATAAGAGACCTCGTAAGCCGCTTCGTGTTGTGGAAACCGACACGAAACAGCTTAGGAGGAAGGTAGTTAAGTTGCTCAAGATACAATGGAGTGACGACGATAACGACTGTACATGGGAGGTAGAAGAGAGGATGAAAGCAGCTCATCCCGAACTCTTCAAGGTATGGCCCTAAGGTGTCGTGTCATCTAACGACATTGTAACTTGTTCTGAGTTTTAGAATTCTGCATGCTAAGCTAGAATTGGATGCATGGTTTGTTGATTGCTATGGATGGTAGGCATATAGAATAGTCCTTGATTGCTCTGTTTGTTTGGAATTTCGGGGGCGAAATTCCTAAGGGGGAGAGAATGTAACGACCCGTATTTTTACAGATCGAAACATCGTAAAACAGTTGTTATTAGATTGTTAGTATTGTTAAGTCATTCCGAGTTTAGATCGACTAGAGCTTAAGTCGTGTAGGAGTTAAGTTGTCTAGAAGTTAAGTCATGTTGGAGCTTAGGTCGTGAAGGAGGTTATGTCGTAGGCGACCTAAGGATTGGGATAAGTCGTGTGGAAGATAGGTCGTGAGGTGGCTTAGGTCGAGTGAACGACTTAAGGAAAGTTGGCGACTTATAGGATTTGCGACTTAAGAGTTAGTAGACGACTTAAGGTAATGACCGACTTAGGAAATGGGCGACCTAAGGAGTTGGTGACTCAAGAATAGGCAGACTTAAGTAAGTGACCGACCTCGGGGAGTTAACAACCTAGGGGGATAAGAGGGCTAACGACTTAAGAGTTTGGGCGAGTTAACGACCTAAGAGATAGATAGGTCGGCGACGACCTAAGGAAGCTGGGGTAGCAGTGAGCGACCTAAGGAGGTTAAGTCGTAGACGACTTAGGAGTTAGGTCGTGGGTTGTTAGGTCGCTAAGTATTAGGTCGTAAAGGGTTAGGTCGTAACCCAGTTAAGTCGCGTGGTTATTGGGAAGTTAGGTCGCGTCTTAGATAAGTCGTAAGTCACAGAATAAATAAGTCGTGGGGTTTTTAGGTCGCAAGGTTTGATAAGTCATAGGTCGTAAGTCGCGCGCATATGCTATGTGTTAAGTCGCGAGCGACTTAGGAGTTAAGCTGCTAAGTCGTAAGTCGTAAACAGGTGAGTCTGGTAGGTCGTAAGTGCGCCTGGGCTTAGGTCGTAGGTCGCAGAATCTCTTTAGGTTGTGGACGACCTAAAAGTGGACGACCTAGGGATATTTTAGCCTATAAATATGGGAGTTTTTCTTCATTTTTGGGATCTGAATTTCGAAGCGACAAAGTGCTGCCATTTTGAGAGCTCGACTTCTACACTTCTTCACTTATTTTCTCCACTTTAATCTTGTGCTTCCATCCATCCAAATCGAAGATCAAATTGAAGATTCAAGAGCTTAGATTGAAGATCTTCATCCTTCGAAGAAGAGATTTCATCGTTTGAAGCGGATTGGTGATAGATCAAGCTAGATCCTTCGCTGTTCAGATCTGAAGCGTGTTGATTTGGGGTTGTTTATGTGATTTAGTGAGTATATCGGATCGTTGGCTTGATTTGGTGTTAAAGTAGAGATTTCCATGCATTTTCCTAATCATATGTGTAGATCCATATAGATCCATTGTCCATGATGATTTGATATCCATTTTACTACATGTTAACTTACGCAAGTTCATTCATCAAGATTATAGAGATATTGCTCATGTTTTCATGCTTGTTAGACTTTTGACTCTTTAATTACGAAATTGCCATTATTGTTATAATTGTCTATTTAGATCATATTTGAATGCTTGTTTACTTGGATTAATGTTTGACTTGATTGATTGCTATGAATTAGATGAATTGATGATTTGATTTAGACCGAAGATGATTCAAAAGCTAAGAGAAAGGCTCTTGGATTGGGAAAGCTGCTTGTGGCATATGTGGCGGATGTGGAAGCTCATATGAATAGATTTGATGATGATGTTGAGATGAAGCTTTGCTATGATGATGATGAGGCGAAGCATGATATGAGATAGTCTTGGTCTAATCCAGACGGGATCATTCCAAGATGATTGATAACTCAGTGAAATGGTTCGAGTTTGAGGAAAATGGTTTGCTCGAGAGGCGCTTGAGCTAGTATGGAAATAGTCGTCGAGGAGGATGACTAGAAGGCTGAGATCTCATCGTTGTTGAAGGTTCTAGCATGCTCAAAGCAAGAGTACGTTGGGCAGATTCGATAGTCCCTGAAGGCTACTGATTGGTAGTCAAGTACTATGGGCAGATTCGATAGTCCTAGGCACGGGTCACGACGACGTGCGGGAGTAATGTCTAGAACCGGGGTTTCCATTAGCCCTTGACGGACGGATGAAAGAATGAGCCGGTCATTCAATTAACGATGAAATCGAAGCAATGATAACAGTGATAGCCAGAGTCATGGATGTTTGGTTGTATCGTCATTCGATCTCAAGAGCGGTATTTTCTGGGTGCTTATCTGATCTTGGTTTAGGCCTTGGGGATTTGTACTTGGAAAACATCGCCCTTGACTCGAGTGATAATTGCTTTACTTTACATTGTATGCTCTGCTATGTTTGCTTCTACTTAGTGTGTGTCTGGGGGCTATCACTGTAGAAAGAGGTTGGAGTGGGAGGGTTGTATTCCTATTCCTTTTCTATGCTCTTTTGGTATGTTGTTAGTTAATTTACCGCTCACTAAGACTGTGTCTGACTCAAGCCTTTATGTTTTTAACTCTTATTGCCTTGGGTTGTTCGTCCATTTTGGGACGGGCAGACTAGGTAGCAGGTGACAGGTGTTGTTCTTGCCTTCCACGGTGTTGATATCGAAGACGAGCTGGAGGGTTGCATATTATCTTCTTATTATATGTACTGGGTGTTCCGCTGTTTGTATTTTCTCTGAGTGTTATGTAGTGAGGCTTGTTGTATTGACTATTCAGATGTTTGTATTCAACTATTATGAAGTTTTATTGATGAGATTCTATTCTGTGAAGCTTCACTATATATATGTTCTATTGTATTTTGTCCATGCGCTGTGAGTAATACGATAGATTCTGTTGTTTTAATTTACCCTGACAATTGTCCATGGTCGCCTGGTACACTTTACAGCGCACTATCTCTAGGTTCAGTGCAGGGGTCATGGGCGGTCGTCACAGCGACTCAATCCCCTTGATCCCGCAACCTCATCTTTGAAGTAAAACCGCCTTCAACAAGAAGCATCCTCAAAATCACAACCACCCCTCAATTCGACCTCAACCAGCACCCAAATCGAACACCCTCGACTCGCGACTTCTGAGATTTCATTTAATTTCCTACAATCATTCAAAATCGATTTCGAATTTAGTTGTGATTTTTATTTTTGAGAGTTGCGTATTTGCTGTTTAACAAAATGAAATGAAATAAAACATGGTTTCGGGTTTGCGAGTCTAAGGGAATGGTAAACTAGTTAAAGTGGGCCGGTGTATTTTGTTTGGGTCGGGGGTTTATTCTCTTTTGTTCTTTGATTAAAAAAGGAAAAAAGAAAAAAGGGGTTTTTTAATTTAAATAATTGGCTTGAGTTAAAAAAAATTGTTTTAAGTTTTATTTTGTTTTAATTTGTTGTTCGTTTTCAACTCTCTTTTTCAGGTTGCAAAAGCAGAAGGATTGGCGTGCTAAAAAAATTGCTTTGCTTGCTTGCTTATAAAATAAATCGCCGCTAAAAAAATAATTAAAATAAATTGCTACTAATTCTACGCACTCTGGTATCGTGCTCTCATCTCTTGTTTTTATTTGCTTTGCATTGTTGGTTGCTTGCATTTTTTTTTAAAAAAAATTCAAAAACAAAAGAAAAATTCAAATCTCATTTGTAGTTGCATCATTAAATACATGTTTATTTTCTACTTTTCATTCATTTCATCTTATTTTTATTTTCTAAGGGCAACACCCCGACCCACATAAGGTGGGGGATTTCATCACCCCTTCCCTGGTCCACAAATTGCATATCATCGTAGAATTTTGACTAATAATAATGGTTAGACATTGGACTTAAGGGAGTCGCGAGTTCACCTAAGGCTTAATTGTATCTTGACAGTTGTCTTCTTTGAACAATTTATTTTCTTGGTGTCTAGGCTACGGCAGAGAAATAGTCAGTTATAAATATTACGGTGATTCGTAAATATTATACTGATTGTTTCTCTGAAAGTACTTAAAACTTCGGTTGCATTGCTATGGTGATTCGTGGTGCACCGATAACTCCTGTCCGTTACCTGGCTAACAAATATTTTGTTGGATTAAGACAAAGTGTGATTATACAATTTTGGGTTAGGAGCTACTTAGGACAGAAAATTTGTAATTAAGTCCTTGCATTCATTTAGTTGCATTAGTTCATGCATATTTAAAAAAAAATTCAAAATCCAAAACTAAAAAAATTGTAAACTTTCCTTAACTTAGTTTTTTTTAACCATTTCCTTTGAAATTTTTCAATCAAAATCAAAAATCTAAAAAAAAATTAAGTTAGTTTTTTATTAGAAAAACAAAAAATCCAAAAAAAAGATAATCTTGTCAAAAACTGATATATATATATATATATATATAAGAAAAAAATTTTGAAAATCCAAAAATCAAATTTCCCTTTTGAAAAATAAATTCATTTTGGTAAATATTTTTCCTTTATAAAAAAAATTCCTAAAAATGTCTGAATTTCCCTACTCACATGAGTTTTACAATAGTTGTGAAAATCAATATAATCCATATAGTTTCAAATCAAATTCTTATGGATATTTTAACGTAAACTATTATACAAACAATTCAAATTTTGCACCACAGAGTTTTCAAAATGATGACCAACCCTCAACTCCTGAAAATAGTATGAAACAATTTGGTCTTTACTTGAACAACAAAATTAAATGATATATAATTTGAGTAATCTGTGTAATAACTCAAGTCAAGGATTTCTAGAGAATCAAAATTTGAATTCACTTCAAAATTCAAATGACTTCGATTATAACTCATGCCAATACAACTTCGAACTTCAAAATGAATTTCAAAGTCAAAATGAAAATGTGAACCCTTTTTTAAATGATTTTGGCAATAAGAATAGTTTCAATGATGGTGAAAATTTTTACTCTCAACAATTTCAAATTGAAAATTCTCAAATTAATAATTATAAATTTGATTTTGTGGAGCAAATGGAAGAAATTACAAAGATCACACGGATTTGTTGTTTGAAACATATACGAAACAACGTGAGAAACAAAATCAAATCCCAACGTGTGATGAGTCAAGTGATAATCCATCTTTTACCAAAACTGACGATTTTCAAATAACAACTTTTGAAATTAAAAATGACAATCTTAATGAAGTTGTTAAAAAATGAGGTAATTGAGTTGGATTTCAATTCTTTTGAGAATGTGGAACCAAATTAAAAATTCGATATTCCTTTTTCTGATTTTGCAAAATTGAATACAACAACTTTGGATTTTGAACATGATATATGCAATAAAGTTGTGAATAATTCAACAAAGGAAGATGAATTTTGTGAGCACAAATTTTTTGGACTTTTCGAAGATGAGTTGTTAAATTCTAAAGGGGTAGATTTAAATCACTATTTTGATTCTAAAATCAATAATTTTGAAGAATTTGTCAATGATGAGTTTGAATTTAAATGTGGTGAAAATAAACTTGAACTTCAACCAATTGTTCTATCTACCCTAAAAATCATCGAAAATAAAACAACTCAAACGATTTTCAATAAAACGACATTCATTTTTCCAAACCAACATTCAACTTTGAAATCTTTTATTGTTTGGTTTTCTATGCTTAAGCTATGTCTCTCATACATGATGCGACAAATGAATTGGTCTTTGGAAGACCGTTTCATTTACTCTTTAATAATATATTTTCTGATGTCGTGTAAATAATAACCATTCATTTTCATGTAAATATAGGTCATATTTGTATTTTTTATTTTTCTTCGTTCACTTAGGTTGACTGTAGGGACACAGTAAAAATCAAGTGTAGGGGGGAGTCTCATCTTCATTTTTGGTTTTTCATGGTTTATTTTTTGTATTTTCCTTCCAAAACTCAAAAAAAATCCTAAAACAAAATTTCTTTTTAGCATACTTACTTTTAAAGAAACACGATAGGATAAGTAAATGTTTTTGGTTATTAAATTGAAATTTTTGAAAATTTATTTGTCCTAACAAAAATAAAAATAAAGTTTGATTATAAGTAACGATGGTTTAACTAGTATATAAGAAGGTTCATAGGTGTTAATTATGAAGTATATCCTAATTGAAATCTTTGTTTAAATGAGTGGTTAATTTAAAGTAAAGGCTATAACATTTTTGATCTTCTAAGTTAAATGAGGCTAAGATGATTTTACAAAACTCTCTCTTATAAAAGAAAGAGAGCAAAAATATTAAAAAAATGTTTTCTGTGAAAATAAGAAACACCTAGCGTCATGTGTTCACATGCAAGTGTGTACACTCGCTATGCTCTGTACCCTTCTCATGTAAGCTCGAATGACAGTGCATGATCGGTATATCTGACCTTAGTTTATCTGAGTTAGGTAAATGTATATAAAAATTCTTTCATTAATAACGCCTACAGTTGATAGGTGTACACACTCGTGTGTACACTTGCCATGCTCTATATTCCCCTCACGTAAGCCCGTAAGGCAGTGCTTGAGTGGTATATTTGGCCTCAATTTTCTGAGTTAGGCATACATAAATATAGTTAATATCAATAAAAGTTTCAAATAAAGAGAGAATAAGCAATTGAAATCCAAGCATTATTTTCACTTGTTTGATTTGACTTGTTTTTCAAAAGAAATGAAGATGCCATTTTGAAAAACTTTGATAATTAACTAAGGATCCATTTCATAGTTGCACTATGTTATCAACCGAAAGAACTAGCCAAACTAGAGTCTATTTGTGATAATAACTTAATTTTTGTTGGAAATTTTGAGGAGTAAAATGACTAAAATTTCTTGATAATGACCGAAACTTATATTTAACTTATTCGTGCCAATTTAAAAGTAAATTCTTCAATTTTAAATATTTTCAAAATCTTGCATCCACATCTTTGTAAATAAATCTCGCATTTAGGAATTTTTCTTACTGCATTTGGATTTTGTGGGTAGTATTCGCGGAAAACACTCACGAGACAACACTCATCCTACTAGGGACACCTAGAGATTTAACGGCTTGTTGCATACGCTCAATGCAATCGTGTTTCCTACGAAAATGGATTTATCTTAGTTTTAGTTTTTTCAAGAAGGAATAAAAAGATAAGTGTGGGGGTATTTGATGTGCACGTAAATGTGTATATTTTTGCTTCCATATTTAATCTAATTTAATTAAATAAATGAGCATATAGGGTATTTTAACACGTTTATACCAAAATTTCAATTGTTTTCAAATCATCATTTATTCATCTTCATATGAGGGCAAAATGGTCATTTTTATGTGTGAATTAATTTGATATTATTTATTTGCATATTTTATTTTTATTTGTATTAATTTGGATGGAAAAATATGAAGAAGGTACATGAAAATATGCATGGACAAGAGAAGAAGGCAAATGAAGATGGAAATAAATCAATTCATGCAACATGGAGGACCCCACCTATCCACTTACCAAGATCCACAATTAAGAGCTAATGCACATGTTAGTGGAGATTTAAAGCTACATGCACATTTAAATGGAGGATTATGCTCATGCTAATGATTACTTGGAGGTTACATTTCCTAGAGGGGTATTTTGGGTAGTCCCCTAAAATATGCATTAGGGTTTTAGGCATGTATAAATACCTCTTATGTTTCATGTAATGAAGCTCTTAGCACCACCTTCTAGTTAGTTTAGTGGTAACAATAAATATAAACAAAAACTCTCTTTCTCTTTTTAATTGCTTCATAGCCTTTTCTTAATGTATTTTATTTATATGCAATTTAATTTCATGCTCTTTTAATTCTTGTTCTTTACTTTATGCAATTAGTGTAGTTTTATTTCTTGCCAATAGAGTACATTTATTTACATGCAAATTAGTTAGCTCTCTTTTTTTCTTTTGTTTTCTATGTTGAAATCTACATTTGTTGAAATGATAACAAATATGAGAAGCTAAACCCCTTCAATTTAGGGGTAATGAAGCTCTCTTATCATATAGATTCAAAATATTGTTTAATTTATGATCTCTTTTTGTGCTTAATGGAATGTTTGATGTGGTAAAATTTTTGTTGTTTAACTTTGAATTTGATAGCCTATGTTGTTGACACCAAATAAGTTATGCTTAAATAAACATAAACACAAATTACCTCTTCATCTACATATGATGTTGGTAATGAAGTGGATTTTAGGATCAAAATGTGATGGTCTATATTACCAATCAATAGTAAATAGATCATGCTTAGAATAGATTTTACTTTTAACTTCATTATCATTTTCATGAGAGTTGACAAGTGGTTTGGTGGGTGTGTTATAGTTTGATGGTTTATGTTGGGCTGATTAATAACACAAATAGGCCATACTTATGATAAACATATCAAGTAAATTCACTAATGACCAAAAAAGAGAGATCATAATTTTATTATTGTAACGACCCATTATTTTGGACCATTCAAGTCGACAATAAATCCATACATGCCTGACTTGAATAATTCAAAACAATGGATTGTAAATAAAATTTGGCAAAACTCAGCATATACAGTAAATAAACTAATCATAGATCACAGACACAGAGTAATATAACAATAGTGCAGCAGAAACAAAAGAATAGTAGTTCATGAAGCTACTATATATATAACAGAGTTAAATAAGTTACAACAGATCTCGAATACAATAGTCAAATACAAGAACAGAATACATCACTGGAATCAACTAAATATCTGATAGTAGAATCGATAGATAGCTGGATCTACAAGCGAAGCTCCAACTCCAAAGGTGAGTCTCGAATACTGGTACACTCAGTCTGACCCGAGCGTAAAGCAAAACACAAAACACTCGAGTCAGGATTAACATTCTTATATCAATAAATCCAACTCAAGTGAAATAACAACTGAAATACAAGTAACTCAAAGGATGTTTGGGATAACCATCCTCTAAGGATCCGTTAAACTATCTACTATATAGTAGTGTACGCTAAGTAGATAATGCCTATCAGTAATATAAAGTATCAAAATAGCGTTAAGGCGTTACCATTATCCTCCTTAACACATTTTATATAAGTGTCATAGTCTATACAGCACTGTAAACTCCACCGTAAACTAGTGGGCTATCAGGGAGTACTCCATAGGTATAACAAAAAACAAATCGTAGTGGTCGCGCATAGGAATACGAGTATGACAAGGCACATGAGGCAATACCCAAGGTAGTGAAACTACCGTTTGCCTGATCCAGACTGGTGAAAACGCATCGCCGCAACGATCGCAACACCGCGAAACAACACTCCCAAATCAAGGGTGCGCACCAATCAAAAACAAGTAATGAGTAGTTTACGAAGAAGTGTGTCCGCTAGAGGTAGCTAACCTCACTGGCCCGGCACGGCTCCTGTTTAAGTCATTTCCAATTTGACACAAGTGTCAAGGTCATCCATTATCGTTCTCTTCCTTCAAACCCAGCAACGTCATCATTCCAACCACTTCATTCTGGATCACACTCCGTGTATAATAGTTATTAAAGTGGTTTTCGGTTTAGACAGAGAGTATGTCCCTAACCGATCCCGGACTCTTCAATAACTACGTAATTATTACACTGATTGGTCATTTAATAAACTTTCAAAATAGTTTATATTTCAAAACCAAAATATCATTGCCATTTCAAAACCATATCCATACGATATCATTTTCACTTCAAATAAATCCATTTCCAAAATCATATCACTTTCCAAAGTTATATCGCTTTCGAAACCGTAAGTCTTTAAAAAAATCAAAACACTTTGGATATCAAAACCTTGAAATTCATAACACTTTGAAACTATAGTTTGAAATCATAACATTTTGGAATTCATAACACTTTCCTCTTAAACAGTTTAGATATTAAAATTAGTGTATATAATAAAATAGTTTATAAAATAAAAATAGTTTATATAAAATAGTTATAAGTTAAAATAGTTTATAATAAAATAATATATATTGAAAATGATTTATATAAAATAGTTTATATTAAAATAATTTATAAAGTAAAATATAAATAGTTGTAGATATAGTTTAAAAATACTTAATAAAATAAAATAGCTTCCACAAATTCACAAATCGATTCAAATTAACTCAACTTCCAAATTCAACTTAATTCAATCCCAATTCTTAAATTTCAACTCGAATCAATTTCTTAACAAATCATTTCAAATTATATCAATTTCAAATACAGATTTGAAACACAAAATAAACCATTAAATTTCAATTTATTTCAAAGCTTTAAATATTCAGCATTTCAAACTAAATTCGATAATTTCATATATATATATATATATCAAATTCACTTTACTATTATTTAGTTTGAAATATTTACTTAATCATTTCAATAACATCTAAATACAACTTCAATTTACAAATTTAAATAAACAAAAAATCCCATTTAAATTTATATAAATTTGAAATATTCGTTTAAGTCACTTTTAATCAAACTCAAGTTATAAAATATCTCTTTAAAATCTCAAATTTAATAAATTTCAAATCAAACTTATTTAAGTAAAATTCTTAAATAAATAACATTTCAAATCAATTTTAAATTTATCTTTCCAACCTAAATCAATATAAATTCTATATTTGAAAAAATATATTTTAAATAAATACTTAACATATTATATATCAACTTTATTAAATCGACTTTAATAAATCTTTAAAATCAATATTTATTAAAAACCATATATTTCTTTTCAAAACCATAGAAATCATTTCAAATTTTTTTATATAGACCAATGGTGTCTGTATATAATTTTCTACCCTATGGTCAAGTGATATGGATATTTATCATTTCAATCCGTAATTTATATATATACGGGTATATCTTTTCAACCCGCAATTCCAAATTCAATGTCAATGAAAATCGATTGGGTTTATCATTTCAACCCATAACGATTTCCTCCTATTCTACAGATCGTTCGGGTACGTATCATTTCAACCCATAGTGAGTTCTATACTAACAGGGAACTTGCAGAGTGATAACAGATATGACAATAATATAACAATCAGTAACATGCATATATCATCAGTGATAAATAACAGATAATGGTGTCAGATGTCATAGATGAACAGATACAGATAATGGCATATATATAGCAATATAAATAACTAACAACAACATATTTCAATTGTCGTTCCAATTGAAATAAAATTTAATAAATGTAAGAACATTAATCGTAAGTGGTTTCTCACCTTTCGAGGTTAGAGATGAACGAGAATGAGATGAGTTATGAATCCAAGCATGAGATCCAAATCAAATCAAGATTGGCACGGATTTTGGCGATAGAGCTGATTAATAGGAATGGACGAAATCGAATCAGAACAGAATTGAATCAACACATTTTAAACTTAACAGTTTAACATAAATGGAAACAAAATAAATATTATATCCATATATATCCTCTTCTAAAATTAATATTCAAATTTAAACTGATATTTAAAATAATATATATATATATATATATTTCTAAAGAAAAATCCAATTATCTATGTTTATTATGAAATCAATATAAATAATTTATTATAATATATATCTATAACCAAAATATGATGAACATAGACTAATATATATATATATATACATATATACATATATATAACTTACGTACAAGTTATATTTTAAAATAATACATATATATACATAAACAAGTCTCTATATATGTACAAACAATATAACTTATACACTGCCAAGTATACTTCCAAACTACATATTCAAAAATTTATATAAACTAACATTTACAGAAATCATAATATAAACTAAAACACATGTTTTACACCATATAACTAACTTATAAATGCAGACAGCAAATCACATATGACTTACAGCTTGAAATATAAAAACTGACATATACACAAAGATATATATATTACCTAATATAAAATCTACACCCTTTTAAACATATATCTGACACATATTAACATTTCAAAACAAACCCATAATGCAAGCTATACAAATAACCATATATATATATATATACTTTATAAAAATCAAATATGTATATAGTCTAATATATGACCCTATACAACGAGATTAATATAAACCTTTATAACTTTATACTAAGTAAACCGTATAACTTTATATAACAGATCATATAGCTCAGGTTCACTAAATATACTTACATATAACTCACCCATACAATCATGGAGAAGCCAGTAAAACATATACAAACAAGTAAATCGATATATGTATATATATATTCAGTAAAATGTTAAGTTAACAAACAGATTTATATACGAACCTTCATATAATATATATAATTGATAACATTGAAACTAGAACATATATATAAACATACACTTTAAAACTTGAAAGTTTGAAAATAATCATATGCAACAAGTATATGTACTAACCAGACAATGCAGCAACCTTATATATGTATATATATATAATAAGACAACCACTTACATACTATATATATAAATTATACAATACTATTTATACTAACAGGCAACCTATAACTAACTAGATATACTATAGATATAGACTAGTATATAAATTTATACTTTAAAATACTTAAACAATGCCAGAACAGTCACGTATACAACTAATATATAAGTATATATATAGGCTGAAACTTATATATACAACTAACAGATTGTAATATAACATACTATACAACTTTGTAAACAAATGTATAATTTTTTTATATAATATAACAACCAACTCAACAATAACTTTAGTATGCAGACAACTTTACACATACAAAGTGACAGCAATATATATAAACTTAAACAGCAACAGACAAAAAAAATTTCTCTTCTTTTTATCTTTCATCTATGCATATCATATTGAAAGTACTGTATACAGCAACAAATACATATAATCTATAAACTAAGTTTAAGTACAAAATATGATATATATTTATATACCTTATATATCATCAAAGGCAAAACTAGGGGAAGAAGATGAAGGCCTAGGGCTGTGGGAAGGATCTGCTGGGTCGCTGGCCAGAGAGGTAGAGCCGAAGTGTCATTCAAGGTGATGTGGTTGTGCTCGGGGATCGGGCTCACGGTGGTCGGGATGAAGGCGGCAGAGTGGAGGTCGTCATCGGCTTGAGGCTGGTCTCGGGTTGAAGGGTGCTGTGGGCTATGGTGTAAATGGTGGCCGAGGTGATTAGCCATGCGGAGGTGGAGCTTGCGGCAGGTAAGTACAGAAGAGAAAAGAAAGTGGAAAGAGGAAAAAGAAGCATGGGCAGAGGAAGAGGGGATGAGGAATGCATGAGGGTGATGATGCGCAGCATGAAAAAAAAGAATAATGGAAAAGCAAAAAAAAATAAAGAGCAATGTTCAATTATTCACTCGTCAAATTTCCAGAAGTGGTGGGAATAGTGACAGCCACATCAGATGAATTTTAGTAATTATTAATTGCTAATGGCTGTTGAGTCGCACGATGGAAAGTTGAATGGACAAAGAATTCAAAAGGTCACAAAACCAAAAGTCGCAAAACGGATACCGGTACGACTTAAATCGTTCACAGATTCCGCCGTGCACCGGACATCAGAATTGACAGTTGAATATACTATGGAGATCAGCATGACGAGACGATTAAAATGGCATATAGATATCAGTGGTACGATTGAATTATAAAAATTCAAATTTTCTACTAGCGGAAAATGCAGCAAAAACGCAGAAAAATAAGATCGACGGAGCTAAAGAAGTCCGAATTTGGAAAGACGAAAAATGACGTCTTAGTCAGAAGATGAATTAGAATTTTTCTATGTAAAAATATTCAGGTTTAGAAAACATTTTATTATCATCGATTTTAACTGATATAAATTGGAATAAAATTACACTAGAAAATAAACTTCCAAATTATCTGATGAAAATTTACCAGTTGCTATGATTAATTAGACGCATTTCAAATATCAAATTTTTATTTCAAAATTTTATCGTTTAAAATTTTATAAAATTTCAACTAATTACGTTATTAAAACAGTTAAAATTTACAGGTCGTTACACTCTCCCCCACTCAAAACTTTTCGTCCCCGAAAAGGAAGGAGGCAGGAGAATAGAAACAACCAGAAAGAAAATAGATTGGAATACAAGTAAAACAATTAATTTAAACTATATAAATTTCAATTTAAATTAATTAATATTTAACAATTTGGTTAAATCCCTTTGAGTTCACTTAAGTTAAATCAATCTATCTATTTCTAAATTCATTATCTTATTATCTAGTCATCCTCAATTAACAATTTTTAAATCATCAATTTGTATAATCATTTATTGTACTCATATTTTATTCAACAAATTTAATTCTTTTATTCCAAATTATGATTAAGTTTATTCCACTTAATATATCTTATTACATATATTTAAACTATATAAATTAATTTAAACCATATAAATTTCAATTTAAATTAATTTATATTCAATAATTGGTTTAAATTTAAGGTATTTCCATAAGTTGGTCTAATTTCAATTTGTTAACTCTTTCAGAACAAAATTTATTATATTCATCTCATTCAATTAACTTATTATTCTATCATCTTTATTAGCATTTTTTTATAATTAAAACCTAAGTGTATAATATTTATTATAAACACTCAAATTTTATTTATAAATCATTTTATATTGTATATTATCCAATTACATTTTAACTTCTGAATAATTTAGGTAAGTTATATTGAAATGCAATTTAGTATTATACAAATAAAATTTTCAAATTCAATTATTTCAAGTTTAAATATTTATCCAAAATTTAGCTTTATTTATAATTGAAAACATCCTTTAACATAATTTCAAGAATTAAATTTCCGTTTAATTTCAAACCCTTTAGAGATAATTATGTATATACTATATATATTAAATCAAATTAAATTTAAAATAATATATCCATATATATATATATATAAATCAAGTCGTCATACTTAAGAAATTCAAATTAAAATATTTTTCCAAACAAAACCGCAGCAAAGCTACAAAATGGTTTCTCCACTTCGAAACTTGAAAATGAATGTCGATGATGCGGCTGCCATCATCGAAATTATTTTCCAGCGACAAAGAGAAGAGCACGGATTTCAACATTTTAAAATTCTTTGAAAACGGTTTCTATTTGAAAATATCTTCAATAATATACATTTTAAAATTTTAAAAACCAAAGCTTGAAATCACTGGAAATTAAATTCTAAAATTCTAAATTTTAAATTCATTTAAATTTCAAATCAGTTTATAACCCATGTTTAAAAATTCATTTATAGAATAATAAGTGATAATCAATTATTATCTTTAACAACCAATTTAATTAACTTATTAAATTTCAGAAAATTTTACTTATATATATTTATAATATATTCATACAATTTTATTTCATTTACCAAATTTGAAAATAATATGGTGTCAGTTTGCTCTGTTCAAGTGTTTTGGAAATCCTATCGATAGCGTTGATCAGACGAATCGATCGAAAATCCAAATCAACATCAACAACTCAAACAACACTATAAAACATTTTATAGTAATTACAAATACACTTCCTCTCTCGACGATACAAGAATGGATTTCAAAGCAAGGTTAGGGATTCAAATTTGATGGACTCAAATCAAAGAGAATTTTGATTCGAAGATAGGTTCTAAACAAAGACGAGATGATTAAATAACAAAATAGGAATATGGATAAGTTTATATAAATCGCAAGCAACCTTAATCGGGTTGACCGTGACTTAAAGAATAAGATCGATGCAAAATTCCGAGGCAAATCGACATTCGATCGCAAGAGATAGAATTCAGGCATAGCTGAAGATAGATAGCATCGTAAACCGAGGATAAAGAAATCTCCGGTAAATCAATGCCTATTGTAAAGGAGTTTCACTTCTTTACAAATCATTCAAAGATTGGCGAGACCACCGATTTATTATAGAAATCATTCGAAGTTGAGTCATGGGATACTCCAGAATCAGAAAACACGAATAGAGGGAGACAAGGATGAATTTGGGAACCGAGGGGAACGTTCCAAAATTCAAAGGAAAACTGAATCGAAGAAGAAGGAATTTAAGCTTGAAAGAAAGTGATTCTGTAATTAAATCTACTCCATATGCTGAGTTTTGCCTAAACCAGAGCTCTGATACCAACTGTAACGACCCACTATTTTGGACCATTCAAGTCGACAATAAATCCACACATGCCGGACTTGAATAATTCAAAATAATGGATTGTAAATAAAATTTGGCAAAACTCAGCATATACAGTAAATAAACTAATCACAGATCACAGACACAGAGTAATATAACAATAGTGCAGCGGAAACAAAAGAATAGTAGTTCATGAAGCTACTATATATATAACAGAGTTAAATAAGTTACAACAGATCTCGAATACAATAGTCAAATACAAGAAAAGAATACATCACTGGAATCAACTGAATATCTGATAGTAGAATCGATAGATAGCTGGATCTCCAAGCGAAGCTCCAACTCCAAAGGTGAGTCTCGAATACTGGTACACTCAGTCTGACCCGAGCGTAAAGCAAAACACAAAACACTCGAGTCAGGATTAACATTCTTATATCAATAAATCCAACTCAAGGGAAATAACAACTGAAATACAAGTAACTCAAAGGATGTTTGGGATAACCATCCTCTAAGGATCCATTAAACTATCTACTATATAGTAGTGTACGCTAAGTAGAGAATGCCTATCAATAATATAAAGTATCAAAATAGCGTTAAGGCGTTACCATTATCCCCCTTAACACATTTTATATAAGCGTCATAGTCTATACAGCACTGTAAACTACACCGTAAACTAGTGGGCTATCAGGGAGTACTCCATAGGTATAACACAAAACAAATCGTAGTGGTCGCGCATAGGGATACGAGTATGACAAGGCACATGAGACAATACCCAAGGTAGTGAAACTACCGTTTGCCTGATCCAGACTGGTGAAAACGCATCGCCGCAACGATCGCAACACCGCGAAACAACACTCCCAAATCAAGGGTGCGCACCAATCAAAAACAAGTAATGAGTAGTTTACGAAGAAGTGTGTCCGCTAGAGGTAGCTAACCTCACTGGCCCGGCACGGCTCCTGTTTAAGTCATTTCCAATTTGACACAAGTGTCAAGGTCATCCATTATCGTTCTCTTCCTTCAAACCCAGCGACGTCATCATTCCAACCACTTCATTCTGGATCACACTCCGCGTATAATAGTTATTAAAGTGGTTTTCGGTTTAGACAGAGAGTATGTCCCTAACCGATCCCGGACTCTTCAATAACTACGTAATTATTACACTGATTGGTCATTTAATAAACTTTCAAAATAGTTTATATTTCAAAACCAAAATATCATTGCCATTTCAAAACAATATCCATACGATATCATTTTCACTTCAAATAAATCCATTTCCAAAATCATACCACTTTCCAAAGTTATATCGCTTTCGAAACCGTAAGTCTTTAAAAAAATCAAAACACATTGGAAATCAAAACCTTGAAATTCATAACACTTTGAAACTATAGTTTGAAATCATAACATTTTGGAATTCATAACACTTTCCTCTTAAACAGTTTAGATATTAAAATTAGTGTATATAATAAAATAGTTTATAAAATAAAAATAGTTTATATAAAATAGTTTATAATAAAATAATATATATTGAAAATGATTTATATAAAATAGTTTATATTAAAATAATTTATAAAGTAAAATATAAATAGTTGTAGATATAGTTTAAAAATACTTAATAAAATAAAATAGCTTCCACAAATTCACAAATCGATTCAAATTAACTCAACTTCCAAATTCAACTTAATTCAATCCCAATTCTTAAATTTTAACTCGATTCAATTTCTTAACAAATCATTTCAAATTATATCAATTTCAAATACAGATTTGAAACACGAAATAAACCATTAAATTTCAATTTATTTCAAAGCTTTAAATATTCAACATTTCAAACTAAATTCGATAATTTCATATATATATATATTAAATTCACTTTACTATTATTTAGTTTGAAATATTTACTTAATCATTTCAATAACATCTAAATACAACTTCAATTTACAAATTTAAATAAACAAAATATCCCATTTAAATTTATATAAATTTGAAATATTCGTTTAAGTCACTTTTAATCAAACTCAAGTTATAAAATATCTCTTTAAAATCTCAAATTTAATAAATTTCAAATCAAAATTATTTAAGTAAAATTCTTAAGTAAATAACATTTCAAATCAATTTTAAATTTATCTTTCCAACCTAAATCAATATAAATTCTATATTTGAAAAAATATATTTTAAATAAATACTTAACATATTATATATCAACTTTATTAAATCGACTTTAATAAATCTTTAAAATCAATATTTATTAAAAACCATATATTTCTTTTCAAAACCATAGAAATCATTTCAAATTTTTTTATATAGACCAACGGTGTCTGTATATAATTTTCTACCCTATGGTCAAGTGATATGGATATTTATCATTTCAATCCGTAATTTATATATATACGGGTATATCTTTTCAACCCGCAATCCCAAATTCAATGTCAATGAAAATCGATTGGGTTTATCATTTCAACCCATAATGATTTCCTCCTATTCTACAAATCATTCGAGTACGTATCATTTCAACCCATAGTGAGTTCTATACTAACAGGGAACTTGCACAGTGATAACAGATAATGGTGTCAGGGGTCACAGGTGAACAGATACAGATGATGGCATATATATAGCAATATAAATAACTAACAGCAACATATTTCAATTGTCGTTCCAATTGAAATCAAATTTAATAAATGTAAGAACATTAATCGTGAGTGATTGCTCACCTTTCGAGGTTAGAGATGAACAAGAATGAGATGAGTTACGAATCCAAGCACGAGATCCAAATCAAATCAAGATTGGCATGGATTTTGGCGATAGAGCTGAATAATAGGAATGGACGAAATCGAATCAGAACAGAATTGAATCAACACATTTTAAACTTAACAGTTTAACATAAACGGAAACAAAATAAATATTATATCCATATATATCCTCTTCTAAAATTAATATTCAAATTTAAACTCATATTTAAAATAATATATATATATATCTAAAGAAAAATCCAATTATCGATGTTTATTATGAAATCAATATAAACAATTTATTATAATATATATCTACAACCAAAATATGATGAACATAGACTAATATATATATATATATATATATATACATATATATAACTTACGTACAAGTTATATTTTAAAATAATACATATATATACATAAACAAGTCACTATATATGTACAAACAATATAACTTATACACTACCAAGTATACTTCCAAACTACATATTCAAAAATTTATATAAACTAACATTTACAGAAATTATAATATAAACTAAAACACATGTTTTACATCATATAACTAACTTATAAATGCAGACAGCAAATCACATATGACTTACAGCTTAAAATATAAAAACTGACATATACACAAAGATATATATATTACCTAATATAAAATCTACACCCTTTTAAACATATATCTAACACATATTAACATTTCTAAACAAACCCATAATGCAAGCTATACAAATAACCATATATATATACTTTATAAAAATCAAATATGTATATAGTCTAATATATGACCCTATACAGCGAGATTAATATAAACCTTTATAACTTTATACTAAGTAAACCGTATAACTTTATATAACAGAACATATAGCTCAGGTTCACTAAATATACTTACATATAACTCACCCATACAATCATGGAGAAGCCAGTAAAACATATACAAACAAGTAAATCGATATATGTATATATATATATATTCAGTAAAATGTTAAGTTAACAAACAGATTTATATACGAACCTTCATATAATATATATAACCGATAACATTGAAACTATAACATATATACAAACATACACTTTAAAACTTGAAAGTTTGAAAATAATCATATGCAACAAGTATATGTACTAACCAGACAATGCAGCAACCTTATATATATATATAATATAAGACAACCACTTACATACTATATATATAAATTATACAATACTATTTATACTAACAGGCAACCTATAACTAACTAGATATAATATAGATATAGACTAGTATATAAATTTATACTTTAAAATACTTAAACAATGCCAGAACAGTCACGTATACAACTAATATATAAGTATATATATACAGGCTGAAACTTATGTATACAACTAACAGATTGTAATATAACATACTATACAACTTTGTAAACAAATGTATAAATTTTTTATATAATATAACAACCAACTCAACAATAACTTTAGTATGCAGACAACTTTACACATACAAAGTGACAGCAATATATATAAACTTAAACAGCAACAGACAAAAAAAATTTCTCTTCTTTTTATCTTTCATCTATGCATATCATATTGAAAGTACTGTATACAGCAACAAATACATATAATCTATAAACTAAGTTTAAGTATAAAATATGATATATATTTATATACCTTATATATCATCAAAGGCAAAACTAGGGGAAGAAGATGAAGGCCGAGGGCTGCGGGAAGGATCTGCTGGGTCGCTGGCCAGAGAGGTAGAGTCGAAGTGTCGTTCAAGGTGATGTGGTTGTGCTCGGGGATCAGGCTCACAGGTGGTCGGGATGAAGGCGGCAGAGTGGAGGTCATCATCGGCTTGAGGCTGGTCCCGAGTTGAAGGGTGCTGTGGGCTATGGTGTAAATGGTGGCCGAGGTGATTAGCCATGTGGAGGTGGAGCTTGCGGCAGGTAAGTACAGAAGAGAAAAGAAAGTGGAAAGAGGAAAAAGAAGCGTGGGCAGAGGAAGAGGGGATGAGGAATGCATGAGGGTGATGATGCGCAGCATGAAAAAAAAGAAAAATGGGAAAGCAAAAAAAAAAATGAAGAGCAATGTTCAATTATTCACTCGTCAAATTTCCAGAAATGGTGGGAATAGTGATAGCCACGTCAGATGAATTTTAGTAATTATTAATTGCTAATGGCTGTTGAGTCGTACGATGGAAAGTTGAATGGACAAAGAATTCAAAAGGTCACAAAACCAAAAGTCGCAAAACGGATGCCGGTACGACTTAAATCGTTCACAGATTCCGCCGTGCACCGGACATCAGAATTGATAGTTGAATATACTACGGAGATCAGCACGACGAGACGATTAAAACGGCATATAGATATCAGTGGTACGATTGAATTATAAAAATTCAAATTTTCTACTAGTGGAAAATGCAGCAAAAACACAAAAAAATAAGATCGACGGAGCTAAAGAAGTCCGTATTTGGAAAAACGAAAAATGACGTCTTAGTCAGAAGATGAATTAGAATTTTTCTATGTAAAAATATTCAGGTTTAGAAAACATTTTATTATCATTGATTTTAACTGATATAAATTGGAATAAAATTACACTAGAAAATAAACTTCCAAATTATCTGATGAAAATTTACCAGTTGCTATGATTAATTAGACGAATTTCAAATATCAATTAGACGAATTTCAAATAAACAGTTAAAATTTACAAGTCGTTACAATTATGTTGATTTATGTGATCATGATAAGGGATTTGCCTCCAAATTGCCTTCTACTCTCATATTTCTGTTCACTTTTTTTCTTAGTTTTTTATATACATTTTTTAGCTTAAACAACTTCAAGCTCTTGGTTAATTTGATTGAGTAGGACTAAAAATCACTTCAATTCCCTACGGATCGACCCGTACTCACTATGTACTAAAACTGTATGTCGTGCGCGTACGGTTATTGTTATTACAATTTTTCGACGATTTTCTAAGTCGATAGAAAAGTCGTTGATTCAACGGATATGGTTGTTTGTTTAAGTACCATTGTGATTGTTAAGCCTCTTTTCGAATTCTTAAAGTTATGGATTTAAATAAACTTCAAATTTAAACAATTACAAATGTTTTTATAATTATTATTTTAGCAAAATGTTTTATATAATAATTATTTTATCAATAATGTTTAAAGTTAACTAATTTATATTGTAAATATTGTTTAATTATTAAGTTATATTCTAAATATGATTTAAAGTTATTTTATACTTTAATGATATTTAAAGTTATTTTATAATAATTTGATTTTAAAGTTAATTATTATTTAAAGGTTAATTATTATTTAAAGTCAACTATTTTTATTTTAAAGTTATTATTTATTATTATTTTAGGTAATATTGTTGAAAAGTTAATTTATTTTTATAGTAATACTGTTTTAAAGTTAATCTATTATTATATTAATATTGTTAAAATTTGATTTACTATTATATCAATATGGTTTTAAAGGTAATTAATTATTAAGTTCAGTTATTATATTATTTTAACTTGTTTTAAAGTTTATTGTTATATTATTATAATTTGTCTAAAGTTTATTATCTTATTAATGATTGTTTAAAGTTTTCATTTACTAATGTTGTTTAAAGATAACTAATTGTTTTATTTAAAATGTTTTAAATAATAAATTGTTTTGTAAATGGTGTTTAAAATAATAAACTGTTTATTTAAAAAGGAATCATTTTAAATGAAAAGATTTATATGAAGGTTTATTTCATAAAGAGGATTTATTTAAAGAGTTATAAATTGGAAAGCGATCTAGGAATTAGAAAGAAGTTTGATTTTATAAAGGATTTTAGAGATTCAAAAGGAGTTTTATAAATGGTTTTAGAGCTTTATAAAAGAGTTTTATAAATAAATTGGAGATTTATAAAGGAAGCTATATAAATAGATTTGGAGATTTATAAAATAAAAGGGATTTATAAAAAGGAAGGGTGTTTTTGGTTATTGGAATCTCTGTTTAAATAACATTTTCTTTGATCCATTTAATATAATTTTAAAGTAAGAAATCTTTCTTAAATGTTTTGTAAATATATTTATACTATTGTATAAGTATATGGAAAGTTTTCCTAGTTTGAAAGTGAATAGTTTTGTAAATATACTTGTACGGTTGAGATAAGTATATAGATGTTTTGCAAGTATAGAAAGAAGTATAAGAGGTTTGTAAAAATATCCTTTATAAAGGTATTTTGAATTAAATATTTTGGAAAGAGATTTAGTTAATAAACGATTAATTTAAAAGGTTTAGTGGTTTTCATGGGAAATTAATCTTTATTTTGAATGTTTTTTTATTTGATAGTTAAATAACTGACTATCAAATCTTGAACTGTTTTGACTCAAGAAGTATGATTGTATATTCGAGTTCCCCAGTAAGACTGTAATACTTGTTGCATACTTCCAAAGAACCGGAATTGAGTTAACCGGAAATTATCGCTTAGTTTGGGGACACCGGTTTTCTAGGTTCATCCGAACCACTCCAAACTAATAACATTCATGATGAAGTATGCTATGGAACTATACTATTCTTCCTGAGGGTGATTCCAAAATGGAAGACGGTAAAATTTGAATGTTTGTTCGATCCCGGAACAACTTGTATGGATGAATGCTGGCATTACATCTCTGCTTGGAGGGCAGTGTTAGCATTCCAAGATGTTCTGCTAGTAGAAAAGGTAAAAGCGTAGCCTCAAGCCTCACAACCAGGAAAAATGACTAAAATAGGGTATACAACAGAGCTATGTGTTTAGCTACCATTAGGAGCAGTCATCTCATTCTAGATTGTCCCCTTAGAATTTTTTTACGTGCAGGCATCGAGTGGCAATGTTTGTAGCCTCGGTGTCAAGCGATGAGGTAATATGGCATGTCATGTTAAAGGGGCAGCCAACTCTATGTAGCAAAGGGGCAAATGCGTCTGTAGCCCTCAGGTTCATTTTATAGAGGCGTACCATCGGAAGGTAGTCCCTTACCTAGTCATAGTTGGAATCCATTTTCCAATATGAGCCTTCGAATTTGATTGTATATCTATTATGCTAGAATTTAATTAATGTAACAGTTTCGTCTATGATTCAATATTTACTTTAACCCTAAACAATATTATAATTTCATTGGATTTTCTATATAAAATGTTTTAGTTACCATAAGGTAAAAACCCATCTGTATTTATGTGCGGTGTGGTCTTATGAGATACCTTTGATTTTATAGGATTTTACAAGTTAAATAAATAAAAATTTCTTATGATTTTAGTTTTCCATGCTGGTTTTACCAGACTGACCCGAGCGTTGTTTTCCTATAATGCTTGGGTCAACCCGAACATATTTTGTAGATTTAGCTGGATCCTTTGGAGCTTTCAGGAGACGAGCTGATTCCCCAAGACGTATTCACGTATCTTATATTCTTCTGCTATTTTTGTTGCTTTGATTTCTAATTATGTTAAGCAGCATTTGTAAGGACATGATGTTATAACTGTCCGGGCTGATAATATTTTAGTGTACTCTGATGTTGTGTATATAATAAAGTTGATTCTTCTTGTAAAGATCATTTGGTATATTATATATATCTCGTCACGTTTGTGAGATTCTATTCTGTCTTCTATTTCTTTCACCCAAAAAATCTACCTTTTAGGCACTTGGATATTCAGCATGTGAACACCATGGATGTATTAGTGTAGATTTCTAAAAATCAAAAAGGCGTGTTGTTACACTCAGTCTGTCCATCAGTTTATAGGTGATAAGCTATACTAAGATGTAGGTCAGTCTCCAGCATCTCTTGTATGCTCTTTCAAAATCCACTAGTGAACAACGGGTCTCAATATATCATAATGCTCTTCGACACGCCATGAAATCGTACAACCCATTTCACATACAACTCGGCCAGTTTTGCTACGTTTTACTTGTCTTAATAGGTATAAATCTAGAGCTCTTGGTCAATCGATAGACTATGACCCAAATGTTGTCGTACCCTGCTTGAGTACTTGACAGTTCATTAATAAACTCCATCGTTATGTATAGTTAGCCTAGAATGGTGGCACTCTCATAGGACCTTGTCCCGCAATCCATCGACATCAAGGACAAACAATCTCCCATCCTTACAGAGCCAACCTTCTCGATCGAGTCCATATTGCTTCATTTCTTCAAACTCTACTCCTCCTTTTATTTTCACAACGATCTCTTATAATCTAGCATCTCACCTCTAACTAGTACCGATCTTCTCAATTAAAGTTGGTCTGATCGACATACTTGCCAACATCTTTGGCTCTAACTCACAATGAGGTTTGAAGCTATAGCCAACAATATTTTCCAACTGCTTCCAATCCGTGAACATTGCTCCCAAACTAGCATGTCTTCTACTCAATGCATTGGTGATCGCATTTCCCTTACCAAGCGTGTAGGAAATGTCAAAGTCATAGGAGGTCAAGAATTCCAACCATCGCCATTGGCGAAGGTTGAGATCCTTCTGGGAGAAAAGGTACTTCAAGGATTTATTGTTCGTGAACAGCTCAAACCTTCTCCTAATAAGTAGTGCCTCCAAATCTTCAAAGCAAACACTATCGCCACCAACTCCAAATCATGAGTTGGATACTTCCTCTCATGTTGCGTCAACTATTGACTAGCATTGGCGAAAGCTTCCCATCTGCGTCAATACCGCACCTAACCTAGTACCACAGGCGTCTGTGTATACTATCAGCTCCTCATTCCTACTTAGAATGGTCAATACTGGTGCACTCATGAACCTCTCCTTCAGACATACAAATGCATGCTCACACTTTGTGTCCAAAACAAAAGTCTGATTCTTCTTCATCAAACTAGTCAACGGTGTTGCTACCTTCAAGAAGCCCTTTGTAAAACGTCTATAACACCCTGCCAATCCTAGGAAACTCCTCACATCCGTAGCATTCTTGGGTTGGCTCCAATCTAAATTGATTCCACTTTGCCAAGATCTACTACGATGCTCTGCTCAGAGATAATATGACCCAAGAATCTCAATTCCCTTCTCCTGAAGTGACATTTTGAAAACTTCGCTTTCAACTTGTGCCTCATCAACTCCTCATGCACAATCCTCAAGTGCATCTTGTGTTCCTTCTCTGTCCTAGAATAGACCAGAATATCATCCACGAATACAAGTACGAACTTGTTTAGCTGATCCCCAAAGATGTGGTCAATGAGATCAACAAAGTATGCCGAAGCATTGGTTAGCCTTAACGGCATAACAACCACTCACAAAAACCCGACGGCATACAAAATGCGATAATTGGCACCCTCTCCTTCGCTACTCTCAACTGATGAAATCTCGTAATCAAATCCAATTAGGAGAACACCTTCGCACCATAAAGCTGATCAAACAAGTCGTTAATACGTGGGAGTGGATACTTGTTCTTCCTTGTAACCTTATTTAGTTCACGGTAATATACACATAAACTCAGAGAGCCATCCACCTTAGTGGCATATACTACAAGTGCACCCCACTTAGATGTACTCCTACGAATGAACCCTCTCTTTAATAAGTCATTTACTTGCATCTCCAACTCCTTTTGCTCTCTGGATGCCATATGCCTCACAGGCATAATTATCGGTCTAGAATCCTTCGCTGGGTCTATATGAAACTCAATCTCTTGGTGCAACGATAACCCTGTCACCTCCTCAAATACATCCGGATACTCTCTAACAATAGCCATAGATAACAACCCATCCTATGGAACCTTGAGTGAATATAGAAAGTTAACCATAACCTCATCCGCCAATAGGCAGCCAATCACCACCGTCCACCCCTCTACAGCCCCGATTATCACCAATAGCTTCTCACAATCCTTACCACCACATACTTCCTTAGCCAGTCCATCCCCAAGAAAATCCCGAACCCAATAAAATTCAAAAAAAAGCAATCACAAACAATAGAGCATCCATGACTCGATAAGGCCAAACCATGATAAACCATACACAGTCTAGTGGAGCCTCCAACAAGATTCTTAACAGTCAAAGGTCGTCAACTATTTCGGGATTCAATCCCAACCCATCTACTAGGACACTAGATATGAAGGAATGTGAAGTCCCGGTATCGAATAAGACACGTATGGAAACATCATATGCGGAAAGCATACCTTGAATAACAACACTCTTCCCTTTCTCTTTTGTTGAGGGAGCAATCAACGAAGTCGAAACTATGTTAAACCATCTTGTTCCAGTTTTATCTCTTCCTTAATGACAATAACTTATTTAAACTTGGGGTATAAACTCTCCCAGCGAAGAGCTTTTTAGACAAGTCTCTCAAATAGTTCATTGACATGACTCACCAACTTCTTCTCCAAATAGTCATTCAAACCCATAAGAAATTTCTCATTCTTCCTCAACGAGGTGTCGATGAAAGACGTCCCATACTTCAGCAAAGCATCAAACTCAGCAATACACATAGAGATAGTTATATTTCCCTTCTTTAAACCATCGAATCTCTTAAATAGCACCGACTTCTAGGCAACTGGAACCAACTTCTCTTCAAATCTAGCATTAAACTGGTCCTAAGTGGATTGATCCTTGGGTGTAGCAATAGTAATGGCCCACCCTTGAAGCTATCAAGGGGCCAGCTTTCTTTTCATGGGACCATCTATTTCCATGTCACCAAAGATACGCTCATAAATATCTAGCCAATCCTGCACTATGATGGCCGATTCTGTTACAAGAAATGGTTTACCTCCCATGGTGGGGTAGTCCATACATTGATTGGCAAATTCAACCCTCGGCGCTTGCACTAGAGGACCACCGCCAATAACAACATTTGGAGCAGCCGCTTGGGTATTCTACAGCATGTTCGCCATCATCGCATTAAACATAGCTTGCAAGTTAGGGTTAGCAGCCTCCAAACCAGCTCCTTCCTCAACTCCAGAGACGGATTTCCTCATAGTGTCTCTTGTTTACAGGATCATTCTCGATCCGCAACAAGAATGAACAGCCTCTCAAAAAGAAAACTATGTTGATGGTACTCATGTTTGCATTTGACTTATATACTATATATACGACTATATAATTTCAAAAACCAAAATATATAACAAGTACGCACTCTCTTGTATATATATACTCTCGATCTTGTCTAGGGTGATAACTCCTCCACTATCTCTACTGGACCAATGTAACAACCTGGATTAATTGTGTAACTTAGCTCTGATACCAAATCCGATGGCCACTCTATACCATCTGCACCCAATATAACTATATAATGTGTTGCTGACATGCTCGACCGATGTAGGACGATCATCAAGGGTTGAAAATAAAATAAAACATTACAGGACAAGTCATGTATCTTAAAGCACATGGAATAAAATATAATATGCATCAAAGATATAAAATGGGAGAGACAATAAAAACTAAGTGAACCAAATATCAGAGTACAGATCTACAAGGTTTCACAAAACTAAAATAAACCCAAATGACTATCTCATAGCAATAGTAATAAGCAAACACTATCAAGGCTCTACAATGTTGCACAATGGAATAAGCACGAAATCAATATATAATAAGAGATAGCTCCATCTAACTCGTCATTTGTACAACTACCGGATCACACCGTGGCCCGCTATCTAGTCTACTTATTTAAGAGTACCCAAGATAATATGAAGCAAAACATAAAAGCTCATGTCAGACAACAGTCTGATGTGAGCGGTAAATGAGTCTCAAAATACTATACAAGTGGATATAGTAAGGAACAAGGGTATACAAACCATATCTAACCTGTCCCTGCAACCAATGAGTTAGCAAATAATGAAAACAATATGCTACACTATGAATATAGTAAAGGTATACTGCAAACTAAGTACGATAACGGGTGTCCAAGTATCCATATCCCCAATACCTATCTCCAGTGACATCCCTAGAGTGATAGACTATGGAAGAAAACAATCAAACCAACAATAGCATCCATTAAACAATCCTCACCATTACTCAATGTGTTCTAGATATATGATAACTCGTATAGCCTTTTCTTTGACAAGGACTAATGGAAATCCTTGTTTTCAATGTACACGTCTTTAGCTCGAAACTGATACTAGACCCTTTCCTCCAGTTTGGGGTATATAGATCCAAACAATCGAACCAGGGTTGCTAACAAAAGTACCCATGAGCGTCCCAACAATAACCAGGCCTTTCGAGTACATCAGAAAATAGTTCGAGTTTTAATGATTTCTTAGCACGCGCATCCAAGCCCTTTACTCGCTCCACCTGGCTTTAATTTGTAATGCCCAACCTTTAGATCCTCATTAACAAAGGACATTACCATGTAATATCATCTGCTAATGCGGAGAATAAGGTCGGGTTAGGAGCGACCATCAGTATTGTTGCTTAGGGCGAGTATCGATACATCGAATAGGCATATAACCCTCATCCATAGATAGGTTTATAACCTATAATCCACAGATCTTCCCGTAAATGGATTAATACAGAAGACAAGCCTATAAACTCGTTGAAGTAAGTGTTATATACTTTCGAATAGTAACAAATCGAGTAAAGACCGTACATCCTATACCGGACAGGTTTACTCGAATATTTACTGCAAGTTAGTAAACTTCACTCGAGAATAAATAGGGGTTCAATTCAACAAGTTAAGGAATAAACTATTGAAATAAACACAAGTGTTCTATAGCACTTGTTTTACTAAATCTTTAATTGAATTCCTTATCCAAATGAAATAATAGTTTTTGTGTGTGTATATTAAAAGCCGTTTTGGAAATCCTTTTCAAAATATTTGTTTAGAAAATAGAGTTGATAATCATTAGAATAAGATTTCTATAAAATAAATAGTAGTAAACATGTTATTTGAAAATAGGATATTGAAATTGAATTAGTTTGTAAATAAATTTCACTTAAATTCTTTTTAGAAACTTCACGAAATAGACACACACACACAAACACACACACACACACACACACATATATATATATATATATAATAAACATTAGTCGAAACTCCGAAATGTCACAAAATCAAATCATCAAAGATAAGAGTTCAAATCCCAAAAATATAGAAGCATTTGGAAGCATTAGAATGGTCAAAACAATGCAATGAACTAAACAACACAAGGTAGAAGCATTGTCAGGGTGAGGAGCAGCTACCTAGAGCATGCACTACTCCAGGTTCTGGACTGGTCGACTGGTCCTATATGACCGATCGACCAGTGGAGAGACCTGGAGCGTGCATGCTCCGGGTTTCGACTCCCCACCAATGACTATTTGCTCCGACGTGATTTCTTTGATTTTCGATGATAAATATTAACTGTTAATTTCCAAATACTTACATGCACACAACAAATAAGTGATATAGAAAATAAATTAGGTAAACGCAGTTGATTTAAATAGACGGAGATGAGCTACTAATAGAGAAACAAACAATAGACAATAGAACTAAGATAAAATTCAAACCATTCCTCAACCATTCAAGCAATTACTCACATGCATATGAACTAGAACTAGATTTGTGAGATTACTCACCTTGTTACTCTAGAATTGGCTACTTACATCCTAAAACTCAGCCTATTTCTTCCTAGCAGCAACTCCTGTAACTGACTCAGAAGAAACCAAGAAAACCTACTTAAAATAAAGGAAAAACCGAACTAAATTTCCTAATAGATGTATACAAGGTAGAGATGATTACCTGAAATCCTTTTAGCTTCAAAAGCAAATTAGTTTAACATAGATTTGGATTGATTTAGGGAGGATTTCTCTTAAGGCTTGAGGAAGGGGAGAACACTGGTTACTATAAATTCTTTTTTTAGAGGATGTGAGAAAATGAGAACAAGGTGAACGTACAGGCTATTATCTCTTTCTTAAGAATACTTTAGTTAGTTTAATTTTTATTTAGGCTAAGGCTATTGTTTGCTTACCAAAAGAAATAAGTCGGTACTTCCACTTTTCTAATTACAAAAGAAAATGCTTCTTGAAAACATTGTTTTAAAATATGAATTGATCCTACAAAATAACTTCATTTTTATAATTAATACTAGTCCATTTATTACATTTTATTTTCAACAAATGAAATAAATTAACAACTCAACTTTTAATAATAAAATCATTCTTATTATTCATAATTAATTTGAAACAATTGGCCCATTAAGTAATAAATCTCCATTTAGACAAGAAATCATAATTATTTTAAAGTTAATATATTTTCATTAAATTTACTACCATGATTTTATTAGTGATAAAAATATATCATGAAATTTCACTTGTAATTAAAATGATCTCATATCATTATTCCATTAATTAAATTTCCCATTTTCTTTTATTATAAAATAAAAGAATTAAATCGCATAGAAATATTATTACACTTAAAATTTCCTAACATTCATTTTCGACTAAAATATCATTTATATGCTCCTTCTATATTATTCCAAATTTTGCTTTAATTTTGAAATAGAAATCCCCAAACATCCTAATTATTTAATTATCATGGTATAAATTATATTTTAATTTAATTTAAGGTAATCAAAACCAGGGTTGTTATAGACTCCCCTATTACGAAAACCGCGTCCCCGCAATTATTTATAGAAGAAAGTCAATAACCATTCACAAATGATACGTCTTTCAAAAGATAATTTAACCAAAAGACTCACCACTAATGAGCAATAGAGAATAATTCAAGGTGCATTCGGTTGATAAATTCTTTGGTTTCCCAAGAAAAATCCTTTGGATAAGCAGACTATTGAACTTTGACGAGTGAAACGTCATTATTCCGAAGGCATTTAACCATCGAAGCTACAATACGAATAGGATTACGCTCATAAGTCAAATCTAGTGAGATCTCAAGTTCTTCTAGGACTCTAAGCTCAAGAACAGAATCGAAATCTTTAAGACATTTCCGAAGTTGAGATACATGAAGGACATCATGAATACCGGAAAACTGGACTGGAAGAGAGACACGATAAGCAACTGGGCAAATATGTTCAGTGATTTGGTAGGGTCCAATGTAGCGAGGACCTAATTTCCCTAATCGACTAAAACACATAACACCCTTCAAAGGTGAAACACGAATGAAAACTAAGTCTCCCACCGAAAATTCCAAATCTCTCCTTCTATTATCTGCATAGGATTTCTGCTTGCTCTGGGCCACTTTCATCCTCTGTCGAATAAGATCAATTTTCTCAGAAGTTTCTCGAACTGAATCGGGACCTACAATTAGTATCTCACTGGTCTTTAGCCAATAAGAGGATGATCGACATGGCCTTCCGTAGAGAGCTTCAAAAGGTGTCATCCCGATACTGGATTGAAAACTATTATTATAAGCAAACTCTACAAGATGAATATGATCCTCCCAACTCCTACGAAATCAAGAATACAAGCATGGAGTAAATTCTCAAACACTTGGTTTGCTCGCTACGTCTGTCTGTCTAATCGAGGATGATAAGCAGCACTAAGATTGAGCCTTGTACCTAAAGCTTTTTAAAGTCTCTTCCAGAATCCACTAGTAAATAATGGGTTCCGGTCACTGACAATGGAACTAGGAAGGCCGTGCAACCTAACAACTTCCTTGAAATAAAGCTTTGCCAACTAAGGAGCGGTCTGATTGGACCTAACAGGAATGAAATGGGCCAACTTCATCAGTCTATTGACAATCACCAACAAACTATCATGTTTAGATCTAGAACAGGGAAGACCAATAATGAAATCCATGGATACCTGATAAGAAAAGAAAAGATAAGATATGATCACTATTGGATTGGTACAAGTAATTCGAATATGAACTTAACTCTTAAGTTCACACTACCTGATCCCATTTCCAAACTGGGATTTCAAATGGTTGCAACAACCCACTGGGTCTAACAAGCCGACAAGTCATATAACTCTTCACAAAGCTAGCCACACCACGCTTCATCCCTTTCCTTTAGTAAAGTCACTTCATGTTTGCATACATTTTACTGCTACCAGGGTGGACGGTAAGTTTGAAGTGATGACAATCCTCTAAAATATCCCTTTGGAGATTCCAAAAGTTAGGCACTAAATTCTTCCTTTTCTTCGAACACAACCACGAGCATCTAACTCGAATTCCCTACCTCCATCCATTCCACTTCCATCTCTATAACTCTGGATGAAGCAAATTGGGATCTTGCTTTCGAGCTTCAGCTATGTGATCCAAAAGAGTAGGACAAGCTTCCAACTGAATAACAACATAGAGGAACTAGAATCTAAAAGACATCCCTTAATCTCACAAGAGGATAAAACCTCAAGATCCCTCCATTCAGCCAACATCAAGGAAACCACCGTCTGCTGGTTACGACTAAGTGCATCAACTGCTCGATTACCTTTCCCTGAAGTATACTGGATATAAAATCATAAGATGCAAGGAACTTGAGCCACCTCTGTTGATGCATATTAAGCTCTTTCTAAGAGAATGAGTATTTTAATGACCCATGGTCCGTATAAAGCACAAACCTCTTGTCTAATAAATAATGCTGTCAAATCTTAAGGGCAAAGACAATAGCCGCAAGCTCTAGATCATGCATGGCATGTGTAACCTCATTCGGTTTTAGCTGCCTCGATGTAAAACCAACTACCCAATCACTCTACAAGAGAACGACTCCCAAACCAAATCTACTAGCATCAGTATAAACCACAAGGTCTTGGTTCCCTTTCGGAACTACAAGAATAGGAGCATGAGTGAGAAGTTACTTCAATCCCTGAAAAGCAGCTTCACACTTATCCGACCAAATGCACTTAACTCCCTTCCTCGTCAAACTAGTGAGAGGCAAAAAAATCTTAGAAGAATCTTTTATAAATTGATGATAATAACCCACCAATCTAAAAGCCATGAATCTCCAACTATTCTTCGGCCTCTTCAAATTCTGAATAGCCTCGATCTTAGATGGATCCATAGAAATCCCTACTTCAAAAATTACATGTCTTAAAACTTCACTTGACTCTGCCAAAAATGCACCTAGAAATTTTTGCTTCCAATTAATTTTTCTAAAGTGTCTCCAAAAAAAATTCTACGGTGCCTTTCATGCTCTTCCTCTGACTTAGAATAAATTAAGATATCGTTGATGAAAACAAGACCAAACTTATCCAAAAACTCCTAAAAGGACTCCATTCATAAGATCAATGAAATAAGATAGGGCATTCATTAACTCAGAGGGCATTACAAGCCACTCATAAGATCCATATCTAGTACGGAAAGTAGCTAGAGGAATGCTATCATATGAAACTCTAAGCTGACGAAAATCGATTGCTAAGTCTAGTTGAGAAAAGACCTTAGCGCCATAAAGTTGATCGAACAGTTCGTCGGTTCTGGGCAATGAATATTTATTCTATATCGTGAGCTCATTAATCTTATGATAATATATGAAAATCCTAAGAGTTCCATCTGCCTTCTTAACAAACACTACAGTTACACCCCACAGAGAAGAACTGGACTGAACAAATTACCTCGCTTCTAACTCAGATAATTGCTTCCTTAATTCTTCATTCTCTTTTGCCGACATCCTCATAGGAGGACGATTCACCGGAATAGCACCAGGAACCAAATCAATTCTAAATTCAATTGCCTTTTTGGGATGTAACCTCAAAATGGGTTCAAAAACATCAAGAAAATCACTCAGGCTATATCCTCTTCTTCCCAAGATTCAAGAGAAAATAAAGAAGCTTCTGAATCAAAATTGATATCTAGAAGAGTTACTTAAGTTTTCTCTTCTAGATTAGGATACTTAAGATAGATGATTCTTTCAGGACATACGATATGAGCTTCCTACTTACTAGGTCAATCCATTCCCAAAATCATTTCGAAGCCAAGATATTGAATTACATGCAAATTAGCAAAGAAAGAATATCCACCTAAGATAAGTTCAACATTTCTACAAAGCATACTAAGAGTTACGGACCTACCAATAGGGTTCGCGATCCTTAGCAAAGTAATCAACCACACAAAATCCAAAGATAAGGTACCAAAGGGCTCTTTTTATATGAATGAGTGAGAAGACCCGTATCTAAGATACCTCAACGCTGACCAGAATCACCGTAAGATCCCACTACATTTGACTTCCCTTCCTTTTTCCCATAAGCTACTCTAGGGCAAGAAGTAAGAGTATCACCTTCTTGTCTGCAATAATGGCACATAATAGGTTTCGGGCAAGCCTTAGCAAAATTCTCCTTAGAACCACATTCAAAACACTCCCTACGAACAAATGTTGAACTCTTGGACTCTGAACCCTGTTTCTTAGCCTTCTTGTTGGAGTTAAAAGACTTGGATTTGTTGAAAAGATGCTTCTTTTTTCGATTGAAGTTCTTCTTTACACCTCCACCCTCATCACCACTATCTCTCTCCGCCTCTTCAAGTCTGAGTGCGGTATCGACTAACTTCTCAAAAGACACCTCAAGCTTTAAGAGTAAAGCCTTCTTGAGATTCTTCTTCAATCCATATACAAATTTCTGATTTTTCTTCAACGGATATTAATGTGCTCGACCGCATACTTAGACAGTGCCTCAAAAGCTACCACATACTCCGTTACCGAAGAGTCCTCTTGCTTGAGATCTATAAACCTCTCGACCAAAGATGCCTTCTCGGCCTCGGGCATAAACTTCAACTCAAACCTCTCACGGAACTGTTCCCAAGTAAGCTCCAATTCCATTATCTCGGCTATTAAAAACTCATACCAACCCAATGCTCGCTCCCGGAGAAAACTCGAAGCCACTTGAACTCCATGCAAATCTGAGAGTCCCATGTGAGAAAAGATGCGTTCGCATGTTCTAAGCCATGCCTGAACCTCCATAACTCCTTCCATGCCTTTAAATTGCTTCCCTCCTAAATATGCAAAATCACTGCACATGCATACGAAACTCCACTTACAAGGAGGAGAATCAGAAGTGGGACCAGAATCTTGGGTATTCTTCACTAGGTCCATAAGCTGCTGAGTAGACATAAATACACCATCTTGGCTAGGACCACTGGATTGTCCAGCATTAGAAAATGTAGCTCTACCACCGGCCATCACACTTCTGTTAAAGGTAGGACTGGATAAAAGACTATACCAGAGGCAGAATCATATAAGTTTGATATCAAGATATTTCTTATTCCCAATAAGAAGGAATCCTAATATCCTAATCGAAATCCTAATGGACAGTTTCTAAGACACACCTAGGATAAGATTCTCATCTTTAATATTGTATATTGTTCCGAACTCGGCTCTAATTCCAGTATGTAATGCCCCACCTTTAGACCCTCATTAAAAAAGGACATTACCATGTAATATTGTCTGCTAATGCGGAGAATAAGGCTGATTAGGAGCGCCAATCCATAGTATTGCTTTGGGTGAGTATCGATGTGTCGAATTAGGTGGATATTTTTATTTATTTTCTTTCCTTACAAGAGAGGATACAATGAATCTGATATAGACGCAAAACAAAAATACAATGGCTTAAAATAACTTAGAATAATATAAAATATTACCGATCAAAAAACCACAGAGTACAACAAAGAAATATATACACATCTCACAAAGTTGAAAGAGACATGTATACAATACATGGAGTGGACTACACAATAGTGGTCATAAGAGATCCATGATATGCACATAAGATACATAAGACAACCCAAAAGAATATACAATAAAATGAGTCTCTATCTCAACATACATAATATACTACATACTCTACTAGTCTATTATAACATATATACTAGCACCAAGCAAATCCAACTCTAAGGTCATCATGCTAAAGTACCTGAAACGTCTCGGTCTGACCCGAGTATTATATAAAAATAATAAACGGGTCGCTCTAGTTTTTATTCAAATCAATGTGAGATAGTGATGATAATGGTATTAAAAACCTCAATAAGTGCACATAACCATATAGTGTTAAATCTCAGAAGGACATTATCGTTCTTAATTTCATTCGCCAAAACCCAAATCAATTTTAACATATAACAAGCAAATCCCAAGAAATATTTGGTGAAACAGAAATATCATAAATCCAGAAATCAGTAATAGAAATCCAGAAATCAAAGGGCGGGCGCCTAAAATTACCATAGATTGGTGAGCACGTAAACTTACCTAACACGCGTGTTATACACAGATGGTCCAGAAGACCCACAAACGAGCATGAAAACCCGTAAACCAAAGATGGCATGAAACATGTAACTCCACAGATGAGCATAAAACCCATAGTTCCACAGATAGGCTTATAACCCATAATCCACTGATCCGCCCATAAATGGATTAACATAGAAGGCAAGCCTGTAAACTTGTCAAAGAAATTGTTATATACTTCTGAATAGTGTCTAATCTAGTAATGACCGTACGTCACATACCGCACAGGTTTACTCGAATATTTACTATAAGTTAGTAAACTCCACCCGAGAATAAATAAGGGTTCAATTCAAATAAGTCTAGGAATTAACTGATGAAATAAATGCAAGTGTTCCATACCACCTGTTTTGCTAAATCATTTAATTGAATTCTTTATCTGAATGAAATTATAGTGTGTATATATTTACGTATTAAAACAAGTTTTGGAAATCCTTTTTAAAATATTTTTTTAGAATATAGAGTTGATAATCTTATGAAATAAGATTCCTATAAAATAAATGGTAGTAAACAAGTTATTTGAAAATAGGATATTGAAATTGAATTAGTTTGTAAATAAATTTCACTAAAATTCTTTTTGGAAAGTTCATAATGTATATATACATATATATTTATATATAATAAACATTAATTAAAACCCGAAAATGTCACAAAATCAAATCATTAAAGATAAGAGTTCAAATCCCAAAATATAGAAGCATTTGGAAGCATTAGAATGGTCAAAACAATGCAACGAACTAAACAACCCAAGGAGAAACAAGGCAGAAGCAAGGTCAAGGAAAGGAACAGCTACCTAGAGCATGCACTGCTCCAGGTCTGGAACCTATCGACCGGTTCTATATAACCGGTCGACCAGTGGAGAGACTTAGAGTGTGCGTGCTCCAGGTTTCGGCTCTCCATCGATGACCGTTTGCTCCGCCGTGATTTCATTGATCTCCGATGATAATATTGACTATTAATTCCCAAATAGTTGCATGCGCACAACAAATAATTGATATAGAAAATAAATAAGGTAGACAGAGCTGATTTCAATAGACAAAGATGAGCTACTGACAGAGAAACAAACAACAGAGAAACATACAACAGAACTGAGATCAAATTCAAACCATTTCCTCAACCATTCAAGCAATTACTCACATGCATATGAACTAGATCTAGACTTGTGAGATTACTCACCTTATTACTCTAGAATTGGCTGTTTAGATCCTGAAACTCAACCTATTTCTTTCTAGCAGCAGCTCCTGTAACTGACTAAGAAGAAACCAAGAAATCCTACTTAAAATTAAGGAAAAACCGGACTAAATTTCCAAATAGATGTATACAAGCTAGAGATGATTACCTAAAATCCTTTTAGCTTCAAAAGAAAATTAGTTTAACCAAGAGTTGGATTGATTTGAGGAGGATTTCTCTTAGGGCTTGAGAAAGGGGAAGAACACTTATTTGTAAATTCTTTTTTTACAGGAAGTGAGAAAATGAAAACAAGGTGAACATACTAGCTATTATCTCTTTCTCAACAATACTTTAGTTACTCTAATTTTTATTACGGCCAAGGCTATTATTTGCTTACCAAAATAAATAAGTCGGTACTTTCACTTTTCCATTTACAAAAGGAAATGCTTCTTGAAAACATTGTTTTAAAATATGAATTGATTCTACAAACTAACTTTATTTTTATAAAATCAATATTAGTCCATTTATTACATTTTATTTTCAACAAATGAAACAAATTTTAATAATAAAATCATTCTTATTATTATTAATTAATTTGAAAAAATTGACCTATTAGGTAATAAATCTCCATTTAGACAAGAAATCATAATTACTTTAAATTTAATATATCTTCATTAAATTTACTACCCTAATTTTACTAGTGATAAAATAAATCATGAAATTTAACTTGTAATTAAAATGATCTCGTATCATTATTCACTACAAGAAAATTCACATTTGACAGCACCATAACACAGCGTTTTGCTGAAAATGCTGCTGAAAATTATTTAACTATAGGAAATAAAATTACAAAACGCTGTTTGAAGTGGGCTGGAGCGGTAACCGCTGTTTGTGCGTAACAAGGCGGTAAATTTTCATGTTCCCTCCAAATTGAATCCTAACTAAATAAAACATCGCTCAAAAATTTGCTGCTAAAATTTCCATCCCTAATTTCATCCCGCGAAAACCTAATCACAAAATTTTCATTCCTTCTACCTAAAATTAAGTCGTCTATTTCCCTCATCATCATTTGTCTTCATCACCACCTAAATATCAATGAGTCAATTCAAAAAATGTCACTTGAAGCAGATCGTCCCATGTACTCACCGACGGTGACCCCACCATTGGCGCTGGTCCAATCTTATCGAACACGTACCTGAAATCCAGTCAGATCTCGAAGTCGATCGCCTTCCCCGCCGCTCATGTTCCCGCAAAACTGACAGCAACACCTCTATCCCCAAACCTCAACCTTCAACTATTCCAAAACCAGATCTGAAAGTAAAACTTCGATTTTCATTTCACAAAATATCATTAGATCATTTCTCAAAAGTTCGTATTAGTTTTCTATTCTCTTTCCTTGCACGACTTAAGATAATCAAAGTACGTAACATTTTTTCCTCTTTATTTTGATTTTGATTCTCTTTTGAAATATGAGCCAAGCGAACAACCGAACTATATTTTGTTAAAAGAAAATTGCTAGAACAACAGGCAATTTAAGTCATGAAATTCACGGATCAAACAATGGAAAGTTGGGCGCTAATTTCTTTTGAAATTTGATTACGTCTGTATGTTCCCATAACTAAATCTCGCAGTTGAACAGGTATTGCTGTTTGTTAAAATCTGCGAATACAGACAGACTTCAAGGAGGCAAAATCGGAAATTTAAAGGGAGTCCAGAATTTTATTTCGAGTTCGGGTAAGATTGCCGATTTTGTTTTGGGTGGACTAGCAATATACCTTTTTTTTCTTTTCTTTTTTCCACTTCAACTTGAGTGATTATGATTTATATGGCTAGATCTGATTAAACAGATCGATTTTCTGTTGTTGTTTAACATTAGAATTATGTGAAAATTCCAGATTTACTTTTTGTTTTCCAATACGTAGAATGCGACTTTTGGATATTAGTGTATATATTTACTTTGTTGCTTTTTATCTAATTAGTTTTTAAGTTATTTTGTGAAAATTGAAGCCAATTTATCTTAATCCTGGGAATCAATAAAAATGAGTTGTTTTGTTAATGTATGCTCTTAGATCTGTTTATGCTTTACCATGACCCTTGCAGTATGAACTCAGATTCAGTGAACTTAGTTTGACCATTTAAGAATATGTAAATATATTATCACTTAGCTATGACATTGGTCCAAATTTATTAAAATAATGTGATTTTTACAGAAAATTGACTTTAATGTTTCGTTGATACCCATCACCCAGGAGCATAAATATCTCTCCTTTTGTTTAATACATTATTTAACGAATCAATCATTAAAATAAAAAATATAATAAAAAATAAATAAAATAAAATAAAACATTTTATTCGACTTAAAATTTTGAATTCGTATTTACCAACTGGCATTTTGAAATCTTATGGGCTGATTATAAATCTATTTTTGCTGAAACTAGACTTTGTTTTATACAATATTGTTATTTTGAGAACAGTTACGTGTAGACTTTGTATTGTAGAGATAGTCTAACCAACTAAATATTGCAGTGGTTTATTAGATGGGAAACTTTTTTTTAATGTATTAGCACTTCTATTAGGGTGTTACTTCAACTTTCCTCATTTTCCTACTTATTTGTAATACTTGGAATCCTTAAAGAATACACCTTGACCTAGTTTACAAATATCATATGTTTTATGATATATATAGACTAATAAAAGGCATTTCCCCTTAACTGAATTTTTTTTCCAAACGGTAATGGTATAACCCTAAATTTTACCAACATATTTAAGTATAAGTTGAAATCCGAAACATAAAGGGAGGTTTTGAAAAAAGTCATTTTGAGGAGGAGCCAATCAAAGAGGAAAAGGAATGGAGTGAAAAGGACTATGAAATACTAAAGAAACATGTATCTAAGCATCCAGTTGGGGAGCCAAGGCAGTGGGAGAAGATCGCAGAGGCATTTGAAGGAAGGTTTAAAGTGGAAAGCGTTATAAAGATGGGAAGTCAATAGGGGAGAGGAAGGATGGAGACAGTGATTCCTTTGTGCAGTTTATGAAGGATGGGAAGCCAGTGGACAAGAGAGTTGAGAGTGAGATTTAGAATGCAAGGAACATGAGCTGGGGTTCCAATGAGGACATTGCGTTATTGAATGCTTTAAATGCATTTCCTAAGGATGTGGATATGAAGTGGGAGAAGGTAGCGGCAGCAGTGCCAGGGAGGAATAAGGCGGAGTGTGTGAAAAGGGTTTCTGAGTTAAAGAAGGATTTTAGGAGCTCCAAATGACTGCTTTCTTAGATGAAGTTGTTTGTTGCTCTTTTACATTTTACTATGTTGAGGCTTGTACTATTTCCGGGCATGCATTTACAATACTGTTTGTTATATACTATCAAAGATGAAGAAAGTATTACTATATTGCTTGTTATTACAGTTTAAACTGCCGACTTTGTTCTATTTAATGTTTTGAAGGAAACGAATCATATACCCTTTTGACATGACTATTTGCTAATGTTTTTCTGCTTTTTTTACTCAAAACTCGGTCTATTTTATCGATGCATGATTCTTTTGCATTCATAACCTATCTAATAATAAATATATGTTGTAACCAAATCAGGTTTGCACAGGTGTTATGATGCATGGGTATGGTTACGTCAAAAAGCTTTGCTCAGAGCTATAAGACTTTATGAGGCAACACAACTTCTCTTCAATTGAAGACTTTACAGGGTATGGTTTCTTCTAGCCCTGTTTTTCACTCTTTCTTAGATTGAAATACAAATACTTAGTAATACATGCACTTATGTTTCATGAATCGAATTTCACTCTACTTCAGTATTTAATAATTTCAAGATATGCATCCTTCCTCGACTTGGACATATTCGTAGTACTCAATAATATTATAATTAAGTTTAATTCTGTGGGAAAATATGTTTTAAGTGTAATCTCTTATGACGTATTGATTTCAACTAAAATACAAACTTTATGAAACATCATTGATTTGGATAACAAACACTCTATGTAAAACCCAACAATTTAAGACCAAATGATTCTTAACACATGTTTGTTGATTTAAGTTATTGGTTTGTAAGTTAGAAATTGGCTAGCACATTTCTATAAAAAATAAATAAATTTATAAAAATTAATCAAGTTAACTAAATTTTATAAAACTCAAATAAATTAACTTAGTTGACTAAATTTTATAAAAATTAACTAAATCTATAAAAGTTAACTAAGTTAAATAAGTTTTATAAAAATAACCAAGTTTATAAAAACTAAGTAAGTTTAAAAAAGTCAACTAATTAACGAAGCTAACTAAGTTTTATAAAAAATTAATTAAGATAACTAAGTTTTATAAATAATTAATAAATTAAGTATGTCTACAAAAATTGATGAAGATAACTAAGTTTTATAAAAATTTAACTATGTTGACCAAGTTTTATAAAAAATAACTAAATTTAAAAATTAACTAAGTTAACTAAGTCTCATAAAATTAAACAAGCTTATAAAAATAACCAAGCACATAAAAAAATTATTAATTTTTTAAACACTATGTTAAAAAACTCGAACAAAGTTAACTAAATAAAAATTAACTAAATTAACAATTTTTCACAAAAATTTAACTAAATTGGCTATATTTTATAAAAATTAACCAATTTATAAAAATTAATGAAGTTAACCAAGTTCAATGAAAATTTAATATGTTTATAAAGTTTACTAAGTTTATAAAAAATAATTAAGTTTTAACAAATTTAACCAAGTTTATAAAGTTGACTAAGTTAACTAAGTTTTATAAAAATTAAATAAACTAGTAAAAATTATATTAATTCATAAAAGATAACTAAGTTTATAGAAATTATTAAGTATATAAAAGTTATTATAAAAATTACTAAGTTTATAAAAATTATAAGTTATAAAAAAAATTAATTAAGTTTATAAAAATAAATAAGTTTATAAAATTAGATTTAGTTTTATAAAAGTTAACTAAGTATATAAAAATTAGATTGAGTTTATAAAATTATTGTAAAAATTATTAAGTTTATAAAAAATAATTAATTTTATAAAAATAACTATGTTTATAAAATTAGACTTCATTTTATAAAACTTAACTAAGTTTTATAAATATTTAACTGTATTAACCAAGTTTGTAAAATTTAGCTTTATTGAGGTTATTATAGAAGCATAACTTATAATTGGTGAGTTGAGGTTATTGTGTATCATTTATGAATTCTACTCTTAAATCTTATCTCTCATTTCATGGTTCTGATTAATGAAGTCGCCGAACATAAATATTATCTAACAACTTTATTGCTCATATTTTTACGATGATATAATTGATTCACAATTGGAACTCAACTGTGATGATGCTATTTTTTCAGGTCTGAAATCGTGCCACTTGTTAATATAAACCTAGCTTATCTTTTCCCCTGTATATTTGACCATATGTTTTGTGATTACCCCTTAAAATTCATCTTTATATTTGCAGAGTTTGTGGTTCAAGACTAATCTTAAACTTTGCAATCAAATGAACAAGGTGATTTCTTTTTTTGTTAGTGAGTACTTTCTTCGGAAATTACTATCGGTTACATGCGTCAGCTAATTGTTGATGTTTTTTTAGTTTTTTTAGATATTGAAAGAACTTCAAAAATCATGTCGAAAAGAAGATGGCCCTGATGACCATAAAAAAGGAACTCAGCTTCTGGAAGTGTCTACTATTGAGATTCAAATGTACATGAAAACAAAAAATAACAAGAAACTCAAGGTCAGTTATTACTCTCTATTCCAATTTGTCTAATTCAGGATTACATATTTTATTTGGGATATACTTTAAAAACATATAACATGTAAATCCTAGTATAACTTTATCCCACATTGTTGGAAAAAAGAGCTTCATAAACAGTAGAAGCTTTTGAGAGTGGGGGTGGTCGGGTATGCTTTATAAATAAGTTGACTAAGTTTTACAAAAATTAACTAAATTTGTATAACTAGTTTTTTAAAAAATATAAATTTCTAAATTTATAAAAATTAATTAAGTTTTAAAATATTAACTAAGTTTGTAAAAATTAACTAAGTTTATAAAAATTAATTAAGTTTATAAAATTAAATGAATTAACTAAGTTTTATGAAAATTGAACAAAGTTGACTAAATTTTATAAAAATTTGTTAATAGATTGTTTATCCCTACTATGGACCTAGTATTTTTTAGGAATGTTAATCAGTGTATAAAGAAATATCCACGGTTTTGTCCTTGATTGTACATGATACATGTATGTCGTTGTTATTAGTTCTACACCATGTTGTGATACATAGCGAGGAACGTAGTATCATACCAGTTATAACTGTTTTTGTATGGCTTACAACTTTGACTACTTAGCTGCCTTGTTTTTTTGTCATGGTCAGGTAAACAAAATAGAATATAGTCCTTCATAAAACAGTTCATGCAACTGGTGTTAAAATGTTAAATAAGTATGTTGTATAAATAATAATGCCTTACTGTGTTTACAGTTGATGGTTATGGGCATTATCATACTAGCAGACTAGAAGAATCATACCATTTTGTAAATATAATCAGATACAAAAATTCGACTTTTTTTTGAAGTTTAAGAGATATTTGAATTGGATATTTTTGTCATACTATAAAATCATAAATTGCCGCTGCTATTATATTTATGAGTTAATAATAGTTTTTGTAAATCGGTTAATGAAACAAGTGTTTTGTATATCGGGTTAGGTTAAATCTATTTCCTATTCAATCTATTTCTTGTACTATTTTTTAGTATTTATAATTTACTATTAAATATCACAACTACTAAAATTGTTGTTTAATAGTTTGTTCTCTGACACAGCAGAAATCATTTTGTTTGTCAATGATCTTGTATAAGAAAAAAGAAAAAAACTTGTTGGAAGCATAACCCTTGTATTTGGATTTTGTTTATCATTTGCCAGAATTATTATTTGATTTGAACTTCACCACTTAAGTTAAATATTACTTTTAATCATTTCAAATAGCAACTGCTAGCCAACACCATACATTTAGCTTGAGCTGCTATGCAACATTTATGCTTAGTTTGAGCTGACATGTAACATTTCATAGTTTTATTATTTATCACCTCAACTCCAAGCCACTTAAATCTCGACCTAACATCAGAACCAGGTTTATGGTTTCCAAATCCAAAGTAGGATAAAGTCTTCAATCCAAAATCTCCTTCCCATGGCATGTATCCTTCAGGGTCCATTAATCCTCCTATTTCACTTTCCATTAGCACTAATGTTGAATGCTCTTTCCATTATTTTTTATGAAAACTGTACGAAGCTAGAAGAAATATAGATATCAAATGTACTAAATATGTTAGATATACAGTGGTTGTACTAAGGTGCAAGAAATGTAAATATCAAATGGTCTAAATATGTTGTCATACAGATAGTGGTATCCAATTCTATACTTTAAAGGCAGTCAAAAAGAAGTAACAAATACTAGAACTATCATGTCAGCAAGAGCTAAGTGTAGTTATCGGAGAGACACTTCTGCAAAAACTTGTAAAGCAACACTTCGTTAGACTATTGGTTTTTTTTAATTTTGTGCATACAGGATCAAATGTGCTTCGCTTATTGTGCTTCAATCTCTATATTGGCATCCCAACAATGCTCGTCCAGTTCAGAGCATTAGCATCTCAGCAAATGTGCTCCTTTTTGGTCCAGTTCATCTCGATAATTGTTTCATTTCATCCATTCCTTAACTCATATTATCCAGTCCAGTTCACTTCCTGTTTCTATTGCACCACTGTGTACATCAACTTCTGTACGTCAGCAAGCATCCTAGCATTCAGTCTCATCCTCATTTCGATATAGTCTAGTCCTAAACCACTGCACATGTTTCCTTCTATAAGTTGTCTCAATCCTTAGTCTGCCAGCATAGTACGGTGACCTGTTATATATCTCATCATCTTTGTGCCTGCCTCTGCTTTATGTATTCATCCACTTCATTGATTTTAATATTAATAATTCTGGCCTTTTTCTCTTTGATGCTTCATGACTGCCTTTAATTCAATAAATAGGCATTTTATTTTTTGCTTTAGCTCAGGCATACAGCATAATAGCAGGTCTTCCTCGTCATTTTCTTTTATGGCATCAGTGCTTCAATATTCAACCACTGTCAAACAGTAGCTTAAGCATTCTTATTGTCAACAATTGTCAATCTCGTTGGTCGAATTTATAACATTTTACCTCGTAGTTTGAACTATTTACCAACCGTAACAGTATTCTGTTAAATTAGCTTTGGTGGTAACCACCAACCGTTTGTTTTTTCTTACAAGAATTACCTATTAACATGTTTTTTCTTTACATCTTCGCAGTTTCAAAGTGAGCATGCTTATGTAATTTGACTGACTTAGCTAGTGGAGGTTGAATTGTTGAAGAGGATTAGCTTGGACTCTCATAACTCATATTTTGCTTAATTTAATATGCTATTTATGTTAAACAATGTTACTATCATATTTGCTTACAACATTATGTATATATACGATTATCGATTATTTTGAGTATGGAGTTAGTGCAACTTTATTATATATAACATGCGAAGATTATATTTATTTATTGTGTTTTTAATTAACTGATATTATCAGATATAAAATTTTATAGCTGGTGGGATGATTGTAAATATAAACTTTTGTGCATGGTATTTTCCATATTTAACAGCGTTTCAAAAACGCTGTAAAAAGGAAAAAACGCTGCAGATGTCAGGCAAAAAGGGAAACGCTGTGAAACATCCACCCATATGCAGCGTTTGCTTTATGGTGCTAAATGCTCATTTATGAGCTTTTTCAAAACGCTGTAAAAAAGTATTGCAGCGTTTTTAAAATGTTGTCTAAAGGAAGAAGAAACAATGGGTAAGGACATATTACAGCCATCATTAAAACGCTGTAATAAGAAAACGCTGTAATATGTTGCTAATTTTGCAGCGTTTTAGAAACGCTGTGATATGTCTTGACTCTATTACAGCTTGTCGTTAGAGAGCGTTCTTCATAACGCTGCGGAAGGATTTGACAGCATTTTTAAAACGCTGCGAAAGACCATTTTTCTTGTAGTGATTCCATTATTTAAATTTCCTATTTTCTTTTATTATAAAATAAAAGAATTAAACCACATAGAAATATCATTGCACTTAAATTTTCCAAACATTCATTTTCCACCAAAATATCATTTATATGCTCCTTCTATATTATTCCAAATTCCACTTTAATTTTTAAATAGAAATCCCCGAACTTCCTAATTATTTAATTATCACTGTATAAATTATATTTTAAATAATTTCAGATAATCTAAACCAGGGTTGTTAGAATCATTCCATGTTCCATCAATCCATGATAGAACAATTCAACATTATTTCCATGGGTCACTCTTCATAGAACCTACCCTTTGTGGGCAAACATTCTTATGACTCCTTTCAACATCAAGCCGCCATCATCCATTTACCATCAAGTTGCCATCACCAAAGTCCAAAAGTAATCATCACGCTACTATATCTCCATCAATCCTCAAGTGAACAAACCAACAGCCTCTACATGACCTTTAGGGCCTCTACTACCCCTCTTGGAAGTTTCATCCTGACCCCAATTAACTAGACCTTTCTATACCAACCAGCCCAGTCGACACCGACTGGTGTACATAGCCAAATATTGGCTAAGTTGCTTCCTTCACTTTCAGAGCTTCATCTTCTAAGTGCTTGGATTCTGACTACCTCCCACAAAATCTCTCGCCAAGCCCTTGGCATCAACTCCAGAAGCTCTCGGTGTTTGGTCCATTACTTAGCCAAATTTTGGTCTTTGACTTCTGCTCATCACCTTGAGCCCTATCTTGAAGTATCAACCTTCCACCAAGTGGTTTCCACGAAGAAAAATCTCTCGGTACTGAGTGAAAGGTTAGAACCGAGTCCTCTACTTAGCTCCAAACTTGGTAAGCCTTGAATCCTGGGCTCCACCCATGCTCCAGAGCTCCTCCTCTAAGTTTTACCTAATTCTGACCATCTTTGTCTTCGATTTGCCAAATCCGCCAACCTCTTTTCTTACCGACTAAAAGCACTAGCAAACCATATCAAAGCACAATATACAAACATGAAATATCATACATATACATCCACTCATACATATAATACATAAGGACATGATAATCAAGAAAATCCAAACCTTAATCTAACTTTTACACTAGCATATGAATCAGAACAAAAAGGGTTGCAAAACCACTTAAAAACCATGTTAAATCACTTAAACTTTGGCCATAAATATGTATAAGAGTGTGATTAAAGTTAGAAAATAATTTAGGATCAAATTCATGCTAAAAACATCAACTTTAACTATATAAACATGCGTAGGATAGTGATAGGCCAAAAACCACTCACCAAATACCAAAATACCAATTTCTCCTCTTAGATCTGAAGTGGATAGCAAAGGTGAGGAATGCAAATCAGCCAAAATGATAATTTCAAGTTCCTCTATGCTGATTACCCTGTTAACTATGATTTAGGCAATGATTATTAAGGAAAATATAGGCTTTTGATGAAATTAGGGTTAATGGAGGCTTAGAGATATTTTAAGGAAGATGGAAATGGCTTAAATCGGTTCCTACAGCCTCCCCTTAGCACAATTTTCGAGGTGTGTTAGTGGGCCTAAATTGGGCTTAGTGAATTACCCATTAATGCAGGCCAGCATTAGCCAAAACTAAAAAAGCTATAACTTTCAAATGGTATGTCTGTTTTTCTATTATTACTACTATACAGAACGGGAAACCATCATCCAGAAGCAATGGAAGTGGTTTTAAGACCCTAATTCGGCTCCTATCAAAATTTGTAGTCCAAACAAATTTTCAGGGTCAAAACGGTCACACGAAATTCGGCAAAAATCACAGATGTGGAAAATGTCCCTAAGAGTCATTTCACAAAAATTTTGAGTCATACGACCTCATATGAATAAAGTAAAAATATTTTACAATTCTCTAACATGTAAAATATGGGTCTCTACACTCTCCTCCTTCAAGAATTTCACAACTGAAATCCCCAAATAAGTCAAACATAGTTATCCTGCATGCCTAACATTCATATGCAACCATCATACATATCAAACAAGCAACCATACTGCCAATAGCGTAGGTAACCTATCGTAGCATATGAGATACTAAAATACCCTATATCATATTAAAGGTGAATGTAAATATGATAAACAGTATGCCTTTTCATATGAAAATCTATGGATATATGACATCATGCTCTCTACGTTTTCCCACATGCGATCGCCTTCACTATCGCCCCATTGGATCATCACTAACTCCACCGTCTTCCTCCTAAGCTGTTTCGTATCACGTCCAATAATACGAACCAACCTACGAGATCTCGAAGCTTCTAGTTCAATCTCGATATCATCAAGTTGATCCGGTGCAATCATCATGCCTGAGTCATGCACAAACTTTCATAGATGAGAGATATGGAAGACATTGTGCACACCCGCCATCTTCTGAGGTAACTTGACCCTATAGGATATGTTCCTAATCCTCTCTGCTTAGAAAAGGACCTATTAATCTCGACGCTAACTTCCCCTTACTACCGAATCAAATAACATTCTTCAAAGAAGAAATCTTCATAAACACCATTTCGCCAATAGAAAATTCGAAATCTCTACGTCTTTTGTCAACGTAGTTCTTCAGTCTTTCTGCTTTCATTTATTGCCGAATGATTTCTATCTTCTATAAGGTTTCTCTAATCATATCTAGCCCAAGTATCAGATTTTTGCCTGCTTCCCACCAACATGAAGGAGCGTTACACTCTTGGTCTGCCCACGAGATTTTCGAAATTGAGTATGCAAGCCCGTAAGAGATCCTCCAATATATGGCCACTCTCTTGGTCTGCCCATCAGTTTGTGGGTGATAAGTTGTACTGAGATGCAGCTCAGTCTCCAACACCTCTTGTAATCTCTTCCAGAACCCACTAGTGAACAATGGGTCTCGGTAGCTCATAATGCTCTTCAGCACACCAAGAAATCATACAACCCATTTCATATACAACTCGGCCAGTTTGGTTGTCGTTATACTTGACTTGATGGGTATAAATATGGAGCTTTTGGTCAATCGATGGACTATGACCCAAATGTTGTCATGCCCTACTTGAGTCCTTGGTGTCCATCAATACTTGCTCCCACTTCCATTTGGAAATTTCAAGCAGTTTCAACAACCCACTTGGCATATTTTTCTCTGCTTTCACTAACTGGCAGTTCATACATTTCGAGATGAAATCGCCCTAAGCCCATCTTGAAGCATCAACCTTCCACTGAGAGGTTTCCATAAAGAAAAAGCTCTCTGTAATGAGAGAAAGCTCTCGGTACCGAGTCCTTCACTTAGCTCCAAATTTGGTACGACTCGAGTCCTGGGATCCTCCTATGCTCTAGAGCCCCTCTTCCAAGTTTCATTCAATTCCAACTATTTTTGTCTTCGATTTGCCAAATTCACCAACCTCTTTCCTAACTACCTAAAAGCACTAGCAAACCATATCAAAGCACCACATACAAACATGGAATATCATACATATATATCCAGTCATACATCTAATAAATAAGGACATGATAATCAAGAAAATCCTAACCTAAATCTAACTTTTACACTAGCATATGAATATGAACAAAAGAAGTTGCAAAACTATTTAAAACCCATGCTAAATCAGTTAAACTTCGGTCATAAACATGTATAAAAGTGTGCTAAAAGTTAGAAATCAATTTAGAATCAAATCATGTTAAAACATCAATTTTAACTATATAAATATGCATAGGATAGCGAGAGGCCAAGAACCACTCACCAAATACCCAAAACACCAATTTCTCCCCTTAGATCTGAAGTGGATAGCAAAGAAGAGGAATGAAAATTAGCCAAAATGATAATATCAAGTTCTTCTATCCTAATTACCCCTCTAATTATGATTTAGGCTAAGATTACTAAGAAAAAGGTAGACTTTTTGATGAAATTAGGGTTAACGGAGGTTTCAAGCTATTTTGGTAAAGTTGGAAATGACTTAGATCAGTTCTTACTGCCTCTCTTTAGCATAACTTTTTAGATGGGTTAGTGGGCCTAAGTATGGGCTTAGTTAATTACCCACTAATGCAAGCCAATAGCAGCTAAAACTTAAAATGGTTATAATTTCAAATGGTAAGTTCATTATTCAATTATGACCACTCTAGAAATGAGAAAACATCATCCAGAAGCAATGTAAGTTGTTTATGACCCTAACTTAGCTCCTATCAAAAGCTATAGTCCAAACAAGATTTTCAGGGTCAAATTGGTGAAATAGAAATTCGACAAAAATCATAGATGTGGAAAATGTCCCTAAGAGTCATTTTCAAAAAACTTAATGTCGTACAACCTAATATGAACAAAATATTTTAGATCCTTCGATATATAAAATACGGGTCGTTGCAGTTTAAAAACCCGATAGCTCGTACTGCTAGGCAAAATGCGAGTCTCAAAGTCACCCTAGTCTTTGCATTGGTGTGCCTGAAGGTGCGTGTTGTCATGATTCCACCTTTGCTGACTCATTCTTATAAGCTATAATAAGAATGATTAGTCTCTCAAAAAGGAATAAGTGGTGTCCAAGAATGCATTGCGACTTACCATTATATATGCTACTATATATTTTTAAAACCAAAATATATAACAAATATTCTATCTTATATATCATCTAACCAATTCGAAGATGATATCTCCTCCTTATCCCTAATGGATACAAGTATCACTTTAAGTCAACTACGAAACCTGAGCTTTGATATCAAATGTGAAGACATCCCTACACCTCCGATACGCAATAAGACCTGTAAGGTGCGCTGTAACAGTACCCGACTAATGTAGGACGATGGTCATGGGTATAAAGAGAAAAAAATCTAAATCAAAAAACCCCGTAGAACATCTCATGGCGCATAGACAAATATAATAACCAAATAGATGTAAAGCAGATGATTATCAAATGACCTATAAATAAGAACATCGAAGTGTTGGAACTGAGCCAGCACATAGCAAGGTAAATGAGTAAATTTTGAAAAAATTATTCCATTTAGATCTTTATTAGGCCTATGAAGTTTAATTCATTTAGAACTTTTCCATATTTTCTTCTAAATAAAATCAAAATTTTATTTAATTCATAAATAAATTTATATTTGATATAGTTTGTATTATATTATACTAGTATAAATCGCACGCACGTGCATCTAATAGCTAGATAAATATACTTTTTTATTCTATAAAAAAATTAATAGACGGGTGTGTGCTACATAAATGAAAAGTTGTGGGGGTCACAATATTTTTTTTTCAAGTAGTTTTGTTGGTGGTGTCGAATATAAATTAATAGCAAAATTTTATTGATTGATTGAAAGGAGAATGGTTCTTGAGGTTGTAAACGTTGATGAGATTCCATTGATGGGTGAGAGGGTATATTCAGAATTTCAAAAAAATACAGTGCAAATCATATTCATTGAATTCTCTTTATTAATAGTAGAGATATATGTATATCATGCGCACATATGAGTGTATGTGCACGTACAACATAATACGGTGTACATGATTTAACATGGCCATATATAGATGTTGGGAATTATACCACAATGGAGTGTGTTTTCCATATATATATATGTGTGTGTGTGTGTGTGTGTCTATATGTGTGAGTGTGTGTACATATACTTAATATAATATAAGTGAATATATATATATAATTTAATATATATGTAAAATCTAACTTATAAATACAATTTATACGATATGTTTAATATATATATAGTGGAAATTAGGTTGGAGGGCTTTTCATTCTAGGGTAATAAGTTTTAAGGACAACACTTCCGAATAATTAGTTTCAAGGACAATTTACAGAAAAATGATAAATTCATTTGTCTTTTTAAGTTAACAGGAAAATGATAAATTCATTTATCATTATTTCTATATAACTGAAAATGATAATTTCGTTTATCTTTTTCCTGTAAATTGCTCTTAAAACTAATTATTCAGAAGTGCTATCCTTAAAACTTATTACCCTGCATAAAGAAGCCCTTTGAGTGAAAATCCTATATATATATATATATATAATTTTTATAAATATAATCGATTTGCAAAATTATTTTGAATAATAACTTACAAGGTAGTTTTAAAAATATAAAACATATAATTCGAAAAAAATGATTTGTAAAAAATGAAATTTAAAATTATATATACAATTATGAATATATTGTAATGTAAATAATAATAAAATTATGTATACACTCTTAAGTGTTCATGGTCAGAATTGTTTTATTTGGATTAAAATTTGTTTAAAAAAATGTTCTTTTTTTCGTATAGAAATTTTTAACAAAAATTTTATTATGATTTTCGAAAAGATTATATGCAAGTATTTATTATTTGTATAACTAGTTCAAATTAAATAAAAAGATTATACATAAATATTATATACGAATCAAATATATATATATATACACACACATTATGTAGTTTTATTACTTTTGATTTTTATTTTTAATTAAAAGGAAAATAATTTATTAATGTATTTAATTTTTGATTTTGTTTAAAATAAGGCCGTGAGAAAATAAGATGAATACAAGTACAAATTGATTTTTTTAAAACACATAGATAACCATCCAATGTGACAACACAGATATACACAAATTCATTATATTGATTGCTAACTAAACTAATATATGATATAATAAACATAATAAACATTCATAAATGATAATAAATAAGGAATTTTACCTTTCACCAAAGCCCAGAATGTGTATCTTGAAACGGAGAACCTAAGTCCCTGAATTGAATTATGTATCCAAAAGTTGCTAGCTTCCCGAACACAGCTACCACCGACGATCGAATTGACTTTAATTTGATGTTAGAAGTGCTTGAAAAGGTGAAAGGGTGAGGAAGAATTTTCTACCAGCAAAGGAGATGAATGTGAGGCTCAAAAATATTCAAGAAAGTGAGTGTTTAGAGATACTGTAATCAGAGGAGATGCTAAGGAAAAAAATATGGATCCAGATCCCTATTTCTCTCTTATCTTTTCTCCTCCTTTTTAATTCAAATCCAATCCCTCCTTAGTCATTAGTATGATTGGCCTACCTTTGCACATTCTAGTGAAAAATTCAAGCCCCTTTATGGACTTCTAAATCATTTCAAGCCCGACCAATATTCATTGCATTTAAATCCAACATAAATGCGTGCAGATGTCGTATATCGATCAGTATATTTATAAATGTTATAAATATACTATTTAATATTCAACACATCAAATAAATTTTTAATAATTAATATTTCATAAATATTAATTAATTTAATTAATTTATAACAATTACAAATTAATCGAATCCGGTGCTAAATGGAGTACTCAACGTTTCGGTTGTGTCATTGTTAAGTGTAAATTTAGTCAGCAATTAATATCGAACAATTTGAATATTAATGTTTACACACCACTTAACAGGCGGTGTGACATTTTTCCCAAATTTATCACTTACTTGGTTTCGATAAAATCCAATTTTACTTCGTTAAGCGTTACCCTATAATGGAAATTATTTACACTAATTTTCTTCATTAAAATTATATCACTTTGGACTTATGGAATTTGATAATGGTTAGAATTCCAGTATCATCCATATTCATCTCTCTAGTTCAAACATAAAGTCTTTGGTTTAATAATTACATTTATTATTAACTGAATAGCTCTAGCCAGAGACTTCGACTTTGAGTTGACTTTAATTGACCATGATACGAACCTCATATAACCAAAAATACGAACTCTCTCTTAAATAGTGTTTCACTTCCAATGTTTCTACTTCACCCAACTATAATCGTTTGATGGACATCGTGCCACGATTCAATTAAAATCAAAGCAGAACTTCCACATTGAAGAGCAACAGTATCCCCAAGTCGAGAGAACTGTGTAATTTTGTCACACTGATATTTTCTATTTCACCTTAGTTATATTAACTAACAAAAAACTATCGACTGAGTCATTCCATATTTATCCATTAACTATCAGTACACATTACCTCCTGGTGCCCCCAGTAGTAATGAGTAATACATCGTCCAACATTTGGAGAGCGTTACTTACTCTAGTCTTAAATGATGTAGCAATATCCTGTCTCGATACATCTTAATTAGGAATATTTAGATTGGTATGTATATTTTATTGTGATAAATAACCCATGGTTACAATGCATTATAACTACTATCACAAAACATACCTTTTATGGATTTACTATTAAATACACTTCTAATTAAATTAATTAATTAATTAATATATAACACATTATATCAAGTATATAATAGAAAGAAAACACCTTTTATTTTGAATAAGATAGATTGTCAAGTTAGATATATGTAATTAATTACATAATTGCCCATCGAGCATACTCCTAATTCTATCAATCTCTCGCTTGCACTTGGTGCCAATTATGGAATCTCAATCTCATCCATTCGATCAATTTGATGAGAATTGATCAAGTTAGACCCTTCCTGAATGGATCTGCTATGTTATTTTAATTACATACTCTATCAATCAACCTCTCTCCTATACGGATAAACTACATTTATCATGTGGAACTATTCGGAGTATGTTTCTCAACTTCTAGTAAGCTCTTATCATTACATTGTTATCGTATAACAATCATGTAGTATGCTTATTACTTTGGAATCACCCGTAGCTCAGTTATAAATTTATGCATTTATATTTGTTACTGTGGAATTTCAATAGCACCAACACCCCGATGTCGAAGGTAAAGCTTCGGAAGTTAGCAGGAATTTTGAGTCCAAAAGGTGATTGTCGAAATGGAGTATAATCAAGTTCTGACGATGAGGGGTTAAACTGTAAGGTAACGCCGGTAAATGCTAAAAGGGTAGAGTGCAAAAAGTTAATAACACTGAGGCTTTTATATTGGTTCGGACAGAGGGTCCCTACGTCCACTTCTTTTCCTTATTAATTCACTCTTTTCTAGCCAAGAGGCTTATTACATTTGTTTTATAATTTTTTTCATTAATGAGTTTTCAAAGAGAGCTATAATATAGAAAAGTATAATATAGTTTTATTCTTTTTGATCTGCTAGAAGATCCTAATGCCTTGGAATTACCGCTATTTATAGCCAGCAAGCTATAGTGCCATTGGTAGCGAATCTTTTCGTTGGATTGCTACGGTTGCTTACTGTGCAACTATGATTGATGCTTGTTCTGAACATCTAGCGTTTCTGCATAATTAGTGCAGATTGATGAATTATCTTATCGCCTAAATAGCCTCTTGCATCTGAGCTGCATATTGTCTCGTTGGTCGTTTCGGCTGTTGATTCTTATTGTTATAGATTAGTGCTTCAGGTTTTGGACCCACTAATGGGATGTTTCCTTTATACTGTGGTATTATTCTTTCGAGACGAGCTCAGTATCATAACTCTTGCAATACATATGGAGTATTGGATTTTCATTAGGAAGATAATCATCGTGTTTACTATTGAGAATTATTGGTATAACACACGCCCCTCAAATTTTACTTCATATGTGAAATATAGAGTGAACATTGAAGTGAGTGGGTTTGGTTTACTTTTCTTAATCATCTTTCGAGTTCAATCTACACTATATGCATGGAAGAAGTCATGGCACTTAGTTTTGAATGGAGTACTGGGTCAAATGATGGGTATTTAAAGGTTTCGAAAACCGAAGGGTGGAGATTTATCTTAGACCGAGAGGTCAAAAACTTCCAAAATCATATTTGTTATGTGAAGCCTTCTAGGCTAGATGATGAGTGAAAAATGTTTGAATGCCGAGAGGAGAAATTTAAACCAGGACCGTGAGGTCAAAACTTTCAGAAACCGTGCTAGTCATTCAAAACTTTTTAAGTTAAGTGGTAAATGGAGCAGTTTTGATGCCGAAAGGAAAAATCTATCTTGATATCATGAGGTCTAAACTTTTGAAAATCATGCTTGACCTTTTAAGCCATCTAGACTAAGTGACAAGCAAAACTATTTCGATTTGAGACAAAACCAATTTCAGACCGTGAGGTCTAAACTTTTGAAAATCATGCTTGACATTCAAAGCCATCTAGACTAAGTGACAAGCGAAATAATTTCAATGCCGAGAGGAAAAATCTAGTTTGAAATCGTAAGGTCAAAGCTTTTGAAAATCACGCTTGACACTTGAAGTCATCTAGACTAAGTGACAAGCAAAACTATTTCGATGCCGAGAGGCAAAATCTAATTTGAGACCGTGAGGTCTAAACTTTTGAAAATCATGCTTGACACTCGAAGCCATCGAGACTAAGTGACAAGCGAAACTATTTCAATGCCGAGAGGAAAAATCCAATTTGGGACCGTGAGGTCTAAACTTTTGAAAATCATACTTGACACTCGAAGCCATCTAGACTAAGTGGTAAGCGAAACTATTTTGATGTCGAGAGGTAAAAATATAATTTGTGACCGTGAGGTAAACTTTTGAAAATCATGCTTGACATTTAATGTCATCTAGACTAAGTAACAAGCGAAACCGTTTCGATGCCGAGAGGCAAAATCTAATTTGAGACCATAAAGTCAAGGAGATACTTGTCTTATGAGATCTAAAGGAAAGTCGAGGTCTGATCTTGAAAGGATGGTTCATATTCTTGCATTGAATGCTTTTGCCAACTGTCACGATTTCATTGGCCTCTCTGAAAAGTGCATTCCTTTTCTCTGCTCTTGGATGATTCTTATTTTGATTTGGCCATATGTAATCTACAACTAAGGTCCAATTGACTAGGTAATCTCTACCATTGGACTTGAAGCATTTAATAAGCCCTTTCCTTTTCTTCTTCTTATTTACTCGTATTTCCAATAGTTGTGTTTTCCATTAAAGGTTGGTGACTTTTACAGATTACTGCAAATCTTCAACTGGAATCAGTAAGTCTTATATCATTCCTATGGTTTTATTAGCATCTTTTACTGCTATTATTATTTGTGAGCATTTCTCATTTTTGAATTTATGAAAACTTCAATTTTGATCACTGTTTAGATATCAACGATCGATTTTGATTCGGGGTATTGTCCTATTAGTTAATCCATGATGCCTATTATCTGCTAAACTAAGATTTTGTCCCTAGATAGAATTTTTTATCAATTTAGGTTAATAATCGCTTTATTGACAAAGTGGTTCTCCGAGAGAATTTAGAACTTTGAGTTTGGGCTGTATAATTTTAGGCCCAATTCCTTTTCGGACCATAAGACTTTAAACCTTTTCGGTAGGAGTTTCGGAATTTTTATTGAGCAACTTGTTTAACACTGGTCCCTTTTTAGACCTCCCGATGGACAAACCTATAACTGATCAATGGGAGTTGGAGAATTGGATGGAGAGTTATAGGGTTAAGGGAGTCGAAGTTAAGACCCCAAGTCTAGAAGACAACTAGAGTGAACCCCCTGAAGGGTTCTTTACCTAGACACTAGAGCATTTGGCAAATGGGATATCACTTCCTCTTGCAACTTTGTTTGTCAATATCTTGGAATTCTATGGAATCAACCTCATCCAACTTGGGGTGGTCTCATATATCACTTTATTAGTTTTAGCAATCCTATACTGGAAGAAAGGGTACCATAACATGACTACTTTCGAGATCCATTACGTATATAATTTACATATGTCATCCAACGGTTCTGCAGTTCCTTTGTATTTCCTTCAATTTTGGAAGAAAATGCCCCTAATCAAACCACTCAGCAAGGTAACAGCCATTCATTGGTTTTTCATGAAGACAGATGATCCTCGAGTTGTTAATGGACTACAAGAGACTTGTAAATTTTCAAACTTTTTCTGTTTAGAATGCTCTTGCTTCTAAGCGTTGATCACATCATTCCCTAATATCTTTTCTTTCTTTTGTCTCTTTAGCTAAACTTGGGACGGACAAGGCTCCAACCCTCAAGGATCTCTTCCACTCTAGGTATGAGGAGGTGATGAGAATTCCGAAAGAGCAAAGGCTCGGACATGTTGTTCTTACCGAGGCCAATCTTAAGGCTTATGGGTTGTTATCGTCCTTGGCTAAGTTTATTGGATACAATACCCTTCAACCGAAACCATGCCCCTAGACATGATTGAACTATGTAATCTTGACAAATCCACTCATTATGACCCCAAAAACGCTGGGACGGAAGACAAGATGCTGCCCCCGAGGGTGGACCTCATTTCCGAATACCTTATAAGATATGTTCTAGGATATAACTTTCATGAAATATAAGTTTGTTTACCTAACCTACTTTCTCTTTTTCATGTGGCAGTGGCCTCTGACAATATGCTTGCAATAGGAGAGTTGCTCTTGAATAAGCCATCCTCTACTTCCACTTCTACTCGACCAAAGCCAGCTTTAAAGGATCCATCCCTAAGTAAGAAACATAAAAAGAACATCCCTTCTACTAGTCGTGCCTACCCTAGACGCTCTTAGCTTCCTCTCTAAAGGATCAGGTTAGTCAAGTAGTCAAAGTAACCCGCTTCGCTATTGATGTCCATCTATCTAAGGCTATGGGAAGCTCTAGAGTGGAATTAGCTGATGATATAGGAAGTTTTAAGAGGATGATGAGTTTGGGAATGGAAGACCAACTCAGGGTATGGTTTTCCTTATTACTTATGAAATATTTATTTCTTTAGTTTTTATAACAACCTTCTATCTACAGTTCTTAGCTGGCTTCTTAGTTTTGCACAGTGGGTTTCAAAAGTTGGAGGGGGAGTGGAGAAGGTCGAGGCTTTAGGGAAAGAATTTGTTGAGTTTAAAAAGGATGTTCAAAATGAAAGGGTGAAAGGCCTCCGGGACTTGAAGTTTTTTGAGACAAAAGTTACCAACTCGGAGAAAGCCTTGAAAGATCTAGAGACCAAGCATCGGAAGATTAAGGATGAACTTGCAAAGTCTAAAGAGAAGAACTCGAGCTTGATTACTAAGGAGGAGGCTGAGAAGATGGCTGCTGCTAAAGCCTTCAAGATTCTTTTAATACTTGTGAATACAATTGGGATAGAGGTGTGGCCCTCTCTATGGGTTTCAACCCTATTGGCAAAAGTTTTGAAGAGAGCTTCTCCCAGAGGAATGAGAATGCCCGAGCCTTGGCCAGTGTTGAACACTCAATTCCAATAGAGAAAGGTGACAAAAGAGGAGAGGTACATTATGACTCTGAATTCCAGAGTTCTCATATAAATGATGTTTGAATTGTAATTCGTAATATTTTTTGATACACTTTCTTTATGTTGTTGTTTGTTATGACCATTGACTTTGGTGTTACTTTCATTTGGTGTTGGGTTCTTGTTGAATTATTCCCTTATTGACTTCATCGTGTCTATTCTGAAGTACTATTTCCTTAACCAAGTTTAAACAGAGGAAGTCCATTTTCACCTCTCATCATAAAGTATTATGGAAGAGGAGCCAAACCAAAAACTCGAAACTACTATTGACCACAGGCACCCTCAAAACCCAATTAAAATCCAGTAGATTAAGGAATGTAGAGTTGTCTAATAAGGTTGAAGAGGTGCATGAAACACATGACCAAACCTGTGCTAAATTGATTAAGTCCCTTAGGCTTAGAGGTGCTAGGTTAGCCAATCAAATCTTAGATCCTAGAGGTTAATTAAAACTTGCTTTAGGAGACAGAGATGAAGTCTTTCAAGAATTTGCCCAACTCTCTAAACTGCATCCGAGAAACCCACAGTTGGAAAACAAAAGGTTGTCCTTTCTCAAATGATTTTATGATCCAAGCTTGACTATAAATCTGAAGGCTCTTCTAGGCACCAAAGTGTAACTCCATCTCCTCTAGTTATCACCAAAAGGATGACCCTTGAGAGTGAACACGTTTCGAAATATGTTCCCTAATATGTTCCGGAAGCCAACGTTAGTCTATCCCTAGTAGATTCTTCTCCCTTGGAATTTTCTATACCGAAGGGTGGTTTAGGGAAGGACATCACTTTTTCCAATATGTGAACTAACAAAGTTACGGTTGCTGTCCCTCCGGCTCGCGGAAGGAGTAGAGATAGAGGTCGTGCTATTATGGGACTTTCTTCTTCTCGTAGAACCACTGTTGTCTTTTCTAGGCCTCGTCCTCGGTCCTCAACCTAAGTGGAGTTCTCCCTTAGCCCCAGTACTTGATACATCAGACATTCTTGTTTGTACTAGGGATGGATGAAGAATTTTGTTTAAGCAATTTAAGAAGGAATGAGTATCTAAGGCATACGACAAGATGGAGGAGTATTTAAAATCTCGCCTGGAAAAGGCTATTAAGGAGACCGAAACTAAGGTCAAAAATGTGTATGAAGGCTTATGAGACATTGCCCCTTCCGCTTTCCTTCTTGTAAATTGTATTCCAGATGACTAATAGTCACTTAATCCGTCTGTAACATTGAGGTCTCCTTTTGTCTTTTTGTTGGCTTGTTCTTTCAAATCAAGTCGTTTTGTACATCCATTCTAATTCTATCCCGGGTTTTTCTTGCCTTTTAGCATCTCGCTGTATTAGGGTTTTCAACGTCTATCCTTACGACCCGGATTAGGGATTCTTACCCAATGTTCATTCTTATTTAGGAACTTTTCTCTTAAAACTCCAATCTTATTAGAAATCTTGTCCGATTCTAAACTTATGCATGATACTTCTCGATTATGGCTCACTATTATTGGGAATCAACCCAATATTCTAATCTAATTGGGAACCTATCCAACATTCTAATCTAATTAGGAATCTACACAATGCATGGTACTGCTAAACCATGGCTCATTATTATTGGGAATCTACCCAATACTCTAATCTAATTGGGAGTCTACCCAACATTCTAATCTAACTGGGAATCTACCCAATGCATGATATTACTAGTCCATGGCTTACCATTATTAGGAATCTACCCAATACTCTAATCTAGTAGGGAGTCTACCCAACATTCTAATCTAATGAGGAATCTATGCATGGTACTACTAGACCATAGATCACTATTAGCATGCATTCTACTTTTCGACATCTTTTTAAACCCAAGTGACATTGGCCTTACACTTTATTGTGCATCACTGTGGAGGTGCTCTTATGGAAAAGTCTACCAACCTATCGTTGGGTCCTATTATACAACCACTTGTGGCTAGCGTCAGCCATCTACAACCACTTTTGGCTGGTGTCAGTCATCTACAACCACTTTTGGCTGGTATCAGCCATCTAAAGCTAACTTTGGCCTATGTCAACCATCTAAAACTATGTTAAGTTGATGATCATACCAGATGACAAAGTAAAATATAATTTTTTTTCCAAGAATGCTTTTAAGATTATAAAAGATCTTTTTGAAACCGAATAATTGGTAGACCCTATTGTTTAGTAGAAAACAAATTTACTTCAAATTTGAGAAAGTGGATTATTGAGAGAGTTAACGTTTTTATGAAAAAGTGAAACTCTTTATCGACCTAAGCAGGTCAGTATAAGAGTTCCAGCCCTTGGAATCTAAATGTAGACACGACAATCGAAAATACCTAAAAGAGACGGAATTTCATGGGTATCGAAACTGGTTGTACTAACTGAGAGAGGAAAGAGCTAAACCCAAAAGGAGCATCTCTAGTAAAATAAGAGATTTCTTCAAATATAAAGATCCATATAGTATCCTTTATCTTCAAAAGTGGGACGTATATATATTAAGTCGAATAAGTCTACACGAATTTTTCCAAAAACATAGAAACAAAGTTAGACACTTATAAAAATGAGATATTTAACTAACTATTTAATAAACTCGGTCAATCTCCCTTTCTATATGAAGCTTTCTACGGTCTGAGAAAGTTTTCAACACTTGTCTGTTTCGTGTCCATTCGCTCGATAGTAAACACAGTAGTTTCTCCTTTTCGATCTTCTTTAATCGATGGGGGATAGTTTGGATAATGGAGCTCTCGTCGCATTTCTAGAAAGGTCCAAGATAAACTTCGATTGAGTGGAGTAAGGACTTGGTCTCGTTTGAACTTCTTCCTAGATTGAAGAGTAGAGGTAACTGGGAGGGCTCTTAGCAGAGAGATATGAACCTTTATTTGTCATTACTATAACACTTAAATCCTTTATTTTTGTTTGCCATAGCTTTAACCAGGGACTCTTGGAGATACTTCGAAAGCTGTCTAATCCGAAGAGCTTGAAGTTTATAAACAGGATCATACTCTTGGCCATTTTCCTTTTTCGAAACGAGGGCAATCAATCGTTCATTGTTTTCTTCTTCAATGAGTTGAATGTGAAAGTTGAGGGGTAGTTCTAAGATGGATCCTTTGTTTCTAGAAATTAACATAATTGGTTGGAATGCTCTGTTAGTTCTCCGAAAAGGAACAAAGTGCGAAGGTTCGGGCCCTCCTTCTAGCACCAAAAATGTTAATGGGGAATTTCATCGACACCAACACCCTGATGTTGAAGGTAAGGCTTCGAAAGTTAGGGGAATTTTGAGTTCAATGAGGTGATTGCGGAAACGGAGTATAATCAAGTTTGGATGATGAAGTGTTAAAACTGTAAGGTAGCAATAGTAAATGCTAAAAGGGTAGAGTGTAGAAAATAATACCGAAACTTTTATAGTGGTTCGGGCCAAAAGTCCCTACGTCCACTATCCTTTCTTTATTTAGTCACTCTTGTCTGGCCAAAAGGCTTATTACATTTTTTTTTTATATTTCCGCCATTAATGAGTTTTTAAAGAGAGCTCCAGTATAGGAAAGTACAATACAGTCTTATTCTTTCTGATTTGCTAGAAGGTCTTTGTGCCATGGGATTACCATTTATTTATAGCCAGCAAGCTGTAGCACCATTAATGGAGAATCTTCTCCTTGGATTGCTAAGGTTGCTTGTTGTGCGGTTACGATTGGAGCTTTTTTCGAACATCTAGCATTGTTGCTTAAGAAGTGCAAATTGATGAATTGTCTTACCGCCGAAACAACCTCTTGATTCTGACCTGCATATTGTCTCATTGGTTGTTTCAGCTGTTGATTCTTATTGTTATAGATCGGTGCTTCAGTTTCGAACCGGCTAATGGTCTGTTTCCTCTGACCTGTAGTATTATTCTTTCGAGACGAGCTCAGCATCATAATTCTTGCAATACATATGGATATGGAGCGTTGGATTTTCCTTAGGAAGATAATCATCATTTTTACTATTGAGAATTATTGGTATAACAATATTTATACATTTCTTTTATTGCGACACTATTCAAGACGATGTACTTAGCCTTTTGTTGAATCGCCACGGCCTTTCATTTGGAACATTTCCAACTTTAAGACTCTTAATTAAAATTTGAACATGAATTTAATATTGACATATTCCACTCAATAACTCATGAAGTTTGAGTTCGTACACATCTTTATAAGGAGTTCATTGTTTATACAAAAAATTCCCTATTATTTCGTAGATACTCGAGAATACTCTAAATTACCATTTAGTGATCTTAATTTGGATTTGATATTTGCTTCATGTATCAAATATATTAGCAAATTACGATATTAAAGATAATACAACATGTATGGTAATTCCTATTGCTAAGCATAAGGAATCCATCTTACGTGTTTCTTATTAAGCATTTTAATAATGTGCCTTTGCATATCATTTTAGGACATTCCTAATATCCTTTGCACCTAATGTAAAAGATATAATTTGCAAATCCAATACCAATTATTAGACAACAAAACTATTACCGATTATAACATAAGTACATCGTTAACAATCGGTAATATGTTATTTACTTGTAGTCTAGAAATATCTATGTACCTTTTGAATAGTTCCTTCTTATAGATTCACGCTTCCTTTGCATTTTGACCAAAAATCAAACTATTCGATATTTGTATTAAAATACTTATTCAACTCTGATACTTATAAAATGATATTTTCATATCATTTCTTGGACCATATCTTAAAATGCACAACCTCAATATTGCTCCCACTGATTTCGTGACACTTTGGTTGTTATGTGCGAATAATATATTCTAAATCATAATTTGAATTATCCGTTTCAATGCATATGTACCAAAACACAAACTCGGATCAAGCGATAATTTTGTGAGTAAAATCTGAATCAATTTGAGGACATCGAATGACGAATTTATTACATTAATTTCAATAATTGAAATTTACAATTTTATTATTTTCAATGTTACTCATAATATTCTAACTGCATTGGTCTTTTTCTTGAAGACACATTTGCGGACGATGGATCATATTCCTTCGAATACATCTATCAAAATAATATTTTGATAATGTACTTGGAATCTATTTCGTATTTATACATCATAACATATGTAAGAGTCAATACTCTTAATGGTTTGATTGACAACTGAGGTTATCTATTTTCAATATTGATAAAAAAAAACTCATAGTTTCTCTTTAATGTATGAGAATGCATATTAGACATTCTAATGCGTTGTGTTCATTTAGGTTTGGTTAATTTAATTTCAACCCTCATAATCAGTTTTTTCTTTAGATTGTATCCAGATCCATTTTACTACCAATAATTTCTCAAAGAAATTCCTTTGCTACGAAGTTTGTATTCCTTGAAACAATAGTTTTCTCGGTGCAATGGATTAGGTATTCATAAATAATTTATGAATTGCCATATATAAAATTGATCCGGTTTAGTCTAGGATACTTATCTTTAAAACATAAGTTAGTCATCTAATGACGATTTTTCCCAAAATTCTTTTAGGGCAATTCATGCAAGATCCCTTACGTACAATTATTACATGTAGTCTTTCAACTCAACCAACTTGCCAACTCATTGGCCTTTGATATGTTGGAATTTCTTATAAACCCTTATCTTGTATGATATTGTAGTATATTCTTCAAATGAAATTAATTTTAACCATGTGACTCTTAAGTACACGATCTTATAGAAAGAAGTTATCTCAGCTTCACTCATGATTAATGATTCTTTGTTCAACAAGGTTCGATTACTCCTTATCGATACATCATTATTTATCATATGGAGGAGTGACTTTTGAGATTGAATATTTATTCATTTGTAGGTACGTTTGGAACTCTTTTCAATGTACTCACCTATTCGATCAAATTGGGTCAATTTTTTTTCTATTGCACTTTATTTTATTTACTTCTATTTTATTCTCATTAAACTTATCGTAGACATATTACATGTGTACAAATACACATGTCCATGTCGGTGATAACCCATCAATGAGTATAACGAAGTACATGGAACCATTTTGGAATTAATAAACTTCAGATTGCGTACGTCTATATGTATCAATACGAACAGTTAATCAATTCTTATCACACTCCCACTAAATGGGTGTTTTGCCCTTAATTGTTTGAGATATAATTAACTAGTATCATATGATTCATAATCATATGATAAAATTATTTACCACACTATAACATAGCCCAGAATTTCAAATAACTACAAATAATTTTATATACTTCTGTATTTTCCAGTGCATCACATTTGTTATGAAAACAAACGCCACATAATAGTTTTATTTCATAACGGATATCCATATTATTCATATTAAAATAAAACTATGTTTATTTTTCAGTCAATACTAAAAAACGGTTATTATTTCATAAATAATGTTTGATAAGTTTTACGAAAACAACTTTTGTAACTAGATGCAACCAATAATTTATGGCAAGCTCCCACTATTTCTGCCACTACCATAATAGGGTACAAAATATAAAGGTCCATTCAACTGCTTAATGTAGGCTATTTATTCCATTAACCATAACTAGTTTTAGAGTCGAGAGTTTTCAGATCAAATATCTTGAACTTAGAAAAATAAATCTCATATAAAACAATTTTCTATATGAATATACATTTTGGAATAGAAATCATATTTCTCATTCCAATGTAAAGTATTAGCCATTATTTTACAATTCTCGTTTCTGATGTTTCTTTCTAAAATAGAAGTGACCATTCACTCTTTTCATCCCAACCGTACCTTAAGTTGCATCCATTCTTATACATTATATTTTCTTTCTAAATGGTCGAACGATTCAAAGGAAATCCTTACTACAACAGCATAATGAACTCTTTACTAATGTGCATTTTGTCATCTTTAACTTTTATGGATATCAAATAAATTGCATTTTACGTAAACTGATCAAACTAACATTTCAATGATTGAATTCTTAGATCTATCTTGTAACCTTTGATTCAGTGTTACACTTAACACAACAAGATGATCATTGTAATCAATCATATTGAATACACAATCTCATACTATAATTCACTTGCTTATTATAATGAACTAATTTCATCGAGGTTTCTTACATTACGATTGTGACCGTTCACCATGTAACATTTATATGTGATCGTATATGGATCAAATATTCATATTCTTGTATTACTTTTAGAGTTCAAAACTCATTGATCACAATACATAGTCTTGGGCAAGTAAACTCGTAAGTGCCAAGTTATGAACGTATTTAGTGGTTGTATAATTAGGTGCTTGCATGGGTCAACATGCAAAGATTTATTGGTAAATGTATTTTATATTTCTATTTTTCAATATTAATTCGGTTCATTTGTATATTTTAGTTGATAAATATTTTATCGATTATTCCAATAACACAAATTTACCAATGTAGATTATTATACTTTTATATTGCAGATGTTCTTACAATATTAGAAAGGTTAAATATTACCATTTCATTTTTTCTAATATGGCTCCCACCAGTCTTTTATGTTTCTTCAAACCGTAAGACAAAACATAGAATCTTTCGACTTCACTAGTAAGTGTTAGGACTTATCTATCTTAGGATCCCAATCTTGAATTTGCTCGACAAGTCATAGCCCGATAAATGATGGATAACTCCTTATCGGTTGTATCACATACAACTTCTAACCCATGGTTTCTATTGGAACTAGGCCAGCCCGCAGCAGAAGAAATGAGTGAATTTCAATTTTTTTACCAATTTGGATCTTTATTGGGTCTATGAAGTCTAATTTATTTAGAACATTTATAAATTACTTTTAAATTAAATCATTATTTTATTTAAATTTATAATATATTTTTATATTATGTAATTAATATTATATATATATATGTGTGTGTATCATATACATATATATATATAGGTGTGTGCATGTGTAACAGAGCAATCAACGCAAGGTTTGCCACATCCATATATAAATGTTGGGATGACACTACAACGGACATGTTAGCTCCTCAGTATAAAAATATATCATCCAAATATACGTTTATGTGCTTTAATTATATATACAAATTATTACAGATACATATACATATACATACATAATACATACATATATATATAATTTTAAATACTTATATATATGAAATTTATAAAATATATATACATATAATTATACATGAATATGTATATATATATATGTATATATAAAAGTAAATGTAAAATAAATTCAAAATCATTTTAATTAAAAGTTGAAATTTATTTATTTATTTTTATTATAAATAAAAATTTATTTTTTTTATATGTGTATAAACTAATTATATATATTTAATAAATCATTTTCTAATAAATATATACGTTAATACATAAATGACAAACATAAATATATGAAAAATATATTTATATTTATGCATATCCATTAATGCTCACAGCAAAACAAAAAGGGTTTTTTAAATTTTTATTAATATTACATTTCGTTTGGAATTCAATAAAATTAAAATAAATATTTTCAAACATAAATTTTATGTATTAATATTTCATAATATTCATAACAACAATTTTAACGTTCTAAAATTTTCCATGTACATATTATAATTTTAAAATCAATTTTAAAATTAATTATCAATCCGTTTAGGTTGATTCATACAAGGTCCCTCACGAACAATTATTATCTATAATCTTTCAACTCGCACAATTTGTCAACTCCTTGGCCTAAGATATGTTGAAATTTTTTGTAAACCATTATCTTGTATTATTTTGTAAACTATTATTTAGATGAAATTAATTTTTACCTTGTGTACTACTCTTAAGTACACGGCCTTATAGAAAGAAGTTAACTCAACTTTGCTCATCATTAATCATACTTTGTAAAACAAAGTTCAATTACTCCTTATCGATATATCATTATATATCGTAGGAGGGAGTGAATATATAGACTGAATCTTTATTCATTTTTAGGTATGTTGGAAACTCTTTCCAATATACTCACATATTCAATCAAATTGAATCAATTTTATTTTCTATTGCACATTATTTTATATACTTCTGTTTTATACTAAATGAGCGTATCATAGACATACTACATATGTATCAAATACACACGTCCATGCCGATGATAACTCGTCGATGAATATAATGAAGTACGTGGAACCGTCTTGGTATTAATAGACTTAAGATTGCATACATCTATATGTATTAATCCACAGAGTTTGCCAATTCTTATCACGCTCTCACTGAATGGGTGCTTTTCCCTTAATTGTTTGAGATATAATTAACTAGTATCATATGATTCATTAAAATATAATCCAAGAACTATTTCTCCAAATTTATCTTAGTCAATAAATCCAAAATAATTGCAAATAAATTCAAATACTTCTGTATTTTCCAATGCGCCTCAAATACCATTATTATAGTTTTATTTTATAACGAATATTCATAATACTCATAATAAAACAAAACTATGTCTATTTTTCAGTTAAAACTGAAAAACGGTCATTATTTCATAAATAATGTTTAGTATGTTACACGTAATTTTTTTCTTCATAATTTGATGTGATCAACAAGTGTCGTATGGCATGCTCTCACAATTTCCACCATTACTATAATAGCATATGAAATATAAAGCTCCATTCAACAACTTAATATAGGCTATCAATTTCATTTACTATAACTGGTTTACAGTCGAGAACTTTTGGATCAGATATCTTAAACTCATTGAAATAAATCCCATATAAACAATTTTTATATGAAAATGCACTTTGGAATAGAAATCATATTCATTCCATTATTAAGTATCAACTATTATTTTACAATTCTCGTTTTCGATGTTTCTTTATGAAGAAGAAGTGACAATTCACTCTCTTCATCCCACTTGTGTTTCAGGTTACATCCACACTTATACATTCGATTTCCTTTCTAAACGGTTGAACCATTCAAAGGAAATTCTTACTATAGTATCATAATGAACTCTATACAAAAGTGTACTCGGTTATCGTTAACATTTAAGGATATCAAATATGTTGCACTTTACATAAACTAATCAAATTGACACTTCAGTGATCGAATTCTTAGATTTATCTTATAGCCTTTGGTCCAGTGTTACAGTCAACACAACAAGATCATTATTGTAATCAATCATATTGAATACACTATCTCATACTATAGTTCACTTGCTTATTTCAATGATCTTAACATTATGTAATTGATCTTAGATTTGGCGAACCTTTCCTTTTACTTCTAAATACGACATACTACCATAGTCATAAATATTAGCTTTTAAGGCATATGGATTGTGACTCATGATTTCGTAACAACCTTTTCCTGTCCTCCGCTAACTAAAAATTATTTTTTCTAAAATTCTAAAGTTTTTTCTATTCAAGCATTGCTAGTTAATTTACTAATTTATTTTATAAACTTTTAGCTTTAACTACATTAATCACTAGTTAAGTGTCCTTATGAGATTTCCTTACTTATATTATTTCCATACATATATATATATATATATGGCGGTCAAAGCTCGTCTAGAAAATCAACACGGTGATAAAATAGGAACATATCTCATATCGTATGCTTTTCCAACAATGGAACTGAGACAACTAGCGATTACAACGCAAAAAACCTAAAAGAAAATTTGTTGGAGCTGCCCTCCAACATCAAATGGTGTTTATGGTGTTGTGGTCCTATCACTCCTTAATTAAGATGGACAATTCTAGTATCTCATTCAACTATAATCCACATGTCTTCTTACCTCCTTAGCTTCTAATAAATAAGTTAATCCATTACTTCAATCATTGCATTCTTTTATGGGATAAATTGTGCATTCTACTATAGTGGGTAAGAAATATAAACTATGCACATTTAGAATAACTCTTCGGAAATTTGGCTTGGTGGAATAATTTTCCTACCACCTACCTTGCCTCCTTTAACCTTGAGTCTACCATTATCCATTATGTGTGTTTTCCATCTCCCTACCCTTTTGTCCAATCAAACTACTATCTTCTTTCAATCAAAATCTATTGGTACTATTTTCAAAATTTGGTATTTACCTCCTTTAACCTTGATCTTTCATGCGAGTATACCCTATGACTTGCAAAATTGTACCTTGATACCATTCAATGTTCCTTTAAGGGTTCTTCTTATGGCTTTTACACATCTCTTAAAAATATTCCTAGCTTCGTACCAATATTCCTTATAGTCAACATGGATTCCTTGTTGCTACCCTATGAGCAGACTTAACTATTTATTCATAGCTAACCTTTACTCCATCTTACGTAGGCAGTCATCCCTATCTACTCCTTATTTAAAATTGGTTTGTTTTCATCGCTCTTTATAAAATTAAAACTTCACAGTCATGAAATACTTAATTCAAAATTTTTACCTTTGAAAATATAAACTTATAAACCTTTTTATTAAATTCAAACTACTTGGTTTCCAAAAAGAAAGGGCCATGAAAAATTTCCCATTATAACCAATTTTCCCTTTTCTAAGACTTTCTACACCGGAGATTTACCTCTTTAAAAGTAGGAATTGAACACAAAACATTTATTTGCATTCAGAAACCCAGTTTTCATACCAAACCGTTTTTTTCAATTAAACAATGAAAACTGCAGTAGATAAGGGTAACTTCCATTTTATTATTTTCCAACTATCTTTAAACATGAGGGGGACTTCTAAAAGATATGCGCAGCTATTGAACATATTTGTAGAATTTATCCGTTCTTCCTACACTTTGCCTCTTATTTCCTACAACGTTCCTAACTAGATTACTAACACTATTCTAATATAATTTCCTAACATTTTTCCTATTTAAATTTCCTAGTGTTGCTACTGTTTATATTTCTCCTACCTAACTGGCCTTTACTATATAGCTCTTTTCCTCTTTTATTGTTTTCCCTATTGACTCATTGCAATGCATTCCCCTACTGCTTTAGTCATTGGGCTTTTCTTGATTAATATGGATGGAGATATGTATAAATTTATTTCAACTATTTTTCTCCGTATTTTCCTTTTACGGGAATATTCCTCCTATCTTCACTATCGGGCATTCTTACCCTTCTACTCTCTTTACCTTATTTCAATTAAGTATCATTTTCATTTATCCACCCCTTAAAGAAAGAATTTTAAAAACTTCCAAACTTAGAAAAATAGGATGAAAATTCCCTTTACCAAAAACCTTCAAATCAAAAAAATTTGACTTAACCAGTTTTAAATTAAGAACTGAAAATTTTCTTGCTTTTCAAAACAACAATTTTTCAACAAATCCTTTGAAAAACCCATTCAAACATTTCAAGAAATTTTCGAAAGCATTTTTGTCAAATGCTTTCACATAGGGTCGGACTTAGTAATGGAATTTAATTATCCTTTCTTTTGGACTTTTTTCTTTTCCCTTTTACTCTTAACTTCTTCTTATTAAGAGTATGTACTGAAAATCTGGCTATCTTCTTATGGTGTTTAATGCAAACCTTCTTGGGGGATCTTGCTCAATCCTCTTTCACCTCTTACTTCCATATGCTTGCAACATATAAGTTCTTGTCTCCTATTTGTCTGGATGAAATGTACATTTTCAATTGGCAATCTATTGAAATCCACAATCATAAGGCAGGTAAGCCCAACAAAGGAGTCAAGTACCATCCAGCTTTAGGAATCCTTCTATATGCCACGCTCATGCTCTACTTGATCAATGCCTTGCAGTATGACCTACACTTCATTGGGTAATTGGGGTAGGTGTATAAATTTTACTCTATTATTGTTCCAACTCATAGTTGCCTTATTTACCTTTTCAGAATATGGTTGCAACTACTTCTATAGTTGGAATTTGTAGAGTTTGGCATATAAAACATATATAATTATGGTAAAAATACAAATGCGTTCTCTCAGCGTATTCTAATTCCTACGATCGATTAACCTCGGTTTTCATACCAATTGTAATGACACGCACCTTAATAGGCCCAAATTTGACTAAATCAAAACCCAAGTCTACTAGGGTATGAATCGTTGGTTTTGATAACCTGTAATAAATATATAATACCAAAGAACTATTTATATAAAATCATAGTGGAATAGAAAAATATAATAGAACATATATACCGAGCAAGGCCACTACCTTGGAATCAATATTATGCCTTGGAAATCTAGTTGCCTTGTCAGTGCCGAGCATGAATAAGAAGACTTCACCATCTCCAATTCCCATCTTGGCCTCCTAGATTGTCCCTTTCAATCTATTGTGTGGGTTATAATAAGGAGGGTATCAGAACAATGTTCCAATAACTGGAAAATTACACACTTTATCCATAACACTAATTTATGCCGATTGATTTCCATTTAAGTGTTAGGTCTATTATTTAAGGCTAACCTGTTCAATCTTATGTGCGCATATGATATGTCCAACCTTCTCCAAGGTATAACTACGTATGTATGCATGCATGCATGTATGCATATATATGCATATATATATAAACAACGTACTACCAAAAGAAAACCCCGACCACTTAATACTTCTTAGATGGGGAGGAGCCAGACCCAACAACCATTTAATACCTCAACCTCGATGTAGACCCTCTGTAACGTAATTGCTAATCAATTGGCCTGGCTACATGGATCGATGTCCCGTAGATACTGCTTTATAATAAAATTGTCGTATTACTAATGCATCTCAAAACTGATCTAAGAGTTAACTAGCCCACATTAGATAAATAAACAACTAACTAATAAATTTTGAGCTCACAACCAATAAAAATAATAATTAAATAATAAATTTTGAGGTCTGTGCGTATCCCATACAGATTCTACACTAGTGAGAAGCGAAATCTGTCAAAGCATAACCCGAGTCTTTACTACCGACTACTCGGGACCGCTGGTGGTCATATCCTATATGCCAGCTCTACTAATAAATACTAGTCGAACAACAATACCGACATAGCCCATCGACCTCCCATGTAGAAATCCTGTTTAGACTAACCTAGTGTAAGTAAAGAAAAATGCCTATTCTACTTACTTATTATCTCTTATCAAAAATTAAGCAGGCCCCATTTAACTGAAAAGTACTGAGGTATTTATCGCTTCAAATTTGAGGTGAACCCTTGGTATATTTTCCCTTACCAATATGCAACTACATATCGTTTTCCCACGAGCCCTACGGTTGAAGATATCCCACATGAGTAGTAAGTACGCACAACTACTAGTAGCCTCTAGACAAAGGGCAGATTTCTGTTATGCAGCTCAACTGACCTCGCATCTCAACCCACTAAACCAAGCCAATCCTCCTAAGCCTAAATGTTCGGCTAGGCCTACTAATTCACGCTGGTTCTAAACTTATAATTGAGGTTGTATAATTTTCCACTATGAAAAATAATACCACCTTCCAGCTTTTAATTCCTACCTTATACGCTTATTTACTACATTACATAAATATCAATTATTTGTAATAAATGGTCATTGTTATTCCAACTGTATAATCTCTAATAATATTTATTTATTCGTTCTAATTCAACCTATTATGCCTATTTCATTTCTCCATAAATGCTACATAAATCCTTTAACTAGTCCCATTAAACATATTTATGTCCCAATTTTAATTCCTATAACTTCATATTAACTGCACAATTATTGCCCTATTAGTTTGAAATTACTATCTCTTTTCCATCTACACCTCCTAATCCTATAATTTACTATGCTATTTATGTCTAAATATCCTAATTATAACTAATGCAAACATCGATATATATTACGCTATATAAATATACATATATATAACTATATATATAGTTGTCGGTAGACACGGTTATATGTGTGTGCGTGCGTGAGAGAGAGTGCGTGTGCGTGCGTGTGTGTGTGTTCTTATTTCTAACTATTAATCCTAAATCAGAACATTCATTTTCACGTTTTAATTTATTAGAACAGTCCTTCCAAAAAGAATTACCCTTATAACTTTCCATAAATTAACCAAAAGTTGCTTCATTTAAAATTACAAAGAATTGTCTTTTTTCTTCATTAAAACAAACAGTGAAAATTATAGGGAAGACCATCCATACTTTACACATCTCTTTCATTTTTGTGATATTCTTTATTATTTCAAAAGACACTTTTTATACATTTGTGGAATTAGATAATTTATGGAAATTACACAACAAGAGATACAATTAAATTATACCCACAAAGCCCCTAATAAATTAAAGCATGGAAATTCACATTCCAAGTCAAATTAAGCAACCTAAATTAGTATTACTAAATTACACCCTGTTATCCTGAATTTGGAATAAATATTACCATCTTATCAACATTCCACTTTAACATATTTAAGGACTAATTTTTAAATTTCCATGAATTTTGGCGATAGTTACCAAGAAGTTGAAGAGGTAATAAGAGTATTTGGGTCATTGTTGATCGATGGAGTAAAGTGCTCACTTGTCTTGGTTAAATTATAAGGACCACTATGTATCTTGTCGCTTTGTATGTGAAGAAAACTATGATATTGCATGGGATTTCAAAAAGGATTGTGAGCGATAAAGATCAACTATTCATTTGTGAGTTTTGACAAAGCTTACAATTTGCTTTAGACATGAAACTGAATTTGGGTACCGCATATCAGTTTTGTAGTGCAAGTCTCTATCACATTGGTGGGAGACGACTGATTGTTTGATACATGAGCCGAATATGATTAGGGAGACTTTAGAGAAGATTGGTTTAGTCCAAAAGAGAATGAAAGCGTCTCACGGTCAACAAGAGAATTATGTCGACCAAAGACGCACTAATTTGGAGTTTGTAGTAGAAGATCTTGTTTTTGTGAAGGTTTCTCCATTGAGAAACGTGGTTCCATTCAGTACTTTGGTTTGGTGTTGAGATTTTTTGGACCTTTCTCCACTATTGAGAGGATCTAAAAGCTTGCATATCGGGTCACAATTCCCGAAAAGATGGCTTGGGTACATAATGTCTTTTACATGTCTCATTTGCTCAAGTGTGTGCATGATCCTAGTGTCATTATAGAGCGAGTCAACTTGGAGATCCGAGTATTGAACAAGAGGCAACTAGACCGAGGTTATGACTACTCACTATTTTTAACATCTAAATTTAGTTTTCAAACAACGTCAAAATATGTTTACAACTAAATCCAAACATTAAATACAATAGACCGTGGATATAAAAATTTGAAAGAGTCCAAAACAGTGAACATGAAAGGGAAACCTCATAGCGGAATTTTAAACATCAATATATACATATCTCATTCCAACAATTTAAATATTACTCAAATAAAATACATCACATAATTTACACATTTCAATACAATAATTATTAAGCAATATATATAACTACATTGCATGAGAAATACCAAACCATCTCATAGATATGACTCATTCTAGACCCTTTGCTCCCTCCTTTGTTTCCACCAACAAACTTACACATATACATAGATACATATACTAAAGGGAAAGTGTGTCAACTATTTTTGGGGTTGCACCAATTTCTATTCACCTCGATCTCAAGGGAATTGGTAGTTGTTCCATAGAAAAATATTGCATACGTACCCTTTTTAGGGGATCTAGCCTACGTAGTTATATTTCCTACTCTCCTCCTACATCCAAATAATTGTTAGTGTATTGCAACCATAACATCCATGCAACCATTACAACCAGCACAACTAATGCAATCAATGCAGCCAATGTTACCATTGTAACCATCGCAACCAATGCAAATAGTAAAAGCAGTAAATAGTATTCCTGCTTATCCAACACATTAAACCATCATATAGGGCAAAAACAAAAATATCACATTTAACTATCAAACATTAACACATGCAATGTCAACCACAATCGCTAAATAAGGTAACAAGAACATAGATATACTTATATACATTATTAGTTATCAACTATAATAATACATTACCAACGTAAGTACAAATCATCTGATGTATGTTAATCACTCCATAATGGTAGTACAACATCAATATCATCAAATATGTACTAATCCAATCAATATTACTAACATAATATCTATCATCATATAACTATAATTAACTACCCGTTGTCTAGTAGCGACAAGATAAAATATTGCACAATCATAAAAATGCGATAGCGTCATTAAATATATGTGATAATTACAATCGATAGTCAATCACACATTTTGCAACCATCAAAATAATATATTTGCATCAATTATTCTCTTAAGTTATAAAATAGTTTTATTATTGTTTATTACAAAGTCACCTTTACTTATTAATCTCAAACAATAATGATCCTTTATTTAATATAATATACTCTTTAAATCCTTCATCGTACCCCATTTGTTCAAATACCCCAAAACATCATATTTTAAGTCAAAAGTAGTAATATTCATCAAATCATTTTTAAGCAATATTAGTATTATTTACATTAAAAATAATATATATCAAAAACTTTTGTAATGCTTTCGAAACCTAATTTATTACAGCTTATTCCCAAAAATATAACAGTTTATTTTAAATCACCAAAACTCCTTTTTATTTCTATTTTCCTTAAAATATAAAACATTTTTGGAAAACATTCTTGTATCATTAATATTATTATTGTTTAGAAAAAAATTTCTTTTTTTATTACTCAAGCGATAATAATAATATTTCATACCACAAATTCCGCAAAATCGATCATTTTATCATTTACATTAAATAATACAATTTTACTGAAATTCGTATTATTATTATTTAAAATCTCATTTTAATTATTACTAATAAGAAACTTCCCAAATATAAATTTAAAAGTAATTTCTTTTATTCTTTATTAATTTTCCCAAAAATTCATAAATTGTAACCTTACTCAATGTCATACTTTTAGTTTTAGTAAAATTTGCTAAGTCATTCGTTATTTAGAGAAACCACCCAAAATCTATAAATAACCTTATTTATTATTTATTCATCTTATTCTTTTATTATAATTCATTGCATTTAAATTAATCATTTTCCCAATTCAAATCAACAGTGGATTATAATCAAACAACATAAAACACTTTATCGACAATAATTATACAATCAATGCACAATACATTCAAAATATTGTAATAATTAAACATTCATCCATAGAACATAATTTACATCAAAAATTGTGATTTTTCATCAATAGTTATATATTTTATAATTTCAATTTCAATTAATTAAATAATTAAAACCAACATGCTTTTCTCAATAGTCTACAAATTCCACAAAATGCCAAGTCATGTGGAATTCCGTCATGAATCCAATAAAAGAAACTGCATATGAATCATAGTTTGTATGTGAAAGATAGAAGGTTAGAAGTCATAGGGTTTAAAATGCAATAATTAAATTATGGGGTTTAAGGTGCAGATTTACCTTCCCCTTCATGTTTCTACAGATTTAAACCAACCCATTTCTTCATCATTAAACAGACATTAACGGCCACCCTAGCCTAGTTCATCGCATAGTTCAACCTTTGACCACCTCCGATGGAATCCCCACACCATTCTCCGCCTGGCTAACCAGACCTTGTCGCCTCCATCACCACATGGAACAGCCATCACCACCCCAAAGTTCATGATTTTTGGATCTTATCCCATCGATTCTAAACACCTCTACAACCTTATGACCAATCGGCCACCATAGATCAACTCCCCTTCTCGTTCTCTATGCAACAGTGGCCTCTGATGCCTCCATCGTCACGACCTCACTATTGAACTACAATATATGATCGTGGCTTCTTCATCAATATCATAACTTCCAAAGGATATTCCAACTAGACACAATTGAATTTCGCAAAAGAAGAATCAGCAATACACTCGTGTCATCATGCCATATTAAACGACATATCATAAGGCATACTTTCGAGCTGATTTAGTATTTATCATATTTTGTAACTAGCAAAAGTAAGGGAAACTGTTTATTAGAATAGGAGATTCAAATATGAAAAAGAAAGATTAAATCTAAAAGAAATGAAGAGTAAAGGTGGAGGCTCCTAGAGTTTTCACCATAACAATTTATTTATAGGCAAAAAGAAGATCCGTTGGGCCAAAGTGGTCACAAAAGCCTGAAATCCTGTTCTGCCCCTCTCCCCCCTTCCGAACGAAAATATATCATGCTATATATATCGAAATATGCATTTTCGATATTTCTAAACCCAATGGAACCATTAAAAACAAATGAAAATTCTACATAAATTTGTCTTTTGCCACCAAATTTTATTTTAAACAATTATTTTGAAATTAATAATTAATGTGGTAGATTTGCCAATCCTTACAAAGAGGGTTAATCTTAGGATAACACTATATTGTTAGGAATAATATGAGGAGGCTCAGAAGCAAGGTGGTCCAGCTTGTACAGGTTCAATGAAATGATAACATTAGGGATAACACTTGGGAACCAAAAGAAGAAGTTCAAACAACTCACCCAAAGCTTTTTACTAGTATGATTCACTTTACTTTATAGAATTCTTCTTTTAGCACACAATTACAAGGTTGGGTAGGACTTGTTTCATTTATGCTTGCAATGTTTGTGTTGAGCGTTACATTATTCCGCTTCTCAAAATTTCGGGGACGAAATCCTTTTAAGGGGGTAAATGTAATGACTTGGATTTTTAGGAAGTATTATGAATGAGATTAAAATTCTTTTAACGAGTTAAAACAAGTTCAATCAAGTTATAATAATTTTGGATGTAAAGTTCGAATTTTTGAAGATAATGAAAGGAGGACCTCAAACTAGTTTCATCGTGTTTTGACTGTTGTTTATGTTTGGAAAACATACAAGGCTCGAAGGAATGTAGAAATATGTAAATTGAGTCGAGAGGGGAAAACTTGTTGATAAGTTGGGAAAAATCTACAAAAGGAAATTTTTGAAATTTTAGGCCTTGCTATTCTCATTTTTTATTTTGCCTCATTCTTCCTCTTTTTCATCATCCTTATGCCCTAGCTCCTATTTTTCTTGCCATAACTCCTTCATTCCTTCACTAAAATTCACCCAAAAATAATCTAAATTCAAGTTAGATATTCCTCTACAATATCCATAAATCAGATTTACACAGAATTGAAGCATTCATCTTGGTATATCTGAAATAGAGATTTGGAGAGTGGGTTTCAAGAAAATTTAAGGATTTCCTCTAGCATTGGGTGAGTGGGAATGATTCTTTATTCTATACAATCCATTTTAATTTTTTACTTATTTAATTGCTTTATTGGTTAGGGCTTAGCTATGAGTGCTTTGTCCCTTAATTTAATGATGAGTAGTCGATCGCATGTTGAAATATATATAAGTTTGATTGAATGAAACATTGAATTGGATTAGTAAACTAAGTTATTAATTGAATAAATGAAGATAACTTGAATTAAATCATAGCATTATAATATTGTGTGCTAATGGTTTCTTTAGAATGATTGTTATTAGCCTATGATTGTGATGTATTATTGGTTGAACACTTCATGTTGGTATGGTTTGTAAAGTGTTGGATTTCTTGGATTTGCCTTTGTCTGCATTCTTCTCATGGTGGGTCATCTATGATATGAATTCGAGCATGGAAGGTAGTGGGTGATTGCAAGGTCGCCATGCCACAAAGCACAATACTGGGACGAGAAAGCCCAAGACGTTGGTCGTATGAAGTAAGGAGTTAAGATGAATTCCCTTAAGGGATTCCCTCCATCAAGGTTTGGGTCGAAACCCCATGCATATTTTCAGTTGACTGGTGGAATGGTTAATCGACTCAGTTGGGGTGGAAAGGGACACGTGTCCAACCCGTAAAGAAATAGGCCAAAAATGGCCTAGTTCAATCGATTTGGTCAATAACCAGTTGATTGAAATTGGAGATGGTCGACTGATCATGGTAGTTTAGTCAACTAGATTTGCAATATAGGAATTACTTTGGTTTTTATCTGGTGCATAATGTTTGAGTAAGACTTTGATGACTCGAGTGAGGCTCGGGGTTCGATGCGACTACGGAATGATGTTTCAAAGTTCTTCAACATAGGGGCATGCATAGCTCAGCGTCGAGATTTTGGGTATGTACTACAATGTATGGTAATCGGGAGATGATCAAAAAGTGTGATCGGGAAGTGAATCATGGATCAGGATAATTGGATAGTCCATGAAGGGACAACTAGGTGGTTGTACTCAGGGAAACATCTACGTAGTTTCAACATTAGGTATGACATAATTATCTAGTCAATATGGTACCGAAGTCATGAGGATCGGGGATGAGTACAATATGACACTGCTCACACCCAAAGCCTATGGCAATGGCTTAGTCATCGCTATTTTTCCTTCTACAGTGTTAAGGATCAGCCAAAGCTTTCACCGAGTTTGATAGTCTGGAAGAGATAGGGACGTTTATATATACTGGTAATCACCATGAGGTGGCGATGATCACTTTGTTTTCTCTAACATTCGGTAGTTTGATGGAAAGGCATAAACTCGTTAGCAGCGGTTTAGATACATAGATGGGTATGATATGCTGTTACCCTAGAGTCAAGATTGAATTGCGATATGGCGTTACTCAATTTTTTGATTATGAGTACTATATGGCATTACCTTGGAGCTTTGGCTTTTTGTTTGCATGCATTAGTTTGCATGTTCCTTTGTATATGGTGTACGATGATTGTAATAGCAATATATTCGTTGTTCTAACTTGTTGGATGCAAGAGAATAGAAGGCTAGGTACGATATGGTGTTACTCTAGAACTCTTTCTCATACATTCTATGTATACTTAGTTTATATATGGTTGATATTTCAAGGTACCAATTAGTACATTTGTAACACCCCATATCTTGAAGTGCCGTAATATGAGAAATTAAATTAGTATAAAACATTATACAAGGACAATTAAATAATTTAATTGTAAGAACTATCTATGGAAGACTTGATTAATTAAGTGTTAGACACTTTGAAAAGTTAATTAAACGTACCAAGGATAATTATAGCAATTAAAGTTGGCCTTATTAATGAAACTAAATAAATTTGAATTGAATGAAAGAATCTTCTATTAAGGGAAATAGATTAATAAGCATAAATTCGAGGGATTTAAAACTATTAATATATATCCTTTACTATACCTTCCTCCCACTTTACATTCATTCTCATTTCAAAACCAAAAATAAAACTCCAACCAAGCTTCAAGGCCGACAACATTTTAAAGGAAATAGAAGGGAAAATCAAAATCAAAGGCAAACTTTCAAATTCTAAAGGAAAAGAGAAGATATAATCAAAGTTTTGAAATCTTAGGTGAGTAAAATTTTATCTAAAACCTTTCAAACCCATTTTGGTTTAGATTTGATTTTGTGTAGATGTTTTTAATGTTGATAAAAATGTTTGGATGATTAGATATGGTTTTGAATATGTTTAATGACTTAAATGGAAAGAATTCGCTCACATTTCAAGGTAAAACATGATTTAGATCTTCCCCAAATGACTTGAATTTTTAATATGATGCTTTTCAATACAAAAATAAAGATGATTTTTATTTTCATAACTTTTTGATAAAGAATTAATTAATTAAGACTTTTCTTAGAGGAAAATGATTAATCTTAGGAGTAAATAAATATTTAAAAATATTGAAATTTAATTTTGTTTCAAAAATTTTGTCAGGGGTAAATGAAGTAGTATTAGAATTTTAGTGAATTTTTGAAGACTTTACGATTAATTTTTGAATTAATAAAAATTAATTGGTAAAAAAATATACCTTAATTATCAATGTAATTAAGGAAATGATTAGTAAATGGAGCTTATATATCTGCTACCGTCAGAAAATACTATTACAAAACAAAAGCAACCAGGAATAAATGACATGTTTATAGGTTAGGTTAAAATATCTCAAGGAAAAATATCGATTTCCATTTAATTATGGGTCTGCACTGTTAACATTCGATAGCCTAAAAACTAAGCACTCGATAGCTTAAAACCATGATACTTGATAGCTCCAGAGTTAACCACGCAATAGCTATAAATGTTAAAAACCTCGATAGCATTTAGAGCTTGACACTCGATAGCATTTCAATCTTGACCTTCGATAGCATAAAAATCTTGATCTCGGTAGATTTAAAGCTTAGACCATTGATAACATAAAAGTTAAGCATTCAATAGCTTGAAACTCAAACATTTTTTAGCTATGTGTTAGGCACTTGATAGCTTAAAACTAGTGGCACTTGATAGCTTTAAAGTTAGACATATGATAGCTTTGCATGCGATAGGTTGGCATATAATAAGTTGAGCTTTATTAGCGCTAAGTGGGGCATGTAAAAGCATGCATGCAATAGGTTTGTCCTACAATTGGTTTGGTATGTGATAGGTTGACTTTGATAACTTTGAGATGTGGTAGCTTCGATGGGCGATCGGTTGGCATGCGATAGCATTAGGTTGTGATAGATTAAACATGCAATAATGTTAATGTGCGATAACCAATGAAGATGAATTCCTTAAATATATTAAGTGAATTTTTAGTGGTAGTTTGGAAGTCTGTCTCCAAGCTGTTGGTTTGTAATTTCATAGGGATGAAATTATAAAATAAAAATTATAAGTTAAGTTATGTTAACTTATTTATACTTTAAAGTGAAGTAAGCTTAGGGAAGATAAGAAATGGTATTAAATTAATAATAAAATGGGTTTATCTAAAGAATGTGTAGGCTACGCAACAAATAAATGGAAGAAATGGATTGAACCTAAGGTCATAAAATATATCGACTCATAGAGTTATTTCATTATCAGGGTGCCTAGACAAATGATATCTAAAATTCAATAATATATCGCAGGGCGCCATGACTTGTGAAGTCATTAAGGTTCGATCCAGAAAAATGAAACTTTATCATAAGTTTACGGCAGGGTGCCAAACATCTAAATAGATGTATTTTAATGAACGAACCGGCAACGTGAAATGAAGTGCTTCTGGGACTAGAAGGAGCTATTTATGCTTAGTAAGGATGCTTGTTAGGATGTATTTAGGGTTCTTACATTCAATCTCCTAAGAAAGTTAAAGTGGCTCTAGTCAGGTTGGCTCTGATGGTGGAATGAGTGGTCATTTCATTACTGACGTTGTTCAAGAAAAGGATACATTAGTGATAGATAGACCTTAGGAGGTAATTATTAAAATAAGTCAATGATAGCTTTAAGATCGACACCTAAATAAGGACTAGGTAATGTGTGTTTGAAAGTGATTGATGATTATATGGCATGGTTCATTAAACTTGATGATAACTATAGGATATACTTAATTGAAATGGATGAATATGACTATGATAGGGTTCATAATCGAATGAATAAGTATATGGTATACTTATAACTGAAATGATGCAATATGAATGATTATGCTATGATGATTGTTTACATGATATGATGTAATTGTTGTAACTTATAAGTAAAGGGAAAACCCATTCCGTGCTTTAGCGGTGTAGTCTCACTATGTGCATATTTACGATAAATTTTTACTCATATCAGGCTTTATGTCTAACCAGTGTTTTTATAATTTCTCATAAACTCACGGGTACTCATTCGAGTAGGCTGAGTTTGTAGGCTTTGACGGGTTACTATTTGAAAGACAAATAAATAACCCAAAGACGAAGCAGGAGGTTTTTAGCTAATAAAAGTTGTTTTATTCCACTGTTGTTAAACTAGAGCTTATAACTGTTATGTATTTGTGTTAGCATCTTCTTATAATGGGCACAATACTACTATTTACGGTTTTATTATATTTTATCCCTACATGGGCACATTTTTCGCTTGTGAAAAATGTAATGACAATTATGAATAAAAAATATATTTAGCTGCTCTATTTTTTTAATATTGAAAAATAAGTACCGGCCTCATTTTATCGTTTGAAAATAATTCTATTGATGGCCACAGCATCATCGTCGCTCAATTTCAGGTCTCGAAGTGGGGGACGTTACAACTTGATATTAGAGGTTAAGTTATTGGACACTTAAGTAAAACATGGCTAGGTATAAACTACGTATTAAGAAAATTGACTGTTGGAAAGTATGCTATATATATAATGTACTTGTATTTTGATATCGATATATAAGTGGATATATCCATCCCTCTACTATTGTTCTACTCACTTCACTTCTATTTATTACAAACACTTGCTTACGCAGAAAGCAAGAATGGAGTAGTGAAGCCAACATTTGATATTAGGAGGTGCAAGAGCGAATGCTAATAGAGGAACAACTAGAACGCAACTAAAAGCCAAGGAAGGAAAGGCATCCCTAGAAATACAAGCTGAAGTCGGTAATCAAATACCTACCCTGGTTGTTGGAGGAATGGATATGGATGATTTGTTCCGTCATTTTATGACTATAATGATGAGGCAATAGCTAGCTGATGTGGTTGAGCCTAGATCTAGGGGACTCAGGATTATAAGAATTCTGAAAGAAAAGTATTTATGCAAAGACCTGTATTTGACATTCGATGGATCGTAAAATATTATTTTTAAATCCATATCAAGCCATATTTGGATATAACTTTGGGTGATGTTGAGTATTGACATTATTTATCTTTAGCAATTTTATTGGATGATTTTGACCCTAGATTTATTTTTTGACATTTTCGGCAGTTATACGTATTATACGAATATACATGCACTGATATGCATCGGATTATTTAGACGAACAGAAAACATCTCTAGTATAGAAAAGGTGTACGAGCCTCGCAGTTGAATAATTTTATAGATTGGATGTTCCAATGAGCTGTACCACTTTAAAACGCCCAAAAATAACCTCTTAGGCCACAATCTTGAATTGTGATGGAACCTATATAATTAGAACAAGAAAAATACGATGAGTCACATGGTTGAAAATTTGTCGCAATCCTACGTACCTAGAAGTCATACGACCCCAAAACATGTATTGGAATTATTGAAATAAAGAAAATAGGGTATTTTTATCCCTTAACCATACCCACTACCTTATAAATACCACTTATCTTCTGTAGCTGCATACTACCTATTTTATTTCACGTAATCATCTTCTTCATCATGGAATTCACCCCCCACTCTTCTTTTTCCTTTTCTGTCTTAGGCAAATGATAACCCTTTTGGCCAAAACAAAACTTGGGTCTCTCTAGTTTTACGAGAGCCAGCAACCATGACCTTGGTTTGATCCCAATCCGACTGTGGCAGCTAGAAAAGACGAATTCGGCGAAGGGAGTCATTTGGGGATGGATCGATATGGATTTGGGTGATATGATTGTGTCTGTAGTGTAGAGAGGATTGAAATGGAGCTAGAATGTTCATTTTTCATGCGTTGGTGAGGGAGAGATCGAAGTTGAATGGAAACATCACCAATGGCGAACTTTTTTAGGAAATTTGACCATAGAAGAAACCATTGATATAGGTTTATTTGTCTTGGGGTGAGGAGTTCGGAAAAATTGATCGTCTAAGGCATAGATGAACGTGGTAGTCGATGGGAGCTTAAAAGGTAGAAAATAAAAGGGTTCCACTTTACGTAAATGGTAGAAAACAATGGCCCCGGGTCCGGGGTCCGGGGTCACTATAACAACCCGGCCTCTCGACCCTCAGATCTGATGCCTGAATCGACCTCGACACCCAAGAACTGAAAAAGTGAGTCGTTGGGGTTGAGGTATAATATAAACAACTATGGACCAACTAGGATATATATAAAATATTAAATACAATTCTAACTAACACTATCTACTTTCAGAGTCTCAAAGCGGAATGAATTAAATATATTGCATAGTCACATCACCATAATATGTTTGAAATGTCAAATACACATACCTAAATAAATACGAGTACAATCCAAACCCAAAAATATAAAGTCAAATCTAGGTACAATACTTATTTACATCATATTTATACAATACACCAATATATCTCCATCTCCATGACATCCCATCTCTAAACTCCCTTAACCTGGATATATATATATAAATGAAAGTAGGAGAGGTTCAGAAATAAGTCTGATGAGTAGTTATACTCTAGTCAACATAAACTACAAAAATAATACTATAACATGATTGAGTCTATCGTCCGGCCACTATGCGTTCTCTCACCATGCCGTACCTAACTGTCATATATGTCTAATCATATCGCATCGCATCTATGCAGACTCACTTCGCTAGACCCGCCTTGTGTGCTACACGGTCACCAATTATTTGTCCTCACGTAGATCTGGTATAGGACTCATGCCTTGGACTAGCCTCAAGCCCTATAGGGTTGCCTATCATTCTTGTGCTACTTAATTGGACTCATGCCACAGACTAGCCTCAAGCCCTACAAGGTTGCTTACATCAAATCCTCTACTTGGTCCATCGAAAAACTACAAGGGAGAAAATCATCATGCCTGGACCACCTACTATATGTCACACGATTGCATTTGTTTCTTATACACTCTCTAGGTCGTCTACCTGTGCCCCAGACTCATTCATGTTTACATCCATCATCATACCACATTTCTGTATCAAAATATATATACATATCACTTCAAACGATAGCAAAATCATTCTGCACATCCATTTATTCTGTAGCGCTGTCATTTACCTCATCATGCCTTAGATCGCCTTCTAAAACGCAAGAGAAAACAAGAGTTGAATCATTTGTTAATTTTTTATATGGGCCTTTATAGCCTAGGTTCAGACTGATAGGAATTTAGTGCGTCGGCGAAACTGTTGGCACAAATCGGTGCATCAGTGTACGTTATTCCTAAAGGTTTCAAGATTTGGGACTTCCATTACTTCTTAATTGTTTCAACCTTCGACTGTCGCCACTTTCCTCTGATCATCGAAGAACGTGCCTATACCCTAGCCCTAGGTTTCTAAGTCGTATTTTTTGTCTTACCAAATTATTAAATTATTATTAAACCTAGTTTCTAAGCATTATTATCGATCAAATCTATCCTAATTCCCCATTAATTCTAAATTAAAATTGTTTATACATGATTAGCAATACTGCTATAGCCTGCAAATCATCTTGTAGCATTAAAATTGTGTTATACGATGAGGAGAGCATAGATCACTCACATAACTGCTTATTCCTTACCAAACCCTTATTTTACGAGCTACTGCATCTCCTCTCCCGGGATTTCCACCTCCAAATCACTACTGGATCATAGTGTTGTCTGCTACCTTCGCGATGGTTTTGGTTCCGTTCAATTTGGTGGAGTCTGTTTGAAAAAATCTAGTTTGATTGCATGTGGTTTTAGAGAAAGATTGGAGGAGGAAGAAATTGATACGGGTGGGTGATTTTAGAAAATAGCTGTATATATTTATTTCTTAAGTAGTTGGAGGGAAAGACCAGATGTTGCCTAATTTCAAAATTCAAATTCAAACCTTTAGGTGCCCGCTTGACTCGACGATGTTTTCGACCATAATACCTCTATACGAACTCCTAATGAGACAAACCAAAATACTATGTAAATCAGAAAAAAGAGATGGTTGCAATGGCATTGGTTTCATCGTCAAATTCCAATATCTTAAAAATGACCCTTTTGCACCTCCTTATATTTATTTTATCAAATTAATTCATAAATTCCAATTAATTTCATATTATTATATTTCTAATATTTAATTAAAATATTTATCAAATTTTCGAGTATTACATTCTCCCCTCTTAAAAGAAATTTGTCCCCGAAATTCCTAAGGAACGGAAAATATAATATAATATTTACCTGCAATCATACATCAACCAAGTCATAAATATAGCATCCAAATCAATGCAAACAAGCATATATATAATGATATGAGCAGTATACATGTATATGTGTCATGAACTTGCAATTTCTAACCCTAAAATGCATAAATGCAGCTACAGCGTCCTATATGATTGTGATGACATATTAGGCATGATGCACAACATCCTAATATAAGCAAATATATTTCTATATGAATGAAAATCAATCTTATGTAAAATACAAAAATAAATCCATCACTATAAAAAAATATGGATTTTATAATGTCAATAGTAACGCTTTATCCATAGTATTATTGTTTGTTTTAATTTGTTTGATTTAGTGGAGGATTTGACTACATAACACATTCTAAGAAGTCTCTCATTTTCATGCCCGCCAATTCCCTATATTATTTCCCCCTACCCTTTTCCTCAAATTATCTCCTCCAATACTCAAATACAAATTCTCTATCAAATTATCACCACCCAAACCCGCTTCACCGTCCCTTGAACACCGCCTTCCTACCTCTTACGAAGGCAATAGACAACCCTTATCTTCTAGGGTCAACCTTTTACCAAAGCTGGAAAGCAATGGCTTTTGGCCAAGTAAATCTAGCCACCATTATACCACCAAAATGCATAGCTAAAGGGAAAAATTGGGATCAATTTGTGTGACTACCGATCTTTCTGACCCTTGGAAATGACACTTAATACATCCACGGTATTCGTGCGTCAGCACCCAAGCATTAGAAAGATGAGTTGTCATGGGGTAAAATAAAAGAATAGAAATCTCACAACGAAATGGTTAAATATAACATAACAATAAGATAGTACATAAGGTTACTCCTTAACATTGATTTATCATAATTACAACAAAAGTACTACCATCGGCCTAGGCAGTCATAATAATCACCTTTACACTTGCTAATAAAAAATATGCATACATAAAACAAACATCTCGTAATAGTGGAAATAGATAGCTAGATAGATAAGGAGCCTTCTGCTTGTCTACCATCTTCAAAAGAGCCCAAAGAAACCTATCACTCCCGGATTACTCAAATATAAATGAGTATCCGAGAGTATAGGGAAAATAAACAACTTGGGTCAGATAATAAGTCTGGTATGAGTAAACTCCAAATAAAAGTGGAACACACAAGACAATATGTGAGACCACACCAAAAAACACGGAATGGGTTTACCCTTACAAGAACAACATCCAAGCATAAAAGAATGGACATAAATAATTGAATATTGTGAAGAGCACATGACACTTCCCGATGCAATTAAGAAAGAATTAATTCAAAGGTCTGAACCAAAAACAAGGAGAAGGATTTTTTCGACAATGACTAGGAGGGTGTGCCCCCTTATCAAAAGTATACCTCTAGCAAATATACTTGAGAGGGTTGCATACTCTGTGACTCTATCAAAGATGTCCAAACTAGACCCCGCCAACCTTAACGAGAATCTGAGAATTTCACATCTTTGAGCGCACACAACATAATCTAATTTAGAGTATATGTAAATATATTCTAATGGGAGCAACACCACATAGCTTGGCTTCCACTCCCTCTTTGGTTTAAGCCATTTCCGCTAAAGGATACCACTGCCCAAATGAGCAACAAATCATCTTAGACTGATGAATCACAAAGAAGGACATCGAAATCAATGGTCAAGAAATCAACTATCGGGGATAACAAAATGATCGTATGTCGAATTTAAATCCCACACACTTAACACCACTCATCGATTTCAAATTTGTTCTATTTCCCGATTAACAATGAAGCCGGACAAGTTAAGGTAGCGTTACCTCTAAGCCTAGCCTCGATGCACATTCTTAACTTTTGAGATAGAGACGAGTTTCCATACATCGACGTTTAGTGCAAAGTATATGCCTAAATACTTTCCATATAAGTGATATCACTTATGGAAATTATATTCATTACCCTTATTACCAAACTTCGATTTCCAAATGGTATTGTCCCTCACTTAATAATAGGGCTAGGTAAGTCAGGGCACTAGTTGGTCCTGGCCTTGCATAGATATTCTAGTTTTTAAATCTCACAGATAGTAACGAATCTACCTTCTCGATGTTTGGTACTAAGGATAAGACGAAATCCTTTCCATAATCGAATCAAACAATTAAAACTGAATTTGTGCTTAGTTTTCACCTCACAAACATTTGTCAAACACATTTAAAATCCTTGAAAATAAGTTAAAAATATCCATATTTAATCTCATAAAGAGAAAAATAAGTTAGATCCATTTTTATAAAAACAACAAAAACGTCGCAAAAAGTGTCACTAAACAGTATTGAAAATTTCTTTAAATCGGTCCCCTTTAAATGTAAATTTTTCCAAAATTTTCTAGATTATGAATACTCTATTTTATTTTTAGAACAACATATTATGATCTAGTATGCATTCACAAAGACTTAGAGAGTTTTGAAATCAAATAAACACATTTAAAAATTCTTTAAAAAATTGACTTTTTACAAGATCGATAAAGGAAATCCATTTCTAACTTTTGAAAACTTTAGTTTTAGGGGTTTTAAATTTTTTTTGAGCCATCGCACTTTTCCACTAAAAGTGCAAAAACACGAACAAAGATTTTTTGTAAAAATCCAAGCAGAGATATACAAACAAAGAATTTCAAGAAAGGTGATATTTTCAAAATGTTGGTATAGCGATAATCGCTATAACGACACTTCCATAAAGCAAGATATATGTCGTATATATTCATCCATACATTTCACAAACAATATAAATCCAACACTGGTGAGAAATCCCTTAGGGTATCTTTACAAAAGTCCCATGTAAATCTCATATATATATATATATATATGCATTTAGAAGTGTTCCTTATCGACCTATTCGCTACGAAGACATTTCAACTTCCTCTTTTGTCCCCTGTAAAACATTGGTTTTTTACGTCATCCACTTCCAAACCGAAATCAAATCTGATAAGCAATATACACAAGTATAAACAACAATTTATAATTTACAATATTTTGTCAACTTTTGGAACCAGTTAAAGTGAGTTCAACTCACATTCTCAATGCTACTCTTCAAGCAAAGGCACAAGCTTCCTTCCTCGACCAAGAAATGACTAAAGTAACCTCTCTTCCTCGCCTTAGCTCCATTCAAAGCCCAAGAATACCCTCTATTGCTCACGCATTTGGCAATAATGGGGTGTTTGTGCTCAGAACTTTTCAACTTCGAGAAGGTGATGGTGATGACTCTTTTATTTTAAGTTTATTAATATTTTAGAGGAGAAATGAAGGTGTTTTTATATGGTTTGCTTAAGAAAATATATGTGGACAAGAATGAAGAAGATGGAGAAAAAGAGATCAAAGAAGAGAAATGGAAATGTAAAGGCGGAAATAAAGTAAGGAGGTCCTTATATAGACTTTTGCAAAAGTGGCTAATTACCTTCATTGCCCTTAGCAAATTACCACTCCAACCCTTGATATTTCAACCATCTCATCATGCACTCATGTGTCATCCATGTGACTTCAAGCACTGGTCATCACATCACATAAAAAGGAGCAAAGTATTAGCAAAAGTCTTCCCTCCTTAATTACCTTCTAGAAAGTGATCAATGTTAATACATTTAGTTAGTGAATTAATTATTCCTATATGTTATGTGTATGTTATATGTGCGCTAGTGTGTGTGCAACACGTTACAACAACTTCTGTTTGATAAAAAGTTGAAAATTCAAAAAACGATTTTTGGTCACATTTTTTATTTTTCCTTAAACTATTTATTTTTGTATAAAAATTTACAAAACAAGTTTTCCACTATTATTTATTATACAAAATTTGTTTATTTGTGTTATGAAATCCATTATTTAAATATTTAATAATAAATTTAATATTCAAATTCAAAATGATTAAATTATGAATCATTACATCCTGTTGGGCGTATTCTCACCACTGAACCACTCCCTACCAGACCAACCCATTTCTCCACTCCCTACCGGACCAATCACCTACCGAACCACTCCCAACCGGACCAACCCATTTCACCACTCCCTACCGAGTCACTCACCTACTCCCACCACCGGATCAATCCACGCCTCCACCCATTACCGAACCAAAGTACTACCGAACCAACATTGCTAGGCCAGATTGCATCAGTCCAGGCCCACCAGCAGCTACATACATCCAAGACCCCTACTCCCAACCTCACTCTATAAATAGAAGGGCAAGGGTGCAACAATGGGGGACAAGTTGGAGAGCTCAAGAACGGACAGAACTTTCAAACAACTTTTATACACTTGTAATCAAAGCTTTGTACTTGTAATCTGAACAGTAAAGGAGAATAAGATCTAAAGTGGACGTAGGCACATTCTGGCCGAACCACTATAAACCTGTGTGTCTTTTATAGTTTAGTCCCTGCTTTTTACATATTTGCATAGAGATCCAGATCACTAAGAACAACAGAAAATCGACTAAATCATACGACTTGGAGGTGTTTGCCCATTTTTTGTGCAAACATTTTTGGTGCTTTCATTGAGAAGGTGAACTCCGGACTGCAGCTTCTCCCACTTAACTTTCTTCCTAACAGCATCGCTCATTGCTTGGAAGACATGCCTCCCAAGTAGAAGAAAGATGTTAACAAAGGAAAAAACATCGCAACCAGCAGTATTCCAGATCCAGTGGTCACAGATCAAGTAAATCACCCCATTCCAACAGCAGTACCAAATGGAGGTCAGGCAAATCCGACAACCCCAGCCACGGGTTAGCCGGCAGCAATTACTAGGGCAGATCTAGACAGGGTTGTGGCTGAAGTGACTAACCGCTTCACATCCCAACAGGAAGCCTTGATGGACCAACTCATGTCACGCTTAAGGGATGCTGAAGAGTCCAACCGCAACACTGAATCATGGGGTGAGTCCCAGTCTAGAGGATCTCGGAGGCAACAAAGATCTTCCTTCTTCGAAGAAGCTAACGACATAAGCGGCCATGGTAGGAGCCGAGACCGAACTCAGTCTGAACGCCGACCCGAGGAAACGCTTGGAACCGAACCCAACGGGGGAGGTACCAGGCGAAGGTCAACTATAGCTGAGCCTGTCATGCTGCCTAACCACGGAAACGCCAATGAACGGGGCCGAGCTAGAGTCCAGCCCGAAGTTGGACCCGAGGAAGTGCTTAGATCAAAACCCAGCAGGGGAAGATCAAGGCAAGGGCCAGCTGTAGCTGACCCTAGCATGCTCCCAGAAGACCAAAGACAGCCATTGGAAAATATTAGGAATAATAGACGATACCATCCCTACAGGTCATCTGGACGGAATCAATCCCACAGAGAAGAACCGAACTCATTTTTATCTACTCCAAATTCTGATGAAAGGATGGCACGCTTGTTCAGAGAGTGCGTCCAATGGGATCAAAGAGATCGAGGGATAGGCGCTAGGGTAACCAGCCCTTTCGCCCGCAATATCGAAATTGCCATCACCCCCCGAGAATGGAAAATGCCAACAATGGAACCTTACAAGGGAACCTCTGACCCCGTCGTACACTTACAGAGATACACACAGCATATGCTCATGAGCGGAGCAACAGAGGGAGTACTGTGCAAATACTTTCCCCTATTCTTAGCAGATCTAGCTACCTCCTGGTTCAACCATCTACCCCAAGGATCCATCAGCTCATGGGAAATGTTGAAAGAAAAGTTCATCAGCCAGTTCCGCATTCATGTGGAGCAACCCAAGGACGCTTATTCCTTATCCAGTATCAAACAGAAACCTGGAGAGAAAGTGCAGCAATATCTAACCCGATTCAATGCCGCAGCGGCCGCAGTCCAAGATGCCGATGAGAAGCTTATCTTAATGGCCCTCTGTAGTGGGGTGCATCCGGATACTAAATTTGCTAGAAGATTGACAAAAGAAAAACCAGCTACTTTACTCAATTTCTTCCATGAAGCTGGGAAATATATGAGACTTGAAGACGCTGCCACTGAGGAGCAGTCAGGGCAAAAAAATAAGGCAGCTCACAAGCAAAAAGTGGCAACGCAATACAACTCCAAAGTCAAGCATCGTAGCTTACAAAAATGAGATCTTGTCCTCAAGCGAATCTTCCCGCGCCCTGGAGCGCTAGATCCAATCAAGGACGGACCATATGTAATTCACAAAGATCTCCACAACGGAGCTTATATTTTGTCAACAGTGGACGGAGAGGTGTTCCAGAGGGCATGGAACATCCAACACCTTCGTCGATACTTTTCTTAACTTGTACTGCCCATATGAAGTGAATTAATAAAGAGAATCAGTGGACATAGGCATTTTCGTGCCAAACCACTTTAAAAACTTGTCTCTTTTTAACTTGTTCCTTTATATCATGGCTTCTTGTTAACCTTATCCTTTTCTGTTGAACGAAATCCTGTGTAATAGCATTTCCATTTAAGACACAACACGGTGCGACTTCACCTGGACCAGACTTAACACGTACTTTGCGAATCTATGCCCTCGCCAATGAGACACTTTTGCTCCAGCATCCCTCTGCTGCGGGTTAACTCATTGCTCGCGATCGGCCCTTAAAGCCAACTGTAATGAGCTGATTATAAGCCACCGAGTAGGCCGACCATAGCCTAGGCAGCTCATTACGGCGTTCGGCTCACCGGCAACCGTGAACCTACTTTAAGCCCCAACATAAGGTGTGGCCAGCCAGGGGCAGTTCACGGTTGACGATCGGCACCCACACTAGCCGGCCACGGTAAATCGAATAATACCCATGATTATGGGCCATAATGGCCCGGGTAGTTACTGTGCGCGATCTCGGCTCTGAGTGTCTTAAGTACGGCTGTGGTAAAAAAGATAAACTCCCCGCGGAGGCGTAAGATGGGTGACAAATGTCTCCAAGACCCACAGCTAGGGAAAGTGACTACAAAACCCGTTTGCCTCGAACTTAAGCACATCGCAGGCCTTCCGTGATTGGAAGTTTTACTTTTTATTATATTTCTATCTTATTTAAAAACTTTCCTCCTACCCTCTATAACGATCCCCAAAGTACAGGACCCAAAGTAGGAGACGCTCACCGATGGGGATAAGGACTCACAATGGGATGATAGGTCAATCAACTACGTTCCATAGTCGTATAAGACATTCAAAGCTACCATCCACAACTGAGACATGAAGGGCGGTACTTTCTTCTCTTGTAAATAAATACATAGCTGTAATTTATTCGCACATCACATTAACTTTGCAAGGTATGAAATTATATCTTAAGCAAGAAACTGGCATCAAACACGATGGAATCACAGGCATGTGCACAGCTGTATTTCTTATGCAACACATCAAAATAACTAAGGCAGTCAAATATGACAGAATTAGATTAAGTTAAAAAATTACAGGCTAAGAATAAAGTCGTTTGTTACCAATAACATAATTACAGCCTAAAAGCTACACTAATGTTTTAGAGCTAGCGTAGACAGCAATGTCAAACAAACCAAAAAGACATCCAGGTCGAGTCAGGGAGTCAGCTGCATCGGAGCTTCATCTCTATCTTGCCGGCCCTCCAAGATCTACTTAGCCACGGGATCGGAACTCTCAGCATGCTGGCTGGAGGTAGTCGGTACCTCAAAGGTCTCACCTGTCCAATCCAGAAGAAGAATCCATTAGATAAGCGATAAGCGGTCAAGTTACAAAAAGCTAAAAGAGAAGACTTACCAGCCTCTGCTCCTTGATCATCATCCTCCAGCTGCACACCAACCTCCTCAGCAGTAAGCAGCCACATACCCTCTTTCACCGCCACCTTCTCCTCCTTGGTGAATTGAGCCGTAACCACATCCATTCTAAAGGCCACGCCACCCTCCTTATTCGCATTGGACTTAGCCTCCTCCAGGGCCCTGAGATAAATCCTGGCCATGACTCGGGGGTAATCATCCATCCAAGATAAGTTGCCCTATTTCCAAGTGCGAAAGTATATATCTTGGAGCATCTCACTCATTATCCCCTCATTCTCCTCGAACTCCCTTATATGGTCCTCAGAAGCCAGCAGCTTTGCAATGGTGGCATCCCTCTCCGATTGGTATCGTAAGCAGTCAGCCTGAAAGGTTTTTCTCATCGCCTCCATCTCCTCCTTCAACTTGGTTTGAGCAAGCTCCACAGCCTCGAGTTTCCCGAACAAATCCTGTACCCGCTCGAGATCCGCTTTCCGAACCTCATCCACCGTTGCAATAGCCATATCAATCCGTTCCTTACAAACAGCCTCCATTTTTCGCATCTCTGCTCTGCTGGCCTCTTCCATGGTCTTCTTTAGTTGCCTAGATGCGGTCTCATGTTGAGAGATCTGGATAGCTTGATCAGCGAGTTGTTTGGCCTGGTCGGAAACCATTAAACGCAGTCGAATGTTAGCACTGCCGATTTCTTCTCCAGCCTTAACCAGTCGAGCATGATGCCCCATCAGCTTCCTGGTTTCCTCATCAACCCGGTCAATGTTTGCCTTAGCTTCATCCCCCAAGGTTACAACCCGAGTGGTAAGCAAATCAAGGTCCAGGGACTTGGCCACGTCAAGCACCCTTACCATGGGATTACGAGGGAGAAGGTGCTCACTAGTAGCCTCATCAAAGGAAATATCGTGAGAACCCGGATCCAGATCCGGATGACCCGCAAACGGATTACGAGCCAAGCCAGGATGGTCTATCGGGGTAACGGTAGGATTTTCAGATGGGTGCGGGGAAGGAATAAGCTCGGTATTCTCCTTTGTGGTATCCTGAAGAGGCTGAGTCGGGGACTGAGGGTCAGGTGGAGATTCCAACAAGGAGCGACTCCTCTTCTTCTTTTGGATATCCTCTTCGATAACTCCGAAAAGAGGACGGTAGCCGACTACATCCCCAGGGCGGTTAGTCGGAGGCTTTGTCTTAGTGGAAGCCCTTAGAAGTTTATATTGTTCAAGACGGTGCCGAACACCCGATGTCTTGGCCACTTTATTCGATCCTGGGACAAAAACCAAGTGTTACAAGCAGACGTTGAACTATAATTCAAGAAATATGTCAAGTTAGGAAAAGTAAGGAGACACTTTTATTATACAAACCCTGGGGAGGAGTGGGATACTGCAATAGGTCCTGGATCTCATTCCAGGACGGGAGATGACCATAAAATATTCCTAAGTTCTTATCATAAATGGAGTCTGCAGAAGTCAAAAATTCACCTTGAGTCGCGGGGGCTGCCTCAACTAGAACACTTTTGGAAGATGAGTCGGCACCGGCTCCGGCCCTGTCAGATTTCTTAGGCTCCTCTACCAGAGCCGTTTCTTCCTCCAGCCCATCGGAAGCTAGGCGGAAAGCATCGTCTGTCCACTCCTGGATCACACCCGCTTGCTTAGAAGACAAAGCCCCAGCACCATCACCACTCTGTCCATCGCCACCATCATCACCACTCAGTCCATCACCTTCTCCACCACTTCCACTCACCGCCTCACCTCCTTCACCCTCGCCTCTTTCCTCCTCCTCATCTCCCTCCTCCGGAACGTCCGGACATGTGCTGGGGGAGGGTCCATCGGATTTCTTCAGTTTTTCCCCCCGGCAGTTGGATGCTTTGAGAAGGGTTTCCTTTTGCTGCTCTTCGCCGTAGCCCTTCCTTTAGCTTTGGAAGCATTCTCCTCAGCCGTGTCTCTCTGCTTAACCACAGACTGACGTGGCAGAATCAGATTGAGCCCTAGAAGAGTAGCGTTCCTGATCAAATAAGAAGCCGCCCTTTCCCCTTCCGGAATGGCTTCTATTTCCTCAGCCATCCGAACCAGACGATCGTTCTCTACGACTACAAAGCCACCTATCGCTAGCAAGAAATAAAGCACGTAAGGAGGAGTATTGTAGTCGGAACAAAAATCATAAATGAGATTCAACTTACAGCCAGAGGTGAAGCGGCGGAAGGAAACAGAGTCATCTTTGACAAAAAACCATTCCTTCTTAAACATGCTGAATTTCGAATATAAATCCAGGACTGGCTTGAAGGACACAGCCGACTCTAAGCTAACATACGGAGACCCCTTCTTGTAGCCTCTCAAGTTGTACAAGTACCGGATTTCCCGGTTGGACGGAGGACGCACGTATCTCCTTTGGAAGATAATAAACAAACTCACCAAGATAGCATAGGAATTAGGCTGAAGCTGGAAAGGGGCCACCTTCAAGTATGTGACAAAGCTGACTATCCAGGCGTTAATCGGAGGAATGGCGCCGCACATGCAATGATACCTGCTGTAAGAAGAATATCCTTCTGGGGGGTTATACGGCATCACTCCGTTCCCCGGCAAGCTCATCTGCGCCCTATCAATCCCAAAAAATCTAGATATAGCGTCAAGCTGTTCATCTTTGAGGAAACTGGGAAAGCAGTCAGGCGGTGAGTTCAAGAGATCTTGCGGACCGTACCCGTCCACTAACGATCTCGGGGTAGGTCCATGTCGCCCCGGTTCTGCCTGGGCTGGGGGCACGATGAAGGACTCTCCTTTATCCTTAGATTTCTTTTTGTCAGAATGGGTTTCTACTTTATGAGACATTATCTGCAAACACGAGAAAGCGTATCATTAGAATAAGGAGTATAGAAATATAAACAAGCGAATACCTAACAATCTAGAGTCTAATTTATAGTTCAAAACATAAAAGCGCCATTCGGTAAGTCGAGACGTGAAGTTCATCTGGCGCTTAATCTCCTTTGGAGATCATTCAGTTATTCAAAACATAAAAGTGCCATTTGGTAAGTCGAGACGTGAAGTTCATCCGGCGCTTAAGCTCCTTAGGAGATCATTCGGTAATTCAAGCATAAAGGTCATTCGGCGGAAGAGAAGCTCACCTGATCCGACAATCCAACTGGTTCGGTGAAATGATTGATTCGGCAGGCAAGAATTTGGTTCGGCTATTTCGGATAGTAGGGAATAACGAGAGCATAAAGCCCTTACTTATAGGCAAGCATAGGATGACCGGACCAGCTGGTTCAGCGCTTGGGCCGAATAGGAGAATCAAAACAAAGCGCGACATATGCAGGCACATGCCCCACTTTGGGGGGCAAATGTTGGGCGTATTCTCACCACCGAACCACTCCCTACCGGACCAACCCATTTCTCCACTCCCTACCGGACCAATCACCTACCGAACCACTCCCTACCGGACCAACCCATTTCACCACTCCCTACCGAGTCACTCACCTACTCCCACCACCGGATCAATCCACGCCTCCACCCATTACCGAACCAAAGTACTACCGAACCAACATTGCTAGGCCAGATTGCATCAGTCCAGGCCCACCAGCAGCTACATACATCCAAGACCCCTACTCCCAACCTCACTCTATAAATAGAGGGGCAAGGGTGCAACAATGGGGGACAAGTTGGAGAGCTCAAGAACGGACAGAACTTTCAAACAACTTTTATACACTTGTAATCAAAGCTTTGTCTTGTAATCTGAACAGTAAAGGAGAATAAGATCTAAAGTGGACGTAGGCACATTCTGGCCGAACCACTATAAACCTGTGTGTCTTTTATAGTTTAGTCCCTGCTTTTTACATATTTGCATAGAGATCCAGATCACTAAGAACAACAGAAAATCGACTAAATCATACGACTTGGAGGTGTTTGCCCATTTTTTGTGCAAACACATCCTTTCCCCTAAAGGAAATTTTGTCCGTTAAATTTATCACACACAACAGAAGATATCAAAAGAAACCTAAATGATATCATAAAATAAACAGATACAAAGAAAGTGACTCCACCATAACTGGTGAGTACGCTAAGAAGATACAACAAAATACAAACAACTACAACTACAATTCAGGATAAGAATCCCTAATATAGTCTTCGGTTTCCCAAGTACAATCTATGTTTTCTCCACTCCACTGAACTTTAACAAGATTCACAACCTTCGTCCTCGGTCACTTTATATCTCAAGTGTTGACATGAATAGGCCGCCTAAGAATGGTTAGTTAGGTTGAACCTCCAAATCAACTTGTTATGCCAGCTCAACTATCATTGAAGGGTCATGTACATATTAACATAGATAAGATACATGAAATACATTGTCCACATCCGGTAGTCTATCCAGTAACTCCACTTTATATGCAAGTCTACCAATCTGGTCCAGTATGGGAAAAGGGCCAATATATCGAGGGGCTAGCTTTTCTGATTTTCCAAACCCCACAACACTTCTTAAAGGAGAGACTTTTACAAATACAACCCCAACTGAGAACTCTAGATCCCTGCGCCTTCAACCCGCATAACACTTCTACCGATCATGCGCTTACTTCATCTTTCTTCTAATATTAGCTACCCTCTCAGTGGTTTCTAAGATCATGTCGGGCCAGAGAACAATTCTACCACTAGACTCAACCCAACACGAAGGATAATAGCATGGATGTCCATATAGAGCTACGAAAGTAGCCATACCAATGCTTGCCTGATAGCTGTTATTGTAAGTTAATTCGACTAAAGGTAAGTGATCTTCTTAAGAACCCTCAAAGTCGAGAATGCATGCTTGTAATATATCTTCCAAGGTCCGGTTCACTCTCTCCGTCTGCCTATCTGTCTAGGTATGGTAGGCTATACGCAGACTTAGTTCAGTCCATAAAGCGGTTTGTAGTCACTTCTCGAACCTGCTAGTGAATATCAGGTCTCAATCACTTACAATACCAAAAGGAATCCCATGGAGCCTCACAATCTCCTTCATATACAAACTCGCCAGACTCGTAGCAGTCCTAGTTGGCTTAACAGGAATTAAATGGGCACTTTTTATCAGTCGATCGATTATAACTCGAATGCCTTCGTTACCTTTTATCAACCTAGGAAGCCCATCAATAAAGTCCATAGAGATCCTCTTCCACTTCCACTTTGGAAACCCAAGTGGCTGAAGCAATCCAGCTGTCCTCTGTTGGTCACTCTTAATTTGTTGGTAGTTTGCACAATGACTCACAAAGATTGAAATATCTCGCTTTATCCCCTTCCACCAGAATACTCTCTTTATATCCTTGAACATTTTGGTCACTCCTAGATAAAAGATAACTTTGAACGGTGGCATTCGGCTAACACATCTTGCCTAATTCCATCAATATTTGAAACACATATACTCCCCTTCATTTTCAATACGCCACGAGGATCAATCTCAAAGCTAGAACAATACCTTCTTCAACATCCTTCTTAAGTTAAGCCAAAATAAGATCTGCCTCTAGACTAGATGTAATCCATTCCATCATGATTGGCTTAACTTCTAAGTTTGCAAACATTGCTACATTCCTACTCAGTGCATCTGCAATGCCGTTTGCGTTCCCAAGAGTATAAAGAATCTCAGACCATAAGACGTGAGTAACTCCAGCCATCTCTATTGCATAAAATTCAAATCCTTTTGGACAAAAAGGTATGTTAAGGATTTGTGGTCCATGTATAGCTCGAAACTTTCACCCAGAAGATAATTCCTCCGCATCTTTAGTGCAAAGACAACAGCCAAAAGCTCCAAATCGTGGTAGCGTAATTTTTCTCATACGGCTTTAGCTGTCGACTCGCATAGGCAATAACTTTCTCATGCTGTATCAGAAATTCTTCCAATCCAATTCCACAAGCATCCGTATACATAGTTAAACCTTCGCTTCTATTTGGAATGGTTAAAACATGAGTGCTAGTCGACTTCTCCATCAATTCATTGAATTCTTGATTACACTTATAAGTCCACATGAACTTAACATCTTTCTTCATTAACTTCGTCAGATGAGAAGCAATCTTCAAGAAATCGTTGATGAACCTACGGTAAAAACCTTCCAACCTTAAGAAATTTCTAGATCCGTTGCATTGTTGGTCTTCTTCCAGTCTTGAACCGCAACAACTTTAGTTGGGTCCATTGATATGCCTTCCCTTAAAACAACATGTCCTAGAAACCAAACTTCGGATTTCCAGAAATGACACTCAGAAAACTTAGCTTTCAACACATGGCTTCTTAAGGTATCGAGTATGACAAGGAGATGATATTTATGCTCTTCCTCCATTATTGAATATATAAGAATGCCATCAATAAAGACAAGTACAAATTTATTAAGAACATCTCGAAATACTCGATTCATCAAGTCCACAAAATAAGCAGGTGCATTAGTCAACCCAAATGCCATAACTAACCACCCGTAAAAATATTCCAGAGTCTAAAATGATGTTAAGGGCACACTCTCCTCTGCTATCCTTATTTGGTGGAAACCGGTGGTAAGATCCAATTGAGAAAATATCTAAGAGCCGTGAAGTTGGTCAAACATATCGTCGATCCTTGGCAAAGGATATTTATTCTTGATAGTCCATTTGTTCAACTCCTAGTAGTCCACGCATAATCTTAGAGAACCGTCCACCTTTGTAATAAAGAAAACCGGTGATCCCCAACTCGAGGTACTACATCAGATCAAGCCTTCTGCAATAAGTCATATGTTTACCCATCTAACTCCCTCTTCACTTCTAGAGCCATCCTTCGTAGGGGTTGTAAAATAGGTCTGGTTCCCAGAACCAAATCAATAGTGAATTCACTTCACGGTAGGAGGTAAACCTTGCACTTTATCAAAAACATCGATGAAATCCTGAACAATCGGTACATCTCCTAGCTCTTCTTTACCACTGCGAGCGAATAGAGAAAACTGCTCATTAACTCGTTAAGCTCTTCACAAAATACATCAATGCTTCTTCCTACTGCATTCTTTGTTACGACCATTCTTCTAACACAACCCAAGGCAGCTTTAAACTCAAATAATCAATCTGTTCCCAATAATACTCCAAAACCCATGAACCTAAGAACAAATAGATCAAAAGGAAAGAGATGATTTCGACAAGAAATAAGCATCTTTGAACGAATAGTGTCAAGCTTGGTCGAATCCCCAATAGGGTTAGACATACAAAGTGGACTACTCACAAGGATGGGTTTAATGTTAATTTTATCAACAAGATCAACTGAAATAAAACTACAGAAAGCACTGATATCAAATAATACTCTTATAGGAATATCATAAATGGATAATACACCTTGTAACACCTGCTTCCCTCTCTGAGCTGAAGAAGTGGATGGTATCTCTTCAATGGTAAAAGTCTATCCGTGAAACCTCTTATTAGGAAAAAGACACTCATTCTCCATGTGTCCTTGTTGGTGAAAATTAAAGCAGATTGGTTTGCTAGGGTCCGTGCACTGTTGAAAAGGAGCCAATTTTATTGCACTTATTTCAAAAAATGTGGGCCAAGTTGAGCTGCTTCTTCTGTGCTAGAACCCCGCCTCTAGGTTTCTTTCTTCCCCACTGCTTCTTTCCCTTAAACTTACGCTTGAAGTTTGGCTTTCCTCTAATTGGTATAACTAATAAAGGCTTGGCACTCACTGCTGGTACTATGCCCTTCTGGACTCCTTCCTTAATATCAAGAGTTTCAAACCTAAAGGCCATGCTGATAATGTTAGTGAATGTGCCCATAAAATGATTTGTCATTTCCCAATGGAACTTTGACCCCAATCCATTCAAAAATGTTTCACTTTTCTTGAGTGGTGTGTTTATTGATCCAAATCCAAAAAGGGACAAAGCATTGAACTTATGCTCATACCGCGACACCATCATATCACGCTACTTTAAATCAATGAAACTCCTAAACAACAAAGTTCTCCTGGCTTCTGGAATAAATTGAGCTTCAAAGACTTCCCTGAGCTGGGTCCAAGAAAACTTCTCCTCCGGAGTATTAGCTGTTACTGAATCCCACCAATCCATTGTTGATTTTTGGAGTTGTCATGATGCCAATGGTCATTTCTCCGCATCCTCCAACCGAAGATCTCTAAATATGTTTTCACAAGATCGGAGCCGCATTTGCACTCCAAGAATATCTTTAGTGCCATAAAACGGTTTCCTGCCCGAAGTAGTAAAACCCTTACATAAGGCAGCAAAGCTCACAGGGGGTTGAACTGGCGCTAACACTTCCCTTACTGGATCTATAGATGGCATAGTAGCATTTTTAGGTACACTCTCGTTGGTAGCCATGCTAGTTCTATATCCTCTCCTTCCTCCCCATCTTGCATTCATTTTCTATTACATAAACAACGACTGGTACCTTTAGAATACAAAGATAGGATCAAAATGGTTTAAGGAAACAATACCAAAGGATCTAAAACGATAGTTTAGAGGATAAATATTATTATTATAAAAATTACAAAAATGCTTTCTCAAGATTAACACATTCTAGGGCATCACTTACCTATCTCAAATGAGTTATACCATAATCAGGATATGATGTTCACTAAACCGAAGCTTTGATACCAAATGTGATGACCAACCTTTCTGAGCCCAGAGAACGACACTTAATACATCCATGGTATTTGTGTGTCGTTGCCCAAGCATCCAAAAGATGAGTTATCATGGGGTAAAATAAAAGAACAGAACAAAAATCTCATAATGGAATGGTTAAATATAACATAGCAATAAGATAGTACATAAGGTTACTCCTTAACATGGAGTTATCAGAGTTACAACAAAAGTACTATCGTCGGCCTAGGAAATTATAACAACCTGCCTTTACACTTGCTAATACAAAATATGCATACATAAAACAAACATCTCATAATAGTGGAAATAGATAGTTAGAGAGATAAGGAGCCTCATGCTCGTCCATCATCTTCAAAAGAGCCTAAAGAAACTATCACTCCCGGACTACTCAAATATAAAGGAGTACCCGAGAGTTTAGGAAAAACAAACAACTCGGGTTAGAAAATAATTCTGGCATTAGTAAACTCCAAATAAAAGTGGAACACACAAAGCAACATGTAAGACCACGCCACAAAACATGAAACAAGTTTCCCCTTACAAAAACAACATCCAAGCATAAAGGAATGGACATAAATAATTAAACATCGCAAAGAGCGCAAGACACTTCCCGATGCAATTAAGAAAGAAACAACTCAAAGGTTTGAATCAAAAACAAGTAGAATGAATTTTTCCAACAATAACTAGGAGGATGCACCCCCCTTACCCAAAGTATATCTCTAGCATATATACTTGAGAGGGCAATATAATTTGTGACTCTCTCGGACACATCCAAACCGGACTCCGCCGACCTTACCGAGAATCCAACTATTTCACATCTCCGCATACATATAACCGAATCCAATCTAGAATAGATATGAAAATACCCTAATAAGAGCAGCCCTACATAGCTTGGCTTCCACTCGCTCTTTGGTTTTAGTCACTTTCATTAAAGGATATCAATGCCCAGACGAGCAAAAAATCATCTTAGATTGACGAATCACAAAGAGGGATATCGAAATCATTGGTCAATAAATCAACTATTGGGGATAATAAAATAATCATATATGGAATTTAAATCTTATACACTTACCACAACTCGTCGATTTCAAACTTGTACTATTTCTCGATTAACAGTGAAGCCGGACAAGTTCATGTAGCGTTACTTCTAAGCAAGCCTCGATATACATTCTTAACTTTCGAGATAGAGACGAATTTCCATACCTCGACATTTAGTGCAAAGTATATGCCTAAATCCTTTCCATATAACTGATATCGCTAATGGAAATTAAATTCCTTACCCTTATTAAGAAACTTTGATTTCCAATTTGTACTATCTCTCGCTTAAAAACGGAGCCAGGAAAGTCGAGACACTGGTTACTCCTAGCCTTGCCTAGACACACCAGATTTTAAATCTTACAGATAGTAACGAACCTACTTTCTCGATGTTGGTACTAAGGATAAGACGAAATCCTTTCCATAATCGAATCAAACTTTTACAACCAAATTTGTGCTTGGTTATCACGTCACAAACATTTGTAAAACACATTTAAAATCCTTAGAAATAAGTTCAGTATCCATATTTAATCTCATGAAGTGGAAAATAAGCCAGAGCCATTTTTATAAAAAAAAATAGTAAAACGTTGCAAAACGTTTCGCTAAATAGTATTGAAAATTTCTTTAAATCTGTCCCCTTTAAATGTAAATTTCATCAAAATTTTCCAAAATATAAATACTCGATTTTTTTAAAACAACAAACTATGGATCTAGTATGCATTCACAAAAACTTAGAAAGCTTTAAAATCAAATAAAACATTTGAATTAAAAAAAAACTTGACTTTTTACGAAATCGATAAAGGAAATCCATTTCTAACTTGTGAAAACTTCAGTTTTATGGGTTTTACCTTTTTTCCCAGCCATCGCACTTTTGCACTGAAAGTGCAAAAACATAATTAAAATTTTATTTTATGAAAACCCAAGCACGAGATTTACAAACAAAGGATTTCAAGAAAGATGATATTTTCAAAGTGTTGATATAGCAATAGTTGCTATAACAACACTTCCATTTTTACCCCGCCTTTTGGTCAAGGCTGGGATATCAACAAATCGGTTAAAAATGATGGAAATCAAGATTGGAGATCGATTGAAAGCAAGGCTATGATCGATACCGTCAAAAGTGGACCAAGCTCCAATCAAGGTGGGATCGATTATGAATGATGAATAAGGCAAGAAAAGGTTGTCTTTCAAATTTCAGGTCAAACGGAGTTCGTATGCTCAAGATATGGATGGATCAGTATTCATGGGAAATCAGTTCGTACCGATATGGTTCGTATCGATCAACATGGGCTCGGCTATTTACTTCAGATCGATGCTTTCGTATCAATCAGCATGGGTATGGATATGGAAAATGCAATTTGCTTCAGATCGATCATAGTACGTATCGATCCAAGTTAGGGATCGATACATAAAAGAGAGTGGGAGATGGACACGAAGGGCGGCAGTTGTTGGATATGGAGGCACACTTCGTATCGATCATGTTCATATCGATCGATACGAAGCGGTCAAGATGGAATGCAAAGCAGGGGATCGATATAAACAGCATGGACACTTGGGTTCGATATGAAGAAGGGATGAATATAAAGGGCAGCGAGCGTTCAGGGATCGATACGAAATGATGGACACGAGGTGATGGAATGTGATGGATACAAAGCATTGATGGATACGAAGCTACCAGCCTACATTGAAAAATACAAACTTGGATCGATCATAGTTCTCATTCTACGAGTCCAAATGCTATGAAATTTTCACAGGAGCTTGCTTACTCACTCAAGAACATCCATGATCGATCTCAGGTTCATTGGACTATTTTTGGATCAATACGAGTTATACTTGGATCGATCAGGATCAATCCCAAATGACTCCAGATCGATCTGGTGGGCCTACCTGCGCATGAGAAGAGGTATTCTAGGTTTCGGGTAGATATTTTCAGATCTGTACCTATAAATAGAAGCTTAATGGAAACTATAAAAGGGGCTTCTTATGCTTTTCTAGGCAAAACTCTGCCATTTTGTTTACTGATTTCAAAGGCTTGTAACTGTAATCTCAATATAAAAGGAATAAAAGGATCAATTCAAAGTGGACGTAGGCCGGAGATAGCCGAACCACTATAAATCTTATGTCTTCTCTTACTTTCTTTCATTTTAATTTTTTTATTTCTTCATTTTTTCTCTCTACATCATCTGGATCTGAGATCTGTGTTTGGATATTGAGGATTTGTGTGCAAACACTGGTGCTTTCACAACTTCTGGGGTTTGTGATCAATTTTGGTGCAAACACTTTGGTGCTTTCATTGAGAAGGACTAGCACCCGCTATACCGGATTTGGAGTTCAGATTTGGAAAGCTAAAGGATCGGATTTTAGGAAGCAATGGCTAAGCAATCAACAAGGAGACAGAGAACGGAAAGGAGTCGGCATGAAGGAAGTCAGGAGGCCTTTTCAAGAGCTAATCAGACCTCAGTTTTCATCACCGGAGATGAGATGGAGAAGATGCAGAACCTACTCCGACAAGTTGGACAAGCTGGAGTGCAAAATCAAGAGAACGTAACCGTAGGAAATGCTGGAAATAGGGATCATGAAGCTGGAGCGGCAGGAGCGGAGACAGTTCAGAATCAGGATTAGGAGCATGGAGCAACCGAGATTCAGGATAGAGTGGGACCATCAGGAATAGTCCCTGAGCTAGGGGGCACGCCCCCGAATCATGTTGGCTTAATTCCAAGAAGGGTACCAGGCGACACTGTGTAGTCTGGCGTTGATCGAGATATGGATGCTCGTCCAGAAGGATGGGTTTCAGGATTCCCTCGCGGACTCGGGGGGCAGGTTGGAGATCGCAAACAGAGGCTACCACTTGATGACAACGACAGGTTAGCAGACATGATCAGATGGGCTATGAGGGGAGGATTAGTGAATAGATATTTGGAGGATGTGAATAGGAGCCCCTTAACTCCTTCGATCAGGCAAGCTAGGAATCCACCGGACTTCAAACACCAACGCTGGAGATGCATGATGGGAGAACGGATCCCGCTGTTCACTTGACAAGGTACATGAAACACATGGAAGTACTGGGGGCATCGGAGGAAGTCATGGTGCGGTGCTTCCCTTTGTATTTGATGGATTAGCAGCATTATGGTTCAGACAGCTGGAAAGCGGCTCTATTAGCACATGGACCGAGTTGATTGAGAGATTTATGAGGCAATTTCGGGTCCACATTGTGAGACCCAAGAATGTGATGACTTTAACATCGATGAAATAGTGGAAGGGAGAGTCACTTAGGGATTTCTTAACCAGATTCAATGAGGCAGTGGCTTCGGTGGATCGACCAAATTCGTCGATGGTTTTGATGGCAGTAGTCTCAGGAATTGTGGATGATTCAGATTTTAAGATATCGTTGGAACGGGATCCGCTAATGGATCTCGGGGAGTTTTATCATGAAGCAGAAAGGTTTTTACGATAGGAAGATGCGAAGGCTGAAAGAGAAGGGAGAGAGGCTGAAGTTTCTGCATTAAAAGGTAGAGGTCCGCCTAGGGAGGATTCAAACAAGGACAATGGAGGCAAAAGGAAAATGAACGACAACGGTAGCGCATCGAAAAGGCAACGGAGGGAATCTAAACTCTCTTCTTACATGGATTTAACTGAAACTCTAGAAAGAATTTACTTGGATACTCGAGGGCGCCTCCAGTATCGAAGGCCAGCAAAAAGGGAACCCTTTGAATACGAACGAGTATCGGGAAAGCATTGTCTATTCCATGACCTGGATGGGAACAGTACAAACTACTGCAAGCATTTGAAGGATATCGTTGAGGAGCATGTAAGGAATGGTCATCTACAACAGTACGTAAAGAATCGAGCTGTAGCAATGGGACAAGAGCAGCCACCGCCCACCTCAGATAAAGATGGCACTGGATCTAGGCATCGTCAGCTTATTATCAGCTGAATGGATTTATGGCTTAGAATAAGTAATAAACCCCGAAGTGATGCAGCTAAGTCACTTACACATGCACGAGATCGAGGACGGTCCCTAGGCATGCTCTGAGATGATGATAAACTGTGATGCTCGGGTTTATGAAATCTTGTTTTCTTTCTATTTTCTGTGGACTCTGGTTTCTTTCTTGGTACTGTGGACATTTGATTTTCTTCGTTGTATGGACTTTTATTTTTCCAATTGAACTTTGTGTTGATTGGATTTGGATTAATGTAATAAATAATACAGGTCACGTGTTTACGGTCCCGACCGGAGAGACGGGCAGTAATCGTAAGTTACGAGTCCCTTCGTCGGAGAGCGATGGAATGGACTCGAACGCAATATAAAGTCCTCGACCGGAGAGTCGAGACTGGAGAATATAAAAGTCCTCGACCTGAGAGTCGAGGTATCGAGGTCGGAGAATATAAAAGTCTTGGACCGGAGAGTCGAGGCCGGAGAATATAAAAGTCCTCGATTGGAGAGTCGAAGCTGGAGAATATAAAAGTCCTCGACCAGAGAGTCGAGGCCGAAGAATATAAAAGTCCTCGACCGGAGAGTCGAGGCTGGAGAATATAAAAGTCCCCGGCAGGAAAGTTAAGGCCGGAGCGGGATAAAATGACCCGGTAAGGTCTACGGATTTGGATTTGGACCCGGAGAGGTCCGGGCTTTGAATTTGGACCCGGCGAGGTCCCGGACTTGGATAAAGCGACCCGGAGGGGTCATGGATTTGGTTATTGGATTCTGGATATGAATGGATTAAAACTCATTTGATGGGTTCGAATGGATATGGAATTGGCTAAGGATTTGGTTACTGGATTCGGAATCGGATATCGACTCGGAACAGTCGCGGATTTGGACAAGGATATAGCTATGGCACTTGGATAGAATGGCTTGGTAATGGATTGGATTATGGATCGGATGGTATGGCTATGGGTGGAATATGGATTTCGAATGACGGATCTAAAGCTATTCAAAACATGCCTTCCTATCGCAAGGCATGTTTTGGGGGGCAAATGTTACCCCGCCTTTTGGTCAAAGCCGGGATATCAACAAATCGGTTAAAAAGGACGGACATCAAGATTGGAGATCGATTGGAAACGAGGCTATGATCGATACCGTCAAAAGTGGACCAAGCTCCAATCAAGGTGGGATCGATTGGAAATGATGAACAAGGCTAGAAAAGGCCGTATTTCAAATTTCAGGTCAAACGGAGTTCGTATGCTTAAGATATGGATGGATCAATATTCATGGGAAATCAGTTCGTACTGATATGGTTCGTATCGATTAATACGGGCTCGGCTATTTACTTTGGATCGATGCTTTCGTATCGATCGGCATGGGTATGGATATGGAAAATGCATTTTTCTTCGGATCAATCATGGTACGTGTCGATCCAAGTTAGGGATCGATACATTGAAGAGAGTGGGAGATGGACACGAAGGGCGGTAGTTGTTGGATATGAAGACACACTTCATACCAATCATGTTCGTATCGATTGATACGAAGCGGTCAAGATGGAATGCAAAGCAGGGGATCGATACAAACAACATGGACACTTGGGATCGATACGAAGAAGGGATGGATACGAAGGGCAGCGAGCGTTCAGGGATCGATACGAAATGATGGACACGAGGCAATGGAATGTGATGGATATGAAGCATTGATGGATACGAAGCTACCAGCCTACATTGAAAAATACAAACTTGGATCGATCATAACTCTCATTCTACGAGTCCAAATGCTATGAAATTTTCATAGGAGCTTACTTATTCACTCAAGAACATCCACGATCGATCTCAGCTTCATTGGACTATTTTTGGATCGATGCGAATTATACTTGGATCGATCAGGATCGATCCCAAACGACTCTAGATCGATCTGATGGGCCCACTTGCGCATGAGAAGAGGTATTCCAGGTTTTGGGGTGGATTTTTCATATCTGCACCTATAAATAGCAGCTCAATGGTAACTAAAAAGGGGGCCTCTTCTACTATTCTAGGCGAAACTCTGCTTTTTTGTTTACTAATTTCAAAGGCTTGTAACTGTAATCTCAATATAAAACAAATAAAGGATCAATTCAAAGTGGTCGTAGGCCGGAGATAGCCGAACCACTATAAATCTTGTGTCTTCTCTTACTTTCTTTCATTTTAATTTTGTTATTTCTTCATTTTTGCTCTCCACATCATCTAGAACTGAGATCTTTGTTTGGATATTGAGGATTTGTGTGCAAACACTGGTGCTTTCACTACTTCTGGGGTTTGTGACCAATTTTTGCACAAACATCCATAACACAAGATATATGTCATATATTTCATCCATACATTTCACAAACAACATAAATACGAAAGTGAATCAACATTGGCGAGAAACCCCTTAAGGTCTCTCTATAATTATTCCCAGTAAATCTCATATATGTATATGAATTTCGAAGTGTTCCGTAGCAACCTATTCGCTACGAAGACACTTCGACTTCCTCTTTTTGTCCCATATAAAAAAATGATTATCCATGTCATCCGCTTCTAAGCAGGAATCAAATCCAACAAGCAATATACACAAGTACAAACAACATACACAACAATTTATAATTTATAATATTTTGTCAGTTTTTAAAACCAATTTAAGTGAGTTAAACTCACTTTCTCAACTCTACTCTTTAAGCAAAGACACAAGCTTCCTTCCTCGACCAAGAAATGACTAAAGCAACCTCTTTTCTTGCCTTATCTCGACTCAAAGTCGGGAATACCCCCTATTGCTCATGTACTTACAATAATGAGGCGTTTGTAATCTAAACGTTTCAACTTTTAGAAGGTGATGGTGATGACTCTTTTAATTTATGTTTATTTAATATTTTAGAGAAGAAATGAGGGTGTTTTATGTGAATCGACTGCGACAGCAACTGGCGACTCCTGACTCCAACTAGTGTTCGATGGTGATGAATCGACTGCGACAGCAAGTCAACGACTAGGGGTGACTCTAGTCAGATAGCGGTCCAAACCATCAGTGTAGAGACATCTTTCATGGCTAACTAACTCGGTTGTCAACTTATTAAACTTGAAAAGGTACTATATTTTGGATATTAGCAATTGAGAATTGACATATTTAATTTCATAATTTGTTGCGATCTTGCAAACTGAAATTGAGTGAGTGAATTACTCAAAATTACGGTTTAATTTCATTATTTGCACATGCGTTTGTGTTAGTACTTAGTTTTAGGTTAAATAAATTAGATCTTAGTTTCATATTAAGCCTAGTATTGGTAGTGGAATTAGTGGGTTTTCCATTGGAAGCATTCTTACCTCAAAAAGCGTTGGTAAGAATTAGTGGTATATTTTATTATTTCATGTTTTAGGCTAAAAACAATGATGATGCTTAATATAAAAGGATAAAGCAAGAAGATTGAAAAATAAGTACCGTTTGTTAATCACTTTGTTTCCAGTATAATATTTTTGTTAACTTAATATTTTAATTTGATTAAATTTATAATAGTTTGAGGAATAGACTATAAAAACGGTAATTTCATATACGTTTTTATGGAAATTTGATATCTGATGCTTTAATTATTTTTATTTTATAACTTTATTCCAATGTAGTGCATTGAATCCTAATGATCACATGAAATACACTGTTTTGCATTAAAGCAATTAAGGTTTGCTGTATAATAAGATTTAAAACCAAATTGGCATATTTAATTTATTATTTGAAATAATTGTATAATAAGAATTAATTTGGACGTTTGGTAATAGTCGATGGATTTTTTTAATGGTTAGTTAATGTAAAATTTATTGATATAATAACTAAGTTTATTTTCGTAGAATTTTTGCATCTAATTATTGTGAGAAATATGTTTGATAAATTATTACTAATATATTAGATATTCATAATTTAAAATGTTTTATGTTGGATAAACGTGATGTCATCACTCTTTCATTCCCTATTTGTGTTGTTTCATTGCTCTTTCGACTCCTTTACAAATATTAATTAGCGCTAAATCTATCATAAATCTAGTTTGTTAATTTAAGCAATCGATACTCTAATCTATTGCTGGTTTATTTCTACCAATTTGAAAAGCAAACATACGATTCAACTAGGAACATATGAAATAAAAATAGAGATAAAAATGTATAAAGATAATCATTAAGTGACACTAGGAAACTATATTAAATTTTAGTAGGACTAAACATGATACATCATGCATGTTTATTTTAGTGAAGTTCAATTGACATTATCAAGTGCTATTTTAAAAACTGACATATTTCTTCAACAAATTGTTTTTTATCTTCCATTTTTATTCATATTTATATGTGATAATATTGACCAGTTTTCTCACATGTACATTTTGGTAAAATGATGCATGTTCTGTATTCTACTTGTTTAATCAAGTACTGTAATATTTACCTATAAAATATGGGATTTTCTTTTTATTTATTTCATAATAAGTTAGCGAAAACTAAGTAATAATTTTTTATCAGAAAGTGGATTTTTACAATTTAGGAACAAGATACGAATAGATTGACATCTATAAGTATACCGGCATAATTTTTCTTCTGGTGCATTTCAAGTTGAAAATGGAACACTGAACAGGATTCAAATACCTTGTCATTGACTTCTTTTATGGAATAGATTGTTGGGGCACTCAGCACAAGTTATATATGACCTAATTATCCTCATGTAATCATCAGTTAACATATAGAAAATAATAAGTTTAGTCTTCCTATATGCACTCTCATCAATAGTTTTCTGTGTGACACATTTGTGCTATTGTTGTCATTGCAAATTAATACAAAAATGGTGTAGCTATAAAGGATCGAATTTTTATTTCTCATTTGTTTAATGTTTTGATCTAAAATTTGTTGTAGCCAAATGATGCTACTGAAATTTCATTAAAAGGCTCTGAACAACTGGCTAGTACCTCTTTTCCCTTTGCATGTGTCGTCTGTTTGACAACGTAAATCATATAATGCTTTTGGAACCTATATTCCTACCAATTCAATGATTGTCAATATATTTTTTAATTTAATAGCTAAAAGAAGATCATCATTTAAATCATGGTGGAAGAATGCTACTGGGTCTTTTTCTCAAAGTAGCTTAATGCGTTTATCTAAATGGTTTGTCATTTAGTGAGGTCATGAATAAAAAATTGCTGCTTAAACTAATATACAAATATAAAAATCATATTTAGATGTTCAGTTTTACTTAGTAGACTTTTTTAATATGTAATCTATTTTGAAATATCACATATTTTTTATACTAGCCAATGAAATTCTAAGGGTCGTTTTCTAAATGCTAAAGTTGCTAGAGATATTAACAAAATAAAATGTAACTAAGTTCATAAAATAATAATATTATTAAAATTGACTGTAAATTTTATAAATTAACTAAATTTATAATAATAATAATACTGATAATAATAATAAATTACAAAATAATAAGCAAGTTAACTAAGTATTATAAAAATTAACTAAATTTATATAATAATAATAATAAAATTAACTAAGTTTATAAAACTTAACTAAATTTATATAATAACAACAACACCAACTAATGTGTATGAAAATTAACTAATTTTATAATAATAATACTAATAATAATAAATTAACTATAATTTTTATGAAAATTAACTAAGTTTATAATAACAAAAATACTAATAAGTTATAAAATATTAACCAAGTTAACTAAGTTTTATAAAAATTAACTAAATTTATATAATAATAATAATAATAAATTTACTAAGATTATAAAATTTAACTTCGTTTAGTAAGTTATATAAAACTTAAATAAGCTTATAAAAATTAACTAAGTTGATAATAATAATAATAATTTAACCAATGATTATGAAAATTAACTAAGTTTATGATAATGATACTAACAACAACAACAACCATAACAACAATAATAACAATAAATAACTAAGTTTTATAAAAATTAACTAAATTTAAAACAACAATAATAATACTATTACTTATAATAAATTATAAAATATTAACCAAATTAACTAAGTTTTAAAAAAATTAACTAAATTTATATAATAATAAAAATAATAAATTAAATAGGTTTATAATATTAACTTCATAATTAAGTTTTATAAAAATTAAATATGTTTTACAAAAATTAAAAATAGGTTTATAAAATTAACTTCATAATTAAGTTTTATAAAAATTAAATTTATAAAAATTAACCAAGTTTGATTGGAATCAAAGATTCTTTAATAATAATAACACTACAACATCGTATATTTTGACCTGTACAGCCGTTTTATTTTGTTTCAATTCGATTTCAAACCATAACAATAAATTAGCCAAAAATAACAGTTTAAAGAGTTCCTTAAAAAAGTAAAATCTCATGTCGATGTCTTAAGGAAGAGAATTGTTGCTCCTTTAATAATACAACTATAAATTAGCCTAAGATTCTTTAATAATATAGTCGCTTTTACATCTTTTGGCTCAAAAGATGGTTGCTCCTTTGATCTGCCTTAAGCATCAACGATGCTTAAAGGTTGGTTAGGGTGATCGTGCCACTATTTGTGAAGGAAATTGCCTTATGCGATTATGCACCGAGCTGCTCTGAGTGATGGACTACGCATGTTATTGGTAAGGGAGAATTATACGTCTGCCGTTTACTCGTGAGCGTGGATCTGCATTGGTGCACTGTTTGAGTGACCTTGTGTGCAGCCTTTAAATTGCTTTTGACTCCGCATGGTATTGCTTAGGTAGCCTCTAGTGAGTGTGGTGTAGATCCATTTTGGAGGTATTAGCAATATATATGCTTTGAGAATGATATCGGAGTTTATTCAACCTTTGAGTGTAGTGCAGTCCTTCTATTTTGAGCTCGTGTTTCGATGGTGGTGCACTTCTAATGGCGGTGCATTATTTCATTTCACTCTTTTTCTAGTGTCAAAAATAGGGGCAGCATATCTCTATTTTCCTTCAATGCAAGATTGTTAGTACAGTTCCACTATCCATATATATTGGCTCGTGAGTGAAGTACGTGATCGATTGCATGCGTCTTTTTAGGTGAAGTGTGTTATGCTTTAACGTCGTTTATACAACTTCTTTTGTCGCAATGCAACATCACTATTTTATCATTATTTGGGATTTTGGCTATGTTGTAGTTCTGTGTATTATATTTGTAGACCGTCTACTACAACCTGTGATTGTGTCCGTTTTGGTCTCGGTATCATAATGTAATATTGGGATTAGGGAGGTCGGTGCAGTATGAATCTTTTTTGTTGTCTTATAATTTCTAAGTATATTATTTTCTTGACTTTGCTTCATTCTTTGCCTTTCTCCTTTATAGTCCATCTTTTATTGTGAGTGATAGAGTTAGGAGTATGGCCTAGAGGCAATTGTGTAATACGTTACATATATCTAACTCATTGACCAATCTTGTTCGAAATAAAGGTGTTTTGTTTCTATTATATACTTGATATAATGTGTTGTATTGATTGATTAATTTAATTAAAAGTATATTTAATAGAAAATTCAAAATGGTATGTTTTGTGATAGTAGTTACAAAGTGTTGTAACCATGAGTAATTTATCATAATGAAAATAAATATACCATTTTAAATGTTCCTAGTCAAGATGCATTGAGACTGGATACTGCTGTATCCATTGAGACTTGAGCATGTAATGCTCTCCAAATGTTGGGCAATATATTACTCATAGCTGTTGAGAGCACCTATAGGTTATTGTTGATAGTTATTGGATAACTATGGAACGACTCACTCGATAGTTTTATGTTAGTTAATATAATTAAGGTCAAACAGAAAATATCGATATGAGCAATTTACATAAATCTCACGACTTGAGAATATTGCGGATCTTCAATATGAAGGCTTTGCTTTGATTATAGTTTCCATTGAGTGACTATAGTTAGGTCGAGTGGAAGTATTGGAAGTGAAGCACTATTCAAGAGAGGATTGCTCTCCTCAGTTATATGGAGCTAGTATCACGGTCAATTCAAGTCAACTCAAAGTCAAAGTCTCTGGCCAGAGCATTTTGATTAATAATGATTGTTATTATTGAACCAAGGACTTTGTATTCGGACTATAGAGTTAAATATAGACGATATTGGAATTTTGACCATTACCAAATTCCATAAGTCCAAAGTGATATAGTTTTAACGAAGAGAATTGGTGTAAATAAACATCACAACTAGGTAATGCTTAATAAAGTAAAATTAGATTTTACCGAAACTAAGTAAGCAATAAATTTGGCTAAAATGTCACACTACCTGCTAAGTGATGTATGAATGTTAACATTTAGATAGTTCGATGTTAATCGCTGACCGAATTTACACCCATGAGTCACACAACCGAAATGATGAATTCTTTTTAGACCAAACGATTTAATTAGTTTATAATCGTTATAAATTAATTAAATTAATTAATATTTATGAAATATTAAGTATAAAATTTTGAATATGATTTGAGGAATAAATATTGTTATATATATAAATTTTTATAATAGTTATAAATATATCAGTCGATATGAGATATCAATAAGAAATTAAATTGGATTTAATTAATTATATTTATTTGGACATAAATAGGCCATTAGCCAATGTCGTCGGAGGCAAATTTCGGCAGCAATAATAAGGTATAGGGCCAAAAATAAGGAAATGAGTTTGAGATGGATGGTTAAGATCGGATGAGAAAAGGTAAATGATACGATCACTTTTTTCTCTGATTCAACCACTATATAAGAGACCCTAGCCCTAGTTATAGTAGGAGTTTTTTGGCTTCATCCTCTCTCCCTTTTGCTGGCTGAATTATACCTTCTAGTGTGCCAATGCAACTGAATAAAATCAATTCAAATCAATAGCTATTCGATAGCAAAGGGTCCACAATTCAAAGACTTATAATCTGATGAATCGAGAAGGTTTCAAAAGGAAGGAAATTCATCATTACAAGGTGTAGTTAAAGGTAATAGTATAGGTAAGTATTTAGTTTTATATATGATGCATATTCTCTGTATAACTCTATATTGTTCATATATATGAGTGTGTGTGCGCGCGCGCGTGCGTGTGCGTGTGCGTGTGCGTGTGTGTATACTATAATTATTATTTAGGTTAGATTCCTATGGGTATTGTTGCTATCACATATATTAATTGATTATGTGTATAAAAAACATTTTTTATAATAGATATGATACACACAGCCGAAATTATTTTATATCATTTATTATTATTTTATTAATTTATTTATACATATATTAATATATCAATTGATTTGTTTATATGACTAATACTAAACTATATAACTATCATATAAAAATTGAAATAATATTTTTCAAATGTATATTTATATTAACTATAATTTTTTTGGTAATTATATTTTTTTAATATTATTTAATCATTATACGAATTAAAAATTTATATAAAACAAATTATGTCTCAAAAATTAGATCTTAAATTTTCTAAAATTAATTTATCATTGTAGAAGGTTTCTATCAAAAAATTATATTCTTTCAACCATTTTTAATATTTTTTAAAATTCTTTTTTTATTTCGGTCGAAAGTAATTAATTAATAAAAAAAAATTTGACTTAGAAAAATCTCAAATTTTTACTATAAAATATCATTCTATATTTTTGGAAATTTAAAGTTTTAAATATGAAATATATATATTATATTTTCTATCATTTATTTATTGTTGTTCAACTAATTAATTCATAATATTTATATATTAATATAATTAATTATAATTAAATTGTACCTGCTCATTTAAAAAGGATATTTTTTCATTTTGTAATATATATATATATATGTATGTATAAACTACTCTTTACATTTAAATAATGAATATACACACACACTCTATACATATAAATATTTTACTTTAGTACATACATACATATATATTTTGAGAAAAATGTGTGATCCTCTAAAATAGAGGAGAGTACACATGTAAATAAATAAATATATATATATATATATATATATATATATATATATATATCACAAGACAAGGTGCTGCTAACATGTCTGGCAGGTAGCAAATCTAAGTACAAGTAATACATACATATATATATATATGTATGTATATAATATTGAAACAAAAATTTTGAACTTATATCTTATATAGGTATGTATATATTTATTTATACAATAGTTAACCCTATAATATTTACGTATAAATATATCTATAATATTTTCTCATAATATACATATGTACCTATATATATACACATACCCACATACCCTTGGTTCTATATATAATAAGCATAAATATATATACACATATTTGGACAACATACAATACGTATAGGATGAGCTAACATGTCCGTTATAATGTAAATCCCAAGATCTATATACATGCATGTTACACCCTTCATGGAATATCATGTTACGCATGCACAAACATACACATATGTATCAATACATATGTATATTTATAAATAAATTGAAAATAAACTAAATAAATTTCTATCAAAAATTTATAAATTTAAATGAAATATATGATTTTATATAAATTAAAATTTTCTATAAATTAGACTTCATAGGCCTAATAAAGATAAAAAAGGATTAAAAAAATTGAAATTTACCGATAATTTTCACTACAGGCAGGCCTAGTTTCAACATTGAGGGCATCCATTCCGATTTTGGTGCTTACGTCATATTGCCTTTAATAGGATTCGAGAAATACAGGTGTAACACTTGCCCTCCAAGTCTTCGGCAATCGCGAATCGATGTACACTTGTCATCATTGGCTTTCGCATCCTGTCATTTCTGCCAGTCCCCTGATTCATTGTCACATCGCCCTCTTAGCTTTCTTTGTGAAGTTGACTCGATCTCTACGCTTATCATCTTTGTTATTTATTGACTGACATTTCGCTGGTTTCCTTCTTATTCCATTTGTGTGGCTAGCGTTCAAATTGAGTTGCATTTATATGGTTTAGTTGAATTTGTCATTTTGACGATGTATTTTATGATACATGCTCCCATTTTAATTTTAACATGTCGGTACGGTGGCCCAATTTAGTTTAGTCCTTGCCCTCATGCAGAGGAGTGGGTGGAGGATTGACGCCCATAGGTATTTTGGTAGTTTCACCAGAAATATCAAGAAGGCCAAGGCTCGGCTGATGGACACTTTAGAGGGCAGGAGGGAGAAAGCCATACTTAAGATTTATGCACTTAAGGACTCCTTGAATAGAGTCAGTGGAAGGGTCGCTTTCTTCTTAGAAAAAATTAGACAAGAGAAAGCTAAGAACATGATAGGGCAGGTTTTTTTTCACAGCGCACTAAGACATCTTCAGTCATTCTTACCCTACTCTTGACCTGAGCTTCCCATGCAATGTCGCAAGCTTTAACATGGTCCCAGAAGAGCTAATGGGCCCATGGGCTGGCGCTTGCTATGACCCTCGAGGGTCTATCCTCATTAGTAGAGCCTCACCTCTGACCAGTGTTCCTGAAACATTATTTTCTTACGAAGTGCATGCAAATGTGTAGAACATATAGTTGTGCGTGGATCTTTAATGAGTATGGGCAGAACTAAGTAAACTTGAATAGACCTTAGTTTTTGATGTTTACCTGGCGAGCTTTAAGTAGCTCCTAGTGTCATACCTGATCTGTAAGTTGCAGTACGGTCCATGTATTGTTTTTCCTTGTTATTTTCTGGATTAGCTTTTTATGCAACTCAAGAATCCTGAACTAAGCTTTTGACATGCAGTTTTTGCTGCATGCTTGGCATGATCTGCCCCTTGTTCGGAGGCAGGCTCATCTTCGCGCACTTAGCATGGTCTGCCCTGCTATTCGAAGGTAGACTGATATTTAAATGTGAAGTTGGGTCGTGCATTTACAGCCTTCTTAATTCATGCGCATGTTTTTATGAATGGTTCTAACTGTCTAATATCCTTATGTTCAGTGTGGTTATGTTAACAAAATTAACATAGAGGGATTTTTATACTGGTTTGGGCCGTCTAATATTCCTACGACCAGTTTGGTTGAGAAAGTCAAGCTGTGTTTTTTGTAGCATCATTTTGATAGCTGGTTCGAGCCGTCTAATATCCCTACGTCCAGTGTGACTGTGCTAACTAAATTAACGGTGAAAGGTTTTTTATATTGGTTCGGGCCATCTAATATCTCTACGTCCAGTTCGATTATTTTGTTATGTCAAAGAGATTAACATAGAGAGATTTTTATATTAGTTCGGGATGTCTGATATCTTTACATCCAGATCATTATATTATTACTTTTCATAACAATTACAATGTTTATTACATCAACAATGTGAACCATACAAATTAAGTCCTGCGGTGCTCTGAATTCCATGATCTTGGAACTAGGTTGCCATCAGGCTTTAATAGTCAGTACGCCTCATTTGCCGGTACTTCTACTATGACTAATGGACCTTCCTAATTTAGGCCCAGTGGTCCATCTACTGGGTCTTTTGTGTTGGCCATTACCTTTCACAGAATAAGATCCCATTTGTAGAAGTTTCTCTCCTTGAGCCTGACGTTATAGTTCTTTGCCATCCTCTGTCGATATATGATAGATGCTACTACCGCCTTATCTGTTCTTTCCTGATTAAGATCTAAGGCAACTTCCTACAGCCTTTTGTTCTTCTCTGCCATGTATGATATTCTTTTGCATAATGGGACTTCTACTTCGATAGGGAGTGTGGCTTTAAATCCATAAGTTATAGGGTTGTCAACGGGTCGGGTCGGGTCAGGTTCGGGTCGGGTCAAGTCGGGTTTGGGTTGATTTTAAATGGGTCGGGTCAACCCGTTTATTAAACAGGTTAGAAATAGCTTAACCCGAACTTGACTCGATTATAAACGGGTTGACCCGACTCGACCCGAGTAACCCCATTATAAACGGGTCAGGTCAGGTTGGGTCGTAAACGGGTCGGGTCAACCCGTAACGGGGCGTAAATGGGTTATAAACGATCAAATTCAAATTCACGGGTCGGGTTGAATTATAATCAAGTCGGGTTAACCCATATAAGTATAAAAGGGTTATAAGCGGGTTAAATTTGGGTTCACGGGTCAACTCGAAGCCCACCCATTTTGTAACGACCCGTATTTTTAGCTATTTTTAATTTTTAATTTTATATGATTATTGGATAAAAAATGGTCAAAAGTAAAATTTTAATTGTTATTTATGTAATTTATTGAATATGAACTTTAATAAAACTTTGAAATAACAAATTCCGAAGATTTAGACAATAACAACTATTGAAATGAAATTCTATATGGTGAACGTGTTATAATAAATAGTTGGGATTGAATATTGAATATTGGATTACTATAAAATGGAAGTAGTTGTTTTATTATTTGAATTCGTTTAAATTTAATTTTTATACGTTAAATAACTTATATTGAAATATGGTGATTTATGGGATAATTAAATTGTTTAAAATTTATGTTGCAATTATTTAAATAATTGAATTCTAGATTTAATGTGAATGAAAATGGCATTGAAAATTGATTTAAATTTTATTTAAATATGAATGAAGGTTTTTAACTTTTAAAATGGAATATAAAGTGATTAAATTAAATTTTGGAAATTGCTCGTTTTAGTTAACGAGTAAAAATAGCCATTTTGCCCACTGTCTCGGATTTTGACGAAACTAGTTTCATCGGATCTGTAATAGTGAATTATTTTAGGATTTCAAGTTTCGTAGCGTTTGGACTTGTCGTTTGGCCATGCCAGCTTGAAACGCGTAGAAATCAATTTAAGGAATTCGATTAAAATTTATCGATTTTGAAAGCTATCTTCCGCATACGATCGAATTAGGCCTCGGAACTAGTTCTATTGTCTTCAGAATGGGGGTAAAACAGTATGAACGTCAGGCGGCACACTTCAATTGGAGTTTGGGTTGTTTTGGACCTAACTATATAAATACGGCACGCATAACGAGAAAATTTATTATTAAATTATTTTTGAAACCCTAGTGTATATGGCCGCCACCTATTATATTCCAATGGCCGATACTTCTTCTCCATCTCCCCTCTTTTTATGTCAATCCACTCAACGAACTTTGCTGGTTCCAAAACGAAAGAGTTTGGTCTCGATCTCCTCTCCACATCCATACGGTGATGATAGGAATTAGCATGGCATGTCAACGACAATTTAGAGGAGAAGCGGCAGCGGGTTTAGGGCTCAATCTCGAGCTACGAGGCACCGCAGCTCGTGGCATTTGGGACAGAGATGGAGCTCGGCTAGGGCTCTAGGCTAGTGGTCGTCGATCGTTGTCCGGTCGACGTTTGGTGCATGCGTTGTGAAGCCTGGTCACGTGCGATGGGTTTACAGGTGATCCATAAGCGTGAGGGATGAGAAACGGTGATTAATAATATAATTAGGTAATTATATTGTAAATTATGTTTTAAATTATATCATTATACTAATTTAAATCGTAACTCTGGCATACGAGGTCTGATTAGGGCGAAACAGGTGGCGTTGGAATCGTATCGACGAAGGCTACGTTATGGATTTGGTTTGAAATTTATTTGAAGCTGGAAATATTTTCAGTTTCAAATGAAAGGTGTAACGACCCAATTTTTCGACATTCGAAAATCAACATCAATACGTCCATTGTATTAAATGCCGAACAATCGAATGCCGGAAAACCAAACCGTTAGGGTTAAAGAAGAAAGAGGTAGAAGAAGAAATAGAAACAAAATCAGAATCTCACAATCGCAGCGGAATAATATATAATAGATAAATGACCAATCTTTAAAACAAAAGAACTATATATGTTTATACATTACATCATCAGAGTACAACAGTTTCATAGCACACAACAGGAAAATTATATAAACTTGTCCTCATAACTGAATACACAGCGGAATAATAATCAAATACGGAAATACGTCTCGCCATCCAGCTCGTCTCCTGAGCTCCACAGCAATCCATCCAGAATCTACTGATAACCTGACTCTAAGCTGACCGTGTGGAAAATTATGGGCACCCTGAGTTTAGAAAAGGGAACAATAAAATCTGAGTCAGTCATGGGACTGGTGTGAGAACTTAAAACAGTTATTTGTACAAAAAGAAATCCGTTTATGCTTTTGGAAAATGAAACTACCATAAGGCCTCCCGGCACACACACAATGCAATCGCACACTTGGGGGAGATTTCTCCTTATAGCAGTCAAACATGCTTGATACGCGAAAATCCTTTTGATATTATTATTAGTGCATAGTGTGGAAAACAATTCGAAAGTATAATATTAATCTTAGCCAACATAGGTACCATTATATTATGCCTACTATAGCTACCACCTGAGGTGGCAGGTTCTACAACTGCAATTGTAAAGGGCTCGTATTGTTTTGTTTGGATTTTCAACAAATGGTCAAGGCTAAGGAACTTCCTTTATCCGAAAGGGTACACCTCTAGAGGGACGCCCCGAGAACCTAACCGGATCTCTGCCAACACAAGGTCGGATTACCTCTATAACTAGGTAACTAACTGTCACAAGTATGCCATCCCCTGGTCGTAACTGACCTTTACCGAGGCGCCTCAACAACCAACAACCACATAAGAAAAATATCTGGGCTCCATACCAGAATACCACTTTTTATCCAAAAGGAAATGCACATACCCTGAGGGGCGCGACCCCCATAACCTTGCCGCATCCTTCCTATTTCGATCATTTCCGGGGTGTGAGGTTCGGTGAAGTCACGTCCCACAAAGCTACGCTTTTCACAAAATCCATGCTTCGATCAACCAATGATCAACACTTAGCATGTCATATTACCAAATTGGGAATATATCACTAGAAACCATCAACTACATAACCTCTGAGCTCATACGTCTCAGAGAAGGGTGTTAAGCTAAGAGAATAAATTCTCCGCCACCAAACAGAAATGTATTTGATAGAAACCAGCTTTATATCTCAAAGTGTAACGTCAGACATACATCCATACAAGTCTATCCTGGGTCTGAATGGAATCGAAGGCACTTCCTCCAATTAAGGAAAGAAGCTCTTGCAAATCCGGATATCCACAATCCCGACCGGACTCCCAATCACATAGGGAAATCTCTATACCGGAGCAACTCAGTGCAGAGACAATCGATAGGTAATCCTTTCGTTTTCAAAAATATCTGGTCTTCAACCACCGTCTTTAAATGCAATCCCATTTCGTCGTATCATTATTCGAAATGGGTTTTATGACTTAATGTCCTCTCCCGGCTTAACCAAATAATGAGTGCTTATTTTAAAAATAAGTGGATACATTCAATTCTAAATTAAGTCACAACAAATTTCCACTTTTGATCTTTTAAATAAAAGATCCACCTTTTAAGATTCGATGTGGTTTTCGGATACCATTTAGAATCCGACCCCCGGTCGCATCGAAATTTAAATGCCGTTTTAAAGGCCAATATTGATAGTCGGTTATTTAACTATCATACAACATCCACAAACAACCATCAGATTTAAATAATTTCCCAAATTATTTATTTCAAAATATCTCCGTAGGATATAAATTTTTCTACACTTCAACCCTTTTGAAAACAGTTTTCAATCACTTTCCTCTTGCTGAATAAATTCCAAATATTGTTTATTTCCACTGAAAATTACCAAGACTAAATGCTTTAGATTTTTAAAGTAATTTAAATCACTTTACCTAAAAATATATATATATATATACTTTAAAATACTTAGCATAAAAACTATTTAAATCACTTAATTTAAAATACCAGTTATGAAATTTAATAATAATTTTTCAAAAACATTCTTTTAAAACAACTTTGAAACTTCAAACTTATACTTGCAAATCTGCTTTGAAAATGTACTTGGCTTTTCAAGGAAATACACTTTTCTCTCACACCTTTAAAAATAAACCACTATTTATTTTTAAAACAAATTACCCATTCCATTATAAATTCCCACCATGAATTTATATTTTACAAATATCTACTGATATATATTATTTCTCTTTATAAACGCAGTTTATAAATTCCATAGTCTTATCTTCCTTTTAAAACATAGTTTCAAAGATTTAATTAGTTTTCAAATCGATTTCCCAAAACTAACCCATTTTAAAAATAAGTTCCTTTATTTCTCCCAAACCATTTAAAATCCGAATTTTAAAATAAATTCTTCAACTTTTAAATAATACTACTTAAGTTCTCAAAATCCATTTATTTTCATTTATAAAAGATCTTTTTCCCATACTTGAAATTTATTCGATAGGATTTCAAAAATCAACTTTTATCCTTTTCCAAATTCCTTCTTTTAATTTATACAATTTTCTAAAATACCAGAATATATTCGGCTAAACCATAGCCTCCACTAATTTCAATTACCAATATTATAACGACCCGATATTTTGGACCATTCAAATCGACAATAAATCCACACATGCCGACTTGAATAATTCAAAACAATGGATTGTAAATAAAATTTGACAAAACTTAGCATATACAGTAAATAAAATAATCACAGATCACAGACACAGAGTAATATAACAGTAATGCAGCGGAAATAAAAGAATAGTAGTTCATGAAGCTACTATATATATATATAACAGAGTTAAGCAAGATACAATAAAAGTCTCGAATACATAGATGTCACAATACAATAGTCAAATACGAGATCTGAATACATCACTGGAATCAACTGAATAACTGGTAGCAGAATCGATAGATAGTTGGATCTCCAAGCGAAACTCCAACTCCAAAGGTGAGTCTCGAATGTTGTATCACTCAGTCTGACCCGAGCGTAAAGCAAAACACAAAACACTCGAGTCGGGATTAACATTCTTATATCAATAAATCCAACTCAAGTGAAATATCAATTGAAATACAAGTAACTCAAAGGATGTTTGGGATAACCACCCTCTAAGGATCCGTTAAATTATCTACTATGTATTAATATTCGCTATTATAATAATGTCTAATTATAAAATAAACATACTTTTAAATAGCATTAAGGCTTTACATTTTCCACCTTAACACGTAATAGTCCCAGTAGTCTATCCAGTATTAGCATACTCCCAAAATGGGGGCTACCCTCGATACTCCACGGGCTACGGGAGAAATCACAACTCGTAGTAAAGCTCGATGTGGTAGGTGACACTGCACAACTAGGCAATGCCAGGGTAGATATACCAATTACGCATCCGGACTGGTGGTGACGCATAGCAGCCACTACCGCCCACCTCGAACAACACTCCCAAATCAAGGGTGCGCACCAAATCAATCACAAGTAATAGAATGGTATCGAAGAAGTGTGTCCGATCAGAGGTCCTACCTACTTGGTCCATCAATCGCTCCTGTTTTAGCCACCTTATACCAACTCACGGGAGTTGGGTCCACGTATATACCTTAGGATTGTCGCCACCATCCTACTTCATTCTGGAAACTCCACCGCGTACACAGTTGTCAAAGTGGTTTTCGGTATCGACAGAGAGTATGCCCATATCCGATCCCGGTCTCTTTAACAACCAAACGTTATTATAACACCGCGGTCATTTCAAAATAGCTTATACTTCAAAACCAAAATATCATTTCATTTCAAAAACCAAATCAATACGATATCATTTTTTCTACAAATATATCCATTACCAAAATCATATCACTTTCAAAATTATAATACTTTCGAAACCAACAATTTGAAACAATAATACTTTGGAAATCGCAATACTTTGAAATTCATAACTTTGGAAATCATAACCCTTTGACATCATAACATTTTGGAATCCAAAACACTTTCCTCTTAACCAGTTTAGATATTAAAATTATATATATAATAAAAAATAGTTTATATAAAATAGTTATAAGTTAAAATAGTTTATAATAAAATAATCTATATTGAAAATGATTTATATTAAAATAGTTTATATTAAAAAAAAATTATAAAGTAAAATATAAATAGTTTTGGACATAGTTTAAAATAATTTATATAATAAAATAGCTTCCTCAAATTCACAAATCGATTCAAATCACTCGACTTCCTAATTCAACTTAATTCAAATCTCAATTCATAATTTCGACTTCAATTCAATTAAACATTTCAAATTATATCGATTTCAAATACCGATTTGAACCACAAATAAACCATTTCAATTTCAATATATTTCAATGCTTTAAATATTCAACATAAAACTAAATTCGATAAATTTATATACATATCAATTCACTTTACAATTACTTAGTCTTGAAATATTAACTTAATCATTTCCATAACATTTAAATACAACTTAAATTTACAAATTTAGATAAACAAAATATCTCATTTAAATTTATATAAGTTTGAAATATCCATTTAAACACATCTTTAAAATTTTGAATTCAATAAATTTCAAATCAAACTTATTTAAGTATAATTCTTAAATAAATATAATTTCAAATCAATTTCAAATTTATCTTTACAACCCGAATCATTACAAACTCTATATTCGAAAATATAAATTTTAATTAAATACTGAAACATTTTATATATCAACTTTATTAAATCAACTTATATAAATCTTTAAAATCAATACTTATCAAAACCATATATTTCTTTTCAAAACCATAGAAATCATTTTAAAAATATTTATATATAGACCAACGGTGTCTATATATAATTTTTCTATCCTATGGTCAAGTGATACAGATATTTATCATTTTAATCTGCAATTTAAATATATATATACGGGTATATATCATTTCAACCCACAATCCCAAATTCAATTCAAATGAAAATCGCTTGGGTTTATCATTTCAACCCATAACGATTTTCTCCTATTCTAAAGTCTGTTCGGGTATGTATCATTTCAACCCATAGTGAATTCTATACTAACAGGGAACTTGCAGAGTGATAATAGATATGATAATAAAATAACAACAGTAACATGCATATATCATCAATATAAATAACAGATAATGGTGTCAGATGACACAGGTGAACAGTTACAGATAATAGCATATATATAGCAAGGTAAATAACTAACAGTAGCATATTTCAATTGTCGTTTCAATTGAAATCAAATTTAATAAATATAAGAACGTTAATCGTGAGTGATTGCTCACCTTTCGAGGCTAGAGAGATGAAAAGATGAGATGAGTTACTGATTCAAGCACGAATTTCCAAAGCGAAGCAGTACAGACACCCATTCAACGAACAAAGCTGATAAAAGGAATCGATGGGAAATGAATCAAATTAGCTCGATATAAAATGAAAGATATATATAAACTTTCAAAAATCCATTTAAAACATATATTTCAAATTGATATCAAATTCAACACAAATAAAATTAAATATATATATATATATAAATAATAAATTTTGAAACGATACCTTTTTTAAAACTTAATAGTTTAATATATATATATAATTTTATATAACTTATGTAATCAACCAACAGACCCAAAATTTAAGACTGGAAAAATATAAACACTATATGTTATTTTAAACAATATTTATTATAAAATTAGTATTTATAAAATCAACTTAAATCCAAAATAGTGTATATATACAAACAAAAATATGCAAGCTATTATACAAAATCTGGAAACACATACACTTTACATAGTAATAGTTCTGCAATTGGCATATATATATTTTTCCAAATAAGGTACTATATAATGTATATATAACTTAAATAAATTTATAACAAATATATATATATATATATTAAGTCAAACTATACATTTATATAAATGTGATATACAATACTGTACCGTTGTAAATATAAAATATACAAACTAACTTATCCAATCCAAAGCATGTATATAACTTTAGCAAAGCAATAATTATATATATAAATATATAGACATCAATCACTACACTCTTATATATGTGTGCAATTTAACATATTATATAAACAAACTAGCTTTACTTATAGAACAGAACGTATATACTAGAGTAAAATAAAACATACATCATATAAATCCAACACCAACGTATATAAACTTATTATATAAATACAACTCATACCTTATAACATGAACTGTATATATACTGTCATATATTGTATATATACTGTAACAAATATAAATCATTATATACAAACTTTTGTCATAGATATTTATATACCTGACAGTTCATAGATATTAGTACACTTTTACTTTATAACCATACTCAAAATCCCTACAGTTTATTTGTACTAGGTACTACCATCATATACTTTATATTTAAAAATCAATATTTAGCTTTGAACATATATATACCACTGTAATCTCATATAATATTCACCAACAACCCATACTTATAAAGTTTATGTATATCTAACAGCTCAAATCTAATATTACATATATCATACATAATATATACTTCAGCAAATCTTATATATATTTACTGTACATATATATACAGTTATATAAACCCACATTTACAACATATTATATAAATATAAACTTATATAACTTGATATATATAACAGACAATTATCATATAAAACTATATATATAAGACGAAAATGAAATAAGAGGAATATGAAATCAACTCGTGAATAAATGGGAAGGCGGTGGATCCCGATCATGCAGGCTACGGTGGCCGGAGGGTGGGGTCGGCAAGCAAGGGTCAGGGTGGTTCGGTAGTTGATGGCTGTGTGAGGCGGGGCCATGGTGGAAATGAGGCTGGGGAACTTGCGGCAGTGGAAGGCTTACGGTTGCAGTGTCGTTCATGGCTGTTGATGCTCGGATGGAGAGGAGGCGGGTGGTGGTTGGTGTGATATCCCGGGTTTTTTAGCAATATAAATTTAATAATCTGTATTGATAATTTAATTGATTTGATAATTATCCTATATAATTTTAGTTTAAATTGGTAATGTAATCAATATTTAATCTGGCAATATTGATCAATATCCTTTTAATAATTTAAAATGGATAAAATTTATCTTTGAAAGCTAATAAAATTTATTCTGTATATAATATATATATTTGATATATATTGTGAATAGGATATCTTTTGTTTTAACTAAAAGATGAATTTTTCAAATTGTATGTAAGTATATGTTATAATTTGAAATTGTTTTGAAATTTAATTTAATCTATTTATATATATAGTAGGAATATATTGTGATTTAAGCTTTGTTTTAAATTTAATATCTTTCAAAAGTTAAAGATTAATTCATTTGTTTTAAAAATATAAAATAATTATTATTTCTAAAAGTATGATAGTTTAAATAAGATTTAATAAAAGATTTATTTTTATCTTGTTTTCTTTTAATAAGTATAAGACTAAAATGGTTATAAGTGTGTATATATATGGTTTTAAATAAACTTTCTTTTTAAAATATCTCTTAAATTAAATAGTTTGTAAACAAGTAAATGAATTTATATAAATCCATATTCACATAATTAATATAACATAAATACTTTTGTAAATAAGGTTTTAAAATATAAATATTTTTCAAAGAGTAATTGGTTTTATAATATTCTCTCTAAAAATAGTTTATATATACATATACTAAGGTAAGTGTTTATTAATTAGTGAATTAAGTATAAAGGTTTTATATTAACATTTAAATTAAATAAAAAAAAATTTATTTAATATATTAAAAAGGACATGTGTAAATACATTAACACTTAGTGGTAACAAGTGTAGGGTAATTAGGTGATAAAGGACACATGTAAGTTTTAAAAAAATACAAGTGGCAAATTTCTTTGGAAAATGAAATAACAAATATAATGTTGTATAGAAACCTTGCTTCTATTTTTCAGTTCAAAACATTTTCTCAGTTTTTCTTTCTTCTTCTAAAACTGAAATCAAAGTTAAAAGAAAAATAATATCAGTTCTCAAATTTTCTTCAACCTGAAATTCAAATCTGCAACTAAAAGGAAGTTCAACTATAATTCAAATGCATAGGCTTCAGATTTCAACAAGTAAATAAGCAAATCCAATGATGAAGCTTCAGATCTTTTCAAATGTAAAGTACCAGAAACAAAATCAAATGCAAGTTGCCAGAATTCAAAATTTAAAAAGCCTGGAAGTGATAAACAGTGCTCTGCTTTGTTCTCTGCAAATAAAAAGGTGAGTAAATTATTTTAAAAACAGTTGATCTTAGATTTCTTCGTGATTTTGTGATGATATAACAATGTTATATGCAATATCTGTTTTAAATTGAATGCATGTTGAATTGAATACTTTGAATTGCCTGTAGAGTAAAGGATTGTTACTGTGTTTATAAACAGTTTTCAAATCTGAGAAAAATTTCAATATCTTGATTTTGAATACGAACTGGACTTTGATTTGTAAATGAAGGTTGTTTGTAATCATGTAAATTATCATCTAAGAATAATTCTAGGATTTTATAATTTGAAATTTCCCTCGAATTGAAGAAAATACAGTGAAATTAAAATATAAGTTAAAAATCAATTGCTCTAAATTCTAAATTGAATTATATATAGGAAATCGTACTGGAAAACCATGAATTTAGGCATGCATATCAAAAATTTTAGTTTGGAAATTCGAACGTAATTTGGGTTTGTTCGAATTTGGGTTGATCAGCGATTAGTGGTGATCCGCATGTTGGAGTTGAACGATTTTTGGTATGGAGGAGGGTTGATTGATTGTGATCATGGGAAAAATACAATCGAATTTTTTTCAATGTTTGAATTGTTCGAATTCGAACGATTTAGGGTTTTAGCTGGTTTGGTTTCGGTTTGAATGTCGTGACGTTTACGGCATGGGAAGGGGACCGGAAGCGATCGCGAGATGGGGGATAGAGGTGTGGAGATGCGGCGTTGCTCTGGTAGGAGAGCCATGGGTTCCAGGCGTCATGATTGTCGGCGATTGGTTGGTTTGTGGTCGAATGTGCGTTCAGTTTTTCGATCAGTGATCGAAATTTTAACTCGCGTGTTATTTGATCGATGTGGGTTTGAATTCATGCTCGCGTGGGTTTATGGGACTGATGGGGATGGTCGCGATGAACGTTGGTGGTCGGAGGCGATGGTGCAAGTGCACCACGTGCACATGCACGTTTGGATGTCTGAGTGTTTCGATGGTTTGGGAACGAAGGGGTTTTCTCGAGTTTTCTTCGGGAACGATCGAGTTTTACTCGAAGCAGTAGGAGGTTGCAGGAGGACTCGGGGTAGACTCGGGGGTTTTAGTGGGATTACTCGGGTTTTTCATTTGTTTAGACTCGGGTTGTTTTATTCCAGTAACCAGGTTTGAAATTTTAAAGCAAACATATTTTTAGTTTTAAAATTTAAAACAGGGACAAGTTTTTAAGTATTAAACAAGTTTTTAAATAAATAAATTTTCAATTTGATTAAACATGTTTGAAAATGGCTTTCAAAGATTTAAGTATATTAAAATTAAATGTTTGAATTGTTTTGTTAAAGTAAATTTTATTTCAAAATTGATTTTTAATTTACTTTTAATAAAGTAAATGATTTGAGTAAATGTTTAATAAATGTAAAGTTTATTCTTAATTAGTTAAGTAGAGATTAATTAAGAACAATTAATTAATAAATAAATTTAAGCTTAATTAATGTTTGTAATTAAGAATAATTACTTAATAAAGTAATTAGTGGATAGTTAATGAATTAATTAGAGATTAAGAGATGATTGATTAGTTAATTAATTAATGTAATTAATTTTAGATTAATTAATTAGCCTAATTAATTTAAGATAATCAATTTATAATTAAGTGAGTAAATTTCTTAAATGAAGTGATTAATAAATAATTACTTAAAGTAATTAGGAGGAGTAAATTACTCATGGAAGTAATTGAAGTGATTAATAGGTAATCACTTGTTGTAATTAATTAAGGAATTAATTAAGTTAATTGTTTGAAGTTAATTAATTATGGAATAATTAATTAATTAAAGTATTAAGAATTATTTAATGATGGAATTAATTATTGGTTAAGTAATTAATTAAGAAAGTAATCAAGATTTTTAATGGAAGTAATTAGAAGATAATTACTTATGAAAGTAATTAAGAATTAATTACTTAATTATAGTTTAGTTAATTAATAAATGTGATTAATTAAATGTGTTTAATTTAAAATTAATTACTAAGAGTAATTAATTAATAAAGTAATTAATTAAGGATTATTTGTTAATTTAAATTGATTAATAATTACTTAATGAAGTAATTAAAGATTAATTAATTAGATTAATTAATCAAGGTTAATATAATTAATTAAGAAGTAATTAATTAAGATAAGTAATTACAAATTGTTAATTACTGTTTATGATTAATTAAGTCTAATTAATTAATGAAGTGGTTGATTAAAATTAATTATTTAATTAATAAAAAAAAGGTTAATTAATTAATAAGGATTATTGTAATTAATGATAGTAATTAAAGGTTAATTACTGTATATGGTTAAGGATAATTACTTGATGTAATTAAAGATAATTAATCAAAGGAGATTAATTAAGGAAGATCATTTAGATGTTTAATTAATTAATTTGTAATTAATTAATGATAGTGAGCAGGATTAAGATAATCCAAGTAATTAAAGGATAGTAATTAATTTAATTAAAGGTTAATTAAATTGATTAGAGTAAATCAATTCTGTTTAGATAATTGATTAATACTGGATGTTTGATATTGGGTGATTGGTTGATATTGGATGATTTGTATGTCTCTGATATATATATGATATATGCTGCTTTGTGAGATGAATGATATGAATTATCTATTGTAATAATGTTATTTATCTATCTGTTTATATCATTCAGAATATAAGTTTAAATGTTTAAACCTTTAAACAACTTGGCCTTAAAAGATACGTTTTGGATTTCGATGAGACCGGGATCGGGTTTCCGTATACCGGTATTCCAGGTCTGGAGACCCGAATACCACATCGATCCAAATTAACGATAGGTCGTGAATCTCAAGTGAAGATGAAGATTCAGAGTGCAAGGGTTATTGTCGTTAACTCTGAGGGTGATTCCAAAACGAGTGTAACGAGATAATGCCTTCGGTTTCGTTCGAACCCGGAACGAACTTGTATGGATTGAATGCTTTCAGCACATCGTCAGGCGGACGATGAGCATTCTAAGTGATATGTTCTGATTAAAGGTAATCGTAACCTCAAGCCTCATCAACCGGGAATGGCTAAAACAGGGGAGGTGCAGCAAGGTTTCGTGGGTAGCACCCACTGAGAGCAAGATAGATCCCTGTCTAGAGGTCCCTTTTCTTTTCGGCTTAGTGTGTGGTTGGTCGCGCCAACTACGGGGTTATCTTGTTCGGGATTATCCAGTAAGGGATGGTTCCGGCTTTGTGTTGCAGGGGAGCGGGCGTACTCCTCGGTACGGTGATCTAGGCCACGTACTGTGACGGGCGGTACCCCAGTAGCCCTGCCATTGTATGGAATCCAAACTCCAATAAGTGCCGTACGTATTAGTTGTGCCCAACTATGTTGGAATGTGAGATGTAAGCATTTCAGCTATTTCTGTATTTTACTTGAAAACCCTAGACCCTATTATAATACAATCAGATTTCCTATCAAACGTTTTAGTTAGCGTAAGGTAAAAACTTACCCATGTTTATTTGTGGGGAGTCTTACGTGATACTTTTGTTTTCAAAAGTTTTCAAAGTTAAGCAATCTAACCGTTTACTCACACCAGACCCATGTCTGACCCAAGTGTTTATTTTCTGTTTTATTAAACTCTTGGGTACTCAATATTGTATTGAGTAGTCGAGGGATTCAGGTTAGCTTTGACGAATTCTGGAGGAGATTTGGAGCAGGAGGCTTCACCGTGTAGATATATGATGATTCCGCTGTGTTTGTATTAGTCTGTATTGTACTAATGTACTTGTGTTGTATAATAGACAGAAGTTTATAACTGTCTATTCTGTGATGTATAAGTTGTGTACTCCGATGTATATGATACTATGTAATATTCTATGTGATATATTATATTTCATTCGTTTCCGCTGTGAGATTCTTTTGTGTTGTTGTTTCTTCTTTTCTATCCTTTATTCTTCTATCCCTTTCTTTCTTCATGATGATACGACTTTCTGTGGAGAAAAAGTCGGGTCGTTACAGTTGGTATCAGAGCAGTAGGTTGAGTGAATACCTAGGCTCTAAAGTGGTGTCTATCTTGAGAGCGCGTAATTGTTAGTTATATAAAAATGGTTTTATATTGTGTTAATTGATCGGTTGAGTGGTATATGGATTCTGGTCAATACGAGTAGCTAACGTTATTGATAGGGATCTCTAAACACTTGAACCAGGCCAACGGACACAATATTGTTTTAAAGAGGTAAATGAAATAATTTTACCCAGAAATAATTTCTATATAAAAAAAAATATCATTTTAAATATATATATTTATGTATTTCTACCTATTTATTGGGTTACCTGCTCGGGTTTTCCAATATAAGTTATAAAGGTAGATAAGGTGGTAGTGTGTGTAACACAATTACCAATAGTTGGAGTTTGAATGTTTGAGGTTGGAAGTATATATCGAGACTGTAAACCCAATATCGTCTCGAGTAAGTTGGCAGTATGGAGTAAGGATGTCTCGGATCTCTGAAGAAAATCCTTTTCAAGATTCGGAGTCCATTATTGGAATGTAAGATTGGTTGAGCTCGGGTGAGCAGATATTCTAGAGTTGAATCTATCAGTTGTGCAGAAGTAAGTGATGGTAGCTTGGCGACTTCAGGAAGGAGCAGTTGTGTGATAAGATGCAGTATCTATGGATGTTCCCGAAGGAGATTTTCTTTTGGAACAAGATTAAGAAGGTATTGGAGGAACAGTTGATGTCTACCGCAGGAAAGACTCGACTGTATAGGAAATCTCTGATATCAAGTAAGAGAGTTTTGTCTATTTTGAAGTATGGGACTAAGGCCGATTAGTTGTTCTTCGGACATGGTCTCATTGTTCCCTTAAGAAGAGTAAGTTATTGGCGATTGGTTTGGAGCCCGAGTTTCTTTTGGATGTCTGCCATCTCGGAGATTCGTTGAGAGGTTTGTTGATGGTTTTAGTTTTGAGAAGCCTTTGGATTAGAAGTTCTTGGTTAGCTGTGATAGCAGTGCAGCTCGGAGTGTTCGGTGTGCTGTCGAGATAGAGTTTGGAAGCAGTAGTGTGGTTCGTTTCTTCGATGGTTCCGGAATCTTTGTGGTTCTTCTATCAGCAGTCCGAGTAGATGGTGAAGTTTTTCTTGAAGGGTTAACCTTGTTTGGAAAAGCTTAAGGTTGTTTTAATTGGTAAAGAGAGAACAGTATCTTTGGAATCCGAACTAGGTAGGATCGCAAAAGTGACTTGCAATTAGTTTGAGAGTTCATCTTGAGTAATCTTTTGGATGGAGTTGAGGCATCTCAAGAGAAAGTAAAAGTTATCGAAGAGGTCAAAGATTTAGTTTATATCGATTTGTTCCTAGAGAAGGATTGGTGAAGCATCTTAGAATTTTATGGAGTATCTGTGTTTACTCTTCTACTTCTAGTTTCGAGTTTCCTCTAGCCAAGGATAGCTGAAGACAGTACCATTGACCGAGGACTCGTCCATTCTTTGAGTAGTTGGTTATGTTTTTAAGATAACCAATGTTCCGCTTGTTTGTGGATCTAGTTTGTGCTCAAGTTCATCAACATTGTCATTTACTTCAGAATAAGAGTTGTGCAGCGGAAGCAAAGGTAGTAGCTGTGCAAGAAAGGAAGTAACCTCAGATTTCTACAAGAAGTTTATGTGAATTTCTAAGTGTGTATAGAATTTTTTGAAATCTGGGAAAAGGAAGTTCAGTCTTCTATTTCTTGTGGAGTAGAGTTTGTGGATTTCAGCAGATTTGAAGATCATTTTGTGCTTGGTTCATAATTGTTTCAAAAAGCATCAGCAAAGGTTGAGCTGATCAGGAAGAGATGAGGTAGCTTGGGATCGTCTAGTGAGCTATGCAGATATGAGTCAGAGTTTGGAATTCGGAGTTGGAAATTGGAAACTATTTAAATTTTCCTCGATTATAAGAGCTATAAGATTTGGTAAGTCTGGAAGCTAGCTCCGAAATATTTTGGATTTTCTTGTGTTCTTGAGAGGAGTAATTCTTTGTCTACAGGGTTGAATGGCCAGTTTGGATATCTGGAATCCATTCTATTTCACGTATCTCTGAGGGAGTACATGTATGATCTATTACTGATTGTAGAATCTGCAGTTCAGATGGATTTGGAAGTTGAGTTGGACTTGGGTATGATCTGATATTTTGTTCAGATTGGTGAATCTAAAGAAGAGAGGAGCTCTGGATTATGGTGTGTAGTTTATTTAGCTTCTGTAGAGCGAGTCTCCCGGTGATTTTTACTCGGGAAAACTCGAGATAGTATTATGAAGTCTATTCTGATTTATGTCAGAATAGTTAGTTAGATTAGATTGTTTGATTGGTTGCTTTGATTGATAGGAATTGGATGATAGGTTTGTGTTTAAAATTAAAAATCTTTGCTGGGTTATTAAATTAACTTTGCTTTTAATTTCGGGGACGAAATTATTTTAAGGGGGGAGGAATGTGATATCCCGGGTTTTTTAGCAATATAAATTTAATAATCTGTATTGATAATTTAATTGATTTGATAATTATCCTATATAATTTTAGTTTAAATTGGTAATTTAATCAATATTTAATCTGGCAATATTGATCAATATCCTTTTAATAATTTAAAATGGATAAAATTTATCTTTGAAAGCTAATAAAATTTATTCTGTATATAATATATATATTTGATATATATTGTGAATAGGATATCTTTTGTTTTAACTAAAAGATGAATTTTTCAAATTGTATGTAAGTATATGTTATAATTTGAAATTGTTTTGAAATTTAATTTAATCTATTTATATATATATAGTAGGAATATATTGTGATTTAAGCTTTGTTTTAAATTTAATATCTTTCAAAAGTTAAAGATTAATTCATTTGTTTTAAAAATATAAAATAATTATTATTTCTAAAAGTATGATAGTTTAAATAAGATTTAATAAAAGATTTATTTTTATCTTGTTTTCTTTTAATAAGTATAAGACTAAAATGGTTATAAGTGTGTATATATATGGTTTTAAATAAACTTTCTTTTTAAAATATCTCTTAAATTAAATAGTTTGTAAACAAGTAAATGAATTTATATAAATCCATATTCACATAATTAATATAACATAAATACTTTTGTAAATAAGGTTTTAAAATATAAATATTTTTCAAAGAGTAATTGGTTTTATAATATTCTCTCTAAAAATAGTTTATATATACATATACTAAGGTAAGTGTTTATTAATTAGTGAATTAAGTATAAAGGTTTTATATTAACATTTAAATTAAATAAAAAAAAATTTATTTAATATATTAAAAAGGACATGTGTAAATACATTAACACTTAGTGGTAACAAGTGTAGGGTAATTAGGTGATAAAGGACACATGTAAGTTTTAAAAAAATACAAGTGGCAAATTTCTTTGGAAAATGAAATAACAAATATAATGTTGTATAGAAACCTTGCTTCTATTTTTCAGTTCAAAACGTTTTCTCAGTTTTTCTTTCTTCTTCTAAAACTGAAATCAAAGTTAAAAGAAAAATAATATCAGTTCTCAAATTTTCTTCAACCTGAAATTCAAATCTGCAACTAAAAGGAAGTTCAACTATAATTCAAATGCAAAGGCTTCAGATTTCAACAAGTAAATAAGCAAATCCAATGATGAAGCTTCAGATCTTTTCAAATGTAAAGTACCAGAAACAAAATCAAATGCAAGTTGCCAGAATTCAAAATTTAAAAAGCCTGGAAGTGATAAACAGTGCTCTGCTTTGTTCTCTGCAAATAAAAAGGTGAGTAAATTATTTTAAAAACAGTTGATCTTAGATTTCTTCGTGATTTTGTGATGATATAACAATGTTATATGCAATATCTGTTTTAAATTGAATGCATGTTGAATTGAATACTTTGAATTGCCTGTAGAGTAAAGGATTGTTACTGTGTTTATAAACAGTTTTCAAATCTGAGAAAAATTTCAATATCTTGATTTTGAATACGAACTGGACTTTGATTTGTAAATGAAGGTTGTTTGTAATCATGTAAATTATCATCTAAGAATAATTCTAGGATTTTATAATTTGAAATTTCCCTCGAATTGAAGAAAATACAGTGAAATTAAAATATAAGTTAAAAATCAATTTCTCTAAATTCTAAATTGAATTATATATAGGAAATCGTACTGGAAAACCATGAATTTAGGCATGCATATCAAAAATTTTAGTTTGGAAATTCGAACGTAATTTGGGTTTGTTCGAATTTGGGTTGATCAGCGATTAGTGGTGATCCGCATGTTGGAGTTGAACGATTTTTGGTATGGAGGAGGGTTGATTGATTGTGATCATGGGAAAAATACAATCGAATTTTTTTCAATGTTTGAATTGTTCGAATTCGAACGATTTAGGGTTTTAGCTGGTTTGGTTTCGGTTTGAATGTCGTGACGTTTACGGCATGGGAAGGGGACCGGAAGCGATCGCGAGATGGGGGATAGAGGTGTGGAGATGCGGCGTTGCTCTGGTAGGAGAGCCATGGGTTCCAGGCGTCATGATTGTCGACGATTGGTTGGTTTGTGGTCGAATGTGCGTTCAGTTTTTCGATCAGTGATCGAAATTTTAACTCGCGTGTTATTTGATCGATGTGGGTTTGAATTCATGCTCGCGTGGGTTTATGGGACTGATGGGGATGGTCGCGATGAACGTTGGTGGTCGGAGGCGATGGTGCAAGTGCACCACGTGCACATGCACGTTTGGATGTCTGAGTGTTTCGATGGTTTGGGAACGAAGGGGTTTTCTCGAGTTTTCTTCGGGAACGATCGAGTTTTACTCGAAGCAGTAGGAGGTTGCAGGAGGACTCGGGGTAGACTCGGGGGTTTTAGTGGGATTACTCGGGTTTTTCATTTGTTTAGACTCGGGTTGTTTTATTCCAGTAACCAGGTTTGAAATTTTAAAGCAAACATATTTTTAGTTTTAAAATTTAAAACAGGGACAAGTTTTTAAGTATTAAACAAGTTTTTAAATAAATAAATTTTCAATTTGATTAAACATGTTTGAAAATGGCTTTCAAAGATTTAAGTATATTAAAATTAAATGTTTGAATTGTTTTGTTAAAGTAAATTTCATTTCAAAATTGATTTTTAATTTACTTTTAATAAAGTAAATGATTTGAGTAAATGTTTAATAAATGTAAAGTTTATTCTTAATTAGTTAAGTAGAGATTAATTAAGAACAATTAATTAATAAATAAATTTAAGCTTAATTAATGTTTGTAATTAAGAATAATTACTTAATAAAGTAATTAGTGGATAGTTAATGAATTAATTAGAGATTAAGAGATGATTGATTAGTTAATTAATTAATGTAATTAATTTTAGATTAATTAATTAGCCTAATTAATTTAAGATAATCAATTTATAATTAAGTGAGTAAATTTCTTAAATGAAGTGATTAATAAATAATTACTTAAAGTAATTAGGAGGAGTAAATTACTCATGGAAGTAATTGAAGTGATTAATAGGTAATCACTTGTTGTAATTAATTAAGGAATTAATTAAGTTAATTGTTTGAAGTTAATTAATTATGGAATAATTAATTAATTAAAGTATTAAGAATTATTTAATGATGGAATTAATTATTGGTTAAGTAATTAATTAAGAAAGTAATCAAGATTTTTAATGGAAGTAATTAGAAGATAATTACTTATGAAAGTAATTAAGAATTAATTACTTAATTATAGTTTAGTTAATTAATAAATGTGATTAATTAAATGTGTTTAATTTAAAATTAATTACTAAGAGTAATTAATTAATAAAGTAATTAATTAAGGATTATTTGTTAATTTAAATTGATTAATAATTACTTAATGAAGTAATTAAAGATTAATTAATTAGATTAATTAATCAAGGTTAATATAATTAATTAAGAAGTAATTAATTAAGATAAGTAATTACAAATTGTTAATTACTGTTTATGATTAATTAAGTCTAATTAATTAATGAAGTGGTTGATTAAAATTAATTATTTAATTAATAAAAAAAAGGTTAATTAATTAATAAGGATTATTGTAATTAATGATAGTAATTAAAGGTTAATTACTGTATATGGTTAAGGATAATTACTTGATGTAATTAAAGATAATTAATCAAAGGAGATTAATTAAGGAAGATCATTTAGATGTTTAATTAATTAATTTGTAATTAATTAATGATAGTGAGCAGGATTAAGATAATCCAAGTAATTAAAGGATAGTAATTAATTTAATTAAAGGTTAATTAAATTGATTAGAGTAAATCAATTCTGTTTAGATAATTGATTAATACTGGATGTTTGATATTGGGTGATTGGTTGATATTGGATGATTTGTATGTCTCTGATATATATATATGATATATGCTGCTTTGTGAGATGAATGATATGAATTATCTATTGTGATAATGTTATTTATCTATCTGTTTATATCATTCAGAATATAAGTTTAAATGTTTAAACCTTTAAACAACTTGGCCTTAAAAGATACGTTTTGGATTTCGATGAGACCGGGATCGGGTTTCCGTATACCGGTATTCCAGGTTTGGAGACCCGAATACCACATCGATCCAAATTAACGATAGGTCGTGAATCTCAAGTGAAGATGAAGATTCAGAGTGCAAGGGTTATTGTCGTTAACTCTGAGGGTGATTCCAAAACGAGTGTAACGAGATAATGCCTTCGGTTTCGTTCGAACCCGGAACGAACTTGTATGGATTGAATGCTTTCAGCACATCGTCAGGCGGACGATGAGCATTCTAAGTGATATGTTCTGATTAAAGGTAATCGTAACCTCAAGCCTCATCAACCGGGAATGGCTAAAACAGGGGAGGTGCAGCAAGGTTTCGTGGGTAGCACCCACTGAGAGCAAGATAGATCCCTGTCTAGAGGTCCCTTTTCTTTTCGGCTTAGTGTGTGGTTGGTCGCGCCAACTACGGGGTTATCTTGTTCGGGATTATCCAGTAAGGGATGGTTCCGGCTTTGTGTTGCAGGGGAGCGGGCGTACTCCTCGGTACGGTGATCTAGGCCACGTACTGTGACGGGCGGTACCCCAGTAGCCCTGCCATTGTATGGAATCCAAACTCCAATAAGTGCCGTACGTATTAGTTGTGCCCAACTATGTTGGAATGTGAGATGTAAGCATTTCAGCTATTTCTGTATTTTACTTGAAAACCCTAGACCCTATTATAATACAATCAGATTTCCTATCAAACGTTTTAGTTAGCGTAAGGTAAAAACTTACCCATGTTTATTTGTGGGGAGTCTTACGTGATACTTTTGTTTTCAAAAGTTTTCAAAGTTAAGAAATCTAACCGTTTACTCACACCAGACCCATGTCTGACCCAAGTGTTTATTTTCTGTTTTATTAAACTCTTGGGTACTCAATATTGTATTGAGTAGTCGAGGGATTCAGGTTAGCTTTGACGAATTCTGGAGGAGATTTGGAGCAGGAGGCTTCACCGTGTAGATATATGATGATTCCGCTGTGTTTGTATTAGTCTGTATTGTACTAATGTACTTGTGTTGTATAATAGACAGAAGTTTATAACTGTCTATTCTGTGATGTATAAGTTGTGTACTCCGATGTATATGATACTATGTAATATTCTATGTGATATATTATATTTCATTCGTTTCCGCTGTGAGATTCTTTTGTGTTGTTGTTTCTTCTTTTCTATCCTTTCTTCTTCTATCCCTTTCTTTCTTCATGATGATACGACTTTCTGTGGAGAAAAAGTCGGTTCGTTACAGTTGGTCAGGCCGATGGCTATGGCTAACGAGGGGAAAGAGGAAAAAGGTGGATGGTAAGAGGGGGGAAACGTGAAGCTAGGGAAGGAGCACGGGTTCTCGTCGAGAATGTCACGAATCAATCTGAAGAGGAATAGATAGATAGATAGAAAGAATGGCAGCAGTTTCCAAGCAAAAAGGAATATATTTTTATAAGTGAACAGTTCACAAGACGTGAAGAGGTGGACCAAACATTTTAGTCTGGAATAGTGGAAAAATAAAAAGTCACGAGCGTGAATATAAATGGGTATAAATGTTAAAGGCTATTTGAATTCAACTGGTAGAAAAGGAAAGGTCAGGGATAGTAAAAGTCAGAGGTTGGGTAAATGAATAGACAGAAGAAATAAAATGGCACAACCGGTTATCGATATGGTTACCGTTTACGCGGATTCCGCTGCGTATCGGACTTCAAAACATAGAATTGAATATACCGTTGAGATCAGCACGACGAGACGATCAAAACGGCATACAGATGTTAGTGGTACAATCATCGTATCAAAAGTCGATGATCGGTACCGAAGATGCTGTTGATTTGTCAGAAATAAGATGAACGGAGCAATAGAAATCCAAATTTGGAGAAATGAAAGATGACGTCTCACTCAGAAGATGATTTACAAATTTTCTATAGAAAAATATTCAGTTTTGGAAATCATTTTATTATCATCAATTTTTAACTGATTTAAATTGAAATAAAATTACACTAGAAAATAAACTTCCAAATTATCTGATGAAAATTTACCAATTTCTATGTTAGAACAGACGCATTTCAAATATCAAATTTAAAATTCAAAATTTTATTGTCTAAAATTTCACATAATTCCAATTAATTAAATAAATAAAACCACTAAATTTTACGGGTCGTTACAAATATAATCAATCACAGATTATCAATAAATCATATCACAACATATGAAATAAATTCAAACAATTTGAGGAATCCAGTTGGATCCCTCCAACCTGTTTCCCTGCATCCACAGATGTTAGCACAATATAAAATACAAATTCCACTTCGAGGTGGAATATCGCGGTATATGGGTTCATATCATATCATCCGCTATTATGCGGGGCATAGGGTCTCATCCGCTATATAATGCGGGAAATCGATCACTCCAATATTTATATATACTATTATATATAACATACCAATCCAATTGATAACAATTATCGATCCAAGCAAACAATCAATAATTTTAAATTTAACCATTTAAAATTAAATCGGTAATCCGATTGAGTGAGAAGTTCTCACCTTTGCTTTTATTTTGCAATCCATTTCCATTCCAGCTTTGTTTTCATGATTTTTGACCTTGTATAACAATTATATGATTTATTAATATTCGAAATAAATCGAACAATAAATTACTATTTTGAAATTTAATTAACAAATGATTTGGTTTAAAACTGATTTCCTTAATATATTGATAAATTGAAAAATGTACATTTATTTTCCTTTGAGACTACATATGTATATATTCACAAGATAATCTATATATATATATATATATATATATATTTCTGATTATATACATTTAAATTAAATTAAATTAAGAACAACTTAAAATTCAGAAAACTACTTAACATTCAAAATTTTCCTTTACTGTAATAATTTCTGTATATAAATATATACATATAAATTTAAGAAGAATAATAATTATACCTCACCAATCGATCCCTTAACGCCAAAACGAAGAGCCACCCAAAACCCTTGCCAAGACGCCGAGCTCCACAAGAACTTCCACCCCGCGACGAGGCACTCACGGCCACAATCACTCGAGAACACAGAAACCCACCATCGAAATCAAGGATTTCGAATTGGGATTAAATTTGATTGCTCGATAGCAAAAATAACACGGCGCCATTTGCGTCTTCGATTGAGATCTCAAGACGATTCCGAACTCGACTTCGACTCGAAAAGATCGGCCACGGTAGAAATTCGATTTGAGAATGAATTGAGGAGAAGGAAGAAGAATTCGATTTGAAGAATTTAAGGAAGCCATTATTATTATTTTTTTGAATTCGATTTTTTTTCTTCCTTTCTTTCGATATGTATTTTATCTTTTTTTTAGAGAAATGCTCGGCTATCAATATTAAGGAAGAAGGACGCGTGTGAAATTAACAGAAGAAAGGAAACACGTGCTTTAAGTCTCAACACGTGTTGCAAAGGCTTGCCACATTATCAATTGCAATTACATTTAAATTTAATTTCAAATTTAAATTCTCGAATTTGAAGCCTTAAAATTTTACATCCTATCAAGGCGTGCCCCTAGGCGTTCGTAAGGTTATACCCCTATTCCGAACATAATGGAAAATGTTTCGATGCCTAACTCTATCGTATGGAGAAGATAGCTTTTTAGACCAGTTATTTATATTAAATTTTAGATATAGATTTCAGCGCATTTACAATCCGTACGATCACACGACAACTCCGAATGCTACGAAAATTGAAATCCGATAATAAAATGCTATTACGGATCCAATGGAACTGGTTTCGTTGAATTCTGAGACTGTGCCTCGGAAGGCTATTTTTAAATATCGATTTAAACAATATAGTTTCAAAACTGAACAAATCACTTTCAAATTCAATTTTAAAAGTTCTATTACCTTCAGTATTATCAATATAAATTTCCTAAGCCTTTAAAATATTTTTAACAAGGATAAAACTGAAGATTCAATATTTTACCCAACTTCAATAATTAAATTTAATAATTTAATTGCCAAATTAATCGTGATATTTGAAATTCAAGTTAAACTATCTTCCAAATATTTAAAATCAATTAAATATCCAATTTCAAATGTCCAGAAATTCCGGGTCGTCACATTCTTCCCCCCTTAAAAGAATTTCGTCCCGAAATTACTAGTTAAGAAGAATGATCCATAACCCGTTTATCATTTTCCCAAAACCAAACAGTTTCAACTTTCCAAAACAATTTTTTATATTAAAGACACTATCATTCTTACTAACTTCTCAAACTCAACCATAAGTTCAAATATTATTCGCAACAATTCAAATTTTAAATTATCCAAATTTCTCAAAAAAAATTCTAACTCTCTAAATTTCCGAAAAATTTCGCCAGCGTCTCCTTTGCGCAGCTAGCTGGGTACTACTACAAAATACCCCTATGGGCCCCCAGATTTCAAAAGAAAACAAAAACCAAGTGGCTAGACCAGAAAATCATCAAATTTCATACAGAAATTTAAATACATACCTTTGTCGAGCAATTTAATTTATCTTTGAAATCAAAAATCCCAATTTCTTTTTTTCTTTTAAACACCTGTATATCCTACTTAGCAATAATGTCTAATTATAAAATTCAAAATCATTTTGCGCATTTCTTTACAAAAGTTTCTATATCTATTTCATTCAAGTCTGTATGATGTTCTTATATCATCCATACGCAATACCAAATTCGATCGCTCACTCGATCACACAATTTCACTTCCGAACTAGTATCGTCCACCCGACTTCCTAGTGCGGACTCGAATCTGGTTTCTTGATCAGAAACCGTCATTCTCCTTGCATAGCCGTAAACTATGATAGAGAATTTCCAGAATCAACCTAAAATCCATATCTAGGGTTCGCCGTCGAAAATCGAGTGAAAAATCCTAACTCGGATCGATATAACTATCTCGAAATTCTATGCTCGAATTCTGGATCAAATTGCTATGCGAATAAAGTAATATACGTACATCCTACGTATTATCTCAATTGATTACTTTTCTTTTTTTCACATTTTATTTTGGTTTTCATTCAAATATTAACTTAGAATATTTTCCCAATTCCAGATTTTACTTAAGAATTTCACCACTTATTTCTTAAGTTCAATATAAGTATTTATATACTTCTTATATTTATTTTCACTTCACTACTGAAGTTATATATTCATTTCCATTCAACTTTACTTTACTTAACCCAATTTAAATCGAATTCGAGTATTCAGTTCAAGTTCCATTTACTTACAATTTCAAGATGAATTTCAATATTTAGTTTTCAATTTCATTTTGCAATTGTAAATTCATTTATTCATTCAGAAATTTATTTCCACCTTAATAAAATTTATTTGAGTAATCATTTCACTTAATCTCCTTAGACTTTTCTTTAAATTCAATTTTATTTGTCTATATTTAATTATACTCCAATTCAATTTAAATTTTAAACTTCTATAAGTTTCCCAAATTTAATTGCATTTGCTAATTTCTTTTGATTCACCTCAATTAATTAGCTTACCTTCCCACTTATTTGGGTTTTACACTTACTTTTATTTATCCCTTTGCAAGTTGAATCTTATTCCAACAAATTTCAAAAAAATTTATAAGTTATAAAACTTATTTATATTCCGTAAAATTTTAAATTCCAAATCCGACCAGATTTTTTTTTAAATCCAATTCAAAAATATTTCCCAAATAGTTTCACCATTATTTTTCCAAAACTTTTGAAAACCATTTTCAAATCAAAGGAATTTAATCTTTTGAAATTTCAATCCTAAATCTTTTAATCTGTATTCCAAAAATTACTCTGGCATCTTATTTCAATTTATAAAACTCATTTATAAACTCACATTACAATTTTCATTCTATTAATGAATTTATTTCCTTATCCTTTGGTTATTACCTTAATTTCTTATTCAATTTCCATACAACAATGATAATAATTCAATATTATCACTTCCTAACAACCAAGCAACCATATACTATAATAATTTATGGAAAATTATTTCTTTTATATACAAAAATAATTTGGGTAAAATTATTTCATTTACCCTATTTTAAAACAATATCATGTCAAATTGTTCTATTCAAGTGTTTAGAGATCCCTATCAATAACGTTAATTACTCGTATTGACCATAATCCATATACCACTCGACAAACCAATTAACAAATATATAAAACAATTTTATATTCACTAACAAATACGCGCTCATATCTATTAATACACTCAAACTCATTCTAGAGTACTGCAGACTCTATTTCTAATGAGTATCCCCACCAGAGCCAAGGTTTATTGCCAACCTAAGCTCTGATACCACTCTGTAACGACCCAATTTCTCGACTCCCGAAAATCGACATCAATACGTCCACTTTATTAAATGCCGAACAATCGAATGCCGGAAAACCGAACCGTTAGGGTTAAAGAAGAAAGAGGTAGAAGAGGAAATAGAAACAAAATCAGAATCTCACAATCGCAACGGAACAATATATAATAGATAAATGATCAATCTTTAAAACAAAAGAACTATATATGTTTATACATTACATCATCAGAGTACAACAGTTTCATAGCACACAACAGGACAGTTATATAAACTTGTCTACATAACTGAATACACAGCGGAATAATAATCAAATATGGAAACACATCTCGCCATCCAGCTCGTCTCCTGAGCTCCACAGCAATCCATCCAGAATCTACTAATAACCTAACACTAGGCTGCCCATGTGGAAAATTATGGGCACCCAGAGTTTATAAAAGGGAACAATAAACTCCGAGTCAGTCATGGGACTGGTGTGAGAACTTAAAACAGTTATTTGTACAAAAAGAAATCCGTCGATGCTTTTCGTAAATGAAACTACCATAAGGCCTCCCGGCACACACACAATGCAATCGCACACTTGGGGGAGATTTCTCCTTATAGCAGTCAAACATGCTTGATACGCGAAAATCCTTTTGATATTATTATTAGTGCATAGTGTGGAAAACATTTCGAAAGTATAATATTAATATTAGCCAACATAGGTACCATTATATTATGCCTACTATAGCTACCACCTGAGGTGGCAGGTTCTACAACTGCAATTGTAAAGGGCTCGTATTGTTTTGTTTGGATTTCCAACAAATGGTCAAGGCTAAGGAACTTCCTTTATCCGAAAGGGTATGCCTCAGGAGGGACGCCCCGAGAACCTAACCGGATCTCTGCCAACACAAGGCCGGGTTAACTCTGTAAAGGTAACTAACTGTCACGAGTATGCCATCCCCCGGTCATAACCGACCTTTACCGAGGCGCCTCAACAACCAACAACCACATAAGAAAAATATCTGGGCTCCATACCAGAATACCACTTTTTATCCATAAGGAAATGCATATACCCTGAGGGGCGCGATCCCCATAACCTTGTTGCATCCTTTATGTTTCGACCATTTCCGGTGTGTGAGGTTCGATGAAGTCTCGTCCCACAAAGCTACGCTTTTTACAAAAGCCATGCTTCGATCAACCAATGATCAGCACTTAGCATGCCACATTACCAAATTGGGAATATATCACTAGTAACCATCAAATACATAACCTCTGAGCTCATACATCTCAGAGAAGGGTGTTAAGCTAAGAGAATAAATTCTCCGCCACCAAACAGAAATGTATTTGATAGAAACCAGCTTTATATCTCAAAGTGTAACGTTAGACATACATCCATACAAGTCCATCCTAGGTCTGAATGGAATCGAAGGCACCTCCTCCAATTAAGGAAAGAAGCTCTTGCAAATCCGGATATCCACAATCCCGACCGGACTCCCCATCACATAGGAAAATCTCTATACCGGAGCAACTCAGTGTAGAGACAATCGACAGGTAATCCTTTCATTTTCAAAAATACCTGGTCTTCAACCACCATCTTAAAATGCAATCCCATTTCGTCGTATCATTATTCGGAATGGGTTTTATGACTTAATGTCCTCTCCCGGCTTAACCAAATAATGAGTGCTTATTTTTAAAACAAGTGGATACATTCAATTCTAAATTAAGTCACAACAAATTTCCACTTTTGATCTTTTAAACAAAAGATCCACCTTTTAAGATTCGATGTGGTTTTCGGATAACCATTTGGAATCCGACCCCCGGTCGCATCAAAATTTAAATGCCGTTTTAAAGGCCAATATTGATAGTCGGTTATTTAACTATCATACAACATCCACAAACAACCATCAGATTTAAATAATTTCCCAAATTATTTATTTCAAAATATCTCTACAAGATATAAATTTTTCTACACTTCAACCCTTTTGAAAACAGTTTTCAATCACTTTCCTCTTGCTGAATAAATTCCAAATATTGTTTATTTCCACTGAAAATTACCAAGACTATATGCTTTAGATTTTTAAAGTAATTTAAATCACTTTACCTAAAAATATATATATACGTTAAAATACTTAGCATAAAAACTATTTAAAACGTTAAATTTAAAATACCAGTTATGAAATTTAATAATAATTTTTCAAAAACATTATTTTAAAACAACTTTGAAACTTCAAACTTATACTTGCAAATCTGCTTTGAAAACGTACTTGGCTTTTCAGGGAAATACGCTTTTCTCTCACACCTTTAAAAATAAACCACTATTTATTTTTAAAACAAATTACCCATTCCATTATAAATTCCCACCATGAATTTATATTTTCCAAATATCTACTGATATATATTATTTCTCTTTATAAACCCAGTTTATAAATTCCATGGTCTTATCTTCCTTTTAAAACATAGTTTCAAAGATTTAATTAGTTTTCAAATCGATTTCCCAAAACTAACCCATTTTAAAAATAAATTCCTTTATTTCTCCCAAACCATTTAAAATCCGAATTTTAAAATAAATTCTTCAACTTTTAAACAATACTACTTAAGTTCTCAAAATCCATTTTTTTCATTTATAAAATATCTTTTTCCCATACTTGAAATTTATTCGATAGGATTTCAAAAATCAACTTTTATCCTTTTCCAAATTCCTTCTTTTAATTTATACAATTTTCTAAAAATTATTTTACTTCCAACAATCCAATTCTTATATTTTTTTTATTTTAAAATACCAGAATATATTCGGCTAAACCATAGCCTCCACTAATTTCAATTACCAATATAATCAATCATAGATTATCAATAAATCATATCACAGCATATGAAATAAATTCAAACAAATTGAGGAATCCAGTTGGATCCCTCCAACCTGTTTCCCTGCATCCACAGATGTTAGCACAATATAAAATACCAATTCCACTTCGAGGTGGAATATCGCAGTATATGGGTTCATATCATATCATCCGCTATTATGCGGCGCATAGGGTCTCATCCGCTATATAATGCGGGAAATCAATCACTCCAGTATATATACTATTATATATAACATACCAATCCAACTGATAACATTTATCGATCCAAGCAAACAATCAATAATTTTAAATTTAACCATTTAAAATTAAATCGGTAATCCGATTGAGTGAGAAGTTCTCACCTTTGCTTTTATTTTGTAATCCATTTCCATTCCAGCTTTGTTTTCATGATTTTTGACCTTGTATAACAATTATATGATTTATTAATATTCGAAATAAATCGAACAATAAATTACCATTTTGAAATTAAATTAACAAATGATTTGGTTTAAAATTGATTTCCTTAATATATTGATAAATTGAAAAATGTACATTTATTTTCCTTTGAGACTACGTATGTGTATATTCATAAGACAATCTATATTTTTTTCTTCTGATTATATACATTTAAATTAAATTAAATTAAATTAAGAACAACTTAAAATTCAGAAAACTACTTAACATTCAAAATTTTCCTTTACTGTAATAATTTCTGTATATAAATATATACATATTAATTTAAGAAGAATAATAATTATACCTCACCAATCGATCCCTTAACGCCAAAACGCAGAGCCACCCAAAACCCTTGCCAAGACGCCGACCTCCACAAGAACTTCCACCCCGCGACGAGGCACTCACGACCACAATCACTCGAGAACACAGAAACCCACCATCAAAATCAAGGATTTCGAATTGGGATTAAATTTGATTGCTCGATAGCAAAAATAACACGGCGCCATTTGCGTCTTCGATTGAGATCTCGAGACGATTCCAAACTCGACTTCGACTCAAAAAGATCGGCCATGGTAGAAATTCTATTTTCGAATGAATTGAGGAGAAGGAAAAAGAATTCGATTTGAAGAATTTAAGGAAGCCATTATTATTATTTTTTTGAATTCGATTATTTTCTTCCTCTGTTTCGATATGTATTTTATCTTTTTTTTTTAAAGAAATGCTCGGCTATCAATATTAAGGAAGAAGGACGCGTGTGAAATTAACAGAAGAAAGGAAACATGTGCTTTAAGTCTCAATACGTGTTGCAAAGGCTTGCCACATTATCAATTGCAATTATATTTAAATTTAATTTCAAATTTAAATTCTCGAATTCGAAGCCTTAAAATTTTACATCCTATCAAGGTGTGTCGCTAGGCGTTTGTAAGGTTATACCCCTATTCCGAACACAATGGAAAAGTTTTCGAGGCCTAACTCGATTGTATGGAAAAGATAGCTTTTTAGACCAGTTATTTATATTAAATTTTCGATATAGATTTCAGCGCATTTACAATCCGTACGATCACATGACAACTCCGAATGCTACAAAAATTGAAATTTGGTAATAAAATGCTATTACGGATCCAATAGAACTGGTTTCGTCGAATTCCGAGACTGTGCCTTGGAAGGCTATTTTTAAATATCGATTTAAACAATATATTTTCAAAACTGAACAAATCACTTTCAAATTCAATTTTAAAAGTTCTATTACCTTCAGTATTATCAATATAAATTTCCTAAGCCTTTAAAATAATTTTAACAAGCATAAAACTGAAGATTCAATATTTTACCCAACTTCAATAATTAAATTTAATAATTTAATTGCCAAATTAATCGTGATATTTGAAATTCAAGTTAAACTATCTTCCAAATATTTAAAATTAATTAAATATCCAATTTCAAATGTCCAGAAATTCCGGGTCGTCACAAAAGGTGAGTGTTTATACGCTCAAAATTGGCTAAAATATTTTTATGTTGGTTATATTGAAATTCTGAAGTGATTTAAATTATTGATAGTTGTTGGTAAATTTAACTGTCATGGAAATCGATATAGGAATTTATATGTTAGAATTTTGATTTATTAGTTAAATTTAGAATTAAACTGCTAGTAAAATTCCCATTATCGATAATTGGTTAATTGTTGCGATTATTGGTTGTTTGGATGTTGGTTGTGATGGATGAAATTTGGTTGATATTTGAATGATTAGATGTTTATTTATTTTATATATATATATATATCATGTTATCATCTTGTATATTATTTACAGTATCTAAAACTATAAATCGGATTATTTCAAATAAATTGAGAAATAGGTTCAAATGATATATACCTATAACATCATTTTGGATTGAAATGATATATAGCCATCCCCGAATTAAATTGAAATGGCTGATTCACTTGGCCAGAGGATAAAGAATTATATACGAACACCAGATTGGTTAAACTAAATGATTTTGAAAATTTTGATTTGAAATTATTTAAATGATTTGATTTAAGAAATAAAAATTGAATTTATGGAAATCGAATTATTTTCGAACTTGAGCTCGAAACGTTGAAATTTAAATTTGATAACAGGAATTGTTTTAAATAATTAAAGTTGAGATTTGAAGTTATAATCGAAATATGATTTGAATTTCAGAAATTGATTTGTTATAAATGATTGGACTTTTATTCGAACTTTGAATGTTGCTAAGTAAAAGTAATATAAAACGATATTTCAAAATTAAGCTCGGAATTGAAATCTTATTTGAAGATTTGGATTTTAAATTGAATATTGAACGTTAACTTGATTTAAGTGATTTGAATCGATATTTTAAAATCAAACTCGAAATTGATATAAATCAAAACGGTTTAAATTTGAGAATTAAGTTGAAATTAAATCATTGAATCGGATAGTTGAAATTGAAATTAATTTGGAATTGAAATTTAAATTAATTTGGAATTGAAATTGAAATTAATTTGGAATTGGAATTGAAACTAATTTGGAATTGGAGTTGAAATTAAATTGGGATTGGATTTGAAATTTATTCAAGTTGGAATTGAAATTGAAATCAATTGGAATTGAAAGCGAAATTGAATTAACTTGAAATCAAAATCGAATTTATTTGAATTGAAATTGGAATCGAAGTAAAATTCGACTTGAAATCGGAATTGAATTGATTAAATCGAAATGAAAATTGAAATTGATTTGAATTGGAAAAATTGGAATGGAATCAGTTTGACTTTGAAACTATTTTCAAAATAAATTATTGTAGTACAAACTATTTAAAATCTATCTTCTTAAATATTCAAATTATTTTGATTTTCCAAACTATTTTATTATATAAACCATTTTCAATACTCAAACTATTTCCAATTAAACTATTTTAAATATTTAAGCTATTTTAAAACTATTCAAATTATTTTCTTAAAATTCAAACTGGACAAAGGGCGGGATGTTTATATTTAAATCTTGGATTTAAATGCGAATGAGGTTAAAATGAAGTTATAACCTAAATTGAAATTCGAAACAATTTTGGAAGCGAAATCGAGATACTAATGCAAAAATGATATGGTATATTTTGAGTAAATATGATGATTTCGAAATGGATTTGATTTTGACGCGAATATGAATTTTGATATCAAGTACGAATTGTTTTCGAAATATAAAAGTACCAACCGGTGTGTAAAACGATGTTTGGTTGTTAAAGAGATCGAGGCCACTTATTGGCATACTCTTTGTCAATATAGGAACCACTTTGACGACCGCATACATGGTTGATGATATCCAGAATGTAGTGGCTGAATTGGCGAACGTTTACTGGAATGAAGTAAGAGAACGATGATGGATAGTATTGACACTTGTGTCATAATTAAAATGACTAAAACAGGAGCCAATGTCTGGCCATTGAGGTTAGCTACCTCTAGCGACGTTGATCCCTCGTATTACTATTGTGATTTCGTACTCGATGGGTGCACCCTTTTGTTTGGATTGATTGTCGTGGTCGGCCACGGATGGGTTACGACCAGCCAGAAAGGGTAAATTGATAGAATCCTACCTTGGGCATTGCCTCACGTGCCTTGTCATATTTATCCTTATACGAGCCCATTATGACTTTGGTTTAGTATTGCACCTATAGGGGCCTCATTGGATACCGACGTTACTTGTTGTATTACAGGACCTGCATAAACTACATGCTATAAAAATGTGTTAAGGTGGATCAATGTAAAGCCTTAACGCTATTTTGATATTTATTTTAATGATAGACATTACCTATTATAGCGTATACTATTATATATAAATAGTTTTACTGATCCTTTGGAGATGAAAATCCCGTAACATCTCTTAAGTTATTGCACGCATGTTATACATTGGATACGAGATGTAAAATCCCGTAAACATCTCTGATGCCACGGGACTCATATTATTTGAGATATCGATTGGACTTACATAAGAGTATTTTATTCCTGACTCGAGTGTTTTGCCTTTTCATTACGCTCGGGTCATCCCTGAGTTTTTCAACACATTGAAGATTGTTTTTCCGGAGGATGAAGATGAAGATTTGGTATATTATTACTATTATAATTCTCTACATCACGTTGTCTGCTGCATTATTTTATTTATCCCTGTTGTATATATAACTTTGATAAATGTTGTATAAATTATAATCAAATGTATGATATAAACAGCTTCATGAACTGTTTATTTGACTATTATATTTTATCATTCCGCTGTGAGATTATGTGTTTGTTTTCTTCTTGTTTCCTTATTTTTCTTAATTATCCCCATTGATTATCAACGTTCCAGATTGTTTAAGTTGGATATGTGTGGATTATTGTCGATTTAAACCTTCTGAAATGTGGGTCGTCACAGTTGGTATCAGAGCTTTGGTTTAGCGATTTCCTTAGCTTTTTAGGGTTTAACTCATTAGAGAAAGGGTAGTAATACCCAAGAATGAGTTGTTTGAGTGTATATATATAAGAGAGCATACTTGTTAGTGTTATAAAATGTTTTATATTGTGTTTACTTATCCGTTGAGCTGTTTATGAATTCTGGTTGGTGCGTGGGACGCCATGTTATCGATAGGGATTTCTAAACACTTAAACGAGGCATGTTTACATAATATTGTTTTAAAATAGGGTAAATGAATCCAATTTCCTTCAACTTTTTTACTTCTTTGTGCAGGGCATTGTATCTTTCTTGATCTAAGGTTCTGCACTTTTTTCTGACTGGATGGGCATCTAGATCGATGATAAGCGCATGCAGATGATGGCTAGGTATATTCCTCCTATGTTTGAATTAGTCCAGGCAAATACATCCATTGATCTCTCAAGAAGTCTATAAGTTCAACTTGTGCTTCTGCTCTAAGGTTCTTTCCTATCTTGAGTACCTTTGTGGGAACCTATGGATCTATTTGTAAGTCATCAATACCATCTACCAACTCGAACTCCTTCTTTGATGCCCTTAATATTGGGTCTATCTCACTTTTTTCTTTCTCTTCTAGTTGTGTGTTCACTAAGGATGCCTGTTTCTAAGCTTCTTCAGAGAAAAACTGCGCGTAAATTGAATTATATTCATCAGTGTCGGTCATGTGCATATTTGTTCCTTTCCATTTCTTTATGGAATTTGGCATCACAGAGTGGTCTGCCTCAGTTGGCTTTTGTGCTCTATACCGATGCAGTTCTTTGAATCGATTTAGTTTCTTATTTATTGCTATTATTACAAATATTGGAAGAGGCGACAGAACAGTTTCAAACAATTTTATTGCTAGAGTTAAGAGTTACATCGTATAGTTCCCTAGCTAAATATTGTTCGCCTCTTACTGATCCTACCACAGTAGGAGTGTTAAATTTCGTAAGCAGGTCTTTCTGAGAGACGACATCCCCCAAATCTATCAGAGCGGGTCTTCCTAAAAAGACATCTTATGGCAATGGCTGATCAATTATTAGGAAGCTTGCATAGAATGACATATGTAGAGGGGTTGTTCCAGCATTAACAAGCAGGCATGCAGATCCTATTAGTATGGTTACTATGTTGTTGAACCCGTAAATTTGCTCAGGGCTAGGCTTCAGTATTTCTATAGGAAGCTTCATCTTGTCATATGCTGATTTGAAGTTGACATTAACCGAACTTCCTGAATCAACAAAGATTTTCTTTATGGTATAGTTAGATATCTATACCGTGATAATAAGTGGGTCTTGATATGGGAATACCACTCCTGATGCATCTACTGTTGTGAAAACGATCTCCTAAGATGGCCTCTATTTAATATGGAAAATCATTCTTTGCTGTATCTTGGTCTCTTGCACATATCTCTTTTTTGCTTTTTTCTTGCCCCACCAAAGTGTGGTCCTCCATGAATCGCAACTATAAGGTTGGAGGGGTTTCTACTTGGTTTTCGTTTAGCTCGAGAGTGAGGTTTCCGCTTCTATTTTCATCGTCGGCCTTTTGAAAGATGCCCAGATACCATTTTTAATTAATCTTTCTATTTCATTCTACAGTTATCGGTGTGATGACCATTGGCTCTGTGGAACTGTAGTTTGCTCCACCTTGATTTTGCTCTGCTTTCTTCCCCATTTTCGGTACGATGTATGCGAGCTCAGCCTTGGTTATCTCGTATATCTCCCTAAGAGTGTGCGTGAGGGGATTTTTGGTGGTGAGATTCAATACCTTTTATCATTTTGCAGGTGGGTTGTATCCTTCTACCTCCATTTTTTTTATCATAGCCGGGGGTTGCACTGCAAATCCGGCTTCCTCCATTCTGACATAGCCACTTGCTCTTTCGTAGAAAACCTTCATGCCATGGAATGACTTTCTACTACTTTTTTTCCCATATAGCAGTTCCTTTTCTAATCGTAGCATGAGCTGCCATTAGCAATGCTTCTTCATTATTCACTCCAATCCAGAGTGCCTTGGCTTTGAAGCGTTTAATGAAATTACGCAGGATTTCATTTCCTCCTTGCTTTACACATGATATAGTATTGACATCTGGGGAAGCTTCTCTCCTCGAATTGAACTGTTTTAAAAAATTGGCAAATAGTTGTCTCCAAGATCAGGCATCCCCTGGTCCATACCTCCCGAACCATTGGGAGGCTACACATGCTAAGTAAATAGGGAACAACTTACATCAAGCCATCATTTCTACCTTCACGATGTCCATGTAACACTTAAAAGTACAAAGGTGGTCGTCAGGGTTGGTAGTTTCATCAAACTTGTCAATAGAAGGGGCTTTGAAGTTGTCAGGGTAATCTGTTTCAATGACGATCTCACTGAACAGGAAGGAAACCCCTTCCACTATTTTTTTCTCTAGCACTTTGTTCGAAGATTTTTTCTAGCTGCTCTGCTCGAGCCTTTAGTTGATAGATTTTGCTTGATTTGGGATGAATTACCTTCAGTTGTAGTTTCTTCATCATCCAGGGTGGATTGGTTTATTTTTCCAACAGTAGTGGGTTAATATTGGCCATCTTTGTTTGATCTAAGGGTTAGCTTGAATATTGCCTTTTAGCTTGGCACTATTTTTCTAGCCAGCGTCACCGTTCCCATTTCTGCGAGTGCCATTTTTAGTTGCTCGCTGCATAGCGATGTAGTGGGGAGTCTGGCCATAGAGGAGTGCATTGGGCCATTTTCTTTTCTAGCCCTTCCATGCATTGATTGATTTGATTTGTAAAGGAATGGAATACGAGATGGATGGGGTCTATGGGGACATCAGTTGAGGCTTCCACCTCAGTTTGCACTTTTGATGTTATCAGTGGCATCTTTGCTTTTTTGAAGCTAGGTGTGATTGTTCCTGAGCATACAACATAGGTGGATCGGTGGGATCCATGGTATGAAAAATGAATGTGGGTAAAATTTTACTAGATATAGGAAATGAATGGAGGTTCAGGCCCGACCCTGGGCATAAGCCACCTATGCGGTGGCCTAGGTCTCCCGATCTATAGGAGGCCTCAAATTTAAGGTTGTTGTATGTATTAAGCATGTTATGTATTTAAATTTAAAGGCAGTTGTAGTTCAGTGGTAGAGGTTGTGATTATTCACCTCACTAACACAAGTTCGAATCTTGTTATGCCATCAGAGAAATATTTTTCAAAAAATATATTAGTTGTTCATATATTCCTTTTGCCCTTATACAAATCAAAAATTGGCCTAAGGCCTCAAACTCTATCGGGCTGGGTCTGCAGGCCCTCCTTCTAGCGCCAAAATGTTAGTGAGATTTTTTGTCTCACTACACCCATATGAACACGAAGTAACTTTAACAATAATTAGTTCAAGGATTTAGAATTAGCAAAGTTAAGTAATACGAATTTTGTCTTTAGGTAGCAATTATGTTGTTGGAAGCTTGCATAATTATGTAGTTACACTTTAACTATTTGTTAAAATGTCAAGTCGAAACAGTACTTGATTCAAATAAAGACAGGACAACATCTAACACTGAAATCTAGGTAAAACAAATAAAAATGCAAAAAAATAAAAGACGTAGAAAAGTAAAATACCCAGAGAATTTATGTGGTTCAGATATTAAGGGATCCTACGTTCATAGGGAAATGTCGATTTCTTCTTTATATTTCTTGGAACAGAAGTGGCAGAAGGTATAATGCTTCTGCTTTCTCAATCTTAAAAATAAAAAATCGAGAAAAGATCCCTTTCATGCTATAGTGCTTTTCCATTTATGGTACAAAGATGCAGGTGGATTACCATGTTCCTTCTTCTGCTATTCCAATCTCTGCCCTTGGATCGTGCCATATGTCATCCATCTATGTTGTTTATTTAATGTGCATAGATTTTTGGCGTGTTATTGGTGGGATATCGTGATTTGAGCAGTTGAATTTTCGATTTTGGCAGGGTATCTGAAATTGAAGCAAGAACTTTTGAATTTGAGGCGGGAGGTTCCAAATTTGAATGAGCTCTGAATTCCCTTTCTTTGAAGGGCGAATGACCATGGTATTATTTCCTCTTATGAGTGTGAGTAGGGCAAGCCGCAATCCTTTTTTCTTTCGAGTGAATTACGTTGCTTTTACATCTTTTGGCTCAAAAGATGATTGCTCCTTTGATCTTCCCTAAGCATCTATGATGCTTACAAGGTTGGTTAGGGTGATCGTGCCGCCATTTATGAAGGCAATCACTTTATGCGATTCTCCGGTGAGCTGCCCTGAGTGATGGATAGTGCTGGCTATTGATAAAGGAGACTTATACCTCTATTGTTTACTCATGAGCATGGATTTGCATTGGCACACTGTTTGAGTGGCCATGTGTGCAGCACTTGGATTGCTTTTGACTACACATGGTACTTCTTAGGTAGCCTCTAGTGAGTGCAGTGCAGATCCATTCTTGGAGGTATTAGTAATGTATATGCTTTGGAAAGATATCAGGGTTTATTCAGCCCTTTAAGTGCAGTGCAATCCTTCTCTTTTGAGCTTGTGTTTCGATGGCGTTGCACTTCTGATGGTGCTGCATTGTGTCATTTCACTCTTTTTCTAGTGCCAAAAATGGGGGTAGCATATACCTACTTACCTTCAATGCAAGATTGTTAGTACAGTTGTACTATCCTATATATTAGCTCCTGGGTGCAATATGTCATTGATTATGTGCGTCTTTTTAGGTGAAATGTGTTATGCTTTGATGTCGTTTATACAACTTCTTGTATTGCAATGCAACATAAACGTTTATCATTACTTGGGATATTAGTTACATTGTAGTTTTGTGTATTATAGTTGTAGACCGTATACTGCACCCTGTGACTATGTCCGGTTTTGGGCTCAGTATCATAATGTTATACTGGGATTAAAGGGATCGGCGAAGTTTGAATCTTTGTTGTTGTCTTACAATTTATGAGCGCGGTATTTTCTTGAATTTGCCTTCCTACTTTATAGTCCATCTTTTATTATGAGGGCATCATGTTCCAATCTTGGTGCCTACATCATATTGCATTCGAGAGGATTCGGGAAATACAGGTGTAACACTTGTAATTGGGATTTTCCAGGTGTTAGTCGCACAAAGGAGACTCTAGCAAAAAGTTTAGAATATTTTGGATAAGAAATCTTTAGAAAAAAAAGTTTTTCTAATGTAGGTACTTCATTTTCCAATTCTATTCATACTCATTTCTAATGTTGATATTCATTTTATTTGCAGGAGGGAGAATGAAAGATTTGATAAATTTCTTCTTTTTAATGCAAACAACTAGCTATTTTTTTCTGGTGTAACATTATCTACTAGTTCATGGTTTGCTCTTACATATATAATAAAGTATTATGTGGTTAAAACTATGGGATGTTATGTGTATGTATTTTGGTTATGTTGAATACAATTTGTTATATCATTATATTTAATATTTTCTATGATTTTTCATTACTTAAATGGATTTATATTTTTTAAATATTCTTAGTGCAGCATGTTATCTGGGTTTTTAACCCAGCAGAAGTCGGAACAATTTGATCGAGTTAGAGTAGCTCAAAAGTTAACCGAAAGGAATAGAATAAGGAGCTAAAAGAAGTCAGAAGAAAAGACAGAAGAATACTCTAAGGACATGGATAGCTAGCGATCCATGGCCTATGGATTGTCAGCGATCCAGGGCATTAACTCGGGAGTACACAAATGACATCAACGCAAGACAATGAAGGAAATCCAAAGACAAAATGCAAAAATACGCTAAGTGTATAGATCGTCAACGATCCATGCACTATGGATCGCCAGCGATCCATCCAAAGCCATGAAATTCTAGCGACCTGACATAGTAAGGCAATGAAGAAAGGAGCTAAGTAATTAGCTCCCACGGGAGCTAAACCTATGGATCGCTAGCGATCCATAGACCATGGATCACTAGCGATCCATAGGTTTAGCTCGCGTGCGAGCTAATTACTTAGCTCCTTTCTTCATTGCCTTAATCGCTAGTGATCCATGCTTTTGGATCGGGTCGCAAACTAAACTCTACTAGATCGTCCTGTTTCCATCTGCAAGCAACTGACAAACGAGCCTGGTCCAGGAGCTCTCCTGTCTCTATAAATACCATCCTACCTGCAACATAAACGTTCTCCATACTGGTTGCTGAAGCTCTGCTGGAAATTTTCTTCACTCTTCATCTCCCTCACAACAATCTCCAAAGGGATTCACTGTGATTCTCCAGTGGATTCCAACTCTAGGAATTCAATCCAGCTAAGGATAATCAAAAGCCTTATAATCAAACACTACTTGTAACAGCAATCATTCATAATAAAACTATAAAGTGGACGTAGGCTTTGTTAACAGCCGAACCACTATAAAAATCTTCTTGTCTCCATTCTTTTACGGTTCTTTTCTATACCTATTATTTGTGTTATTGCTCTGTGACAACGCTGGTGCTTTCACACTCGAACCAGAGCATTGATTCATTTTTTGGGTTAACATTTTAGTGCTTTCACTGAGAAATGAACTCACGCTTAGATCTAGCTATCTACTTTGGATCCGGTAGGTTCAGAAGTTAGATCCTTAATCTCTGCTTAGAAGGTTTGCGGTTGAGAACAAAAGAACCAACTAAGAAGGATCGGAGAAAAAGCAAGCAAACACATGCTAAGGTGATGGGTCGCTAGTGATCCATCTCCTATGGATCGCTAGCGATCCATATGGTCAGCTCGTGGGTCCACCAATCCCCTTGCATCTTGATCCAATAGTAGTCAAATGGAACCAGCATATGGATCATCATCAAAACAAGGCAACAAGCTATGAAGTTAGATGGAGAACATCAACACAAGATAATAGACGCGGTCCAAAAGGCAAAGCTTAGAAATCAGCTAAGTACATGGATCACTAGCGATCCATACCTTTTCACCAGACTACCATAAACTCTAGAAAGCAAAGTCCAATAATATTCTAAGTATATGGATCGCTAGCGATCCATACCGTTTCATTGATTTGCGACGACCTACATGGAATAAGATGGGAGAAGGATGCTAAGGGGTTGGCTCGCTTTCCAGCATGCTTTTTGGATCGCCAGCGATCCATAAGCTATGGATTGCTAGCGATCCATCGGCTCGGCTAGAGTCGCAATGCTTTCTCTAGTGAATTACCTCTATAAAAAAGCTATGGGTCATTCGAAAGGGATATAATCTATTACAAGGCCAAGCTCCCAAGGGATATGGTGACCACACCCAACAGACCAGCTTCGAATCCCATCATGGAGCTCCTATCAAGAATGTTCGTCGTAAAAAATCATCAAAAATCGTCAAAATGATTGTTAAAAAACTCACTTCATGATTGACTCAAAGTCAAACTCGGGTAATCCCCCATTTGACTCGAAACAGATTCTGGAAGTCCTGACTCGAAGTCGATCTCAGGTAATCACCCATTTGACTTGAAGTATACCTAGGAAATTCTGGCCTGAAATCAAACTCGGATAAAACCAAGATTTTCTTCAAGCAAACATGCAAATGGCTCCAAGCAATGTTTGTCACCAACCCAGCACTTCAAATTCTATGACTCCAAGCGAATCATCTATTGACTCTAAGCAAATGGCAAATTTTATCGGGTCGGAGTCCAAGTAAAATACCACCAATCCATCAATGCCGATCCATCTTTTTTTGCCCATAACTCGAACGTGCAAACTTCGAATATCTTGAAATTTGGAATGCAACCTTATGGGGCCTTCTTTGTCACCCCAGACCGATCTCACCTAGTTTGAAATTTTTTGGGATCGTCACTGATCCATGACTCCATCATAAGTGATTGGTCATTCAATCGGCATTTCCAATCATTCAAGCATAGACAATCATGCATATATCATTCTCAAGCATTATAATTAGTCGTAACTTGAAAACGGACCGATCTGACAACGATTAAAGCACCTTCCCCTATCGAAACTCATTCACCGAAGCCGTTCAACATGTAGAATATCCAAAGAAGTTTATTGTGCCAACTATACCTTTTATACAACTATACAACTGATTTGAAATTACTTCTTTACAGGTATGACTAGCATATGGACGAAACGAGGGCAACAGATGTAGTCTGCTGCAAGGCCCTAAGGAATCATTAAAGGATGAAACAACCTGCTACCTTGGAAGAATTATATGGGAATGCAAACCGGTTCTAAAGACTAGAAGTAGTGCAATTAGAAGAAGGCATACCCGGTAGCGTGCCAAAGAACATACGAAACGATGAAGGAGCTACAAGACCCTAAGGACTTTCTACCTAAGCAAGGCTACTAAAACCCAGTAGAAAAGCGCCCCAGCTAACTGACGAAATCAGACGAAAAGATGATTATCAAATAACACTCTAGCTAACTAGTAACTAAGGAATGGGACAGCAGCCGAAAGCAATGCCTTCTCATCCATCCTTGTGTACTCTCCTTTTCCAAATGAGCCGTACTGGGACATTGGGGGCATTGTAGACAGCACGACAAAAGAAATGCTACTATGCCCTCAACTAGTTATGTCAATTCCCCTTCTGAGAACCGGCATTGCTGGTGGCATCGAGAAGTTTTATCCAAAGGATCGTCGAATAAACAGATCCAACACCTTAGACTACAGGAACAGATAAAACTGTGTTCCCTCGAGCTGAATCCGAAAAATTCCTCTTGAATTCGATGAATCATTGTTTAAGACCGCCGGGCCATCGGACACACGACCCAAAACTTCCCTCGGAATCGATAAATTATCATTCCAAGGATGTCTGGTCGCCAGAATCTGACCATAAAAAACCCTTTGCGAATGTGAAGGTCTTTCACGAACTTAAGCGTCGTGAAGGTGAACCGGTAGATCAACGGTCATCTGATCCAAAAAACCCTTCGCGGACGTGAAGGTCTTTCATGAATTAAAGCATCGTGAAGGTGAACCGGTAGATCAACGGTCATCTGATCCAAAAATCCCTTCGCGAACGTGAAGGTCTTTCACGAACTAAAGTGTCATGAAGGTGAATTAGTATATCAGTGGTCATCTGATCCAAAAAACCCTTTGTGAACGTGAAGGTCTTTTATGAACTAAAGCATCATGAAGGTGAACCGGTAGATCAGCTGTCATCTGATCCAAAAAACCCTTCGCGAACTGAAGGACTTTCATGAACTAAAGCGTGATGAAGGTGAACCGGTAGATCAACGGTCATCTGATCCAAAAAACCCTTCGCGAACTGATGGTCTTTCATGAACTAAAGCGTGATGAAGGTGAACCGGTAGATCAGCGGTCATCTGATCCAAAAAACCCTTCGCGAACTGAAGGTCTTTCATGAACTAAAGTGTGATGAAGGTGAACCGGTAGATCAGCAGTCATCTAATCTAAAAAAACCCTTCGCGAATGCGAAGGTCTTTCACGAACCAAAGCGTCGTGAAGGTAAACCGGTAAATCAGCGGTCATCTGATCCAAAAAACTCTTCACGAACGTGAAGGTCTTTCACGAACTAAGAGTCGTGAAGGCGAACCGGTAAATCAGCAGAATTTATGTATGACTGATATCCGCGAAGGTGAACTGGAAGATCAGCAGTCATCTGAGCCAGAGCCCCCTGAAGTCAATGAAGTCATGCTACGGGGCCACAAATGGACAATCATATAAGTAACTCTGCATAATTAATGGAATCACTTCCAACGATCGATGAAACAAACATTACTAAACTCCAGAGCTTCAAAGTCGCTCAAATGAACTAAGCCAAAATTGGACCGACCTTAAGGTTAACCAGAGGATGACTCGAATCAGGCCAAGATTGAGATCTTGGGAGAACCACTCCCATCAGACTGGAGGCAACCAGACGAGTTGTGGAGAGACCTTGGGTATAGTTCAAGTGCGCCAACAGCCCTGTGGCATGGGGGCACCACACATACTTGAATAGCTAAAAGAAAAGCCAAGACTAATCATATCACAATTCTATTACGTCCGATCGAAACTTATGACATTCTGACAACTACGGACTTAACGACCTATCTAGCGCAACAAACGAAATAGAAGAATAATACTTGCTTACTTCTTCCCAACTCCTCCTTTACCACCCTTGGTGACCAGATCCTTTTCCTCTTAGACTGTATGCCAGTTGAAGGCCAATTCTCTAAAGGCAGTTTGGATCAAAAACTAAGAGTCTTGCCCCGAACTCCCATAAGCTCTTTCTTCATAATCATCTCCATGTGGTCGGCTGTAGATCTCTCCACCATGGAAACCTTATCTGTTTGGCCATGCACATCTTTCCAAAATACGGGAGGATCTCCCAAGCTACGGTTACCCCATCCAAAAACCAATTATCTCTTAGAACTGACGAAATCGTGTTCCAACAAAGTCAAATCGCTAGGAAAACTCGATCCTTACCTTCTAAAGAACTGGTATCGCTCCTCCAGCATAGGAAGGCCCAAACCATTGCGCATACTCCCATAAGCCGCACATCACTTCTTGAGCTGTGGAGCCACGCATCTCGAAGTACTAACTCCTCACATTACCCGAAGATTGGCAACGTTAAGAAGTTCCAAACCGTTCTGGGTCGACAGGTCATATCGATCCTATAAGCCATGCATTTCATAAGCCGCGCACTCTCAAAAGCCATGCATTTCATAAGTCGCGCACTCTCAAAAGCCATGCATTTTGTAAGCCACGCATTCTCAAAAGCCATGCATTTCATAAGCCGCGCACTCTCAAAAGCCAGGCACTTCGTAAGCCATGCATTTTCATAAGCTGCACATCTGATAAGCCACAAAAACACTGCTTGATGCTGCTCTGGCATCATCAATGAACCGTTAAAATTTTCTAAGTACAGGTGTTGTCTCAACAACACCGGGAGACTTGTCTATTGTAGCATTAATAGAGATCAACTCCCGCTACCCGAAAGAACCGACATTGCTTGGTAGTACCGCAGAGCTCACAAACCAAGAAGTCGGCAAAGAATTCTGATTTTTGACCAAAGTTAATGTACAAAATGTCAAAATTCAAGACATCCAAGTCACGAGTTCCCAGAGATAGGAGCTGCGACGTACCATTGACTGGGGGCATCCAGGGAGCCGCCCAAAACATCAAGTCTCACATCAATTGTTCCGAATAATCAGCCCTGTGGACTGAGGGGCACAGAACACATTAACAGTTGGTTAGGATAAAAGATCGCTCCAACTTTCAATAAAAGGAGGAACTTACCATCGTCCAAAGGTAGACGCAACAGAAGGCGGTTCTAGAATCAAATCATCAACGCACCAGTTTCCAAAGACAGATCAGGTGCTCGATTGAGGTCTTAAACCATAACTTGTAGAAAACCAGCTGTTATCCGAAGATAGACCACGACAAGGAGAGAATGCTCGAAATCAAGCAGCTAAACCATTTATTCCCGAAGATTGGAACCAACGAATAAGGTTGATATCCGCAATAATGCTATCAGCCTAGCATAATGCATATGGCCTGAAACAAGCAAGGTTAAGCGCCACGGATTCAAGATAAACACTACCGAACTCTACCGGTCCATGATCAGTATAGGAATGAACGCGGTCATACCGAGGGCAATGTGATGACTTGCTCCACAATTTCAAATTTTCTATAAGAACTTGGAGTTTGACACCTAAAAATGAAGGAATCTGCCAAGAAATGAAAGGTTCCGCAGATAGTCGTCAGATCATAACAAAAAATAGTTGGAGCAAGTTTGATTTTCGTGAATAAGAATATTTGTGGAATTGGTTAAGTAACAGTCTTGCATCTCCGAGGGTAATACTTGACGGTTATAAACAAAACTAGGCAATGGAAACGCATGGGACTCTCACCCTTCCAGAACATGGTGTATCCCAAATTTAAGCAACGTTGAGAAAATAACCACATTGGGTTAAAAGGAATCTACTCAACTTTACAGGATCGGATGAATGATTCAATCCTCCCCAATGTGACTTTAACACTGCCCGAAGACAGACAACACTAAGAATATAGCTTCTACAATCCAATCATCGAAGTGTTAGTTTCTCAAGACCGAAATTAGTAACCAACTAGACTAAAAGTGCCGCCGAATCGACAGGGAAAATCAATCCCAAACTCCTAAGTGTCAGTGTTGCCTTGGCAACGCCAAGGCCTTCTTTATCTTTCAAGTACTGGTGTTGCGCTGGCAACGTCGGGAAAATTTTCTATTTCCTAAGTACAGGTGTCGCCCCGACAACGTTGGGAAATTTTCTATTTCATAAGTACCGTTTTTGCCCCGGCAACTCCAGGAAACTATCTACTCACTAAGTACCAGTATTGCCCCGACAATGCCAGGAAACCTTTAATCTACAGGGTTGATGAGAAACACTCATCGCAGTGACCCATCGATGTACTAGCTTCCGGAGATAGAAGTTGGACCTCAACTGAGTTTTTACCCTTGCCTTCAGAAAACTACCATTGCCCAATGACAGGCAACGACCAGAAAACATGTCCTTTCATAGGTCAGCTGGATGGTTCAACCTGACATCGCAAGAACCGACCACTGCACGGGAATAGAGCCGCGTAGAAAGAAAATCCCAGGATTGAATTTCTCGTGTGCTAATTTCTAAGGATGAAAGATGGTGGACAACCGAATTTCCAAAATTCAACTTAGAAATAATTTAGATACAGCCAAAAAATAGGCAGCCTCGAGGAAATTTTGCTTAGAATCAAGCAGCTAGGTTATCAATTCACAAAGACGGGAGTAGACATATGAACAGAACTTCCGTGACGACATCAGCAACCAAGAAAAGCATGCATGGCCAAGGACAAGCGGGAACAATCGTGGAAGATCGAAAATAAAATTCCCGAACTTCCATAATTCCATAATGGAATTGAGAGCCAGAATGGGGGCAATTGAACAATTCACCCCGCAGATTTCCATCTCCCAAAATCGCCCAAATACTGGTGTTCGAAATAGCTAGTCCCTCAAGAAGGGATAGACGCACAGATACTTGATCGAAAGAAATGTTTCAAAGTCCAAACACGAATAACCGTGAGGTTGGTTAGATAGCGGTTATGTATCACAAAATAGAGCATTCTGGCGACAAAATCGCCAACAAAGGAAATATAGGATTTAACATTCAGAAACCCACCGTCGGTCATAGTCTGGCGATGACGAGAAGTATTGATGACCTACTTACTGTCTAACTAGATCATTCGGTTCTAACTTGTAGGAATATGCCATTACCCGAAGTTTGGTGATGCTAGGAAGAAACCCCCAAAATGAAACTATCAATACATCGGCTTTCGAAAACAGAAGCAAGAGTTTGATTGAATCTTCAGCCCTACTTTCTGGCATCTCATGCTATCTGAAGATTCACAACATCATGGAAAAATCCACAGAGTTGAGTCATCTGTGCATTAGTTTCTGGAGATAGAAACTGATACATGATTAGGGTCTCAACACTGGACTTGGAGGAATTCAATTACTGTCAGGAAACAAGCATCATTGAAAAAGTCAAAACTTGGAATCAAGCAGCAAAGTCGTAGAGATAGGAGCTATCGTGTCAATCAAACTATGGTAATCGAACGTATTGCCCAGGAGACCTAGTCTCCCGAAAACATGTAGACTTAGTATTCGGAGAAATCGACCCTATGGACCATGGCAGATACACCAACACTTTGTTGAAATGGACTCATGAGCACATGTAGGGATTCGCTATAGAACTGGCTGGACAAGCTACTTCATAATTCTAGCAAAGCTATGAAATAGAATACACTGAAATGACTGCAGAAGCATTACTTACATGAATAGAATTACGGTAAACGGGTATGCTGCACATGAACATATGAAGTGCAACAGTAAGAAAAAGAAATGCTCGAAATCGAGCAATTAAACCAATAGTCCTCGGAGACAGAGGCTGGTGCGCATTGAATTTCAGAAAACGCAAAGGATAATCGCAATCGAACAGCTCATAAACTAGTTTCCGAAGGCTGAAACTATGCCTGATCGAACTTCAACTACAACTCTACAAGAGAAATTTTGCCTTGTAATTTAACGGTAATCAATCATCCCAATATGATAGGAACAATAAGCGGTGCCTAAGTTGCGAAGGACCCAGCTTCTGGAGGACTGGAAGTACCTCCGCTAGATTAAAGATAGGATGACCGAAAAGTCATTTTAAACAACAAAACTTGGCATTCAACCTTGTCAGGTATGTTTTATTTTAAATAATATCCTCGTATAACCAACGCCCGTAATCCAAGGGAAGTTGGTGTATGTTGACCGGTCGGGTTCTGAGCGTTGACCGGGGCAGATGTAGTTTATTATCTACATGAGAGAGTCCAATATCCTGAATACTGCAAACAAACAATCTAGTGTAGATAGCTCGCTTACATTTGAAAAGCAATCCATGTCATACTTTGAAATTATCTCCTCTACACTTACCCGTTATCGATAACGGAGCCGCTGTCCGAAGTGACGTGAGAAGCTTTTCTTTTCAGGATCACTGGAATACAGAAACGGGAAAAGAGAAACGATTGAGTCATCCACTATAGCTGATTTTGGAATAAATCGTTGCACTGGAATTCAAAAGCATCGACGGGAACTTAACCAAATTCTCGAAAAGAAAACGTTAATGACAAAGAGCAATACTTCGCTCCAGAGTGTTAGAATCTCGATTTTCATCATTTTGGTTGTGACAACTATATAAATCAATATTTGTATGTACTAATCACTTATGTAGGAGATTCGTTGCAGATTCGTATTCAGAATATTTTGAAGCTGATAGTCTTTTTTTTAGAGTCTGTATACTATTTAGAAATATGTTAAAATCTCTCCTGAATGGTATATATATAAACATACACACACATGCTTAAGCATGCACAAGAGGCCGAAAACAGCCGGTTGAATGGACCCATTCAGCCGTTTGTTTACTGCAACACTTTTATTGTTTCACAATATTCAGTCGGCTGAACGAGTTGATTCAGCCGGCTATTTTAGGCCAAAATTTGCCTATTTCCTTGCTGGTTTCGATTTTAACAAATTCAGAAGGCTGGATTATTATTTCAGTCGGCTGAATATTTACAACGGCTATTTTTAATGAAAAAACACTTCTCTTCATTAAAGAGAGATATCTTCAAAATAAACAGTTGCATCTATTTTATTCATCGTTTCTCTTCATTTAATTTTGCAACTCTTTATACTCTAAAATAGATTTTAGAATTCAACAAACAATTTACTATAACTGATTTTATTATTCTTGAATTCTTATCTCTCAATCTATTTTCAACTTGCACTCTAATTGCATACAAACTCTGATCGTTGATCATTTTATCTTCCACATTCTTCAAGCACATTACACTATATATCATAAAGGAGAAGATTATAGGAAGATTGTACTTAATTGACTTATCGGTGCTATTTAAAGAGCATACTATAGTTAGATACTTTTTTTTATTTGTAAAGAAGTCATGTTCGGTTGCTCAGGTGGTAGAAGTCCTATTCGGTTGCCTAGGCGGTAGAAGTCCTGTTCGGTTGCTCGGGCGGTGTAAACTTATTCCTCCGAGTTAAGTGAGGGTTGCTGGTTTAATTCCAGAAGGAGTCTGGGATTGGACGTAGAACGGGAGTTCGAACCAGTATAAAAATCTCTGGTGTCATTTACTTTACTGCTTTAATTATTTATTTACTTTTTCCACACAAGTAGTTTATAAATTCATCCATATTACACGATCCTATAAGTATCAGTTACTTTCACAGAGCGGCGTACAATCGTTCTTCATCGCTGGTCAAATTAACTATATAGGACAACTCCAAACCTACGACATGCACCCACTTACCGACCTAGTGTAAACTATGGAGTAAAGATTGCATTGTCAATACCAAGAGTTGAAATTCAGGTTGAAATCAAAAAACGAATGGCCATTAGAAGTCAGTCAATTGAAAATAACATCTTGAGGTGGACTCTGACGATCTACACTAAATATTCAACAGACGGCTGAATAGTCAAAGCCAAATTTGCATAGTAACTGTAACGACCCTAGATTTTTAATTTATTTAAATTAATAATTAAATGAATTTTTGAATAAAAATTTGTAAAATTTATATAAACGGAAGCGAGTTTCCCCGATATCCAAATATATTTTGTATAAATCATTTAAATTTAATGAATATTGTATATATGTGAATATATATGTATGTACAATTGATTTGAATTTAAATTGTAAATGAATGGTTTAATAATAATAATGATTGATAATAATAATAATTAGAATTGATGGTTAATAATGGTTCGAGTTTATAAAATAATATAAACAAATGCACTTATAAAATAAGTAAGAAAAATATATATATGTAGAAACATACAAAATTATAAATATTTGAGTTAGAGATTGAAATAGAAATGTATACAAGATAAATTTTATAGTTTGTAAAATAGAGAATAAACACATTAACTAAGATTATAACAACATAGAAATTCATCTATATTTTGAAATGAATATATATAGTTTTATAAAATATAAAGTAAGTAAATAAACCTTAACATCATAGTACGAAATATTAACAAACAAAATCATAAAAGCATATGTAATTAAACAAAGTAATAGAACAAAAGCATAGAAAATAAGCAAAGGAAATAAATATACTCAAGTATAGATAAACAAAGCCAAGTTAAATATGTACACTTGCGAAATGAAGAAGCATGATAGCAGCCGAAATAAAGGAAAGCATATATATATATATTTGTTTATACAATATCATTAAGGCAAGCCATCACAAGATCATACCACCTGTACAAGCCTCTTCAGCCATGCTTTGTATTGTTCAAACCATACCCTATTTTATAAACAAATATCACCTGTGCAAGATTTATACAACACCCAGTAAACTTCTTTTCTTTTCTATACATCAACCTCTTCTTCTCATCAGTTGTTCATTCGAAACTAAGTAAACCCATAAATAAACTTCAACTTAGAGCAATGCAAACAAAATAGAAAAATCTAAATGCTTAAGGCAACTTCAAAATAGAATACAACTTGAAGCCTAAGATCAAAATCAGAAACATGCAAGTGAATTCAAGCTGCTGTTTCAAGTCTCAACTACAACAACAACCCAGATTTAAACAACAATACAATCCAAATTAATACAAGAGAAGGTTTCCAGCTTGCAGTTTCACAGCCTGATTCAATATAAAATAGCTCTGTTCTTTCCCCTCTGTTCTTCAAAAAAAAACAAGGTGAGCAAACTCCTATTTTTCGAAGTTTAGCCTGTTTGATATCTTGATGCTTGTGAGTAAACATAAAATTTTAAAGTTTAAGTTTTGGTTATTAGTTATGCAAATAATTGTGGTTGCATTGTATTGGAAGTATGTAGTTCTGTGATGTTCTGGTAGTTAAATATGTGATGTTCTTCAACAGATTTAAAGCTTCTGAGCAAGGAAGCGTAAAGAAGCTAATACTTCTTCATTTAAACTAATTTAGACTTAGGAATTTAAGCTAATTAAGTTTGTTTAACTTAAATTATAAGCCTGGAAATTGTTTCGAAGCATAACAATATTATATAGATACTGTTTATTCAAGTTACAGTATTAAGAAATTAATAAGTCGAAATTCAAATGTTTTAAATGTGTTAAATTGATCCCCTATCTTGATTTAACATACAAAGTTAAGATTTTTAAACCAAAAACAATGATTTTTAGATGATTAAAAATGGTGAAATTTCTATATGAACTCAAATTGCATTTTTATCAATTCCGGTTGAATTAACAAATGTTAGCTTCTAAAATTCGTTATACAGCAAGTTTAACAATGCACGAATCCAAGAAAATTGCTAAATAAATTTTCTAATGCAAGGATTTGTGGTTCGAATCAAAAGTAGGGTTTGGGTTCATGTTTTCTGTGGTTTGTTAAATTCTCGTTTTCGGCACCATGGATTGATCGAGTGTCACGCAAATTAGGGGGAAGGTAGTGTGGGGGCTAAGGGTGGTGTAGCCGGAGTTTCGAAGTTTCTGGGGGATTGCATCGCCTAAACGAGGGGAGAGATGGTCGGAGTGTTGTTTTTATTTGGAGCTCGAACGGTCATTTTTCATTCGCGAGTCTCATCAAGGTTTTGGGGTGCTGGGATGGCATGCGGGGAAGGTCGGTGACTTGTTCGTGGTGTCGCCGGAGGTAGGATCGACGTTGATGATCTGTGCATGTGTACGTGCAAGTTGCGTATCTGTGTGAAGTATTGGGGAAGACGAAGACGAGGTGGAACTCGGGGGCGACTCGGGGGATTCATGTATTTGCTCGAAGCAAAATAATATCGCGTATGACTCGAAGCAGTATAGGGTTTTACTCGGGGAAATGTAAGGGTGGCTCGGGTAAAATGTTTTGTTACAGGTTTCAACATTTAAGCCTGTTCTGTTTTTAAATCTAAAACAAATGATTTTTGAATTATAAGCAGAGTTTAAACAATGTTTTAAAACTAAATATAAACCAGTTTTTAAGTATGATTTCAAAACTTAAATTTGTATTCATTTTAAATCATAAATTTAAAATGGAATGTAAAAGCAAAATTGTTTTAAAATGCTTGATAATGATAATTTGATCATTAGTAAGAATAATGTTTTATCTTAAGGTAAATTAAGATTTAATTAATTTGGAGTAATTAAATTATTAAGGTAATTAAATGGGTAATTAATTAATTTAATTAATTAAAGATATGAATGATAATTTAAGTAATTAAGAGTTCAAATTTATTAATTTAAGTTTAAGACAAATTATTTAAAGACTAATTAATTTGTGATTAAGGGTCATTGATTAAGTAAGATTAGATTTAATTAATGGTTAGGAATGAATTAATCAAGTAATGTAAGATTAATTAAGTTACAGTCAAAACTTAAATTAATTAAATAATTTAAGGTTAATTAATTTAATTAATAAATGATTAAAGGATAATCAATCAAATGATTTGAAATTAATTTATGATTAACCACGATTGATGACTTATCTGATTTAAATTAATCAGACAATTAACTGACCTTACTTATGAATGTTTGGATTCTATTGATTTGATTGTTTGATATCCCTGATATATGCTGCTTTGTGATACATCCTGATTTATGTTGTGATCTGTAATTTACTTATCTGTGATATATATCTGTGATCTGTATATGAAAGATAAGCGATATAGTTTATACCGCTTATCAACTATATTTCTGTATTTGAATCTGTGATGATGGAATGATGTTGCACTATTGTGTTAAACCCCTGGACCACACTCTTACACACACAAATATGGATTTCACGTGGAAATCGGTTAAGTCAAAGATGATTTAAAATTTATGTTTTGAAATTGAAATTTTAATTTCAATTGATTTTGAAATTGGAAATTCGGGTTTAAAATGAAAAGCTTTTGAAATGGAGTTTCAAAGATAAGACTTATTTTTGAATAATTTGATAAAGTTTTGAAGTTTAAATAATTTGATTTAAACTTAAATTCAAGATTTGAAATTGAATTCTATGATTTGAAACTAGGGATTAAAGATGTTATACTAGTTATATATGGGTTAAACTATTTTAAAAGTATTGATTTTGGAATGTGAATAAATTCAAGGGCTTTAACTCGTGCAAATAAAAATTGGATTTTTCTGAAACGAAAACTATTTGTTTTCAAATAATAACAGCTTTCATATGAGAAGTGAACTTCCAATTTGTGTTGAAAGGTTTCAAATCTAAAATGAAATTGAAATGTTTTGAAAGGCTATGAATGAATTCTTTTTGAAAGCTATGAATTGAATCTGTTTATTTTTAACAGATTTGAAAATGGTAATTTTTTTAAACCATTCGAAATGAAATTGTTTTGAAAGCTATAAGTTGAATCTTTGTTTTAAAGATTTAACGAGTTAATCCAATTAAAACGGAAATTGTTTTGAAATCTGTGAATGGATTGTTGTTGAAACTGGGTGAGCTTTGTGAAATAAATCTTTTTGTTTAAAATATTAAAATGATAATTTGTTAAACCATTTGAAAAGAAAGTTTTGGGTAATAAGTTGTGACTTAACTAAAATCCCATTATCCGTATGTTTTAAAATATTACGCTCACTATTCGGATTAGCCAGGAGAGGACCTTTGTGTCACATAACCCATTCCGAATAAGTGATACGTCGTATATGGATAGCATTTGAAAACCGGTGTTGAAGACCGGGTGTTTGCGAAAACGATAGGATAACCTATCGATTGTCTCTGCACTGGGTAGCTCCTGGTATAGAGATTCCTTAAGTGATGGGAAATCCGATCGAGATTGTGAATACCCGGATTGGCAAGGGCTTCTTTGGAAGTGCCTTCGGTTCTGTTCGAACCCGGAACAGACTTGTATGGTTACATGTCTGACATTACACTTTGAGATATAAAGCAGATTTCTTTCAAATACATTTCTGTTGGTGGCGGAGAATTTATTCTCTTAGCTTAACACCCTTCTCTGAGACGTACGAGCTCAGAGGTTATGTAGTTGAAATTTATCAGCGATATATTCCCAATTTGGTAATGTGGCATGCTGAGTGTTGTTGTGTGATGATCATCATTTGATCATTTGTGATATGATCATTTGTTTGATCATTTATCTTTGTGATCATTACTTTGATCATCTGTTGATCCAAAGCATGGCTTTGTGACAAAGCGTAGCTTTGTGGACGAGACTTCGTCGAACCTCACAACCCGGAAATGGTCGAAACAGGAATATGCGGCAAGAATATGAGGGTCGCGCCCTTTAGGGTATGTCATTTCCTTCTGGAAAAGGGTGGTATCATGGTATGGAGCCCAGATACTTACTCATGTGGACACACTTTATTTATTATGTGTGATGTTGGTTACCGAGGCCTCGGATAAAGGTCCCAAAGGGCCGGGGGGTGGCATATTCGTGAGTTACCTAGTTACAGGGGTAACCCGGCCTTGTGTTGGCAGAGAGCAGTTTGTCTCTCGGGACGTCCAGCCAGAGGAGATCCCATTCGGCAGTAGGAAAGGAAGTTCCTTAGCCTGACCATTTGTTGGAAATCCAATTTCCAATACGAACCAGTACGGTTTTAGTTGTAGAACCTGCCATCTAATATGGTAGCTATAGTAGGCATAGTATAATGGTACCTATGCTGGCTAAAATTAATATTGTATTTTATAAATGATTTTGTACACTATGCACTAGTAATAATATCAAAAGAGTTTCTTGCGTAGTAAGCATTTTTGGCTATCATAAGAAGAAATCTCCTCCAAGTCTGCGGTTGCATTGTGTGTGTGGCAAGAGGCCTTATGGTAGTTTCATTTTCCAAAAGCATTGCGAATTGACTTTGAAAATTCTCTTGTTGTTCGTTTTTAAAGATAAACTGTGTTTTGTTGCTCACACCAGTCCCACGACTGACTCGGAGTTTATTGTTCCTTTCCTAAACTCTGGGTGCTCATAAATTTCTACACGAGCAGTCTAGAGTTGGGGTTTTCAGATATTAAGGTTGAGTAGATTATCTGGAGCTAGTCAGTCCTTGGACAACTGACCTTGCTTTCCGCTAGCTATGGATTGGAGCATTCTTTTGGAGATATTCTATCCACTACTGGTGTTATATATTTTCTTTTCCGCTGCTATTTCTTGTATCATATCTCTGATGTATATAGATATTCATTGTATCATCATTGTATCTGGATATTGTATCAGATGTTGTATATCTATATTCTTTTCTTTTCTGCTGTATTGTTTACTTAATGTTGTTATAAGCTCCGGAGAACCAGATTCGACGTTTGAATCTACGGCATTTTGAGTACAAGTGAAGTACGGATGCCGATTTTTGAAGGTCGACTTTTGGGTCTTTATAGTAACCTCGACACGATCAACTAGATTTCACAAAATGAAAACTCAAAAGTAGCTACTTCCAGAGCACGCCTTGTTTTCAACGAAGGCATGCTCTGGGAGGCAAATGTTATCCGGGTTTTTAACCCAGTAGAATCCGGCAGAAGTCGGAACAACTTGATCGAGTCAGAGTAGCACAAAAGTTAACCGAAAGGATTAGAACAAGGAGCTAGAAGAAGTCAGAAGAAAAGATAGAAGAATACTCTAAGGACATGGATCGCTAGCGATCCATGGCCTATGGATCGCCAGTGATCCATGGCATTAATTCGGGAGTACATAAATGTGACGCCCCACCTCTATACTCACACTAGCCAAGGACACTACGGGGTAATGCCGTCGACTAGCACGAAGAATAAGGCTGTTGAGGAGCGACCATCTATGTAATTGCTTTGTGCGAGTACCGATATGTCAAATAATATAACTTACATTTCATTTCAAGAGGAAATCCGACATATCAAATACAAACTCAAAGCTACCACACAGTGGCTATGTGGGCTTCGGAAACAAATATAGAAATAAACATAACACAAATCAGTCACAGATATTCATATCACAAAGGCGGAAACAAATATGAATATAACACATAGAAGTGTACATCAAAGTAGTGGTCATACAAGATCCACTACATCACAAAAGAATAGGTACAAGTGCTAGACAAAAGAATAAGTATACATCAAGGAGTCTCTAACTCAAATGTATAAAAGCAAAAACTACTAATCTAAAGTAGTTAGCCAAAAATTAGATGATGGTCCCAGATAAGAAGTCAAGTAGAAGCACCTGAAATACCTCGGTCTGACCCGAGTATTATTTAAGAAGAAAATAATAAACGGATCAGTCTAGCTATAAATATCATATAAAATGAGATAGGATAAGAGATATCACAAAAACCTCAAAATGATCACCATTGATCAATAAGAAGTGTGAATCACACTAAGCTAGTAAATATAAGAGTTTAGCTTCATGTCCCATAACCACTGGCTTAACTTAAATATTTACAAACAAATTGTAGATTTCGACTCGAAAATTGTCACAAGAGTTCAATCGAACAAGTCTAAGAATTAACCGACAAAGTCAACGCAAGCATTCCATACCACTTGTTTTGCTAAATCGTTTAATTGGATTTCTCGTACGAATGAGGTAAAGGTTTGTATATACTAATATATTGAAAAATGGTTTTAAAAACGAGTTTTGTATTTAAAATGGTATTGAAATCATCTTTGTGAAAGCGTTTGAATATTTACTACTAGTATAGAGAGCTTTGTATTTTTAAAAGTGACAAATCATCGAAAATGATTGTAGAAACAATCGATCAACCAAAAATTCACATTCGACGACGTGAATCAAAACCATAAAAATCAATATCAAATCCATCGAATGGATATTCCCAAAAATCCGAAGAAAGAAGTCATCAAAGTCGATAATAAGTGATAACAACTAACCGGATCCACAAAAATCGATTAAAATTGGAAATCCACTCAAAAAATAGCAAAATAGGCAGAACTGAACAGTTCCAAACGTCTGGTTTAGAATTCAGACGTCTCGATTTGTTTTTTGGAAATTTTCAAAAAAACCTCCCAGGCGTCTGAAATTTCAAGGCAGACGTCTGAGACCCAATCCAGACGTCTGAACCTATAAATCAGACGTCTGGAATATGTTTCTGCCATTTTATTTTCTACGTGCTTATTATTTTTTCCTCCAGGTCTATAACCAGACGTCTGGACTTAATATCCAGACGTCTGGTCACCTGGCCTGGGCAACAGTTTGCCTAGGCCAAGATGGCCAAAACGATTCGGGAGCGATCGGACGAGCAACAACGACTAGGGATTTATGCCAAGCGACAACCCAGCTTTATAGGCTCTTCGATACACCCCAAATATCATGTCCAAACATCCATAGTAGGATTTTCATAAAATTGGACTTAAAAACCAAAAATTGGAAAATTCACCAAATCAATTCAAATCAAAAGCAAATGAACAAGCACAAATGTTAGGAATTCATACCTAACAACAATGAAAGTTATAGAAGTAGATGTGAGTTAAAGAACTCACCTTTAAACCCAAAAACAACGAATGAGAAGCTCAAAAACAAAGGAAAGGCCAATTCCTCTTCAACTTCAACTCAAGAAGCTCCAATCTAAGCTAATAAGCAAATATTTCCTAAGTTAGGTTATAGGAAATTTCTGAAATTGGAGAGAGATAGAGATGGAGAAGATGAAGAGGATGCTTACCTAAGCTTCTCCTTGATTTTGGACTTGAATTTGAGTTTCCTAATCAAAACTAGGGTTTAGGAATTTCTATTTCCCATTCTTTCCCCCATTTTTCTTTAGCTTGAGTGTTAGGAAAATAGAATGAGTGAATGGAAGAAGAGTAGAGTAGTTTAGGGTATTATGTTGGGTTAGTGGGCTGAAACCCAAACCCAAAGCCCAAAATAGAAAAATAGCAAAATTCCACTTAACTCCAAACATATCGATGTTTATACTCAAAAAAGTTGTAAACGCCATTTTGGACTCAATGGAGGTGGTCTCGAGTCCCAATTCGGCTGTTTACAAAAAGTAACATTTCGGACTTTAATCCGATTAACGATGCTATATTTAAATAAAACATTTAATTATACAATCGTAAAATATGCGGGTTGTTACAATAAACAACATCAACGCAAGACGATGAAGGTAATCCAAAGACCAAATGCAAAAACACGCTAAGTGTATGGATCTTCAGCGATCCATACAATATGGATCGCCAGCCATCCATCCAAAGCCATGAAATTCTTGCGACCTGACATAGTAGGCAATGAAGAAAGGAGCTAAGTAATTAGCTCGCACACGAGCTAAACCTTTGGTGGATCGCTAGCGATCCATGCTTTTGGCTCAGGTTGCGAGCTAAACTCTACTAGATCGTCCTTTGTCCATCTTTAAGCGACTGACGAACGGGCCTAGCCCAAAAGCTCTCTGATCTCTATAAATACTATCCTACCTACAACATAAATGGGATCTTCTCCGGACTGGTTGCTGAAGCTCTGCTAGAAATTTTCTTCACTCTTCATCTCCCTCACAACAATCGCCAAAGGGATTCACTGTGATTCTCCAGTGGATTCCAACTCTGGGGATTCAATCCAGCTAAGGATAATCAAAAGCCTTGTAATCAAACACTACTTGTATCAGCAATCGGTCATAATAAAACTATAAAGTGGACATAGGCTTCGTTAACAACCAACCACTATAAAAATCTTCTTGTCTCCTTTCTTTTACGGTTCTTTTCTATACTTATTATCTGTATTATTGCTCTGTGAGAACAGGGCTGGTGCTTTCACACTCAAACCAGGGTGTTGATCCATTTTTTGGGTTAACACGGCATTTTGATATGTATTGACTATCGTGATTTATAGGGATGCATTAGATTTTAAAAATGCAAAAAAACCATAATACTTAGATATCGCTATAGAAAGCTTACAAGAAAAGCATTGTCGAAAGTAAAAAAATTGTAGTGCTTTTTTGTGTTATAAACAGTTCAGTATCTAATATAACAAGCCGATATACAACGTTTATTAAACTGCTATAAAAAACTTACAATTGTGGATAAAAAGCACTAAAAAGGAAGATTTTTTATAGCGATTTATTTTGTGCTATAAATAAGCCATGGTTTTTTTATAACGTGCTGATATACAGCATTTTTTGAACCACTATAGTAGGCTTTTATAGCATTTTTCCTATCCTATCGTAGGCTCTTTTTGTTGTAGTGCATCCAAAACATCCAATCCAAATCCTAGAATAATCTAGCTAAGAAAATCAAATCAATGCCGAGAAACATACAGGAAAAGAGCTTAGGATGTGTAACCCTCATCTTCTCTTTAGGGTCTCCATGTACTCTCTACCTAGTCGTTTCCTGATTGCAGTATAACCAACTTCAATGCCTTATTTCTAACCCCACATTTCATAATAAAGTTTGGACTATGGGAAGAACTCAGCTCAGACTCTAACTCTACCTCTTCCAACTAGCAAGGCGTTATCCTCATTGGATCATGTACACATTTTTGCAAATGTGGCATGTGAGACACATTGTGGACTCATGTCATCTTCTCTGGTAGTTCCACTCTATAGGTCAAACTCCTTATCTTCTCTAATATTGGAAATGAGCTACCAAATCTGGGTGCTAACTTCCTCGAATTTCCACATATTACTACTCTTTTTAAAAGAGAATCTTTGACAAAGACTGAATCTCCTACTTCAAATTCCAAAAAAAAAATCTCCATCTATCTGCATATGACTTCTATCGATCCTGTGTAGCCTTCATCCTCTTCCTTATGAGCTCAACCTTCTCCACAGTATCTCTAACCATCTCTAGCCCCAAAATAATCTTATCTGTAGACTCCTACAAGCACGAAGGTGTCTTGCACGACCTTCTGTAGAAAGCTTCAAATGGTGTCATGCCTATACTAGTTTGGTAGCTATTATTATATGTAAACTCCACCAAAGGTAAACGGTCCTCCCAAGACCCTTCAAAATCCAATATATAAGCCCTTAAAAAATCCTCCAACATCCTGTTTACTCTCTATATCAGTCCACCAGTCTACGAGTGATATGTGTTGCTTAAATTCAATTCCATCCCTAACGACTCCTGCAAACTTCTCCCGAATTCACCCATGAATAGTGGATCTCGATCACTTACTATTCTAATTGGAACTCCATATAGTCTAACCACTTCTTTAATATATTGCATCGCTAATGTCACTACTATTCTTGTGCTCTTTACTGGAATAAAATGCACGCTCTTCGTGAGATGATCTACTATCACCCATATACTCTTTCTACTCTAGGGTGACCTGTATACAAAATCCATAGATACGCACTCCCATTTCCATTATGGCATGTTTAACGGAAGTAATAATCCACTAGGATTTTTCTGTCCACCTTTAACTCGTGGGCATGTCATACACTTCACCACATACACAACTACCCGTCTCTTCATTCCTGACTAATAGAATACTCTCTTCACATCCCTATACATCTTATCTCCTCGTGGATGTATAGACATCCTACAGTGATGACGCTCACCCAATACCTCCTCTATCAACTCCTGAACATGTTGTACGCATAGTCTTCCATCTCTTCTCAAATAACCCTTCTGATTCTTGGAGTAACGATCCAAATGGCTTGATCGTTCACCCTATCCTAACAACCACTACAACAATCTGGACTTTAATAGCGTTTAAAAAACGCTATTAAAGGCTTTTATAGCATTTTTATGGATGTTGTATATTAACATGCAGTTATAAGTCTGTGACTTACGATAGCAACACAAAAAACGCTGTAAATGAGATCTTTTAACAGCGTTTGAAAAGTGCTATAAATTGTTTTAATGACGTTTTTGCACACGCGGTAAAAAACATGTTACAAATAGGAAGGGTTATTAGACAGCAAGAATAAAATGCTATAAAAAGTTCCAAACAATAGCGTGTTACCAACGCTATGAAAACTCTCTTAACATTAGCATTTTTTGACTGCTATTAACAATTGCATATTATAGCGCTTTAAAAACGCTATTGTTACATTTTACAACATTTTTTAATGCTATTATCTTTTTACATAAGATTTTCTGTGCTTCTTTTTGACGTTTCATTGCATATATGTATTATGAATTTAAATATCACTAAGATGACATTTGACTACCAATACGTTATATGTAAACAAATAAAATTACACCAACACAACATGTGTTCATTATATTCCATAACTATGTATAAAGATTACAAATGCAAGTAAACAAAACTAATATTATACATAAGCAATCTTTACCAAAACGATACATAGAAGTATTCAAAACACTAAAGATACACACGACACTATATATTACTTCAAATCACCTTGTTGCTACTTGCTAGCACCAAATGTATTAGTTACCTGTAAAGAAAAAGTTCCATAATTAGTCGTAATAGACATGATTCATGAAAAATATGCATATAAAGTGACTTTTGAACAACAATATATGATGTTTATGAACTTATTCAATTCTAAACCACTATTGTATTTAAATGAGTACAGATACCATTAATTTTGTAAAACTTATTTAATTTTTATAAAACTTGATTTATTTCCATAATACCAGTTTTATTTTTGGATGATGCACTACAATGGATGATGTACTAAACCGCCATGAAGTACTGAACTGCTGAAGATGATGCACTGAAACGCAATGGATGAAGTACTGAACTGCTGAAGATGATGTACTGAAATGCAGTGTGCCATGAAATGTCGGGTCCGAATACATCACAAACAATATTGATTTGACCCTGCAACCCGTGAAGGCTGAAGTGTGTATTGACCTGAATTGGAATGTCGGACAATGGGGTGGCTGCTTAATAAATAAAGTCGGTAGAAGCAACTAGCATAGGAACACACTGAACTGGAATGTCCATAGAATAACCCAGAACTGAAATAACTAAATTTGCAATTTGCAATGAATCAAACAGATACAGCCATTGAGATGTAAGTTGACAAATAATAAAAATAACTAAATGTTACTAAAATTATGAGGAGACTGGATTTAAAATACTTGAAGTTTTAATGTAAAAGAATAAGCTAAAGAAATCTTACTAGGAGTAAGACGATATAAATGATAAGTTAATTTCGATTTATCCCTCTTAAGGAAACACTGAATCTTACCATCTCGAGGCCCTGGCTGCCAAATGAAAATAAGAAGTATTAGACAACAACGTTTGAAATTTTGCATTATGCTGACTACTGATGGATGATTTTATTAAAATGGAAAAACTAGCTATAGTTTGTGTTGATACAGAACCACAACATTTGAACTCCGAGATAAACAAGCAAAAGTTTCAATCAGATATGGAGAAGCCACTGTGTAAATAATTGAAACAATTGAAGTAGTCGTACATAAATCTTTTACAAATACCATAGGTAAACAACTATCAAATGAAAAATATAAGAAATCAGCATCTGCCACTAAACAAATAGCACATGTTTTTCAATGGGAAATTTCTGAGTTTTGTTCTGTTCTACAATGATTTATGGTTGTCTGCAATGATTTATTGCATGGAATGGTAGATTTCAATGCATTTATAATTAAATTGGGATCGAGTCTCCAATGGATTCCAGGTCACTGTCTTTCACTCCAGGAAGTAAATTCTATGCCGGATTTAAACTTCAAAGATCTTACGACTAGAAATGAGCTGTTAAGTACTCAACCCAAAGAATCAAGTATGAAAATAGCAAATTTAGAGGAAGAACTGTTAACTCTGAAATGTTCAAAGAATCTAGTAGAAGATCAAATCGAAAACGATGTATCAATTGCAGAAGAACTTGGTACACAGCTTACAGTTTTCAACTCTGAACTGAATGCTCTAAGCAAGAAAATATCCTCTCTTGATGTTGAATTTGAAGTTAAAAGTAGTTACTGTGATGAACTAGAGGAAACTTGTTTAGAGTTGCAGCTTCAGTTACAAAGGTATATTGTTTTCTGTTATTCTATTAATCTATGTTACGAACAGTGTATTACTATCAGCACTCGTGGTTTTGCTAGCGGCCACTATGCAGAATGTTTTGAAACTTTTTTGCACTACAGTCAGCTAACAACTGCTGATCCAAGCAAGTTCGCATGGTGGTTGGTCACGGACTGTGGTAGCCGCAAATAGAAACATGTGAGCTGACAGCGGTAAACTACGAATAACTCTTCTAAATTTATGTGTGCAGTATGTCCCAGATTGCACCCATATGCATATTATCCACTATTTCAACCAACATCATTATTTAAAATAACCACCCACTAACTTAAATTTATATACCCTTATTAGAGTTTTATTGTTTGAAATATAGAAAGAAAGAATATTACATAGATATTTTAGGAAATTTAAAAAGGACTTCACAACTACATGTATTTTCTTTGTGATGGTTAACCCATGCCTTCAGCTCTAACTCCAGGTTATTTAACAATGGATTTATTACCTCAGTTCAATACCGAGTCTCACATTGTTTTCATCGGATATACACCACAAAATTTACTGCAATTCACCTTACATCATTGTAGCATGGCTCCTTCAGCAACATATATATGAATATACCACCTTCAAGTCATATGCAACAGCTTACACCAGCTTACTCCAACAGCAGCAACCTCGTTACATGTTCTTTTTGCTACTCGAATCATTTATCAACCTCAATGCAGTTAATGCTTTGGTAAAAGGAAAACTAATAAAACATCATATGGTTCATATTCATAGTCAAAGACAATTATGGATGCATAGATAAGAGAAAACATATCCTTATATCATCGATTGAACCTGATAAAGGTGTAGGGCAGGCCGTACTTGCAGACCTAATCTTATCTCATCTTCTTGTATTTTAAAACACCAAATGAATTCATTATACTTAGTTAATTTTTGTAAAACTTAGTTTACTTAATCATACTTCTATAAAACTTAATTAAGTTTTATAAAATTTAGTCAACTTTTATAAATTTAGTTATTTTTTACAAAAATTTAGCTAATAAATATTTTTTGTAAACTTAATCAGTTTTTATAGTTTTCATAAAAATCGATCAACTTAGTTAAAATTTTAGAAGACTTAGTTATTTTTGTAAATTTATCAATGAATCAATACAACCAAGTGGTAATGTCGAGAACTTCAACTAGCTTGGATTACCTAGGCTAATTGTTAATTTTGATTTTCAATAATAAATAATAACAAGATTAAAAAAAAGTTTACGAAAAATTCATAATAGAATTTCAAAGAACACCCTTACATTGTATACAACATTATATACCAAAGGGTCTGAGTGGAAAATAATAACCCATTGCACATAAAGCTTTACATGAAGCTCCTTTTCTGTGTTTTCCTACTCAGCATATAAGAAATTAGGCAATGTTGCTTATAGAGTGATCAAGTATTATTATTTTTCCTAATTCTTTTTTTGAAACATGAGTATTTTATTTGCATTCACAAATCAATGCAAACATTTAAGTGCAAAAAATGGCATGATAAATGAACAAATTATATACGATGATCATGATAAATGACTGCGTTGAATGAGATCATTTCCCTACATTTTTTGCGGAGAAAGAGACAATGGAACATAGAAATTAACATTACCTTTATCTGAACATGCCACATATCAGCATTATTAAAGATGACAGCAGGTTCCAAACTCCTAGCTGGATTAATAGCCAATCCAGCGATAGGAATGGCTACCAAGTGCACCAGAAACACTGTAAATCCAATTGCAAGAGGTGCCAAAATCTGCATTATAAATTTTTTAGTACTTATCTTACAAAACTATACTCGTATAAGTTCAGTATAATCACTTACATGCACGTGAGGGTACCAGCATTGCATTTAGGATCAGTAGCAAAGAAAACAATGTAGACGAATACAAAAGCACCAATGACTTCAACAGGAAGTCCAGCTCCAATTGAATACCCATCACTCACCATGTTAACACCGCCACCATATCTAACAGAAAAATCCTTCTGCAACGCCTTAACAAGCCCAGCACCACATACTTCACCAACGCACCGTGCTATCACATTCAAAAGTACCTTAACCATTGAAACCTTTCATGCCAGAAACATGGCTAAAGCAGATCATTCCACCATATGCGCATGAGATTCCTACAAGTCCATTCAACCAAGCCAAGATATCCAAATTCAATCATTTTTAACTAATTTTTATGTAGTTCTTAACAACATATAATGTTTTTTAACAATTTTTTCAAGAAGGTTATTAATTTTAGCATATATTTCACTTTTTGAAAGTTCAATTTCTCTATATTATTAAAAAAATGAAATTTTGCAAAATATTAAAAAATGGAGATACTTCACAAATGTTCAAACTATTTCAAAAATTGGAAAAAAGTCATAAATTTAATGAAATAATTTGTAATTTCAAAAAAGTTTGAAAATTATAGAATTTATTATGTTTTTCAAAAATATTCAAAACTTGTATATTAATCCAAGTTTTCAAATAAAAGTAAAATTCTTGAATAGATTTCTAAGAATATGAGAACTTGATATTTCACTCACCACCAGCAATGTGATTCGTTCATAGATCAACATGAAAATACGATTGAAAGAGTTCCTTTTGTTTTGGTTCCCTATTTTTATTTCTTTATATAGTTACAGTCTATTGATATGAACCATGCTCTCGAAGTTGGAAAATGTTAAGGCTCTCACATGTACTCTTCCATGATTTCAAAATTACAATTTGCAAAACTGTCGAGCTCTTGGGTTAGAGCAATCGATTCACTGGAAGTAACAACTAAACGATTATGTATTTACACTAAATTTTCAGTACAAAATAGTTAGCAGTATTGATGTGGTAACTCCACATATAACTAGCCTGTAAGGCTTGCGTTTGCGTTGTACACTCTAATGTTACAGCGGCAATCTCCAAATGAATATTTAATTTTTTATTCCTTAAAAATTGTTTGTTAACTTGGCTATTTTTATTATTTAATCTAATTTTTATTAATTTATTTAATTTTTATGAAACTTAGTTAACTTAATCAATTTTATAAACTTGGGTAATTTTCTTAAAATTTAGTTAATTTTTATACACTTAGTTATTTTCATAAACATACTAAATTTTCATTAAACTTGGTTAACTTTGTTAAATTTTAAAATTTAGTTAAATTTTATAAAATATAGCCAATGTAGTAAAAAAAAATTGCAGACATAGTTAACTTTTATAAAATTTAGTTAAATTAGTTAATTTTTATATATACTTGGGGTTTTTTAAAATAAACTAAATTATTGTTTATTTGCTTAGTTATTTTTATTTCCTAGTTAATAAAGTTTTCAAATCCATGAAACACAATCTTTATACGAGTCTGCAAAAAAGAATAAACATATGAAGTTATATGAATTCTTGATGTGCAACATGTAAGAAGAAAAGACATATACAGTAATATTACACGGTTAAAGAGCATGAAGGAAAAAGTAGATGAGAAGGCGATAAACCGGAAAATTTAGAGCTTATCGTTGATACATTACTTCTCAAAATGGCGGGACAATTACTAAATAAGAAATGACTAAAAATGCGAAGAAACTTAAGTGATCAAAATCGGAGTGCAACCCACCATGGCATATGTAAATTAAGATGCTTGCTATAATGCACAGAAATGCATTGAAGTGTCTTTCTTGTTGCTTTAGGCTTAAGCTGAAGTAAAGAAAAATGTAGTAACATGATTAGGACTGCACTAAAATGCAACACTCTTTCTGCCTGCTCACGCTACAGCCTGGATTCATTGGGGCATGGATCATTTATACCATTCTCTTCCCTCAAGTTCTCCCATTGTTGCATTATCATGGTACTAGAGTGTAGGTTTAACAATTTATGTGCAAAATTTATACATGTAGAACTGTGAAATTAGTCTAAATAAAACAATAACTATTGCCATTAGAAGTTTAGTCTGATTTGCTAATTTGGATTTTTCATAATAACCCAACTAATACCAACAAAAGTATCATGCCTAACCGTACAAAAACAACAGCACCAAAACAAAAAAATTCTTCCACAAAAAACATATAAAATAATAAATCGAAGAACTTTTTAGAACTGTCCCATTGTTTATTTGATGCCTACGACAATCCAAATCCCTTGTTTGTATATAAACAAAAGCAATTTTACAAGCAAACAGAGGGGAAACAATTAAGAAATACCTGATATTATAAATCATTTTCAGTGGATAACTTGATCTAGAAGACGTGCGCATCAGAAGAAAAGGTAGTGATGAGGAGATCCTAGCCGATTTGAGTACTCTATGATTCGATCAACGACTTTGAATTAGGGCTTGATTTAGTGGTATTCGCACTTAATTGGATTTTATGTTTTTTTTGTAACGAGGAAAAAAGATAGGGAGAGAACGAAGGGTGAGCGTGAAAATAAAGCTCTTCGTTTGTTTGCCGCTTAAAATTAACAAGGCCGCCTAAATTTTTTGCACTTGGGGACATTCGACACAGCGTTTCGGATTTATATTCGTATGAAATCTAGGAGATCATAGCACCCGGGTTAAAAATGCTGTACAGTATTGCCAAGAAAAGTAGTGCACTCCATAATGTCAACCAACAAATCGCATCTTATCCTTGACTTACTCTAACACGATCCATTAGTGTCGTCTTAGCCTCCATTACTACTAACAATCCAGTTGTGTACTCCGATCGTGGTCTGAAATCAAACTTTGTTATGAACTCCAAATTTCGCCATTAGCATTCATCTTTGCATGCTTCTTACTCAAAGCGTCTATAACTATTTCCCTTTTCCCCGGTGTATAAGAAATCCCAATGTATAAGGAATCCCAAAGTCATACAATGAAAAAAATCCATCCATCATTGCTATCTTAAATTCAAATCCATTTAAGAAAACAGATACTTTGAGAAATTTACAGCCCATAAATAATTCAAATATCTCGCCCAACGAACAATGCCTCCACAACTTCAATGCAAATACAATAGCAGCTAACTCTAAGTCGTGTGTTGGATAATTCCTCTCGTGATTCTTCGACTATAGGCTCGCGTACACTACTACCCTTCCATCTTGCATAAGAATAACACAAGGCCGATACTGCATGCATTGGTATAAAGGGTAAGTGGTTTGCTACGGTCTGGAATAACCAAAACTAGAGCACTATTAATAACTCATTCAATCTAATAAACGCTGCTTCACATTCTGGGCTCAGAGTATAAATCAGATTATTCTTTATCAAACAGGTTAAAGATGTCTATATCTTCGCAAAATCCTTAATGAGCTTTTTATAGAACCCAGCCAAACCTAAAAAGCTATGGACCTCTAATGCATTCTTCGGTGTTTTCTAATCCTTAACTGCAGCTATTTTTCCTAGGTCTACTACCAATCCAATTACTGATACTACATGCCCAAGGAAACGAATTTCATCTCTCCAGAAGTGACACATAGAAAATTTAGCTTTCAACCGAGTCCTCCTTAGGACATTAATCACTTCCCTCAAATGAATCTCATGTTGTGCCTCACTGCTAGAATAAATAAGAACATTATCCATAAAACCACTACAAACCTATTTAATTGCTCTCGGAATACTCTACTCGTCAAATCCACAATAAGCTGGAGCGTTTGTCAATCCAAAAGGCATTACCAACTACTCAAACAATCCACTAGATGAACGAAAAGCGGTCCTATGGATACTATCCTTGGCCACTCGCAATTAGTGAAATCCAGTCTCCAAATAAACCTGCGAGTAAACCTCAGCACCGACTAATGGATCGAAGAGGTTTTCAATATAAGGTAACATGTAGCGGGTTTTCTTCATCAGCTTGTTTAATTCTCAATATTTGACGCATAACCTGAGGAAACCTTCTGCCTTAGTAGCGAAAATGATGTGCATTTCCTATTCTAAAATACTCTCTTCCTACAACAATTTCATAACTTGCTTATCCTACTCTCATTTTTCCTTCAGAGTCATATGCATAAGAGGCATCACAACTGGCCTTGATTCTTTCTTGAGATCAATACAAAATTCAATTTCTCTTCGATGAGGGGGATTGGAAACTTCTTCTAATACATTGAGGTAATCCTTCACTAGGGGTATATATGATAACTCTTCCTATAACAGGCTAAGTGAATATAGATACGTCCCCATAACGGAAATATCAAGCTCACGACATAGAATCAAATCAAGTCCATCGCCCTTCCTCAGTCAAACCATCCTCCTATCATAATCCAATACTACTCCATAGTGAAACATCCAATCCATTTCCAAAATCGGTCCATACCCATAAAGTTCAGCACATATGCATCACAAGGGAACCCCACACCACGGATGACCAATTTTAGGTTATGACAAAACATCGATAGATGGGTCTGTCCCCTATTAGGATTCGATACTAAAATAGATTCATGCATAAGACCAGGTTTAAGAGCTAAATTATCGACTAATGCACTACATACGAATGAATGAGATGCACCGGTATCAAACAAAGTATGAACAGGAGAATCGAATAAAATCAAAACACCTTCCATCATAATTTGCTTTCCTTTCTCCTAAGCCATCGGTGGTGCCTTAGTAGAAGTTGGAATGGCATCCAGAGCATATACCTTCACAATCTAACCTTCACCCTTCAAAGATGGACAATCATTCTTCATTTTTATAATCTAATCATAATTATAGCACTTGAACTTCTTCTAAGCCAGGACTACCTTACAATTCTTAGCTATGGGTCCCATCTGGTTGTAATTATAACATTTACCCTTTGAGAGGTTTGTCATACAATTCATTGCAATATGTTCCCACCTTATGACATATATTACAAGTACACACTGGTCTTTTGCCTTGACCATCTCGTGGTTCAATTCCCTTATGTCATCTCTATTTCTGGTCTTCTCCTTCCTTAGCCTAGTCTTTAACCATAGTTCCATTTTGAAAATTCAGTAATGTTGCTTCTACCAATCCTTCAAACACCGCTCCATATGGTATATGATTTAATACTAACTCCCTTAGAGGTGAACTCAACCCTTTCGTTAACTTTAACACCTTCACCGCCAGAGTATCGACTAACTCAAATCCAAATCAGGCCAACTCATTAAATAGACTGACATGCTCCTTAACTATAGATTCTCCCTGCTTCAAATGAATAAATCTATCCAATAACAAATCCTTCTCAACAGCAGAGAGAAACTTTGTCTCAAATCTCGACTTGAATATCCTCCAAGTAATAGTATTCTCATCCACTTCGAGTATTACTACTTCCTACCAACATGTTGCTTCACCTTTCAAGTTCCAAGTAGCTAACTGCCTCTTAGTTGCATCACCAAGTCCTAATAGGTTAAAAATATTTTCACAATCATTAAGCCATGCCCGAGTCAGCGAGTATGGTTCTATCCCTAGAAATAGCTTCCCACCAAAGCTAGAGAAATCCTTACACAACTTAGGAAAGTCAATGTTTGATGGTGATGGGGTTAGAATCACGTGCTGATTAGTATTGGTATTGATGGCCATAGGTTTAGTGGTGTTGGTACTAACATGGATCATCGCCTGAAGGTAGCATTTGAACCATAGTGGAATATTAACTTTGGGAATATCCCGTACATCCATATGGATGCTAGTCCCTGCCCTAGTTTCTATCCCACCGACATTGGCTGTGTTGGCCTCTATTCCAGTTTCAATTGAATTACCCACTTCGGCTATTTGTAAAAATGGGATTTATTAGCAACTTCCTAATAGTTAGTAAACAAAAATAGAACAATAAATGGGTGTATGCATATGTACTTTAAATTCCTATATTATATGTATATTCCTATATTATATATATAATAGAAAGTACAAATACCCTCCTCAATACGTTCCTAGATGTATATAAAAATGAAAGCAGGAGTGGGTTAAACATAAGTCTGGTGAGTGAGTCTACATATACTACAAAAGTAATACTACAACATGATATGAGTCTATCATCTAGCCACCATGCATTATGTCACCATGCCATACCTAACTATCATATACATCTAATCATATCGCATCGCATCTATGTGGGCTCACTTCCTTGGACTCATCTCATGCGCTATAGGATTATCTATTATCTGTCATCATGTAAGTTGTGTATATGACTTACGCCTTAGACAAGCCTCATGCCCTATAGCCCTAGACTAGATTTATACCCTATAAGGCCGCTAACATCACCCCTACCTTGTCAGCCAAAGCACTACAAGGAAGAAAATCGTTGGATCACCTACTATGTATCACAAGATTGCGTTCGTATTGTATACACTCTTTGGGTCGTCTATCTATGCCCTAAACTCATTCTTGTCTGCATCCATCATCATATCATATTTTTGTATCAAAATACATACATACATATATATATATATATCACTTTAAACAACAGTTAATCATTCCACACATCCATTCATTTTATAGCACCATCATTTACCTCATCACGCCTCAGATCACCTTCCAAAACAAGAATTGAAATCATTCATAAATCATTTATATAGGCCTTTATAGCCAAGGTATAGACTAACAAGAACTTAATGCGCCAGCGGACCGATTGGCATAGGTTGATACATTGCTATATGTTATTCCTGATGGTTTCAGGCCTCGCGATTATCTTATTTCTACCTTCAGCCGCCACCGCTTTACATTTGATCGTTGAAGAATGTGCCTAAACCCTAGCCTAGGTTTCTAAGTTGGATTTTTGTTACTTATTTCACCAAGTTTGCTAAAAATTATTACTAAACCTAGTTTCTAAGCATTATTATCAGTCAAATCCCTCCCAATTCCCCATTAGTTCCAAATTAAAATTATTTATACATGATTATCTACACTACTATAGCCCATAAATCATCTTATAGCCTTAACATTGTGTTATACGAGGATGTGAACATAGATCACTCCAAATTGCTTATTCCTAACCAAATCCTCACTATCCTGGCTACTGCATCTCCTTTCTTCAATTTCCACCTCTGAATGGTTATTAGGTCGTAGCATTGTCTACTAGCTTCATGATGCTTTTAGTTTTGTCCAATTTGCTGGGCATTTTGAGTGAGAAAATCTAATTTGATTGCAAGTGGTGTTAGAGAAAAGTGGAGGAAGAAGAAAATGATATGGATGGGTGTATTTAGAAAATATCCATACATGTTTCTTTCCTAAGTGGTTTGAGGGAAAAACCAGATGTTCCGCGTGATTTCAAAATTTAAATTCAAACCGTTTGACGGCCGCTAGACTCGACGACGTTTTCGACCATATCTTCTCCATACAGACTCCAAATGAGACAAACCAAAAACTGCACGAATCAGAAAAACAAGATGGTCACAATGGCACTTGTTTCATTGTCAATTTCTAATGTCTTAAAAATGACCATTTTCCCTCTCTTTATATTTAATTTATTAAAACAATTCATAAATTTCAATTATTTTCATATTACCAAATTATTAATATTTAATTAAAATATTTATTAAATTTTCAGGTATTACAGTAATGTGGGGTCGCCGGAGTTGGAGATGGTGATGTCGTGGGTCGCGCGGTGTTATGGTTGGGGTGCGATGACGTTAGGTAATCTGGTGTGGTTGGAAGATGAGGGATGGCTGCACTTTATTTTCACAACAAAGGTACTCTTGGGTTGGTTTGAGGTGGTGTGACTGGAGTTGATGGTGGAGGAAGTGCCGAAGTATGGTGGTGTAGGTGGTCTTGGGTGGTTGGCGGTGGCAAGGCATGGTGGGGGAGCTATTTGGTTGCATGCATGTCGGTTTGTAGTGGAATGTGCATATAGGAAAGGAGGAAGAGAAAGATTATGAAAGTGACTAAGGGAGGTGTTATTTTAATTAATTATTAATTAAGTAGTTAAGTAATTGGTTAATACATATATATAGTGAAATCTTGTATCATTCATATCATTTGCATATGAGGTCTAATTTGGACACGGTTTCTTCCGTTTCACTCATATTGGAGCCTTCTATGGTTTGGCATAGGGTTAGATAGCTTTTATTGAGGTGAGTGATGTTGTCTTTTATCATACCATGGTTTTCATTATAGTGTAGAAATGATGTTTTAAAATGATGTTTTAAAATGATTTTCTACTTTAAAACGTGATTTTAAATATGACTAAACCTACACTTGATATTATAAATGAATTTTAAAGTATTTTAAAATGGTTTTAAATTGGATATCACACATGTTCTTATCGATGTACTATTTTTTGAAAATTGCTAGATTTATGATATTTTTGACATGAATCCCATATTGGTTGATATAGATGTATTGTACATGTTTTATGTATGCTATGTTGGTTGTATGTGTGTTATGTGGTTGTATGTATACTTATTTGCCTGTTTTCATTGAAAATGTCGATCTATAAGTGATATAGCGTTAGGGAATATCCCATAAGATGGAGTTTTATGCATATCGATTTAATGCACATGGGATCGGAACTCATGGATGGGATGAGTTCCATGCATATCAATTCAATACACATATGATGAAAACTTGAATGGATGAGATAAGTATGTGGAGGAATACCAGGATGTGTGTCAACTGATCTGAAGATGGAAGACGATGGACTTGGGCATGTACTTCAGACTTCAAGATAGGCGTAAGACATCTTCGCTTGGTTTATACTTAGCCATTTTTAGCTAAGTACATCGCTAAAGTGGTTGATAACGACCACCATTGATGATGATCGATTTGGTAATCTTTTATATAAACGATGAGGAGGCTTTGGGAAGCACAACGTGGTGGTTTTTTTTGTGTGAACGACTCTCAGTTATGATGTTATAACTCTACGATGAGCGGTTCCAATGGTGAGGCAATGATGTGATGCTTCAATGTGATGACCTTGGAACTTTAATGGTGACAACTCAATGGTGATGGAGTTGTGATCCGATAATGATACTCAATATTGATGGAGTCACCATGATGATCCATAAGGATGAGTTCGAGGAAGCAAACTCGTGGGTAGAACAAGGAAGGATTCTACTATGGAAAATAGGATAAGGAAAGGTTCTATTATGGAAAATGGAAATAAAAAGAGCAGGAAGGGATCAAGGATGCGTGAAAAGGGATCATTGATAATCAGAGTGTTTCTAGTGTACTCGTAAAGAAAGGGTATGTGAGGATGCTCACTAGGTAATTAGATGATTACCCCGGATCGTTGAAAGGATCCGTGTACCCTGGATCGTAGTAAGGATCTAGTGTCCATCATCTACGTGGATTATGTTCAAGTATCTAGAAACTGATATTTTTCCTTTAATCCTCAGTAGTTGATGGTCATATGATTTCTCATATATCTAAAGAACTATATCAACTTTAATAGTATTTTGACATTATTTATCACTCACACTAGACGATTGTCTGACTCAGATTTTATGCTTTGCTCCTTATTTTCACAAGTACTCTTAAATGAGTAGACCAGACAGTAGGTGTAAACGGTACGGGAGTTGAACGAATGGATTGGTAGGAGGTGATGCTTTTTCATATCTATATTTTGGGATTATTACTGCTTATTCCGTTATGTGATGCTATGGAGCCTTAATGGTGTTTGACTTATTATTATTAAAGGCAGTTTATCATTTGAGTTTATTGATCGGTTGCATAAACTTTATTACATTATTGTATAACTATACAGACCTATGCATTCTGATCCTATGGTTTATTTAATTATTGTCGTATCTCTTGTTTTATATATGAGATTTTGATGTACTGTGAGATATATGATGGGTTTATTGATCATTTTACTTACTACTTACTAACCTTGATAATCATCATACATTGGTCGGACACCGCCAAAGCGTACTATACAAGTATATTGGGTGCCAGAGGTGTAGAGTGGTCATCACATTTAGTATCAGAGCTTAGGTTATGTAGCTAACCTAAGTTGATAGTAGGATCCATTAGAGATAAGGAGGAGTTATCACCTTAAAATGAATCAAGAGTATACGAGAGAGCGTACTTGTTATATATTTTGGTTTTCAAAACTATATAATAGTATGTATGTATATAGTATATAAGTCACATTGCATACATGAGTACAATTGATGCAGTTTTTCTTTACAAGAGACTAATCATTCTTATTATAGATTAAGAATGAGCTAGTATACGAGAAATACTGCTAAGAATTCCATCATTGGAGTTGATGGGGATTTTGGAACTGCCAATCCCGATTCATAGAACATGTTCACTGAGATGGTGCAAAACATGGTCTGGAATGCCCAAATAGCTCCTAATGCTAAAGGTGCTTAAGTGCAGGTGCCCAGGGTTGACTTTACTAAGTATAGTAGAGATTATTCTAGCTTGGAATGTTCCAGGGAACGAAGTCGGCGATGGAAGCCAAGACTGAGTGGATACTTGCTAAAGGATTTACGATGACTTGGAGTTAGATGATGCTCTAAGGTAGAGGTTGATCTCCAAATAGATCCAAAGAGGGCTGTGAACTAGTGAAACACTGTTAAAGCTGCAACCTCAAGGATCATTTACATAGGATTGGCTTGTAGTTCGATCCAAAGAGAAATTTATTCCCCTGCTCAGAAGTCGGTGTTCTCTAGGAAGTTCATTGACTCGAAGTAATGTGATATGTCTGTATCAAAGTATGTGGTCGAACTCGTTGTGCTGGCCAATCTTTTATTAATATTCCTTTTATAAAGAATGAAGAGTTTATCATTGGGTTGAATGATAATCTTGGGAAGCGATTGATTGGTCGCATCCACAACAACTTTAAGAAGTTGATCGAAAAGGCTTTACGATACGAGAGCATATACCTAGTGTAGAAGGTTATTATTCCAAGGGTGAGCAAAAATCATAATCAAGCGGTTATGGCAAGCAAAAATGAAACAACGACAATAAGAAGCAGATGATGATGGTCTATGCACTGAATATCATTTTGATTTCGTCAAGTGCTCCATCGATGAAAGAGGAGGGAAAGTGGCATTACTATCTAAGGCATTTCTTACTTTTATGATGATCCTATGCATGCTTTATTCGGTTCCAGGCATTACATCCCTATTTATCTAGCGATTTGGTAGAAGATTGGGACTGAGACCCGAGATAGTTGACCGACCTTTAACTATAACAAATCCGGTTGGGGGCTCAGCTAGCCTATGCATGGTTTTTCAAGACCTAGTGTTATCGAGCCATTGATGTAATTTTGTTCATGATTGCTTTATTTTGAAATCCATTGGATTTGGTATTATTTTAAGGAATGGACTGGAGAAAGAGGTACTGAATAGTGGTGGACTATGAGAGGCCGTTGGTGACGATTGGGACCGAGGATAGGTGGAAGGTAGTGTTTAGCTGCCCACTGGAGGATAAGGTGACGAGTACCTTTCTATATTCATTGGATGTCTCGCATCACGAGTTGCCATCTATACCTGTAGCTAGAGAGTATCCGAACATATTTGATGAGGTGACCGGATTACCACCACATAGGGAGATAGAGTTCTGTATCGATCTGGTCAAAGATTCTAGATTAGTAGTTATGCCTTTAAAGCATATGACGCTTAAACAGTATATGGAACTAAAAATGCAAGTGGATAGCCTATTGAATCAAGGGTTCATTCATAGGGGTATATCTGACTGGGGTGCACCATAGTGTTCACCACTAAGGCGAATGAATCTTTGAGGTTGTGTATTAACTACCGTGGGCTGAATAAGGTGATGAAGAAGAATAAGAATCCACTCCTACGTATGGATGACTTATTCGATTAGCTCCACAGAGCGATGGTGTTCTCTTAGATGGACCTTGCAATGGGGTTCCATCAGCTAAGAGTAGTTGGAGAGAGTGTGCCGATCACATCGTTTTATATGCCATATAGGCTTTATGAGTGGTTGGTTATGCCACTCGAGCTAACCAATGTGTCAGCATACTTTGTTGATCCTATGCACCATATTTTGAGGAATCACTTGAGTAATTCACGCTTATGTTTATTGATGGTATTTTTTTCTATTCATGGACAAAAGAGGAGCACAAGGCGCAATTGAGAATTGTGTTGGAGGTGTTGAGAAACAGCAATTGAAGGTGAAGTTTTCAAAGTGTCGCTTCTAAAGGAGGGAAGTGAGAATCTTGGGCCATGTTGTTTCGGAGCAGAACAATGTTGTAGATCCTATGAAGGTAACGGCAGTCTAGGATTATGGTAGACCCAAGAGCGCTACAGATGCAAGAATTTTTCTTGGATTACCGGGATACTACAAATTTTTATCAAGGACTTCTTAAAGTTAGCGGTACCGTTGACCAATTTGACGAAAAAATCAGAATTTTGTTTGGGACGCCGGGTGCAAGCACATGTTCATGAGTCTAAATGAGGGGTTAACGAGTGCATCTATATTGACCATTCTGAGCAGCAATAAGGAGCTGCCGGTATATGTGGATGCTTGTGATACCATATTGGGTGTGATACTCATGCAAGGAGGTAAGGTTGTCGCATATGCTAGTCGACAGCTAAAGCTGCATGAGCGGAAGTACCCAAACCATGATTTGGAATAGGCGACAATAGTATTCACTTGAGAGGTTTGGAGGAACTATCTATTAAGGAAGATGTTCGAGCTATTCACTGACCCCAATCATTGAAGTATCTCTTCTCCCAAAAGGATCTCAATCTTTGTCAACGGTGGTGGTTGGAATTCTTGACCTCCTACAACTTTGATGTTTCTTATACACCTGGTAAAGGGAAATGCGGTTACTAATGTTCTTAGTAGAAGACATGCCCGTTTGTGAGTGATGATCCTAGAGTGGACACAGCTTGAGTTTATCGCTAGTTATGACTACATATATTGATGTGAGCTTGAGCCAGAGATGATGTCTAGTTTGACTATCAAATCTACTTTGATTTAGTAGATCGGTGCTAGTCAGAGGCATAATGCTAAACTAGTAGAGATTATTGCTAGTAGTGGATGAAAGTCGCTATGGATCGAGTAATATGAAATATTCTACTAAACTGAGACTTGTATATCAATAAAGTTTATATATCTAATTACTAGTATATAAGCAGCAGAATAAAGTAAAGAAAGTAAAAAAAGATCACATCAAAGATTTGTATACCGATTCGAACTTCCTGTTCTACGTCCGGTCCCAGACTCCTTCTGGATTTAAACAACACCCTCACTTCATCCGGAGGAATAGGCATCTGAGAAGTAGAATAGGATTTCAAACACTTATGCGAACAGCTAAACGAGACTTCAACACTTTTGCTTATGTAGTAGAACAAGACTTCAACTACAAAAGTAGTAAACAGTTGACTTCGCGTGCTCTAAATATCATGGATGAGTCAATATAGTACAACCTTCCAACAATCTTCTTCGTAAGTGGTATAGCATATATTTGTGAAGAATTGAAAGTATTGATCACTTTAAAATGGCAATTTAAATGTACAAGTGATTAATATTTCACAATATAAATCTTTTGAATGCAAGAGAATTCAAATAAGAATTTAGAGATTCGAGATTAAGAGAATTGTGTTCGAAATCTAAGGTATGATTGCTATTATAGTAGTTGCAAAGTTATAGGTATTCGTGAAGAGTAGTAACCATTAGAAGTGCTGCAACTATTCGTGGAGGAAGTGGCTTTCTGCTAGGGAAGAAGAACTCTTTAGAATTTTCGAAAATATGACAGTTACACACAATCAATCAACTGAAAGTATAGTGGCAGTCGACTGTTTGAAGTTCGAAAAATTAGTTCATGTTTTACGTTTTTTAGTTGACTAAAACTTTCCAACCAGTCGACTGTTTTAAGGTTTAAACAACTGTTTGTGCAGTTATAGTCAACTATTTATGTTGTTTGGTTAAAAAATATAGTGTACATGATATCAATCGACCGATCTCATGTACACCTAGTCGATTGATTCTATGTAACTCTGTTTTAAGATGTAAATGTGACTTGTGTATGTGTATACCACTTTGAAGATATTTTAACATTTCTAAACTCTAGACTAAGAACTCTTATGATTGACCATACATTATGTGTCATCTTTGTCTTGTCTTCGTTATGTTAATCTCTTCGGTAGTTGATATTATTTCCTGCAACTGTCAATTGTATACGCAATATATGCTTGTGTAGTTGTCACTATCAAAATATCAAATAATTGGGTTCTGACATTCTCCCCCATTTTTATGATGATAACCATACAAGTTAAGATTTATATAAAACCAAGTTAATTCTTCCCCTGAGTTTTATACTTCCCCTATCGATATGGCCATATAGTTTTCTCCCCCTTTATCATCGACAAAAGTGAAACATATATCAATAGTGGTTATATAAGACTTTAATTTGTAGAGAATATAATTGGGTTCTAAATATGAATTCTTAAAAGGATATATTCAAAGATAATATTATTAAATTTTCCGATTTTCCTCCATTTGTAGCCTATTTCAATAAGCATCAGAAAATTTGGAATATATCTCCCCTTCAATATATGGTGTACCTGCAAAAAATAAGATATTTGTTCTGGTACCCACTTCCTATGTTAGGGTCCGGGGATTAGGTCATAGGAAGCCATACCCAAGTGGGTTTGGTGTTCCATTTGAAAATAAAATCAGAATTTTTATGTAAGCTAGATATAAATATCTCTATATACTCATTTCTTATGAGATGGTTGTTAGTCTTTGGAACCCATATCTTTATAGATTTAGGCTTTTTTATTGGTTTCTTTTGACTATAATCCTTCTTTGAAATTCATTATAATGAGCTATATTTCTTAGGACAAGATTTAACTTCCTTACTAACTTTATTATAACCCAAAGCTTTCTTATTAAAGTAAGATTGTGAATTATTAATAATTCTAGATAGGTTTTCTCTACCTTTATTAAAGTTTGAAATATTTTTAGAAATACTTTCTTACTTTGTTTTAAGGTCTATTACTTCTATACCTAATGCATTAATACTACAATTTAAATCACAATTTTCTTTTGTTAATTTAACATTCTCATTTTTCTGAACTTCTATTTCACTACCTAATGTAGTGATTCCAAATGTTTAATTTACACAAGATTCTTGAGATTTTACTAATTTTTCTTCTAATGTTTTCTTTTCACCTTTTAACATGTCAACTTCTAATTCGCATCTATTTAATTTTTCTGAAGTGTTTTTATATTTTCTTTCTAGATCTTTTAGTTTATTTATTAACTCGGAATTAATTTCTACTAGATCATCAAAAGAAAATTCACTTACATCATCATTTATGGCCATGAAGCATACGTTTGCTTGTTCTGAATCACTCTCGCTGCCTGGGGAAGAAGATGAGTCATAGACAACCCTTATGACTACAAATGCTTGCTTCTTCTTCTTGTAGAATTTCTCACTCTTATTCTTAAAGCTATTCTCTCCTTCTTGATGTTCAGGCAATCTTTTTTTATGTGACCTAACCTATCACATTCATAGCATTTGGCCGATAAAGATGACGAATCGTTATTGCCATTGCCAAACTTTTTAGCCTTCCTATATTTCAAAGACTTCCTAAATTTTTTACCTAGAAATGCAACGCATCGTCATCTATATCAGAATCTTCTTTATTTGCTTGAAATGCAATTGTCTTTCTATCTTGAGTTTGTACTCTTTTTTCCTGCAAATTCAATTCATTGCACATGAGATTTGCTATTAACTCTTCTGGTTTTATGGTTGAAATGTTATTAGCTTCTTTAGTAGCAAAGACCCTTCGTTTCTACACATCAGTCAAAGAGCTAAGGATTTTTGACACAATATCAAAATCTGTATATTTTTCTCCTAGTGCAAGAAGTGAGTGATGGATATCTTGATATCTAGAGTACATATCATTAATACTCTCATCTTGCTTCATTCTAAAATTTTGAAATTGATTTGTAAGCATAGAGATCTTGCTTTGTTTAACCTTGTTTCTACCTTTATTAGTAATTTTTAAGGTGCGCCAAATTTCATATGCAGATGCACACATACTATCTCTATTGAATTCATTTTTGTCCAGTGAGCAAAATAGCATGTTCATAGCTTTAGTGTTACTAGTAGCATATACCTTCTGGGTGTTTGACCATTGTGCATAAGCAGTGGAAGGAGCAGTGTATCCATGTTGTGTAATTTTCCAGGTGCCATACCCTGTAGCTTGCATATATATTCTCATGCTATTTGACCAATAAGCATAGTATAATCCATTAAATAGTGGTGTTCATGCAATAGATTGATCTTTAACAAAAGTCGAAGTAGTGATATCCATATCTTGAATATCAAAAACTTTGTTGCGGTTATATGATGATCTGGCTCTAATATCAAATAAAAGTTGCTATGGATCAAGTAATATGAAATATTCTACTAAACTGAGACTTTATATCAATAAGGTTTATATATCTAATTACCAGTAAATAAGCAGCGGAATAAAGTAAAGAAAGTAAAAAACTATCACACCAGAGATTTTATACCGGTTCGAACTTCTCGTTCTACATACAGTTCCAGACTCCTTCTGGATTTAAACAACACCCTCACTTTGCTCAGAGAAATAGTCATTTGAGAAGCATAACAGGATTTTAATACACTTGCCCGAGCAGTCAAACGGGACTTTAACACTTTTGCCAAAGCAGCAGAACATGACTTCAACTACAAAAGTAGTAAACAATTAACTTCGTATGCTCTAAATAACATGGATGAGTCGATATAGCACAATCTTCCTATAATCTCCTTCGTAAGTGCTATAGCGTGTATTTGTAAAGAATTGGAAGTATATAATCACTCTAAAAGTGTTATTTTAATGTACAAGTGATCAATAATTCGCAAAGTAAATCTTTTGAATGCAAGAGAATTCAAACAAGAATTTAGAGATTAGAGAGTAAGAGAATTGTGTTTGAAATCTAAGATATGATTGTTATTTATCATAGTTGAGTAGTTGTAGGTTTTCATGAAGAGTGGTAACCATTAGAAGTGCTGCAACTATTCATAGAGGGAAGTGGCATTTTGCTAGGGAAGAAGAACTCTTCAGAGTTTTTAAAAATATGACAGTTGCACACAATCAGTCGACTGAAATTATAGTGGCGGTCGACTTTTTGAAGTTTAAAAAATGGAGTTTCAAAATAGAGAAAAATTAGTTCATCATTGACCTTTTTTAGTCGACTAAAACTTTCCAACAAGTCGACTATATTAATGTTTAGTCGACTGTTTTTGTAGTTGTAGTTGACTATTTATGTTGTTTGGATAAAAAAAATATAGTGTACATGATATCAGTCGACTGATCTGGTATTACCAATTGACTATTCCTATGTAACTTTGTTTTTAAGATGTAAATTTGACTTTTAATGACTTGTGTACCACTTTGAAGATATTTTAACATTTCAAAACTCTAAACTAAGAACTCTTATGACTAACGAGTATATATGCACGCCCAGTTGGGCCTGCATTTAATCACAATGTCATGCATTTATAGTTGTACCTTTGGAAGTAGATTTGGCAGTACCATTGTAAGCATAAACTAAACCTGAAGCAATGCCACGGAGATAATTGAAGAATATTCATGGAACCAGTAACTTGAAATCATTCATAGTTTTATCATTCGTTTCTTTTGTTTTAGTTTATTTTATACTATTGGAAATGGAAATAATACTTGTACTTTTACATGCATATGCTTTTTTAGTTAATGAGGCTGTGAGAAAAATTGTATCTAAATACATCATTGATTAATTGTTTCTTTACCACTTTTTCATACATTTCTATTTTTATGCTTTCAAATTACTATTTTATTTAATAGTTAGAAATATTTAGAAATATTTAGTATAAGCTATATGTATGTGCATCTAATAGTTTGAAATATTTACATTTTATTTAATTAAAAGAGAGTGAACAGATGTGTGTTGTAAGTGTAAATGTTTTGGTAGTCACAAAACTTTTATATTAAGTTGTTTTGTTAGTAGTGGAGGGACAAATTGGTAGGAAAATTCCATTGATAGGTAGTTGGGGATAACCGCTTCATGTCTTAATGGTTATACAGTGCAACTTTCTAAGTCTCGAACCTGCAACCTCAAGGAACTTTGTTTCATGAACCTGCAACCTCAAGGAACCAACTGAGCTGTGCATGCAGACAAGTATATTATATATATTATTATATGCATTTAATGCATATTGACTATTCAAACTATTTATTATCCATTGTATGTGTTGATTTTGAATACTTTAATAATCAATGTGATTAGAAAAAAAATATTAAATCTAAAAAAATTATTTATGTTTCTTGATTTATCAATTTTAAGCAAATATGCTAATTATTTGATATTCGTTCGTATCCATGAATATTTGACATCCTAAAATGATTTCGGATGCGGTTATGATACTATCCACCTCTGAAAGTATCCGTTTACATGCTATTACCCCACAAAAAAAATCTTGTGTTGTATATGTCTTTCGGTTTTAGTTTCCCATCATGAACTAATAAATCATGGAACTTAAAATAAAGTTCACACAGCAAAATCAGAAACAGTGCATGCTCAATTAAAACATCAAAGCCTTGTTCATTTCATAAAAAACAGTTTATTTATTGTTAATAACTGTAGTGATCATTTTTACTATTTCAAATGTTCTTAAGGACCATCAACATCATTTTTTGTATAATTAAAGAGTATATTCAAACAAAACAACTGAATCCAAATAATAAACCAATAGATTTCACATCATGTAACGACCCGATATTTTCAACCATTCGTATCCATTATAAGTGTATAGGTAGACACTCATGCCAGAATTGAATTGCTCAAAATACCGCGTTGTAAATAAAATTTGGCAAATCTCAGAATATACAGTAAATAAATAATCACAGATCATAGACACAGAGTAAAATAATGCAGCGGAATTAAAAGAAATAGTAGTTCATGAAGCTACTATGTAAATATATCAAAGTTAAATAAGATACAATAGAAGAAATAAAGTACAACAGAAGTCTCAATACAATAACCAAGTACAAGCTGAGTAGAACAACGGAACAGAAATAGATAGGACCAGACAAGCAGACAATCTCCAGCGATTCAAATCTCCGAGAGAGTGGAAATCCAAATCTGTGAATAACTCAGGCTGACCCGAGCGTAAAGAAAAACACAAAACACTCGAGTCAGGACAATATATACTTATATAATGTAAACCAACTCAAGTGAACTGTAATAAAGGTACAAGTAACTTAAAGAATGCTTGGGATCGCCCATTCTTTAAGGATCCGTTAAACTATTTACTATGTAGTAATATACGTTATATACAGTAGTGTCTAATTAGTAAAGTATAATCATATAGAAAATAGCGTTAAGGGGATGGTGAACCTTAACACGGTCGGATCTTTAAACCAAAATCGTAGTGGGCTCGATATGGTAGGTGACACGGCACACAAGACAATGCTAGGGTAGATATACCAATTACGCACACGGACTGATGGAAACGCATATCCGCCACTACCGCTCCACCTCGAACAACACTCCCAAATCAAGGGTGCGCACCAAATCAATCACAAGTAATAGAATGGTATCGAAGAAGTGTGTCCGATAAGAGGTGCTACCTCACTGGTCCGAGATCGCTCCTGTTTTAGCCACCTTATGCCAACTCACGGGAGTTGGGTCCACGTATATATACCTTAGGATCGTCGTCACCATCCTACTTCATTCTGGAAACTCCACCGCGTACATAGTTGTCAAAGTGGTTTTCGGTATCGACAGAGAGTATGTCCATATCTGATCCCGGTCTCTTTAACAACCAATCGTTATTATAATCCGTGGTTATAATTTTTAAAACAGTTTATACTTCAAAATAGAATATCATTTCAAATCCAAATCTTTATCAAAATAAAGATTAAATCAATTCCAAACCATTTCAATATATTTAAAATATCATATCATTTCAAAACTTCATTTCAAATCATTTCAATATATAAAATATCCTATCTTTCCAAAACTTCATTTCAAATCATCATTTTAAAATCCAAATATTCAACTTTAAATACCTTTTTAAATTTAAAGATGTCATTCATTTATTATCATTTCAAGTCACCTTTTTAAATAGTTTATATTTCAATCAAAATAATTCATTTAAACCATTTAAAAGTGTAATTATTATACTTTCAAATCAAGTATTAAAATTTCCAAAGTTTCAACTCAAGTCAATCATTTATTTCAATTAAATTTCCATAGACCATTTCAAATCTTATAAATTTCAAATATAGATTTAATCCACAAAATAACTATTCAAATTATAAAATAAATTCCAAAGCTTTATTATCCTATATTTCATAAGTCCAATATCTTTTAAATAGATTCAAATTACAAGTAAACCAAATATTTTTCATACTAATATAAACTTCAATTATTTATTCCAAGATTTAATATCATTTCAAATTCATTTCAAAATATCAAAATATCATTTATTTAATTTAAATTTAAATACCATTTAGTCACATTTCAAAATAGTTGTATTTCCCAAATCAACTATTCCATTTAAATCATTTAAAGTCAATTTATTATATTTAATAATTAAATATTTAATTTCCAAAATTTAATCTTTTTAAAAGACCATTTATTCATCTGAATTTATTAAACAAAGAAAATTCAACTTTCGCAGCACTTAGAAAATGCTACGAAATGTTATGTTTTAAAATAATTCATTAACAAAAGACAGCATTTAAAATGCTGTAATATCTTAACTTAGTTTCAATTAAAATCTTAGTTAAATTTAACCATTATAGCACTAACAAAGTGCTATAATAATCCTTAGTTCAAATTTGCTATTTGGTTCATTTAAAACAACTACAGCATTTTCCAATGCTGTAATATCTTTACATTACATTTCAAAAATGCTGTCAAATCAAATTCAGAGTTTTATTTACAATTTCACACATAATTAACTTTTAATATAAATCATTTAACTTATAAAATAATATATTTTCACATTAAAAACAATCATTTAAATACCTTTATTTCTATGATTTTATAAAGTCAAATTTCCATACAAAGATCAAATTAAATAACAATTAAATTTTCATTTCTTTAATTAAATTCTTAACTTAACAAATAAGTTTAAATTTCCAAAATATAACTTATTTCCATTTATTTTACTTAATTAAAATTTCACTTTTAACAAAATTCACAATTTCCCAATTTAAGTTATATTTCAAAATTTAACTTAAATATTCATTTATTTCATATTTTAAGTTATACAAAATCATTAACACTTTATAAAATAATTATTTCTTAATAAAATCATTAAATTCATTTTTAAATCAAATTTGTCATATATTCATACTTTACATAAATTCCATTTATAAACAAAATCATAAATTCCAAAATTAACCTATATTACAAATTCTACTTCACCATTTACTTAATTCACTTATTTAATTTGTAGAAAATCACAAATATTTTATAGAATCATTTTAATAAAGTTTAAATCAAAATATCATAATATTTACATTTTTAAAATATTTTAGAAATTTCAGAAAAATATATAAACCACGGGTCTGTATATAATTTTCTAGGCTAGGTCAAGTGATACGGATATGTATCATTTCAATCCGTAGTTTACAAAGAAAAACCGGGTTCTATCATTTCAAACCCGCAATCCCAAGTTAAAAAAATAAATAAAAAGTCGCTCAGGCTTATCATTTCAGCCCATAACGATCTTTCCCTATTCTAAAGTCTGTTCGGGTATGTATCATTTCAACCCATAGTGAACCTAATCTACAGGGAACTTGCAGTGTGATAAACTGATATAAATAAACAGAGTAGCATGATATAACAGTAACATAAGAGATAACAGGTGTATAAGCATGTGTGAACATCATATGATAATAATATAAGCATATATAACATGATGATATACATTACAGATTCAAATGATGTCGGTTTATCAGTTATATAAGTACATATTGTCAGGTGAGAATAACTCACTTGTTAAAAGCTGGAGATGGCCACCAAAGCACACAACAAAGATTTCCAGAGGCACAAAAGCACGACATTGATTCAAGTGAGAAGAGAGAGCCAAGATATGATCTTGTAAACAACACCCAAACAAGACAAAACAATATACACATGAATATATTTAACACAAAACAATGTTGAACAAATTGAAATACAAAGCAACAAAGACAAGACCTTGCCTTTACCATTCAAATACTTGACCATAGGGGATCGAGTGCTTGGCCATGATGGTGTTAGCTCAGGTTTGGGTCAGGTATGACAACAATATGGCACGGCTACACAAGTGGAGATGTGAAGAGGTAGTGGTGATAACAAGAAGCATACATAGGAACAAGGCAAAAAGGCAAGGGTTTGTTCAACTTTTTGGCTCGGCCATGACATCATAGGGCTTGGCTATGGTCCACTACAGGTCAGGTTAGAGGTTGAGCTGATGGTCAGAGGTCATGGCAGCAAGTGGTGGTGGTGTTGGAGGTGGTGGCCAAGGCTAAACATGAAGGGGTGATGGGATAAGTGCTCGGGTAGGCAATGTTTTGGAGTATAGCAATGTTTTTTGTGGTGTTTGCATCATTTGGTTGCCATGGCCTGATCTGGTTAGAGGAGGGGAAAGTTCAGGCCGTGGGTTAGGTGGGGAAGAGGAGGAGTGGTGGTGGAGGGGATGGCCGAGCAAAGCTATGAAGAAGGCAAGGCAAAAACATAGAAAACAATGGAAAAAAAATGAAGAAAAAGAGGAGAAATGGAAGAGGCCATTACTAAAATCCTTTTTTCAGAGATGATAGTCGAAAGTTTTCTGAAATGAGAAGCTTTCATTCACGTGAAAACAATAAAACTCACGGCTAGCAATAAAGTTTTGAACGGCCAAGAGAAATGAAGAGTTTAGCAAATGAAAGGTCATTGTTTTTAAAGCTTTTGTCTCTTTGATTTCCAAATTCTTTTAAACAAACTAAACTAAATAAATTTCAGTAAATACTTTTAAAAACCGAAACAAAGTGAAATAAAATGAAAATAAATAAATAAATTTTAATTATATATAATTAAATGAAGAAAATAGCAAATAAAATGTAAACTATGCTAGAAAATTTGAAAATAAATGCACTGGACTTTGGAAAATTTTTATATACTTGAAAAATATTTATAAATAAAGATAAGAACACCAAATAAAAATGAATTCACAAAAATAAATAAATAAATTTTAATTAAATAAAATTTAAATGAATAAAATAACAGAAAAATGGAAACTAGGCTTTATAAATTGAAATAAATTCAAGTAAACTTTAGAAAAATTATACTATCACGTTAAAAATATTAAAAGACAAAAATATACATAAAATAAAATATTAACACATATTAAAATAAAATATGACAAAGAAAATATAATTTATAAAATTTAAAATAGACAAAATGGCCAAATAAAACAAATTGCACTCAATATTGAAATATACATAACTTTTACAGTTTAACTCCATTTTCAACGAAACAAAAAGCAGTGTTCAAGTTATTACATCTATTTTCATAATAAAAGATAAAATTTAAGATTTTATATAATTTAAATTTGAAGTTTAAAAGTCAAAGATTGAACAGTTTGACCAGCATTTCACTTTTCAGTGAAATATCCAATTTATACTAGTTTGAAACTATAATTCACTTAATAATCATCATTTATTTTTAAAAATGAAATGTTTGAAATGAACAAGCTTAAAAATAATTTCAAAACAAATAAAATAAAATTTTAAATTATATGTAAAACCTAGGGTTGTTACACTCTCCCCCACTCAAAACTTTTCGTTCCCGAAAAGGAATGAGGTACGGGAAAAGAAAGAAAAGATAGAGTGAAATAGGATTAAGACAAGATGACAAAGAGATTGAAATTATATCTGATAACTGTTGTTATAGGTAAGTTTAACAAGGTGGTGGTGATCTTTCCAAGATTCTCCAGAATCAGGAACACAAGCACGAAAAGATCCTCTAAAATCTGATTCACTCTTTTCGCTTGACCGACGGTCTGTGGATGAAAGCTGTGCTCAGATTCAAAATGAGTAGCAAAGATTATTAAAGATTATAGAAAGATTTCTAAACAGGAAGATTATAGGAAGAGGCCTATACCAGTCTGTTTCAAGATAAGAAAAAATAAGAACAACCAAAAGATAGTTTGAAAAACAAAATTAGGTAATAAGTTTGAAAAACAAAATAAGATAATAGGTTTGAAATTTCCATGGTTTCAGCTTAAATTGATAATTAATTTTACACAAGTTAAATAATCTTACTATCTCTAATTTCATTATCTTGTCGTCAAATTTTCTTAAACCAACAATTTCAAAAATCATGGATTTGCAAATTCATTATTTATTATACTCATAATGTACTTAATAAATTTAATTCCTCTTTATTCCTAATTAAAATTAAATTTATTCCTCTCAATATTTTTCACCACCTATGTTAAATATACTTACACTTATTATAGCTATTTTAATTTATTCTTAATTCCTTTAACATTATTTATATTGTAAATTATTCAATTAACCTTTTAGTCTATTTACCTCTGTTAATCTTTTTATAACTAAAATTTAAGTGTATAATATTTATTATAACCACTCAAATTTTATTTATAAAAATCTTTTTATATTGTATATTATCCAATTACATTGTTAACTTCTAAAATTAAGGTAAGTTATATTGGAATGCAATTGAGTATTATACAAATAAAACTTTCTAAAACTAATATACAGTATAAACATTCTAATTCAATCATTTCAAGCTTGAATATTTATTCAATTTTTTTTATTTTTCTTTTTATACTTGAAGTTATTATTTAAGATAGAATTTAAGAATAAAATTTCCGATTCTTTTCAAACCATTTAGAGATAAATAAATGTATGTACATAATTTTTCAAATCAAATTTAAATCATATATCTATATATATTATAAATCAAATCATCTTTTAGAAATTCAAATCAATCAAATTTCCCAAAACCAAGCTGTAGCAAAACTACAGAATGGTTTCTTCACTTCGAAACTCGAAAATGAAAGTCGATGATGTCGCGGTCATCACCGAAATTATTTTCCAGCGACAAAGAGAAGAGCACTAAAATTTTAAAACTTTAAAATTCTTTGGAAACAAATTTCTATTCGAAAATACTTTAAATAATATATCCCTTTTAAAACTTTAAACACAAGGTTTGAAACCATCAAAAATTAAATTCTCAAATTCTTGATTTAAATTCATTTCAGTTCCCAAATCAATTTATAAACAACTATTTATAAATTCATTCATAGAACAATAAATGATAAATCAAGTATTATCATTTTAAATAATCAATTTATTAAGTTCCATAAATTTGCTTAGATATATAAAATTTATTTCATTAGCAATTTTAAAATAATATTGTATCAGTTTGTTCTGTCAAAGTGTTTTAGAAATCCTATCGATAGCGTTGATCAGACGAATCGATCGGAAGCCCAAATCAACATCAACAACTCAAACAACACAATATATAAAACAAACATAGATTTACAAGTACAAATTCAAAATGTTTGGAGATATTTTGGAAACAAAAACAAGATGATTAATTAACAAAATATGAATATGGATAAGCTTAGATAAATCGCGGGCAACCTTAACCGGGTCAACCGTGACTTAATGAATAAGATCAAATGTGTATTTTTTTCTGGGGTAAATCTACATCCAATCTCAAGAGATAGAGTTTGGAATAACAAAAGATATAAGCATCTAAACCAAGGATAGATATAAATCTCTGGTGAATCAATGCTAATTTGTAAAGGAGTTTTCCCCCTTTTACAAGTAATTAGAATATTGGCAAGACCGCCAATTCACTATAAAGCTCATTCGAAGCGGAGTTATGGGATACTCCAAAATCAAAAGAAGATGAATAGTGAGGGACAAGAATGAATTTTGGAATCGCAGGGAACGTTTCAAAATTCAAAGGAAATTCGAATCAAGAGGAAAAGATTCAAACTCGAACAAAAGTGATTTTGTAAATAAATCTACTCCATATGCTGAGTTTTGCCTCAAAGCCAAAGCTCTGATACCAACTGTAACGACCCGATATTTTCAACCATTCGCATCCATTATAAGTGTATAGGTAGACACTCATGCCAGAATTGAATTGCTCAAAATATCGCGTTGTAAATAAAATTTGGCAAATCTCAGAATATACAGTAAATAAATAATCACAGATCACAGACACAGAGTAAAATAATGCAGCGGAATTAAAAGAAATAGCAGTTCATGAAGCTACTATGTAAATATATCAAAGTTAAATAAGATACAATAGAAGAAATAAAGTACAATAGAAGTCTCAATACAATAACCAAGTACAAGCTGAGTAGAACAACGGAACAGAAATAGATAGGACCAGACAAGCAGACAATCTCCAGCGATTCAAATCTCCGAGAGAGTGGAAATCCAAATCTGTGAATAACTCAGGCTGACCCGAGCGTAAAGAAAAACACAAAACACTCGAGTCAGGACAATATACTTATATAATGTAAACCAACTCAAGTGAACTGTAATAAAGGTACAAGTAACTTAAAGAATGCTTGGGATCGCCCATTCTTTAAGGATCCGTTAAACTATTTACTATGTAGTAATATACGCTATATACAGTAGTGTCTAATTAGTAAAGTATAATCATATAGAAAATAACGTTAAGGGGACGGTGAACCTTAACGCGGTCGGATCTTTAAACCAAAATCGTAGTGGGCTCGATATGGTAGGTGACACGGCACACAAGGCAATGCCAAGGTAGATATACCAATTACGCACACGGACTGATGGAAACGCATAGCAGCCACTACCGCTCCACCTCGAACAACACTCCCAAATCAAGGGTGCGCACCAAATCAATCACAAGTAATAGAATGGTATCGAAGAAGTGTGTCCGATAAGAGGTGCTACCTCACTGGTCCGAGATCGCTCCTGTTTTAGCCACCTTATGCCAACTCACGGGAGTTGGGTCCACGTATATATACCTTAGGATCGTCGTCACCATCCTACTTCATTTTGGAAACTCCACCGCGTACATAGTTGTCAAAGTGGTTTTCGGTATCGACAGAGAGTATGTCCATATCCGATCCCGGTCTCTTTAACAACCAATCGTTATTATAATCCGTGGTTATAATTTTTAAAACAGTTTATACTTCAAAATAGAATATCATTTCAAATCCAAATCTTTATCAAAATAAAGATTAAATCAATTCCAAACCATTTCAATATATTTAAAATATCATATCATTTCAAAACTTCATTTCAAATCATTTCAATATATCAAATATCCTATCTTTCCAAAACTTCATTTCAAATCATCATTTTAAAATCCAAATACTCAACTTTAAATACATTTTTAAATTTAAAGATGTCATTCATTTATTATCATTTCAAGTCACCTTTTTAAATAGTTTATATTTCAATCAAAATAATTCATTTAAACCATTTAAAAGTGTAATTATTGTACTTTCAAATCAAGTATTAAAATTTCCAAAGTTTCAATTCAAGTCAATCATTTATTTCAATAAAATTTCCATAGACCATTTCAAATCTTATAAATTTCAAATATAGATTTAATCCATAAAATAACTATTCAAATTATAAAATAAATTCCAAAGCTTTATTATCCTATATTTCATAAGTCCAATATCTTTTAAATAGATTCAAATTACAAGTAAACCAAATATTTTTCATACTAATATAAACTTCAATTATTTATTCCAAGATTTAATATCATTTCAAATTCATTTCAAAATATCATTTATTTAATTAAAATTTAAATACCATTTAGTCACATTTCAAAATAGTTGTATTTCCCAAATCAACTATTCCATTTAAATCATTTAAAGTCAATTTATTATTTTTAATAATTAAATATTTAATTTCCAAAATTTAATCTTTTTAAAAGACCATTTATTCATCTGAATTTATTAAACAAAGAAAATTCAACTTTCGCAGCACTTAGAAAATGCTACGAAATGTTATGTTTTAAAATAATTCATTAACAAAAGACAGCATTTAAAATGCTGTAATATCTTAACTTAGTTTCAATTAAAATCTTAGTTAAATTTAACCACTATAGCACTAACAAAGTGCTATAGTAATCCTTAGTTCAAATTTGCTATTTGGTTCATTTAAAACAACTACAGCATTTTCCAATGCTATAATATCTTTACATTACATTTCAAAAATGCTGTCAAATCAAATTCAGAGTTTTATTTACAATTTCACACATAATTAACTTTTAATATAAATCATTTCACTTATAAAATCATATATTTTCACATTAAAAACAATCATTTAAATACCTTTATTTCTATGATTTTATAAAGTCAAATTTCCATACAAAGATCAAATTAAATAACAATTAAATTTTCATTTCTTTAATTAAATTCTTAACTTAACAACTAAGTTTAAATTTCCAAAATATAACTTATTTCCATTTATTTTACTTAATTAAAATTTCACTTTTAACAAAATTCACAATTTCCCAATTTAAGTTATATTTCAAAATTTAGCTTAAATATTCATTTATTTCATATTTTAAGTTATACAAAATCATTAACACTTTATAAAATAATTATTTCTTAATAAAATCATTAAATTCATTTTTAAATCAAATTTGTCATATATTCATACTTTACATAAATTCCATTTATAAACAAAATCATAAATTCCAAAATTAACCTATATTACAAATTCTACTTCACCATTTACTTAATTCACTTATTTAATTTGTAGAAAATCACAAATATTTTATAGAATCATTTTAATAAAGTTTAAATCAAAATATCATAATATTTACATTTTTTAAATATTTTAGAAATTTCAGAAAAATATATAAACCACGGGTCTGTATATAATTTTCTATCCTAGGTCAAGTGATACGGATATGTATCATTTCAATCCGCAGTTTACAAAGAAAAACCGGGTTCTATCATTTCAAACCCGCAATCCCAAGTTAAATAAAATAAATAAAAAGTCGCTCAGGCTTATCATTTCAGCCCATAACGATCTTTCCCTATTCTAAAGTCTGTTCGGGTATGTATCATTTCAACCCATAGTGAACCTAATCTACAGGGAACTTGCAGTGTGATAAACTGATATAAATAAACAGAGTAGCATGATATAACAGTAACATAAGAGATAACAGGTGTATAAGCATGTGTGAACATCATATGATAATAATATAAGCATATATAACATGATGATATACATTACAGATTCAAATGATGTCGGTTTATCAGTTATATAAGTACATATTGTCAGGTGAGAATAACTCACTTGTTAAAAGCTGGAGATGGCCACCAAAGCACACAACAAAGATTTCCAGAGGCACAAAAGCACGACATTGATTCAAGTGAGAAGAGAGAGCCAAGATATGATCTTGTAAACAACACCCAAACAAGACAAAACAATATACACATGAATATATTTAACACAAAACAATGTTTAACAAATTGAAATACAAAGCAACAAAGACAAGACCTTGCCTTTACCATTCAAATACTTGACCATAGGGGATCTAGTGCTTGGCCATGATGGTGTTAGCTTAGGTTTGGGTCAGGTATGACAACAATATGGAACGGCTACACAAGTGGAGATGTGAAGAGGTAGTGGTGATAACAAGAAGCATACATAGGAACAAGGCAAAAAGGCAAGGGTTTGTTCAACTTTTTGGCTCGGCCATGACATCATAGGGCTTGGCTACGGTCCACTACAGGTGTAACGACCCGCAAAATTTAATGCTTTTAAAAGTATATTTAACTGGAAATTTGTGAAATTTTAAAATAAAAATTTGAAATTAAAAATTTATTATTTGGAATACGTCTACTTTAAAATAGCAACTTGTAAATTTTCATCTGATAATATTGAAGTTTATTTTCCTGTGAAATTTCATTTCAAATCAAACCGGTTAATAACAGTGAATTTAAAAGTTTTCCGAAACCAAAATATGTCAACAAGAGAAAATTTATTCAGATCATTCTGAATCAGACTGCGAAATTCATTTTTTTCAAATTTGGACTTCTACTGCTCCGTTTATCTTAATTCTGGCCAAATAGCAGCATTTTCGGTACCGATTATTGACTTTTGATCGGATGATCGTGCCACTGATATCTGTATACCGTTTTGATCGTCTTGTCGCGCTGATCACCACAGTATATTTACTCCTATATTCTGAGGTCCGGTACGCGACGGGAACAATAGACCGTTCACATAACGGTACCGTAAATCTTGACTTTCGCTATCCCACCACTACAAATTCAAATCGGTTGTCCTTTGATATCCTACCGTTAATTTATTTATTACTGAATTAAATTGGTGGCTGACTCGTAACGTTCCATTTGTTTCAACTTTCAAGATTGCTGTTCAGTTTTATATTGATTCATTTTCTTTCTTTACTTTCTCTACATCTTGTTTTTTTATAATGCCTGCATTTCCTTTTATCACGTGAAACCGCTCCCCAGTCCTTCACGTCTTCCCTCTACACACCTACTCCCTCCGCTGCCAAGCCCGTTCGCCCTCCCCTCTCTCCATTGTTGTACCGAGCAACCCATCGCCGACCCCCCCTCATCCACCATCTCGAACTCCACGTCGGCTTTGCCTTCCTCCCCTTGGCCACAACCCAAGCACCGAATCACCAGAGCTTCCCTCCCTTTCGTCACTTTTCCCGAGCCTCCTCTGTGAACCGCCTCACCTACCACCACCAGATCACACAATCTCTCCAGCCTCTCGTACCTTGTACACTTTTCTTCCCCTCACGCAGCCATGAGAATGATCGGTCTCGCTTTGAGGTAGTGATATAAAGCTTATTTTATATTTTGATAATTGGAAATCTACTCTATATATAGATATATACTATATGTTTATGCTCTCTCAAAATTGTTCGTTATACATGTATAATTGCAGTTGTTTTGAATTTGTATGATGGTATCTATGTTGGATTTTCGTAAATTTTGTATATATTAGCTGTTGTATAATCTATGGTTTGCAAACATAATCGTATAAGAAGTTTTACATAACCAGGTTGATATTTTAATAAATTTTTATGTACAAGTTCTGCTAATATAAATATATATATATATATATATTGAGATTTGTATATATACATGTTAATTTCAATAAAGTATTGACTTGAAAATAAGATAACTTTTCATACTTGCACTTGTATGTATATATTTTAGAGTAAAGTAAGTTTATTTACTGTATATGATACTATCATGTATGAAAGCTCATATTATCATTTACAGTTGTATAAATTTTATTACATATGTATGTTCATATATTGTTTTAGAGGTGTAACGTGTATATACTTATTTTATACAAGGTTAGTTTATATTAGTTCGTATATACATGTTGGTGTATATATGCCAGTTAGTTATAAAGGCTATACTATTTATAAAGTTTACCTAAGTATGTTATATATATGTCTCGAAATTTGGCATACAATATATTAGTATACTATGTTATTACAGTTAAATGTTTTATACAATATAGTTACAGTATGTACATTTATAGATTGCATTCCTGTGTGAAGTTATGGCCTATAAAGGCTGTAAGATGCAGCACTACTAGTCTAGTATATATAGGTATAATATTTGTTACTGTATATATTTATATGTATGTACAGGTTTGTACAATTTTATATACGTGTTTGTATATATATACATTTGGTTGTAATATTGTGTATATATAGAGTTTAACTATTAAGGTGTATTCATTAGTTATTTTTCAAATTTATACATATAGAGACTTTGTTTTATGTGTTTGAAATTAAATATTAATTTTGAGGTATGTTTGAATTGATTATTTAGTATATATATAGATATTCTCGAATTAAATGCATTATATATGTAAGTGTTTTGCATTTTTAGGAATATAGTATATATACATTAGTATTTATTTCAAATTATATTATGTATATAGAATTTTTTTTTATTTATATGTGTTTAGTGTAAAAACAATGATTTTTGAAATATGTATATATTTAATTGTCATATATAGTCATATATATATGCACTTATACCATCCATCCACATCAATCTAGTTCTAATTTGACTTCGTCAATTCCTATTTATCAGCTTGTCCGACAAACCAGTGTCCATCGTGCTTTGCTTCGAAATTTGTGTCTGGATTCGTAACCCATTTCATTGTCAAATTTCTCTAGCCTCGAAAGGTGAGCAATCACTCACGATTAACATTCTTGTATTTATTAAATTTGATTTCAATTGAAACGACAATTTAAATATGATGCTGTAGTTATTTAAATTTTTATATATGTTATTATCTGTGTATGTTCACCTGTGACATCTGACACCAGTATCTAGTATTTATATGCCTGTTATTACTATTATCTGTATATGCTCACCTGTGACATCTGACACCAGTATCTAGTATTTATATGCCTGTTATTACTATTATCTGTATATGTTCACCTGTGACATCTGACACCAGTATCTAGTATTTATATGTCTGTTATTACTATCATCTGTAACTGTTCACCCGTGACATCTGACACCAGTATCTGTTTTATTATTATTGATGATATATGCCCGTTGTTGTATTTTATATTATCTGTTATCACTCTGCAAGTTCCCTGTTAGTATAGAATTCACTATGGGTTGAAATGATACATACCCGAACGGACTTTAGAATAGGAGAAAATCGTTATGGGTTGAAATGATAAACCCAAGCGATTTTCATTTGAATTGAAATTGGGATTACGGGTCGAAATGATATCTACCCGTATATATTTAATTTCGGATTGAAATGATAAATATCCGTATCACTTAACCATATGATAAATATATATACAAACACCGTTGGCACATATATATATAAATATTTTGAAAATGAATTCTATGGTTTTGGAAAGAAATATATGGTTTTAATAAATATTGAGCCTTAAATTATTACATATCAATGGGAATGATTGATTTAAATACATATAATATGATGAGTAGCTAAAATATTTTTTTTTCAAAATAGATTTTGGTAATAATTTGAATAAGTTAAGGTTGGGAAGATAATTTGAATTTAGTAAAGAATTTTATTTAATTAAACCAATTTAAAGCTTATTGAAATTGGGATTTAAGATATGATTTATAACTTGAGTTTGATTTAAATAATTTAATGAATAATTCTTGTTTAAATAAAGTTTAAGGAAATATTTAGTAAAATGTGATTTAAGGCTAGTAAATGATATTGAATCTATTAAGTGAATATTTCCTGATTAAATAATAATGGAGTTAAATCAAGAGCTATATGAAACTGTTAAATCTAACTTTGGAAATGTTGAATATTAAAACTTTGAAATATATTGAAAATAAATGGTATATTTAGAACTGAATTAAATTGATAAATTGAGCTTTGAATAAATTTGAATTTAGAAATTGAAGTTGATTTGAATCGATTTGCGAGACTTGAGGAAATTATAAATACTTCACTTTTAAATCATTTAATATATATATATACTATTTTGGAAAATAGATATATTTGAAATGAAATGATATTTGGGTTTTGAAGTATAAATTTAATTGAAATGACCACGGTGTTATAATGTATATTTCCATCTTGTAGATAGTTCTGAAGATCCTTAGAGGATGGTTATCCCAAACATCCTTTAAGTTACTTGTATTTCAGTTGATATTTCACTTGAGTTGGATTTATCTATATAAGAATGTTAACCTGACTCGAGTGTTTTGTGTTTTACTTTACGCTCGGGTCAGACCGAGTGATACAGTATCTGAGACTCACCCTTGGAGTTTGGAGCTTCCTTCGGAGATCCAACTATCGCCTCAGCTTTCAGCTCTTCTAGTTGATTTGTTCAGAGAAGTCATCTGTTGTACTGGAGACTTCACTGCATTTGAGATATTCTATTGTATTTTATTCCTAACTCTGATGTTTATATAGTAGCTTCATGAACTACTATTTTATCTATTCCGCTGCGTATTATTGTATTACTCTGTGTCTGTGATTCTGTGATTGATTTATTTACTGTATATTCTGAGTTTTGCCAAATTTTTATTACAATCTGTTATTTTGAATTATTCAAGTCAGACATGTGTGGATTTATTGTCGATTTGAATGGTCCAAAATAGTGGGTCGTTACAGTTGGTATCAGAGCTTTGGCTCTAGGCAAAACTTAGCATATATAGTAAATTTATTTATAGAATCACTTTCGTTTGAGTTTGAATCTCTTCCTTTTGACTTGATTTCCTTTGAACTTTGGAACGTTCCTTGTGGTTCCAAAATTCATTCTTGTCTCTCCCTATTTGTATTCTTTTGATTCTGGAGTATCCCATAACTCCACTTCGAATGATCTCTATAAGAATAGGCGATCCCGCCAATCTTTGAATGATCTGTGAAGGAGTGAAACTCCTTCACAATTGGCATTGATTCACCGGAGATTTCTATATCTTTGGTTTAGATGCCGCTATCTCTTGCGATCGAATGTTGATTTTTCTTGGAATTCTATATCGATCATATCCCTGAAGTCATGGTTGACCCTGTTAAGGTCGCCCGCGACTTGTATAAGTATATCCATCTTCTATTTTGAAATTAATTATCTCATTTTCGTTCGAACTTATCTTCGAATCCTATTTAATTAGAGTCCCTCTAATTTGAATTTCTATCTTTGTTTGAAATTCATTCTTGAATCATCCTTTTGGAAAATAGGGTTTATTCGTATTTAGAAATTGTTTTATATATCGAAATTATTATATTCTATATATAAAAGTGAAATGTTTTCGATAAAGATTATAAACCCTTTTAAAATAAGAATTTGAGGTTTCGAAAGGATTTGTAATTTTGAAAAAAAACTATATAAGAAATTTGATTTATCTAAAAATGATTTATAACTGAAGGATTTTAAATTTGAAATTCGAGAATTGAACTCCGGTATTTTGAAATTGGTTTTTAGATTTTGAAATATATAATAATAATATGATTTAAAAGTATTTTCCGAATAAGAAATGTTTCAAATGATTTTAATGAGTTTCGAAGAAATTTCAAAAGAAGTTTGAGTAAATAGAAGACCAGAACTCACTTATGTCGCTGGAAAATAATTTCGGTGATGAGTGCACGCATCATCGACATTGATTTTCGAGTTCCAAAGTGGGGGATAGGCCACTTTAGTAGCATCGCTACGCGAGTGATTTTGCGAAACCAATTTTGATTTCAAATTTTGAAGTATGATTTGATATTCGAAAGATATATGTATATATATATATATATATATATATATTTGAAATGATTTGAAGTAAGCCGGTGTTCAGTCTTCGAGTTTCGAATTTGATATAAACTTATCTTTTGAAATTGATTTACTGATTTGTTGTTAATTTCCAACTCTTGAATTTGAAAATGATTTCTTCAACTATTTTGAAGGTTCGAGCACTTCCAAATCAAGGTTAACTTTTCAAAAGCTAAGAAATTTTGAAGTATAAAGTATATAAATTTGTTTCGAATGTTTAAGTATGAAGTAATATGGTTTAAATAAGTTGAAAGTGTTTTGTTAAGTAAATGAATAAGGCAATTTTAAAATTTTTTCTAATATGAAATTTAGATTTGAAATGTTTCGAAAATAATTTGGTCTTCAAAATATTTTGAATAAAGCTTAGTTAAATGTTTTAACTTAGTAACATCTTCATGAAACTATATATTTAACAAGTTGGAATGAATATATAAGTTGTACGTATGCTGTTTTATTCGCGTAATTAATTTGATCCAGGTTTGAGCACACAAGTTCGAGGTGAATTACATCATTTCGTGTTAGGATTTTTCATTCGATTCTTGATGGCGAATATTTGATATGGATTTTGGGCTTGATTCTAGAATTCTCTATCATAGTATATGGCTATGTAAGGAGATTGATGGCTTCTAATCGAGAAACCATATCGAAATCCGCATTAGGGAAGTCGAATGAACAATACTAGTTCGAAAGCGAACTTGTGTGATCGAGCGAGCGATCAAATGTGATTCTGCGAAATGATGACGTATGTACATCTTATATTCTAATATCATTGATATATTTTGACGCTGAAATTGAAAGCTGTCGAGTTAGAATATCTTTGCTTACTAAAAGAAAATTTCCAGTCTAAATTACAAAGATATATAACCCATAAAAGCAAAGATATTCAATCCCATATGGCTCTTCATACAGCGAAATTTATTTTGAAAATTTGATCCTTATATAAGATAGACCTTACGTAAGTATAAGATGATTTTGAAAACATTTGATTTTGGAAATGAATTGGCTGACTTAAATTATATTGATTTGGAAATTTGGATTTATTTTCTAAAATCTATTATTTTGGAAACTTTGAGACTAAAGATGTATAATTTGAGAAGAAATAATTTGGTGAAATTGTATATGATTTTGAAATTGAACTAATATTGAAACAAATTGAAATTTGAAAACCTTGTGTTACTAAATACTTGATTTGGGAGTTGTCGAACTTATATAAAATTGATTTGTATGAGTATGAAATTGATTCGAAAACTATGGATTTGAAAAGGTACTCAATTTGAAATCTTATATAATTGAAATCTATATAAGTATGATTTGATATAATATTGATTTTGGAAAGTATTTGATTTGAAAATTAAATCTTATATATAATGGATTTTATATAAGTACGATATTTGAAAGTGATTTGAAAAGGTACTATATGATACATATTTTCGAAGTAAAGATATGGAAAGTGCCTTCTGCTTGATATCCGATTTGTGGCCACATCTTGGATTCATTCTATCGATATTATTCTCTCTGATTTTGGTTTTCCGGATATGATACTCGAGTGTCCTTCGAATTCCATGGCGTTACCCATGGTCTTATTGTTCTCTCGTGACTGCATAGCGCAACTGCCTGGCTGAGTCTTGCCTAGGGGTACGGATTGTTTCCTGGGGGATCCAGGCGTAACCATTGTGTATCCTGCAATCTGTGTAGGTCGCGAATAGTAGCGCAAATGCTTGGCTGAGTCTTGCCTGGGGGATCCAGGCGTAACCATTGTGTATCCTGCATTCTACTAGTCATCATGGCGTAACTCGCAGGGCTGAGAAAGCCTACGGATATGGATTGTTTCCTGGGGGAACCAGGCGTAACCATTGTGTATCTGCGAACCATGGTTAGACAAAGGTTTTGTTCGTTTTGATTGGATTGTACTTTCCATATCTGTTTTTAAAAGTTTTTCCAGTATTTTCACTGGGTGTTGAAACAAGTCTACTAAGTACCTGGAGAATTCTAGCTTTGCGCCTGATCAACGCACTGCCAGAGTCTACATGAACAAGGATAAACTTGTTGAAACATCAAGTTATAAAAATATTTTCGAAAGAAAATTTGTTTTGTTATAAAGGTATTTTATAATAAAAGTATTTCCAACAAAGAAAATTTTGTATCAAATATTTGGAATCAAAACCCTTATGGTTTGAATTAATTGTTCGGGCCCGATGCTATTCTTTTGAATCCACCTTATCTGCTCAGCTTTATTTATTCACCTATATTCTGTTTCCAAATCCTCCTTCTTTTCCTTGTTGACTATATTCTTTTAAGTGTTGTTTAATTATAGACTACAGGGTTTAAATAAAATTTTAGTGTTATAAATATGTTGAGGTTATTAATTAAATAAAACATATCTAAAGTAAATGATTATTGACTTATTAATAATATTTGAAAAGTATTTTAGATAGAGTTAATAAATTTATGAACTATGGATTTAATGTTTTTAATTAGCTTCTTTGTAAATATAAGTAATAGTGTAAATAATTATTTTCAAATGATTTTCATACATTTATAAAGGTGTCATTTAAACATATAAATGGTATTTATAAAGGAAGCAAGAAATTTTGCAAATGGATTTTTTTGAAAGGTTTTAGAGTAGATAAGATAATTGAATTGCAAATGAAGTTTTCAAATTTTAAGTAAAATTTATATAGTTTAAATTAATTGTTTAATCTTGACTTTCAATCTATCTTTTCTGTCTGGTTGTTTCTATTCTTCTACATCCTTCCTTTTCGGGGACGAAAAGTTTTGAGTGGGGGAGAGTGTAACGACCCGCAAAATTTAATGGTTTTAAAAGTATATTTAACTGGAAATTTGTGAAATTTTAAAATAAAAATTTGAAATTAAAAATTTATTATTTGGAATACGTCTACTTTAAAATAGCAACTCGTAAATTTTCATCTGATAATATTGAAGTTTATTTTCCTGTGAAATTTCATTTCAAATCAAACCGGTTAATAACAATGAATTTAAAAGTTTTCCGAAACCAAAATATGTCAACAAGAGAAAATTTATTCAGATCATTCTGAATCAGACTGCGAAATTCGTTTTTTCCAAATTTGGACTTCTACTGCTCCGTTTATCTTAATTCTGGCCAAATAGCAGCATTTTCGGTACCGATTATCGACTTTTGATCGGATGATCGTGCCACTGATATCTGTATACCGTTTTGATCGTCTTGTCGCGCTGATCACCACAGTATATTTACTCCTATATTCTGAGGTCCGGTACGCGACGGGAACAATAGACCGTTCACATAACGGTACCGTAAATCTTGACTTTCGCTATCCCACCACTACAAATTCAAATCGGTTGTCCTTTGATATCCTACCATTAATTTATTTATTACTGAATTAAATTGGTGGCTGACTCGTAACGTTCCATTTGTTTCAACTTTCAAGATTGCTGTTCAGTTTTATATTGATTCATTTTCTTTCTTTACTTTCTCTACATCTTGTTTTTTTATAATGCCTGCATTTCCTTTTATCACGTGAAACCGCTCCCCAGTCCTTCACGTCTTCCCTCTACACACCTACTCCCTCCGCTGCCAAGCCCGTTCGCCCTCCCCTCTCTCCATTGCTGTACCGAGCAACCCATCGCCGACCCCCCCTCATCCACCATCTCGAACTCCACGTCGGCTTTGCCTTCCTCCCCTTGGCCACAACCCAAGCACCGAATCACCAGAGCTTCCCTCCCTTTCGTCACTTTTCCCGAGCCTCCTCTGTGAACCGCCTCACCTACCACCACCAGATCACACAATCTCTCCAGCCTCTCGTACCTTGTACACTTTTCTTCCCCTCACGCAGCCATGAGAATGATCGGTCTCGCTTTGAGGTAGTGATATAAAGCTTATTTTATATTTTGATAATTGGAAATCTACTCTATATATAGATATATACTATATGTTTATGCTCTCTCAAAATTGTTCGTTATACATGTATAATTGCAGTTGTTTTGAATTTGTATGATGGTATCTATGTTGGATTTTCGTAAATTTTGTATATATTAGCTGTTGTATAATCTATGGTTTACAAACATAATCGTATAAGAAGTTTTACATAACCAGGTTGATATTTTAATAAATTTTTATGTACAAGTTCTGCTAATATAAATATATATATATATATTGAGATTTGTATATATACATGTTAATTTCAATAAAGTATTGACTTGAAAATAAGATAACTTTTCATACTTGCACTTGTATGTATATATTTTAGAGTAAAGTAAGTTTATTTACTGTATATGATACTATCATGTATGAAAGCTCATATTATCATTTACAGTTGTATAAATTTTATTACATATGTATGTTCATATATTGTTTTAGAGGTGTAACGTGTATATACTTATTTTATACAAGGTTAGTTTATATTAGTTCGTATATACATGTTGGTGTATATATGCCAGTTAGTTATAAAGGCTATACTATTTATAAAGTTTACCTAAGTATGTTATATATATGTCTCGAAATTTGGCATACAATATATTAGTATACTATGTTATTACAGTTAAATGTTTTATACAATATAGTTACAGTATGTACATTTATAGATTGCATTCCTGTGTGAAGTTATGGCCTATAAAGGCTGTAAGATGCAGCACTACTAGTCTAGTATATATAGGTATAATATTTGTTACTGTATATATTTATATGTATGTACAGGTTTGTACAATTTTATATACGTGTTTGTATATATATACATTTGGTTGTAATATTGTGTATATATAGAGTTTAACTATTAAGGTGTATTCATTAGTTAGTTTTCAAATTTATACATATAGAGACTTTGTTTTATGTGTTTGAAATTAAATATTAATTTTGAGGTATGTTTGAATTGATTATTTAGTATATATATAGATATTCTCGAATTAAATGCATTATATATGTAAGTGTTTTGCATTTTTAGGAATATAGTATATATACATTAGTATTTATTTCAAATTATATTATGTATATAGAATTTTTTTTTATTTATATGTGTTTAGTGTAAAAACAATGATTTTTGAAATATGTATATATTTAATTGTCATATATAGTCATATATATATGCACTTATACCATCCATCCACATCAATCCAGTTCTAATTTGACTTCGTCAATTCCTATTTATCAGCTTGTCCGACAAACCAGTGTCCATCGTGCTTTGCTTCGAAATTTGTGTCTGGATTCGTAACCCATTTCATTGTCAAATTTCTCTAGCCTCGAAAGGTGAGCAATCACTCACGATTAACATTCTTGTATTTATTAAATTTGATTTCAATTGAAACGACAATTGAAATATGATGCTGTAGTTATTTAAATTTTTATATATGCTATTATCTGTGTATGTTCACCTGTGACATCTGACACCAGTATCTAGTATTTATATGCCTGTTATTACTATTATCTGTATATGCTCACCTGTGACATCTAACACCAGTATCTAGTATTTATATGCCTGTTATTACTATTATCTGTATATGTTCACCTGTGACATCTGACACCAGTATCTAGTATTTATATGTCTGTTATTACTATCATCTGTAACTGTTCACCCGTGACATCTGACACCAGTATCTGTTTTATTATTATTGATGATATATGCCCGTTGTTGTATTTTATATTATCTGTTATCACTCTGCAAGTTCCCTGTTAGTATAGAATTCACTATGGGTTGAAATGATACATACCCGAACGGACTTTAGAATAGGAGAAAATCGTTATGGGTTGAAATGATAAACCCAAGCGATTTTCATTTGAATTGAAATTGGGATTACGGGTCGAAATGATATCTACCCGTATATATTTAATTTCGGATTGAAATGATAAATATCCGTATCACTTAACCATATGATAAATATATATACAAACACCGTTGGCACATATATATATAAATATTTTGAAAATGAATTCTATGGTTTTGGAAAGAAATATATGGTTTTAATAAATATTGAGCCTTAAATTATTACATATCAATGGGAATGATTGATTTAAATACATATAATATGATGAGTAGCTAAAATATATTTTTTTCAAAATAGATTTTGGTAATAATTTGAATAAGTTAAGGTTGGGAAGATAATTTGAATTTAGTAAAGAATTTTATTTAATTAAACCAATTTAAAGCTTATTGAAATTGGGATTTAAGATATGATTTATAACTTGAGTTTGATTTAAATAATTTAATGAATAATTCTTGTTTAAATAAAGTTTAAGGAAATATTTAGTAAAATGTGATTTAAGGCTAGTAAATGATATTGAATCTATTAAGTGAATATTTCCTGATTAAATAATAATGGAGGTAAATCAAGAGCTATATGAAACTGTTAAATCTAACTTTGGAAATGTTGAATATTAAAACTTTGAAATATATTGAAAATAAATGGTATATTTAGAACTGAATTAAATTGATAAATTGAGCTTTGAATAAATTTGAATTTAGAAATTGAAGTTGATTTGAATCGATTTGCGAGACATGAGGAAATTATAAATACTTCACTTTTAAATCATTTAATATATATATATACTATTTTGGAAAATAGATATATTTGAAATGAAATGATATTTGGGTTTTGAAGTATAAATTTAATTGAAATGACCACGGTGTTATAATGTATATTTCCATCTTGTAGATAGTTCTGAAGATCCTTAGAGGATGGTTATCCCAAACATCCTTTAAGTTACTTGTATTTCAGTTGATATTTCACTTGAGTTGGATTTATCTATATAAGAATGTTAACCTGACTCGAGTGTTTTGTGTTTTACTTTACGCTCGGGTCAGACCGAGTGATACAGTATCTGAGACTCACCCTTGGAGTTTGGAGCTTCCTTCGGAGATCCAACTATCGCCTCAGCTTTCAGCTCTTCTAGTTGATTTGTTCAGAGAAGTCATCTGTTGTACTGGAGACTTCACTGCATTTGAGATATTCTATTGTATTTTATTCCTAACTCTGATGTTTATATAGTAGCTTCATGAACTACTATTTTATCTATTCCGCTGCGTATTATTGTATTACTCTGTGTCTGTGATTCTGTGATTGATTTATTTACTGTATATTCTGAGTTTTGCCAAATTTTTATTACAATCTGTTATTTTGAATTATTCAAGTCAGACATGTGTGGATTTATTGTCGATTTGAATGGTCCAAAATAGTGGGTCGTTACAACAGGTCAGGTCAGAGGTTGAGCTGATGGTCAGAGGTCATGGCAGCAAGTGGTGGTGGTGTTGGAGGTGGTGGCCAAGGCTAAACATGAAGGGGTGATGGGATAAGTGCTCGGGTAGGCAATGTTTTGGAGTATAGCAATGTTTTTTGTGGTGTTTGCATCATTTGGTTGCCATGGCCTGATCTGGTCAGAGGAGGGGAAAGTTCAGGCCGTGGGTTAGGTGGGGAAGAGGAGGAGTGGTGGTGGAGGGGATGGCCGATCAAAGCTATGAAGAAGGCAAGGCAAAAACATAGAAAACAATGGGAAAAAATGAAGAAAAAGAGGAGAAATGGAAGAGGCCATTACTAAAATCCTTTTTTCAGAGATGATAGTCGAAAGTTTTCTGAAATGAGAAGCTTTCATTCACATGAAAACAATAAAACTCACGGCTAGCAATAAAGTTTTGAACGGCCAAGAGAAATGAAGAGTTTAGCAAATGAAAGGTCATTGTTTTTAAAGCTTTTGTCTCTTTGATTTCCAAATTCTTTTAAACAAACTAAACTAAATAAATTTCAGTAAATACTTTTAAAAACCGAAACAAAGTGAAATAAAATGAAAATAAATAAATAAATTTTAATTATATATAATTAAATGAAGAAAATAGCAAAGAAAATGTAAACTAGGCTAGAAAATTTGAAAATAAATGCACTGGACTTTGGAAAATTTTTATATACTTGAAAAATATTAATAAATAAAGATAAGAACACCAAATAAAAATGAATTCACAAAAATAAATAAATAACTTTTAATTAAATAAAATTTAAATGAATAAAATAACAGAAAAATGGAAACTATGCTTTATAAATTGAAATAAATTCAAGTAAACTTTAGAAAAATTATACTATCACGTTAAAAATATTAAAAGAAAAAAATATACATAAAATAACATATTAACACATATTAAAATAAAATATGACAAAGAAAATATAATTTATAAAATTTAAAATAGACAAAATGGCCAAATAAAACAAATTGCACTCAATATTGAAATATACATAACTTTTACAGTTTAACTTCGTTTTCAACGAAACGAAAAGCAGTGTTCAAGTTATTACATCTATTTTCATAATAAAAGATAAAATTTAAGATTTTATATAATTTAAATTTGAAGTTTAAAAGTCAAAGATTGAACAGTTTGACCAGCATTTCACTTTTCAGTGAAATATCCAATTTATACTAGTTTGAAACTATAATTCACTTAATAATCATCATTTATTTTTAAAAATGAAATGTTTGAAATGAACAAGCTTAAAAATAATTTCAAAAAAAATAAAATAAAATTTTAAATTATATGTAAAATCTAGGGTTGTTACACATCAATTTTTTAAACCAACCGATAGCACTAAAATACCAATTATGTTAACACTATAATAGTTTTTTGAGCTTTGATTAGTCAAAGTTGTAATAATTGATGAAGAACTTAGACATCTCTAACTACTCATGCTAAAAAAATTCTCAGTTTTCTTTTAAAATGAAACAATTTTCAATTAACTTATCTTTATCAAGTTCACAAATCGATGGCCCTGACATGGCTAAATCATACACACTCACACACACGCTTATGATAGCAAACAAATTATGCTCAGAACATAAAGAAAGATATATGCACTACTTGCAATTGCACTTAAATTGGACACAATTGTGAACATGACACGTTTTTCATAAAAACAGTAATCCAATATTCTATGTTAACATGAAGGGCAAGCCACTTCAATGACTTCAAGGCATTAATTCTATAAATTTTAACATTATTTGTAGGTATATTCCATATTAATCATGCATATTATTCACATGGACCAATTGCACACTCATATGATTACGCAGAACATAAGTGGATAACAACATGCATAGCTTTAGATAATTGAAGTACATGCATCATGTACATGGTTTGCAAGCATAAGATTCAAATAAGAAAGCAGAAAAAAAACAATGCAGCCAATAGTTTTTGATTGTTGTTGTTCTTTTTTTATTACATCTCTATATATTTAGAACATGTGAAAGTACAATTGTAAAAAAAATTAGCATAACTACATGCAATAGTTTCGGCAGTTCTGTATCTTTGCTAAGGATCATCATTGGTACTACATGATAATCTTTATGCATATAACCTTGAACTCAAAATGGTAAGAATATATTAGCATTCAGTTCTACTATGATGGAGGCCACTGCAAGAATGAAACATCAGCAGTTTAGTTTTTTTCGGAAACTAATTCAATTTAGTTTTTTTTGGAGTATGCAGAAGGTTGTCAAAAAATCCATTCACACTAAATAGTTGAATGATAATCTAGTATATTTGGTAATATTGAGAATGATATATCAAAACAAACAAAATGGTTAGAAGATGATAGACCCGTTGTAATAATTTGGAGACTTATAATAGGAACATAGCTCTCAGTTCTCTATGCTTCCTTGTAAGAGAAAATAAATCTTTCAAACATAAATATAATTTTGTTCTTTACTCTATCTAGTTTGCATGTTACTTGACCTTGAAATACAATAACATAAATCTATAATTACAGTTTCAAACAATGTGTCACATACAAACATAACTATCTAAGTAAAATAGATGCAATTAAGCTGAAATCAAACATATGCATAGTTCAAACTCAATTTTTCTAATGAACCCCTACATTTAATTTAAGGATATTGCATATAAGATTGTAAATGGTTTTTTTTTCAATGGTCAACTGGATCACACTTAATAGTTCATACTCTATAAATACTTTTTTGAAGCTAAAAAAGATGAGTATTGCAAAAAATAATTTACGTGTCCTCGCAATAGATATGGCTTTAAATTTAGGTAAACTACATAACAAAAATAGAACAGAGCCAATATATAGATATTTTATATGCACGTCCAAGTGCACCAGCATTTTAATCACAACGTACATGCATTTTTAGTTACACATGCGGAAGTAGATTTGATAGTAGCATTGCCAACATAAATTGAACCTGAGGCAACGATCGAGAAAACTAAGACAATAACCGAGAACACTCTTTTGTTTTAGTTTATTTTGCACTGGCAACGACCGAGAACATTCATAGAACCAATAACTTGAAAGCATTCGTAGTTTTATCATTCCTTTCTTTTGTTTTAGTTTATTGTATACTACTGGAAATGGGAATAATACGTGCTTCGCACGCGGGTCGTTGTATCATGCAGTAGTGAATTTAAAGTTGAATATTTATACCTTTGTTTTTTCCAATAATTGTCATGATGTTTGATGTAATGGTAATTGAAATGAATTCGTTCGAAATTCATTCGAAAACCATATCTATATCATGCATTAAAGCATGGAGTTAGTGCCTATTGTTAGTGGGGAGAATGGTGACAGGACATGTTTTCAATTTTGATAGATTTTGCTACCACTTTTTGTACTGCTCCTGAATGTAACGTTGCCAGACAAAGAAAAAAATTGATTTTAAATTTTATGTCATTTTTTTCGGTCCATTACCAACTATTGTGGTACTCGACCACTTGATACTTGATGTACATCTCTTATATAGTATTTTATACCTTAACCTAGGCCTATATATAACAGGTTGACTTGTCTCGTCTCGGTATGAATTTAAGTATTAATGTTTAATGACTTCTATAAATTGGTACTTGAAGAAAGAGTACATTGACATATAATAAAATGTGAGAATAAAACAGGAATGTAAGTGTGGTGTATTATTTGGTGGATATATCAACATGAATTATCAGTACGATTGAACTGAGTCATATGTTCTGCATATCAAGGGCTAAATAAATAGGTTAATTCAAGGTAACCATCAATGATGAAGCAGTATTCTAACAAATCATAATTTGGGAGAATGAAACATATGAAGTACAACTGTACTTAATTAATTATTGGGTATACGAACAAAAATTTCAAAAATAATTATAAGTAGTAAGATGTGATGTAAGAGGTCTAATCAATTTATGTTATATGCAGTTGTACCGTACCTATTATGATAGATGTGTTGCATCCTTGTGCATATCGAGAATGACCTTTTCCACCCATAGTCTCTTTGATCTTCGCAGGTGGAAAAATTTATTAATGTTTAAATAAGGCACTGGCAATCTAGAATTTAAAAGTTATTTCTATCTCACCTTTTAACCTTGCCTGCATGATATACAAAATAATTTGTCAATAATATTTTCCATGTATAGATGATTAAACTAAACAAGTACTGACACATACAAAATTCTTATTTGTAGTGGAATCCAAGAGGTAGAGGGCGAACATATCTAATATTTTCTGTTTATAGCATGGAGAGATATGGCGGTGTACTTTTTTTAGTATATTGCAATATCAAACCCATAAGAAAATTGGTAGACTCTAGAAAATCATATACAAAAAATTTTAGTCAACTTACCTTGTATTTATTACTATATAGTTATGCATCCACATGAGCTAGCATGATAAATTGCTAACCCAAGTATATATGGCTCAATGTTGGGACTGCCCATGTTGCATTTTCCTTCTTCCCAAGGTGCACAATGACCACTTGCTCGCATTCTTCTTTTATTTGACCACTTGATTTTTCCAAAGGATACCTCCATCCATCATCATTACGAATATTATCAGCATTGATTGCAATTATGTATGAAGAAGAAAGAATGGTAACATGCATATGTGATGGAGAAGAGTATGCATTAATACTTGGTTAGGCTTCATAAACCGAAGCTGGAAGGTCATGGTTGTAGGCTGAAGTTACATCGACCAATAGCCTCAAAGGCTCACTGAGTTAAAGAACTGCAAACCAAGTCATAAACAGAAAGAACCATTCAAATAACCTAAGTTGTTCGGCCAGGTAACCTAGTAAGCCATGCTACAGCAATAACGCTCCATCTAACCCAATCCAAGTGGTATAAGCATTGGCATGAATTAGAATGCCTCCTAACCAAGTCTGGTACATGTTTTATTAATCAAACATTGTACGTCACAAGTAAAAATATGTACTTTGTTTATAATCCTTTTTTATATGTTATAATAAACTTTAATTAGTTTTAGTTAACAATATTGGACTTAACAATTTCTAAAAGCGGAGCATACTATCATTTACCATATGCATACCAATTGAACTTAATATATTATGCACTCAATAAATATACAAACTGAATTGCCAAATACATCAATAAAAGGTAGTTACAACATAACAGAATAGATGCAAACATTAATAGATAAAATCTGATGAAAAATATAATCTATTCCGTTCTTCTAGTTAAATTGCACCTTATTGTTATCAACTCATATGGCAGATACACCCTTCAGTTCTAAATGAAGCAATCATATTAATATATAAGCATTCATGTAGTCATCAAAATAGTATAAAAACCACCCAATCAAGGAGTGTGAGTGCAATTTCAAATATAATGAAGGTGGTTAAGTCATCTGCAGTTGTTTAAGTCAAAGGTTAGTCTCCACCAATTTAAATGTTTGAGAATTTAAGAGAATCGTTTAAAATTGCTAAAGGTGCACTGGAAATAGGATCTTTTACTGCATGCCATCATATAGGAAATTCTACCATAAATGTGACAATAATTGTTATTTGTTTAAATCCTTAATGTTCATCAAGCTAAGGTCTTAAATAAAAATGCATCCAAATTTATTTCAGTTGTTTAATCATAAAAAATGTATATGGTAAAAAAGTTCACTTAGAGATCATATACTATATTTTTTTATTTTGAAATATCGTGTACTATTTTTGATTTAATAGAGGAAAAAACTACTTTATTGTATAGAAATTGAAGGTTGAGTTAATTTACAGAAGAATTGACAGCCCATTCAAAGGCAATAGTGGGAACATAAACATTTTACATTTTCATACAACCAACACCAAGCATACCTTTTTACATTACATTAAGCATATAATGGTAGAAAGTTTTTGGTACTATGGCTCAAAAAATCCACCAAACATTTTGTAAGGATGGATTACACTTATTTTGGTACATCGAGCAATCAGTTACATGTATGCCAATCGTCTGAAAATTTTAAAACCAAAATGGAATAAAATAAAATAAAATGAAACATCTCATATGAGTTCTCTAAATTTTTTAAAATGACTTCATACAGTTTATATAAACTCATATAAGTAATTGCAGCCATGCTAAGTAACAATATTTTTGTCTAGCAAAATGATGTATGCATCTCAAAATACCTTACCGAAGGAATAGAGCAATAGACTGCAAAAAATTATTCGAAAAACTACTCTCTGAATCAAACTTCCTGCCTTTTTGGATAATAAACCTATAAAGTAAATTATTAAAATAACTGAAATCAAATAAATAATATCCAACATACAGTCACAAAAAGAAGAATTTTTAAAAAGCAAATTTGACACCCATCATAACCGCTTGTGATAGATTCCAGTCGTATCAAAGTAAAAAAATTAAAAGGAAAACTATGAGTAGAAGTTCAATTTTACACTATTTTAATAGTCCCAGGGTAGTGATTATAGTTTGACAAATGCAATGCATTTGCAGAACTATTATATTGGTCAGCATTCGTGCATATACATACGTACAATCCATATAAAATAATTAAGTCTACACAAATTGGTTTTGTTTTCAATATTTATTGTTGAACCCATTACATTACAACTTTGCAAACTATTGCGGCGAATGAGTTATCAGTGCAAAAAATAGTTGTTTGGCAGGATACATATTTTACTACATATATTAGTAACCAAAGATATTAGTAACACATATATAAAATAACTTGAGCTCCAAATATAAATTAAACAAAGAACTAATTTTATGAAACAAAACATATGACAATTTTTATTGATGTTAAGTAAACCCAAAATATCAAACTGTATTTATGTACAAAAGGATAAAACAGAGTAATATTCAGATTAACAGAAGAAAAGGATTAAAAAAAATATTCATTACCTTTGCCTAGCTGAAGTTTGAATTGACATAGATCCATTCATTGTTTCAGGTTTCTTTATCCAATCTTACCAAACTTAAAAGCACTGTAAGACTTAAGAGAGGAAAATGACGCACTTTATAATAGTAATAAAAGGACATAAGAAAATGAAGAATTCTGGAAGGTGTAAGCATCAGTTGGATTGATCATGAAATCTCCCCACAGGAACCAAGCTACGAAATAAATTTAAACCAAGAAGAATCATATCAATTTAAGTAAGATTTATTCTAGAATCTCAAGGTAACATTACAATGATAGAAGAGAAAAAAACTAAGAAATACATCTAGCCATATGCAGGTTCAATGTAAAAAGTTTTCATAAGTGGTGATGTATGTGCGTTTATAGGGGAAAATGAATTCAATAGTTAAGTTTAAAATCATAAATTGGAAAGGGTGTGTAATGAAATACAATGTTTTTTTCAGCTGTCAACTGAAAAAGTATAAATATCAAAAGCAACGATAAAAATGGTAAAAGTGACAGTATATATATTATGCACAAATTTAGTGTCGGTGATACTAAAATCAAATCAGTATGAATACCACAACGCAATTTGGGTTGGAGTATTGTCAAGGCATGTATAACTTCGGGATCGGATGCAGAAAAACCGAAATAGAACAGGCAGTGAACACATTAAGAACTAACAGCGAATGTAATCTGACAAATATTACACAAAATCAGCGCAGGTGAATGAAAATTAACGAAAAATACCTTTTATGGACGTCTAATGGATAACTTCACGGTGGTGGTTGAGCATGGTCATCATTAGTTGCCAATCATCATTGCTACTGTGAAGGGTAATAGAGGAAGCAATATGCACAAAATCATCATTGCCAATCCGGTAGAGGTAGTGGAGATCAACGGAAAAAGTACATGTGATTGAAGTATGGTGGACATCGATTCAATAATGGTTGAGCGTTGTCGTTGGTAAGTGCTAATCGTTGGTAATTGCGAAACGGAGGTAGGTATAAATCGGCGTTGCTTCTGCATAGGGTTTGGAAATCGATTTTTTTTAGTGTTCGAGTGAGAAGGAATGGGAAAGGGTAATTAGGGTTTTTTTAGTTTTAGGAACAGCGTGGAATAATGCAGGAATTAGATATGTTGGAGCAAGGAGGAAGCAGAAGGGTATATTTGGTATTTCAAAAAGACACGGTTGAAGCCTATTCAATGAATTTTCATTATTAGTAGTAAAGGTAATATATTGTATGTCATCTTTGTCTTGTCTTCGTCATGTAGATCTCTTTGGTAGTTAATATCATTTCCTACAAAAGTTAATTATATACACAATATATTCTTGTGTAGTTATCGCTATCAAAATATCAATGAGGTTCTAACAGTGTAATGGAGTCTGAGGATATGAGGCAGTGCAAACTCGATCGATATCGTTGGCTCCGTAAGGATAGGATATTATAGTACCCAAGTGGAAGTGGAAGCGGATATCGATGGACTTCATCGATGGATTGGTGAGGACTAGAGAAGAGCACTATAGCATTTGGATCATAGTCAATTGGTTGATGAAGAGTGCTAGGTATATAGTCCTAATAGAACAACGTCCAAAAATTAGAAGAGTTGTATGTGATGTGGATAGTGCAATTCCATGGTGTGGTAAAGAGTACTATGAATGATCAAGACCATTTATTCACTAGTGGGGAGAAGCTTACATTAGGCATTCATAAAAATGGAATTAGATTGGCTAGATGATATCGAGATTGAACTAGAAGCTTTGAGACCCTGTAAGCCTATACCTAGAAGAGACTTAAAAGGAAGATGGCGAAGTAATGAAGGTTCAATGGGGGTGAGAGTGAATGTGATTACACATGGGTGACCGAGGAGAGAAAGAAGATCGCTTGTCTAGAGCTCTTTAGTTGGTAAGTTTTCCATTTTATCATTTTCTTTCATATTTGCTATCATCCTTGATACTTTATATTATTTAGTTTATCCTGCATGGTAGGATAAGATGGATGTTACTTCTTGATGTTTGATATTATATAAGCATGTTCGGTGTTTTATGACTGATGCTCGATATGATTACTTATGGTTGTTAGGAATGCAAGGTAGACATGTTTGATCTTTCCTAGTTCGATTTAAGGAGTTCAAGGGGTAAAATTGCTAAAGGGAAGAGAGTGTAATGACTCGTATTTAATGTATTGGAGAATTGTAAAATATTATTTTTAAATCCATATTGGATTATATTTGGATATAATTTGGGTGATGTTGAGTCTTGACATTTTTGACCCTTAGCAATTTTATTCGATGATTTTGACCCTATATTTATTTTATAGAATTTTTGGTAGTTATATTACATGGTTATATGTGCACTGATATGCACCTGAAAATTAGACAAACGGAAAGCGTCTTTTGGTCAAGAAAAAGTGTACGAGCGGCGCAATAAAATAATTTTTAAGATCGAATATTTTGGCAGCCCATTCAACCTGAAAATCCTGAAACTAGCTTTCTGAGGCATAGTCTTGGATTTTGACAAGACCTGAACTGTTGGAACAAGAAAATTACGACGAGTCGCGCTATCGAAAAATCATCACAACCTAACATTCTTAGAAGCCATACAACCACAAAGTATGTATTGGAATTATTGAATAAAGAAGGTATTCTATCCCTTAACCCTACCTACTACCCTATAAATACCACTCACTATAGCCGCATATTACCCATTTTATTTCACGTAATATCTTCTTCATAATTGAACCCATCTCCCACTCTTTTTTCTCCTTTTCTTTCTTGAGCAAATGGTAACTATATTAGCCGAAAGAAAGCTTAGATCTCTCTATTTTTCTGAGAGTTAAACAATCATTGCTCAGTTCGACCCGACTCCGATCGTGGTGGCCAAATAATGAAAATCGGCAAAGGCAGTCATTTTAAGAGTGGATCGATATGGATTTGGATGATATGATTGTATCTTTAGTGGAGAGTTGATCAGATGGTATTGGAATGGTCGTGTTTCATGCTTTGGTGAGGGAGAGATCAGAGTTGAACAGAGAGATCGTCAATGGCAAACTTATTGGTGATCTAACTATAGTGGAAACCGCTGATATGAGTTTGTTCATCTCGGTAGAAGGAGTTCTAAAACATAAACCGTTGAGGCATTGATAAACGTGGTAGTCGGTGAAAGCTTGAAAAGGTGGAAAATAAATGGGTTCCACTTCATGTTAAGGATAAAAAACAATAATCGTAAGGCCACGAGCAGTCGCCAGAGTTAGAGATAGCGGTGTCATGGGTCGCGCGGTGGTTATAGCTGGGTACAATAGCGTTAGGTGGTCTGGTGGTAGTTGGAAGATGAGGGTTGTCTGCACTTTGTTTTCATGGCTAGGGTGCTCTTAGGTTGGTTGGAGGTGGTGTGACCGAAGTTGATGGTGGATGAAGTGTAATGGAGTGTGCTGGTGCAGGCGGTCTTGGGTGGTTTGCAGCGGCAAGGCATAGTGGTGGAGCCATTTGGTTGCATGCGTATGGGTTGGTAATGGAATGTGGGTATAGGAAAGATGGAAGAGAAAGATTATGAAAGTGATTATGGGAGGTATTATTTTAATTAATGATTAGTTAAGTAGTTAATTAACTAGTATTTATATATATATATATTGAAATCTTATATCATTCATATCTTTTGCAAACGAGGAACGATTTGGACATGGTTTCTTGTATTGCATTCATATTGGAGCTCTCCATGACTTGGAATGGATTAGACAGTTTTTTTGTGAGTAATATTGTCTCTCACTGTACTATGGTTGTCATTACAATTTAGAAACGATGTTTTGAAACAATTTCTAACTTTAAGACATGATTTTGAATATATCTAAACCATACATGATTTTATAAATGAATTTTAAATTATTTTAAAATGGTTTTAAATCAATACCGAACATGTTCTTATGGACATACTATTTTTTGAAAATCGATAAATTTAGGATATTTTTTATATGAATCCCAAATTAGTTGATATAGATGTGTTGTATATGTTTTATGTATGCTATGTTGGTTGTATGTGTGCTTATTTGATTGTTTGGTTGAAAACGCTGATTTATAGGTAATATAGTGTTAAGGAATATCCCATAAGACAGAGTTTCATTTATATCGATTGAATGCACCTAGGATGGGAACTCATGGATGGGATAGAGTTCCGCACATATCAATTGAATGCACATATAATGAAAACTGGAATGATAAGTATGTGGAAAGAATGCTGGGATGTGTGCCGACTGATCTAAAGATGAAAGATGATTGACTTGGGAATGTGCTTCAGACTTAAGAATAGATGTCAGACGTTTCCGCTTAGTTTGTACTTATCCATTATTGGCTAAGTACATGACCTAAGTGATCTTTATCGACCATTCTAGAGTGTTCGGTATCTGTTGTTGTTGATGATGGCCGATTTGGCAATCTTTGACATGAACGACGAGGAGGCTTCGGAAAGTGTGATGTGGTGGTTTGTTCATGCAGTCGACTCTTGATTTTGATGTTATTGCTCTACGACGAGCGCTTTCGATTGTGAAGTAATGCCGTAATGCTTCGACATGATGACTTCAGGATATCGATGATGATGACTCGATGGTGTTGGAGTTGTATTCTAATGATGATGGCTCGATGTTGATGGAGTCGCCATGGTGATCCATAAGTATGAGTTCAAGGAAGGGAACTCATGGGTAGAACAAGGATGGGTTCTATGTGTGCGAAGGTATCTTTGATAATCAGAGTGTTTCTAATGTACTTGTAAAGTAGGGGTATGTGAGGATGCTCACTGGGTACTTAGTTGGTGACCTCGAATAATTGAAGGGATCCATGTACCCTAGATGTTGAAGAGATCTAGTGTCTAGTAGTTGTGTGGCTAGTGTTCGAGTATCCAGAAATTGAGATTTTTCCATTAATCCCTAGCAGCTTATGGTTATACGAGTTATCATATATCCAAAGCACATAAGTGATAGTGAGGATTTTTTGATGGATGCTATGTTTGCTATGTTTTTCTTATCACTCTAGAGATGTCATAGGACGTAGGTATTATAGATGTGGATGCGCCCGCTATTTTACTTAGGACTTAGTATAACTTTACTATGATGGTAAATGGTAGATTAGCATATATTATTATGTGCTAACTCTTTGGATGCAGGGACATGTCTGGTATGATTTTCTTTACCATATGTCTCATATACTATATCGAATTTCATAGTATTTTGAGATGACTATCGCGTACAACAAACTATTGTCTAATTCTAGGTTTATGCTTTACATCTTATTATCCTAGGTACTCTTAAATAAGAAGACTAGATATCTCGTGTAAATGGCATATGGAGTTGCACGGATGGACTAGCGGGAGATGATGCTTGCTCATATTTATATTTTAGGCTTATTATTTCTTATTCCATTATGCGACACTATGGAGCCTTGATAGTGTTTGACTTATATTATTAGAGACAATTTATCATTTGAGTTTATTTATCAGTTGTATACACTATAATACTATTTTGTATAATTATATAAACTTGTGCAATTTGATTTTGGGGTTTATTTAGTTACTACTGTCTTGCCTGTTTATATTTGAGATGATTAATATATCTATTTGATGCACTATGAGATATATGGTAGATTTTATGATCTTTTTATTTACTTTACATTGACAATCGTCGTATGTAGGTTAGGCACTGTTACAGTGCGCTATACAGGTATATTGGGTGTCGAAGGTGTAGGGCGGCCATTATAGTTTACATGGAAGGAGTCTGCTTTAGACACACTAAACTGGTTGAAGGTTTGTGAGCACATAATCAGAGACTTAGGGTATGTTAATGCTCAGAAGGGGAGGTTGGCTTCTAGCTTTAGGAGGATGCTTTTTATTGGAAGGAAGCTGTGATCATTGAAGTTCCAAAAGAGGAGATAATATGAAAGCATATTAAGGAGTGATTCGAGGCATATTTTTTGCTTGAATCACATAAGAGTACGTTGTATAGGGAGTTCCTTAACTTAAAGCAAGGAGAGATGACTTGGCAGAGTATATTCAGTGCTTTAATGCTTTGTCAAAGTATGGAAGGGAGCATATTAATACTCCGCTTAAGAAGAACAAGAAACTTATTGAAGGATTAAGGAAGGGACCGCTTAAGAATAACAAAGGAATTTATTGAAGAATTAAGGAAGGGGCTATTTACAAGGTGATGGTGCACTTGTTGTCTAATTTTTAAATGGTTATTGAAATGGCAAGGTGATATGATCGCTTGTTTCAAGAGAACAAAAGGGTTAATGTTAGACCTAATGGTGGGAAGTAAAAAGATTTAATACGTATTAGAAGGGCGGTAAGAATCAGAATGAAGGAAAGATCTCGGGAGGAGGAGGAGTTTAAAAGCCAAATGTGGTATATATTACCTGTTTCAACTATGGGCAGATAGGACACTACTCTACAAAGTGTACTCAGTTGAAGAACAATGATAGGGCCAAGTGCTTTATCTATATAAGCCTAGCCATAATTAGATAGATTGCTTAAAATCAAAGCAGAAAGGTTTATGCTTTGGAGGGACCTTCGTCTAGACCGACTACTGAGGCAATAAAGAAGAATGTTGTGCCAAAAGGTATAATTTTGATTTCCAGTATATCAGTTAGAATTATGTTTGATACTAGTGCCACACACTCTTTCATTTTGGAATATTTGTTGATAAGTTAGAATTAGATACTACTTATTTGATTACGTCCTTACGTCCTGATTGATGGGTATGTAACTCTCGGATTAAGATACACTAACCTTGAGTTCGATTGGTGGGGACATTTATTTGTTTATGACCCATATGTGTTTGACTTTAGAGGGATTGAGGGTGATTTTGGTTATGGATGTGTTAGTGTGTAATGATGCTAGGATATATTGTGTTGATAGAATTATCGCTTTATGAAATCTAAGGGTAGAGAAAGGATCATGCTAGCATTGGAAGTAATGAAGAAGAAGTCAGAATTGGTATCATGTGCAGTGGAGGATCAGGGAGATGAGATTGGTAGAGCACGGGTAGTTTAGGAATTTACTGATGTTTTTGAATCAATAATTAGATTACCATTAGAAGAGTGATAAAATTCCAAATAGACTTGATGTTGGAGGCACAGCTTGTTAGTAGACCACCTAGCAGAATATCGCCTAAGGAGGTGGAAGAATTTAAGAAACAACTAGTGGAACTTGAGCACAAAAGATTCATTAGGCCGAATAGTTCACTGTGGGTAGCATTTGCATTATTTATAAAGATTGGATGAATCATTATGGTTGTGTTTTGATTACCAGAAGTTTAATGAGCTAATTATGAAGAATCATCATATTCATTGCCTAGGATAAATGACATGTTTGACCAATTGAGTGGAGCTAGAGTATCTTGCAGCTTGATTTGGCAATAGGATTCCACCAATTGAGGGTAGTTGAGGATAGTATTCCTTTGACCGCATTTGGAAAATGGTACGGTTCATATGAGTAAGTAGTTATTCCTTTTGGACTAACCAATGACCCATCGTTCTTTTTGGATCATATGAACCAATTCTTTTGTGATCATCATGATAGATTTGTGTTGGTCTTCATTGATGATATTTTGGTATATTCTAAGAATGAGAGAGACCGTAGAGTCCATCTTAGATTAGTATTGGAGATTATGAGATAGCACAACTTAAAGGCAAAGTTTTCCAAGTGCCATTTTTGAAAATGAGAAGTTAAGGGCCCGTTTGGTTTCGTTTTGAGTTTTGTGTTTTGTGTTTTCAACATACACTACAAAATACAAGAAAACATGAGATATTTTTTACAATTCTTAGCCATTATAACGATGGACGAGAAATGGAGGAGAAGAATTGTTTTTCGTCCTTTTGTTATGTCTCAAAACACGAAAAATAAAATAATCTTGTTTTCTATTTTCTATGTTAATTTCATTTTTCAAAATTGTGTGTTTTCTAACAATACATAAGAAATGCGCATTTTTGTTTAGACGAAAACACAAAACTAAAAACAGCAAACCAAACGGGCCTTAAGTTTCTTTGTCATTTTGTTTCAAAAAAGGGATTAGCAGTAGATCCATCAAAGATAGAAACCATTAATGATTGTAAGAGGCCAGAGACAGTAATGGAGATGAGAAGTTTCTTGGGTTTGGCTGGCTATTACCGTAGATTCATTAAGGATTTCTTGCATATAGCAGCACCCTTGACTAAGTTGACCAGGAAGAATGAGAAGTTCATATCTACTAATAAGTGTGAAGAGTCAATTCAAGGGTTGAAAACATTATTGACAAATGCCCATGTTTTGATCGTACCTAAAGGGAATCAGGATTTGGTAGCGTATACCGATGCATGTGGAATCGATTTGGCGCACTATTGATGAAGAAATGGGCAAGTGATAGCTTAAGCATTATCGCAGTTAAGGCCGCATGAAGTTCGATATCCGACTCATGACTTAGAGTTTGGCAAAAGTAATCTTCGCTTTGAAGATTTAGAGGCATTATCTTTTACGAGAAAGGTTCGAGTTATATATGGACCATAAGTCTCTTAAGTACTTATTCTATCGGAAGGAGTTTAATATGAAGCAATAGAGATGGTTGGAGTTCTTGGCAGCATATGACTTTGATATTGAATATACGCAGGGAAATGGGAACAAGTTTGTTGATGCTTTAAGTAGTAGCTAAATAGAGTATTAGCTATGATAGAGGAACGAAAGACATTAGCATCTTGCAGAGTGGATTATAGGTTTAATGCTGGATCAAGTAATGATCTATGCATGCTAGCGAGTTTGGAAGTACATCCAGCACTTGTAAATAGAATTTCTACAAGGTAGAGAGATGACTCATTTATAGCAGAAAGAATTGGGTGATTATAAATGGGTGTAGATGTTGAGGATCTAAAAGGATTTAAGATAGATTTGAAGGGATAACTTAGGAAGAGAGGAAGACTTTATGTTTTGTAACGACCCGTAAATTTTAATAAATTTTATTTGTTTTATTAGTAGATTTAATTGGATTTTGTGAAATTTTAAACAATAAAATTTTGAAATAAAAATTTGATATTTGGAATACGTCTACTTTAACATAACAACTAGTAAATTTTCATCGGATATATGAAAGTTTATTTTCTAGTGTAATTTTATTTCAATTTAAATCAGTTAACATTTGATGATAATAAAATAATTTCCAAAGATGAATATTTTTATACAGAAAATTTGTAAATCATCTTCTGAGTGAGACATCATATTTTGTTTCTTCAAATTTGGACTTTTATTGCACCGTTCATCTTATTTCTGATAGATTTGCAGCATTTTCGGTACCGATTATCGACTTTTGATAGGATGATCGTACCACTGACATCTGTATACCGTTTTGATCGTCTCGTCGTGCCGACCTCGACGGTATATTCAATTGTGTATTTAGGAATCCGATATACATTGAAATCCGTGAAAACGAATATCTGTATCGGTTATGGAATTTAAATCTTTTGTTACGGTGTCCTTTCAATTATCCTCAGCATAGTCTAGCAGCCTTTAATAAATCCCTGAAACCACCTTCTGACTCTTACTATTCTTTGGTTTTATTATATCTTTGTATTTTTCCTTTCATATGTCACTTTTCTCCACCTTCAGAAAATTAAGTAACCTTTCTTCTTTATTCTCCCTGAATTCGAAGAGAGAAAAACCCGAAGTGATAATTGAGTCTCCTTCCCTTTTGCCCCGAAGCACCCAGGCATCGTGTCTTTCCCTTTTCCCCGTTAGCCTTTGCTTCATTCAACCAGTGCAAAACCCACTAAATCCCGAGTCTCTCTCATTTTTCCCGAAGCACCCAAACAGCTTCCCTTCCCGTGTAGCCTTCGCGTCTTTTTCCTGAGCAAACCATAGCCACCCTTCCTTCCAATCACCCCAAACCCGCCGCCTCGTACCTTTCCACGGCCCGAAGTTTCAGTCCTTGCACCCGAAGTGACCCCTCTCCCTCCCTGGCGCAGCAGCAAGCGAGCCCCATGAACTCACCCCACATCATCTCTCCGCCGACAAGCCGAAGCCGTGCATAGCGACCATAGCTCGCCCACAGCCTGTCGTGCCCCCTCCTTTTGTCTCCCCTCACTAGCTCTGCCAAGGCAGTTGTCTTGCAATCGTGGGTGGGTAAGTCTGCGTATTTTTCAAGTAAAGTGGTGTTTATGTTTACATTTTATATATATACATATTTTATATAAGTTATAATATGTTGTTTCTTATGTTTTGAGTTATATATATATATATATATATCAATGTGTTGTATGAATAAGTATGGTATTGTACTTTCTTTCTTTCAACAGCTCTTTGCTTTATATGAATATATTTATGTTTCCCATATATTGCTTATATATATATATATATCCTAGCTATAACATATATGATTTATAAGTTGTTGTTTTAATTTTTGTACCTGCGTACGCAGATATATATATATATATTTATATATATGAAGTTTGTAATTGATAAGCTAAGATTTGTTTAAAACATACATATATATATACATGTCAATTAAAATATACAGTAGTATATATATATTGAGGTTTATGTATATATTATTTTGCGTATATAACCTTTTCAGTTATACAAGTATAGCGATTTATATATGTAAGAGTATGTAAGTTGTACCTGTGTTGTATACATAAGAATATATTATATTTTAAAAGTAGTAATATATTGTTTTGTTTTTTTATAAAGTTGTTTTATATATGCCTTGTTTTTCCGAGTACAGTAATAAGTTAGAAAAAAAACAGTTTATAAATATATCTCAGTATAAGCTGTATCTTCATGTAGCTATAGTTATAATTAGTATAAGCTAGATATATAGATAGTTATTTATGTGAGATGTATAAGAGTTTGACTGTATATATAATGGTCTGTTTGTTATATACTGACTTTATCAACTCTTTTTGCTTTATGTAGTCCGGATGTAGTCAGTAGTTTTTTTTTTGTTTATGAATTTTTTTTTCTTATATAATATGTATATGAGCGGTACTACATACATACGTGACTTTTAATATATATATGTTTAAATGGATGTTGGTATTCTGAAGGTATAAATTTGTATAAAATATGTATATAATATTCTTAGACGTGTATATATTCATAAACTAAGTTATATTAGTACTATTTATTATCGGTCGGTATATTTTTAGATTGTATTATATCTATAATATGCTGTATATATATACGTTTTATAATAACAGATTTGAAATCATTTTTAACCTGCTTAAGTGTTGTACTATATGAGTCTTATATATATATATATATATTGGTATATTCTATAGGGTTTAAGTTATAATAATATGTTATATGTATATGTTGATTTATGATCCTATATATAAGTATTTTATTATTTCAATAGTATGTATGTTTTCAAAGTTATTACAGGTCAGTTTATTAAATCTGGTTTTCACTGTCTTATGCATTAGATTTTATATTAATTATATCAATATATATATATATATATTGATTTAAAAATATAATATGTGCATATGTTTGATTTCAAGGTATATATATTTAAATGTAGGATTTATTTAAAATGTATATGTATTTTTTTTTTGAATATTGGGTTTAAGGAAAATAATAATACAATATACATCTCGTCTAAATTTTATATCAAGCTAATTTGATTCGTTCCCATCGATTTCTGTTATCAGATCTGTTCGTTGAATTCGTGCCAATATAGCTTTGATTTGGAATTCGTGCTTTGGATTTCATAGCTCATTTCTTTACCTATCCTCTAGCCTCAAAAGGTGAGCAATCACTCACGATTAATGTTCTTTTATTTATTAAATTTGATTTCAATTGAAACGTCAATTGAAATATGATGTTGTTAGTTATTTACATTATTATATATGCTATTATCTGTATCTATTCACCTGTGACATCTGACACCAATTTCTGTTATTTATATTGCTGATATATGCTAGTTATGTTATTATTATCATATCTATTATCACTCTACAAGTTCCCTGTTAGTATAGAATTCACTATGGGTTGAAATGATACATACCCGAACGACCTGTAGAATATGAGGAAATCGTTATGGGTTGAAATGATAAACCCAAGCGATTTTCATCTGAATTGAATTTGGGATTGCGGGTTGAAAAGATATATACCCGTATATATATATATATATATATATATTTAAATTGCGGATTGAAATGATAAATATCCGTATCACTTGACCATAGGATAGAAAATTATATACAGGCACCATTGGTCTATATATAAATATTTTGAAAATGATTCCTATGGTTTTGAAATAAATATATGGTTTTAATAAATATTGATTTTAAAGATTTATTAAAGTTGATTTAATAAAGTTGATGTATAATATGTTTAAGTATTTATTTAATATCTATATTTTAAATATAGAGTTTATAATAATTCAGATTGGAAAGATAAATTTGAAATTGGTTTGAAATTATATTTATTTAAGAATTATACTTAAATAAGTTGATTGGAAATTTATTGAATTTGAAATTTTAAAGGTATGTTTTATAACTTGAAATTGATTAAAGGTGAACTTAAATGAATATTTCAAACTTATATAAATTTGAATGGGATATTTTGTTTGTTTAAATTTGTAAATTGAAGTTGTATTTAAATGATCTTGAAATGATTAAGTAAATATTTCAAAACTAAATAATAAAAGTGAATTTGATATATATATATATATATATATATATATATAATTATCAAATTTAGTTTTGAAATGTTGAATATTTAAAGGTTTGAAATATATTGAAATTGAAATGGTTTATTTTGTGGTTCAAATCTGTATTTGAAATCGATATAATCTGAAATAGTTTATTTAGAACTAAATTGAATTGAAATCAATGAATTAAGATTGAATTAAATGTGAATTTTGGAATCCGAGTTGATTTGAATTAATTTATGAATTTGTGGAAATTATTTTATTATATAAAGTATTTTAAATTATATTTAAAACTATTTTATATTATTTTATAAACTATTTTTAATATAACTATTTTAATATAAACTATTTTAATATAAACTATTTTAGATATACTAATTATTTTAATATAAATTGTTTTAACTTATAACTATTTTATATAAACTATCTTATTTTACAAACTATTTTGTTATATATACTAGTATTAATATCTAAACTGTTTGAAGGGAAGTGCTATGATTTCAAAATGTTGTGATTTTCGAAGTGTTTTGATTTTAAAAGACTTATGATTTCGAAAGCGTATAACTTTGGAAAGTGATATGATTTTGGAAATGAATATTATTTTAAGTAAGAAATGATATCGTATTGATTTGGTTTTGAATGGATATGATAATTTGGTTTGAAGTATAAACTATTTTTAAATGACCACGGTGTTATAATAACGATTGGTTGTTAAAGAGACAGGGATCGGATATGGGCATGCTCTCTATCAATATCGAAAACCACTTGAACAACTGTGTACGCGGTGGAGATTCCAGAATGAAATAGGATGGTGGCAACGATTCTATATGAGGTATATACGTGGACCCGACTCCCGTGAGTTGGCATAAGGTGGCTAAAACAGGAGCAATTGACGGGTTAATAAGGTAGCTCCTCTGATCGGACACACTCCATCGTATGCCATTCTATTACTTTGTGATTGATTTGGTGCGCACCCTTGATTCGGGAGTGTGGCTCGAGGTGGGCGATTGCTGCGGCTCTACGTTACCACCGACCCGGAAGTGTAACTGGTATATCTACCCTGGCATTGCCTAGTTGTGTCGTGTCACCTACCCTAGCGTGCTTTATTACGAGTTTGATTTGTGTCGTACCTATGGAGTATCCTCTGGTAGCTCCAGTTTACGGGCTATTACGGTAGTGTATAGACTACTGGCACTATAAAATGTGTTAAGGGGGATATGGGTAACACCTTAACGCTATTTTAATAGTTTACTTTACTATAGACATTATTATAATAACGTATATTACTACATAGTAAATAGTTTAACGGATCCTTTGAGGATGGTTATCCCAAACATCCTTTGAGTTACTTGTATTTCAGTTGATATTTCACTTGAGTTGGATTTATTGATATAAGAATGTTAATCCTGACTCGAGTATTTTGTGTTTTGCTTTACGCTCGGGTCAGACTGAGTGGCTCAGTGTTCAAGACTCGCCTTTGGAGTTGGAGCTTCGCTTGGAGATCCAGCTATATCTATTCTGCTTTCAATTATTCTGTTGATTCCAGTGATGTATTCTGATCTTGTATTTGACTATTGTATTGAGACATCTATGTATTTGAGACTTCTGTTGTATCTTGTTTAACTATGTTATTGTTAACCCGCCTTTTTACAAGGCCGTGGACAGGCGGGTTTAACTTAATCGACTGCACGTTCGTCGAGGCTGGTGTACGATGGATTCAGTCGACTGGATGGATGGATGACGCAACGTGCTTGGGAGATGGAAATATGGTTGGATAAAGATGGATCAACTATAATTTGGGTCTAGGAAACATGGTTCGGCATTAAACATGGTTCGGCATGGTGGAGGTTCGGCACGAATAGTTCGTCTGGCATTCACGTTCGAATAGACTTCAAGAGTACTCGGCATACATAGAGCGTCCGACATACATGAGTGGTTCGGCATTCCAGGAGCACTCGGCATTCAGTAGCGCTCGGCATCCAGGAACGCTCGGCATTTAGAGGCGCTCGACATTAGAGATCGTTCGGCATGATGGGCGCTCGGCATTAGAAACTGTTCGGCATCAAACATGGTTCGGCATGATGGAGCGCTCGGCATTAAGGATCGTTCGGCATTGGATGGAGCGCTCGGCATAAATCTCGTTCGGCATTGGATGGAGCGCTCGGCAATAAATCTCGTTCGGCATTGGATGGAGCGCTCGGCATCAGGGAGCGTTCGGCATTGGATAGGTCGTTCGGCATACCTCACCTCGCTCGGCATTGCACCTCGCACCTCCATACCTCGGTACCTCGATACCTTGCACCTCCCCACATTCGGCATACCAACTGCTCAGGATTGGTCGGCATAATGAAGTAGGGTTCGGCTATGACCTTGATGGGCCCAAACTACTCAGGAGGCCCAACAACCTGGTTTTGCCTATAAATACAGCATGTGGGTCTTCGGATGGGGGATCTTCTTTCTGCTCTCTTACTTTCTCTTTTCTAAGGCTAAGGCAACTCTGCCATTTCATAACTGTAATCGATTATTACAACAATAAAAAGCAAACTTCTAAGTGGACGTAGGCCGGAGTTAGCCGAACCACTATAAAATCTGTTGTTCTTTACTGCTTTCATTTTAATTTTGATTGTTCTTCACATCATTACTCTCTACATACACACTATCTCTGAGCTGTGACTGGTATTTGGTGCTTTCATCTAGATTTGGGTGTTATTGACCAATTTTGGCGCTAACACTTTGGTGCTTTCATTGAGAGTTGAACTCAGGAATTTTGAAGTTAGGAACTTGGATCCTAGAAAGCAATGGCTAGACCTCCAACAAGGAAGCAAGCAGTAGAAAGAAGCAATCAGGAAGGAAGTCAAGCGGCCTCTTCTGGAGCTGGAGAGGATCATGCATCCATCTACATAACTCGGGATGAGATGCAGGTGATGATGAATTCTATACAGGAGCAGATGATGAAACGGCAAGAGGAGATGATGCAGGCTCTTCTTAGACAATTTGGATAACCAGGAACTGCAGGTGCTCAAGTTCTTGGAACTGGTCCAAGGGAACTCAACCAGTGGACAGATGGAGTGATTCAGCAGGGGGAAGCTCCCAATAAACAAACAGCTAACCATCTAGATGGATCTAGACTCGGGGGCGCACCACCAGGTGATGTTGGACCAGTTCATGGAGGGATACCGGATGATGCTACGCGGCCTGACGTCCATAGGAATACAGGAGTACGTAATGAAGAATATGTGCCAGAATTTCTGCAGGGACTTGGGGGGCAGTCTGGAAACATGGATAGGGGCAACCCTTGGTTGGAAACACTGGATTGGCTGACATTATCAGGCGAACTATTCGCGGAGGTCTGACAAACAGGGATTCAGAGGGAGTTAACAAAAGTTCGTTTACCTGGAACATCAGGACAGCTAGGAATCCGCCCGATTTCAAACTACCCACTCTGGAAGTATACAACGGGAAGACGGATCCCACCGACCACTTGATGAGGTACACTAGGCATATGGAAGTGCTGGGGGCAATGGAGGAGGTTATGGCCCGATGTTTCCCCCTGTACTTGACTGATATTGCTGCTATGTGGTTCAGACAGCTGGAGGATGGATCCATTGGAACATGGACAGAACTGGTGGACAAGTTCTTAAGTCAGTTTCGAGTTCACATAAAAAGGCCAAAGAACGTGATGACGCTAACGTCAGTCAAACAGGGGGCAGATGAATCGCTCAGGACATTCTTAACTCAATTTAATGCAGCAGATGCTTCGGTGGATCGGCCAGATCCATCAATGGTTCTGATGGCTGCGGTATCAGGAGTCAGAGATAATTTGGATTTCAGAGTATCGTTGGTACGGCACCCACCGTTGGATCTTGGGGAATTCTTTCATGAAGCTGAAAGATTTCTTCGACAAGAGGATGCATGTTTGGACATGAGGTCAAAGGAAGTAAACATGACTAAGGATGGAGGACTACCCGGCGAAAGCTCGGGTGGGGGCAAGGATAAAGGGAAAAGGAAGCGCTGGGGAGAACCAAAGTTCTCCACTTACACAGGATTGAACGCAACGTTGGAGCGGATTTTCTTAGATACTCGAGATCTCCTTCCCTATCGAAGGCCAGCAAGGAGGGAACCCACAGAACGTGAAAGGGCATCAGGAAGGCACTGTCCCTTTCATGACCTGGACGGGCATGATACTAACAGTTGCCGACATCTAAAGGATATAATCGAGGAGCATATAAGGAATGGTCAGTTACGACAATATGTCGGAACTCGGAATGCGGCGGGGGAACAGGAGCAGCCACCGCCTACCTTGAACGACGAGGGCATGAGGCCCAGGAATGGTGACCGATTGGTCATCAACTAATCTTGATGGTTTGGAATAAGTAACAAACTCCGGGAAGATGATTAAATCACTTAATCATGTACGGGGTTGGAGATAACCCTAAGGCATGCTCTGAGATGATGGCTTACCGAGACGCCCTGGTTTGTGAAATCTGTTTCTTCCTTTGACTTGGACATTTGCTTTTTCTGGTTTGGTTTTGGAGTTTGGTTCGAACTCCCTGTTTTGCTCGTTTTCTGGTTTGGATTCGGGTTTGGATGTTTGTTTTTTGGTTTGGATTTTTGATATGGATTTCTATTTTTCTGTTTGGATTCGGATTTCGGATTGGATTTCGATTGGATTTCGATTGGATTTTCTCTGGATTTTGGCTAAAAGGTCATCGAGTATGGACTATGCTCGGCAAGGGTCTGGAGAGACCAGGATTCGGCCTAGGACTTAGGCCCCCATATTATCGGTTACTATTTCAGGTCGTCGAGTATGGACTATGCTCGGTAAGGGTCCGGAGAGACCAGGATTCGGCCTAGGACTTAGGCTCCCATATTATCGGTTACTATTTCAAGTCGTCGAGTATGGACAATGCTCGGCAAGGGTCCGGAGCAACCAGGATTCGGCTTAGGACTTAAGCCATGCATTACTCAACGTTCAAGGACACTGGAGTATGGTCGTCAGGTGTGGATTGTGCTTGACAAGAACCCGGAGAGGTTACAGATATGAATATCGGCTATGAACGGCAGAGGATTTGGATATTGACCTGAAGAGGTCCTAAAGTCGGTTATTGGATATGGATGGAACATGGACTTTGGATATCGGATTTGAGGCTATTCAAAACACACCTTCCAATAGCAAGGCATGTTTTGGGGGGGCAAGTGTTAACCTGCCTTTTTACAAGGCCGTGGACAGGCGGGTTTAACTTAATCGACTGCACGTTCGTCGAGGCTGGTGTACGATGGATTCAGTCGACTGGATGGATGGATGACGCAACGTGCTTGGGAGATGGAAATATGGTTGGATAAAGATGGATCAACTATAATTTGGGTCTAGGAAACATGGTTCGACATTAAACATGGTTCGACATGGTGGAGGTTTTGCACAAATAGTTCGTTTGGTATTCACGTTCGAATAGACTTCAAGAGTACTCGGCATACATAGAGCATCCGACATACATGAGTGGTTCGGCATTCCAGGAGCACTCGGCATTCAGTAGCGCTCGGCATCCAGGAACGCTTGGCATTTAGAGGCGCTCGACATTAGAGATCGTTCGGCATGATGGGCGCTCGACATTAGAAACTGTTCGGCATCAGACATGGTTCGGCATGATGGAGCGCTCGGCATTAAGGATCGTTCGGCATTGGATGGAGCGCTCGGCATAAATCTCGTTCGGCATTGGATGGAGCGCTCGGCATAAATCTCGTTCGGCATTGGATGGAGCGCTCGGCATCAGGGAGCGTTCGGCATTGGATAGGTCGTTCGGCATACCTCACCTCGCTCGGCATTGCACCTCGCACCTCCATACCTCAGTACCTCGATACCTCGCACCTCCCTACGTTCGGCATACCAACTGCTCAGGATCGATCGGCATAATGAAGTAGGGTTCGGCTATGACCTTGATGGGCCCAAACTACTCAGGAGGCCCAACAACCTGGTTTTGCCTATAAATACAGCATGTCGGTCTCCAGATGGGGGATCTTCTTTCTGCTCTCTTACTTTCTCTTTTCTAAGGCTAAGGCAACTCTGCCATTTCATAACTGTAATCGATTATTACAGCAATAAAAAGCAAACTTCTAAGTGGACGTAGGCCGGAGTTAGCCGAACCACTATAAAATCTGTTGTTCTTTACTGCTTTCATTTTAATTTTGATTGTTCTTCACATCATTACTCTCTACATACACACTATCTCTGAGCTGTGACTGGTATTTGGTGCTTTCATCTGGATTTGGGTGTTAGTGACCAATTTTGGCGCTAACAGTTATATATATATAGTAGCTTCATGAACTACTATTCTTTGTTTCTGTTGCATTGTTGTTATATTACTCTGTGTCTGTGATTCTGTGATTATTTATTTACTATATATGCTGAGTTTTTGCCAAATTTAAATTAACAATTTGATAAAATCTGACATGTATGGATGCGAATGGTTGAAAATTTCAGGCTGTTACATGTTTCGAATATAGATCTTCCAAAAGAGGTCTTAGAGGAAAGTCATTGGTGTAAGTTTATAATTCATCCTAGTTGGACCAAGATGTATCGCAACATGATGCATGTCTTTGTTTGGGAAGATATGAAAAAGGACGTAAATGAATGTGTGAAGAAGTGTTTCACATGTGAACAAGTGAAAGCCGAGCATCAAAAGCCAAGTGGTTTATTTCAACCCGTGGAAGTATCGACATGGAAGTAGGATTCTATGTCTTTGGATTTTTGTAGATGGACTGTCGAGGTTAAGAATGGGAAATGATAGTATTTAAGTAATTATGGATAGAACGAGTAAGAGTGCCTATTTTATCCCCATAAAGTCGACAAGAACGACATCAAGTGTAACGAAGCTATATGTGAAGAATCTTGTGATACTCCGCAGAATCCTGGGCAATATATTTAGTGATAGAGACTCATTGTTCGCCAGTGAATTTTGAAAAAGTTTCCAGAGTGCATTGGGTATAAAGTTGAACTTAAGTACGGCTTACCATCCACAGACTGATGGTCAAACAAAAAAGGTGAACCATGTATTAGAGGATTTTCTAAGAGCACGTATTTTAGACTTTGGTGGATTTTGGAAAGATCATTTGATTTTGGTAGAGTTTGCCTATAATAGTAGTTACTAGTCAAGTATTGAGATGGCACCGTTTGAGGTGCTTTATGGTAGACCGTGTAAATCACCTATTTTATTAGTCAGAAATGGAAGATAGAATTGTGTTACGACCCGACTTTGTACGAGATGCTACTGAGAAGATAGAGTTGATTCGCGACAGGATGAAAGTTATGTAACCATGGTAAAAGAGTTAAGCTGATAGGAGAAGAATGCAAATGAAGTTCATAGTAGGTGGTCATGTGTTTGTGAAGGTTTCACCGATGCGAGGTGTTATACGCTTTAGGAAGGCAGAGAAACTAGCTCCTAGGTATGTTGATCTGTTTCCACTGATTGAGAGGATCAATAAACTTGCATATAAAGTCGAGTTATCGAGCAGTTTGGTGGGTGTGCATAATTTCTTTCATATATTGCATTTAAGGAAATGTGTGCATGATCGTATTTCGGTAATAGTAGAACCGAGGGCGATAGAGTATTTACCTATAGAAAGATGTGACTGATGTTTGACGATGGAAACAGATAGTAGGTCGTGATACAAAGAAGTTGAGGAACAAAGTTTTTAGACTTGTTCGCATCCAATGGAGTGATGATAAGGATGATTGTATGTGGGAGGTAAAGGGTAAGATTAGGAAAATTTATCTTGAATTGATTTAGACATTCAGGTTTATATCAGGGTATTGTGTTTGTCTATTGTGTGTACTAGTAGTGGCACTAGTGTGTTTTTTATGATATAATTATGTGTTAGTTGTTAAACTAATGCATTATGTTTGATGATTGATTATTTTCATTAGTAAGGTACTAGTGTTACTTTTGTATTTGTGTGTACTTATATGATGATGACTTTACATTATTAAGGTGTTAGTGTAATTTTTGTTCTTCCTTATCTGAATTTCGAGGACGAAATTCCTATAAAAGGGGAGACACCCCATATTTTGAAGTGTCATAATAGGAGAAATTAAATTAGCAATAAGGTATTATACAAAGACAATTAAAGCGATTAAATTGCAAGAATTACCTAAGGAATATTTGATTAATTAAATCTAGGACATTTTAGAAAGTTAATTAAATAGACCAAAGGAAATTAGAGCAATTAAAGTCGGCCTCACTAATGAGAATAAATAAATTTGAATTATGAATGAAAGAATCTTATGATAAGGGAAATAGATCAATAAGGATAAATTAGAGGGATTTAAAACTATATGTATATATAACACATATGTCACTCATTATTCCTTCCTCCTCCTTTATATTCATTCTCATTTCAAAACCAAAAACAAATCCCTCCTCCAACCTTAAAGGCTAGCCACATTTTAAAGGAAAAAGAATGGAAAATAAAAATCAGAGGAAAAGCTTTTAAATTCTTAAGGAAAAGAGGAGATTTAATCAAGGTTTACAAAACTTAGGTGAGTGAAATTTTCTCTAAAATCCTACCAAACCCATTTGGGTTCGGATTTTATTTTATCCCAATTTTTTAATGTTAGTAAACATATTTGAAAGATTAGATAAGGTTTTGAATGTGTTTGATGACTTAAAAATAATTTGCTTATGTTTTAAGGTAAAACAAGATTTAAATCTTCTCCAAATAAATTGAATTTTAATATAATGTTTTCAATGCAAAAATAAAGGGTTTTAATTTTCCTAATTTTTGGATAAAGAATTGGTAAATTAAAAAATTTCTAAGAGGAAAATGGTTAATTTGGGTATAAATAAATATTTAAAAACATTGAAATTTAATACTTTGTTTTAAAAAATTTACCAGAACTAACAGAAGGTGGTTTAGAATTTTTGGTGAAATTTTGGGAATGTTCCCATTAATTTTTGAATTAATATAAACTAACTGGTAATAAAAAATATACCTAAATTAACAATGTAACTAAGAAAATGACTAATAAATGGAGCTTAAATATCAGCTATAGTCAAATTGTAAATACCCGATATTTTCAACCATTCGCATCCATTATAAGTGTATAGGTAGACACTCATGTCGGAGTTGAATTGCTCAAAATACCGCGTTGTAAATAAAATTTGGCAAATCTCAGAATATACAGTAAATAAATATAATCACAAATCACAGACACAGAGTAAAATAATGCAGCGGAAGTAAAAGAAATAGTAGTTCATGAAGCTACTATATAAATATATCAGAGTTACATAAGATACAACAGAAGAAATAGAGTACAACAAAAGTCTCAATAAAATAACCAAGTACAAGCTGAGTAGAACAACGGAACTGAAATAGATAGGACATGACAAGCAGATAATCTCCAGCGATTCAAATCTCCAAGAGAGTGGAAATCCAAATCTGTGAATAACTCAGGCTGACCCGAGCATAAAGCAAAACACAAAACACTCGAGTCAGGACAATATATACTTATATAATGTAAACCAACTCAAGTGAACTGTAATAAAGGTACAAGTAACTTAGAAGATGCTTGGGACCGCCCATCCTCTAAGGATCCGTTAAACTATCTACTATGTAGTAATATTCGATATTATAATAGTGTCTAAATAAGTAAAGTATAATCATATAGAAAATAGCGTTAAGGGGATGGAGAACCTTAACGCGGTCGGATCTTAAAATCATAATCGTAGTAAAGCTCGATATGGTAGGTGACACGGCACAACTAGGCAATGCCAGGGTAGATATACCAATTACGCACACGGACTGATGGATACGCATAGCAGCCACTACCGTTCCACCTCGAACAACACTCCCAAATCGGAGGATGGCCATCTAATCAATCACAAGTAAGAGTATAATATCGAAGAAATGTGTCCGAGAAGAGGTGCTACCTCACTGGTCCGAGATCGCTCCTGTTTTAGCCACCTTATGCCAACTCACGGGAGTTGGGTCCACGTAACATACCTTAAGAACGTCGCCACCATCCTACTTCATTCTAGAATCTCCACCGCGTACACGGTTGCCAAAGTGGTTTTCGGTAAGACAGAGAGTATGTCCATATCTGATCCCGGTCTCTTTAACAACCCAACGTTATTATAACCCGTGGTTATAAGTTTAAAAACAGTTTATACTTCAAAATAGAATATCATTTCAAATCCAAATCTTTATCAAAATAAAGATTAAATCAATTCCAAACCATTTCCATATTTTTAAAATATCATATCATTTCAAAACTTCATTTCAAATCATTTTAATATTTCAAATATCATTTGAGTTCAAATCTAAATATTCAACTTTAAATACCTTTTAAATTTAAAGGTATACTTCATTTATTATCATTTCAAATCACCTTTTAAATAGTTTATATTCCAATCAAATAATTCATTTAAACCTTTTAAAAGTGTAATTATTATATTTTCAAATCAAGTATTCAATTTCCAAAGTTTCAAACCATTCTGAGTTCGTTTACTAAGTCAAAAACCCCAATTATTAAAATTTCAGCATTTCACAGCATTTAAAAACAACTGCTATAGGTTATATTTGAAAACATTTTTAATTCAGCAAAGACAGCACTTAAAACTGCTGTTAAAACTCAGTTTTAGTTGAATTATAGTTCAAAACAGAAAAGACAGCATATCAGAAGTGCTGCGGTAGTTCAGATTTCAAAACAAGGGTTAAATTTGGTTTCAGCAAAGACTGCAGACCATTATAGCATTTCCAGAGAATGCTATAATAGACCTGAGTTCAATATTAGCCTATAAGTTCAATTACAGCAACTACAGCATTTCAGAAATGCTGTAATAGCTCTTTTTACACAATTTTAGTTCAAAACAGAATCTATAGCATTTCTGAATGCTATTAAAAGTAAATTTCAGGTGTTAGTGTATTTCCAGCAATTAAATAACTTTAATTTAAAACACATAAACATTTTAAAAATCATATTTTAACATTTAAAATGTTCATTTACATATCATTTAACATATATCTTTTTCACAATAAATTTCTTATAATTAAATCCAATTTTCAACAATTTACTTAATAAGTTTAAGTGGAAAAGTTCCAATTCTTCACATTTCAACAAATAGACTTAACACTTCAAATTTAAATTACCATTTCACAATTTAACAAAATTTCCAATTTTATTTAATTAACTTAAACCTTTAATTAAAACCAAATTTCACATTTTCTAGTCAAGTTATATTTTAAAAGATCACTTTTAAACATTCATTTATTTAACCACTTAAATTCATAGAAAAATCAATAATACTTCAATAAATCACTTGAATTCAAATTTTATCAAATTATCATATTTACCATTTCCAAATAAAATGTAATATCCATTTTATTTATATAACTTAAATATCATTTTTAACCAAAATTCCAAATTTCCAACTTAAGTTATATTTCAAAAATCTAGTTAAACCATTCATTAATTACATTTTTAACACATAGAAAAATCATAATTTATTTATTTTAAACATTTCAAAATCTATTTAAATCAAATTTCATAAATTTATAATTTTCAAAATACTTAAAATATTCAAAACACTTTATAAAATAACCACGGGCCTGTATATAATTTTCTAACCTAGGTCAAGTGATACGGATATGTATCATTTCAATCCGCAGTTAAAAAAAGAAAAATCCGGGTTCTATCATTTCAAACCCGCAATCCCAAGTTAAAATAAATTAAATAAAAACCATTCAGGCCTATCATTTCAGCCCATAATGATTTTTCCCTATTCTAAAGTCCGTTCGGGTATGTATCATTTCAACCCATAGTGATTCTAATCTACAGGGAACTTGCAATGGTGATAACAGATATAAATAACAGAATAACATTAAATAATAGTAACATATGATATAATAAGTGTAATAACAGGTGTGAACATCATATGATAATAATATAAACATATATAACATGATGATATACATTACAGATTCAAATGGTGTCGGTTTATCAGTTATATAGGTACATATTGTCTGGTGAGAATAACTCACCTTTTTATGCTGGAGATATCAATTAGAATGACACAACGGATCCAGAAGGCACGACCTTTGATTTGAGTGGAGAAAATAGCCAAGATATCATCTTGTAAACAATACCCAAACAAGACAAAACAATATAGCACATGAATATACTTAACATAAAACAATGTTGAACAAATTGAAATACAAAGCAATAAAGACAAGACTTTGCCTTTACCATTCAAATGCTTGACCATAGGGGATCAAGTGCTCAGCCATGATGTGTTTGGGCTCAGGTTAGCATCATATAGGTCAGGTTTAGCACACCTAAGCATGGCAACATGAAGTGATGTGAAGGGTAGGAGATGCAACATGAAGAATATCAATGGACAAGGCAAATAGGTGAAGTTTTGGTCACAACAAGGCTCGACTTGGTCATTGCTTGGCTCAGCCATGCATGGTACAGGTCTGGACAGTGGAGGGTGATGGTGCAGCAGCAGCAAAAGGTCATGTAGTTGCTGGTGGTGGTGGTTCTAGGGGTGGCCAAGGTGATAGATGAAGGTGGTGGTGAAGCATATGTGGTTTAGGCATTGTTTGGAAGGGTTTTTGTGCAATTTTGTGGTGCTAACTTAAATGGATGGGCATGGCTTGTCATGGTCAGTGGAGGAGGAGGAGGTGCTGCTGTAGATGGTGGTGGGGCTGAAGGTGGAGAGGATGGTGGAGATGAAGGTGGTAGAGGCCAAGCAAAGCTAGAAGAGGAGGAAGGCAAAATCAATGGAAATTGTGAAGTAAAGAAGAGATAAAGGAAGAAGATAAGAGGAGAATGGAAGCCATAATTTATTTTACAGTTTAGGAGCTATGGAATTTCATGAATGAGAGAAAAAAAAAGTGGCGGCTGAAGAAATGAGGAGATGTTGCCAATTGAATGAAAAGTTAGGTTAAAAAGTAGAAGGGTTAGAAAATAAAAGGGCCTTAGGAAGATAGAAAGTTTAAGGCCTTTCAAATTTCTTTAATTCATTTTTATAAGTTTATATTTCTGATAATTACAGAAATTCCAGTTAAAAATTCGAAAATTTGATAAAATATAAATATATATATAATATTTATTGATTATATAAAGTAGAATTAAGGAAAATAGTTAAAACAGTGAACTAGACTAGAAAATTTTGAAATTGAATAGAAAAATTTTTAGAAAATTCATATGAGCTTGCAATATATTTTTAAACATAAATAATATATAAAATAAAAATGTATTCACAAAATAAATATTTAAAATTTAAATTACATATAATTTTTAATGAAGAAAATAGCAGAAAATAGGAAAACAGCCTTTAAAAATGAAAAATAAATACAGTAAATTTTGGAAAAATACTATTATCAATTTAAAAACATAAAAAGACAAAATATACATAAAAAACATATTAACACATATTAAAACAAAATATAAGAAAGAAAATATGATTTAAAAAAATTTAAAATAGGCAAAATTGCACAAATAAACAAATTATACTAAAAATTGAAATGTACATAACTTTTACATTTTAACTCCGTTTTCAACGAAACGAAAAGTAGTGTTCAAGTTATTAAATCTATTTTCATAATAAAAGATAAAATTTATAATTTCAAACTATTAAAAATTTAAACTTAAAAGTCAAAGTTTGACTATTGACCAAAATTCACATTTTCAGGAAATATTAAATTTGGTCATATTTGGAATTCTAATCCACATCAAAGTCAAAGTTTATATTTAAAATAACAAAATTTATTCTTTTCATAAATAAAGCTTTTGAATCTGGAAAAATCAATAAAAAAAATATTTGAAAAATACGGGGTTGTTACACTCTTCCCCACTCAAAACTTTTCGTCCCCGAAAAGGAACGAGGTACGGGAAAGCATAGAAAAAGATAGAATGAAATAGAATTAAGACAAGATGATAAGACGATTGGAATTACACCTGATAATTATTGTTATAGGTAAGTTTAACAAGATGGAGGTGATCAAATCAAGAATATAAGCACGAAAAAGATCCTCTAGAATCTGAATCTCCCTTTCACTTGACCGACAGTCTATGAATGGAAAAACAGTGTTCAGATCCAGATGAGTAACAAAGATTATCATAGATTACAGAAAGATTTCTAAATAGACTGGTATAAGCAATAGCCTTCCCATTCTGTAACAAGATAAGGGAAATAAGGACAACCAAAAGATAGTTTGGAAAAAACAAAACCAGATAATAAATTTAAAACCATAATGCTTTGAAATCATAACAATTTAGGGATGTTTATCATTTGGAAATCACACTACTAAAATCATAACACTTTGGACAAGTTATTCTTTTTTTTAAAAAAAAAACATAATACTTAGAAAATCATAACACCCTAAAAAAAGTAATCTTCATTTAAACCATTTTAATTCAAGGTCAAATAATATTCATTTTAAAGTTGTAACATTTCTAAGTTCATTTAATTATAAAAATTTCCAAAACATTGTATTTTCAAAATAGTAGTACTTATAAAATGCTACAATAGATATATTAATATTTCAAATCAGTTCAATTTCACAAATATTTATTTGGATATCATTTAACTTATGACTTATTAAACAAACTTTATGAATGGAATATTCAAATCAAACTATACTTCGTTTATTAAGTCAAAAGCTCACTATTTTACTTAGCTCTTCATTTAACAAATAACCTAACACTTTATTTAAAATTCCCATTTCATAAATAGATATTCCTTCAATAAGTTACACTTAAAATTTCCATTTGAAAACCAAATTCTCAATTATCAAATTTAGTGATGTTAAAATACATTATAACTATCATAATTATCCATTTTTCAAGACATATCAATTTCATAAATAAAATATTTATCATAGAAAATATAACAATCAAATTTCTTTACACATTTATTCATTTAGACATCAATTAAACTATGAATTCAAGTTAAATAAACTTTATTACAAAATGTCCAATTCCAATGTATTTTATTTTATCTATTCAAAGATACATTATTTATTATACAACATATTCATTTCAGGAAATAACCATTATTAAAATTCCTAGGTTAGACTTAAGGTTCCATATTAAATCAAATTTGATTATCAAGTTATTTAAATAAAATCTCTTTAAATTCCTTTTTCACTATTTACCTCTATAAATCTTTTATAACTAAAATTTAGGTGTATAAAATTTATTATAACCACTCAAATTTTATTTAAAAAATCCTTTTTATATTGTATATTATCCAATTACATTGTTAACTTCTAAAATTTTTTTAAGGTAAGTTATATTTGAATGCAATTGTATTATACAAATAAAACTTTCCAATTCAATTATCTCAAGTTTGAATCATTTATTCAAAAAATTTAATTTTTCTTTTTATAACTGAAATTATTCTTTAAGATGAAATTTAAGAATTAATTTTCCGGTTTCCTTCAAACCAGTTAGAGATAAATAAATATATGTACATAATATGTCAAATCAATTTAAATCATATATCTATATATATTATAAATCAAATCATATTTAGAAATTCAAATAAATTAAATCTTTCAAAACAAAGCTGTAGTAAGACTACAGAATGGTTTCTTCACTTCGAAACTCGAAAATGAACGTCGATGATGCTGCAGTCATCACCGAAATTATTTTCCAGCGACAAAGAGAAGAGCACTAAATTTTTAAACTTTAAAATCCTTTAGAGACAAATTTTTATTCAAAATACTTTAAATAATATCCTTTTAAAAATTTTAAACACAAGGTTTGAAACCATCGGAAATTAAATTCTTTAACTTTCTTGTTTTAAATTCATTTCAGTTCCCAAATAAATTTATAAACAACTATTTATAAATTCATTTGTAGAACAATAAATGATAAATCAAGTATTATCATTTCAAATTATCAATTTAAATCAATTTATTAAGTTCCATAAAATTATATATCCAAATTTATTTCATAAACCAAATTTTAAAATAATATTGTGTCAGTTTGTTCTGTCAAAGTGTTTTAGAAATCCTATCGATAGCGTTGATCAGACGAATCGATCGGAAACCCAAATCAACATCAACAACTCAAACAACACAATATAAAACAAAACATTAATTTACAAGTACAGTTCAAAATGTTTGGAAGATAGATTGGAACAAAAGACAAGATGATTAAACAGAGTAGAGAGATGGGTAAGCTTAGATAAATTGCGGACAACCTTAATCGGGTCAACCATGACTTAATGGATAAGATCAAATGTGGATTTTCTGGGGTAAATCTACCTTCGATCTCAAGAGATAGAGTTTGGAATAACAAAAGATATTAGAATCTAAACCAAGGATAAATATAAATCTCTGGTTAATCGATGCTGATTGTAAAGGATTTTCACCCCTTTACAAGAAAATTAGAATATTGGCGAGACCGCCAATTTACTATAAAGATCATTCGAAGTGGGGTTATGTGATACTCCAAAATCAAAAGAAGATGAATAGTGAGGGACAAGAATGAATTTTGGAACCGCAGGGAACGTTCCAAAAATTCAAAGGAATTTTGAATCAAGAGGAAAAGATTCAAACTCGAACGAAAGTGATTCTGTAAATAAATCTACTCCATATGCTGAGTTTTGCCTCAAAGCCAAAGCTTTGATACCAACTGTAACGACCCGATATTTTCAACCATTCGCATCCATTATAAGTGTATAGGTAGACACTCATGCCGGAGTTGAATTGCTCAAAATACCGCGTTGTAAATAAAATTTGGCAAATCTCAGAATATACAGTAAATAAATATAATCACAGATCACAGACACAGAGTAAAATAATGCAGCGGAAGTAAAAGAAATAGTAGTTCATGAAGCTACTATATAAATATATCAGAGTTACATAAGATACAGCAGAAGAAATAGAGTACAACAAAAGTCTCAATAAAATAACCAAGTACAAGCTGAGTAGAACAACGGAACTGAAATAGATAGGACATGACAAGCAGATAATCTCCAGCGATTCAAATCTCCAAGAGAGTGGAAATCCAAATCTGTGAATAACTCAGGCTGACCCGAGCGTAAAGCAAAACACAAAACACTCGAGTCAGGACAATATATACTTATATAATGTAAACCAACTCAAGTGAACTGTAATAAAGGTACAAGTAACTTAGAAGATGCTTGGGACCGCCCATCCTCTAAGGATCCGTTAAACTATCTACTATGTAGTAATATTCGATATTATAATAGTGTCTAAATAAGTAAAGTATAATCATATAGAAAATAGCGTTAAGGGGATGGAGAACCTTAACGCGGTCGGATCTTAAAATCATAATCGTAGTAAAGCTCGATATGGTAGGTGACACGGCACAACTAGGCAATGCCAGGGTAGATATACCAATTACGCACACGGACTGATGGATACGCATAGCAGCCACTACCGTTCCACCTCGAACAACACTCCCAAATCGGAGGATGGCCATCTAATCAATCACAAGTAAGAGTATAATATCGAAGAAATATGTTCGAGAAGAGGTGCTACCTCACTGGTCCGAGATCGCTCCTGTTTTAGCCACCTTATGCCAACTCACGGGAGTTGGGTCCACGTAACATACCTTAAGAACGTCGCCACCATCCTACTTCATTCTGGAATCTCCACCGCGTACACGGTTGCCAAAGTGGTTTTCGGTAAGACAGAGAGTATGTCCATATCCGATCCCGGTCTCTTTAACAACCCAATGTTATTATAACCCGTGGTTATAAGTTTAAAAACAGTTTATACTTCAAAATAGAATATCATTTCAAATCCAAATCTTTATCAAAATAAAGATTAAATCAATTCCAAACCATTTCCATATTTTTAAAATATCATATCATTTCAAAACTTCATTTCAAATCATTTTAATATTCCAAATATCATTTGAGTTCAAATCTAAATATTCAACTTTAAATACCTTTTAAATTTAAAGGTATACTTCATTTATTATCATTTCAAATCACCTTTTAAATAGTTTATATTCCAATCAAATAATTCATTTAAACCTTTTAAAAGTGTAATTATTATATTTTCAAATCAAGTATTCAATTTCCAAAGTTTCAAACCATTCTGAGTTCGTTTACTAAGTCAAAAACCCCAATTATTAAAATTTCAGCATTTCACAGCACTTAAAAACAACTGGTATAGATTATATTTGAAAACATTTTTAATTCAGCAAAGACAGCACTTAAAACTGCTGTTAAAACTCAGTTTTAGTTGAATTATAGTTCAAAACAGAAAAGACAGCATATCAGAAGTGCTGCGGTAGTTCAGATTTCAAAACAAGGGTTAAATTTGGTTTCAGCAAAGACTGCAGACCATTATAGCATTTCCAGAGAATGCTATAATAGACCTGAGTTCAATATTAGCCTATAAGTTCAATTACAGCAACTACAGCATTTCAGAAATGCTGTAATAGCTCTTTTTACACAATTTTAGTTCAAAACAGAATCTATAGCATTTCTGAATGCTATTAAAAGTAAATTTCAGGTGTTAGTGTATTTCCAGCAATTAAATAACTTTAATTTAAAACACATAAACATTTTAAAAATCATATTTTAACATTTAAAATGTTCATTTAAATATCATTTAACATATATCTTTTTCACAATAAATTTCTTATAATTAAATCCAATTTTCAACAATTTACTTAATAAGTTTAAGTGGAAAAGTTCCAATTCTTCACATTTCAACAAATAGACTTAACACTTCAAATTTAAATTACCATTTCACAATTTAACAAAATTTCCAATTTTATTTAATTAACTTAAACCTTTAATTAAAACCAAATTTCACATTTCCTAGTCAAGTTATATTTTAAAAGATCACTTTTAAACATTCATTTATTTAACCACTTAAATTCATAGAAAAATCAATAATACTTCAATAAATCACTTGAATTCAAATTTTATCAAATTATCATATTTACCATTTCCAAATAAAATGTAATATCCATTTTATTTATATAACTTAAATATCATTTTTAACCAAAATTCCAAATTTCCAACTTAAGTTATATTTCAAAAATCCAGTTAAACCATTCATTAATTACATTTTTAACACATAGAAAAATCATAATTTATTTATTTTAAACATTTCAAAATCTATTTAAATCAAATTTCATAAATTTATAATTTTCAAAATACTTAAAATATTCAAAACACTTTATAAAATAACCACGGGCCTGTATATAATTTTCTAACCTAGGTCAAGTGATACGGATATGTATCATTTCAATCCGCAGTTAAAAAAAGAAAAATCCGGGTTCTATCATTTCAAACCCGCAATCCCAAGTTAAAATAAATTAAATAAAAACCATTCAGGCCTATCATTTCAGCCCATAATGATTTTTCCCTATTCTAAAGTCCGTTCGGGTATGTATCATTTCAACCCATAGTGATTCTAATCTACAGGGAACTTGCAATGGTGATAACAGATATAAATAACAGAATAACATTAAATAATAGTAACATATGATATAATAAGTGTAATAACAGGTGTGAACATCATATGATAATAATATGAACATATATAACATGATGATATACATTACAGATTCAAATGGTGTCGGTTTATCAGTTATATAGATACATATTGTCTGGTGAGAATAACTCACCTTTTTATGCTGGAGATATCAATTAGAATGACACAACGGATCCAGAAGGCACGACCTTTGATTTGAGTGGAGAAAATAGCCAAGATATCATCTTGTAAACAATACCCAAACAAGACAAAACAATATAGCACATGAATATACTTAACATAAAACAATGTTGAACAAATTGAAATACAAAGCAATAAAGACAAGACTTTGCCTTTACCATTCAAATGCTTGACCATAGGGGATCAAGTGCTCAGCCATGATGTGTTTGGGCTCAGGTTAGCATCATATAGGTCAGGTTTAGCACACCTAAGCATGGCAACATGAAGTGATGTGAAGGGTAGGAGATGCAACATGAAGAATATCAATGGACAAGGCAAATAGGTGAAGTTTTGGTCACAACAAGGCTCGACTTGGTCATTGCTTGGCTCAGCCATGCATGGTACAGGTCTGGACAGTGGAGGGTGATGGTGCAGCAGCAGCCAAAGGTCATGTAGTTGCTGGTGGTGGTGGTTCTAGGGGTGGCCAAGGTGATAGATGAAGGTGGTGGTGAAGCATATGTGGTTTAGGCATTGTTTGGAAGGGTTTTTGTGCAATTTTGTGGTGCTAACTTAAATGGATGGGCATGGCTTGTCATGGTCAGTGGAGGAGGAGGAGGTGCTGCTGTAGATGGTGGTGGGGCTGAAGGTGGAGAGGATGGTGGAGATGAAGGTGGTAGAGGCCAAGCAAAGCTAGAAGAGGAGGAAGGCAAAATCAATGGAAATTGTGAAGTAAAGAAGAGATAAAGGAAGAAGATAAGAGGAGAATGGAAGCCATATTTTTTTTTAGGGTTTAGGAGCTATGGAATTTCGTGAATGAGAGAAAAAAAAAGTGGCGGCTGAAGAAATGAGGAGATGTTGCCAATTGAATGAAAAGTTAGGTTAAAAAGTAGAAGGGTTAGAAAATAAAAGGGCCTTAGGAAGATAGAAAGTTTAAGGCCTTTCAAATTTCTTTAATTCATTTTTATAAGTTTATATTTCTGATAATAACATAAATTCCAGTTAAAAATTCGAAAATTTGATAAAATATAAATATATATATAATATTTATTGATTATATAAAGTAGAATTAAGGAAAATAGTTAAAACAGTGAACTAGACTAGAAAATTTTGAAATTGAATAGAAAAAATTTTAGAAAATTCATATGAGCTTGCAATATATTTTTAAACATAAATAATATATAAAATAAAAATGTATTCACAAAATAAATATTTAAAATTTAAATTACATATAATTTTTAATGAAGAAAATAGCAGAAAATAGGAAAACAGCCTTTAAAAATGAAAAATAAATACAGTAAATTTTGGAAAAATACTATTATCAATTTAAAAACATAAAAAGACAAAATATACATAAAAAACATATTAACACATATTAAAACAAAATATAAGAAAGAAAATATGATTTAAAAAAATTTAAAATAGGCAAAATTGCACAAATAAACAAATTATACTAAAAATTGAAATGTACATAACTTTTACATTTTAACTCCGTTTTCAACGAAACGAAAAGTAGTGTTCAAGTTATTAAATCTATTTTCATAATAAAAGATAAAATTTATAATTTCAAACTATTAAAAATTTAAACTTAAAAGTCAAAGTTTGACTATTGACCAAAATTCACATTTTCAGGAAATATTAAATTTGGTCATATTTGGAATTCTAATCCACATCAAAGTCAAAGTTTATATTTAAAATAACAAAATTTATTCTTTTCATAAATAAAGCTTTTGAATCTGGAAAAATCAATAAAAAAAAATATTTGAAAAATACGGGGTTGTTACACAAATAATACTATTGCAAAACAAAATCAACTGATAAATAAATGACATGTATACAGGTTAGGTCAAAAGATCTTACTTTACTAAGGAAAAATATTGTTTTCCATTTAATTATGGATCTGCTTTTTTGACATTCGATAGCCTATAAACTAAGCACTCGATAGCTTAAAACATTTACACTCGGTAGCTCCAAAGTTAAGCATGACATAGCTTATAAATGTTAAACGCTCGATAGCATTTGAAGCTTGACCCTCGATAGCATTTGAGTCTTGACCTTCGAAGCACATGTCTTGACACCCGATAGCAAGAAGGTTAGGTTAGGTACTCAATAGCCTTGAAGCTTCGACCCTTGATAGCATAAAACTTGAACATTCGATAGCTTCATGTTAGGTATACGATTGCTTAAAACTGGTGGCACTCGATAGCTTTAAAGTTGGATACAAGATAGCTTTGCATGTGATAAGTTGGCATGCTACAGCTTGACCTTTGTTAGCACTAAGTTGGACATGCGATAACATGCTTGTGGTAGGATTGGCCTATGATAGGTTTGATACGCAATAGGCGGACCGCGATAACTTTATGATGCAATAGTTCTAATGTGTGATGGGTTGGCATGCGATAGAGTAACCATGCAATAGAATTGACATGCAATAGCTAGTGAAAATGAATTCTTTAAATAAATTAAGAGACTTTTTAGTGGTAGTATGGAAGCTAGTTTCCAAGTGGTAGGTTTTGAAATTTCATAGGAATGAAATTATGAAATAAAATTTATAAGTTAAATTGCGTAAACTTATTTAAACTTTGAAATGAAGTAAGCTTAAGGAAGCTAAGAAATGGTAGTTGTATCATTTAAATTAATGATAAAATCGGTTTATTTGAAGATTGTGTAGGGTACACAAAAAATAATTCAAAGAAATGGATTTAACCTAAGATCGTTAAATATACCAACTTATGAAGTTATTGAATGGCAGGATGTCAAGGCTAATGACATCTAAAATTCAATGGCATATGGCAAGGTGTCATGACTTGGGAAGTACATAGAAAAATGAAACATTAGAATAAATTTATGGCAGTGTACCAAACATTTACATGGATATATTCTAATGAATGAATAGACAACGTGAAACAGAAGTGTTTCCTGGACCAGGAGGGGTCGTTGACGCTTAGTAAGGACGCTTACTAGAATGTATTCAGAGTGTTTACATTCAACCTTATAGGAGAGTCAAGGTGGTTCCCACGGTGGAATGATTGGTTATTTCATCGTTGATGTTTGAGAAAAAGAAAATTTTGTGAGTGACAAACCTAGGTACGTAATCACTAAAATAAGTTAATGATAACTTTATGATTGACACCTAAATAAGAGACTAGTTGACGTTTGTGAATGTGATTGATGATTGTATGACATGGTTCATAACAACTTGATGATAAGGTATACTTAAAATATAAATGGGCGGATATTAATATGATAGGTTCTTAATCGAATGATTATGTATATGGTATACTTATAACTGAAATAATGCTATATGAATGCTCATCCAATGATGATTTTTTACATGATATGATGTAATGTTGTGATGTATAAGTGCGGGAAAAACCCATTTTGTGCTTTAGCGGCGTAGTCTTATTACTAGTATGTTTAGGGTAAAGTTTTACTCATACCAGGCTTTATGTCTGACCTATGTTTTAATTATTGTCCATAAAACTCATATGTATCATTCGAGTAGTCTGTATTTGTATGCAAATAAAAATTACTATTGGAAAGACGAATGAAGAAGCTAAAGATGAAGCACGAGATTTTTAGCTAATAAAAGTTGTTTTATGCCACTATTGTAAAACCAGAGTTTATAACTAGTTAAGTATTCATTTTCTGCATTTCATATGTTGGCATGACACTATTATTTATGCTTTTATTTTAATTTAACACTGCTAGGCACATTTTAGGATTATGAAATATGTAATGACAATTATAAGTAATGAAATTTATTTAGCTACTCCATTTACTTGATGTTGAAATAAAATACTAACAAAAAAAATTTTGGTGATGACTGCAGTATTATCGGTGTTCATTTTTAGGTCCCAAAGTGAGGAAGTTACAACATTATTCATGTCATATTAGTGTATCAGATATTGTACTTAGTAGTGATGTTTCCCTTTTACCAGAATTTATGTCTGATCCTCTCTATGTTTTCTTTTTTTATCTATCTCCTGAGTAGGTATAGACTAGAGACTTGGGAATATTGGTAGTTGGAGCAGGTTACGGATTCATAGCTTTATATTGCTAGAATCATCTATCTAGTATTTTGTATATGGACATGTTATACTTTCTATTGTATATAAGACATATTATTTTGGGATGTTGTATCATTTGGACTCCATATGGTTGGAGTGTTATGTATTATGATAATGGATCATATTGTCTTCATATCATTAAGGTACTTACAATCTTATATATATGTATGTATATATTTGTGTGTGTATGTGTGATGGTATAATATTTATCATTCCGTTGTGAGTTCTCTGCGAATTTATGATAGATGCTCTATTTTTTCTTTTCTTTTACCACCCTTAAGAGTTGTAATTTTTGGTACATGAGGATCTGGGTGCCGTAGTGCATGGATTTTTGGGTATTACGAATGGAGGGGTCTTTACATCCTCTCCTTAGGCATTTGAAAGTGCCTTCTCTCTCGATGTTCTCCCCGGTCGACTCTTCGTTGAAATCTTCCTTTTTTGCGCCTTTATATTTGTCTTTTCCTTCCTCCTCGACTTCTTCCCCTTCATACTCGCCTTCTTCTTCTTTTTGTCGGGTTCTATGTTGAAGGATTCATTTTCTTCATCACAGCAGTTACTCTATAGTGATCTAGAGCTAGAGGAGGAACCTCAGCTTATGGAGCAACCAAGTATGGTAGCTTTAAAGTGAACACTACAACCACTATAAAGTATGCAAAAATGGAAAAGATGTAGATCGATTATGAGATGGGTTGTCCCACGCTCGTCTTCAGAAACATCTTGGCATTATGAGACCATTTGCCTCAAACTACCATTGTCAATTCTTGGAGGGATAACTATAGTGAAGAAGAAAGGGATTATAAACCTAAATGAATCAAATTCAACTGAGGCTATAGTTAGGATAAAATAGGTAGGACTTGCGTACTAAGAGCAACTTTTTCATGAAGCCAACAGGGTAGTGTACGAAATAGTATTCATCTTTAAAGTAGTTACATTTGTTGTGGAGATCAACCATGACTCTTCAATCTCTAAACGCTTCCGAGAAAGTAAGTGAAGGATTTACGGAGTGACGCTTAAAAGATAAAGATATCGAATATCATCAAATGATGACTCACTGCTTAGATGTTAGATAGATATCATGGATAGGCTTAGTAGAACTGTATAAGCGTTAGGATGAAATTGCGATGGAGCGAGCCTCATCAATTGAAGAACATGGTGGATAAATAGATTGATATAAGGTACCACTATGGATAAGCACATGTACTAATTACAGGCTATGTAATCGGTTGGACAGTTGTGAGCTCACTCATGCGACAGTGGGAACCTATCTCCATTCAAATGAATCCTGTGTCTAATGTAAATTATCATAAGTTTACAGCGAATAAGCAAGAAAAGGGGGAATTTGGTGGATTGTGTCAAATCATAAAGCCTTCTAGGTTAGCATCAAAAGGAATCTTGCTATATGGCTCCTCGATGATCATTAATAGAGAATATTGATTGAATTTTGTTGAGGTCAGCAAGGTCTAGACAGACTAGCTGTAGAAGAAGTGGAAGTCGGTGCTGAGCAAGAAGCCATCGCCAGCAATGTAGAAGCAGAAGTAGCCAATGCAGATGTAGAGAGAAGCAGAGAGTGTCTATTGGGCTCTATAACTAAATTGAAATCTCAGATGAAGAGCATGGTTAGGTAATCCATATTTAAATTTCTATATACTTGAGTAGAGTATCTAGTCCTCGTGTTTGGTTGATGTAGAGTATCCAACAAATGTTGATGTGTGTTGTAACAACCCGAGGTTTTGCAGTAATTAATTTTGTCAGTAAACGATTAATCTGTTGGTTAATTGTTGTTAAATGTTTGAATCGGTTGTAAATTCTTCTACAATTCATTAGGGGTTGTGGGCTTTGAATCCTGGCCCAAGTTGTGGGGTGCTGTGATAATTTAATAAGGACAGTACTCGTTTTTTTCCCCATTCAATTTCGCTAACCCTAGAAAACAAACGATTAAAAGAAAAAAAATGGTGGCTCTGTCTCTCGTTCGTCCCTCTTTCGAAGCTAGGGCTTCTTCAAAACTGAAGACGCCAACTTTTGTGACTCGCTCCATCGATGACCTCAACCTTGATTTGGCGAGCGACGCTTCTATCTGGTCGAATTCGTCTTCGCTTCGAACAAGTTCGTAACCCTAAATCGCGAGATGATTTCAGCTGGATTGAAGCTTCAAAACTTCAACTTTCGACCGAACTGAGGTGAGTTTACTCACATCTATTTCATACTTCAGACGTTGGGTTTTCTTGGCTATTAGATTTCGTTTGAGTATTGGGGTTGATTTCTGGGTTGTTCACTCATTTCGATGTGTTGATTTCGTTCTCTGTCCATTACTTACTGCCTTGAACTGATAATATCTTATACATTCTAATAGTGGCTTCGGCATTTCTGACTGAGGCCAGGGTGACTTTGATTTTGAATTTGAGTTTGTTGTGGTTTGATTTCTTGTCACTTGTTTACCTCGGTAGCTCATTTTGTTCGATGTTGAAAATTTATGGTGTTATGTGAATCTCTTATGTGACATTGGCTTGTTCGTATCTTTTGCTATGCTTCGCGTTCGATTTTGTTTTGTGGTTATAAATTTTGTGGCTCCGGCCATTGTCAGTGTTTTGAGATTGAACTATTTTGATATGTCATTTGCAGTTCCACTTGAACATCTGGACTTGAGTCTATTCATTCTGACCTTTGCCTTGTTGAGTCAGTGAAGTAATTGTAGTTTTGAACTAGTTGGTCTGCATGTTGTAGTCTTGATGAACTGTAACTATGCAATTATACATGTTGTAGCTACTGCACCTGTTATTGACATTGTTGACTTTTGTATTGATGGTCTTCGAAGTGTTGTATCTGTAGTATCAATGTGTTTCCATTTCATTGTCATACTTTGTAGTTGATAATTCAGGTTGAGTTCATCTGCATTCATTTTATGTGTATCTCACTGCATCTTCTTCCTTGAACTTTGCCTGGGTTCACTGTACTTCTAGTTGGATATGTTGAATCATTCACTGTTGTTTGCGTACATTGTGACTTGTTCGAATTTGCACTGTTGCACTTCCTTTTGATTTTTATCACTACTGCTCCTTCTACCATCTGTGCACATTGTAGTTTATGGTCTGCACTGATGTTGTATCCATTTCATATATATGCAGTCTTTGACATTGCAGAGTTGGTTCACTTGGTAGCAATAGCTTGTTGCTTCAGTCTGTACTATCTGATCTGATTTCTTTTGCTGTCTATTGAGAAATTAGGTTACAGTTTGGGTTGCATCACCAGTTGGGTATTTGAGTATGTGTCATTTGATTTATTGGGTGCTCAGTCCCACTTATTGTCCTTGTTTCACCCGAGCTTGGTTTAAGATCTTCAGTGCATTATGCACTGTTTGATGGATGTCTGGTTCATTGTTTCGAGTTGATGCCATTGTGGTTGTACCATCATTGTTGTCTGCACTTGAACCGGGTCTTGTACGTGTTCACTATAGCTGCACTTGGGTCACTTGTGCCCTGGTGTTTGTCTTGTATATAGTTTCATTTTCTTCCGGCTTGTTTCACTTGAGTTGTGAACTGATGTTGAATTCATTTGTTGTCTGTTGTTTGCATTGTTGTTCTGCCTCCATACATGAATTCCCTGTTGCTTGTTGACTTGCAAGTTGACACTCTGGTCTGGTGTACATTCATGTGTCTGCACCCAGTCTTTGCCTTGTTGAGCATTTCTTTGATTGTTGAACATAAGTTTTACTCTGTGCTTTGACACTTCTGCATTGTTGAACATTGGTCTGTATTTCATATAGATTCGAAATCTTTTGCTGTCCAGTTGATTCACTGATTTTCATGTGTACATGTTGATTTTGGTTGAGGCCATTTGTACTTGAATTGAATCTAACTTTGATTTGAACTTGTGCCCTCAAGTTGGCGAGGCAGTGCACACGTGCATACGTGTGTACTGCAGCCACTCGTACATACATGTCCCTGATATGAATACTGATTTACATAGAAATTTGATGTGTTTGATCATTTTGAGATTTCTGATTTGTTGATTTACACTGCGTAGTGTTATATTTGCCGTTATCCAATTCTCGTATCGAGAGTTGGATATACGTGATTTCTGTGACTGTCATCTAATTGAGATTATTATTGCTTCTATACACTAATAACTGAGTTGGAATTAGACTGACCCGTGTATTATTTTCTTTTGAATGTAATACTCGGGTCAGACTCGAGTTATTTCAGGTTGTAGATTTCCTTCTTTGAGTTGCTGTTCGAGATTTGAAGACTTTTCACATCTTCTGAAGTTGTCTTTGTCATTTTGTAGTAGTCGTGTCAGTGTATAGAACGATATGTATTCATGTATATTAGTCGATAATGTACTTGTGTATATAACTTCTAGAGTCGACAGTTATAGTTGTATCATATGTATTGTGTCAACTATATTGTAACTGACATCGGTTATATATATATGAGATTTTTGTTAATCTGTGTTCCGCAATTATATTATCTGTGTCGTTATTATATTCATTGTCCTAAACTATTATGAACCGTCGTAGTTCGTTTTATACTAGAATTGGGTGTGTCGATGGGAGTAAATAAATAATAGATGAAAAATAAAAAGTATATACCACTCCTATCGAGATAACCAGTATTAGTGTAAGGCCAACTACGGATGGTCGCTCCTATCTAGCCTTATTCTTCGTAATAATAGACAGTATTTCTTTTAATACTCTTTGTTATTATGAGCATAGAGGTGGGGCGTCACAGTTGGTATCAGAGCTTGGGGTTTATGGACATAAAATAAAACATAACTTGGATGGAACATATGTTACAACTATTGGTCGATGTTTTATTGTGCTTTGAGTCAAAACTAACGTTTTGAATTTAGATGTAAATTTTTAAATATCTTTATTTAAAAATAAAAGTAGAATTGTGTTTTGTTGTTTTGATGAAATTGTGTTCTGATTATTTGATTGATTTGTGTTCTATTTATCAGAGTGCGCAGCGGAAACAGTGAAACTGTCTTCGCTGAGTATAACTGATAGTCTTTTTGATTTAAAAATCAGAATACGAAATTGATATGAATTTCAATTGTGGTTTACATAGCTGTAATTATTTTGTTTCTTTGAGATTTTCAAATCCGAATTGAGAATTCGAAGAAATTGCAGATATGTGATTTTGTTGAAATTTCCGCTGGCTTTCTTTTGTACTAATCATCTATTGATTAGCTTTTCCTGTTTTGAGTTGTCTTCATTGAAGATACACTCTAATGATTTCCTTGTTTATATTGTAATGTGCGTGCAAATGAATTGCACGTTACTGTATTTATTTTACGTTGAACCGATGCTAGGTTATGAAACGTGTTTTGTTGCCGTTATTTTTATAACGGGATTTTTACACCAATGCTAAATTTTTGAAGCACGGTGTTTTGTGGCATTTCTGATGAATGAAAATTCACTGATATTACATTTTTATGTAAATTATTTTGATGAGATTTTGACGTTTAAAAATTTCTGCTGCTTTGGCTTCAGTAACCGTCAAGTTTTAAAAGTGGATTTTCAAGCGGTTATTCCGCAATGCTGTTTTGTGACCGTTTTTACGGTATTTTGAGAAGTACAATTTCCTTATCGAAATTGTTACTGATTTGCCGCTTTAATCACGTTATTGGAAAATCGTTTTAAAATGAAAATTGTTTTATAAATTTTTAACAGTTTGCGTTTTCAAAAGAATGAGAAAGCGACTTAAACGATTCAGCAAAATCGAGGATTATGACCCCTTTCTTTTACTGATTCGCTTAACTCCGGACTTGTCTAGTTGAGAATGTAAATTGTTATTTTTACAAAATAAATAAAATTGTTTTCAAAAAATTTTACAGTTTGCGCTTTCAAAAGAACGAGGAAGCGATTTAAACGTTTCAGCAAAATCGAGGACTATGACCCCTTTCTTTTACTGATTCGCTTAATTCCGGACTTGTCCGTTTGAGAATGTAAAGTGTATTTTTACAAAATACACAATTTTGTACTTTCAAGGAAATGATGAAGAGATTTAAACGATTTAGCAAAAGTGCGGAGTATGGAACCACACTTTTACTATTTCGATTAATTCCGGACTCGTTAATTGAAATATCTATTGTTTGATGATTTTGATGAATTTCACACTTTCAAGGAAACGATGAAGAGAATCAAACGATTTAGTAAAACACGTGGTATGGGACATGTGCGTTTGCTATTTCGGTTAATTCCGGACTCGTTAATTGAAATATTTGATGTTTTCGTGCGCTTTTGAGCCACTATGTTGGACCTTCGGGTCATATGTTGGACCTTCGGGTCAAATACCAGTACTAGACCTTCGGGTCATTTGTTGGGCGCCAAAATTATGTTGAGTACTTGGTAGGCTTCGGCCATATGTTGTTACACGTGCGGCGAATTAAAAACTCGCCATCTGATGGGATCGATCCAAGCTTTTATGTTGATTTTCTAGTCTTCTTAATTGATTTCTAGATATTTGTTGCTTCCAATTATCTGCAGGTAATTGGATATTTGTTGATATGAGTTCTGATTATCGTTTTTGATAATCAGATATTTGTTGTTTCTAATTATCGCTTGTGATAATTAGATATTTGTTGATATGAGTTCTGATTATCGTTTTTGATAATCAGATATTTGTTGTTTCTAATTATCGCTTGTGATAATTAGATATTTGTTGATATGAGTTCTGATTATCGTTTTTGATAATCAGATATTTGTTGTTTCTAATTATCGCTTGTGATAATTAGATATTTGTTGATATGAGTTCTGATTATCGTTTTTGATAATCAGATATTTGTTGTTTCTAATTATCGCTTGTGATAATTAGATATTTGTTGATATGAGTTCTGATTATCGTTTTTGATAATCAGATATTTGTTGTTTCTAATTATTGCTTGTGATAATTAGATATTTGTTGATATGAGTTCTGATTATCGTTTTTGATAATCAGATATTTGTTGTTTCTAATTATCGCTTGTGATAATTAGATATTTGTTGATATGAGTTCTGATTATCGTTTTTGATAATCAGATATTTGTTGTTTCTAATTATCGCTTGTGATAATTAGATATTTGTTGATATGAGTTCTGATTATCGTTTTTGATAGTCGGATATTTGTTGTTTTTAATTATCGCTTTTGATAATTAGATATTTGTGGATATGAGATTTAATTATCGCTTTAGATAATTAAATATTTGCTGAATTCGAAATTTAATTATCGCTTTAGATAATTAAATATTGATTGATTTGGAATTTGATTATCGCTTGAGATAATCAAATATTTATTGAATTTGGAATTTGATTATCGCTTGAGATAATCAAATATTTGTTGATTTGAGAAATTTGATTATCGTTTTGATAATCGAATATTTGTTGATTTGAGAAATTTGATTATCGTTTTGATAATCGAATATTTGTTGATTTGAGAAATTTGATTATCGTTTTGATAATCGAATATTTGTTGATTTGAGAAATTTGATTATCGTTTTTGATAATCGAATATTTATTTATTTGAAATTTGATCACCGTTTGTGATAATTAGATATTGCTGTCTCGTGATTTCTATATTCTAATTATTTATTGGTAATTGAATATCGCTGATGTTTACATTTATTTAGCTTTGCTGTTTTCTGGTTATCTATTGGTAATTAGACTTTGTTGAGATTTGTGAATTTCCCTTATGAAAGTAAAAGATTTCTTGGTGGTTGGATTTTCGATCTTAATTTTCTAGCATAACCAGTTTATGTTAGAAAAACAATTGTAATTGACAACCTTAATTATGAAAATTGCGGGGACGCAATTTTTATAAGGAGGGGAGTCTATAACAACCCGAGGTTTTGCAGTAATTAATTTTGTCAGTAAACGATTAATCTGTTGGTTAATTGTTGTTAAATGTTTGAATCGGTTGTAAATTCTTCTACAATTCATTAGGGGTTGTGGGCTTTGAATCCTGGCCCAAGTTGTGGGGTGCTGTGATAATTTAATAAGGACAGTACTCATTTTTTTCCCCATTCAATTTCGCTAACCCTAGAAAACAAACGATTAAAAGAAAAAAAAATGGTGGCTCTGTCTCTCGTTCGTCCCTCTTTCGAAGCTAGGGCTTCTTCAAAACTGAAGATGCCAACTTTTGTGACTCGTTCCATCGATGACCTCAACCTTGCTTTGGCGAGCGACGCTTCTATCTGGTCGAATTCGTCTTCGCTTCGAACAAGTTCGTAACCCTAAATCGCGAGATGATTTCAGCTGGATTGAAGCTTCAAAACTTCAACTTTCGACCGAACTGAGGTGAGTTTACTCACATCTATTTCATACTTCAGACGTTGGGTTTTCTTGGCTATTCGATTTCGTTTGAGTATTGGGGTTGATTTCTGGGTTGTTCACTCATTTCGATGTGTTGATTTCGTTCTCTGTCCATTACTTACTGCCTTGAACTGATAATGTCTTATACATTCTAATAGTGGCTTCGGCATTTCTGACTGAGGCCAGGGTGACTTTGATTTTGAATTTGAGTTTGCTGTGGTTTGATTTCTTGTCACTTGTTTACCTCGGCAGCTCATTTTGTTCGATGTTGAAAATTTATGGTGTTATGTGAATCTCTTATGTGACATTGGCTTGTTCGTATCTTTTGCTATGCTTCGCGTTCGATTTTGTTTTGTGGTTATAAATTTTGTGGCTCCGGCCATTGTCAGTGTTTTGAGATTGAACTATTTTGATATGTCATTTGCAGTTCCACTTGAACATCTGGACTTGAGTCTATTCATTCTGACCTTTGCCTTGTTGAGTCAGTGAAGTAATTGTAGTTTTGAACTAGTTGGTCTGCATGTTGTAGTCTTGATGAACTGTAACTATGCAATTATACATGTTGTAGCTACTGCACCTGTTATTGACATTGTTGACTTTTGTATTGATGGTCTTCGAAGTGTTGTATCTGTAGTATCAATGTGTTTCCATTTCATTGTCATACTTTGTAGTTGATAATTCAGGTTGAGTTCATCTGCATTCATTTTATGTGTATCTCACTGCATCTTCTTCCTTGAACTTTGCCTGGGTTCACTGTACTTCTAGTTGGATATGTTGAATCATTCACTGTTGTTTGCGTACATTGTGACTTGTTCGAATTTGCACTGTTGCACTTCTTTTTGATTTTTATCACTGCTGCTCCTTCTACCATCTGTGCACATTGTAGTTTATGGTCTGCACTGATGTTGTATCCATTTCATATATATGCAGTCTTTGACATTGCAGAGTTGGTTCACTTGGTAGCAATAGCTTGTTGCTTCAGTCTGTACTATCTGATCTGATTTCTTTTGCTGTCTATTGAGAAATTAGGTTACAGTTTGGGTTGCATCACCAGTTGGGTATTTGAGTATGTGTCATTTGATTTATTGGGTGCTCAGTCCCACTTATTGTCCTTGTTTCACCCGAGCTTGGTTTAAGATCTTCAGTGCATTATGCACTGTTTGATGGATGTTTGGTTCATTGTTTCGAGTTGATGCCATTGTGGTTGTACCATCATTGTTGTCTGCACTTGAACCGGGTCTTGTACGTGTTCACTATAGCTGCACTTGGGTCACTTGTGCCCTGGTGTTTGTCTTGTATATAGTTTCATTTTCTTCCGGCTTGTTTCACTTGAGTTGTGAACTGATGTTGAATTCATTTGTTGTCTGTTGTTTGCATTGTTATTCTGCCTCCATACATGAATTCCCTGTTGCTTGTTGACTTGCAAGTTGACACTCTGGTCTAGTGTACATTCATATGTCTGCACCCAGTCTTTGCCTTGTTGAGCATTTCTTTGATTGCTGAACATAAGTTTTACTCTGTGCTTTGACACTTCTGCATTGTTGAACATTGGTCTGTATTTCATATAGATTCGAAATCTTTTGCTGTCCAGTTGATTCACTGATTTTCATGTGTACATGTTGATTTTGGTTGAGGCCATTTGTACTTGAATTGAATCTAACTTTGATTTGAACTTGTGCCCTCAAGTTGGCGAGGTAGTGCACACGTGCATACGTGTGTACTGCAGCCACTCGTACATACCTGTCCCTGATATGAATACTGATTTACACAGAAATTTGATGTGTTTGATCATTTTGAGATTTCTGATTTGTTGATTTACACTGCGTAGTGTTATATTTGCCGTTATCCAATTCTCGTATCGAGAGTTGGATATACGTGATTTCTGTGACTGTCATCTAATTGAGATTATTATTGCTTCTATGCACTAATAACTGAGTTGGAATTAGACTGACCCGTGTATTATTTTCTTTTGAATGTAATACTCGGGTCAGACCCGAGTTATTTCAGGTTGTAGATTTCCTTCTTTGAGTTGATGTTCGAGATTTGAAGACTTTTCACATTTTCTGAAGTTGTCTTTGTCATTTTGTAGTAGTCGTGTCAGTGTATAGAACGATATGTATTCATGTATATTAGTCGATAATGTACTTGTGTATATAACTTCTAGAGTCGACAGTTATAGTTGTATCATATGTATTGTGTCAACTATATTGTAACTGACATCGGTTATATATATATGAGATTTTTGTTAATCTGTGTTCCGCAATTATATTATCTGTGTCGTTATTATATTCATTGTCCTAAACTATTATGAACCGTCGTAGTTCGTTTTATACTAGAATTGGGTGTGTCGATGGGAGTAAATAAATAATAGATGAAAAATAAAAAGTATATACCACTCCTATCGAGATAACCAGTATTAGTGTAAGGCCAACTACGGATGGTCGCTCCTATCCAGCCTTATTCTTCGTAATAATAGACAGTATTTCTTTTAATACTCTTTGTTATTATGAGCATAGAGGTGGGGCGTCACATGTGTTGACCAATCGGGTTGTGTACATCGACCAGGGGCGGTATTTGTGTCCTATGCAGCATGTACCAAGTGTCTTTTATGGAGTGTATGAAAGAATTCTATGTAGAAAGCCCGCTCATGTTAGAAAATGAACTCCGACATATAATGGAACTATGCAACAACCCATACCTTAATGGGCCTAAATTTCGACAAAAATCAAAGCTCAAGTCCATCAAAGCATAGATCATTGGATTTGGTACCTGCAAATAAGCATGAGCATTATCAAAGATTGATAGAAATCTAAACTCACAACAGAAACAATAATAGGATAAGAATACCGATTATGATTGCTGCCTTGGATTTAATGGGATTCCTTGGATAGTAGATTGTCACATCACCATTGAGAATGAGAGAAAAGGAGACTTCTCCAACAACTATACACATCCAGCTCCAGTGACCTGTTGCTCTAAATCAATCCCGCGGATTGAAAGAGGAGGAGGTCAGAACAACGTTATGGTGACTGGAAAATCTATAAACTGTCCATAACATAAATTAATACCGATTGGTTTCAATTTAATTGTTATGTTTATTAAAGTTAGCAATTCTAATCTAACCTTGCATTGCACACACGATTACTTACCTACCCATTCCTAAGGTACAAAATACCGACAAAGCCTTGTCAACCACCTAATATTTCCAAACCTATTTACCACTTAATACTTTAAATTTGAAGCATGCTTCTATAATCACCACATGATACTTTTAAAAGAGAAATAGGCAGACTCTACCATTTAAGACTTCAATCAAGGTATACCCCATCATTTAAGATCTATTCCCAAGGTGGTTTCCTAACAATGTTGTCAACGGTTGATGGGTCCTAGCTATCTAACCACTATTTAAGGCTTCCAACATTTAATGTTCGACTATTACCGCATCTATCTCCAATAAAATCGTAGTCATTTAAGAGACAGTACCCAAGTCACTTAATATCTTTAAAATGACTAGTCGGACTTCTAACCATTTAATACCTATATTTTAGGCAGGTCCTACATCACTTAATACATATCCCCAAGCGAGCTCCTCACTGGTGCTATCGTTATTACGACCTTAGCAATGTGAGAGATTGTATCCAAGCTACTTAATATCTCATTAATAAGGACTATGAAGACCCCTAACTATTTAACACCTATTTATAGGTAGGTCTTTACCATTTATTACCTAACCCGAAAGTAGACTCCTCACTTGTACTATCTAGTTGTCATCACTTGGAACTTTCTAAGTTACTTAACACTTCTTTTTAGAAGAGAGGCGAACCCTAGATCAGCCACTTAATACCTCAAACCCGAAGCAAACTCTTTTCGAGATATCCACTATCACTCTTAATTGTAAATATGGTATCTCATTAGGTTACTTCTTTCGGTAGCAAGGCGAACCCTAAAATAGCCACATAATACCTCAATACTGAAGTAAAACTTTATAAAGTCATTCTTATTTATTTAGAACCTCACTAGGTTACATAATACTTCCTTTTAGGAGAGAGGTGGACCCTACAACCACTTAATACCTCAACCTAGAAGCGAACCCCTATGGAGATATTTCTCACCGCTCCTAATTCCAAACCAGAAGTGCACCCGACGGTTGATAGCCTCATGGTGAAGGGCAGTCTTCTGTCGAGTGACTCTACTGACTTCGCATCACTAACATACTAAGTCCAATCAACAATTCTAAGTCTTTACTTATACTATCTTAGGCTGACATTGGACTTAGCTTACTAATTCCCTTTTTATTTAAGGTAATAACATTTACCTTAAATACTTATCTACCCATAAATCCCCTATTAATGCTCATAAATGTCAATTTTTCCTTAAAATCCTAACGGACATTTCCTAAGACATTTATGTATGACTACTAATTTCAAATTAGGAACTATTTTATATATATTCCATTTTTATCGGTCCATTTTAATCCATTTTTCCCTATTAATTATAACATCCAAATTTATTTTCGTTAATTGCCTATTAACTGGAGCTACTTTAATTCCCATACTAACCAATTGAAACCCCTAATCTAATCCTATCTATTGTTTCTCATTAATTTCCCATTAATTGGGGTTATAATCTTTTATTTCCTATTAATAATTGGCAATTCCTAATTTATTGCCTATTAATAGGAATTACTACATTTTCTAATTCTACATATTCGCTTCCCTAAATATAATAATAACCAACGAACGTTACGCATGAATAACGCATGAATAAACACTGCTCTTCTTATTAACGCAATAAGTACGTATTAATGGGCAATAAATTAAATTATGGAAATCTACAGCCTAGCAAAAATTGGGCAATAATCCAAAAAATCTTTTTTTACACCTTAGTAGAGACCTGAAATAAAAATATACAACATTCAAATTATAAAATCCTTGGGACTGATATCCAAATCTAGGTGTAAACATATTTCAAATTATACCTAAAACAAGAATATATAGGCAATAGTTTTCTACACTAATTTAAGCCTTCAATTCACAAATAAAATTGATTTAGGCATAAATATCAAACGTATGCCAACTGAATAAATTTTGAAATCATAAACAATATATAAAATTTCCCACCCACCTTTTAAAAGCGATCAAAATCCCCAGATTTGAAGTAGAACCTTAAATTCATATTCAAATCCTTTTTAATCCAAGAGATTGTTGATTCATGAGTTTTGATTCATGACACAAGCTTCAGAGATCATACGACGAGAATGCTATATGAAAGCGACAAAAAGAGAATAAATGCATACCGTGCACTACAAAGAAGATAATCTTACAATTCAGAGATTAGTATGGATATTTTATTTTATTTGAGTCTTAGAACAATGTTAAAATCATTCCTCAAATAATCACACACGCACACAAAACATTTTATATCAAAAACTATGTTCACTGTGCATATAACACCAGGTCGGCCGACCGACCAGGATCCTCGGTCGACCGACCCTGTATCATATGCACAGTGACTTTCTGTTTTGTATACGTTTTTCAACTCAGTTGACCGGCCAGTTTTTCCGGTCGACCGACCAGAGAAAAACGGCTAGTTTTCTGAAGAGACGCGATCTTTTCATGAAGAGTAATGTCCTCTATTTCAAGAGGTATGGACACTACTGTTGACTAAAACTATTCATGAAAGATTACAACTCTTCTACAACTATATAAACATATTCAAATCACTTCTACAATCACCGATTCTTGTTTATATTTCTGAAATCTAATCTCTATTCATTTCTGCAAATAAAAGCATTCATTCTTATTTAATATCACTAGAATCCTTGAATTTATTCATATACTTCGATTCTACGTGATTATCTTTCTTCTAAATCTTCACACACATATATACTCTTGAGGATTTGATTATAGGAAAGTTGTACTATCAAAAGACAATCAGTGTTATTCGGAACACATTCGTCAACAAAACTATTTGTATTAAGTTGAAGTCCTCTTCGGCTGTTGAGGCGGAAAAATTCCTGTTCGGCTGCTCAGGTGTCGTATACCTATTCCTCCGGGTTAAGTGAGGGGTTTAGTTTAAATCCAGAGGGTATTCTGGGACTGGACGTAGAACGGGAAGTTCGAACCAGTATAAAAATTCCTGGTGTGCTTACTTTAATTTGTACTTTACTGTTATTACCAGTTTCCGCATTAACATACCATATTACACGATCCTTAGTACTACACGTGTACTTTCATTTGGTATCAGAGCAAGGTCATCTTATAACCATCACAAAGTTATTTGATATTTACTTATTTTTAGTAATATGGCAACCACACAAATTAACGATGTTAACACTCACACTAATTCTAGTTTCATAGAAGGTCAATCGACTTCACGACCTCCACTTTTCAATGGTATAAATTATAATTATTGGTCAACTAGAATGAGAATCTATATGCAATCAAGTGGGTTTGATATCTGGAATATTATACAAAGAGAATACACAATTCCTACTGGAGAATACTCGACTTGGAGTAACACACAAAAACTAGATGCTACATCAAATGCTAAGGCTATGAATATTTTATTTTGTGCATTAGATAGAAATGAATTCAATAGAGTTAGTATGTGTACTTCCGGCTATGAAATTTGGAGAACTCTTAAAGTTTCACATGAAGGAACGAACAAAGTTAAATTGAGCAAAATTTCTATGCTGAAACATCAATTTGAAAACTTTAAAATGAGGCCAAATGAATCTATAAATGACATGTACTCTAGATTTCAGGATATTTATCATGCTCTATTGTCTCTAGAACAAAAGTTTACTGATTTTGATGTTGTTACAAAAATCTTGAATTCTTTAACGGACGAATGGGAACGAAAAGTCCTAGCTATTGAAGAAGCAACTGATTTGTCAACATTAAAACCAGAAGAATTGATAGGTAATTTAATGTCCTACGAAGTAAATTTGCAGGCAAAACGAAATGGAGCACAAGAAAAGAAAAATGTAGCATTCCAAGCAGAAAAAGATGATTCCGACTCAGATAATGAAGATATGGCAATGATCGCTAAAAATTTCAAAAAGTTTTTGAAATTCAATAGAAACAAATTCAAGGGAAACAAAAATAATTCCAACAACAATTCTAATAGCAGCAAACCATCATCTTCAACAATGGAATGTTATGAATGTCACAAGAAAGGACACATGAAGAAAGATTGTCCAGATCGTAAAAAGAATAATTTCAAGAAGGACAAAACCAAACGAAAAGCTTTTTCAGTCACTTGGGACGACACTGACTCATCATCCTCATCAGAGAGTGAAAGTGATAATGAACAAGCAAATGTATGCTTCATGGCTTCGTCAGACGATGTAAGTGATTTTACTTTTGAAGATTTAATTGAAATAAATTCTGAATTAGTAAATTTAACAAAACAACTTAAAAAGAAAAATAAGGAGTTGCAAAGAAAGTTAGATAGAACAGTTTTAGAAGTAGATATGTTAAAAGATGAGAAGGTAATATTGGAAGAAGAACTTGAAATCTCTCAACAATCGAATTCTAACTTATCTTCTCAAATTACGTCAATATCTGAGGAACTAGAAATTCAGAAAAATAAAAATGATGTTTTATTTTTTGAAAATAATAGTTTAATATCTAAAATTAAGGATTTAGAGTTAGAAAAATCTAGTCTTAAAATAAAATTTGATGATATTTCTAAAAATGTTTCTAATTTCAATAAAGGAAGAGAAAATCTTTCTAGTATACTAGAAAACTCTCAAACTTCCAACAATAAATCTGGACTAGGATTTAAGAAACAAAATAATTATGCTAAAAGTAAAATTAATAATAAAATTAAGAAAGATATTAGGAAAACAGTTTATTCAAATACTAAAACTATTAAGATATGGATTCCAAAAACCAATAATACATTGATAAGGAATAAACATATCAAAAGTTTTATGGAAACTGTTCATAATAACAAGAATTATGTTTATAAAGGGAATTCTGAAGCCGTATGGGTTTGGCTTCCTAAGATCTAACTCTTAGGACCCTAAAAAGATTGGGTACCAACTTTTTATAATTTTTTGCAGGTACCACATAAAAAGAGAGGAAAATGGATTTTAGATAGCGGTTGCTCAAAACACATGGCTGGAAACAAAGAAATGTTATCAAACATTATGTACTCAAATGGAGGAGCAGTCACCTTTGGAGATAACTCAAAAGGGTATATCATCGGCAAAGGCAATGTCAATAGCAACGGTACATCTAATTTACCTCTCATTACTGATGTTTTATTAGTTAAAAATTTAAAACATAATTTATTAAGTATTAGTCAACTATGCGACAAAGGTTTTAATATAACTTTTTCAGAAAATAAATGTAACATTTTTGATAAAAATCACAACATTATTTTCGAAGGAAATAGAGATAAAAATATTTATATCCTAAATATGAATGTTAATAATGATTCAAATTTGTGTCTAGTAGCTAAAGAGAATGATTCTTGCCTTTGGCACAAAAGATTTTGTCACATAAATTTTAATACCATCAACAAACTTGCTAAAAATAAATTAGTTAAAGGGTTACCCGATATAAAATTCAAAACTAACATATTTTGTGATGCATGTAAATTAGGAAAATTAACAAAATCTTCTTTTAAATCAAAGAAAGTAATATCTACAGAACAACCACTTGAACTTTTACACATGGATCTTTTTGGTCCAACTCAAGTGCAATCTATTAATCATAATATATATGTTTTTGTTATTGTAGATGATTTCTCTAGATATACTTGGATTTTCTTTTTGAAAAATAAAAGTGATACTTTTGATAATTTTAAAGTTTTTGTTAAAAGAATTCAAAATATTAAAACTTTGAAAATTAAAAATATAAGAAGTGATCATGGAGGCGAATTTGAAAATGAAGTTTTTGAACAATTTTGTAACAAAAAAGGTATTAACCATAATTTCTCTTTTCCTAGAACACCACAACAAAATGGAGTTGTAGAAAGGAAAAATAGAACGTTACAAGAATGTGCAAGAACTTTACTAAATGGAACAACTTTATCAAAACAATTTTGGGCAGAAGCTGTAGCTACTGCTTGTTACGTACTGAATCGCGTTTCTATTCGACCATTAACTAAAAATACACCATATGAACTTCTAAATGGAAGAAAACCAAATATTTCATATCTAAAAGTTTTTGGTTCCAAATGTTTTATTTTAAATACTAAAGATCAACTAGGCAAATTCGATCCAAAATCCGATGAAGGTATATTTGTTGGATATTCGGAACGAAGCAAGGCCTATCGAATTTATAATAAACGAACTCAAATTATTGAAGAAAGTTTACATGTTTCTTTCAACGAAAATTTTAAAAATATAAATCCGAGTGTTACTATTGATTCTGATGATGAATCTACTCAGAATGAGAATATTAGTACAAATGAAAATCTTGATATTCATGAAACCAATACAAATGTAACTTCTAATTTAATAAAATCTCCACCTAGAATTTTAAAAGATCATCCTGTGCAAAATATAATTGGAGAAGTTAATACGAATGTTAAAACCAGACATCAATTAAATCAAGCTGGTCATGTTGCTTTTCTTTCTAACATAGAACCTAAGAATATAAAAGAAGCTTCAACTGATGACTACTGGATACTTGCCATGCAAGAAGAATTAAATCAAACGAAACGAAGTTTGGGAACTCGTTCCTAGACCTAGTGATCAATCAGTCATCGGTACTAAATGGGTTTTCAAAAATAAAGCAGATGAACTAGGAAATATAACAAGGAATAAAGCTAGATTAGTTGCACAAGGATATAATCAAGAAGAAGGTATTGATTACGAAGAGACGTTTGCTCCAGTCGCCCGACTTGAAGCAATACGAATATTATTAGCTTATGCGTGTTTTCATAATTTTAAACTATATCAAATGGATGTTAAAAGTGCATTTTTAAATGGATTCATAAAAGAAAATGTTTTTGTTGAACAACCACCTTTGTTTAATCATGAAAAATTTCCGGATCATGTATATAAACTTAAAAAGGCGTTATACGGTTTAAAACAAGCACCATGTGCTTGGTATGATCGTCTTAAAGGTTATTTATTAGAATCTGGTTTTGAAATCGGTAAAGTAGATCAAACACTTTTTATTAAGAAAACTAATAAAGATATTTTAATAATTCAAATATATGTTGACGATATTATTTTCGGCTCGACAAATGAAAAATTATGTCAAGAATTTTCAACTATAATGACAAATGAATTTGAAATGTCTCATATGGGAGAATTGTCATATTTTCTTGGATTACAAATTAAACAAATTGAAAATGGAATTTTTATTAATCAAGAAAAATATTGTTATAATTTAATCAAACGTTTTGGTCTTGAAAATACTGCTGCCAAACCAACTCCTATGAGTACAACGGTTCATCTCGATAGAGATGAAGATGGCAAAAGTGTTGATCAAAAGTTATATCGTAGTATGATAGGTTCTTTACTGTATTTAACAGCGAGTCGCCCCGATATTATGATGAGTGTCTGTTTATGTGCTCGATTTCAAGCAAATCCCAAAGAATCACATATGAGAGCAGTTAAACGCATTATTCGTTATCTAACTAAAACCAAAGATTTCGGACTATTTTATCCGAAAGAATGTCCTTTTGAATTAGTTTCCTACAGTGATGCTGATTTCGGAGGAAGTCGGACGGATCGAAAAAGTACGAGCGGAACGTGTCACTTTATTGGACGTTCCTTAGTCTCTTGGTTTAGTAAGAAACAAAATTGTGTTTCTTTATCAACATGTGAAGCAGAATATATATCTGCTGCTTTGGCATGTGCACAAGTCGTATATATGCAACAGACATTACAAGATTTTAATTGTCATCTTGAAAAATCAATAATTTATTGTGATAATACCAGTGCAATAAACCTTTCAAAAAATCCGGTCAATCATTCCCGAACAAAACACATCGATATTCGTCATCATTTTCTTCGTGATTGTTTGGAAAAAGGATTAATAAATCTAGAATTTATCAACACTGAAAATCAAATAGCTGACATTTTTACTAAACCACTAAATGAAATTTCTTTTATAAAACTAAGACGAGATTTAGGGATAATGTCGTTTAAAGACTTATGAATAAAAAAATAATATATATAAAATGATGAAAAATAGAAAATTATTTTTCTGACCAAAGCGGTACTCGAACTCATGACTTCTGACTTATATGTTAGATGTTGTAGTATAGCCACTTGGGCTATGGGTGTTTCTTGTTCCAGCTCTGCTTCTAATTTGCATCATTAAAACTTAATTTCAGAATATACTATTTTTTGACTCTAAAGCATTGTATGTCATTCATTTGTAAACAGTTTTTTTGTTTAAAGAATTCTATGATTAAAACTAAAATTTGATTTAGACCACTATTTTTTTAGAAAATATGGTTATATATATACATACATATGTTTATTGAATAGAACATAAAATACAAAAAATTTCTTACAACACAAAACTTGAAACAAAAATGTCTTCTAACAATGATGTCTACAATTCTGAAAATTCTCATCTCTCTTATACATCCCGGGACGACGACTATTCTGATCGTATCCCCGAAGGTGGTCCTTATCCTTCATTTCCAATGCCAAACCGTGTCTTAGAATTTCCCTCTCCAGATAATGACCCCCGACACAGGTGGAAACCATGGGAAGACTCCCATACAGGTTATACACCTGATAAAAAGAAAGGGAAAAAGGAAATGGTAGTAACTCCATCAACCAAACAAAAGATTGATGAAATTCATCACTACCAACAACAACAGATGAATATGCAAAGGGAACTTTATTACGAACAGAAAGTCACGGCAAGACGTTTAAGCTTCCTTGAAAAGATTGCCATGAAATTTTGTTCATCTAAGAAGGATGATGTTGCTGAACCTTCTTACAGAACTCCATCTCCCTCTAACCATGTTCAATCTCCAATAGCTCCAATATGGTCACCGGTAGAAAACGTTCCATCTCCAAATTCATGGGAACGTCGATGCTAATTCATCATGGCTATATTTTAGTATATATATGTTATTTTTTTAATAAGCTATATAGATAAATATGATGTAATAATATGATTATATTTCTATAATTCTTATTTGAAAAAACAACATGAAAATGTCTATTGACATGCTTTCGGTCGACCGAAATGCCTGAATCGGTCAACTGAAGCTGTCCCGAGAAGTTTTTAAAAACAGATTTCTTCCAAGTCGGTCGACCGAAATACCTGACTCGGTCAGCCGAACGTATTTCCCGAATGACATTAGAATATTTTTTAACTCGGTCAACCGAATTCCCTGCACCAGTCGACCGAAGTTTTTCCCGAAAGTTTCAGCATTGTTCTGAACCTCAACTCGGTCGACCGACCCAGGTCCTTCAGTCGACCGAACGTGTTTTTCTGCTGAAATTGCCTTCATATTTTAACCCAACCCTTCACCTTTTTATCTCACCTCTTCACTTTACTCTTCCACAACAGATTTGAACCCTAGCCCCCATTACAACCTTTCTAAATTTCTTCAAATTCTTCAAGAAAAATGGCTCCCAAAAAGAAATCTAAGACTACCGCTGGCCAATCTTCCTCAACTCCTGTAGATTCTCAAATTGCTTCTTGGTTAGTAAGTGAAAAAGCTTTAGAAAGATGGATAAGGCTTCAAGATGCAAAAATCTTTGAGGAGTCTTTTGTAAGTTATCCTGATTTTACCGCCTACGGTGTTGAAAATGCCGCTCTTGAAAGTGGTCTTGATGCTTTTCTTGACCATAGGAAAAACAACTTGAAGATTAATCATATAATGGTCAAGTTATTCTTAGCAAATCTCAATCTTGTCAATCCACCAAGAAACACTGAAAATTGTGTTTGGACATCGGTTTGTGGCACTTCGATGTTTCTCTCCATTGATCGAATGAATCATATTTTAAATGCTCGACCGGGTGGAATCTCATTACATGATGTAGATTGTAATCCATCAACTCGTGACCGCCTAAGTCACTTATTCTTTGAAGATGATGCTACCGACTTAAGGCAAACTTCATCTCTTCGACCTAAAGCACGACTTTTTCATCGATTCATGATGAAGTCTATTGTTCCAAGAGGAGGGTCGTACCACTTAGTATATCCCGAAAACTTCAAGGCGTTATATGCTATGTGTGGAAACATTCGGGTAAATTGGACACAACTTCTTATGGATGAATTCCTTACATTCAACCAAGGAAAAATGCTCCATATTTACTATGGAGAATACATAATGCGGTTGATTAACAACTTTGTCACCCATGCACCGGAATCCGAAACATCCAAAGTTCGTACCTTTGACTCACGAACAATAAAATTGATGAAGTTACCTGATGCACCATCCCAAATTACAACCTTTCAGCAATGGCGTACCATTCCACGAGAACAACTACGTCGTAGCTATTCTACTCCTCAACCCTCCACTCATTCCACAGAACGTATAACTCGTCAAACCTCTATCCAAAGACCACCTCCCGGTACTAGCACAGCGGCTGCCATTGATATTTTGGCCCAAAATCAACTAGCTTTGGATTCTCGCCTTCGAAAAATTGATGGGTGTTTCAAAAAGATCAAAGGCTTCTTCGTAAATTTATGGGATGCCTTATCATGCTCTTCTGAAGCCGGTGCTTCATTTGTTGCTCCTGGAAAAAGACCAGCACCAAATTTCTCTTGGTCTACATCCGAGAACACAAGTTCCAGCACATCGGCAACTCCCGCACCTACCACTCAAAGACGGGGTAAGGAACCGGCTCCTCTCGATGAAAATCTTCATCCAGAACAGTGGGATACCGACGATGATGAGGAGTAATTGTAGTATTTTTAAATTTATTTTAACTTTCAAGAATCTCTTGTACTTTATTTGTTTCTTAATTAATTGTTATGTTATGTTCTAAGCAAACATCTTTAAATTATTTCTAATTAAGCTCAAAGAATGTATCATGTAAATTTAAATGTTTTTTGCATTACTTCAATCTGTTATAAGTATTCCTTTTTGTCGATGACAAAGGGGGAGAAATGTATGCAAATTAACGAATTTTTGCAGAAAAGTCGCCATATATTCAGGGGGAGAACTATAATATATATGTCAATATTACTTCGTCACATAAGTATTGTCATCAATCAAAAAGGGGGAGAATGTTGATTCATGAGTTTTGATTCATGACACAAGCTTCAGAGATCATACGACGAGAATGCTATATGAAAGCGACAAAAAGAGAATAAATGCATACCGTGCACTACAAAGAAGATAATCTTACAATTCAGAGATTAGTATGGATATTTTATTTTATTTGAGTCTTAGAACAATGTTAAAATCATTCCTCAAATAATCACACACGCACACAAAACATTTTATATCAAAAACTATGTTCACTGTGCATATAACACTAGGTCGGCCGACCGACCAGGATCCTCAGTCGACCGACCCTGTATCATATGCACAGTGACTTTCTGTTTTGTATACGTTTTTCAACTCAGTTGACCGGCCAGTTTTTTCGGTCGACCGACCAGAGAAAAACGGCTAGTTTTCTGAAGAGACGCGATCTTTTCATGAAGAGTAATGTCCTCTATTTCAAGAGGTATGGACACTACTGTTGACTAAAACTATTCATGAAAGATTACAACTCTTCTACAACTATATAAACATATTCAAATCACTTCTACAATCATTGATTCTTGTTTATATTTCTGAAATCTAATCTCTATTCATTTCTGCAAATAAAAGCATTCATTCTTATTTAATATCACTAGAATCCTTGAATTTATTCATATACTTCGATTCTACGTGATTATCTTTCTTCTAAATCTTCACACACATATATACTCTTGAGGATTTGATTATAGGAAAGTTGTACTATCAAAAGACAATCAGTGTTATTCGGAACACATTCGTCAACAAAACTATTTGTATTAAGTTGAAGTCCTCTTCGGCTGTTGAGGCGGAAAAATTCCTGTTCGGCTGCTCAGGTGTCGTATACCTATTCTTCCGGGTTAAGTGAGGGGTTTAGTTTAAATCCAGAGGGTATTCTGGGACTAGACGTAGAACGGGAAGTTCGAACCAGTATAAAAATTCCTGGTGTGCTTACTTTAATTTGTACTTTACTGTTATTACCAGTTTCCGCATTAACATACCATATTACACGATCCTTAGTACTACACGTGTACTTTCAGAGATATGTATAAAAGGATATATACATACATCAGAATTATAGATATGAGTAGAAATTTGGGTTTGGGAGAGAAAATATATACAAATATATAAATATATAAATTACCTCAAATACGCGTATAGTTGATTCTCTTCTCTTCTCCTTTTTGTTAGATTTCTATTCTTCTTCAATTTGTATGAATATAGATATAAATATCTTATTTTTATAATTTAGAAAGAAAGCGGAGAAGAAGGAATGGCAGAGCTTCGCTACTGCCTATAGAAAAATATGAGAAGAGAAGGGAGAGTTAGGCCTGAATTTATAGGCGCTAGAATCAACCAGAACCATTGGATCAAAATATATTATATCCGGGTCGTTAGGCATAGGCTAACCCTAGCCGCCACACACGAAGCGGTCGACCGCTCCCTTCCTAAGGGTCGACCGCCCCTAGTCGACCGCTCCTATATGTGAGTCGACTTATGGGGCTTAGATAATTAATCCTAATCAAATTATTTCCGTTCCGAATTCGTTTTTCGTCCGTAAATTCTTCATTGGACTTTGATCGTAAAACTCCAAATATGAAAGTTGCTTAGAATTTCGCCACGAATACAATGGCTCAAGTTTCATTTCCAAATTCCATCTTTTGCACTAATTCCATTTTTGGAGCCTAATTAATTAACTAACTAATTAAATAGCTAATGCCAAATTACGAGGTGATACATTCTTACCGCCCTAGAAAGAATTGCATCCTCAAAATTTCACCAATGACTAAGTCATAGTTTTGGCTCCTAGTTATCCTAAACTACACTACCAATGAGTGTACAACCAGTTTGAAACCAAATGTACACAAGTGCGTAGTGTATTGCTGCATCACCAAATAGAAAATATGTATACATAATGATTTTAAACCGGTTCCTCCTATATGAATGCATTTCTAAAAATATGATGCAAACAACCTATGTATATAATGGCAGTTCTATATGTATGCAGCTTTTTGGAAAATCTTTTCAACCAAAAACCACATACTTCTACGAATAAAAGTATGAAGTAACCAATTTTGCATCCACATCCCACAATCCAATAATCTAACGCATCGAAAAATCACTTCCTAAACTTTACTCCTATATTGGAAAAAGGAATTTAGGTGGAGAATTTAACATTCTTACCACTTTATAATCTTTCTATTTCCGTAGTACAGTGGAAATTTCCTCGCTGCCCTAGATTTACTCCAAATTTTCCACGCACAAAAAGCATAAGGATGTTTATTTTCAAGCTCTAAAACAAAATTAAGTCTAAAAATAGACTCGCGCGCATCGTCGACAAGGTATGTAAATAGAAGTTCCAAGGCTAAAATAGCTTTTCCCTTGTTATCGCTTACATTTATTACATTGTCAATCCTAATACACCACTAAATTCGCAAATTATAACTCTATTTATCTTTCCTACACCTAACATTAGCCTTCAAAATCAAAGGTTTCACAAAAATATTTCTCACTTTTCAAATTTGTACGTCCTTTGAATTAAATCCCAGAATATTTAGACGCACATTATTCCTTAAAATCAATTTCTTTTGGACAAAAACTCTAAAAATAATTTAAGAATCGCAAATTTTTTTTTTCGAAAGAGACTTTTCAAATCAAGGGGAAACTATTCAAATTATTTTCCTTCTAAAAAACTTGATAAATTAAGCCACAATTCAGCGTAGTCGGAAGTCGATTATGCGCTAAACATCTAAACTAAATTCTAAGATTCTACAACTAACCTTTACCCATAAAACTTGACATTTTACATACAAAAAATGTCAACAAATCTATTATTCAAAAAAATTAGCTTTTAAGGAACATGAGCAATGACCCGTGATACCAAAACAACTTTATTATGCCCTTCGCTAAAAATTTCCAACCATTCTAAACTTCCAGTCTTATATTGCATCTATTGTTAGTTAAATGTCTTTTATGAGATTTTCATATTTCTATTGCCTCTTCACTGTGCATATATAAGAGCTGTTTACATGTCTAGAAACAATAACATAGTAAATAAATATTAACTCATAATACATGCATGCTTTTTACAAAAGACAACTAACGGTTACAACCCAAATAACCTAAAAGAAAAGAACAAATGTTGGAAGGGAAAAGACAACAACACCATAACTGCTAAACAATGCCTAGAGACTACATGACGTCTTGCTCCACGGTTGGAGCTCGATCTATTGCTGCGACCTTTAAATGGTCATAGCATGGCAGCTATACACTAAATCTCGTGCTGTTGGCAATGCTAGTGTTGCTGACGGTTTCGGGATTGCCATCTTCCTAGGGAATGATCTAATGATGGTAGAAGGAACCTTCTACTAAAGTGCCTCTCCCCGCTGGTTCACCCGTATTACTTAAAGATGAGAGTGGATAGGTGAAAATATGGAAAGTGGATCTGTCTAGTGCTAATCCTTGATCAACAAATTGAATCAAAAGGGTGTGAATCCAATTGATGGCGATGCCGCCAATACTAGCATAGGTGGACTTCCACACCATGGGATAAATCTGATTGTAATTTCCCATCTTAGGGATGACGTTATGATGAATGATGCGCACAACTTGATGGGCAGTCAAACGTAGATTATTCATCTTCCAATACTGACATCCTAGGAAAAGATCTGTCATAAGGTCTTTGAGTCGGTCACTTCAAAATCATTTAAGTCCGCATCCTTCGCGGAGGCCTCCAAAATCTCAGTGAGATCATCATTCAGCTCAATCAAGACACCCTTCACCTCCGAACGAATCAAACTATTGCCTCCATCTAAAAGGCAGATGCAGCACATGTAACATTCCCGCTCAAAGGTCACGAAGCAGAGGATTAGTGCAGATCCTACCACGACAAATAGCTCTTCCAGATCAAAAGCGGAAAAACCTTCTGCTCATTCTGGTCCAGCCAAGTGGCCAATTGAGGGTTGAGACCAAAATGGTGCGAGGAAAAACCGGTAGTGCAGAAAGGTGTCTTAGGCTAAGAAGTGGTCGAAGGGAGGGAATAGGGTTTAGACCTCGAGTTGTGATGGGGCAAGATCTAAGGTGCAAAACTAGCATGAGGAGGAGGCGAGGTTGCTACTCCTAGGGAAAAACGGTGTCCCCTATGGGAGAAATGGAAGAGAGAGGCTGGTACTTGGATGAGGAGGAGGATGGAGATTGGGTTCGGCATGTTGAGGAAGAAGGAACGAAAGAATACAGTTGGGGAAATTTGGACGCGGCTTTTATACTCGCGTTCCAAATTCAAGTTATGCCAAAACTCATTAACTGGTACACCACTCTAGGTATACCGCTAGATGGTCAACCGCTAGATGGACTTTGGGCACTAATTGAACCTAAAGCCAATTAGGGTCGGATTAAACAACCATAATCATTTCGTGTTATCTTTGTCGATTCGACACGATCCGAAAAATTCCTGTCCTCGTCATGGTGGTGTCAAAGTCTACCGCCTAGTCTTGAACCATGCTCCAGCAGTTCACAGTGGTCCAAACAAAACTACTACGACCAATAATAATTCCAAAAACTCGAAAATATTCCACCTGTTATTTCCTGCCTACTTCGCATAAAAATATTTCTTCCAATAGCTGGTGGTACAACAACACTTCAAACTACATACCCTAATAAAATTGATTGTCATTTCTATTTTGTTTGTACCTTAAAGAGAGAAAATCTAAAAAACCTCGATTTTATAGACCAAAAACTCGCTGAGCTAAATATATGCTCCTTTATACTTGTTTCTAAATAATAGAAACTATTTCATACCAAAACTTCCTGTTAAAAATCTCATTTATATATATATATATATATATATATATATTTCAGGATTTCCAAAAACTTCTTTTTTCAAAATCTAAGGAATTTCCAAAATATACTTTATAAAAAATTTCTCACAGGTTTTAAACTAAGGAATTGACATTAATTATCCAAATATAAACCTGGTTTAGCATCAAAGAAGTGATCAATGAATACACCCTAGCAAAAACTTACCGTCGAAAAATTGTGATATATAGACTTTAATTTCCCGCCCATTTGGAATAAATGTGTGTCTCCGACTGGAACTCATCATCAAAATCCAAAATCATAAGGTAGCTAGAATCTCAACCATCAAGTCGAACATCTCTAGTCTGGAATTCTACCATATGTCGCACTCATGCTCTTTATCAACAATGCCTTACGCATTGCCAGAACTCCGTGGAGTACTTCGGAGTCGGCATGAAAATCTTAACTCTAAGATATTTCCAACAAATAGTTGATTTGTCAATTCCCTTGGAGTGGAATTACCACTACTTCATAGTCGGAATTCTTATAATCTAGCGTAAAAATATAATATTACTAGATAGAAAAGTACGAATACATTCTCTCAATTTATCTTAATTCCTCCAATCTACTAACTTAGGCTCTGATACTAAATGTAACAACCCATACATTAATGGGCCTAAATTTCGAAAAAATCGAAACCCAAGTCCATCAAAGCACAGATCGTTAGATTTGGTACCTGCAAATAAGCATGAAAATTATCAGAGATTGATAGAAATCTAAACTCACAGCGGAAATAATAATAGGATAAGAATACCAATTATGATTACTACCTTGGAATTAATGGTATTCCTTGGATAGCAGATTGTCACATAGCATGAAAAAAAGGAGACTTCTCCAACAACTAAACACATCCAGCTCCAATGACCTATTCCTCTAAATCTATCATGTGGGCTGTAATGAGGAGGGGGTCATAACAACGTTCGGGTAACTAGAAAATCTATAAACTGTCCATAACATAAATTTATACCGATTGGTTTCTATTTAATTGTTATGTCTATTAAAGTTTGCAATTATAATCTAACCTTGCATTACACACACGATTACTTACCTACTCATTCCTAAGGTACAAAATACCGACAAAGACTTATCAACCACCTAATACTTCCAAACCCATTTGCCACTTAATACTTCTAAATATGAAGCGGGCATCTGTAATCACCACATGATACTTTTAAAAGAGAAATAGGCAGACTCTACCATTTAATACCTCAATCAAGGCAGAGCCCATCATTTAAGACCTATTTCCAAGGTGGTTTCCTAACAGTGTTGTCAATGGTTGGTGGGTCCTAGCTACAAAGACCTCTAACCACTATTTAAGGCTTCCAACGTTTAATGTCCAACTATTACCGCATCTATCGCCAATAAAATCATAGCCATGTAAGAGGCAGTACCCAAGCCACTTAATACCTTTAAAAGGACTAGGCGGACTTCTAACCATTTAATACGTATATTCTAGATAGGTCCTACATCATTTAATACCTATCCCCAGGTGGACTCCTCATTGGTACTATCGTTATTACGGCCTTAGTAATGTGAGAGACTGTACCCAAGCCGCTTAATACCTCATTAATAAGGACTAGGCAGACCCTTAACTATTTAACATCTATTTATATGTAGGCCTTTGTCATTTAATACCTAACCCCAAGGCAGACTCCTCACTGGTACTATATAGCTGACATCGCTTGGAATCTTACTAGGTTACTTAATACTTCTTTTTAGGAGAGAGGCGAACCCTAGATCAGTCACTTAATACCTCAAACCCGAAGCATACCCTTTTTGAGATATCCACTATCACTCTTAATTATAAATATGGTATCACATTAGGTTACTTCATTCGGTAGGGAGGCAGACCCTAATATAGCCACTTAATACCTCAACACTGAAGTAAACCATTTTAGAGACATTCTTATTTATTTGGAACCTTACTAGGTTACATAATACTTCCTTCTAGGAGAGAGGCAAACCCTACAGTCACTTAATACCTTAAACCAAAAGCGAATCCCTATGGAGCTATCCCACACTGCTCCTAATTCCAAATTTGGACCATTTCATACTTTTTAATTGAGAAAGAGGTGGGTCCTTAAATAACCATTTTATACCTCTAACCCTAAAGCAGGTCTTATCTCTCTCGCAAAGTCACAGGTCCTAGGATTAGTGATATCTCACATCAGTAGTAAGTGCATCAAACTGTTAATAACCTCAAGGTGAAGGGCAGTCTTCCATCGAGTGACTCTACTAACCTCGCATCACTAACCTACTAAGTCCAATTAACAATTCTAAGTCTTTACTTATACTATCTTAGGTTGACATTGGACTTAGCTTACTAATTACCTTTTTATTTAAGGCAATAAGATTTACTTTAAATACTTATCTACCCATAAATCCCATTGTAATGATCATAAATGTCAATTTGTCCATAAAATCATAACGGATATTTCCTAAGGCATTTATATATGACTACTAATTTCAAATTAGGAACCTTTTTATACCTATTCCATTTTTATCAGTCCCTTTTTATCCATTTGTCCCTATTAACTGTAACTTCCAAATTCATTTTCGTTAATTGCCCAGTAATTGGAGCTACAGTCTTTAATTCCTACACTAACCAATTATAACCCCTAATCTAATCCTATCTATTATTTCTCATTAATTGCTTATTAATTGGGTTATAATCTTTTATTTCCTACTAATTATTGGCAAGTCCTAATTTATTGCCCATTAATAGGAATTACTACATTTCCTAATTCTACCTATTCGCTTCCCTAAATATAATAATAACTAACATAAATAACGCATGAATAAACACTATTCTTCTTAATAACGCACTAAATATGTATAAACTACTCAATAAAACTATCTATTCTTACCAATATATTCTAGTTATAAATATTTAACTAGAATATGCTTTCCATATTTAATTTTTTGGAATTAAATCCATTAGGAATATTTTCCGTTCTGATTTCCACAAATTGTTTTAACACAAAAGGAAAGATTTGCTACCTTTGAAATTACAAGGGATGGATAATTTCTTTTTATTTGGAATAAACAGTGTAAACTATAGAGAATAAATCTATACTTTACACATCTCTTTACTTTTTATTTATGGGCATTCCTTGTTAAATCAAATGTCACCCTTTTGAGTCAAAAGTGGAAGAATAAACAAATTTATAGACATCAAACGGATGTTCTTCTTACAAATTAAACTATGAAAAATCTACAACCTCACACAAATTGGGCAATAATCCAGAAATCCTATTATACACCCTAGTACAGACCTGGAATAAAAATATACAACATTCAAATTATAAAATCTTTGGGACTGATATCCAGATATAGGTGTAAACATATTTCAAATTAGATTTAAAACAAGAATATGTAAACAATAGTTTTCTACACTGATTTAAGCCTATAATTCACAAATAAAATAAATTTAGGCATAAAAATCAAACCTATGCCAATGGAATAGATTTTAAAATCATAAACAATATATAAAATTTCCCACTTACCTTTTAAAAGCGATCCAAATCTCCAAATCTGAAGTAGAACCTTAAATTCATCTTCAAATCCTTTTTAGTCCAAGAATATGTATAAAAGGGTCTATACATACATTAGAATTACAATATAAGAAGAGATTTGGGATTGGGAGAGAAAATACATACAGATATATAAATATATAAATTCCTCGGATTATTTACATAGAGGGATGAAAAAAATAGCGAAAAATCAAACAATTATACAATAATTGCCTTATGTAACATGGTGGGATTATTTAGCCACTATGTTCATAGAAGCAATAACAGTAGATGAAATATGCGTATAGTTGATTCTCTTTTCTTCTTCATTTTATTAGATTTCTATTCTTCTTCAATTTGTATGAATATAGATATAATATCTTATTTTTGTAATTTAGAAAGGAAACGGAGAAGAAGAAATGATAGAGCTTTGCCACTGCCTCCAGAAAAATATGAGAAGAGAAGTAAGGGTTATGCCTAAATTTATAGACGCTAGAACTAGAACCGTTAGATCAAAATATATTAAATCCGAGCGGTTGGGCCTAGGCTAACCCTAACCACCACATGCGAAACAGTCGACCGCTCCCTTCCTACATGTCGACCTACGGGCCTTATATAATTAATATATAAACATTAATTAATTCTAATCGAATTATTTCAATTCCGAATTCGTTTTTTTTTACTTTATCGTTTGGACTTCGATCGCAAAACTCCAAATATGAAAGTTGCTCAGAATTTCACCATGAACGCAATGGTTCATGTTTCATGGTCAAATTTCATCATTTGCATAAATTCTATTTTTAGAGTCTAATTAACTAACTAACTAGCTAATTAAATAGTTACGTCAAATTACGGGGTGTTATAAACTATGTATCGGATATTACCCATTAATATAGGAATTACATTAATGAGACCAACTAGATCTCAACAATAAATGAAACTCGAGCTACCAAGTGGGGAATCCTGGAGAGATGGTGCAATCTTCATAGAGAAAAGGTTCTAGCCTAACAAGGTCAAGCACTGATTGGATTCGACTCCCGGGATATGTCTACGCTCAATTTTGTAGGGAATGAAAATAATTCTATAGGAATTATGCTTGAAACCAATCAATTTATGACATAATCTCGTTCAACATCGACCTAATGTCATGGATCTCACCCAAAACCAAGGAAAAAATGGCTTGCCACTTTTAATCCACCTTAAGTTGAGCACAATCGATCGACGTTGATCGATTAGGATGGGTCGATGGAAACTCCAGATAAGGAAGCAGTCAATAGTGGTGTTAGAGGTGATAAGCTAGCGATGTAAAGGGTGAGAAAACGAAGGTTGAGGTGGTAGCAAAGGTGGGTAGTTGCCTTGGATTGAATATTGAATAAATCAATGGATTCTGAAGATCGAAGTTGAAGCAAGAGCACTTGAAACAAGGAGCCTAAGATCTAAAGCTTTAGGGCGAAAGAGACACAGTTGCGAAAGTGATTCAAATGAAAAAAATGACTAAGGTTTATTTATAAAGCTAAAGGAAAGCATGGATCGGTACCGACCAATGAATGGATCAACACCAATCCATCGAGGCTTATATATATAATGGAAAATAAAGATGTATCTACCTGACCATGGATCAAAGCAACAGCCGAATAATTCTTGTGACGAGCAGAATGAATGGAGTTTCTGGATTGTGAAATGCAGTATTTATATATGCTGAAGAGACATGACTCGAATACTATTTGGAATGAAGTGCCAAAATTCTAAGTGAAGATGAAACATTTTATGAGAACATATCAAATAACAGATGCGTCCGTGCAGATTTGGTTTGGTCAATTGTCCTGATTCAAAGTATGCTTTGTGTTCACAAAAGCATGCTTTAGAGGAAACTATTATCATATGTTTTACCTAGGTGACATTTTGATGGAATTGAACTATAAAATAACGAAGGAAAAAATCTAGACTCGAAGACGATCAACTATGAAGAGAAAAGGAAGAAATGGGTAAAACCTATCCATAGATTGGTACCGATTCATAGATGGATCGGTGCCTCTGTGGATCTCTACCGGTCCATCAAAAATTCCAATAGCATGTTTGAGGAAAAAAAATTTCGGTATGGTGGATGGATCACTACCGATTCATCAAAATGACCATTTTTCCTCTAAAGCATTGAAGACTTAGGCATTTTGGAGCAAAGCATAAGTTTTTGGACTAAGGCCATGGATTGGTACCAATTCATCGGATCTCGAGAATTTGTCAAAATTTGACCTGATTTCTTTCCTGATATACATGATTTGATTGCCGACTATTTCCAAAAGTAACCCGATGAATCCAAAGGCCTAGAACAACCCAATTCATCTATAAATAGAACGACATCTCCAATAAGAAGGGAATTTTGATCTTTTACCAAACTTTGCTAGAGGAAATTCTGTTATTTTTGTACCTTGAGATGGAACATTGAGAAATCATTATAATCTAGGTATATCTAGCAAATTCAAGTAATAAAATTGACAAAGTGGACGCAGGCCAACAATTTGCCGAACCACTATAAAATATTATGTTTTCTCTCTACTTTTTCTTTATTTCTTTCTACTTTTTGTATATTTACTAATTTTTCATCTATTGTGGGTGTTAGCCCAAAATTAAGGCTAATGGTAATAGAGCATGCACTGTATCAACATGAATAATTGACCAATACGTAAGGCAGCTTTTAGAAATTTTAGTTAGGTGGGTGTCTAGGAAAGGGTCATTGATTAAGGAGAAGGTTGCTCAACCTAAGGAATGTTCTTATGAACATAAAACCTCCATAATCCTGGCCCTTAAATGACCTGTTGAAATAGTCTTTTTCTAAGGTATTCCGTTATTGGAAGGCCCAAAAATGTTTTGTTCCTTATGTTGATTCAAATATGCATATTTGAATATTAAAATTGTTTTGACTTTAAATTAAATTTTATAAAGTTATAAAATGTGAATTAAATTTGTTTTAAGTTTTATATAACTATAAAAGTTATATTCACATTAATTAAAAGTGTATAATTAATGAAGATACATATATGAATGTGTGTTTATATATATTTATAAAAATTAATAAATTATAAATGTTATAATAAACTGAAATTATATATAACACATATGAATAAAAGGAGGTTAAATGAATTAAAATTCATAAAGATGTAAGGGAGTATACATAAGATGTAAAGACATATTATGTCATGAGATAGTAATTCAGCACCCATTGAAGACAAACAATCTATTAGAAGGTATAGTATACAATCTCACATGCCCTAAAGATACTACAATTTTCTCACTGACAGTGAGATAGGGGATTGAATCATCCATGACGATGAACCCCTCACATACCAATTAGCTTTAGAGTGTAAATACTCTACCTTATGACTTGATGTGATGAAATCCAAAATGGATTCATGTATAAGAATTTTTTTTGGAACTTTGGAAAAGGTACCCAAAGGGGTGAAACCTATCAGTACAATATTTCTAAATGGTGATTTGAAAATGGCTATTTATATATCATAGCAAAAGGGTTTCAAAGTCAACAGGAGTGACAATAAGGAATGTAGACTCTTAAGACCTATTTATGGTCTTGAACAAGCATTAAGAATTTGGAAATAATGTTTTCAAATAGTAATCAAATAGATTGGTTTAGGTTAAAAAATAGAGGAAGCGTGTGTATATAGTAAAAAAAAATGGTGGTGTAACATTTTTAGTTTTATGCATTGATGACTTATTACTTTTTGGTAATAACGTACTAATGTTACAACCAGTAAAAGCTTGTTTTTCTAATAATTTCTCAATGAAAGTTTAGTCGAGGCATTCAATATGCCAGATATAAATATCTTTAGATATTGATCTAAAAGGATATTGGGATTATCTCAACCAATGCATGTAGATACCATACAAAAAAGGTTTAGTATCGAAAATTCTAAGTATGGAAATGTTTCGGTATGGCATGGAATTATTTTTTCTACGAAAGGCCATTCATTTACAAATAAGGAGAGATAGTGTATGAGTAGGATTCCTTATGATTCGTCAATAGCAGCCAACGTGTTTATTGTGCGATGCACTAGGTCATATGTCGCTTTTGCACTAGGTGCAGTTAGCCAAAACCAATCAAATCTAGGAAAAATCATTCAATAGTAGGTAAGTTTATCCTCAAGTATTTAAAAATACTAGATTTATTTCTAGTGCATGGAAATAATTTATAAAGGCTAACTCAGACTAAAGCTTTCAAATGATTTCGATAATAATAAGGAGATACTTTGGGATATTTGTATCCCTTTTCTCCCTGTAAGTAGTGGCTCATTCTTTCATTATCTATAGGTGAAAAACACAAAATAGAACTCCATTGTAGCTTAGATGGATTTTTCAACTCCTTCCTAAGATTGAAAAGAGTTTCAAGAAGGAAGCAACGATGTTCGTCGTGATAATTGAAGGTGGGACCATTAAGGAAAATATTCTTTTTTAATTTATCGTGTGTGTGTGTGTGTATAATTCAAAATAATTACTTTTGTTGTAATAAATTAATATATAAACATATTTACAAATTTTATTTATATATACGAATACTTGGGCGATTAAATATAAACATAAGATTTAATATAAATTTATTCAATAATTTCCATAAAAAAATTATTATTTTCTAAATTATTTTATATATTTGTAAACATAATAAATATATGTGTATGTGTATTAATATGTGATTGTATTTTACTTATTCTTAAAAGCATGCACATTAAAAAAAAATTATATACTTACATGCATAAATGCTTTTAAATTAATATAAATAAATTTATAAATATTAGAATTTAGTGATTAATACATATACATATTTAAGTTCCAAATTTTAAATATTGAGATTTTTTTAAATTAAAAAACTTTATTTTGTTTTACAAAATATATAATAATAATAATTTTCATATACGTGTGTGTGTGTATTATTTTATATATAAGTGAATATTTTAAATATGCGAATACTTTATACATACATACATAGGAATGTGTGTGTATGTATATAAATTCATGCATACGTACGTACTTACGTATAAACCTATACATTTTATCATGCTGAAAATAATACAAATATTTATTGTGAATTATCTATATTATTATCTATATGAATTTAATATAATAATATATAAAAACTTATATATTTATAAATGTTTCACATTAGAAAACACACATACATTCTCATATTATGTTATGTTATTGTAAGACCCTAATATACTAAATATCATATACCCCTCATTAGCCATTAAACATAAGATGTTTTTGACAATATTATGAAATTGAAATTGAAGTTAGTTAGTTAAGTGGACAATTTCAAATAATATTATAATATTTAAAGTTTTAATTAAATTTTCAAAATATAATTTAATTTTAAAATTCTAATTTAAAATTTTGATTTCAAAACATTAATACATGAACCAAATATAGTAATTTTCATTAATTATGATTTAATGAATAAACACATTACTTATAATAGCACAAGTTAGTTTCTTATGCTTTAGTTAGAAAATAATTTTTTTTTTCAAATTCGCTTCTTGCAAACTTTTGCTAGGAGTACATTATCATACAACGGTGTAGCAACCCTTCATTCTACTGTCCAAGATCGACACCTAATACCATTCACTAGTACTCTTGTGCAGATACTTAAACATCTGAATGCGAGTTAGTTGGAGTAAAAGCAAAAGAACATAACTTTGAATAATAAAACTATGCTCATATCGTAATGACAAAATATAATATAACATAGTCAAAAAACAAATGGTATATATGACCATTCCCAAAATAGAGTTCTTAAAATTGTAACATCAACTACATAAGTACTACCCTCGGTTGTGGATAGTTGTAACAACCAGCCCTCAAAATGATGCATACATAGACATCTACTAATGCAGCAGAACTAATAAATAGTAGATACATCCAAAGCCTTCTAATCATATCGGTTAGCTTCAGAACATCAAGCCTAATTCTATACTCTAACCTACTCAAATGAGTACCTAAGAGTTTGGGGGAAAGATAAACTTTGAATTAGACAAAAATCCAATGTAAGAAGTTTTGGTAATATTCCCACACACACACACACACACGCGTATATACACATATATACATACACACACACACACATATATATATATATATCGCAGTACATTATGAGACAATGCCACTAAAGCACAAAATAGGTTTTTCTCCTCGCAAGTACCAAACCATCTAATATTAAGTAAATAAGTTCAACCAAAAACATTTACGAATCATAATATATATAATAGAACTGTAATATGCTCACACATATCGTAGTTAATTTTATGTAATATAACTAGATAAGTGTCTACATTTTGTTATACATGCATGCATGCATGCATACATATAATTCCAATATGAAAAGAGTAGACCATTCCCTAATCATAGGAAAAAGTATATCTCTGGACTAGAAACACTTAAGAGCCACGGAACAACATTTCTGTAAACTAGATATATCAAATATATCTGAATGGTAGTAATCCACGTAAACGATTCTATCTCTTTTCTAGCCCTCTTTAGTCATTTCCAATTTCATTTCCAAAACATTTTTTTTTTGAAAACCCAGAAGAATCTGGTGGACCAGTAAACTGAGGGTATAGTAAAGTCGTCCGCTGATCCAAACCCTCATACCTCTTGGTAAATTTATATAGGATATGGAAGCGCATCGTAGAAATCGAACTTTGTTATTTTTACCAAAACCCAAGCCTCCTTTCCACTGTGCCGCATCCACGGACATTTCCAAAACATTGATCTACATAGGTCCGTCAAAACTGATCCTAACCTATTTACCCAACTCACTGACCTAGTACTAAGAGGATTGGGTTCTACCCGTTTAATTAAATTTTTTTTAGCCCAACACGTTTATAACTAAGGAAGAAAACTTCTCAAATCAAACGAACCTACTTACCTATCCAACCCTGCTTTCGCCCCAAATCTACAAAACGCGATAACCCTAATTTTATTTTCTCCTCGAATCATGATAGAAGAAAATGAAGCGCTTTCGCCTAATCTTCGATAAACCCTTGTTTGAGACGACGATGGAGTCTCTTGTTTCATTGTTTGAAAACCGCCCGAGTTCGCCGGAGATAAAACCTTGTTTGAGACCTTGTTTGATGAGATTTCTCTATCTTCGTTCGCCAGCTTAATACCTAGGTAAGTCCCTACCATTATTGTTTTTTCTTTAGAATATTAACTAATTTGTTGGATGCTTTTGTTTTAAGATCAATGCTACACCAAAAAAGTTTTTTCTATTTTATGCAATTTAGTTTTTCAAGTCATATCCGTTCAGTAAAATAAAATATTTGGTGAAAGGCTAGATGTAATGCATACATCCTTATGCATCTACTTAATAAAGTTAATTGGTTATTTAAGTTTCAAATTCTGTGCAGTGAAAGTGTAGTTTCCCTAGGCTCATTATAGAGCATTTCTATTTATATAAAATGTCTCTAAATGCTAAATGATAAGCCGGATAGTTCATGGGTAAAGAAAGCATATCATACAGATGTTGATGCGGGTTTGATTCTTGATAATCATCATTTTGTTAGCTTATATCATTTGCATATTAGGTCTAATTTTACCAAAAGAACCATTTTTTCTTATTAGGTTCTTCTTCAAAAACCTTTTGCGCCACTCTGCTTTTATTATTTTCAATTCCTTGATTCAAAGCCTCTAACCTTTTCCTGAGATTAAACAAGTAAACAAAGCGACTAGAAGTGAAATTACATCAGAGCGGAATTATTTTTACCTTTTCTTGTAATAATTTATCAAACTTTAATATTTGTATATGAAGCCTGAAGCTTAAAGCTGACTAGCTCTTTCCTTTGCTTCTTCCATAAGCATTGACATCCCCAGCTTATATTCACTCTCTTAAAGTCATTTCCGTAACTTGTTATCCTATGTAAATGTTAAAGTGATCAAACAATATCAAGCAATATGTAAAGTTAGCTAACATCTTATATGAAAATCAGATGTCACAGCAGATAATAGGCTGTAGAAAATGCAATGTATGGTATCTAACGCTCTTTTCAGCACACTGCTTGTACAACACGATCTCATCTTGACAAAGCGGCTTAATGTCATTGATTTGCAGATCTGAAAATTGTTAGTTGTTACAATATTATCATATGAGATACTTTGTAAATTCCTGCTAATTTACTGCCCCTAGGTAGAATAAAAGAGAAGGGTTAATGATGAATAAATATACGCATATTTATCATGGCTTCTAAAAATATTAGTCGCCAAGTAACACTCCTACTTTATCTAACTAGCTTTGTAGAAAGTGGTTCTTCTTTTCTTGGCTTTGTCTCTCAATTTAGCTTAAATATGTGTACATGTGTGGGTGTATGTGTGTTCATTTACATGTTCTTGGTTCACGTTTCCCTGTATCATCAAAATAAAGCTTGTGCATAACAAATTAACATCGTTAATTACTGTTTTGCGTAATAGTATGCATATTTTTTGGGTGAATCCATCTTTATTTGTATGAAACTATGTGCTTTAAGAAAATATATCCCACCTTTTTTTGTTAAAAATACAGTTGTGAAGAGAGTTTCGGCTTTTATTTGTATATCATACAAATTTTACTTGCAATGGTATTTTTTGAATTAATATTGGCTAATGATTTGTTCTTTCGGATGACAGTTGTTATTTCAGCGACAAAGAGATGTGTCAAATTATCAACAAGGGGTGATATTGGAAACACTGATATTGTTTACAAACAAAACATAACTGTTGTCAAGGTAATGTTATTTAGTGTGTAGTGTGTTTCTGTTTGTCGAGAGGTAAATTTTCTCCGTACATAATAAACATGGTTGTAGTGTAATTCTGTTTGTTATGACATTTTTTTTGCTATATTAAGGTTGGTAATAGTATTATATCTGAAACTATCATAGATAGCATATATGAACTCAGCTATACCCACACTTGTGATGATGCTTTTTTGTGGGTTTGAACTTTAGTGATTTACAAATTGAATAAAATGTTGTATAAATAAAAGTTGGAAAGAAGAATAAAGATGTTGTATGATAATTTAGAAGCATATGTTCTATATTTCTACTTGAATATGAAATTGTCATACACTAAACTTTGATGCTATTATTATTTTAAAACAAATCATCATCTAACTATTTAAGTACAGAGATCAAAATTTCTTCAAGCAAACTTATTTACTGACTTCAATTTTTCTTCCTCGATATTATTTGGGTTTGGACTTGTTTTTATGATTATGCTTTTTAACTACATTGCCATCATCTGTCAGTATTTTTCGATATGTATTGGAACCGCCACTGAAAAAAATCTTGCAGAGTTATAATTATTATGCATTTCAAATATTTTCACAATGTCCTATAGTTCATGTTAATCTTTTAAGTTAAGATCTGCAATGAGGAGTATGGCGGATTCACATGCATAATATTGGGTGTGCAAGCTGAGCTATTTATGATAGTTTCAGATATAACTATGGTATTTTAGATATAAAATTAAGTGACCAATTAATGGTTTACTTGGAGAAAGTGTATTTCATGTTTTATTTTCTAGTTGAAATGTGGGTACATTTTTGTTGGATATTGGTCTTAATATGAATACTTAGTTAAAATTTTACATCGCCATGCATTGTCAACAAAGATAGAATATTTATCAGTTTAAATCATAATTAGCAAACAAAATCTTTTAATTTTTTTATTTATTCATTTTATTTATTCGAACCCTAATTTACTGACCATAGATTATTCATATCCGACTGACCATAGATTTCGCTAAATTTGTAGAATCCTTTACAAACTTCTCTCATGGTTTGATTTGATCTGTTTTTGCATACATAACTTTTCATCTCGTGATACTATTGTTAATACCAACCTTGTGGCAACAATCCATCAGTTGCATTAGTAAGTTATTGTTTTTTCAGTTAGTTGGTAGTATGAAAATCTGATGTTCATTAGTTGGTAGTATGAAAATCTGTGATGATTTATACAAAATTCTAGATGATAACAACATAGGCTACTCTTAAATAACAAGTGCAGTCGTTATACACTACATTATGTTTTTATATTATACCAAAAGTAAATGATCTTTAGCAATTATTGAAAATGGGTATAAAGTGACTTAAAATTTATTTAGTTTCAGGAAAAAATATGCAATGTATGTATATTAGTTAACTTGGTGTATTTGTTTTGGATTATTTTGGAAGAATATGACAAATATCAAATTAGACTTCAAAAAAATACTTATATTTCAATAATAAATTTGTTCTTTCAAAATTTTAGTGCATGCAATCACAAATTTATAATTTGTTCTCGCGCACTTAAAACTCACGCAAGCACAAATATATTTTTACAAAGAAATATGAATTTGCAAATCCAAATATCTAACCTAACGAAAAACAAATCTATTTTTTCAGTAAGATTCAAAAGTAAGCTATAACTGCAATAAGTTTTTGTTTCACACCTAATCTGAAAATTTGTCAGGAAGACTAAGTGCCAACTATGCCCATACTCTACCTAGCTAGATCAATTTGCTAAAGCTAAACCATAACAATAATCTGCCAAAGTTAACTAGACATGTAATTAGAATTTGATTCTGGTATTAGCTATAATATGCCAATAACATCTAAATCTGACTCAATTTTTTATAGAGGATTTGCGTATGTTTAAAACTAATATTTTACTCCAATTGACAGATGAAAATATAAGAAACCATATGACTTTCAACATTATTCAGTTTCTAATTTATACCTATATATAAATCCTTATTACCACATAAAACACAATATATACCTATATATCATTCTAATTTATTTAAGCTTTTGGAAATATCATATTTACACAAAACAACTTAACTAATGTGTATTGTATAATGTTAATAAATTGCATTATCACAAGGATTTAACTATCATAATCAATTATTGACGCAGCGGATTATACAAAAATTGATGATACGATGAAAGTAGCAATCGGTGGATTGATGAATATTGAAATGCCCAAATTCGTTGATCCGAAGATACCGAATTCTAGCTATCTCTGACACGTTGATCGCGCACGATACCGTGAAGAGAGATCTACAATTCTTCGAGCATTGATCAAGCGCACTTGATTCCGCGAATTGGTTTCAACGATCGAAGATTCGAGCGCACTCGAATGTCGAGGGTGGAGATAGGAGATTACACTCAACTACCAATTTGGTGAAAGCACAAAGCTAACAAACAAAGTTTTTATTTCAAATCAACTAAACTATTATAAATGGCACCACCGGCCTATTTATAGAAGTTACAACACACGCCACAAAAAACTGCACAACTCCTAGGTCGGTCACGACCTACAACACATGACTTACCATAGGTCGGCCACGACCTAAAACATCTCGACCTAAAACAGTTCGATCTAAAACAATACAACATAAGCAAATACAACATAACGTTTTTACAATCCATAGGTCGGAAACGACCTAAAACTTCACGACTTAGCATATCACGACTTAAAACAAAACAGTTACAACACAACAACGACCTAAAAATGAACGGCATCCGGAGCGAGCGACTTAAGAATGGACGGCATTCGTATCAGCGACCTAAAGAAGCGGCTTTTGAAAAACTGCGCGACCTAAGTCTTCGCGACCTAAAGAAGCGGCTTCTTAAAAACTGCGCGACCTAAGTCTTCGCGACCTAAGGCCTCACGACTTATAGCGAGCGACCTATCTCTCCTCATCTTCTCGTGACCTAACTTAGGTCGTTCCATTTTCCTGCGACCTATCATAGGTCGTTTATTTTTAGGTCGTAGCACTTTTTCCTTCAGCTCGTTAGCTCGCATACGACTTAACAGTATGTTAGGTCGTTCCAGTGTCTTTCCCTTTAACTCATTAGGTCGTAGACGACTTAAGCCTTCACTTTCCTTAGGTCGTAGACCGCTTGAGTTAGGTCGTAAACTTTCCTTTGGTCGTAGCCCTTTATCTCTTGCCTTGTTAGGTCGTGGACGACCTAAAGCTTCGCCAATTACGGGTTGCGCTGCATCATCCTCCCCAGGTTGAGAAAAATTCATCCTCGAATTTGTAAATTCTTCCACATCAGCTTGTTCATCCCCATAATAAGGTACCAGATGTTTAACATTAAACACATCAGATGTATATACATCCTCCGGCAGCTTCAACTTATAAGCATTTTCATTAATCCGTTTCACGACTTCTACATGACCAATTTTCCTGGCTTTTAACTTGTTATAAGCGCCCACTGGAAAACGATCTTTTGTTAACACAGCATATACCAAATCTCCTTCATTAAACTCAACATTTCTTCGCTTCAGATCTGCAGATCGTTTATACTTTTCATTTGCTTTCTCCAATCGTTCCTGAACGATTTTATGACATTCCGCCAATCCATCAACAAAATCAACAGCCCGTTTAACAGTTCCCTTTGGTTGTGGTACTATTGTCAAATCCAACGACCCCTTGGGTAAGCTTGAATATACAATCTGAAATGGACTGAATCCAGTACTCCGATTTACTGCATGATTATGAGCAAATTCTGCTTGACATAGCTTCATATCCCAACTCTTCAGATTGTCTTGCACAAGACATCTCAACAAATTTCCCAATGATCTATTCACAACCTCAGTCTGTCCGTCTGTCTGTGGATGGTAAGCGCTACTAAAATTCAGCTTCGTTCCGACCATCTTCCATAAGCTTAGCCAAAAATGACTCAGAAAACGAGTATCCCTATCCGACACAATAGATTCTGGCAATCCATGAAGTCGATATATCTCTTTGAAAAATAACTGAGCAACATGAACAGCATCCGCCTTCTTCTTACAAGCAATAAAATGTTCCATTTTCGAAAATCGGTCAACCACCACATAAATGGAATCATTACCACGCTGCGTTCTCGGCAATCCCAACACAAAGTCCATACTCATATCAACCCATGGTTTAGTTGGTACAGGTAACGGCATATATAATCCAGCATTAGTCGCAGTTCCTTTCGAAACCTGACAGATATGACATCGTTTCACAAACCTTTCCACTTCTTTCCTCATTGATGGCCAAAAGTAAGATTGAGAAATCAATTGTAAGGTCCGGTCTCTACCCACGTGGCCTTCTTCATGTAGCTCTTTCACGATTTTCATTCTCAAACTACAATCAGGTATACACAATCGATTTCCTTTGAACAGAAAACCATCTACCATCAAAAAATCATCCGTCTCTCCCTCCTTGACTTTATCAACAAACTTTGCAAAGTAAGGATCATCGACAAATAATTCTGGCAACATATCAAACCCCGTTACTTCAACCTTCATTGTTGTTAACAAATGATTCCTTCGGCTCAACGCATCTGCCACACGGTTTGTAACTCCAGATTTATGTTTCACCACAAACGTAAACTGTTGAAGGTACGCAATCCACGATGCATGTCTCGCTGAAATCTTGTCTTGCCCTTGTAAATGCTTCAACGCCTCATGATCAGTGTAAAGAACAAACTCTTTCTGAAATAGATAGTGTCTTCAGTGTTTAATAGCTTGTACAACAACGTAAAATTCCACATCATAAGTATTATATCTCATCTTTGCTCCCGATAACTTATCACTAAAATATGCAATCGGACGTCCCCTTTGACTCAACACTCCTCCAATCACAACCTTGGATGCATCAGTATGTAGTTCAAACACCAGCTGAAAATCTGGTAGCACTAGAATTGGTGCTGACGTCAAGAGTTCTTTGATTCGCTCAAAAGCAACCCCTGCTTGCTCCGTCCATGCAAACTGTTTACCCTTCATACAATCAGTCACAGGCGCCATCACACTACTAAAGTGTGGGATAAACCTTCGATAAAAAGAAGCCAACTCGTGAAAACTACGAACTTCCGTTATCGTCTTGGGTTGCGGCCAATCTCTGATAGCTTCAACTTTACTTTGGTCCACCTGTATTCCTTCTTTCGATACAACATACCCCAGAAATAAAACACTCCTCGCCATAAAAACACACTTCTTCGTAGCAGCGTAGAATTGTTCTTCACGAAGGATAATTAATACTTTCTTCAAATGCTGAACATGCTCTTCTGTACTAGCACTGTAGATCAGAATATCATCAAAGTAAACCACTACAAATTTCCCAATGTACGGCCTGAAAATTTGGTTCATCACCCTCATGAATGTACTCGGTGCATTCGATAGACCAAACGGCATTACCAGCCATTCATACAATCCTTCCCTCGTCTTGAATGTTGTCTTCCATTCGTCCTCTAGTCTAATGCGAATCTGATGATAACCACTTTTAAGATCAATCTTTGAAAAGATCACAGACCCACTGATTTGACCCAACAGATCATCAAGCCTTGGCATCGAAAATCTATATCTGACTGTTATCTTGTTCAATGCTCTACTATCTGTGCACATCCTCCACGTTCCATCCTTCTTGGGTACCAACAAAGCTGGCACTGCACAAGGACTCAAACTCTCCTGAACTCGCCCCTGTTCCAGTAATTCCTCCACCTATCTCCTTAACTCTTCGTGTTCCCTTGGACTCATCCGATAGTGTGGTCTATGAGGCAATGCAGCACCTGGCACCAAGTCAATCTGATGCTGTATGTCTCTAAGCGGTGGTAACTCCTTCGGTAACTCCTCTGGAAACACATCGTTGAATTCCTCCAAAACTGGTTTCACTTCCTCTGGACCTTCAGCAACTTCACTGCTTTCATGCCCAATCAACATAAAAACTTCAGGACTCTCTTCTATCTCTTCCACGAACTCCTTCAATGTCAACAAGGTTTTCAATTCCTCAATCTCCTCCAGCTTGTTCTCATTCTGTTGTCACTTCTTCGGAACTAATGTGATCTTTGTGCCTTCGAACATGAAACTGTAACTGTTGGTACGCCCATCATGTTGCACCGCCCTATCATACTGCCACGGTCTCCCCAGCAACAAATGACATACGTCCATGTCTACCACATCGCACCAGATTTCGTCTTTATATTTCTTCCCAATTGAAAAATTCACACAAGCCCTTCGTCCAACCTTCACTTCCCCGCCTTTCCTTAACCAAGCCAACTTGTACGGTTTCGGATGTTTCTCAGTCTTCAATGCCAACTTCCTCACAGCCTCTGACGAAATTATATTACCACAGCTTCCAGCGTCAATAATAAATTTACAAACTTTCCCCAGAATAGTACATGTCGATTGAAAAATATTGCTCCTCAACCAACTACAATCCTCCTCTTGCTTGGGTGTCAAACAAGACCTCCTCATCATCAGATTACAACCTTCGTCTCCCGACACTTCTTCTTCCCCCTCATTAGGTGGTGAATTGGAACATTCGGCTTCTTCATCCTCATCCTCAACTTCTGCTATCATAGCTCTCTTCTTCGGCTTTGGACATTCATTACTTTTGTGGCCCATTTCTTGGCAATTATAACACTTGAAACCATTACTGACTTTCATCTTCCCAACCTCATTTACAACTGGTTTGGCAACAGCTTTTGAAACATTAGAACTTACACTAACACCCTGCACTGGATTGTTGGAATTTGTAAACACACCACCACCTCGCCTTCCCTACTTCTCCTAAGCCAACGCCTTCTGGTGTGCTTCCGCTACAGATCTGGGTTCAAACATGTTAACCATATCCTGAATCTGCATTCGCAACCCCCCAACAAATCTAGCTGTCAATTGTTCCTCTATCTCCATGATATCGTTCCTTGCAATCAGTTGATAGAATTCGTCAGCATAGTCATTAACCGACTTCGTTCCTTGCCTCAAGTTTTGCAGCCTCTGATACATAAGCGAATGATAATTATAAGGTAAGAATGTGGCTTTCATCATTTTCCTCATCTTTTCCCATGATTGAACCTTTGACTTCCCCATCCGTTCACGTGTAAGTTTGGTTTTCTGCCACCATGCCAAAGCTCTACCCCTCAACCTTGCAGCAACCAACTTCACTCTACGATGTTCTGGAACTTCCTTGAAGTCAAAAATCTCCTCCACATTAGACAACCAGTCCAAAAACTCTTCAGCCTGCATACCTCCTTTGAATTCTGGAATTTCAGTCTTCATCCCAGATTCCCACTTGTGATCATACTCCGACTGATTTCTTCCTTGTTCACGTCCTTGTCCATGAACACTTCCACCATCATACTCCTCTTCAAAATCAGATGTATATCGATGTCGATCCTGACCACCAACATCTCTACTACCATCACGTCTTCCACCAACATCCCTTCTATCTACATTCCTCCGTTCTCGATCATTCACATTCCTATCACGTCTTCGATCATCATCATTTCTATAACAATCTCGACTCGCACTTCTATGATCATTATCAACACTTCTCTCCCGATTGGAATGTGGTGAGACTCTACTTCCCCCATAGTTAGATTCAGGTGAAACCCTTCTCCGATTTTGATTCATCTCTAACATCATCTTCTCTAATCGTCCAATTCCTTCATTAAGTTTCTCACTAAAGTTTTCATTAATTCTTTGCTCCATCTCATCGGCTTCTTCTCTTCGATACAATGCTTCTACGTTTTGGTGACGATTAGCTCTTCTCGGCGGCATGATTTGAATCTTCACACTTTGACTTTCGGCTCCACTCCAAATTTCAAACACCTTTCAAACTTAGATCCAAAATGAAATGGATCAAAAACTCCCACTTTGTTGCAATTTGCAAAGAACACGATGAACAACAACTTCTTGGCCTTGAATGATATAGCGCGGCTCGACTTGATCTCTTCAAACTTCTTCAAAGAATTGGCTCCAAGGACTCGATTTAGCTATGATTGGCTAAACAAGCTCTGATACCAAACTGACGCAGCGGATTATACAAAAATTGATGATACGATGAAAGTAGCAATCGGTGGATTGATGAATACTGAAATGCCCAAATTCGTTGATCCGAAGATACCGAATTCTAGCTATCTCTGACACGTTGATCGCGCACGATACCGTGAAGAGAGATCTACAATTCTTCGAGCGTTGATCAAGCGCACTTGATTCCGCAAATTGACTTCAACGATCGAAGATTCGAGCGCACTCGAATGTCAAGGGTGGAGATAGGAGATTACACTCAACTACCAATTTGGTGAAAGCACAAAGCTAACAAACAAAGTTTTTATTTCAAATCAACTAAACTATTACAAATGGCACCACCGGCCTATTTATAGAAGTTACAACACACGCCATAGAAAACTGCACAACTCCTAGGTCGGTCACGACCTACAACACACGACTTACCATAGGTCGGCCACGACCTAAAACATCTCGACCTAAAACAGTTCGACCTAAAACAATACAACATAACGTTTTTACAACCCATAGGTCGAAAACGGCCTAAAACTTCATGACTTAGCATATCACGACTTAAAACAAAACAGTTACAACACAGCAACGACCTAAAAATGAACGGCATTCGTATCAGCGACCTAAAGAAGCAGCTTTTGAAAAACTGCGCGACCTAAGTCTTCGCGACCTAAAGAAGCGGCTTCTGAAAAACTGCGCGACCTAAGTCTTCGCGACCTAAGGCCTCACGACTTATAGCGAGCGACCTATCTCTCCTCATCTTCTCGCGACCTAACTTAGGTCGTTCCATTTTCCTGCGACCTATCATAGGTCGTAGCACTTTTTCCTTCAGCTCGTTAGCTCGCATACGACTTAACAGTATGTTAGGTCGTTCCAGTGTCTTTCCCTTTAACTCATTAGGTCGTAGACGACTTAAGCCTTCACTTTCCTTAGGTCGTAGACCGCTTGAGTTAGGTCGTAGCCCTTTATCTCTTGCCTTGTTAGGTCGTGGACGACCTAAAGCTTCGCCAATTACGGGTTGCGCTGCATCAATTATGCACTATATGTACAATTAAGGAGCATTTTGATAACATCATGTTCATGTTGTACCATATCCAATGTTCTGCTTTATACATACAAGTACTTTGGCATGTGCTATGCACGTGCGAAAGAGGAATTTGTATTAAAAACATTGTTTGTAAGTTTTTTTGGATCTTACAAACTGACTTTGAAGCATACATAATATTGCTTTATTTTATGTATGTACATGCACAACTCAATTATTTGTCGAAATGTGAATTAGATTGAGTTATTTTAGGAAATAATAAAACAAAGCAAAGAAAGTAATCAATAATTATATTAATATCCAGAGAAATGTAACATATATTAAAATTTGTGCATCCTGTAATTCGTAACTTGAAAACCTTGCATTGTCTCTCTTTTAGAAGGTAATCAATCGCCATAGTAATATACAGAAAAAATTTCTTATCCACCAAAGTGATTGCGCTTCCTGTAGTTCATAACCTAAAAACCTTGCATTGTCTCTCTTTTAAAAGGTAATCAATCACCATATTAATATATAGAAAAAAATTTTTATCCACCATAGTGATCGCACTTCCCACTCTTCACAAACCCTCAATACTTGCTGAAGTATAAAACTACTTGACACTTATGTGTAGATTTTGAATTTTTCTATAGAGCAATATCATTATAAAAGTTTATAAGACCTAAATTGCTGTAATAATTTCTCTTTTCTTTTTTCAAGCTAAAACATAATAAAAAACCTTCATTACTACTTCGGTCAAAAATATCAATTATTATTATCTTTTGTTATTTCAATAAGAAACCAGAAAAGAATAACGATAAAAATTGTAATAGAGAGCAGCATGATATAATATCCATAAAAATGAAATTAACTTCAATATAAATGAATCGTTATTGTCCTGTTATATTTTTCACTCCAAAATTTAATTGGGAACAAACTCCAAGAAAGAATAAATACATAAATATGCACAACTATATGAGACTATAATATGACAACATGTCAAATGGCCGAGTGTTCCTTGATTTTCTGCAGAATATGAACCTAACAGAAATAATATCAAAGAAAAAAAAATAAGACTATCATTTGTAGGTAGAGAAAAATACTATAAAGTAACATTACAGATGTTTGTTAATTTCCATTTGTAATTTGCCCATGGGTTAAAGATAAGACATTTTTCATGCTTCAAATTTTGTACGATAAGACTGAAAATTATTAATTGTATAAAGTATTTTATGTTATATTTTTGCGTACTTATTTGCCTAGAAGAATTAAAAGCAACTGATCCAGTGCAGTTATCACATTCAGATCCAAACACTACCACCATGGGATCCAAACACAGCCATATTGCCTCTGTGAACTCTCTTTGACCCATTTCACCACCTTGCATTAGATTATAAAATCAATATATTATAAGTTAATAATTTCAAATTAGGATATACAGAATCATAAGGCTTTAAACATTTGTAAAGTTTCACAAAAATGCAATGTTAGCAATAATGCGACCATGTGAGAATATATATATATATATATATATATATATATATATATATACACACACACACATATATATATATATATATTTAAAAAGGTTTCATATACAAATGAGTTTATACAGTAATAAAAACTCTTGTAACACAAAGCAACCTAATTATATCATATATAAAAAAGTACTTAAGTTCCAACGTAAAATCGACAGCTACCTAATGATATAGCTTAGAGGAATAAAATTTGGATTAGTTATAGAGTTTTTTACTGACCATCATCAAAAATGGTTAGAAACAATGGAGCCCGACTTCATATTTTTAGAGAAGAAAGATGCATGGTGCCTTCTTAGGAATAGGTATTCATGATATCGGCTGTTCATGAAATGATGCCCTCTTTTAATGATTGCTCATCCCATTCGGATACCTATTTTTTTAAGTTTACAATTAGCAAAAGTATTGCATGTTTGTATATGTTATATGCATGGTCTTAGTACATATATTGAATAGATGTAAATTGGATTCATATATATTCCAATGTTTATTAGGAACAATTGTAAATATGTGCATATGATTTTGTGTATGATAAAATAAAAAATAAAGTCTTTGTTTACGCAAAAAAAAGTACATAACTCTAACCACTATGTAAAATGTCCTCCTTGCTTGTAAAGTCCTTGAGACTAATCCATACAATTCGCATGAATCATTTTTTGATCCTGACACTGGAACCAAAGCCTAAGTGAGAAGAAACAAAAACATTATATTATTGCTTCTTCATGGTCCGATAGCGCTAATTTGCATGGTTAAATCTTTCGATGATATATCAAGTATGACAAATAAAGCATACACCATTTATGAATTACACAATAAGTATATAAATGTTAACATATCATAACCCTACAACTACTTACCCGCATATTGAAGCAGAACAATGAAAGACGTAAATAAAAGAGTTATAAAGGAGTAGGATGATGAAAAAGTGAAATTCTTATTATAAAACAATGGCAAGATAGATGGAGCAATAAATACCTCTCTGTAGAAGACGTTCGTTGTCCATCTCCAATTAGTCTTGCTATTTGGCTATCTAGAATTAACTCAAATTTAAAATTTTGACTTGCAAAATGAAGAATTCATAACGTGGACTGTTCTGCCATTGTGGAAAAAAACAAACCTAGATAAAAATCACCATCCATGGTAGAGATCGATGGTAGAGATTATTTTTCTAGGATGTAAGAACTAATTTAAGATCTAGCTCTAAACAATCAAAACAAATCCCAAGAAGTTAACTTGTTCACCTTCGTGTAATTCATTGAATACACATATATTTCAAATTACATGTCAAAGAAATTCTAATGCTGTGGGTGCTCATATATATATGTGTGTATTATTCAAAGTAGCCATTACTTTGGTAGAAAGAATGGAAAAAAAAACACGCTAAACAAATAGAAGAAGTAAACTATAATAGATGTTTGCAAGTATGACATGAAGTAGTCTTAGAAGAATTCATCAAGTTAATAATTGCACATATTCATAAGTATAGTGCAACAAATAAATAAGTCTATTTTCTATAAAAAGAACTAAATAAATAAATAAGAAGAACCTCACCACGTCTCTCCATATAGTCAACTCGATGAAATGCAACACTTCTTTCCTCTTTTGAGACATATTTCATTCATCATACCTTCAGCAAATTAACCGAATACCAAAATAAGAACGATTAAACTTGAAATTGATTCTGAAAATTTTAAGAAACAATGTACAATTTACAAAATAAAGAGAAAACAATGGCATAGGGTTCTTCCATTAGAGGGAAAAATTGGCGAGGAAAAGGGTCAGGGAAGATGTATGTTGAAAACGTGGATTCTTACGGGAAAGACTATAAATTAGTCAGTAAGAAAATAACTTGATGGAGTAGGTTCTTAAAATCAAGTTGAAGACCATCATGCAGTCTTCCTCTTGATGACATGTACTATTCTTAATTTCAGGAACTACATAAATCTATAGTATTGTAACAAAAAATTAATGGCCAATCAATTGGAAAGATAAACACAGAAAGAAAAGCGAATATTTAAAAGAACTTGCTTTTTTTAGGCAGCGATGAGTTTTTGGAAGAGAGATTGCTTTTTTGTCAAAGACGTCATCTTTACAGATTATTCATGCCCTACATAACATATAATTGCCACATAAATAAAGATACTTGCAATACAAACTTAAGGAATAGAAAGAAATCGTCAATTGATAACTATCTTATGGGATATCATTGAATTCTATCTGATGAGTTGTTTAAGAATTTTATTAGTGCTAAAAGATAGGATAATGTGTTGCATAAATAAATCTAAATGCTGATATGGAAACATAATTACTGCTGCAATCAGAGACTCTGGCTTCATATCAGGGTTGGCAAAAGAAGAATCCAACTTTGTCATGGACGGTTTTCACAATTACTACCAATAGGATATCGAAGAAGTTGCATTTAACACTGACTCAATCACCCAACAAAATTCATGATAAACGACATAAGAAAGAAGTTTAACGAATTCTCAGCTCACAACAATTTCAGTTATCAATGTATAACCATCACCTACATGTTATATTTCATCTCCTACGTGCATTTTCCTAAATATCTGTACATTTTAAGCTTTGTAACTTTGACCAACAATTTCAGTTATCAATGTATTTGACCAACATGTTGATAGGATATTTCATCTCCTACACGTATTTGTAATTAAAATCCTATGTACTCTGGCTTCTAATTACCACTGTGCATAATCCAGTGTGTTAAATTCTGATTATTTATAAATGCTTTCATGTTAAAATATATCCTATCATTCTTTTAGGCTCTCCATTTTAACTTTGTTTACTTAGTTAGCTAACAATGACTGATCTACGATTATAAACATATGGTTAATTTTTCTGACCATATACTTTGTTACCAACAATTTTACTCTCTGATTACTTTACTTCTTTGGCTTACCTGATCCTCCCATTATGAATAAATTAACCAATATGATATCATACATCAATCAGTAGCTGCTTGCAGTATTGGTCTGTTCATTACTACTACAATACACTAAAATATGTGTCATTAAATAATATTGCAATTGCTAAATACCTAATTCTGACTAAAAAGGTTTATTTCAATAACGTATTACAGTTTAATAAATGGGTGTTGTTATTTGTACCCAACTAAACACTTGCTTAATCTTGTTTGAAAAGGGAAAATAAGTAAAGAAGTGATGCCAAGACCGGGATGGAAGCAAGCTTGATTGAATAAAAGTCATTAATGGTAATAAAGTGTAAGTGTAAATTTCCATAAATTTCATAAAAACTTCAACTTAAATAATGAAAACACGATTCCAATATTTAAAAACAATTTTAAACGTAGAAAAGAGAGGTTCTTTTTTTTCAAAAGTGGCATCTTTCAGTTAATTCAAGCACTAAATAACATGAAATGGATAGACAATGAAATGCTTAAGTATCAAGTTTATACAAGGCAATTAAGCATTTCATTGTCTATCCATTTAAGGAAAGCCATGATAAAATGAACATTACAAATGGGTGAATAAATGATTAAATAATAAACAATAATTTTGATGAACAATCAAATATAAGCTAATTTTGTTTCCAAAAGGGTGGAATAAATTTCAATAAAAACAAAATTTCCATAAAACTTCAACTAAACGATCAACTTAACCACATAAAAATCCAAAGTAATTCAACTAACCAACTTCTGCCAAATATAGAATTAGAAAAACGCATATACCGACGATCCAAAGTAAGCATTAAAAGACTTTTTGTTTTGAAATTCTATTTTTTTATCAGTGAATAGCAAGTATCAATCTAATTAGTAAAATAAATTACTTATTCAATACATTTATTTGTAATTGGATTTCCCAACCACAATGAATGTCGGTTTTAAAAGTTAGAAACTAGTATAATTTGATCAGTAATAGTTGATCAGTAAATGTTTAAATGCCAAAAATTGATTAGATCAACTGGATAACTCATTTTTCTTGACAATGAAATGCATAACTGTCTTCATTATACAAAACTAAAAAATTGATACATGCTTATTAGTTCATTTGGTGTTATAACTAAGGATGGTGCATGTCGTTTAAGTATTGATTTTATGCAATGAGGACAATTTAGCATTTCATTGTCTATTCATTTATGAAGGCTATGAGAAAATAAAGCTTACCAAATGGGTGAATCAATAGCTAAATTAATAAACAATAATTTTGATGAAAAATCAGTTCTGGAATAATTTGCCTTCAATAAGTGAAGATAAATTTCCATGAAAATGAAATTTCTATAAAACTTCAATGAAAAAAATCAACTCAACCATAAAAATTCCAAAGTAGACCAACTGAATAACTTTCTAACAAAATATAGTATTAGAAAAGTCATATATTAATTGTCCAAAATAAATATCATAGACATTTCGCCTTGAGATGCTAATATTTCGCTGTGAACACCAAGTATCAATCTAATTGAGTAAAAAATCCTTTGCTTGTTAAATACATGTATTTGTAATTGGATTTCCCAAACACAATGAATGTCGGTTTTAAAAGATAGGAATAATTGCAACTTTATTAGTAATAAAGTGATAAGTAAATGCTTAAATACCAAAAAGTGATTAGATCAACGGTATCACACATTTTGAATGACAATGAATGCTTAATTGGTTTCATTGTATAAACTTGATACTTAAACAACATGCTTAACAGTTCATTTGATATTATAGTCAAGGATGGTGCATGTCATTTAAGTAAAATGAACCTTGACAAATAGGCGAATCAATGGTTAAATTAATAAACAACAACTTTAATGAAAAATCAGTGTTGAAATTAACTTGACCACATAAAAAATACTAACTTTCGAACAAATATATAATTAGAAATACTCATATATTGGTTTACAGAAATAACTAAAGAAATTTTTTTCTGAGATGCTATATCAATCGATGAACACCAAGTATCAATCCGGTTGATCATTCAGTCATGTAAAAAGATTATTGGTGGACTATTTGAAGAATTCGTAAGCATAAATTAAACTTCATGTATCTAAATAACAGTGTCACACCATATTAGGGATCAAAATAATTGTAAAAAATATAAATAGTTGGACTGTTTAAGCAAAGGACTGGTTGTAAAATCCAATTGTCAATCTGATTGATAAATCAGTCATGTAAAAAAGTTATTTGTGGAAACTATTTGAAGAACTGGTAAGTATCAATCGCCAAATAATTGATTATACATGTATAGAGAAACAGTCGGTGATATTTCAATCAGCTGATATCAATTTTTTTACGATGAATGAGGTTTTGTTTATGGTTAAAATATCTCGTCGAGTATAGCCCAAGCCCCAAATGTAAACCTAACGCAAGCATAAGTAAAAGTAGGCATATAAGAGTCGTAAGTAGTTTACCTAACTCAGAACATGTCGTTATCTCGTTGGTCTACCGTGCAAAGCCCAAATTAGAAAATCAAAACGAAGAATAAATCATCATAGCTTGAAGATTCAGCTCCAATTTCAGTGCGAAATGCCACTTGTTGGAGGAAGAAGAGAACACGGTCTATTCAGCAAAGCTGATTGAGCCATTTCTTCTAGAGTTCAATGTTAAACGTTCATGGTTGGATATGAAAAGCATGCCTAATATCGTGAGAAGTGGTTGGTCGATGGAGTGTTCGTCAGCGTTAGTCGACGGAAAGGAGGATTTTTTACTAGGGAAGAAAACAGTGGAAAAGAAGGGTTTTTACTGGGGAAGAAAACAGCGAAAAGAGATGTTGAGGAAAGTAGAAAAAAAAAAGGAAAGTGGGGAGAAAAGTGGGGAAACGTGATTGACTAAAAGATGAAATGGAAGTGGGATCGAAACATGGGTAGTAGAAAATGACACATGTACCCTCTTTTTCTTTTTTGTAATTAATATATCGAAAGTATGTAAATGGGTTGATTGGGAAGTTCAAAAAAGCTTCACCACAGCCATGTATTTGCATTATTAGTAGAGATATGAAGCTTTTTGTTCATACTCTAATGAAGCATTTTGTCCTTTTCTCTTACATACATTATATAATTATGTATTCATCATCTTAATTCTTACAACATTCATGAACTGATAGTTTGTGTCATTTGCTTTAGGATTACAAGGCTAGGCTTAAGGGCTTCAGGACTACAAGGCTGTGCACGCATGTTGTAGAACTTTCAAATATTTTGTAGTTCAATTACTTACGTATAACATGCTGCTATTTTTTAGTATTTAGTTCAGTTTATTTTGGTGTTGATATAGTTTTTGTATTCAACTATGGAGTTTCTCATCTAAATTATACTATACTGAATCTCTTAGTTTTAGTGTTGCAATTTGTAACTGTACTATTTAGGTCCTTCAAATATTTTTTAGTTTTTGCAATATCTAGTTTAATTTTTCTATTTACTAGTGCAGTTTTTGATTTTCTTTTTATATGTAGAATTGATCATATAATAGTGTAGTTTTTAATTTTCTAGTGCAGTTTTTGATTATATGATGGTGCAGTTTTTGATAATATGATGATGCATTTTTTCATTTTCTAGTGTAGTTTTGCTTTTTTTACGTAGTATTTATAATATAATGGTGTAGTTTTTCATTTTCTAGTGTATGTTTTACTGTAGTTTTTGTTAATGGGTCGGGTCGGGTTGACCCTTTTATTAATCAGGTCGACTCGTTTATTGAATGGGTCAAACGGTTTGCGTTTGTTTATGTCATGAATGGATTGAGTCAAATTCTACTCGATCCATTTACGATCCAACTCGGCCTGTTTAATGGGTCTAGATCTTCGTAAAAAAATCGCTATTGAACCCATCATGAGTACTCAGCACCTCGAAAATGGTTCCTTCTATGCACTTCCTTGTGGGTCTTAAGGACGTCATCATTCTACTTAACTCATTATTAGTTTCGAAGTGGTATTAGTCAAGTCGCATTTCAATCTACTCGCTCGATTTTGGTCATCTCGAAATTTTCTTCCTAGCGTTTCCAATTAACTCAATTATGGTTGTTTTGTATGGAAGAAGATAATATATATGTTAATGGCTCAACAACAGGTTTCTAAACACATTTCCTTTAAAGAGAAAGTTGCCGCATACGAATAATAGAGCCTCACCGAGTGGTTTCTAAACCATATGAAATCGCATCTCTTTTATACCCTTCTTAAGTTAAAAGTCAAATTGAACGGTCGAAGGCTTGCCATTGATAAATCAAAGTCACACTTTAAAAATTATCATCTTATACACGACGTGGTTTTTTAAGTTAAGGTAGATTGCGTCAAATATAAGAAATGCAAAAGAGTAAGCAAATCTTACCATTAAATATTATCGTTTATTTTGAATATCAGCCCCTAACTTATATTAATTTCCTATATTTTCCATTCAACCATAATATGTTCCTTCGGTTTCCAAAACACTATAAACCAACTTCTAAAGGTTTATGGGAATCTATATAACGTCTTTAAGGTTAAAAGTTATTTTATTTAAAACTAGTTAAAGAGGCAAAAATGACAAAAGTTCTATAGCTCCTCTTTAACTATATGTTATTTAACTTTTCAAACAATTTACATATACAACTCATTTTTCTATATAATATACTCCATCTTACCCTAAGAGTATATACATAAGATTTCAAGTAAAGGTAAAATATTTAAAAACTTTACTTTTTAAAAAGAAAAATGTTAAAAAATGATATGAAAACATGTTTAACTTCATGTTATTTAACATCTCAAGTCATGACATATATAACATATCCCTCATATGTTATACTCTATTATACCCTAAGAGTATACATACAAAACACTATGATAAATTTACTTTATTTAAATCATATTTGGACTGTAAACTTTTGTTAAAACCTTCCTTTTAAACAATAGATTTTAAAACTCATTCAACTTGTTAAAAATATCATTTTTAACATTATTTACTTAACAAAACATCCATATTCAAGTATACAATACTATCACACACGTTAATATATAGTTGAGGTGTCTTTAACAAGCTTAAAAGCAAGGGTATAAGTGAACAAATTGCTTTTTAAATGTTATCTTGTTTAAAACAAGGTAAAATGTTATGTGATCATACAAGTTCACTTACAATAAATATATTACAATATAATGCATATCATATAATATACACATGAAATAGGTAGCATATAGTTTATATAGGTGAGTAAACTCACTTGTAAACAATGAAAACACATAAATATTCAACATCACCACCACCTAAGATCAAACTTTGCCTCCTTTTTCCTTATTTACCCATGTACATAACCTTTCTCCAAATTTAAACCTTTTTTTCTCCTTAAAACACTCTCTAGTGCTTTGGAATCAAGTATAAGGAATATATGTGAGTTTGGATAGATTAAAGATGTTTTAAAGCTTAATTTGCTATTAGGATTAAGTGATAAGTGGAGATTAGAAATGGGTTGCTTTATTTTTAAGCGATTGAGAATGAATGGAAAAGAGGGGGCATGAAGATGTATATATAGGCAACTGTAAATAGAGTGAAGCTAAAAGAGTCTTCATCCATCCACCTTCCTTCCTCCTTCCTACTTTCCATCCTTACTATCAAAGCTTGCCTTAAAATTCTTCTCTTATATTTTCATAAATACCTTGCATACATTTACATTAACCACTTTCATACTTATCCATTTCAAATGCACACTTATGTGTTACACACTTAACACAGCCTGTGTTCATTTTTTCTTAATAACTTTTATCATACATAAGCTTGATCGTTTGTAGTATATTTTCAACCACATTATCAACTATAATTTTCTCTATTTATGTATATGTAAAAATATTCCAAAAATCGATTTTGTAAACATTTACCTCATTTAATCATGTATGTACAACTAATATGAAACTGAGGTCGTTACAGGCTCCCCCCTAAAGGGGTTTTTCCCCTACAATCCTCATTGTATTCAAGAGTAGATACATTCAACTCAAGAGATGAATGAGAAACAAAAGGCATACATGTAGATTACCTGATGAAAACTATCTATAAAATAAAAATGCATACTAAGTGACTTCACCTAACGAGATGAGTGCACTATAAAATATACAACAGGCATATATCCAATCAATCCCCTAGTAACCCACTCACAAAAAGCTAATTCCCGATCAATCCCCTAGTATGAGGCATATATCCAAAGCTTTCCACTCACAAAAAGCTAATCCCTGATCTGAATGCCTCATACTAAGCACATTAGACACTACATTACCCTTCCCGGGTGTATAGAGAAGCTCCAAATAGTATGAAGCCAAAAATTCTAACAATGTTATTGCCTCATATACAAGTCCTTATGTATGTGAAGGTACGTCAAAGAATTATGGTCTATGAATAACTCAAACCTCTCATCGAAAAAGTGATCTCTACACATACTTAATGCAAATATAGTAAATAATCTAAATCATGAGTCGCATACCTCCACTCATGTGTCTTAAGTTGTCAGCTTGCATAAGTAATAACTTTCCAATGCAACACTAAAAATGCACCCAAACCCATGCCACACGCATCTGAATGTATAGCTAAACTCTCGTTCCCATATAGAATGGTCAAATAGGAGCACTAATCTGTTAACAAAGGGAATGCATCCTCACACTTCGAAGTCTAAGCAAAACCCATATATTTCTTGGTTAACTGTGTCGAATTGGAAGCAATCTTGGAAAAATCCTAAATAAATCTCTGATAGTAACACACCAAACCCAAGAAGCTTCAAATGTTGGTTGCACTCTTGGAATACTACAACCTTGCTGAATCAATAGTAATACCGTTCTTCGACATAACATGTCCAAGAAACCTATCTTCCAACCGCTAGAAATAGTACTTTGAGAATTTATCCTTAAAACGATGCTCTTTCAAAGTATTAATTACAATTCTGAGTGGCCCTTGTGGTCTTTCTCGGTCTTTCAGTAGACGAAGATCTAATCGATAAATACAAGCATAAATTTATTCAATACATCTTTGAATAACCAATTCATTAGGTTGAAAAAATAGGCTGGAGCATTAGTAAAGCCGAAAGTCATGGCTATCCATTCATAGATGTGATTTGAGGTCTTAATGCAGTAAGAGGTACACTTTATGTGCTATTCTTAATTGATGAAACACCGTAGCCAAATCCAGCTATGAGAATATATGAGCCGACTAAACTAATAGAACAAGCCATCCATCCTAGGTCATGGATACTTGTTCCTAATGATACACTTATTTAGCACTTTATAATCCACACACAACCTTAAGAAATCTACCTTTGTAATAAACACAACAAGTGCTCCCCAACTTGAACGATTATGCCTGATCAATCCTCTCTACAAAAAACTCTAGTTTGCTGTACTAATTTAAACTTCTCCTTCGAATCCATATTTCTAATCGCCAACACACCGGGCTTTATATTTGCAAATCAAGTCTATTTGAAACTCCACTCCACGATGATGGGCTAAGCTGGCCACCTCCCTAAACACATCAGTATACATACGTGTAATCAGAATGAATGGTAACTCATCCTGTGATGACCATCCAACACCTCCGGCACCTTATATACCTATATAATGCACTTCAGCAGCACTTGCTCGATGTAGGATTATTTTCAAATGGTAAAATATCTAAAACAATCACATAAATTGTCGTATATCTCACAATGCAAGGATAAAGTATAATAATCATCATGGATACAAAACATGTGAGATAGAAATATAACTATAAGAATCATTACAAATCATAGCACATGTTCAATACAATTATGCCAAGCAGTAATAGAGTTTATACAACTGATATAAACTCAAATATATATCTCTAAGCAGAATGAGATTGCTAAGGCTCCATAGTATCGCACAATAGAATAAGCAATAATAAGCCTAAAACATACAAATATGAGAAAGCCTCGCCTCCTACAAGACCATCTACATAACTCCATATACCATCTACACCTGCTATTAGTCTACTCATTTAAGAGTAACCAAGATAACAAAAAGCAAAACATAAAACCTTGGGTCAAACAGTAGTCTAATGCAAGCGATAAATAGTCTCAAAATACTATGAAAGTGGATATAGTATAGGACATAGAGTACGAAGAATTATACCTAACATGTCCCTACATCCAAAGAGTTATGTAATGATCCTAATTTTGACTAACATTATTTAGGACATGTAATTAGATAAATTAAATAAGATAATGTAGGTGGTTAAGGGATTAGGATTTGTAAATTAATAAGGGGGTGTGTCTTAATGAATGTATAAGCAAAAGAGAATTAAAAAGAAGTAGGTAAGAGGAATATGGTAAAGGCAAAATAGGAATAGCCTTTGTTCTTATACCCTAAACCCTTCTATCCTTCATTTCTTATTCATTTCAACATTCACAAACAAAATTAAAACACTAGTGAGCTCAGCCAGCCACCATTAAGGAGATTCAAGAAGAAAAACTAGGATTCAAGTAGAAAGCTTAAGCAAATCAATTAAAGAGCAAATCTCAACCTTCTGAACACCAAGTCAAGGTGAATACTTTGATTTACATCTCACTTTTGATATTGATTTTGGTTTCAAGGTTTGATCCGATCTATGTTGCAAATAATATTCCATGTTATGTTGTTTAAATGGATATATATATATATATATGCTTGTTGATGATATATATTGTTTCAAATAGATTTTATGATAAGTTTAGATTGGAAAACCTATTAAATGACATCCAAATGATTTGTGTTTCTGATATGTGATCAAAAACATTATTTTAGAAGTGGGTTTCAAGTTTCATAATTTTTTAAGTTATTGTGGATTTATTATGAATTTTCTATGATAGAAAATAATTAATATTGGGTTTAAATTGTTTAAGGAAAATACATAATGATTTCGGGTCTGAAATTTATATATGTTAGAAAACATATTAAAAGTGAATTATGGTGATTTTTTGGGAATTTTCCTAAGTATTTTACTATGGTATGAAATAATTTAAGTTAAGGGACTTATATGTTTTATCAAAGGGAAGGGCTTATTTGCTTAAAATGTTTTAAATGATTAAGTTGTGAATTCGGCAGCCTTTTTAGAAAAAGGATTACGATAAAGAAATGGCAACCAATTACATTTTGACAAATTAGGCAAGTTAGGTGAAAAGAAATTACTTTGAAAAGCATAAAATTAGTTTTATTTTGATTTACCACTTTGCCACTTCCATCTATTAGCTTTCGTTACCATACCTCCGCTTATGAACCCATTCAAAACCAATGCATATGATATCAAGCAATTGATATGTAGTGCATTGGAGAAAGGCGGAAGGGATCCTGTCGAAACCATGCTTTAGAAGGGGTTGAAGTCCTTCTTATAAGCTTTCGAATACATTACTTTCCTTTGTTTTTAAAGGATGCTTTTGAAGGGATTTCTTTTAACTTGTCTTTGTTTTTTAAAAGGAAGAACAAATTTCTGCTTGTCTTTATCTTTAGAAAAGAGCTGTCGGATGAGTTGCCGCATACTTTTGTTTTAAAAGAAGCTTTCGAAAGGATAGCCGCTTTTGAACCTATTCGATACCGATGTTGCCGCATTCATACCTTTTGAATTAGTTAAGGCCATTTTATTTATAGCCTTAAAACAACATATTTGAAAGGGTGCTTTCGTCTTTTCACTTTGAAGCTGCTTTCCCAATGCTTTCGAAAGGATCCATTTAGCCAATTTTAATCAATGGTTTCGGAGGTAATGGTTTCGAAAGGGTGGGTTTTGAAACTATCATCTTTCTTTTACTTGGGATTAATGCTTTTGAAAGCAATGCTTTCGCCTCTATTCTTTATGACCCAATAGTTATACTATATGTTAAACCCAATGGTTTCGAAAGGAATAATTTTAAATGGTTTCGAAGTAGTGTTTCCACAAACCCCTACTTGAATCCAATGCTTTTGAAAGGTATGTTATAAGTGTTTCGAAGGGGAAGTCCCCAAAGCTTTCGAAAGGTATATGTTAAGTATTATGAAAGGCTTGTTTTAAGTGTTTCAAAAGGAAGGTTTCCAATGCTTTCGAAAGAAAAGTTTAAATGGTTTCGAAAGAGGATGTCTAAGGTTTTATATAATGATTTCGAAAGGGATGCTTCAATTAGTTTGAAAGGGATTGTTTAAGATTTTAAACAAAGGTTTCGAAAGTATTGCTTTGGCTTTAAGGCCTAAAGTTTTCTAAGTTAGAAAGGAGTATTAACTTATTTGATGGGTTAAAAAAAACCCTTGATTTAGATTTCATCAACATTGTTTTATATAAAGCGTATATCATGGCATAAGTATTTTGAGTAAAATAAAGAACATATTTTCCTTATTTAGGTATGATTTAAAAATGGGTCAAATCATGTTGAAAGAAATGTTTTCAAGGAAAATTGGATGGGGTAATTAACCCTAAGTAAATGACTCAGAGATTAGAAGACTGGATCGGACTGGTGAAGGGTCGCGTCCTATACTTTAGCTAGTAGCCCCTAGCTAATATAAGTCCAAAATTCCAATGTGTAGGGCTTTGTCACGGGTAAGACTAAAATGATGTTACATATAGAAAGGAATACACAGAGTGGAGGTAGGTTATTGGTGAGCCTGCAAAATTATTAGGATCAATTGACCCTTGGAAAAGCAAGTTAAGAACGAATCGTCCAGTATTGTGTCTAACAGAAGTTGGAACATTGATTATGTTTGGTAGGCCCGAGTCAGCCAATGGTTAATAGTTAGCCTGATAAAACTATATTGTTTGGACAGACAGTCTATTGATCACCTGATTTATACGCATGTATGTTATTGTTATTACTGTTATAATCGGTTTGGTTGCAGGATTTCGATTTGCAAAAGAAATATTTCGGTTTGGTCTCACTTAATATCAATAAACCGGGATATAATAGTATTATTCTTACCAAGCTTTATGTCTGACTCGAAGTTTATGTTTTCCCCACTACACCAAAAATACCTTTTCACAGCATTTAAAAAAGGTTGTAATAGGGTACGACAGCGTTATTATAAACACTGTATAACGACATGCTGTCATAGATACATAATTTCTAACAGCAGATAAAAAATGATGTTAAAAATCCTATTTGACAGCGTTTTTGTCGAGCTATTAATAGTTTTCTACAGCGTTTGTTAGATTGTTGTCTAAAACTTTTTACGCATAAATATTTTGCTATAAAATGATGTTTCCAATTTTGTTTTACATTTTTGTCAGCAATTAATAAACGTTGTAAACTTTTGTGTTTTACATTTTTACAACAATTGATAAATGTTGTTATAACTTGTCATGACGTTTACAATATGTTACCAAAAATATATGTAGTTATGCTTTACAGAATGGATTAAACGCTGTCTTTTTTATCGTGGTTTTTATAGCATTGATTTACTTTTACAGCATGGACTGAACTGCATTTGAATATATTTCAACTGATTAGTATACATAACATATTCAAACTAGAAACTATCATATAAACACAATACTATTAATCATTTCCATAAACCGAGTCTAACAAAATATTCATAGACAAAGACAACATCCATAAACCAAATTTATATAATACCCTTAAAACAAAAATAACTTCTATAAACTAACTTTACACGATGTCCATAGACAAAGACACAACATCTGTAGACAAGGACACGATATCCGTAAAGCAAGTTTACATCAAATACCATCGATAAAACACACTATCAAAAAGTTCCAATTGCTTGTTATGCCAAAATGACCTTCAAAAACCTGAAGAATGTGTATCTTGTATATTTTTGCACCAAAGTCTTTGATTCCCTGTAATGAAGAAATTAAAAGAATAGCGTTCAAATACAAATTTAAAATAACACATTTAATTTGCAACTACTTGAGAAATATGGCACAATAGTTTTACATGAAATAATACATTTTATATTTCAACAAAACAATAATTTGGTATATAATTTTGCACTGTACATATGGTTGTTAATGAAAAGAGCTTGAAGAAAAATACAACTTATTCTCATCTAGTACGTTTTTAAATGTTAAAACTCAAATCAAATCTATCATACTCAGACTATTCCATTTGATGTGAAGGTAGAAACTTGAATATCTTCCAAGTCAAAGTCAATAAATAAAAGGAAGCTTAGATACAATTTCAAAATCTGTACATAAATATGAACCAGTCTAGTAAAGTGGTATCAATATCATAATCATACCAGATTGCTTCACTTCACATTATTTTGTTCACTTTTCATTTGCCAATGAAACAATATCTCCATATTGTCTTCTTTCTATTCCTCATTACCTAAAAGCATCAACTTCTGAATCAGATGGTTGCATACATAAGAAGCTAAAAACTAAGTGTAAATGAACTCTCATAACCTTTACCAAGGTTAAGACCTTTCCTTGATACGTTTTAGAATTTTTTATCAAATACAATATCAGGAAATTATTGTTAAGGACAAAAATTTTCAGCGTTTTTGCCTCAAGGACAGGCCTTCAATATTTTATCCTGAAGGACAACTTTCTTTAGGTATCAGTTTTTAGTCATTGATAGTATCAATTTGTAGTTATCGGTAGCAGTTTTTAGGTATCAGTTTTTAGCTTGGTAGCAGTTTTGTTGTCCTTATGAATAATTTTGGAAAATATTTGTCCTTATGAATAATTATTAGAAGAATGTTTGTCCTTATGGTAAAAATATTGAGGTTGTGTCCTTGAGGCCAAAAATATACAAATTTTTGTCCTTTAAATTAATTCCCCCATACAATATACCTCATAGTTCTTCTTGTAAACTTCTCAAGGAACAAAGATTTCTCTAACTGATCTTTGTTAGTTCTGATTATGTAAAAGACGTCTTTTTTCCCAGATTTCCTTCTCTATATGTGTTGATCAAGGTAGGTCAATTTACCTTCAGATTTATTACTACAAAAAACAGTATCAGAATGATTGTTCTAGCAGAAAACTAGGAAATTACAAAGTTGACTTTCTAGTTTAAAGACTCCTAAGGTTAACAGGGAAATATCAAGGTACACTTACAGTTTAAAACTAAGAAACTTTGCCAGACGACATCACTTTCAGTTCAAAGACTCCTAAGGTCAACAGGTCAACATGGACTTGATATTGTAGCAACTCTCGTTTAAATCATGTGGATCCTTTGGTGGAATAAGAAGCATTACTTTGAACTCTACATCACCTTCAGCCTATATATATTATTTGTAGCAGTGAATTAGATATTATCAGGATCCAAGTATCTAGTGCATGTATAATATAGCATAAAGATTTGCAATTCTACATGGTATACAGAGAATAATTTATATAGCAGTGTAAATACTTATACTTTAGCAAAAGGGTACCAATATTTACGAATCAATGTAAAATAGTTATTTGTTTTTACTTGTTTGATTGTTTTATTCAGTTAATGTAAAAAACTGTATATGATTTTGAAGAAATTACAATCTGCACTTATAAAGAATGCAAAAAATGCTATTTTAATTTCAAATTGATTTAAAGCAATATTAAAGTTGAGTTAGGAAATACCTGCAAAGAAAGGAGAGTTTGTGGAAATCAAGAAAATATATTTATAGATAAAAATATAATATTTATAAAAAACTGAATAAAATTGTACATCAGGAAAATAATGTATAAAAAAGACCTTAACAAGTCACTAATCTATATATCCAAGTTTACATGTGGTGTTTACCTTGATATGGCCATTGTACATGTCATCCACTTATGATCAAGTATCTTTTACTTGAAAATTTGTGAGAATTTCACAATTTACACAATTAAATTAAGACAAAAGTTAACAACCATTATCTCAAGGCAAATTTGACTTCTAAATTTTCACAAAATACTAAGAAAGTATACATTGTTTCACCAACATGTAACAACAAATGGTTATTACTGGGTGTGCATTATCATAATCGCACCTTCATGAATTCAACCTAAACTAAAAATATTATGGATAGAAGAAAGTATTTTAACATACTGACCAACAATTTTTATTCTTCAAGATATCCTTTGGCTTCTTCTCGGAGACAATTCAACATTTTGTATTTTAACATACTGACCAATCAGTCTGGCAATTGGCACTTTAGTACATGCCTCAGTTTATGCACTTTAGAGATAGCACCCACACACTTCATAATTGTCGCGCACCAGCTGTTTCAGTTCCAATTTTGCAATCAAGATTCAGTTCCAACTGTCTATGTGATTCACTACTTTTCAGTCACACTTCAGATTCGCCATACCTGCCATGAATATATGCATCATGCCTCGGTAATCTTTGATAATTTTACCCTATACTTAGCACTTAAATTATGTACATAGTAGCTATATTTATAGGATAATTTCTTATTAATAATTTGTCCAATTACTTAGCATGACATATATTTGTAAGCTCTGTCCAATTACTCCTATAATTATTTAATGTATTCAGTATTAAAAAACAAAATCGCATGCTTTCAAAATAAAATTCAATTTTTCCCATCGTTATATTTTTATAATTAGTTATCTTGTTTCCTTAACATTATATTATATTTTTTTATATTTGGCTTTCATATAGCTAACAAAGTAGTTTACAAAGTTTGTCATTATGTGTTTTATTTGGTAAGAATAAATGACCTTCAATAATTATTTAATTAGCAATCAAAAATATGACAGGATAGGCATTTTTTGACATGTCAGGGTTCATTAACATGTCAGTTTTTATTAACATGATATTTATATGTTAGCCTTGTAAAACATATCGTAGATTTGATATCTATTTAATTTTGAATCTTCAGTGTTCTTATAAATTATATAATGTGCATGGGTTGTTTTAAAAGAAAAAATATGATTTAACAGTTGACTAATGTACACATATAATTCCAAATTTTATTCTCGTTTTATACACGTCATAGTTTTGTCACAAATTTAATAGGGTCCCGTTACTTATTTTCCAATAGATTAATCTTAGCACCTTATGAAATTATCCTTAGTACTATATACAAAATCATGTGTATAGCACCATATGAAGAATGTGTTCTCAAATTAGGTAATTAAGACAAATCATGAGAAATTATAACTTAATAGTATTGGTACTGTATATAAAACATGTATAACCTGGTTATATTTAATATAACTTACATAGGAATACTGGAACAACAATGTGTACAAGATGGAACAGTCTTTGATTGCAAGTAGAGGTGGCACTCCTATCTCCAATGCATGCATGATCAATGGCCACCCTGGACCTCGCTATAACTGCACTAATAAAGAAAGATGTTACAAACATACAAAAAACATTAAAGAGAGTAAAGTAATAAACGTTATAAACATACACCTTAATTAGAGGTATTCGCTTATCTTAATTTTATATGCACTCAATAATAAGAGGTCTACAACCAACATGCCAAAACAGGCATTTGCACTCTATAATAATTGCACTGTATAATGTGTGGGACAAGTTATAGTACCTGTTGAACATTAACCAAGAACCTTTCTAAAAAGCTAGGTGCAAATTACTTAAATTGACAATGATGAACATTAGTTATTTTGAATTGACATAATATACATGCACATATTCTTTTTTCTTAAGTACACTACTATTTTGAAGTTCTTTAAACTTTTTGAATTTTAACGACAATAGTAGATACATACATACATATAGACACACACAACACTAGGGTGAGATGGCAATCCAAATGCAGCAATATGCATAAAGCAGTGACAAACTCTATAAGCAGACCAATTAATTAGTTATTTTGAAAAGTATCAAAGCGGTTAATTACACAAAAATAACGCTTCTAATATAATAATCAGGCAATTATATCACTTCACGATTGCATAAATTCAGTAGCTATGTCGCATCACATTTACCTCACTTGCAGTTAAAACCAGCACGTGGTAAGAAATCCAAGCTTCACATCCCAAACTAGATAGTTACAAATTTGAATATGGGTTCATGTCTTCTGACTAAAAATTTTTCCTTTTTCTTTTTAATATTGTTTAATATGTTGAAGTTTAAACCCATCTCATTCTTTGAAGACAGAAATAGATCATGGCTTTGGGCGTTTTAGACGAGTTACTAAGTAATTTTTGTGCATGTCATAGCATACTGGATATATGCAGCAATGTATACTTTGTTTGGTGGCCATTTGAAAAACAATAAGTTGCACCCAAAAGAGCATGAGAAACACCAATAAATACAAGATTAAGGAATAAAGAATGACCACGAGTTATTCTCCGTATTAGCAAGGCAGAGTCAGCCTATTTATCATCCCCACCATTAAACATCTCTTTCATTTGTACGCATATTGTAATCATGAATAGAAGAAAGAAGATTAAACATTATTTTACTTTTTTTATCGATGTATTTTGAAACAGAAATGTCAAAAAATGAAACAGTGATGGAAGAAATATACAAGTAGTCTTATTTAGTCTTATCATATAAAGTAACTACCCATTTTTTTTAAATTAGGTAGACAGAACTGATGTTTAAAGCACATAAATAAGAGAATATATGACTTAAATAGGATCATTGTTTATTTAACAGGTTTTCAGTCTGTCAAGAGATTATATGAAGAAGAACTAACATAAATTAAAAGCAGCGCACTTATTAACTCTACTAATCAATTTTGAAAAGCTCGTATAAATGAATATTGAATGTTACAGACCATAACGTTAAAAGGAATATAGTTTAAATCAACCAAATTTAATTCATTAAATGAAAATAAAAGTGGCTAACTTCAGATAGGAAACATAAAATATTAATACCTTAGTTAATGTACAATAAATACAACATTGATTCCTCATCCAAACGTACGCATTTATCCTTCCTTATCCTTGTCACCTTTTTTCATATGCCCACATATGCATTTTTCTTATTTAAACTAATTCATATTGTAACGACCCGTAAATTTAACTGGTTTTAATAACATTATTAATTAAAATTTTGTGGGATTTTAAACGATAAAATTTTGAAATATAAATTTGATATTTGAAATGCGTCTAGTTAAACATAGCAACTGGTAAATTTTCGTTCGAAAATATAAAGTTTATTTTCGTGCGTAACTTTATTTCAATTTAATCAGTTAAAAATCGATGAAAATAGAACGTTTTCGAAACCTAAATATTTTTATATAGAAAAATTCTAAATCGTCTTCTGAGCAAGATGTCATTTTTCGTTTTTTCAAATTCGGACATCTTTAGCTCCGTCGATCTTAATTTCTGTGTTTTTCATGCATTTTCCGTAGTAGAAAAATTCGAATTTTTATAATTCGATCGTACCACTGATATCTGCATATCGTTTTGATCGTCTCGTCATGCTGATTTCTATGGTATATTCATTTCGGTATCTCGGAAATTTGGTGAGTGACGGAACCGTGAGACGATTTTCTGTATCGCTTCTGTACTTTGGCTTTTCAGATTTCTTTTGTCTCTTCATTTTCTTCTGTGTCAATCAATGCATCAGCTAGCCATTGATATTCCCAAAATGAGATCCGTGACTTTTCTTTTCCCACTGGATCGAGACTCCATATTGTTCTCTATTGACATATTCGCATGCATACCTCACAGCCATTTATTTTCATCAAGCTCTCTGCTTTATATATTTCCTCTGCACCTCTTCCTCTACCCCAACCAACCAGACTCCAGCTCACTTCTTTCCTCTTTGCTTACTATCCCAACTTTTCCTCTGTGAAATAAAAGATACAAAAGGTGGACAATATAAATTTTTATTTTTACAAGCTGCTTCTCCCATTCCAGATCAAAACCCACGTGAATTCTTCCACTCCTCCCTTCCAACGCCGAAGCCATCTCACCCTGACTGAATGCTTGCCACCAGATCAGCTCCGTTCCACAACCAATAGCACAGCAAGCCTACCCTCCGCTCGAACGGCCACTAACCACCTTCCGCCTCTACCGAACCTCATAGCCACACAAATCTCCACTTTTTTTCCTCTCCATGTTTCTTTTTCCCATCCACCAGCTGTCCACTCCCACAGCCCTGACAACTAGAGCCCGCCATCTCCGCCTTGCAGCCACCGAACACCGCAGATCCATTCTCATAGCCGAGCGTTCCTCCTTTTATATAGAGGTATATATCATGTGTTTTATAGTACTATATAATATGATTTATGTAATATAATATAATACGTTAGCATTCTATTTGTTGCACATATTGCTAGTATTTTAAAACGTGTATATATATTGTTGTTTACAAGGTATATGTCACGTTAGTTATATATAGAGTTTATGTCAGTAGTATTTAATATAATATGTTAGTTATATATAAAAGTTTACATCAGTGTTTATAATATGTCTGTTAAATTAGTTTTATATCCAATCTGTTGGGTTTTATGTATATGTTTATATCATTAACATACAATCGGTTTGTTATATATATAATGTTCATATAAGTTTACATTTCATCTATTTGAGTTTATAACAAAGTAAATCATATTGATTTTTATGATAAATATTAATTTTAAAATATAATATGTATTTAAGTTTATATAAGGTTTATATATTTAGTTTACATCAAAACTGATTTTTGCACTTGTTTGCATGTTTATTTTTTTTCTGAACAGCAGTTAGACTTCATGTTCACGATATCATATCTCACTCATGTTTTATCGGAATGGGTTGATTCTATTTTTAAAAAAGAGTCGAAGTTACCTAGTTTATGCCTGTCGAATTTCAGCAAAATCCGACATCGTTTGATTAGTGGTCGAGGATCTGGAAGTTAGACCCAGGCAGTTGTTCTTTTGTACTTGAAATTATTTTACACTGCTGCAAACACGACCTGAGTTCATGTTTGACGCATCGTATCTCTTTTGTCTTACGTCGGAATACAGTGATTTCTTTTTTGTTTAAAAGATAAAGTTTTCTACTTTCTGTATATAAAATTTTAGCTTCATACGAGGTGGTTCAGTCCTCTGTTTCTTACCTGAAATTCAGACCCAAAGGGGTTTTCAGACCTGAACATTTGACAGTCGCAACATGGCCTGAGTCTATGTTCGTGACATCGTAACTTTTCTCGTCTCTTGTCCAAATCAAGTGATTCTTTTGCAGTTTGAAATACAAGTTTTGATCTTTATTCATACCAAATTTCAGACCATTTCGATCTCGGTGGCACATAGAATTATATTGTTAAACTTTGACGCAGGACATGTTTTGTAATTGTTGCTATGTTGAATGTTTTGATTTGATTTCGGAAATTCCTATTTAACAGCTTTGCTCGTCGATTCGTGCCAATCTAGTTTATTTCGGAAGTCGTGCTTGCAATGCGTAACTCAACTTCGTTGTCTATTCTCGCTCCCTAGCCTCGAAAGGTGAGTAATCACTCACGATTAATGTTCTTTTATTTATTAAATTTGATTTCAAATTGAAACGACAATTGAAATATGCTGCTGTTGGTTATTACACTGTTATATATGCTATTACCTGTATCTGTTCACCCATGACATCTGACACCATTATCTGTTAATTATTTATGCGATAATAATCCAGTTTGGTAGATATTTGATTGATTGATGATGTTTATATTGGACATTAAATTGTTAATGTTAAAGTGATAAATAATATGCAATCGAATTGATATAGGATAGTCAACAATTTAAATTGGATCTATATGTTGAATTTGATTTGTTAAATTTGTATAATATGACCCCCTTTTAAATGTTTAATTACTCGACACGTAGTAATATGGTTAACTTCACCTTGAACCATTGAATGTATGTTGTATAAAATTGATGTTGTATGAAATTGAATAATTGATATCAAATGAAGAATCGTATTAATATTAGTGTAATAATCTTTAATCTACATGAAATGATAGTGTAGATTCTAGAAATAATTATATTAATTTGCACAAACAACAATGTGAATTAATACGATTATTTCGGAATTATTTGAATTGATTATTGGATTGATATTGGTTGTTGTTATTGCTTGTTTATTTACTTTGACACTATCCCAGTTATCACACTGCAAGTTCCCTTTTCTATGCTTTGATTTTGAATTGAATTGGAATCGGGTTGAAATGATAAATACCCAAAATGAACTTTGACATAGGATAGAGAATTAAATAAAACCCGATTGGTCAATAATTTGATTTAAAAATAAAATGAAGATTTTATTTGAATGAATAAATAATGGTTTCGAAACGAAGTTGGAATTTGATTTTTAATGAAAGGAAATGTTAATATTTTAAATATGAAACAAATATTGACATAGTAGTTGTTGAAAGATCGTTATTTTGAAATTAATTATTTGACAATTAAATTTGGAACTTATCATTGAATTAAGTTTGAAATGATTTAATAATTAAGTTTGAAATTATAATTAAGTTTGAAAAGATTAAGTTTTGAAATATTTAATAATTAAATAAGATTTGATAATTAAATAAAAATTTGAATTCTTTGATAAGAGAAATTGAACTTTTGAATAAGTGAATTTTTACTTCGTAAATAATTGAAATTGAATTTCTTTATTAATTAAGTTTTGGAAAATTATTTAAGTAAGTAAATAAGTGAAATTGAATTTCTTTAACAAGGAATAAAATGTGATTTATTGAAATTAATGTAAGACTTGTAATTTAAAGATTTGATTTGATGAATTTAATCTAATGCAATTTGTAAGTTTTGATATAATGGAGTTGAACTTAAATAATTGATTTAATAAATTGGAAGTTAAATAGAAATTGTTTGAAGGATAATTAACTTAACGAATATTGAATGAAATCGATTAATGGATTTAAATGGTTTTGAATGTAGATTAAATCATTTTAAATGATTTTGAAATGAAACTTATATACGAATTTAAATGAATATTGGAATGGTTTAAATATAAATTGAAATTGAATTATAAGATTTCGAAATGGTAATTTGAAAGTTTTGAAACGTAAATTTTGGAAATTGATTTAGAAAGTCAAATGAAATGTTGGTTTACAAATTCTAGTTGAAATTGAAATTGATTTGGTTTTGAAATATATTAAATGACCAATCGGTGTAATAATTACGGAAGTTATTAAAGAGACCCGAATCGGTTAGGGACATACTCTCTGTCTAAACCGAAAACCACTTTAATAACTATACGCGGAGTGTGATCCAGAATGAAGTGGTTGGAATGATGAACGTGATGACTGAAGAAAGAGAACGATAATGGATAGCCTTGACACTTGTGTCAAATTGGAAATGACTAAAACAGGAGTCGTGCCGGGCCAAATGGGGGTTAGCTGCCTCGAGCGAACACACTTCTTCGAAAACTACTCATTACTTGTTGTCGATTGGTGCACCCTTGATTTTGGGAGTGTTGTTTCACGGTGTTGCGATCGCTGCGGCGATGCGTTCTCACCAGTCCGGATCAGGCAAACGGTAGTTTCACTACCTTGGGTATTGCCTCATGTGCCTTGTCATACTTGTATCCCTATATACGCGACCACTACGATTTGTTTTGTGTTATACCTATGGAGTACTCCCTAATATCCCACTAGTTTACGGTGGAGTTTACAGTGCTGTATAGACTATAACGCTTATATAAAATGTGTTAAGGGGGATAATGGTAACGCCTTAACACTATTTTGATACTTTATATTACTGATAGGCATTATCTACTTAGCGTACACTACTACCTAGTAGAGAGTTTAACGGATCCTTAGAGGATGGTTATTCCAACATCCTCTGAGTTAATTGTATTTCAGTTGCTATTTCACTTGAGTTGGATTTATTGATATAAGAATGTTAATCCTGACTCGAGTGTTTTGTGTATTGCTTTACGCTCGGGTCAGACTAAGTGTACCAGTATTTGAGACTCACCTTTGGAGTTGGAGCTTCGCTTGGAGATCCAGCTATCTATCCAGCTTTCAGATATTCAGTTGATTCCAGTGATGTATTCTGATATTGTATTTGATTATTGTATTCGAGACATCTTTTGTACCTTATTTAACTCAGATATGTATATAGTAGCTTCATGAACTACTATCTTTTGTTTCCGCTGCAAATTATTACTCTGTGTCTGTGATCTATGATTATTTTATTTACTGTATATGTTCAGTTTTACCAAATTTAAATTAACAATTCGGTATTTTGAATTATTCAAGTCCGACATGTGCGGATGCGAATAGTCCAAAATAGCGGGTCGTTACACATATTGTTACGCATTTATAAAAACGTATGCATTTATTCTTATCGGCTGCATTTTCAGCCACATACTTATTGAGTCACCTGAATTACTATATAATATTCATTTATGATACCATGCGGGCTACTTGCTCAAAAATTTCAACTTTATTTCAATTTACAGTTTATAAATATTTTTTGCTACTTAATTACATCATTCCTACCAACTTCAAATCTTAATATAACACTTAGTAATGCATAATAATACAGCTTAACATTTCAATCTATAAATGATAAAATCCTAAGAGCCAATAGTTATGTAGAAGTGAATTGGTGAGTGGTCACGAATATGAGCCGAATACGAATATCAGAGTCTGTGATGCTTCCATTTAATTTATTACCATTTTAGTGCACCGCTTGAAGAATTGAAGAACATTTCAGTTGTTATGCAGCTAAGCTTCTGTTGTGCCTATTAATATGGTTTTAGCACAACATTGAATTATGAGGTAAAACATCTAACATAAGAGGTGTGGGATAAAATGTACCAGTTTCAGTGTACATTTGTTTAAATAAAAGTTCAATCAGTGGCAAGCAACTTAGACAATGAAAGTTATTCATTATTCCATTATAAAAAAATGTTATGGTAGTGCATGTTGCATCACAACATACTCTAAGCTAACAAATTGCAGTGCAATAAAATAAACGATCAGCGTTAACACTAAGCCAAACATAAGTACTAAGCACACTTGACAATGAAATGAATATAAAGTTCCTAAAATACAAGACTATAGTTGGACAAAACAAGTGTGCAATCAAATAAATAGCAAACATTCGATAGCAAATGGTATAATTGTGCACAAGAAACCATTAAAGTCTAAAACAAGACTTACCAATTATGAAATGTGTGTATCCATTAATGCTTTGTTCACCATGATAACCCCAATTGATGTTGATACATTAAACATCCACGTTCTTTGCCAACCTGAAATGGAATTAAATAAAAGTGACCATTATTAACTTTAAAACCAAAAAATAAAATAAAAGGATTAGTGAATAGAAGTTTACATAATAATTGTCTGAATAATAGAAGAATAGTCAGCACCATCATTATCTCTCTCATGTTCTTAACCACCTATAAAGCATACTAGCTAAATATCATCAAACATTGTTTTTTTTATAGTGGCAGGAAAGTAAATAAATAAATTAGTAAACAAAACTCGTAGTCAAATGCAGTACTCCTAGCACACTGAAAAGTTGCATTACATATAAACCATGTTGCCAAAAGAAATGAATGACTTTATCCATGCTTCTACTGCTAAATATGAGAAAGTGAAGCTTGTTTTAAAGAAAACTGATGCTTTGTGGAGTCCCATTACCCAGGGTGCTTAAGGACTTACTTCGAGGTGAAGTGATATCTCGTGCATGGATTTTTTTCTAAGCCTCTTCAAAGTGGTGATGCATTTACAATCAACAAAACAGCTAGAGAAATCGAAGGAGGTCATGATGAATTATTAAATAGTGTAGATATAGCTGTTGTTGCAGTTGAAGAGAAAGAAGCCCATGCATTTGAAATTGACCCGACGTAAGTGGAAAATGTTAAGCAAAGGTTCTTACCTATGCTACAGCTCAGTTCTTAACTTCATGTTTTAGCTAAGCTTAATACATCGCCATTCGCCTATGAACACATTTTTGCATTGCTTTGCTTCATTTTAATGCTACAGTCTATCTCCTATTAAACCTAAGTGCACGAATTCAAGTTCCAACTCAACTCAAGGAGAAAGTGGTGGATTGATAGTCCAATTATTATAAAAATATGAACAATATAAAAGAATTAAACTTTGGAATCTAAAAGGATGACTGAACCAATAAAGTTGATGCTTCTTTTAATTAGTGTTGATATCACACAAAAAGGATACAGATGCAAAATAAAATGATGTTGACTGTATTATATAAGGCATAGCTAAACCAATAAAGCTTCTTATCTTCAAATTTTCAATTTCTAAAAATAATGATTTTCTAAACAAAATTTATCTATAGAATACTCGGTATTCTGAAACTTTCAGTTTGAAAAATATAAATATTCTTGGTTTATAAAATCAACTTTAAAATGCTTGAATTAAAAAATATAGAAATAAACATTACAATTGTCAAAAGTTTTAATTATAGAGTTTTGAATTTCTTAAACCTGAAATATCAAAAGGTGATTTTCAAATTCAAAATTTATTGTAATTTCCTAGATCTTTACTACTAATAAAGAGAATTCATTGAATAGATTTACTCGGTGTCTTTTTGAAATTCCAAATATACCCTTTTACATCTCATAGAGAAATAGTATTCAAATATGGGAATATATCATGTTATTTTCTAAGTACAATTGTCAGTTCCCATGGAGAACTACAGTGTGAGTTCAGAAGATGAAGTATCCGAGTGTTCCATATTGTCCGTAATTTAGGTGGGAGTTAATCTGTCGAAGTCTCGCCGGATTCCGAGTTAGTATGAAGAAAATATAGCAGTTTGAACAAAAAAAATAGCGGCTTCTGCACTAGGCGGAGTTCAATACGGGGATGTGGTAGCCTGTTATTTTCCAAGTACAACTGTCAGTCCCCATGGAGAACTACAATGTGCGTTCACAGGATGAAGTATCCGAGTGTTCCATATTATCCGTAATTTAGGTGGAAGTTAATCGGTCAAAGTCTCGCCGGATTCTGAGTTAGTATGAAGAAAATATTGCAGTCTGAACAAAAAAAATAGCGGCTTCTGCACTAGGCGGAGTTCAAATATGGGGATGTGGTATCCTGTTATTTTCTAAGTACAACTGTCAGTGCCCATGGAGAACTACAGTGTGCGTTCACAAGATGAAGTATCCGAGTGTTCAATATTGTCCGTAATTTAGGTGGGAGTTAATTGGTCGAAGTCTCACCGGATTCTGAATTAGTATGAAGAAGTTATTGTAGTTTGAACAAAAAAATAGCGGCTACTGCACTAGGCGGAGTTCAAATATGGGGATGTGGTAGCCTGTTATTTTCTAAGTACAACTGTCAGTTCCCATTGAGAACTACAGTGTGAGTTCAGAAGATGAAGTATCCGAGTGTTCCATATTGTCCGTAATTTAGGTGGGAGTTAATCTGTCGAAGTCTCGCCGGATTCCGAGTTAGTATGAAGAAAATATAGCAGTCTGAACCAAAAAAATAGCGGCTTCTGCACTAGGCGGAGTTCAAATACGGGGATGTGGTAGCCTGTTATTTTCTAAGTACAACTGTCAGTCCCCATAGAGAACTACAATGTGCGTTCACAGGATGAAGTATCCGAGTGTTCCATATTGTCCGTAATTTAGGTGGGGGTTAATCGGTCGAAGTCTCGCCGGATTCCGAGTTAGTATGATGAAAATATTGCAGTCTGAACAAAAACAATAGCAGCTTCTTCACTAGGCGGAGTTCAAACATGGGGATGTGGTATCCTGTTATTTTCTAAGTACAACTGTCAGTGCCCATGGAGAACTACAGTGTGCGTTCACAAGATGAAGTATCCGAGTGCTCCATATTGTCCGTAATTTAGGTGGGAGTTAATTCGTCGAAGTCTCACCGGATTTTGAATTAGTATGAAGAAGTTATTGCAGTTTGAACAAAAAAAATAGCGGCTTCTGCACTAGGCGGAGTTCAAATATGGGGATGTGGTAGCCTGTTATTTTCTAAGTACAACTGTCAGTTCCCATTGAGAACTACAGTGTGAGTTTAGAAGATGAAGTATCCGAGTCTTCCATATTTTCCGTAATTTAGGTGGGAGTTAATCTGTCGAAGTCTCGCCGGATTCTGAGTTAGTATGAAGAAAATATAGCAGTCCGAACAAAAAAATAGCGGCTTCTGCACTAGGCGAAGTTCAAATACGGGAATGTGGTAGCCTGTTATTTTCTAAGTACAACTGTCAGTCCCCATGGAGAACTACAATGTACATTCATAGGATGAAGTATCCGAGTGTTCCATATTGTCCGTAATTCAGGTGGTAGTTAATCGGTTGAAGTCTCGCCGGATTCTGAGTTAGTATGAAGAAAATATTGCAGTCTGAACAAAAAAAATAGCGACTTCTGCACTAGGCGGAATTCAAATATAGGGATGTGGTATCCTGTTATTTTCTAAGTACAACTGTCAGTGCCCATGGAGAACTACAGTGTGCGTTCACAAGATGAAGTATCCGAGTGTTCCATATTGTCCGTAATTTAGGTGGGAGTTAATTGGTCGAAGTCTCACCGGATTCTGAATTAGTATGAAGAAGTTATTGCAGTTTGAATATAAAAAATAGCGGCTTCTGCACTAGGCGGAGTTCAAATATGGAAATGTGGTAGCCTGTTATTTTCTAAGTACAACTGTCAGTTCCCATGGAGAACTACAGTGTGAGTTCAGAAGATGAAGTATCCGAGTGTTCCATATTGTCCGTAATTTAGGTGGGAGTTAATCTATCGAAGTCTCGCCGGATTCCGAGTTAGTATGAAGAAAATATAGCAGTCTGAACAAAAAAAATTGCGGCTTCTGTACTAGGCGGAGTTCAAATACGGGGATGTGGTAGCCTGTTATTTTCTAAGTACAACTGTCAGTCCCCATGGAGGACTACCATGTGCGTTCACAGGATGAAGTATCCGAGTGTTCCATATTATCTGTAATTTAGGTGGGAGTTAATCGGTCGAAGTCTCGCCGGATTCCGAGTTAGTATAAAGAAAATATTGCAGCCTGAACAAAAAAATTTGCGGCTTCTGCACTAGGCGGAGTTCAAATATGGGGATGTGGTATCCTGTTATTTTCTAAGTACAACTGTCAGTGCCTATGGAGAACTACAGTGTGCGTTCACAAGATGAAGTATCCGAGTGTTCCATATTGTCTGTAATTTAGGTGGGAGTTAATTGGTCGAAGTCTCACCGGATTTTGAATTAGTATGAAGAAGTTATTGCAGTTTGAACAAAAAAAATAGCGGCTTCTCCACTAGGCGGAGTTCAAATATGGGGATGTGGTAGCCTGTTATTTTCTAAGTACAACTCTCAGTTCCCATGGAGAACTACAGTGTGAGTTCAGAAGATGAAGTATCCGAGTGTTCCACATTGTCCGTAATTTAGGTGGGAGTTAATCTGTCGAAGTCTCGCCGGATTACTAGTTAGTATGAAGAAAATATAGCAGTCTGAACCAAAAAAATAGCGGCTTCTGCACTAGGCGGAGTTCAAATACGGGGATGTGGTAGTCTGTTATTTTCTATGTACAACTGTCAGTCCCCATGGAGAACTTCAATGTGCGTTCACAGGATGAAGTATCCGAGTGTTCCATATTGTCCGTAATTTAGGTGGAAGTTAATCGGTCGAAGTCTCGCTAGATTCCGAGTTAGTATGAAGAAAATATTGCAGTCTGAACAAAAATAATAGCAGCTTCTGCACTAGGCGGAGTTCAAATATGGGAATGTGGTATCCTGTTATTTTCTAAGTACAACTTTCAGTGCCCATGGAGAACTACAGTGTGCGTTCACAAGATGAAGTATCCGAGTATTCCATATTGTCCGTAATTTAGGTGGGAGTTAATCGGTCGAAGTCTCGTCGGGTTCTGAATTAGTATGAAGAAGTTATTGCAGACTGAACAAAAAAAATAGCGGCTTCTGCACTAGGCGGAGTTCAAATATGGGGATGTGGTAGCATGTTATTTTCTAAGTAAGCTGTCAGTTCCCATGAAGAACTACAGTGTGCGTTCACAAGATGAAGTATCCGAGTGTACTATATTGTTCATAATTTAGGTGGGAGTTCATAGGTCGAAGTTTTGTCTGATTCCGAGTTAGCATGAAGAAGTTATTGCAGTCTGAATAAAAAAATAGCGCCTTTTTCCTATGCAAAGTTCAAATATGAGGATGTAGTCTGTTATTTTCTAAGTACAACTATTAGTCACCTTGGAGAACTACAGTGAGCGTTGAAGTGGGGATATAACATGTTATTTTCTAAGTACAACTGTCAGTCACCATGGAGAACTACAGTGTGCGTTCACAAGATGAAGTATCCAACTATACCGTATTGTTCGTAATTTAGGTGGGAGTTCATCGGTCGAAGTATCGCCTAATTCCGAGTTAGTATGAAGAAGTTATTGCAGTCTGAACAAGAAAAATAACGGCTTCTGCACTAGGTGGAGTTGAAATATGGGGATGTGTTAGCCTGTTATTTTCTAAGTACAACTGTCAGTCCTCATGGAGAACTACAGTGTGCGTTCATAAGATGAAGTATCTGAGTGTTCCATATTGTCCGTAATTTAGGTGGGAGTTAATCTGTCGAAGTCTCGCCGGATTCCGAGTTAGTATGAAGAAAATATAGCAGTCTGAATAAAAAAAATAGCGGCTTCTGCACTAGGCGGAGTTCAAATATGAGAATGTTGTGCCATGTTATTTTCTAAGTAAACTGTTAGTCCCCTTGGAGAACTACAGTGTGCGTTCACAAGATGAAGTATCCGAGTGTACCATATTGTCTGTAATTTAGGTAGGAGTTCATCGGTCGAAGTTTTGCCTGATTCCGAGTTAGTATGAAGAAGTTATTGCAGTCAGAACAAAAAAAATAGCGGTTTCTGCCTAGGCGGCGTTCAAATGTGGGGATGCTACTATCAAATCTACTTCTACAGGTACAAATAAAAATGCATGCACGTTGTGGTTAAATGCAGGCCCACCTGGACGTCCATATGTACTCGTGTTAATAGTGATACATGGAAGAAATTATCATTTAGTTTAAAGAACTTAAGATGATCATTTAGTTTCTGTTGTGCTTCTGATATTATGGATACCATTAACATTACCGTTGTAACGACCCGATATTTTCAACCATTCGCATCCGCACATGTCGGACTTGAATTGCTCAAAATACCGCGTTGTAAATAAAAATTTTGGCAAACTCATCATATACAGTAATTAAATAATCATAGATCACAGACATAAAGTAATATAATGCAGCGGAAACAAAGAAATAGTAGTTCATGAAGCTACTATATAAATACATCGGAGTTAATTAAGATATACTAGGAATACCAAGATACAACAGGAGTAACAGTATGATAATCAGGTACAACTCAGAATACAACTGGAATCAACTGGATAACAAAATGAATAGATATCTGGATCTTTAAAGCAAAACTCTAGCTCCAAAGGTGAGTCTCTAATGTTGTATCACTCAGTCTGACCCGAGCGTAAAGCAAAAACACAAAACACTCGAGTCAAGACATACATACTTATACAATCTAAACCAACTCAAGTGAACTGTAATAAAGGTACAAGTAACTTAAAGGATGCTTGGGATCGCCCATCCTCTAAGGATTCGTTAAACTATTTACTATGTAGTAATATTGCGCTATTATAATAATGTCTAATATAAAATAAACATACTTTTAAATAACATTAAGAAGTGACCTAATATTCCCCTTAACACGTAATAGTCCCAGTAGTCTGTCCAGTATTAGCATACTCCCAAACGGGGGCTACCCTCGATACTCCATAGGCTACGGGAGAAATCACAACTCGTAGTAAAGCTCGATATGGTAGGTGACATGGCACACAAGGCAATGCCAGGGTAGATATACCAATTACGCATCCGGACTGGTGGTGACGCATAGAAGCCACTACCGCCCACCTCGAACAACACTCCCAAATCAAGGGGTGCACCCAATCAATCACAAAGTAATAGAATGGTATCGAAGAAGTGTGTCCGATCAGAGGTGCTACCTCATTGGCCCGTCGATCGCTCCTGTTTTAGCCACCTTAAGCCAACTCATGGGAGTTGGGTCCATGTATATACCTTAATATCGTCGTCACCATCCTACTTCATTCTGGAAACTCCACCGCGTACACAGTTGTCAAAGTGGTTTTCGGTATCGACAGAGAGTATGTCCATATCCGATCCCGGTCTCTTTAACAACAAATCGTTATTATAACCCGTGGTTATAAATTAAAACAGTTTATATTTCAAATCAAAATACTTCATTTAAACCATTTCAAAATCATATCAATTATTTCAAAATAATACATACATTCAAACCCAAAACATATCCATTTCAAAACCAATTCAACAATATATCATTTCCATTTCAAAACCAATTCAATAATATATCATTTCCATTTCAAAAATCAAAGCAATAATATATCATTTAAATTCCAAACTAAATCAATATATATTTCTTTCAATTTATTTAACTTGAAATATCCTTTTAAATCATATTAAACCAAACCACCTTATAAAGTCATATCCTTGAATCTTCAATTTCAACAAGTTTCAAAATTAATATATCTTTAAAGACAATTTTTTATTTAAATACAATTCCAATTAATTTCATTTCCAAACCATAGTACTTTCAAAGTCATAACAATTCTGAAACCAATCTTTTTGAAACCAAAATACTTGGAAATCATAACACTTGAAATATTGTCATTTGGACCTCATAATACTTAGAAAAATCATAATACTTCTAAATTAATATTCATTACCAAAGTTATAACATTTTAAGTTCATTCATTCAATTATACCAATTTTAAACATTGTATTAACTCATAAATTTCAAAGTGGTTTATATTCAAATCAAAATAATTCATTTACACCATTTAAATATGAAGTCATTATACTTACAAATCAAATATTCAATTCCCAAAAATTTAGGGCCCGTTTGGTTTCATTTTGTATTTTGAGTTTTGTGTTTTCAACTTCCACTAAGAAACATGAAGAAACAAGAGAAGAAGTTTTATAATTCTTAGCCGTTGCGACGACCAACGGACAACGAAGGAGTTGGATTGTTCTCCGTGCTTTTCTTATCTCTCGAAACACGAAAAACAAAATAAACTTGTTTTCTATTTTACATGTTAATTTCATTTTTCAAAATCGTTTGTTTTTCAATAATGCATACAACGAACGCGCTTTTGTATAGACGAAAACACAAAACTAAAAACGACAAGCCAAACGGGGTCTTAGCCTTTTCTGAGCTCATTTATTCACTTAAATACTTCAAACAATTTAAATTCCAGCTTTCACAGCATTTAGAAAGTGCTGCGGTAAGTTATATTTGAAAACAATTCAATTCAGCAAAGACCGCATTTATAAACTGCTGTAATAGTTCAGTTTTAGAGGAAAAATAGTTCAATTTAGAAAAGACAGTATTTTACAAAACTGCTGTAATAGCCCTTAGTTAAATTTAGCCTTTTAGTTCACTTGTATCAACCACAGCACTTACAAAGTGCTGCAATATCCTTTACTTCAGATTTTAAGTTGTTTCAGAATTGATAGCATTTCTCAAGTGCTATTAATTAAATTTCCAAATTTATGAATAAATTTCAGGAAACAAATAAACTCCAAATTCAACCATTTTAACTTTATAAAAATCATATTTTCCATTTCAAAATGTTCATTTTTAAATACCCCTTTAACCTATGATTTCATAAAGTCAAAATTTACAATAATTATCAATTTCTTTCAATGATTCACTTATTAAATTCAAGTGTACAAATTTCCCGTTCTTTGCATTTACTTAACACTTAAATTTAAATTTACCATTTCACAAATAAAACTTAATTTCCATTTTATTTTCTTTACTTAACATTTCAATTAAACCAAATCACAATTTCCAAATTAAGTTATAATTCAAATCATAAATTATTCCATTCATTTATTTAACATTTTTAATACATAGAAAATCAATTTTCACTTTATTAAATCATTTTAAAAACTAAATTTAAATCAAAATTTACATTTTCAAAATACTTAAAACTTCCAGAAAAAATATAAAATAGCCACGGGTCTGTATAATATTTTCTAGCCTGAGTCAAGTGATACGGATAATATATCATTTCAATCCGTAGTTTACAAAGAAAATCCAGGTTTTATCATTTCAAACCCGCAATCCCAAGTAACTAAAATAAATAAAAATCGTTTAGGCTTATCATTTCAGCCCATAACAATCTTTCCCTATTCTAAAGTCCGTTCGGGTATGTATCATTTCAACCCATAGTGATTCTATTCTACAGGGAACTTGCAGTGTGATAAACAGAATAGAATAAACAGAAAAATAAAATAAATCATAACAAATGATGTGACAAGTTTATAACAGGGTTTAACATCATATAATTCACATCACAGGCAGGTATAACATGATATAATAATTTATACATATTCACTTGTTGTCGTTTCACAGTTTCTATAAGTATAATTGTCATGAGTGAATACTCACCTTTTTATGCTGGAGTTATCAAATCAAATGACACAAACGAATTCCATAAGGCACGATGACAAGACTATAGATTCAGGTGGAAGAGAACCAAGCTAAAGATCTTGTCACAACCCATAAACAAAACCAAATATTAATATAAATTCAATACAACATTGAATTGGATTAACTTTGAAATAAAAAGCAATATGAACACAATAGCTTTTGCCATGCTTTCTACCATCACATGCTCGGCCTAGGGATTGATTTGGCTTGGGTTTGGACATGCTTTGGCTCGGGTTTGAGTCTATGGAGGCACGGCTACAAGGTGATGAAGTGGGTAGGAGTTACATAGGAGGAATACAAGTGGTCAAGGCAAAATGGAGGAGTTTATGTTCACTATTTGGCTCGGCTACATGGATCTATGGCTTGGCTAGGGGCTGCTACAGGTCAGGTCAGATCTAGATAGTGGCTAAGGCTGATGGTCAGGGTCATAACATGGTGGTGGTGGAGCAATAGGAGGCGGCCAATGCAACCGTAGGTGATGTTGTTGAAGTATTGGTGGCTAGGCATGTTTGTTTGGAGTTTTTGTCCAAGGGAAGTGCACGGCCAGGCCAAGTCAGAGGAGGAGGAGGTGATAGGTGGTGGATGGTGAAGAGAAGGAGGAAGTGGTGGCTATGGCCGAGCATGGCAAGGGAAGAAATCATGGCCAAACATTTAAAAACAATAGAAAAAGAAGAGAAAAATTGGAAAATGAGGAGAGGCCATTACCAAGGAAATTTTTCTTAGCCATGAATGGAAGATGAGATGGAGTTTTTTTTTACGTGAAATGAGAAATAGAATTCACAGTCAAGCAAAAGAAAATACACGGCCAAACAAGAATAAATTAAATGTTATGGAAAATGAAAGGTCTTAAGCAAATGAAAGGTCTCATGTTATAAAGTCAAGTCTCTTCATATTTCCTTTCTTTTTAAATCAAATAAAAACAAATAAAAATAAGTAAATGAATTTAAAACTGAAAAAAAAGTAAAATAAAACGAAAATAAATAATTAAATTTAGAGAAAATAGAAAAAGAATTAAAGAAATAGTTTATTAATTTAAAACGAGACTTAGAAATTTCAAACAAACTACCATTAACTTTGGAAAATTATAACTTTACTTCTAATCCAATAAAAAGTCAAGTAAAATAAAATAAATGCTGAACAAAATAAAGTGTAAATGAATATAAAATAAATTCTTAAGAAAATAAAAAGATAAATAAAGAACTACTTTAATCTTTTGAAACTAGAAATTAAAAATTGTAAACAAAAGACAACTGACATTAGAAAATTTCAATTACACTATTAAAATGTTTTAAAACTAAAATAGATACATAACATCATGTTACACTTGTAAACATACATTAGAACATGACGTAACAAACAAAAATATTATTTATATAAAATTAAAATAACAATTTTGTTAAATACAACAAATTACATCCAATAGTGTAAAAGGCATAACTTTCACAATATAAATCAAATTTCAACGAAACGAAAAGCAGTATTCTTAAAATTTTATTTACTTTCATAATAAAAGATAAAATTCAAAATTTCAAACTTTTAAATATTTAAATATTTAAATTAAAAGTCAAAGTTTGACCACATTGACAAAAATTCACATTTCAGGAAAATACTCTATTTATTCATGTTTGGGATTATAATTCACATAAAAATCAAAATTTATATTTAAAATAACAAAATTTATCCATTTTAATAAATAAATAAAGTTTTTAAATCAGGAAATTCAATTTAAAATAATTACCAAATACAGGGTTGTTACAACCGTATTTTGTCATTGGAAGTTAATACTATAGATGACCGCAGCATCTATAGCGCTTTGCTTCGGGCCTCAAGATATGGGATGTTAAAACTTGGTATCAGAGTATAGGTTTATGAAAACTTAAAAGAAACTTTTAACTTAAAATGATTTTTGAAAACATAATCCTAAGGAATTAGAGAAAAGATTGGGGTATGGGATAACGCTATAATAACCTACTTCTATTTGCTATATAAAAGTATACGCGTTATCTCTATTCTCTCATCTCTCTTAAGCTATTCTTCTGCATCTTACAAAGACTCGAATGCAGATTTTAAGGAAGTAAGATGTGGATGCTAGGAGTGGTAGAGTTAACATTGGTGGAGGAAGCACCATAACCAATGGAAATGCCAGACCAAACACAAGAAGCAATCTAGGTCGGGCATAAGCTGCTAATGTGGGTGCTGGAGCGCCGCAAGTTGATATTAGAGCTGTGTATCAGTTCTTCATCAACATGATGCAAGCTGGAGTTGCTGTGGGATTAGTTAGAGGAAATCAGGAAGCTCTAGTGGTCAATAACTATGCAGTACTAAGCAGAGATTATGCTAGGCTTAGAGGAAAACCGTTTATCGGGACTGAGGACGCAATTGAAGTGGAGAATTGGTTGCTTCATTGTGAAAGGATTTTTGCTGATTTTGGACTCAATGATGAGCAAAAAAGAAGATTGGCATTCAGACAGTTGCAAGAGGCAGCACTGTACTGGTGGAACAGTGTTACTGTAGGAGTAAATGAAGAGATCATGACTTGGGAAGAATTCGGAAGGAGGTTTGAGGAAAGATTCATGTCGAAGATTGCTAAGTCAACTTTGGTCAGGAAGTTTGCTGAGTTGGTGCAGGGAGACATGACAGTGCTGGAGTATGCTACCAGTTAAGGAGCTATCGAGGTACGGATATACTACGGTTGATACGGTTATCAAAATAAATGAGAAGTTCATCCTCGGATTGAAACCCGAGCTTGCTAAAGCGTTTTTTCCATATATCAGGGATTCGTGTGATGTAGTTGTTGAGATGGCTTTGAGGCATGAGAAGATGCTCACTTTTCATGATAGTAACAAAGCAAGGGAAACTCAAAGTGGGCAGAACCAGAAGATAAAGTTTTTCCATAAGAAGGGCACTTAGAAGGGAGGAGTACCCAAGAAAGGGGAGACTGAAGTAGTTTGCTATAAGTGCAACAAGAAGGGAAATTTCGTTCATGAGTGCCAAACAAGCAAAGGGACGAAGGTTGCTGACAAGAAAGGGGTGAGATGCTTCAACTGTGATCAAATTGGACATTCTAAGAACCAGTGCAAGGAACTAGCCAAGGATGGAAAGGGCAAAATATTTGCATTGGAACCAGCTACCTCAAGACCAACAGCAGAGGAGAAAGGAAAAGCTGTGTTGGGAGGTATGCTTTTAATTCATGGTATGTCAGTTAGAGTTCTATTTGATACTGGTGCATTGCATTCTTTTATATCTCATTGTTTGGTAGATAAGCTTAACCTAGAACCCTCATACCTAGTTACGTCCTTAAGGGTTGCGAATTCGATAGGAGGGTATGCGACTCTTGGGATGAGATGTGACTACTTAGAGTTTGAATTTTTAGGTTATGTATTCGCTTGTAGTTTGCATGTTTTTTATTTCATAAAGTTCGGAATTATTTTGGGTATGGATTGGTTAAATAAGTATGATGCTAGGATATTTTTCCATGATAGGAAAATATCACTTAGATACCCAAGTTGTAGTGATCGGATTATATACTCTATAGAAAACCCTAGTTTTGAGGTTAAGGCCTTGTTGGGAGTTATGGAGGTAGAAGATGAGTTGAATCGAGTTTTCACTGTTAGAGAATTCGCAGATGTCTTTGAGCCCATGATAGGACTACCGTCGAAACGAGCCATTGTGTTTCGGATAGATTTAGTACCAGGAGCAGAACCGGTGAGTAGACCGCCAAGTAGAATGACACCTACCAAGATGAAGGAGTTATAGGTACAGTTGGTGGATTTAGAAGGTAAGAATTTTATCAAACTAAGCAGTTCGCCTTGGAAAACAGCCGTAGTGTTTGTCAAGAAATCGAACGGATGGTAAAGGTTGTGTATCAATTACCGTAAGCTGAATGAGAAGACGATAAAGAACCGATATCCATTACCTAGGATTGATGATTTGTTTGATCAGTTGAGTGGAGCCAAAGTATGTTCCCAGTTGGATTTGGCAACAGGATTCCATTAGCTTAGAGTAGCAGAGGATAATATTCCTTTGACGGCGGTTAGGACCAGATATGGATCGTACAAATGGTTAGTGATGCCATTTGGACTAACTAATGCGCCAGCATTCTTCGTGGACTTGATGAACATAATCTTTCGAGAACATGTGGACAAATTTGTTTTAGTATTTATAAATGACATTTTGATATACTCTAAGGATGAAAGAGAGCATGAAGTTCATGAGGCGGCATCAACTGAAAGCAAAATTCTCAAAGTGTCATTTCTGGAAGTAGGAAGTGAAGTTTCTTGATCATGTAGCCTCAGAGAAAGGGTTGTCAGTAGATTTGGCTAAGATCGAGGCAGTGAATAGTTGGAAGAGACCCAAGACGATAACTGAGATAAAGAGTTTTCATGGATTGGCTTGTTATTATCTGAGATTAATTAAGGATTTTTCATAGAAAGCGGCACCGATGACTAAGCTAACTCGGAAAGATGTAAAGTTTGTTTGGACTGATAAGTATGAGGAGGCATTCCAGAAACTGAAACACTTATTGACTAATGCACCAGTGTTAGTTGTTCTAAAGGGGAATCAGGATGTAGTGGTGTACACGGACGCATGTGGAACAGGATTAGGAGCTATGTTAATGCAGAGGGGTAAAGTGATTGCCTATTCTTCTCGATAGCCATACCGCATGACGTTATATTTCCAACTCATGATTTGAAATTAGCTGCAGTAATTTTTGCATTTAAGGTGTGGTGAAATTACCTTTTGGGAGAAAGATTCGAGTTGTATATGGATCATAAGTCACTAAGGTATTTATTCTCTCAGAAGGAGTTGAATATGAGACAGCAGAGGTGGTTAGAGTTTTTAGCTGCTTATGACTTTGGTATTGAGTACACACCAGGAAAAGGGAATAAGGTTGCAGATGCACTTAGTAGAAAATATCAGAATGCAATATCGGCAATGATAGCTATATGGAAAGAGTTAGAAGCATTGACTACATGCAAAGTACGATGGAGATCTGAGAGTAGTTCTAGTTGAGAAACCCCCATGTTATCATGTTTAGAAGTTCGACCAGTGATGATCGGAAGGATTGCTCTATGTAAGGAGAGGATCCATTACTAGTTGAAAAAATTAGAAAGTTATGGAATGGAATAGAGAGCGATGACTTGAAAGATTTCAGTCATGACCAGAATGGGTGGTTAAAGAAGAAAGGTCGACTATGTGTCCCGAATGTGGGAAACATTAGGAAGGAAGTTCTTAGAGAATGCTATCCTTCGAAGTTCACCATTCGTCCAGAAGGAACTAAGATGTATCAGGATATGAAAAGGAATTTCCTCTAGGAAGGTATGAAGAGAGATGTACGCTTATGGGCAAGGCAGTGTTTAAACTATCAACAGGTAAAAGCCGAATACTAGAAACCGAGTGGGTTACTTCAGCCTTTAGATGTTCCAGTTTGGAAATGGGATTCTATCTCAATGGATTTCGTAGATGGTTGCCAAATTCGAATAGAGGAAATGAGAGTGGGTTTTAGTGGACAAATTAACGAAGAGTGCACACTTTATACCCGTTAAGTCCACCAAGACAACACTAGATTTAGTTAAGCTATTCATAAGGAATATAGTTAGACTGTATGAAATTCCTAGTAGTATAGTAAATGATAGAGATTCCTTATTTACTAGTGAGTTCTGAAAGAGTCTACAAGAGACTTTAGGTACCAAGCGTAAGATGAGTACCGCTTACCATTCGCAAACAGATGGGCAAACAGAGAGAATTAACAAAGTTTTAGAGGATTTGTTAAGAGCTTGTGTGCTAGAATTCGGAGGATCATGGGAAGACCATCTACACTTAGTCGAGTTTTTGTATAGCAACAGTTATCGGACTAGTATGGGGATGGCACCGTTTGAAGCTTTGTATGGAAGGCCATGCAAATCTCTCATTTGTTGGTCAGAGACCGAGGATAGGTTAGTTCTTGGTCCAGATTTGGTTAGAGAAGCTGCAGAGAAGATTGAGTTAATTCGAGCTAGAATGAAGGAAGTTCAGTCTAGGTAGAAGAGTTATGCTGATAAAAGACGGAAAGACTTAGAATTCTTAGTTGGAGATCATGTTTTCGTCAAGGTGTCACCAATGAAAGGAGTAATCAGATTTGGAAAATCAGAAAAATTGGCACCAAGATTCGTCAGACCATTTTCTATTATAGAAGGGATCAGGAAACTCATGTATAGAGTAGAGTTACCGAATAGGTTTGAAGGAGTCCACAATGTTTTCCATGTTTTTCATCTAAGAAAGTATATTCGAGATCCAAAGACTACTATTGCACCGGCTCTGTTAGATGATTGTTAACAAGATTTCTTGTCAATACCCCAAAGTAATGTTAAGAAAGATGGATATCCTTTTTAAGAACAGTGGGCGTACCCTTAGGAACTGCCTTTAAATTTGGTTTTACTTGTTGATAATTCTTGGATCAGACATTTCGACGTCGTCGAAAGGTATAAGTTCTGGGTTAAGGAACCTTCCGACTTTTTTGAGTTGGTATGAGTTCCCCTTTAAGGGTTTCCTTCTTGTTTAAGTTGAATTTTCCTTAATTTAATTTTAGATAGGTAGGCTTCAATCTTGTCGAAGGCTTAGGAAATGGCTTCCCTTGAGTTTAAGTAGAAAATCAAATGCTTTGGTGGATACGAAGTAGCTTTCGACCTTGTCGAAAGGTTAGACCATATATATAAAGTAGATTTCGACCTTATCGAAGGGCTAGACCTCTAATATGAAGTAGGTTTGACTTTGTCGAAAGGTTAGATCACTTGGTTTATAGCTTCAAAAGGTGACAGGTGTTGTTAGTGCATAACGAACTCTCGACCTTGTCGAAAGGTTTTTATTTCAAAGCTGATGGTTTCAAAAGGTGACATTGAATATTAGTGTCAGTTGAGTAGTTGACTTTACCAAAAGGTTCGGGTCATAGAGTAGATGGCCTCAAAGGGTTATAGTAGATGTTAAAACCAGAAGTGTTATCGACCTTGTCAAAAGTTTTAATCCGTGGAGTTGATAGCCTCGAAGGGTTGTAAAAAGGTGAACGGTCCAGATGTATTGTCAACTTTGTCGGCAAGAACCTTTCGATCAAGTTAAACCTGGAAAAATAAGGTTAATCCAACAAAGATTTAAGTAAATAGCAAAGTAATTAATAGAGCTCAAGACTTCCCTTTTTATCGAAGAAAAAATCTATTTTATTAAATTCCCAAATCTCCCAATTATGGTTATAAGGCTTTGATTAAGAAGATGCAAGATTAGAATGAGAGAAATCGGATCCCCAAAACATGACCCCTTGGGTCTTATTTATAGATGCAGGCGGCCCCCTTTTCGACTTCATGCTCTCGACCGAGACGAATGGTCCCCCTTTTATATGCAGCTATGAACCTTTCGACTTTGTCGAAAGGTTTGCTTCTTATATGCCATTATGGACCTTTCGACATCGTCGAAAGGTTTGCTTTTCTTTATGCCTTCATGAACCTTTCAACTTTGTCGAAGGGTTTGCCGTTTATATTTTGTTGTGAACCCTTCGACCTTGTCGGAAGGTTGCTCTTACTTGATTGTTGTGAACCCTTCGACCTTGTCGGAAAGTTGCTCTTTATTTGATTGTTGTCGAGAGATGTGCTTCCCTCCAATGTTGTCGAAAGCTTGTCTTTCATTCTTTGTTGACTTCTGAGTGTTGCCTTCTTCATAGATACTTTCGACTTTTTTCGAAAGGTATCCTGATGAGTCTCAATCGGTTCGAAAGGCTTGTCATGCTTTCGAAAAGGTCACCATGGGGTTGCTAACACTTGCTTTGACTTCCTCATCTTCTTTGAAAGGTAGGAACTTCATGGATGTTGTGAGATGGATCTGACACCTTCGAAAGGTTTGAGGTTGTTAAAATCTGATGACTGCATCCCTTCGACTCCTTCGAAAGGTTTGGTCTGAGCTTCTCTTCCTTAGTCTTTATTGAAGGACCTTTTGACTTAGTCGAAAGGTGGATTTTTTGAGTAACATTTGCCCCCCCCCCCATTCGAAGGGATGCTCTTGACTTTCCAAGTCATCTGTGTCGACAGTTAAAATCTTCCCGCCTCTTGGCCTTCCCACGTAGATCTGGGTCATCCATTTAAATCTTATCCAACGGTCGAGAATTTGGATGACTTTTCTTATATAGTACGCTTCTTCTCTTTCTTCTTCTTTTACCTACAATTAAAATTATCGAGCAACAGCAAAATAATTTTCCAAAGCTTTCGTAACATCATTCCCCAAAAATCAAGGTGATTCCCAATTTCAAACTATAAGTTTGGATTAATCTCTGCTTTTCTAAGTTTTCATTCGAAATTACTCATGCGTTAGTCAAATCTTCAGTTTTCCAAATCCTAGAATTGAAATTCAATTTTGGTTTTTCTAAAAAAACTTCCTCTTAATCAGTTACTTAAACCAATAAAACTCATTTCTCATTTTAAATTTCGAAGTCGATAATGGTTGTTATTGAAATTCCCCTAATTGGGTGCAGTTCTTATTTCAAAATTTTTGATTTTTACTTTTTCTCTTTAACCTGAGTTTTCGACTTGTCAATTATCTTTATGCTTCTCTTGAAATTGAATTGAAGCGATTTCAATTTAAATACATTTTGTTAATAGGTTTGGTTTACGTATTCTTCAAGAAAAATTTGAAAACTGGATTTACAATCGGGTTTGGGGTTGGTTAAACCCGATATGATTAACTGGAACCCTCTCATGTACAATTTGGAGGCACAAAATGACCTTTCTTCCTCTTCGAAAGAGATTGAGGCGACAATAATGGATTTGCCTTCTTAGCACCTTTCGATGGGGTCGAAAGGTATTGTGATGCCAACTTTACCATCATTGTCGAAAGGATAGGTAGTTAAATGGAGTGAATCTAACCCTTCGACAATGAGCTCTCGACAAGGTTGAAGAGTTCAAACCTTTCGACTACTAGCTTTCGACAAGGTTGAAGAGTTTCAAACCTTTCGACTACTAGCTTTCGACAAGGTTGAAATTCTTTGACCTTAGAGTTGTCTTTGCCCATCTTTGTCGAAACGTTTAAAGCACACATGAGTTGAACCTGAAACCTTTCGACTTCAATGGGTAGGACATGTTTTGACAACTTCAACCAGACCTTTCGACAACTTCATCAACTGTAATGTTTTTAACTCAGGAACTTTAAGTTATTGGTTTCGTCCATGGCGAAAGGTCTTGCCACTTAACTTTATGTTACACTTGAAGTATATCCAGGCTTCCATAGAGCTTTCAACATTGTCGAAAGGTGATGAATGGGTTAATGTTTCATCGTTTTCTTTCGACTTTATCAATGGCTTGAATTGCTATCCTTTAGACATTGTCGAAAGCTTGAGCTATAAACCTTTCGACATTGTCGAAAGCTTAACTATTGAGTATTTGACTAAACTGTTTGCACCATTTTAAAATTTAAATATGTTTTTACTCTTGAACTATCTAAGTAAATTTACTTGTTTAATTCTCGAATGCCTTCTAAACTCGTAAATAAACAAGAGATATAACTAAAACATTTTCACCTGGCAGAATGATGAGCTCTCCCAAAGTTGAAGCCATCACCAAGCATTCTTCCATCGAAACTCGGAATGAAGTCAATGCTATTCTTAAAGACTTTGGTATTAGTGGGATCAAAGCTATCCCTCCCCAACCAACTGATGCCATTGACAACCCTCCTGGAGGGTACTTTTCTTACACAGCCATCCACATATGGCACGGTGGATTTCTTCCTTTGCCCGAGTTCCTGATCTCATACTTGTCTCATGTTGGAGTTGCTCCAATACAACTATCCCCAAATGTTTACACTCATCTTCTATCTCTGGAAATGTTGGCGTTGGAATCTGGCTTCCTTCGCTTAATGCTGAAGTTCTAAACTCCTTGACCAAGTTGGCAAGGTTAAGTAATCTTAACAAGCAGATTTACAGAGTCAATGTATATAAGAAGCTAATATCAGATGGAATCAATAAGTTCAAGGACTGGGAGAATCAATTATTCTTTGTCAAGTGCTTTGCCGATGTTCACGGGACTTTTTGCCTCCCCTCGTAAGTCTACTTTAATGTTTTCTTTGCTTTACTCTACGTTTTCTGTTAACTAATCTCTGACTTTTTTTTAGGTGAAGCTTCCAAGATACTCAGTGATGCTGACAAGAAAACCATTGATTCTTTAACCACAGCTTCAAAGAAACTTGGGAGCAGGCAGAGGCTCTTCACCCCTTCAAATTTAAGAAAACATTATTTACTACTTCCTGGCCAGAGGATCCTAGGAACTCCTCCCACAATCATGCATACTTCTCGTGGCAAGCGATTCCTTTCCTTAGGCGATGCTGAACACTTTACTTCAATGTCTCCTATTTGTGCTGACACTTCAGGTATATTATTCGTTAAGTATTTTTCTTCTTTGTCTCTGGAATTCTTTGAATTACTTTGACTGATTTTATATCCACTTGAATTTTTTTAGCTCCCTCCAAGGTCATTGTATCTTCAAGTGGTGCTGCCCCTCCTCCATCATCTTCTGGAGTTACATCAATCTTGGAGGCTTTCGCTAAATCCAAAAGAACTTAAAAAAGAAAACTAATGGAGACTTCTGAAGACGCTCCTCTGGCGAAAATGGCCAAAGTCATTGATGTGGAGGTAGAGGAAAAGCGCCTGTCACTTGAAAAAGTTTCAAAGAGCCCCACCGTCGAAGCCCCTAAGGGTAAATCAGCACAAACTCCACATGTTCCTGATCCTTTCTCACACATCTCGATCTCTGATTCTCCCACTGCACTCGAGCAGATGCAGCTGGCCCTATTGACGACTCCCTCTATAAAGACAACTCCTCTAGAATCGTCATTTTCTGCTCCTCTATCGACCAATTTTGATGAACTTATAGAGCTCATCTTACATTCATAATTTTTTACTTCTTCCTCTATGCCGTCATTCACTCCGGACTTGGCGGAAAATTATCGCTCTCTTATGGAGCAGTGACTTTTGGTAAGCTCTCACCCAATTGTTTTTATTATTATTATTGGATTTCTCTAATCGCTAACTTGTGTTTCAATTCTTGTTGCAGATTTCTAGGAACTGGGTAGCTCTAAATGAACATGTCTTGAAATCTTCAACTGAATCTTTTAAGCTGCGGCAGGAAAATTCTGAGCTTAACAATCAAATATCTTCTCTTACCGCCACCCAAAACGACACTTCCAATGAGTTGGAGCGGGTAAAGGCCTCCCTTGTCAGGGTTGAAGCCGATTTAGAAATAGAGAAAATGGCCCATCAGCTTACTACTGACAAAAAATTTGCTATGGAGCTAACTCTTAAAGATTCAGAAGATGAAAAAGCTCGCTTGGTTGCCAAGAACATTTCTTTGAAAAACAAATTCAAGAAGACCAGAGCTTCACTCAAACAAACTGTTTGTACCCTCTCCAACATCAAGAAGCAAGTCTCTCAGTTCGTTGATGTTACCCTAGGGCCCATGATGCCAAAAAATTACGAAGATGCCCTTATGCTTGCATACGCTGATAATTACGAGAAATGTCCTGGCTTTGGCTTCTCTTCTCTCGACCCAGCTTTAGTCGAAAGAGTAATGGACAAAATTAACCAGATAAAGCAGGGTACCGGACCTGAGGGCGAGGAGGAGGTAACCAATGCTGCTGAAATTCTCTCTTTTGATGTCCCCACCTTTGAAATTGAATCTGATTCTGAAGAGGAGGGTGACAAAGATGACGATCCTGAGGAAAAGGATGATGATAATGATGGCAGCAATGCCAATGGTGATGATGATGATGATGACCCTGCCGGAGGCCAAGGCCTTGATGAAGATAAAGGGGGTTCCTCTGGTGCCTCTGAGAAAGATGGCGGTGACCAAGCTGAATTCTCTGAAAAGGAGCCATCCACTCATAAGGATATACCGCCTTTATCCCCTGGACCCTTTGCTTCACTTGAGGATGAACCTGCTCTCGCTCAAACTGAGGAGCCAAAAGAGAAGGAGCAGGTCTCTTAGACTTCCATTCTAGTTTCACAGGTATGGGCTTCTATGTTTAAATGTCTTAAACTTCGAAGATAATAATTAGCATTAAATTGTTTGTCTTAGATAAAGAAGAAGTCCACTTTACCCTATAGGACTAAACTTGACAGAAAACAGGCGGAAATTAACAAGTTATATAGGGAGTTAGACAAATTGATAAAGGAGCACAATGTTTTGTTTGAGAAATACCATAGCCTTGACAGGAGTACCTCCATATTAGCTTCTTTTAAATACCAGAGGGCTACCCCTTTATTAAAGAAAGCGCGCCTTCGAAATGATGCTCTCTTGAAAGAAAATAAAGAGTTTCTAACTTCATCATGGATGATGATCGAGGATAGAGACATTTTAGTTAACTTTCTATATAAAGCTTATTGTAGACATTCTATTATAGATTTTTCGTACTTAGGCAAATTCAGTGGGCGTCTACTCAGACGCTTTCATAAAATATACTTAGATGAATTCGGATATGACCCGCATCCTGGAGCTTGCTGGAACTTACCGCAGGTCAGATCGATTCCTCATGATCTTCCCCCTAAAAAGCTTAAGTACTATAAAGATAAATTTGTTTCTAAGTTTTTCTCTAAATCTGTTTTGTATGAAGCGGATGAGTAATTATAACATGTAATAGTTAATTGACATATAAATATATACTTTAGAATTGTTTTCTTTATGCTTAGTTTTTCTCTACTATGCTATTTCAGATTGACAGTTCTTTAGGTCGACTCGTCCCTAGAGACCACTTAAGCCAATACGTTAAATTGAGAAGGTTTTATTCTGAAAATGCATCAATTTTACAGACTTCAAAGTTAGCGAGATATTGTTTTCTTTGGGACTTACAAAAGTTGTACTTGGAATACCCTCGCCTTCATTTCGACTTCCTCGGCGAAGAAAAGGAAAAATTCCTTAGAGAAATCAGAACATTTCAGTCTAGATTAATTTATGGTCGCGATAGTCCCCCGGTTGGGAAATGGGACTATAGTCAATGACCACCGGTAATAACCCCTGAAGGGGTCACTATGACCTTTGATTCGACAGTTATGCTTTCAGCTAATTCTCTTGATAAAGTTAGAAAAGTAGTTTCTAAACTTTAAATGTAATCAAATTGTATGTTGTATCTTTTAACTTCATTGCTGTTTTAGTTGCAATTCGTTGTGATAATAATAAAGATATTTTTTATCTCTATCTTGATTTTTATTCCATTTCTTTTGTTTAAATTGGAGCTACAGTCATTTATGACTCATCTTTCTGAAAACTTATTGTCACATGTCGATGTTATTAGAGAGAGACTGTTGATAGCGAGCGGAGGAACCGTGGTCCACGATGAAGTCTTACTTAAGCGTTTTGGCGGCAATGCTGAAGCCGTGAAGTGGCATAAGAGATAGTTTCCCCAAAAGACCATCGTCAGTGGTCTCAAAGACCATACTGCCTATCTCGAGGCTGGTATTAAGAAAAAAGATGAGATGATTGCTATGCTTAAACAACAAGTAAAGACTAATCCCATAGCTGATTTTGATCAAAAAATGTCTGAACTCATTCAGCAGGTAAATGATTTGGAGTTAAATTTAAAAGATAGCTAAGCGCAATGCGCCTCTTTAGAGTTCATTTTGGGCGATAAGACTTCAAAGATTGATCTTCCGGTCTCTCAAGCAACCCCTCCAACTGTTAAGCCTACTAGGTCAAAGCTTCTTGTGGTTTTGAAATTTTCATATATGCTCAACCCTCCCCCAGGTTTAGATAACAATGTAGTGGGGAACTAGTGTCGGAGGGTAAAATTCGAAATCGCCAAATATTTTGATGAGCGGCAGAAAGCAAAATATTCTCAGACCATTAATGAATACGCTGCCAAGAACCAGAAGCTGGAGCATGACAATTATTTGCTTGTCAAACGTGTCGCGGAGTTAGAAAGAGAAAACAAAACAGTCAAAGCTGCAAACAGGGCTTTCAATCGTTCTCTGAAAACTAACATTGATGCCATAGATGATGAATGCAATAAGAAGAAAAGAAAAGAAGCTTAAGAAAGTTCTCCGCGCAGCAATCCAACATGTTGTTGACCCTTCAGTGGCGGAGACTCTTAATAAAGCAGCTCAAGGTTTGTAATTCATCTATGTGTTTGAGCTATGTAAATCTATCTTGTGTATAAATTTGTTGTTTGTAAATGATTCCTTAACTTATGTAAATCACATAAACTTTGTAAATATCACCTGATTCGTGATCCTCTTTTGCAATGTCACTTTTTGAAATGCCTTTGAATTGCTCATTCAGCGACTTTTGTATTTGCTAAATCTTTCATTATTCCCTGCTATTTTGATTTCCCAGAGAAACAAGTAGAAAACAGTATTTTTTAATTGTTAGCTTGAAATCGACATATTTTTCTATGTATGTCATTTGCATTGATTGACAAATCATCTTGCTAACTGTGTGAAAGAGTAATTTATTCAAAAAATTAAGATCTCATCTTTAACCATGATGAGGAATGATCAAGAATCTAACTCCTTCCACTTATCTAATTCAGAGGTCAATGTCTGGAATTTTGATGTAGTAAATTTTCAATCCATTCCTGAATATCAATGGGATTAGAAAATTTAGAAACTCGAAGCTCCCATTCAGAGACTTTTAATAGCGATCTTCATGATTATATTCTCTGGCCCAGATTCGGGCATTTGGGATGAATTGAAATCCATAGATATTGCACCCAGATTAGGGTTTAGGGTTTACATAGTAGCCGTATTGGTACCCAGATTCAGGTATGATAAGTTGGTGATTGACAAAGACCCGAAACCTAGATTCGGGTACTAGACGATGAAATTCTTATATGAAAGACCCAAAACCCTAATTCAGGTATTAATAGCCGATAGTTAGAAATGAGAATCCCGAAACCAGATTTGGGTAATAGTAAGTGGAGTTCTGTTCTACTCCATTGCCTTCGCTTTCTTTGACATGTATGAACCCTCTAGGTTTTGAATGTATATGGAAATAATTTGATTGGCTGCCTCTTGAGCTAGGATGTCTTAGTCCATGATCAAATATGCTTTTCCTCGAGTTTGAACATCTTAGTTCATGATTTGATGAGCCTCCTCTTGGGCTTGGACATCTTAGTCCTTTGATAAATGTGCCTCTTCTCGGGACTGGACATCTTAGTCCATTATCGAATGGGTCTCGTCTTGGGCTTGGACATCTTAGTCCTTTATTTGTCGGGCCTCTTCTTGGGCCTGGACGTCTTAGTTCATTATTGAATGAGCCTCGCCTTGGGCTTGGACATCTTAGTCCTTTATTTGTTGGGCCTCTTCTTGGGCCTGGACGTCTTAGTCCATTATTGTTCGGTGCTCTTGGTTAGCTCATCTTAGAGGCTGGAACCAAGGACTTACCCGACCTACCTCTAGGAGGTGCCCTGCCCTGGCCCTTTTGCGGTGCAAACAGGGGCTGGTTCGGTGCTCTACCCTGACCATCTTGTGGCGTGGATAGAGATTTACTCCATCCTCCCTCCAGGAGGTTCCTTAACCTGGCCATAGCGTGGCATGGATAAGGGCTTGTTCGGTGCTCTACCCTGGCCATCTTATGGCGTAGATAGAGGCTTACTCTGTCTTCCCTGCAGGAGGTGCCTTGACCTGACCAGAGGCGCGGTTAAGGGCTTGTCCAGTGCTTTAACCTTGCCATCTCATGACGTGGTTAAAGGCTTACCCACCCTCCCTCCAGGAGGTGCTCTGCCCTGGCCATCTTGGCACGGATAGAGGCTTTTCTACCATCTTAGGTAGACTACCATCTTAAGCAGTATCCAAATATGAGGAGCATTTCACTCCCAACCATGTAGATTTTCTCTTTTAAGAAAGTTGATCTTTATTAATCCTTTCTCAAATCCTTTTTACAAATTCACTAATCTTTCCTTGTCCAAAGAAACTGATGATCATCCCCTCCAGGGCTCTACAGTGGTTGGTTTCATGTTCATTCATCATATGATAATGACAGAAGGACCCTCCCAAGTTCCTTTCATGTTTTGACTTTTTCTTTTGTGATGGTCAATAGTTAAGTTCATCCTTTGTAAGCAAGTAGACATTTTCCATTGATGTTGTTAAGTTGCATTCTTTTGGAAGTCTAGACTTGAAACTTGTCTCTTGAGGATGGCCCTTTGACTTTTTACTTTTCAGCCTTATCATTTCATGCTCTTTACTAATTTTTCTTTTTGCTACCCTTTGAATCTCTTGGGTTGGAAGTGCTCTTGTTGTAGTTGGCTGCCATTTGTGTGCAAAGGCGTTATAATCATTCATTATTTCTTTCTCAAAGATTGTGCTTTTGGAATAATGTTGAATTGTTCTTCTCATTTGATTAAAGATATTATCACTTCCATTTGTTCTCTTTCCAAGTGCAAAGATAGGGGTAGGACTCACATGAAAAGGATTTAGACTCCATTTCTCAGGATCATAAGATTTTGCTTTCTTTTTGTTCATAATTCTCAAGGCTTCAAGCCTTAGTCTTTACTCTTCATCTTGATTGGAGCTTTTGATGTTTACTTGGGAGAACCTTGTCAAATGTGGTTCAGAAGTCCAAAGTGAATAAACTTGATATAGGATTAATCAAAGGGGGTTAGAGAATAGTAGTGTTATGGGATTAACAAAGTCGGAGGTTCGAGCCCTCCTTCTAGCGCCAAAAATGTTAACAAGATTTCTTGTCAACACCCCAAAATAATGTTAAGAAAGATGAATATCCTTTTTAAGAACAGTGGGCGTGATTCCCTTAGGAACTGCCTTTAAATTTGGTTTTACTTGTTGATAATTCTTGGATTAAACCTTTCGACGTCGTCGAAAGGTATAAGTTCTGGGTTAAGGAACCTTCCGACTTTGTTGAGTTGGTATGAGATCCCCTTTAAGGGTTTCCTTCTTGTTTAGGTTGAATTTTCCTGAAATTAATCTTAGATGGGTAGGCTTCAATCTTATCGAAGGCTTAGGAAATGGCTTCCCTTGGGTTTAAGCAGGAAATCAAATGCTTTGGTGGATATGAAGTAGATTTCGACCTTGTCGAAAGGTTAGACCACATACATAAAGTAGATTTCGACCTTGTCGAAGGGTTAGACCTCTGATATGAAGTAGGTTTTGACTTTGTCGAAAGGTTAGATCACTTAGGTTATAGCTTCGAAAGGTGACAGGTGTTGTTAGTGCATACAGAACTCTCAACCTTGTCAAAAGGTTTTTGTTTCAAAGCTGATGGTTTTGGAAGGTTACAGTGAATATTAGTGTCAGTTGAGTAGTTGACTTTACCAAAAGGTTCAGGTCATAGAGTAGATGGCCTCAAAGGGTTACAGTAGATGTTAAAACCAGAAGTGTTATCGACCTTGTCGAAAGGTTTAATCCGTGTAGTTGATAGCTTTGAAGGGTTGTAAAAAGGTGAATGGTCCGGATGTGTTGTCGACTTCGTCGGCAGGAACCTTTCAATCAAGTTAAACCTGGAAAAATGGGGTTAATCCAACAAAGATTTAAGTAAATAGCAAAGTAATTAACAGAGCTCAAGACTTCCCTCTTTATCCAAGAAAAACTATATTTTATTAAATTCCCAAATCTCCCAATTAGGGCTACAATGCTTTGATTAAGAAGATACAAGATTAGAATGAGAGAAATCGGATCCCCAAAACATGACCCCTTGGGTCTTATTTATAGATGCAGGCGACCCCCCTTTCGACTCCATGCTCTCGACTGGGACGAAAGGTCTCTCTTTTATATGCAGCTGTGAACCTTTCGACTTTGTTGAAAGGTTTGCTCCTCATATGCCATTATGGACCTTTCGACATTGTCGAAAGGTCTACTTTTCTTTATGCCTTCATGAACCTTTCGACTTTGTCGAAGGGTTTGCCTTCTATATTTTGTTGTGAACCCTTCGACCTTGTCGGAAGGTTGCTCTTTACTTGATTGTTGTGAACCCTTCGACCTTGTCAGAAGGTTGTTCTTCACTTGATTATTGTCGAGAGCTGTGCTTCCCTCTAATGTTGTCGAAAGGTTGTCTTTCATTCTTTGCTGACTTCTAAGTATTGCCTTCTTCATAAAACCTTTCGACTTTGTCGAAAGGCATCCTGATGAGTCTCAACCGGTTCGAAAGGCTTGCCGTGCTTTCGAAAAAGTCACCATGGGGTTGCTAACACTTGCTTTGACTTCCTCATCTTCTTCAAAAGGTAGGAACTTCATGGATGCTGTAAGATGGAACCTTCCGACACCTTCGAAAGGTTTGAGGCTGTTAAACTCTAATGACTGCATCCCTTTGACTCCTTCGAAAGGTTTGGTTTGAGCTTCTCTTTCTTAGTCTTTATTGAAGGACCTTTCGACTTAGCCGAAAGGTGGATTTTTTGAGTAACAATGATCCAGTAGTGGAACCGAACATGACTATAGTTAGAAAACCAGTTCGTATAGTTGCGAGAGATGAGAATAGACTAAGGAACAAGACATACAGATTAGTCAAAGTCCAGTAGAGTTACGACGAGAGAGACTGTACTTGAAAAACCGAGAGCAGGATTAGAGATACTTATCCTGACTTGTTTCATGGTATGTTTTACCTTTATATTTGATTGTTATGGGTACCTTATTGTAATTTCGAGGACAAAATTCTTTAAGGATGGGAGTCTATAATGACCCTAATTTTGACCAATATTATTTAGGACAGTTAATTTGATAAATTAAATGAAATAATGTAGATGGTTAAGCGATTGAGATTTATAAATTAACAAGGGGATCGTTCCTTAATGAATGTATAATGAAAAAAGAATTAAAAAGAAGTAAGTAGGAGGAATATGGTAAGGGAAAAATAGGAATAGCCTTTGTTCTTATACCCTAAACCCTTATATCCTTCATTTCTTATTCATTTCAACATTCAAAACAAAACTAAAACACTAGTGAGCTCGGTCGGCCACCATTAAGGAGATGCAAGAAAAAGAAAAGCTAGGATTCAAGTAGAAAGCTTAAGCAAATCACTCAAAGAGCAAATCTCAACCTTCTTAACACCAAGTCAAGGTGGATAATTTGATTTACATCTCACTTTTGATATTGATTTCAGTTTCAAGGTTTGATCCGATCTATTTTGCAAATAATGTGTCATGTTATATTATTTAAATGGATATATGCTTGTTGAAGATTTATATTGTTTCATATAGATTTTATGATAAGTTTAGATTGGAAAACCTATTAAATGACATCCAAATGATTTGCATTTTTGATATGTGATCAGAAACATTATTTTGGAAGTGGGTTTCAAGTTTCAAAATTTTCTAAGTTATTGTGGATTTAGTATGAATTTTCTAAGAGAGAAAATAGTTAATGTTGGGTTTAGATTATTTAAGGCAAATACATAATGATTTCAGGTCTAAAATTTAGATATATTAGAAAACATATTAAAAGTGAATTATGGTGATTTTTGAGGAATTTCCTAAGTAATTTAATATGGTTAAAAAATAATTTAAGTTAAGAGACTTAAATGTTTTATATGTTTTATCAAAGGGAAGAGCTTATTTTCTTAAAATGTTTTAAATGGCTAAGTTGTGAATTCTGCAGCCTTTTTAGAAAAAGGATTATGATAAAGAAATAACAACCAATTATATTTTGACAAAACAAGTTAGGTGAAAAGAAATTACTTTGAAAGGTATAAAATCAGTTTTATTTTGATTTACCACTTCGCCACCTCCATCTGTTAGCTTTTGTCACCATACCTCCGCTTATGAACCCATTCGAAACTAATGCACATGGTATCAAGCAATTGATACGTAGTGCATTGGAGAAAGGCAGAAGGGACCGTGTCGAAACCATGCTTTCGAAGGGTTGAAGTCCTTCTTTTAAGCTTTAGAATACATTACTTGCCTTTGTTTTTAAAAGATGCTTTCGAAGAGGTTTCTTTTAACTTGTCTTTGTTTTTGAAAGGAAACTTTCGAACAAGTTGCCGCTTGTCTTTGATTTTAGAAATGAGCTCGAATGAGTTGCCGCTTACTTTTATTTTAAAAGAAGCTTTCAAAAGGATAACCGCTTTTGAACCGATTCGATACCGATGCTGCCGCATTCATACCTTTCGAATTAGTTAAGGCCATTTTATTTATAGCCTTAAAAACAGGTATTCGAAAGGGTGCTTTCGTCTTTTCACTTGAAGCCGCCTTCCCAATGCTTTCGAAAGGATCCATGTAGCCGATTTTAATCAATGATTTCGGAGGCAATGGTTTCGAAAGGGTGGGTTTTGAAACTATCCTCTTTCTTTTACTTGGGATTAATGTTTCGCCTCTATTCTTTATCTCCCACTAAGTACATTATATGTTAAACCCAATGGTTTTGAAGAAATAATTTTAAATGGTTTTGAAGCAATATTTCCACAAACCCCTACTTGAACTCAATGCTTTCGAAAGGTATGTTATAAGTGTTTCGAAGGGGAAGTCCCCAAAGCTTTCGAAAGGTATATTTTAAGTGTTTCGAAAGGCTTGTTTTAAGTGTTTTAAAAGGAAGGTTTCCAATGCTTTCGAAAGGTAAGTTTAAATGGTTTTGAAAGGGGATGTCTAAGGTTTTATATAATGATTTCGAAAGGGATGCTTTCTATTATTTTAAAAGAGATTGTTTAAGGTTTTAAATAAGGGTTTTGAAAGTATTGCTTTGGCTTTAAGGCCTAAAGTTTTCTAAGTTAGAAAGGAGTATTAACTTATTTTGATGGGATAGAAAACCCCATTGATTAAGATTTCATCAACATTGTTTTATGTAAAGCATATATCATGGCATAAGTATTTTGAGTAAAGTAAAGAGCATATTTTCCTTGTTTAGGTATGATTTAAAAAGGGGTTAAATCATGTTGAAAGAAATGATTTCAAGGAAAATTGGATGCGATAGTTAACCCTAAGTAAATGACTCAGAGATTAGAAGACTAGATGGGACTAGTGTAGAGTCGCGCCCTATACTTTAGCTAGTAGCCCCTTGCTAATATAAGTCCAAAACTCCAGTGTGTAGGGCTTTGTCATAGGTAAGACTAAAATGATGTTGCACACAATAAGGAATACGCAGAGTAGAGGTAGGTTATTGGTGAGCCCGCAAAACTATTAGGATCAGGTGACTCTTGGAAAAGCAAGTTAAGGACAGATCGTCCAGTATTGTGTCTAACAGAAGTTGGATCATTGATTATGTCTGGTAGGCCCGAGTCAGCTAATGGTTAATAGTTAGCCTGATAAAATTACATTGTTTGGACAGACGGTCTATTGATTACCTGATTTATATGCATGTATGTTATTGCTATTATTATTATAATCAGTTTGATTGCAGGATTTTGATTTGCAACAGATATATTTTTAAAAGGATATTAGTGAGGGGAAATCCATTCCACTAAGCGGCGTGGTGTCACTTAATATCAGTAAACTGGGATGTGATAGTATTATTCACACCAGGCTTTATGTCCGACTCAAAGTTTATGTTTTCGCCTTAAACTCTCGGGTGCTCAAAATTTGATTTGAGTAGATTAAGAATTAAAGACTTTTCAGGTTTAGTAGGTTGGACAAATAAGCTTATGAAGACGTGCTAGAGGCAAAGCTAGCTATGTAGGAGCTATTTAGTATTATTTCCGTTGTGATGTATTTATGACTGATATGTCTATTTAGTACTCTGATCATCCAAAGGAGCATCTTCATATGTCGCTCCTGGCGTAATTTGTAATAATTATATTTGATCAAAACCTAGGAATTATTTTGGGATTATGTAACTGAATATGAAATATTGATTTAAAATGTAATCATAAAAGTTGTTTTTTTAATCTGTGTTGATTTTATTTCATATTTATGTGCTTTTGATATTATGGATACCATTAACATTACCGTATTTTGTCATTGGAAGTTGATACTATGGATGACTGCAACATCTATATCGCTTAACTTCGGGGCTCAAAATAGGGGATGTTACAAGTTAGCACATAACATTATATGCTAATCTAACATCATCATCATAAGTATACTATGGATCCACGAATATACCGGGTGTCTAGGTATCCAAGTCCACACTACCTAGGTCCTTTGACATCCCTAAAGTTATAAGCAAAACATAACAAACTTAATGTCCATCAAACAATCATCAAAATTACTCATTTGCATTAGATATATGACAGCTCGTATGGCCAATCCTCTATTAGAGACTAATGGAAAATCCTGATTCCTCGATGCTCAAGTCCAACCAGCGTATCCGCATGGTCCAGGGTATACTGATATGTGTCCGTGATCGAGGATATCGTATCCTTATATCCAATGGGATATTTATCCCCATTCCATGAGCACACTTCGAAACACTCAAAGTATCAATGATATCATTGCACGCATTGTCATAATCGAGCACGTCCTCTTTCCATTCCATTCATTTCCATAGTTGGACACACTCCTATTGTCCTACTCACAGGTTCCATTCGTCATCGAACTTGTCCTTATGGATCGTCACTACAACTCCATCCTCATCGAGTCGTCGTCATCAAAGCAAAATCCATCTTCATTGAGTTGTTATCATCTAAATACAACTTCATCACCATTGAGTTTCATCATCATTCTTTGCACCATACGTCAAAACCGAATGTTGAATGAACGAATGAACTTTCACGACATGATCTCCAAGACATCCTCGTCGTCTCCAGGAAGTTTGACCAAAATTGACCATCCCCTATCACGTCGGTACCGACATGATTCACTTAGCCAAAATTGGTTAACTATTTCCTCCTTCAAACCTTTTGTCGAATTTGCAAGCCCGGAGCGTTTTCCTCCTTATTTCGAAACCCCATCACTTTACGCTCGAAGCCACTACTTAAAACTTCTCGAGGTCAATCAAGTCAGTGCCGACTTGATTGCCCTTCCTAGAATTTTTCTAAATCTCCAAGTTCCAAACCCTCTTATCCTTTAGATTGACCCGAAGCTTCCATTGCTTTCATCGAAGCACATAAGTCCCCAACTCAAAGTGAAGCTTCAGTGTCTACGAAACCACCCACCTCCAAATTGTTTTAAATAGTCACCGCCGACAAGATTTTGGCCAGTGCCGACATGATATTTCCACCTCAAAACACTTCCAATCGTAATGCAACTTGTTTCATAGGCCCTCCAAGTCCTTAAGAGCACTATACTCAAATTGCATCATGTTATGAATGTTTTTGACATCGATTTGCCCAATACGACGACCACTTCCTAACCATGCTAAAATGACCAAGGAACATATTAAACATCGCTAACAATCACATACGATCATCACACATTATCCAATAACAAATATCAGCCATCAAATTACAATCCATACAAATATATTATCCTAGATCTAACTATGTGCTAAAATGACGACTAGATTACAATATAACGGGAAATGAATCAAAATATGTTTTTACCTTTTAAAATTCAATTAAAAGAGGTTATTGAAGTTAGCTCTAGATTTAAAACCATTTTAACATAAAAAATTATTTTAAAAATCATGGTTTTACTATGTCAACATCCATAGGATAATGAGAGATGTAAAATCACTCGCCATATACCAAAATATGTGAATTTTGAGGTGAATCTAAGATAGAACGGTAGATGCATGAATCTCTAGCGGCATAAACATTAAATCTTCAATTTTATACCAAAATATTAACATAATTTTATATAGGGTTTTCGATGCCAACACACAACGTCATCTTGTATACAAAATAAAGCCAAAATAGAAGCATAATACAAAAAGAGCTATAGAACCATCCTTAGTGGTGCTTTCCCTCTTTAACATCCTCTTCCTTTCCTTTTTAGAGGAAGAAGTCTTTCTCTTTGAGCCTTTTCCATCCTATTAGGGCCCAAGACAGCTGTTGGGGTCTTCCTCCCAATTGCAGTCGTTGTCAAAGTCAATGTAGGACATGGGAGTTTCAACGAAAATGCCTGCTACATGAAGAATAGGTTTTGGAATCACAAGAAAGGGATTTTTAGTGCTAGGCTCTTATTTAATATTGATTTTTGAAATGTCAATCTTTAACCTTTCTTCCATAGAAGTTGAGTCAGGATCCTTCGTGCTAACGATTGTCACCTCCTCATCAAAGATGCATGATATCTTCCAGCCCTTTCGGTGGCCTTATTTTTTCTGAGTCTGTCCTAGGGCTAGAGCTGGGGGGAGAAATTGGAGGAATGAACATTGTAGTAATGGAGGTGGATGCTATTGTGAAACACTTGGGCCTGAAATGTGAGTAGCTGGTGGTAGGGAGGGCATCAATGAATGACCTTTAACTTGACAGAGAGAAAGGTATAAATTAGTGACGTCCTTAGGCAAGAATTGAATTTTCTCGAAGACCAGAAAGATTAGAGATATACCTTAACCACTTGGAGTGTCTTTTGGTGGGGACTTGATGATTTCTCTCTCCTTGAGTGTAGGTTGGATTGGTTGAATGACTAGAGGAGTGAGAGGTGAGGTTTCAGCATTAGATGTAGTAGGGACATGCTTCTCAGTTATGGTGGTCTCGGAAGCCATGATTATTGAAGTAACAATGTCTACTAATGGATCTTTAGGAGTTGGAGTGGAAGTTTCTACATGATCTAATGAGCTGGGACCAGCATAAGCCTCAACAGACGCCTGCCCTTTAGCTGCAGCGTCAACTGTCAATATCTTCTTTACCTTTTCCAAGGCCACAAAATCATCTTCAACCAGAAACATTGATTTTAAGTATTCTTTGTCAATGTCATGGCCACTACTCTTGGCCCTATGTAGGATTTCCTCCCAAGCATCAACAAGCGTTTCTGAATGGTTATCTTCATGCCATTTTGGATTTTCATTTCTATCATATTGGCGAAGAATTGGAGAAGAGTGTCTTTCATCTCCTCATCGGTTTGGATATCCTTTGTTTTGAGGTCTACATTTTTCTCTTTGATACCAGCGAGCTAGACTTGAACTTTTTCCTCATTCCGTTTCAGTCGTTAAGTCGGATTTAAGTTGAAGAAACTGGGCCAGCCCGTAGTAGAAGAAATGGGTGAATTTCAAAAAAAAATACCATTTTGGATCTTTAATAGGCCTACAAAGTCTAAATTTCATTTAGAACATTTCTAAATTTGGTTTAAATAAAATATTGTATTCTATTTAAAATAGTTAAAGGGAAGTTTAAATAAATTTAATTTCAAATGTATAATGTATCAAATACACCTAACATTTATTTATAAGTGTTAATGTATAAGGAATGAAACCTTTTATTTCTTTCTCTAAAACAAGAATTAATTAAGAGCATTAATTGTATTAAATGGAGAAAAAAACCTTACATTTTCTCTCTTTAATTTGAATTGATTGATTCATTAAATATCATTATTGATACTTTATTCATGGCAATATATATACATATATATATATATATACATATACATACATACATACATATACATATACATATACATATACATATACATATATATATATATCTGTGTGTGTGCATGTGTAACATCATAATCTGTGAAGAGTATAATGTGCCCGTATATAGATGCTGGGATTTAAACTACAACGGACATATTAACTCATTTTATGCATACTGTAATTTTTCCAAATATGTGCTTGTATAATATGTCAAAATAAATACTAATATGTGTGTGTACAATTTATTGAATAAAACGGTTTTTGCCATAACAAATTAATGTAAAATAATTATATGATAATATTACAATATTTTAAAATTTTAGAAAATCCGGAAACATGTTTTGGGCTTAAGATTAATTTATGGAATTTTTACAATTAAAATAATATTTATTATTAAATAATTGATAATAGCCCGTAATCAAATTAATTCTTAAAAAGGGAAAATTAAGTTGAAAAATTCTGAAATATTTTCTGAAGGACATATTTTAAGCTTAGAAAAAATTTATGGAATTTTCACAATCGAAATTATATTTTTAATTAAATAATTAATTGCATTTCAAAAACAAATTAATTCAAAAAATTAATAAATTAAGTTATAAAAATCCAAAACTTTTTTGAAGGTCCAGATACAAATTTAAGCATTAAGAAAATTTTCTATAATTTTCTCAATTGAAATTATATTTTTAATTAAATAATTGATTGCAGGCCGAAAGCAAATTAATTTTTAAAAATAATAAATTAAGTTTAAAAAATCTGAAAATTTTACTGTAATCTTATTAAATGGTGCGGCAAATAAAAAAATAAAAAATTGAAATTTTGAATCATTAATTATTTTATTCATAATAAACAATTCACAAAATCATTAAATAAGAATATTAAATGTGTATATACATATTTAATAAAATATTTTTATATTTATGATTCATAATAGGTACAAATCATCATAAGAAAATTTTGAGATTAAACATACATGATATAAAAGCACAAATACAATTATACATATTTATAATTTGGAGATCTGTACACATTTGATATATATATATATATATCAAAATTAAAACCTTATTTTTAGGAAATTAATTTAACAATAAATCAATAAACAAAATATTATAACAATCACATAACCAATCTAATTGTAACAAACACATGTACCCACAAAAATCTCACCTAATCTAAACAATAAACAGATCTGAATACAAACAGAAGATTTAGATGTAAATCAACTTTTATATGATAAAATTAAAATGAAAACAATGATAATAAATAAAGGCGCACCTCCTAATGAAGTATTTGAGTTCACATTGAACAGTGATTTCTCTTCTAAGAACAATTCACAATCGTCAGGTTGCTAATTCAGGATTGGAAACCTTCTACTACAAATTAGTATTTTTAATTTTGAATTGGATTTGAGAATTTTAGGGATGATTTTAGAGGAAAGTTACTGCCATTAAAATAAGGAAGAGGAAGAAGAAAGTGGTGGCTCAAAACTGAATTAGCTTGTAATTAGGATTTTAAGATTGGCTTTTATATGGATAGGACAGGAAAGCAAACAATGATCTCAACCACACATCTCAAAACATGATCGCACATGTTGTAGCCACCTCCTATCTTTCTCCAAACCAACGCCTATCCTCTCCAAATCTCATGGGTTGTGAGCCCATTTAACCCAAATTAAATATGTACAATCATATTTAACATATTTTGTTATCGATATCTCATATCTATCAATATATTCATAACTTTTATAAATATATGCAGCAATTTTATTTCTCAAATCACATTAAAAATTCATAATTAACATTTCATAAATATTAATTTATTTAATTAATTTATAACAATTATAAACTAATTAAATTGTTTGGTCTAAAGAGAATTCATCATTTCAGTTATATGACTCTTGGGTGTAAATTCGGTCAGCAATTAATGTTGAAATATTCGAACGTTAACGTTCACACTTCACCTGGTAGGTGGTGTGATATTATGGCCAAATTTTTCGTCATTTTCGAAAAAAAATCTTATTTTAACTTAATAAGCATTACCCAATTGTGACAATTATTTACACCAATTCTCTTCGTCAAAACTATATCACTTTGGACTTGCTGAATTTGATAATGGTCAAAATTCCAACATTATCCACATTCAACTCTATAATCCAAACACAAAGTCCTTGGTTCAATAATAACAATTATTATCAACCAAACTACTCTGGCTAGAGATTTTGACTTTGGGTTTACTTGAGTGGACCGTGATACTAACCCCATATAACCGAGGAGAAAAATTCTCTCTTAAATACTTCTTCACTTCCAATACTTCCACTCGACCCAACTATAGTCACTCGATGGATGTTATGCCATGATTTTACTGTAATCAAAGCGGAGCTTTCATATTAAAGATTCACAGTATTCTCAAGTCGAAAGAACTGTGTAAATTAGTCACATCGATATTTTCTGTTTGACCTTAGTTATATTAACTAACTAAAAACTACTAAGTGGGTCGTTCCATAGTTATCCAATAACTATTAGTATGTAACCCCTAAATGCCCCCAGCAGTCATGAGTAATACACTGCCCAACATTTGGAAAGCGTTACGTACTCTAGTCTCAACGGATACATCGATATCCAGTCTCGATGCATCTTGACTAGGAACATTTAAAATGATATACTTGTTTCCTTGTGATAAATTACTCACGGTTACAACACTTTGTAACTACTATCACAAAACATACTATTTATGGATTTTCTACTAAATATACTTTAATTAATTAATATAACCATATTATATCAAGTATATAATAGAAAGAAAACACCTTTATTTCGAACAAGATTGGCCAACGATACATAATTGCCTTATAGGGCATACCCCTACCTCTATCAATCTCCCACTTGCAGTTGGGATCAATTATGGAATCTTGTTCCAACATCTCTAATCGGTTTTCTCAAAACCAATTGGGTATGTCCCTTTGTGAACGGGTATGCTATTTTGATTCAATTATCAACTCTGTCAATCAACTCTCTCTGACGGTGATAAACTGTTTTATCATATGGAACAATTCTGAGTGTGTCTCTCAATTTCTAGTAAGCTATAAGTTTTGTTACGAACTATATCGCAACATTTTTATCATATAACAATGTCATGAGATTCTCAACATTTGGAATCGGCTTAGTTATAAATTTGTGCACTTATATATTTATATACATTGTTTCTATTATGGCGCTATTCAAGATGATGTACTTAGCCTTTTCATTGAACCAACCACGATCTTTCATTTGGAACATTTCGAACTTAAAGATTCTTAACTTGAATTTATTATTGACATATTATACTCAATATCACTTATGATGTTTGAGTTCGAACACTCCTTCATAAGGAGTTTTTGTTTCTGTAAATAATTCCCTAATATTTCATAAATACACAAGAACAATTCAAACAACCATTAGTGATATCAATTCAGATTTGATACTTGCTTCATGTATCAAATACATAAACAAATCATGATATCGTAACCAACATAACATGTATGATAATTCTTATTGCCAATGCATAAGGAACTCACATGTTTCATATTAAACAATTTAATAAGGTGTATTTACATATCAATGTGGGACATTCCCAATATCTTTTATACTCACTATAAAAGACATCATTTATAATCCAAAGTTGAGTATTAAAACAACTAAGGTTGATTTCAACACAAGTACACCGTTAAAATCAACAATGTGTTGTTTACTTATAGGTTAGAAATATCAATGTACCTTTTAACGTTCTTTCTTATGAACACACGCTTCCTCTACACTTTGATTGAAAATCAAACTATGTGATTTATATCAAAATACTTACTCAATCTTGATGCTTATAAAATGATACTTTCGTATCATTTCTTGGATCATACCCAAAGACTCACAAACTCAATATCGCTCTCACTAACTTCGAGACATTTTTGGCTAATATGTGTAAATAGCTTACTTTAAATCGTTATTTAGAATTTTCTATTTCAATACATATATACCAAAACACTAAGTCTTATCAAACGATAATTTTGTGAGTAAATCCAAATTAACTTGAGCATGTTGAATACCGAATCTATTATGCTAATTTCAACGATTGAAATTTGCAATATTATGCTTATCAACATTGCTCATTTAATTCCAACTACATTAGTCTTTCTCATAAAGACACAATCTCGGCCGATGGATCACATCCCTTCGGTTACGACCACCAAAATCATATTTTGATAGTGTACTTGGAATTCTTTCGAATTTGCGCATCATACCATATAGAGTCAACACTCTTAATGGTTCAATTAAACAACCTAGGATTATATAATTTCAACATTAATAAGAAATTCATAGTTTTTCTTCGATGTACGAGAATACTTATTGGACATTATAATGATGTGTTTATTTAGGTTGGTTAATTTCATTTCATCTCATATAATCAGTTCTATCTATGGATTGTATCCAACTCCATTTAACTACCAATAATTCCTCAAAGAAATTCCTTCATAATGAAGTTGGTATATCTTAAAACAACAATTCTTTCTCAGTGTAAATAGAATAGGGATTCATAAACGCTTTATGAATTTCTTTATTTATAAAACTGATTCGGTTTTAGTTTACAAAAATTATGTTCAAAACAGAAATATGTCATTCAATGATAGTCCTTTCCAAAATCCTTTTTGGGAGATTCATATAAGATCTCTCATAAACAATTATTACGTGCAATCTGTCGACTCGCATAACCTGCCAACTCCTTGGCCTAGATATGTTGGAGTTTCTAATAAACTCTTATCTTGTAAGATTTTGTAAACTGTTATTCAGATGAAATAATATTAACCTTGTGTAGTACTCTAAGTACATTACCTTATAGAAAGAAACTAACTCAACTTCACTCACAATTAATCGTACATTGTCCAACAAAGTTCGATTACTCCATATCGATGCATCATTATATATCACTTGAAGGAGTTATTTTGAGATTGTATCTTTATTCATTTTAGGTACGTTAGGAACCTTTTCCAATATACTCACTCATTTGATCAAATCAAATTATTTCTATCGCATGTTATTTTTACTTCTGTTTTATATTCAATGAGTTTACCATTGACATACTACATGCGGATCAAATACACATGTCCATGTCGATGATGACTCGTCAGTGAATATGATGAAGTACGTGGAACCGTTTTGAAATTTATAGTACGATTGCATGCATCTATATGTATCAAACAGAAGAGTTCGTCAACTCTTATGATGCTCCCACTAAATGGGTGCATAGCCCTTTATTGTTTGAGATATAATTAACAAGTATCGTATGATTCAAAATCATATAACAAAATTATTTTCTCAAAACTACGGCTTAGTTTATAATTCTAGAATAATTGTAATTAATATTAGATACTTCTGTATTTTCAAATACCACATTATAGTTTTATTTCATAACGAATATTCATGATATTCGTAGAAATATAACCATGTCTATTTTTTCAGTCGATAAAAAAAAATAGTCATTATTTCATAAATAACGTTCAGTATGTTTTACGAGAACAATTTTCGTAATTCGATGCAATCAATAAGTGCTATATGACATGCTCCCACTATTTCCGCTATTGCTATAATAGCGTACTAAATTCGAAGGTCCATCATTCACCTAATATAGATTTGTTTATTTCATATACTGCAACTAGTTTATTGTCGAGAGTTCTTTGATCAAATAGCCTTAACTCGAAGAAACAAATCTAATATAAAACAATTTTCTATATGAAAATACATTTTGGAATAGAAAATCATATTTCACATTCCAATGTTAAGTATCAACCACTATTATTACAATTCTCCTTTCCGTTGTTTCTTTATGAAGAAGAAATGACTATTCACCCTCTCCATCCCAACTATACCTTAAATCACATTTACTCTTATACATTCATTTTTCTTTCTAAATGGTCAAACTATTCAAAAGAAAACCCTTATCACAACGTCATAACAAACTCTTTATGAAAGCGCATTTGATTATCCATAACATTTATGAACATCAAACATATTGCTCTTTTCATAAACTAATTAAACTGACATTTCAGCGATCGAGTTCTTAGATCTACCTTGTAGTTTTGGCCTTGTGCTACAATTAACACAATATGATATTTTATATAATCAATCAAATTGAATACCCGATCTCTTAGTACAATGTATCGACTTATTTCGAATGAACTATATACATTGAAGTATTGTACATTATGAACTGTGGCCATTCGCCATATAACATTTATATGTGATAGTATATAGATCAAATATCCATCCATAGTCTTGTATTGCTTTTAGAGTTCGAAACTCATAAAATGCAATACACAGTCTAAACCAAATAAACATGTAAGCGATCATTTTACGAATGTATTAAGTACTTGTAAAAATTAGACACTTGCATGGGTATATAAAACATTAACACACAATAGGAATTTAATAACAGGTATTATATTTCCATTTGTCAACTTTCAATTTAGTTCATTTGTATATGTTAATGGATAAACGTTTTATCAATCATATTAAATGCACAAATTTATCATTATTGATAATTATAACATTATTTATCATATTTTCTTACAATATTAGAAAGGTTAAATGTTACCATTTCATTTTTCTAATAAGGCTCCTAGTAGTATTTTATGTTTCACCAAACCTTAAGCAAAACATAGAAGTCTTTCAACTTCAATGGTGGGTGTAAGGACTCATATGCCATGGGATTCTGACCTTGAGGAAAGCTCAACGAATCATAGGCCCGCATACGAGGGATAACTTTTTATTGATTGTATCACATACAACTCCTAACCTTTGATACCTTGTCCTAGTCCCGCCTTTACCTTGAGGAAAGCTCAACAAGTAAAGTGGGACTATTCACTCGGACCTATCATTTCACGACGGCCTAAGTATAATGCACGTACCTTGAGGGAAGTTCAACAAATATGTGTGGTTATCTTACCTCATCTATTCAATATATTAATAGTACTACACATAACATCCCTAGCTTGAGGAAAGCTCAACAACTAAAGAGTATCTAAGTAATCTATTAATATATAAATGATAGAGGACAACTTTGTATTAAATATTCATAATCTTCAATATATTATATCGAGTGATATTGACTTATGGAATAATGTATTTCTTATGAAATACTTTCATGATTCAAGTGTCGAACACATCAGAAATCATGGTATACGTACATTTACGTATGTATTTATTCCTTAAGTCTATTTAGGGTTTCTTTAAAGTTTCACCTTTTGTTATACATTCATATTACATAAGCTGAATTATTATATAACTTAATTAACTTATATAATAGTCTTATGTATAATATTATATTAATTAAATCTTATTTAATTAATTTAACCAATTAACTCTTTAATTAATTTTATATTATAATTCCAATGCAACATTTAAATTGGACATATCTACTATAACCTTTATAGTATAACACACATAGATAAAGATGAAAACGGAAAGGATTTTGATCAAAAATTATATCGAAGTATAACAGGATCACTATTATACTTAAAGGCTAGTAGACCCGATATCATGATGAGTGCGTGTTTATGTGCAAGATTTCAAGCACAGCCTAAAGATTCACACTATCGAGCAGTTAAATATATTTTGCACTACTTAACTAACACTAAGGGTTACAGTCTACTCTATCCTAAAGGCAGTTCTTTCGAACTCGTATCGTATAGTGATGCAGATTTCGGCGGTTGTAGAACAGATAGGAAAAGTACAAGTGGCACCTGTCACTTTATTGGTCAATCGTTAGTTTCATGGTTTAGTAAAAAACAAAATTGTGTTTTTCTTTCAACATGTGAAGCCAAATATATTTCTGCTGCCTTAGCTTGCGCTCAAGTAATATATATGCAACAAACACTTAAAGACTATGGGAAAATAATAAACAAATCTCCAATATATTGTGATAATACGAGTGCTATAAATTTATCTAAAAATCCAATTAATCATTCTCGGACAAAACATATCGATATTTGTCACCATTTTTTGAGAGATGATGTTGAAAAAGAGACAATAACTCTAGAATTTGTTGACACCGAAAATCAAATAGCTGATATTTTTAGAAAACCACTAAGTGAACAAACATTTATTAAGTTAAGACGTGATCTAGGAATTTGTTCCTAAACTGACTTGATTAACTAAAGTTTTATATGATGTTTTAGTTCACTTACTTTTGTGAATTAATTTTCTACCTTTAAATTACTCACTACCACGTACATTGTTTTTAATTATAACCATTAAAAAAGGTAATTAAATAACAACCATTTAAACTCCTATGGCTTCACTCAATTGGCTCACCTTCTTTTTCTAAATAAAACTAAGTTTTACCATACTAATTCAGTTGTATAATACTTAGAAATGAATAAACAGAGATCAAATTTCTAAAAACAGATAAAACAATGTCTTTTGATCATGACTCCACTTATTCCGCTATAGACTACAACTCCCCATCGTCCGGCAGCACTTATGTATATCCCACAAAAATCACTCCTGCGTCATCTCCAACCCTTAACATTTTCGCTTCGCCAACATACCATACTAGTTTTTATCCGAAAGGAAAGAAAACTAAACATTCAATTGATTTGAAATCATCATCTCTTTCCGACAAAGTTGATGAGATACATCACTATCAACAAGAGATGATCGACATTCAACATGAAATGTATTACGAGCAACATCGTCAAGGATCCCATTTAAATTTTATCGAAAAATATATTCTCGCAATTTATGGTCATTCACCAACAAAAGATTGCGTGCATCAACGATCTCCTCGATTATGTGAAACACCTTCAAAAGCACACAACATGACTCCGAGAAACTTATGCAAACCAGGACCATCAAACCAACCTTGGATTGACACCCCAACTCATCCAAATTGGTCTCCCCTGAAGCCATTACTTGACGATACAAAAAATGAGCCAAATTCGTGGCAAAAATGAAACTATCGTTCCTCACGCTCATCTGATGAAAACTAAAGAAGCATTTCATAAATGAGAGGCGTTTAGTATCATACAAAATAACCATGTATATTCATGTATGAATAATCGTTTGTAATTTTCATCATATTTAAGATTAAATTTTTGATTCCATAAACAGAAAGAGGGAGAAAAAGAATATCACTAAAAACCAGACGTCTGAGTATATAGGCAGATGTCTGTCTACAGTCACTGAAAAAAATTTCGTTTCAACTCAGATGTTTGAAAAAGAACCCAGACGTCTGTTCGAGCTTTTTGGAAATTTCAATACTTCAGCACAGACGTCTGAAGAAAGATCCAGACGTTTACTATTTTTCTCTAGAAAAATTATTCCCCAAACATAGACGTCTGAAGACCCTCCCAGACGTCTGTTCGCCCCTTCTGTTTTAAAATTTACCCCCTTTTAGACGTCTGACTTACAATTCCAGACGTCTGTCATTTGCCTGAGCCCACAACTTTTCACCAACATATATATCATCTTTTCCCCTTCTCTCAATTTTCCCCTAGAACCCTAAATCCCAAAATCAATTTCCTCGGTTCAATTCTCAAATCAATGGCTCCAAAAGCAAAACTCCAGTTGCTAAACGAAAGAAGGCTACTCCAGGCCAAATCTCTCAACCTTCTACTCAAGGCTTCGTCACTGATCATCACATAGAAGAATGGATTGTTGAGAAGGAACATGGAAAGCAAAAATTGCAAGATTTGGAGAAAAAGCCCCTACATTCTGGTCCATTTTATCCAATTCGCCGATTTATTCATTATGATACTATTGATTTGACTGAAGATGCTAATATCTATCACCTAATCAACTATGATGATAATGCTAGATAAATAGATCAATTAGCGGTATTCCTTTTTCTTATCAATTTATGCTCCTTGAAAATTTGGAATCTCTCGGATGATGGAAACTGGATTTGGACAAGTGTTTATGGAACCGTAATAAAATTTAATATTGAAATGCTTGGCCAAATTCTTCATTGTTCTTACATGGAAATTAGATTACAATATGTTCTCGATACAAGATATGTCCCACGAGATGTTGTTACTCAACTTATTTGGGAAGATGATATGCGAAAATTAAAAACATCAAGTTTTCGTCCAAAAGCCCGACTACTTAATCGTATGCTCATCAACACAATCATCCCTAGGTTAGGTAGTCATGAACAAGTATATGAAGATGATCATAAACCTTTGTATGTTATATTTGGTCATATTGAAGTCAACTGGGCACAATATGTTTTTGAGAAAATTAAAAGCTTCTGGACGCCTTAATGTTGAAGCATCATTTATGCTCCATATATCATGAGAGTTCTACGATCCTTTGGCATCCCTTCACATCTTTCCTAATATGAAGAAATTGCCGTTAAAGATAGTGGAATTCGATTTCTATCTTTGATGCATCTTCCTGACACACGGCTAATCATACCACCTTTCTCCCAGTATCAACAGCAACATCCTACAACTCGACCCTCTCAATCTGCAGAACCTTTAGAACCTACAGAGTATTACTCTAGCATGTAAATTCAAGAATCCAGAATTGCGGTTGGGCCAGGGGAGAACTATCGCGATGTTGCACTTCAAAACCAACGTCTCGTCTCCTCTCCTTAAATCAAAAGACATTAGATAAAAAAATCTCGCCTAGAACGATCTTTTTCTACTCGAATGACCAAAGTAGAAAAAACAGTAGAAAAGGGCGTTTCCACTTTAGGGGAAGTAATGAGAAAGGTAAGAGGGAGTTCTTCTTCACGATCTTCATCTTCTCCATCCCCGACACCACCCCCACCACAGTTGTTTCAACCGGGACCTTCTTCAGGCGCAGGGCCTTCAGGTGAGCCAGCACCCCATTCTCGTCCTGATAAGACACCAATAAACGTTGATACTAAAGAAAGCAAAGATATATCCTGGCCTCCACAAAATCCTTTGCACTATAGTCATTACACGTCATTTCAGGATCTATCTATTCGAGAAGATGAGGAATACCATGATCAATCACACTGGCAAAGCATTGAATATAATGAAGATTCTTTTAATCTCTAGGGATACTTCCACTATCAGTAAGTTATCTTTTTTTCTCATAAAAGTGTATGTCTTATGTATCTCTGTATGCCTTCTTGAGAACAATTCTTGTTATGACTCTGTCTAATATTGTCTGTAACTCTGTGCAACCTTGTGTTCTTTATGTTTCTTGCAAAATTTCATTATGTCTCTTTTTGATAATGCCAAAGGGGGAGAGATATCATATTACACATATACAGGGAGAAGAATCACATTCAGAGGGAGTTATATTCTTATTTGATAAGTGACTGTATAGTATCATCAGCAAAAAGGGGGAGAATGTTAGAATCTCTATTCTATGGTTTCAATGACAACAACTATACAATCATACACATATAATATATTCCATTTATTTACAGGTATATGCTTCGAGAATTCACAATATCACGACTTGAAGATGAATAGTAGAAGAAAAGAATCATTGGTATTAGAGAAGCTATTATAGTACGTTATAGTCATAGATAGATGGTTTGTAAAATCTCCTTTAGTAGTTATTCTATACAAAATTACACATCAAAGTTTTTACTAGGTTTTCACTATTTCAAACAAAATTTAGTTTTAGAAATACACAGGCATCAGACCTCTATCCATATAGGTCAGATGTGTGACTGAGTTCTCTGGCTAAAAAATATATAGCCAGACAGACGTCTGAACTTTATCACAGACGTTTGACTGAGTTTACTAGTTAAAAAATATATAACCAGACGGACGTATGAATTTTATCCCAGACGTCTGAACTGGGTAACGGACTAAAACTATGAAAATACACTTGCTTCATTCTAATGGTTGTATCCACATCTTTTCACTACATCTCTTCTTCCTCAAAGATTGCAACCCTTAGACCGAAGTAAAATATACTAAAGGTTGTTACTTCTCAAGAAAACCCTTTAACACCTATAAATATGTAAAGATTTTGAGAAACAAAATTACTTGAATTTTCTGAATCTTTTCTCCTTCCTCTTTGCATACTTTGATTTCTAAAATCATCAATACATCATTCTTACCTCTTCCTAAAAACAAAAGCTTCAAATACACATACTACTCAAAGGAGATTATAGGAAGATTTGTACTGTACAGTCAAAATCAGTGTTAGTAAGAACACATACTTGTCAAGAAAAGACTTTTTGCATCAAGCCTATTCTTCCAGGCAAAGTGAGAGTTGTTTGCTAGTTTAAAGTCAAAGGGCAGCTTCGGGTCTGGACATAGGACGGGAGGTCCGAACCGGTATAAAAACTCTGGTGTGATTGTTTCTTTACTTTTATTTTACTTTACTCTGGTTGTTATAAGTTAGCTTTTTATTACACTTGCATATTATGATATAAATACACGATCCATACACACTTTCATATCATATATGTGTATTTTATTTAATTAATTAACCTTTAATTAATTTATTCAATTAAACAATTTTGATTAAATTTTATTGATTTCAAAATTTATCTTACATACATACATGTAAACTTATGTTATCCTAAACATTTTAAAATAACATAACATATATCAACATATATAATGTATGAATATATGTATTAATTAATTAACCTATTTAATTAATTCATTTTATTAATCATATTAATAAATTTTAAATTTTGAAACTAGTATATAAATATTTTCAAACATTTTTGAAATACCATTATCCTTTCAAACATTTTGAAACCTTATGTTGTATTATGGCTTTTATAATAAACATGTTTTTATTCTAATTTTAAAAACAATTTTGAAAACTAGCCCAAGACCCAATTCAAATTGAGCCTTTTCTATTAGGGGCAACCTTTGGACTCACTTACCTTTCAGGCCAAGCTGGTAACCAGGTAGGACAATGTACTTGATTATCCAATTCTAAGCCTAGACATTACATTTCTAGACACCGTACTTAGTGGGAAAATTTAATTAGTTAACTCAAACATGACTAATTTAGACCGCATAGGCAATTGGGCTACGATACCATTGAAGGAACTGGGCCGGTCCGTAGTGGAAGAAATGGGTGAATTTTAATTTTTTTTACCATTTTGAATCCTTAATGAGCCTAGGAAGTCTAAATTTCATTTAGAACTTTTCTAAATTTGGTTTAAATAAAATCTTGTATTCTATTTAAAATAGTTAAAGGGAAGTTTAAATATATTTATTGTCAAATGTATAGTGTATCAAATACACATAACATTTACTTATAAGTGTTAATGTATAGGGAATGAAACCTTTCATTTCTTTCCCTAAAATGAGAATTAATTAAGAGAATTAATTGTATTAAATGGAGAGAGAAACCTTTCATTTTTTCTCTTTAATTTGAATTGATTGATTTATTAAATGTCATTATTAATAATTTATTCATGGCAATATTTATTACTATGTCCATATGTATTCTAACTGTACAATTTATAGTTTTAGATTTATTTAATTTAATTTATTTACACAAGTGTGTGTGTATGTATGTCTCATATATATAGACATATATATGTGTGTGCATGTGTAACATCATAATCCGTTAAGGGTATAATGTGTCCGTATATAGATGCTGAGATTTACATTACAACAGACACATTAGCTCATTTTGTATGTACTGTAATTTGTCCAAATATGTGCTTGTATAATATGTCAAAAAACACTAATATATGTATATGTATATGTATGCATACATACATACATACATACATACATACATACATATATATATATATATATTGAATAAAATAGCTTCTGCCATAACAAATTAATGTAAAATAATTATATGATAATAATACAAGTTTTTAAAATTTTAGAAAATCTAGTAACACATTTTGGGCTTAAGATTAATTTATGGAATTTTATAATTAAAATATTATTTATTATTAAATAATTAATAATAACTCGTAATCAAATTAATTATTAAAAATAGGAAATCAAGTTGAAAATTTCTAAAAAAAATCTGAAGGTATCTAGGACATATTTTAGGCTGAGGAATTTTTTTTTGAAATTTTCTCAACTGAAATTATATTTTTAATTAAATAATTATTTCATTTCGAAAATAAATTAATTAAAAAAATTAAAAAATTAAGTTATAAAAATCTGAAATTTTTTGAAGGTTTCAGATACATATTTAAGCCTTAAGAAAAATTTCTAGAATTTTCTCAGTTAAAATTATATTTTTAGTTAAATAATTGTTTGTAGGTCGAAAGTAAATTAACTTTTAAAAATAATAAATTAATTTTAAAAAATTTGAAAATTTTACCATAATCTTATTACATGGTTCAACAAACATAAAAATTATAAAATTGAAATTTTGAATCATTAATTATTTTATTCATAATAAACTATTCACAAAATCATTAAATAATAATAAAATATGTATATACATAAATAATAAAATATTTTTATATTTTATGATTCATAATAGGTACAAATCATTATAAGAAAATTTTAAGATTAAATATATATGATATATAAATACATATACAATTATACATATTCATAATTTGCAAATCTGTACACATTTAATATATATATATATATATATATAAATCAAAATTTAAATATTTTTCTTCAGGAAATTAATTCAATAATAAATCAACAAAAAATATATTATAATAAGCACGTAACCAATCTAATTATAACAAACACATGTACCCACAAAAATCTCATCTAATCTAAACAATAAACGGATCTGAATAAACAGAGGATCTGATGTAAATCAACTTTTATATGATAAAATTAAAATCAAAACAATGATAATAAATAAAAGCGCACCTCCTAATGAAGCCTTTGAGTCCACGTTGAACAATGATTTCTCTTCTAAGAACAATTCACAATCCGTCATGTTGCTAACCCGGGATTGGAGACCTTCTACTACAAATTAGTATTTTAATTTTGAATTGGATTTGAGAATCTTAGGAATGATTTTAGAGGAAAGTTGCATTAAAATGAGGAAGAGGAAGAAAAAAGTAGCGGCTCAAAAATGAATTAGCTTGTAATTAGGGTTCTGAGATTGGCTTTTATATGGATAGGACAAGAGACCAAACCATGATCTCAACCACACAACTCAAAACCTAATCACACATGTTGTAGCCACCTCCTATCTTTCTCCAAACCAACGCCTATCCTCTCCAAATCTCATGGGTTGTGAGCCCATTTAACCCAAATTAAATATGTAAAATCAAATTTAACATATTTTGTTATCGATATCTCATATCCATCAATATATTCATAACTTCTGTAAATATATGCAGCAATTTTATTTCTCAAATCACATTCAAAATTCATAATTAACATTTCATAAATATTAATTTATTTAATTAATTAATAACAATTATAAACAAATTAAATTGTTTAGTTTAAAGAGAATTCATCGTTTCGGTTGTGTGACTCTTGGGTGTAAATTCAGTCAGCGATTAACGTCGAACTATTCAAATGTTAACGTTCATACTTCACTTAGCAGGTGGTGTGACATTATGTCCAAATTTATCGCGTACCCATTTTCGAAAAAAATATCATTTCAATTTAATAAGCGTTACCTAGTTGTGATAATTATTTACACTAATTCTCTTCGTCAAAACTATATTACTTTGAACTTGCTGAATTTGGTAATGGTCAAAATTCCAACATCATCCACATTCGACTCTATAATCCAAATATAAAGTCCTTGTTCAATAATAACAATTATTATCAACCAAACTATTCTGACCAAAGATTTTGACTTTGGATTTACTTGAGTGGACCGTGATACTAACCCCATATAACCGAGGAGAAAATTCCTCTCTTGAATAGTTCTTCACTTCTAATACTTCCACTCAACCCAACTATAGTCACTTGATGGACGCTATGCCATGATTTGACTGTAATCAAAGCGGTACTTTCATATTGAAGATTCATAGTATTCTCAAGTCGAGAGAACTGTGTAAATTAGTCACGTCGATATTTTCTGTTTGACCTTAGTTATATTAACCAACAGAAAACTACCGAGTGATCGTTCCATAGTTATCAAATAACTGTTAGTACGTAACCCCTAGGTGCCTCCAGCAGTCATGAGTAATACATTGCCCAACATTTGGATAGCGTTACATACTCTAATCTCAATGGATACATCGATATCCAGTCTCGATGCATCTTGACTAGGAACATTTAAAATAATATACTTGTTTCATTGTGATAAATTACTCATGGTTACAACACTTTGTAACTACCATCAAAATACGTACCACTTACGGATTTTATATTAAATATACTTTTAATTAAATTAGTTAATCAATATAACTACATTATATCAAGTATATAATAGAAAGAAAACGCCTTTACTTCGATCAAGATTGGCCAACGAGTTAGATATATGTAAGAAATTACATAATTGCTCCCTAAAGCATACCCCTAACTCTATCATGAGTTTCTCTACTTTAGCTTGAAGCAACGCAAATTGGTCTTCTTTCTCCTTGAACTTTTCCTCGAACTTAACATTGGTAGCATGTGCGGTCTTCAGCTGCAAATTAGTAGCTAAGGTCTCTTGTTTGTGAACCTTGCATAGTTCAGCTATTCTTGCTTGTGAATCCTTAGCCGACTTTGCCTTCTCATCTCTTCCTATGCTGATCGTTGTTGATTCTTCCTTTTAACCATTGCATAATTTATTGTGATTGGCCCTCTCTGAGTTGAAGGAACTGATGATCAACTGGTTATTCCGGTTGACATCGAAGAGGCCTTTGGCGAGCTTTTCCCATTCGAATAGCTGCTCCATGACATCCTTAAGTTTGATAAGGCCTTCATTAGCTTCGCCATGAGAAATGTCCCTGATGTTGCAATCAAACATCACCTCCTTTAGGCAGAAGTTGGGCAAAGCCGCTTGCATTTCTGTGGTAATAGCGGTATATCGGCCTTTGGGAGGCATATGAGGAGCAGCGTGACTTGAAGAAGTTCCTTTGCCAGCCTTATGAGACTACAACGATTATGAATATTCTTCCGTATACACATAATATAAATTATTAACTTGAAAAAACAAGAAATATCAATTATTCTATGTACACGACATATAAGATTTTATCTTGTAAAAACGGTTTGATAATTTTAAAATGCGGATACAATTATATATAGGCCTGTCAACGAATATTTTCGGATACAGATAATGCCATATATACATCCGCACTGGAAATCATTTTCGGATATTGAATATTCGTATCTGCGGATACAGACGGATATCAGATAATTATTATATCCGCTAACGATCGATAAACCAAGATATATGAATTGAAAATTTTGATTGAAACCGATTTTTTTCAATCCAATTGCTTATAAAATTATGCAAAATCAATAATTTTGATGATAATAAATAGTTTTAAGAAGTTAATATGCGTTAAATGCATATAACATAAACTACTAACTTAATAAAATAATAAATACATATATTTCATGTTATTAAAATACACTTAAAATAACCTATAATATTGACAAAAATTGGACGGATGATTTTTGGACGTGGATGTCTATCATTTTTTCGAATATCGGATATTTATCCCTTTTTTGGATATGGATGCGGACGGATTTTAGATTTTTCAGGTATCCATTGACAATTTTAATTATATCCCCAACTTTATCTATTTTTCAAATATCAGACTTTTATTTTTCAGTATCATACATTTATACAATTTTTGGATACATATACATATTATATTTTTTTGACTAATTCATCGATAGACCTAAAGGCACATGTCATTAATATCAATTATTTTGTCTTTTACGTTTGGAAAGCGAGTTCTTTGAACTAATTATTTGGGCTCAATGCATAGACGCATCAATTGTATCAGTTACTTTTTGTTGCACTTGCAAAACTCGGTTCGTTTGTGAAAATTATTTTGTTTGCATGAAGATAATGTATTTCGTTTTGTACAAACTAATTTTCTTTTCAAGCACTCATTTACAAATTATTACAAGTGCACGCTATATAAATTTCTCATGCCTTTGGTTATTTGATATAACATATTCTATCCATACACTGTAAATTGCTATATACACGTCAAAAAATTTATTAAAATCAAATACATAATTTTTTACTAAACATATACCATACAGATTACAAAACTACATTGAATTTGAAATAAAATAAAACCCTTATGTTATTTTAGTAACTTTGTCTCTCTCATGCATTAATCATAATAAGATTCCTAAATTCACCTTTTTAAATTTCAGTTTTCAAATTATTTAATCATTTATATACAGCAAATTTAATTTAATTTTTGAATATTAAGATGTTAAACATTTCGATTTTGATGTTAAATTTAAACTTGATTTAATTTAAGTAAATGACAGAGAAGAATTTAGTACTCTACAAATCATATTGATTTCGGTAATAATTTTAAACTTAATTTTTATATTTAATTTTAAGTGAAAAATGTTACAATTGACCATGCATGAGTACAACCAGAAAGTGTATAAGTAGAATTTGATACGTAAAAGAAATTTAAAGTTAATTCAACTGATGATGTATAGAAATTTTAGCTACTTTATGAATGAAATTATATTGACTACACTATGAATTTGTGATTCATTAGTATTGATTTTTATTTTTATCTGATTAAATAATGGTATTTTTGTTTAATATTTTATAAAAAAGCTATGGTGTAGGTAAATAAATTAATGGTGTATGAATAGAATTTGTCTTTGACAGTACAATGACCTTGGATATTTAGCATTTTATAATTAGTCAGAACAGAAAAATAGGCACAAGGAAACTTAGAAACTTTTTTAGGTTGAAGGACGGCGAGTTTATTTTTTTGGTTGAAGGACAAAATGCTACCTTCAATCTAAAAAAAAAACTTCATGTCCTTCCGTCTAATTTTTTTTTTTAAATTTGTCTTTTTTCCTAATTCTCTCTAGTCAGAACTATCTACCGTAGAATCCAAAGATTTGCTGAAAATAATGTAAACAGCGATCCCTCCTCTGCTATCACCCTTATCAAAAATATAATCTGATTATAATTCCAGGTTAAGTTTTTTTGTTTGAATAAATAAGCAAATATAACAAATTCAATTATTGGTAGAAGACACCTCATTAATGCTGGTTGTACCAAACATGATTCGAGCTGTAGACAAATCAGCTTGCTTTGAATATGCAATTACTGAAGTATCAGGGACTTTGCGTAAATTATTCAACTTAAAACCTAGGAGAGGAAACGACGGTTGCTGTCAATGGTACGGACTTCTAGCAATCGGTCTCCTAATTAATCCGCCCGTTTAAACCGAATTCAAAAAAGGCTGAAAGAGGTTTTAGTACCAGGTACGTAATAATAATTTTCCAATCTAAAATTTGTATTTTCTCAGAAAACAAAATTTTCTGTAAAACCGAATTCGAGAAAAAAAAATAACAAGAAAGAAGGCTACAGCTAATATTCATCAGGAGCCAGATCTGGGAAAGAAAAGCTTAAATCGGATTCTATCGTATTTCAGATACCTGGCATTGGAAAGCTCTGATCTTCTAGGGAAGCTCCAATCATAATTCGAAGTTCTTGTCAAAACGCACCATTATTTAGGGATTGGTTTTCAGCTGCGATTTGGAAGTTTTATATAGTCAGCGAAATGGATCTATCGGCGATTAGCGAAGAGTTGGGCGAAATCGACGGTCAGATTAGTGATATTCTTCGAGCTTTGTCGTAAGATTTTTAGTTTTTTGGTTTTGTTTAGGTTTTTGTTTAATATTATAAAGTTTCATAATGTGTCTGAGTTCTTTTTTTTTTAATTTTATAAATTAGTCAATGTTCAATCGTTGTTGTCTTTTGCGTAATTAATTAGAAGAGACAACAATTTGAAGCAGAATCAATGTTTCTAATCATATACATCATGAACTGGATATTATAGTGTACAGACATCTCTTTGCTTTAAAATTCTGCATAATGTGCTCAAAATGGGAGCCAAATATATATGTGGATAACTGAAAAAGATATTTATAAGTTTTTGTAAGTAGTAATTTTTTTGAGGAGAAAGATAGAAAACTTACTTATGATGCACCTGAGACCGACTTTCAAATTTTAAGTTTTCATCTATTTATAAATTTAATTTGATGCCATGTCCGAGTTTGTATGTAACTGTTTGGATTTCAATTTGTTCATGAGAGCAACTTTTACAGCGTGTTTAGTTCGTAGTGGCCCAAGTCAGTTTCAGAGTTTAAGTGGTACACCTGCACCGAACTAAAATTACCAAAACATTCAAATCTTCTAAGTAGAAACCTTTGATAGTAATAAGTAAAATAAATTAGATTGTAGTTATTGTACGCTGAGGTGGAGCCTTGGCGGAATGGTTAGATCACTCGCATGGTGACCTGGACGTCCAGGTTCGAGTCCGGAAACAGCATCTTCGCAATATGAGGGAAATGTTGCATACATTATCAACCTCTCCAGAGCCCACTATCGTGCGGGAGCCTCGTGCACTGGGTTCCACCTTTATACTCTAAAGAGAGTGTGTGTGAAAAAAAGTATGATATTATTTCTCAAAAGAAGAGGAAGTTAATTTTTCAATAGATTCTACAAGTATACTAACCAAAAAGGATACATGTAAGTCATGTTTATATATGTTTCATAATATGCTAACAGGAATGGTTTTCAAAAACTGGAGAAGATTAAAGATGCAAGTAGAAAGAGCAGGCAGCTAGAAGAGCTCACAGACAAAATGCGAGAATGCAAGAGGTGCAAATTTTTGTGTTTATTTTATTCTGGTACCGATTTAAAAACTTAATTAGTTACATGTTTTGGTTTATATGAAGGCTTATCAAAGAGTTCGATCGAGCAGTGAAAGAAGGAGAGGTGGGAAATAGTTCTGACACTAAAAAACTGCTCAACGAGAGAAAGCAATCAATGGTTTGTTTTGTTACTTACCATCTCTACTTTATGGTGTTGCATTTTCAAATCCAGAAACTTAATCAGACCTTTCTACTGCAGATTAAAGAGTTGAACTCGTTTGTTGCTTTAAAGAAACAGTGAGTTATTTATTTGATCGCTTTTTAATTGATATAAAATATTTTCATTTATCTGAAGCATGTATTCGTATAGCTTTGATTACTCAATATGCTTATCTTTGCATTCAGACGTCACTTTTCCAAACCGGTGTAATTCATACACTCTCTTTTAGGGAGATTTTCTCATAATCTATCTGTTCTATTTAGATTTGATATGCACATCAATTGAAATTTAAGCTTCAACCCAGAACTCTCAGAAAATGGCCCTTTATAGAGTATTTGCTGACAATTACAAGAGCTCTCTTTATGTTTTGCCCTTTTCTAGACACACTTGGAAGCGCACGCGTGCGCATCCAAGTGTGAGAATATTTGCTGACATTCATAAGAAATCTTTATGCGTTTTGCCTTTTTCTAGACACCCTTGGAAGCACGTGTGTGTACACCACCCTATTTTACACATACGGTTTCTAATGTTACGCTATTCGAAACCAAATGTAACCATGGGGATGTTCAGTCCACGCTACGAGCATCATATCAAAAAAAAAACAGAGAGGAAGGGAGGGGGGAGGGGAGAGAGAGTGTGTGTGTGTAAATGAAGACAGGAATGCTCTCTTTTCTCAAAATAACTTTTTTTTATTTCACACGAAAAGATTTACAAACTATAATTTACAAAACTTCGCAGATAGGCTTCTGCCATTATACAACTTAAAATATAAAAAACTACTAGTATTTGTACATGCCTCTTAAACTGAACACACATTTATAATACTCAACAGAGGGTTCTAGCTAAACTCTGATTTAACTCCAGCTGGAAGATTCTTCATTATCCTTTTAGATAAGCCTTGTTGTAAAGTGATTGTTGTCCTTTGTCCTAGAGATAAGGTCTTTAGGCTTAGTTGTAAAGTAGTTAGCTTGTCCCTTTTGTAAGGATAAAGGCTTCGTACATATTTACGTGTCATACTTTATCATCCTTAGAATCATACTATATCATATCTTTCGTAACCTTATCGTTATCTTAGTTAAGATGAAGTGGCGGAAATCCCGATGGAGGTAAAGGTGAAACTGAATTAAGTTCTTCTAGGAAGAACTCTTCTAAGCCAAAGAAGCGTCTTTCGGAAACTAATGCCTTTAGTATAACTTCTCTCCCACTAATGCGTTTACTGATATAAATAATATTGGCATGACTAATTTTAGCGGACGCTCTTCCTTTTCTAGTTTTTATTTTCATAAGCTTTATTTTGGAATAGGTTGTATTAACCCTACATATCTTCACCTGTGTGTGAATTAACACTCATCAAATCATCTTCATCATCATCATCCGAATTAGATTTAATCAGCTTCTAGAATAACTAAAATCTGATTCTTTAAGTCTTTTTTTAGATGAACTAGCTAATAATTCCGTTAAAACTTCCACAACGTCCCTTTTAGGAGGTGGTATTGTCTGGATTTTACGAGGTTCTAAATTGATTTATCCTTTATCTACCAAAATCGAGTCTTTAAAGAATTTATATTTATCCCACCGTTTGTTTAATATTCGTCTTCCTAAGTAAGAAATATTTTTGAACATTAAACCTAACTTTTGTAGGGTTCTAGGGATAATTATGACGTCCATTTTAAAATCCACGGTACTTGATAAAGTATAACAAATATTAATCCATGGTTTTTCATGGATATATATATATATTTATTCAAACAAATTCTTCATAAAGTGTTAATTTTTTCTGGTAAAATAACAAGATATAATTTAAAGTTTGGAAACCAAAACAAAAACCAATTTGGATAATTTAAAGATTTTTGTTCTCTAAATTGTATAAACCAACCATGTTTTTTCTGTCTATTGTTATCACTAAAAGCATTTTTCCAAGCTTTGATATGATCAAAATAATTAAAATTTATTTTATTCCTATAATGATTTTTTGAATTTGTTAATAATTCTTTTGACTTGTATAAGTCACCTTCCCATTGCTCAGGGGTAATTACTCTAGTAATAGAAGCTTTCGAAAAGGCCTAATCACCACCTGTTCTTAAGGTTGAGTCAAATTATGTTGCATCAATGTATGTTAAAACATCTTGGTAATATTGAAAATCTTTTGGATAAAGAAATAGATTGGTAAATTTTTTAAGCAGGAGGTCATAATCTCCTCTGCTGACAAATGATTATATTTCTTCTCAATTGGAGGTATCTAAATAGTAGAATAATTAATTCTCGGTCCTTGTCAAATGGCAGAAGTAAATCATTCTAAAGATTCTTTATTATTAATTCTATGGTTAAGAATTCTTCCATAACCAATATTGGATGCATTAGTTTCGACTATTTTGAATGCACTTTGCATTTGGCCGAGGAATTGCTAGGCATGAGATTTCCTTTACCCTAGCTTTTATTTTTTTTACTGCATTTGTATGCTTATCTGATCTTGCCGGCGAATTTTTCTTGTAAAAATTAGCTACATAATTTAAATTGTCTAAAAATCTTTGCAATTGATTTTATTTTAATTTCATCTGGAAATTTACCTGCAAAAATAATTGCCCTATCAATTGGAAAAATCACTTCTTCTTTTATCATATTTCCAAAAAACCTTATTTCAGTATGAAAAAGTTCTATCTTTTTAGCTGATACAACTAATCCGGCTTTTTTACGACATTTATAAAAATATTTAAATATTCGAAATGCTGGTCAATTGATTCTGAAAATATTAAGACATCATCAATATAAACTATGATACAGGCTGTATAAGCACTAAAAATATCATTCATAATTTATGAAATTCCAAAGGGGCATTTTAAAGCCCAAATGACATGACATTCCACTGATATTGTTCAAATGGAACGGTAAATGTTGTTTTATATCGATCCTGTTAACTCAAAAAATGGATTAACACCCTGAATTGAGTGTGAAAACACCAGCCCTGTTTATCAGGGCAAATAAGATAGAAAAAACAACAGTAAATCGCAGAAAAAAAATGAATGAACAAGAGATTTTTATAGTGGTTCAGCTGTTAACGAAGCCTACGTCCACTTTATGGATTTTATTGATGTATTGACCGTGGATCACATGTATAAGTTGATTACAATTTGTATGTTTGAATTCAAGGAAATCAAGCTGCCATTGAAGGAAATAAAAGAAAGGATTTCAATTGTCCCATGACAACCATCGTGAGGACGAAGAAGGTTGAAGAATCTTCGTAGTAGAGTTTCTCCAGTGATCAGAGCCGGGCCCCCCTTCCCGTTGGAGATGGATTGGTATTTATAGGATTTAGAGAGCACTCGGGTCGAAACTATTACACCATAGGCCTGCAGTCATTGGTAGGAGGAAGCATGTAAAGTTTGGGAGCTATCCGAGCTAACTGTTTGGATCGGTACCGATCTAATTGGATCAGATCGGTTCGGTACCGATCCAAATAGTTGCGCGATTTTTGCGCTACTCCCATCCTACGGGCTTACTTATCTGCTTGCGGGGCTTCTCTTGTAATTTCATGACTTGTTAAGTTGTTTTGACGATGATTCACCATCATGTTAGATTGAACTATAACCCGAATCAGATAAGTCTTCATTTCTTCGACTCAGATACTAAGAATGTTATCAAACTTGATCGATAGGCTTAAGAGAGATGTAGGAACACAACGCATGTGGATTGGGACATCCGCAAGCCAATAATTTGGATCGGTACCGATTCAAGTGGATTGGATCGGTGCCGATCCAAATACTTGGCATATTTTGACTTCATACTCCTTGGGTTCCTTTGTCACGTGCTTCTGGGTCTTCCGGTCAAGTTCCGAGTTATTCCGACTTAGCTTGAATGTTCCAACTCATTCTGACTTCTGCTGGGTTAAAAATCCGGTTAACAAATCCTTTTCGGCGATCTGAATTTGCCAAAATCCAAAATTTATATCAAATTTTGACATTATTTTGGCTGAATATAGCCTTCCCAAATATCTTTCCTGTTTGAGATTGGATATCTAATCCATCTTAAAGCCTTATTTAAAGGTTTATAATTGATTACTAATTTTGGAACTCCTCTTTCTAATTCTACAACATTTTCAACACAAAATGCCGAGCAGCTCCATGGACTTTTAGAAAGTTTAATAAGACCCTTTTTGTAATAACTCATTTATTTCCTTTTTACATATTTCCAAATGCCTTGGACTCATGGCAATTGGTCTATTTTTGGTTGGAATCTGACTTTCTTTGAAGTCTGGTTCACAAGGTAATTCAACCACATGTTTTTTCCTTTGTCAAAAGTAGGGTTGTTAATGATTGCTCGAAAAATTTGAAATCCGTCTGTATCCATATCCAAAATATGAAAAATTATTTGATATCTGAAAAACGGATACGGATATAGATACAGGTATAGCCATATCTGTATCCGATAATTATTCATCTGGTTTTATCAAGATTATAGTTAATTTTTTTTATGTATTTTAGTATATAAAATAATTGACGTTTACTATTTTATCCAGGTAAAAAAAATCATATGTATATAAAAATCAATTTTTACCGTTTAAAATTATTTTTCTTGGTGTATTTATTATTTTTTATATATTTAGTATAAAAATGGATTTATAATAAATCACAATTTTCTATATATTTGTTTAGATTTATTGGTTGTGAAGTGGTCGAAGAACATCCGATAAATATTCGATATTCGTCCGCATCCGCGGATACGGATATCCGAAAATGATTTCGGATACGGATACATATATAACACTATCCGTATCCGAAAATATCCATTTACAGGCCTAGCCAAAAAGCATTAGGAGTATCATCGCAGATTGTTTTTTCTATGCGATTTTGTATATCATTTATTCTTTTTTGTAATTGAGGTAAATATAAATTTTCTTATACCCTTTTATAATTTATCTCCTGTGATAAAAAATTAAAAAAAATCTTTTCTTTTTATTTTCTTTTGAATAGCATCAATTTCATGACTGATAAATTGGAATATCACTTCTTGATTATTAATCATACTGGTAATTTCTTCTTTTGATATTTTGGTTATTAAATATATAACATCTGAAGAAAAGGATTGCCTAATATTACATTATGTGATAAAATTTTACCATTATGAATGACATTTCTAGGCAAACGCCTTTATTACAAATGGCTGTATTCTGTAATTTATATTTATTAATAATTTTCTACCGTCTGCAGCATTTAGGATTTCTGTTGTTTTAAAAAAATATCTTGATGGTACTATACCTTCATTAATGCAGTTTATTTCTGCACCAGAATCTATCATTGCGATAGTAGTAAAATAATATTCTATATGCATGATAATAGAAATTTTTGTGTGCTATTTATGTGTAATTGCACGATCTACCATGTTTATAAATGTTAAAGAATTTAATTCTTTTTTTTTATTTATAAATATTACCATTTTCATTTTCACTGTCATTATTTTTGGATTTTGCTTTTAGTAACAGTATTCTTGATTTTAGTTTGTATTTCTTGTTTAAGTATTTTAACTTCATGTTTTAATTCTGATATTGAAGCTTCAGAACTACTAGTATTTACATCTGAGTTTTTTTACTCTAATTAAAATATCCTTTAAATTGTAATTTTCTGGTTCTTTTAATTTTAATCCTTTTTATTCTTATAAGATTCTAAGTACCTTTTTATCATAGATTTCTTTTCTTTTGGGTCAGAAATTTTATCTATAATGTCCAGTGTAAAATTTTCTTCTTTAGTTAAAACAAATAATCCATTAGCTTTACATAAAGCTTTATAATAATCACAATTTCCTTCGCAGTTGTTATCAGAGTAGTCACTCGGTTCCTTTTCTGATTCATCTTTAGTTTCTGAATCAATTTCTGATTCTGTTTCTATTTCTGTTATTACAGACAATTTTAAATTTTCCTTTTCTGAATCAGAACTTTCTAAAAATATGTTTTTAAGAGAATTTTTTAATTCTTTATCAACATCTAGATTATTTATTTTCTTTTTCATTTTACATCTATTTGCATAATGTTATGGTGTTTTGCATTTCCAACAAATTGGAATTTTTCTTTGATCTTTTTTACTTTGTCCTTTTCTTTTATTTCTGCAGGACTTATAGGGTTTTTCTCTTGGTGTTTTACTACATTCGCATGTATTTCGAAAAATTTTATTCTTACCTTTTGCTTGGAAATCTTTTAATTCTTTTGCTTTCATTTTCTGGTTTGAGAGGTAATAATCCCATTTGATCACAGAAATTTCCTAAGATTCTTTTTTCATAAATCTTTTCCTTTTATATTCGTTTATGTAACTTTAATTCATTACATAATTGGATTCCTTCTGCTACAATTTTTGATGCTAATTCACCGTAGGTGTAATTATCGTGAGGAATTATTCCTTGGTTTTTCTGCTTTATTCGGTTTTTGACCCTTTTAGCAAAGAAAGGTGGAAGTCCTGATAAAAATTTCTCCTTCCGAAATTGTTGATTACTATCATTTTTAGAAAATATTTTAGAAAAATATACATCTTTATACCATCTAAATTGAGAATAAATTTTGACATTTTAAATTCATTAATTGCTCCTGCAATTTATCTGTCTGAAGCGAAGATGCTCCAATAAAAATGTTTTGCAATGGTATATATAAGTGTATTGACACAATTCATTAATTGAACACTATTTTCTACTGTAGTTGCGCTAAATATATGCATTTCAGCTTCATTAGATAGATAAAAATCACTCCAACCTTTTATTGGCCACTGAAACCTTGAACTATAGCTTTAGCTATTTTATCATCTGCATTTCTTTTATGTTGACATGCAGTAGCATACATGATCATATATTGTAACCTTATCTGCATTTGGTATTCAGTATGACCATCGATGCTCCATTTTGCAATAGATGAGCCATCGAACGATGCTGCCGCATAATTTTCTTCTTCTTCAAGTAAGAGATCAAGAGGCGTAGGCCTTGTACAGTATGGTCTACTATAAGAGCTTGATGCATTATTGTATTTGATCCTATTAATTTCAAAAGTATTTTCTTGATTCTTTCTGCATTTAAGAACATTTCTTGTAATTGGTTAATTTCTTTATTTGATTCGCAATCAGAATTTTTTTCAAGAACATTATTTTTAGAATTATAATTCTTTTCTGTTATTGGGACTATTTCTTTATCTTTTGATCCTAAAACACTTAACCTTTTCAATACTTCTTCTAACACTCCAGAATTTTCCCCCGATTTATCAATATTAATCCCAATTGGTTCTGAAGGTAAAGGTTTAAATAAAACTTGGTCAGTACTTGTAATACTGGATGTGTACAATACTTTTCCTTAGTAATTTTATCAATTCCCTTTTCAATTCTTATGAGTTGTTTGTCATACATTGTAACGTTAGATTTGTAAAATTATTTTGCTCAACAACCGTTTCTATTTTGTTATCTTTCCTATATGGAGTTGCTAATATTTCTTCTTTATCAATTTTAACCGATAAATTAGCTTCTAGTGGATGGATTGCTTTTATTACCTTTCCTGCTTTAGTTGTGGAATTCTGATAAGCAGAATTTATATTAGCAATAGTTGCTTTATCTGTAAAATATGGAAAAGTTTTTTCTTTATCAGATCTATAAAAATCTCTTATCATTTAAAAAAAATAACAACCTTCTCCCATTTTTTCAAGAAATCTTTCATAAAACTTAAACCATTTTACTTGGGTTTCTGAACTTTGCATATAAAAACATGTTCCTTTTAATTTCATTTTCAGGTGAATAAAACATTTCTTTTACAGTTCCTGAGATAGGGAAATCAATTTCCTTTTCACAACTGAGAGTATTTAATTCTAGTTCTTTGTTAAGAGTAGTGATGTTTAAACTTTAAACTAAACACATGTTTATCTTCATTATAACCCATATCCGAAAAGGTTGGGATCTAGGATTAGATGAAGGTATATCAACCCTATATTCAGGTTGACTTACTCCGTCTGATTTTTTTATAACAATAATTACATCTTTATTTATCTTTAAAGGAGTAGGACAAAAAATCGGTTCCTCGGTTTTAGACGTAGAACCTATTTTAAGGTGTGTGGTTCTATCTTTTGAAAATCTTATTTCAACATCACCATCTGAATATTCAATTATTTCCTCTAGTTTTTTTATTTTCTGTTTTAACTAGTTCGTTAGCTTCTTCCAAAATCCATCTTTCTGGTAGACTGACTTCATTCTAACTAATTGATTTAAGGATCACAACATTACTTTTTAGAAATGTCAGTTATAAACATGGTAATTGATCCCTGGTTTTTAACTGGTATTTGTTTAATATCTGTAATGTTGTTTGTAACTTTGTAACATATCCTATAAATAAGAATAACGTTTTGAGTTCTTGGTTTTATATTAAATCCTTCCCGTTTTAAGGTCTAAACAAATTGATTGACTCAAGTTTGGTCTGTTAATGAAATAGTCAAATTTGAGTAACATGAAAAATATATCGGACCATCACATAAACTTGATTCAACAATTTCTAATAATGAATCGTGAAACTTATTATGCCTTTTATCATGTACAGCTATTATTGCTGAGGTGTTTAACCCTGGTCTGGTTGCAGGCTTAAGTGCTACTTGAATCATTCCTATATGAATGAATTTATACTTTTCTTTATGCAATTTTAAAAGTTTATTTGAAAATAGACTGAAGGAATTATAACCTTTGGTTAAAGGGATTGCTTGTTCAACAGTTGATCACATAATCAGATATTTTTTAATAAAACTTCCTGATTTATATAATTTTGATGGCAAATAAGCTGGCAAATTCCAGTTATTTAAACTTTATTCAAAATCTTCATTTATAATAATCTTTTTATTTTTATTTGTAACTTCTGCTTCTAAACTATCAAGGCTGTCATTATTGGTACGTCTAATAGATATGCAAGGTTAATACAGCCTCAATCCAAACTAAAGCTCATGAAAAAAAGACTAGAAAAGAAAGAGTATACGCTCAAATTAGTCGTGTCAATATTATTTATATCAGCAGACGCATTAATGAGAGAGTTATACTAAAGACATTAGTTTTTGGAATACCTTATCTTAAGGACAAAGGACAACAATCACTTTACAATAAGGCTTATCTAAAAGAATAATGAAGAATCTTTCAACTAGAGTTAAATCAGAGTTTATCCAGAGCCCTATGTTGAGTATTATAAATATGTGTGTGTTCAGTTTAAGAGGCATGTACAAATATTAGTAGTTTTTGATATTTTAAGTTGTATAATGGCAGAAGCATATCTGCGAAGTTCTGTAAATTATAGTTTGTAAATCTTCTAGTGTGAAATAAATATATGTTATTTTGAGAAAAGAGAGCGTTCCAGTCTTCATTTACTCATTTCATACTCTCCAACTTTTCCCAACTTACGATCCAGATAAGGAATCGGTATCAAGAGCCAAGACAGAGGAGAGGTGCTGTTGGGTTTAAAGCCCCCCGGAGGAAAGTGCTGTTAGATAATCTATCCGTTCGCCTTGAAGGAATTGGTTACTCTTTTCATACTCTCCAACTTTTCCCAACTTACGATCCAGATAAGGAATTGGTATCAGAGCCAAGACAGAGGAGAGGTGCTGTTTGGTTTAAAGCCCCCCGGAGGAAAGTGCTGTTAGATAATCTATCTGTTCGCCTTGAAGGAATTGGGGGGGGGGGGGGGGGGATTGATAAATCATAGGGACATTTACTTCACAGTTCGATAAGGACGTTTACTTCACAATTTGATAACAGGTTTTGAAACTGTCATATGTAAAAATCTCTTCTCAATTATGATGAGTTTATTTGTAGTATAAATAATCTACTTGCAAATTTTCAATCAGCTAGTCTTAAGTGTTTCCCCAGTTTTACTTAAATCCAATCCTCTAGATGTGCTCGTGTGCTAAGGGCATCTCCAACAAAGCTCAAATTCAGAGCTGAATATTCATGTCCCAACAAACCCAATTCAGATGTATATTCAGCTGAATTGGGTTGCCGCATTTTAGGAAACTGAAGCGGTAGGGCGCTCAGTTTTTGGGCGTCCATCATTTGTGCACTCAAAAAATGGGCGTCCATGGTTGGACGTCCAGCTCACTGTGAGAACAAAATAAGATTCTAACGCTTGGCGCTCAGCGGTGGGAGCCCAATAAATGGACGCTCAACTTTTGAGCATCCAAAAATGAGCGTCCAAAAAATGGGCGGCAAGCTGTTGGGCCAAATAGCACATTCAGCCCTAAGTAGTTGGAGATGCCCTAAAGCCTTTCCCTTTATCCAGATACAGTGTCCAGAAGTTACATAGTAATATTATAGATAATGCATTGACTAAAATGTCAATCAACTGGTTTGCAAACTTGTAGCAGTACATACTACATACTTTATTAAAAGCTTACTAGATTTGAACTTTACTATTTTAGTTGAATTATCTGTACAATTTCATGAACATGGACATGTTTCATATATAAATTATAATTTATATGTAGTAAGTCAAATTAGTTTGTTTATAAGAAGTCATGCAACTGAAACAACTGCCTAACCGAAAGTCTTGTTTGGTCTTTTTTGTTAAGGAGACTCTTTGAACATATTAATTTTTCTCTGAAATTTTGATGGCATCGGTCATTTATAATGTCATTCAATCCCAATAACAACAATCTCAAATATTAAAATTTCTGCTAACTGAAATGCATAATGCCAACTTATATGGTCATTATATGCAGCCACATTGCCTCAGTGAGTGCAAAAGCGAGTTGGGTTTGCAAGGTGGTACACTTATTATCTATTTACCTCCAGGAACACATTATTCTTATCTTTTTAGCCTTAGTTCTTCATACATCATATCTTACCTTTTCAGAATAATTTATTTATGCCTCAAAAGGCAATAAACTTCGAAGAACAATAATGAACCACAGTAAAATTATGTAGGTATGCTAGTACTCTTGACACAAAACGAGTTGATCTCTTTGACGGTCCAAGTGCAGAAGGTTATGGTGAAGAAAATGTAATGTTGGCCTCAAGTAAGTTACATAGTCATATTTATCATGTGATGTTTGAATATATCACTGCAGCACTTGTGAATTATAAAATCGTTTATTTTTTTCAAATTAGCACTATGCTAACAGAATACTTTTGCAATTCTTTCTTAGACATGACCAATCAACAGCTAATGGACAATGGCCACGGGATGATGGATGAAACAGATCAAGCTATTGAACGATCAAAAAAGGTTGCTGTTTAACATCTCAAACGGTCAAATGATAGCGTTGTTATCTTTGTTAAAGACTCTTGTGATTATTTTACAAGAGTAGATTAAAAAATTTCTATAAACTATGCTTAAAAAAAGCATTTGTCCTTCAAAAGTACAAAGTTCAAACTTCTCTATTCTACTGTTTGCCTCTTTTAATTAAGCAATTCAATAGATACCTGAAATTCATCTGCACTGGTATTAAAATAAATAAATCAAAATAAAATAAAATATGGATGCCGAAAATCATCCGTTCGATTTTTATAAATATAACAATTTATATTATGTGCATTTAGTGAAATGAACGATTAGTGTTTACATTTTTATCAAGGTTGTGTTTTATAATAGGTCTATATAAATGCATAATTTTAAATATTTTTGTAAGCATTAGTAACACAACAGTTTTATGTTGAACTAAAATGTTATATTTATTTAAATTTATTAATTGTAAGTGGATAGATAAAAATCACCGCTGTTCGCAGATATGGATATCTGATATCTGAAAATGATTTTGGATACAGACGTGGATATAACTCTGTTTGAATCCATTGGCAAACCTATTTTTAATTTCCTTACACTGCCATAATACCATATATAGGAACGTGATTTAGTTATAATTTGGATTATCTTTTATCTGTACCATTATATTTTTTTCTATTCATATACAAACTTCGCTATTCTAGCATGGTTTTGTGCATCATTTTGTGTACCGGACATACCTATGTATTTTTTGGGATATTTAACATAGTGATACATTTCTTTTTCTTGTTTCAAGTTGAAATGTAAATGTCAGTTTTGTTGGTTAGGTAGTTGAAGACACAGTAAATGTTGGAGCGGAGACTGCAGCTGCACTCAAGGCCCAAGTGAGTTATTGTTCATCGCTGATTAATAATATTTTTATGGAGAACTATATTTCAACAATCTTATTTATGTCCACTAGACTGAACAAATGAGCAGAGTTGTAAATGAACTCGATTCAATACATTTTTCAATCAAGAAAGCATCAAAATTAGTGAAGGAAATTGGCAGACAGGTCAGATTTTATACTTTGGGTCTTTTCCCATTATTTATTTCCAGTGATTAATCATATCCTTATCACACATTCATCTTTTATCTTTCAGGTTGCAACCGACAAATGCATAATGGCTATGCTTGTTCTGGTGGTAATCGGTGTAATAGCCATCATCATTGTCAAGGTTAGAGATCTACCCTATATGTTTCCTCTCTTGATTTTTGATAAAACGACCAAAATATGTTATCCTTAAGTGTTATGGGCATGTGGTGCATTAGATAAAACCGTCAAATAGGATCAAAGCATAAAGAATTTAATAATCTCCTCCCAGACTAATGTTATCATTTCATAATTAACAAAGACATTATTAGTTTATTTGCACCTTCTGAATTATTCCATGGGTTGAAAAGTTTGGATGGGGGACTTGTTCTAAATTTCGAGCACACCAATAAACCTATTTCAAAATTGATGACATGCAATATTGTCATGAACTGATGGATGCTGTACCAAATATGACAACGATATACGATATATGTTTTACCATTTGCACACTTGCAAATTTGCTGATGTCCTTTTAATAAAATACTACAGATTGTGAACCCTCACAATAAAAACATAGCTGATATTCCTGGACTTGCACCTCCTGCACAAACCAACCGCAAACTCTTATGGGATTCGACATAGGTCTGGAGTTTCATTTACTGCAAAATTCAACATTTCATAGAAAGTGAGAAGGCCATTATGATTATTGGGGATATATTTGTCTCCGAATGTTGTGGTTTCAGAATTACATTCATTCTTGTTATATATGATATGATGATAGTACTCGATATATATTTATGTATGTATTTATTATGAGTTTAGGAGAATTTCAATTTCTTGACTTTGGAATGGGTTGAGTCATGATTGAGATGTTTATATATGTGGCCTGGTAACATTTATTTATTGAGTGATAAATGTGTTAGTCTGATTTTGTTTTGTATTTATGATGATTGTGGACTGATCCGCTTTTGTTAGTATTTTTCGCATCAATAAATTTTTGGTGAAGAAGAATGAAGCTGGATATGGTTGAAAATCAAATGGTATTGAATCAAATACCATTTAATTTACCAAGGACTTAATTTTCTGCTTTGCCTCTTCAAAATGAAATGGTTTAGAAGTTACGTTTGATGTAACCCCAATAGGTCTGTAAGTGGATACTTTTGAATACAGATAGTGCTGCATCCGCATTTGAAATCATTTATCTACATCCGCGTTAAATTATTATATCCGTCAACGATCGGTAAACTAAGAAATATAAATATAAAATTTTGGTTTTGCAATATTATTTTTCAATTTCATTTGATTATAAAAGTGTGAAAAATAAACAAATATGATGATGATAAATAGTTTTAAACAATCAATATACATTAAATCCATATAATACAAACTATTAACTTAATAAAAAAATAAACATATGTTTTTCATTGTATTAAAATAGACAAAATATAAATTATAATCTTAACAAAAATTGAACGGATAAATTTCAAATACGGATGTTTTTATATTCGAATCCGTTTCCGTATTTTTGGATATCGGATATTTATCTTTTTTTCGGATATGAAAGCGAACGAATTTTGAATTTTCGAGTATTCATTGACAGACCTAAACTCCAATATGTTGGATTTTTTTTTTAATTTTTTTTAACCGTCCATCCCAACTTCATTTTCAGTTATATTTAAATCTTTCGCCTTCATCGTTAAATAGTAAAATGATCTTCTTCATGTTATACTGTCACCAACACAAAATAAATATAGCAACGAATGAATATTCAAATCAAAAAATTCTTAAATTTTTTAGATCTAACATTATAGATATTACGTTGTACTTCTCATGTTTTGATTTCATATTGTAGATGGAATTTTATTGGTCTTGTTTTCCGGATCTGAATTCTAATGTCATGTTTTCACTTGATACATGGTTATCTATTTACTTTTAATTAGCCTATTCTAAAATATTTGCAGAAAAATATTCTTTCAAATTTGAATGTCTTGTATTCTATTGCACAAAATACAGGAGGTTTTAAAGATATAAGAATGATTTCATTCGATGGATTCAATCTTATGTAAAGTATAGTATAATTTCGGTGCAAGTGCACAGGTCATGCAGAGCGATGAGGGCACTGAAGCAGCCGTTAATGGACTTGATCAAATAAACGATAATGAATTCAAATAAACGTTAGCCGCTTAAAATAATCATGACTGAATATTATTACTTACTGATTACTAATTATTAATTATTTGAAAGAGTATTTAGCTAATGATAGCTAAATTGGTAAAATGCATAAATTTACTTCTAGTCCCAATCCAATCTCTCTGATCATGATCGTAGAATAAAATATTTGTGTATCTCATTGACAATTCCATTTTTAAACTCCGACCAGTCTGTACACGAGTATCTCATTGACAAGGGGTCCTTGTTAAAATTGCAAAAGGACCAGGTAGGTCCTTTTCGGAAGAAACGTGGCGTGGACATAAAGCTAAACCAATGTTTAGGATGTTAGGCAATGTAGGCCACTTAGTCAAGCGCGACAAAATGTTCATACGAATTGTTGACTCTGTCTTCTATTTTGATGTTAACTGATGGTTTTTTATCATCATTTCACAACTTCGGCACTAACGCAGAAGCCCATTCACCTATTTTGTAAACATTTTCTTTGTTTCACATTCACACCAACACGTATTTTCAGTTACCTTGTAAATTTGGCTTATAATTACCATTTGAACCGCAACAATAATAACTAAAATATTGATTACCGTGAACTAACAGATAAATTATTATTATTTAACTGAGATACATCGTCCTGTCCTTTAAAATCGAAAACATTAATATTTTACTTGAAAAGTCCATTTCAAAAACATTTTTAAATAACACCTCTATTTTTAATTTTGATAAAAAAATCATTGTTATTCAAAAATTAAATCTGAACTTTAATTGTATTTCTCTACAGTTAAAACTTTTTTTTTCTTTTTGAATTTTTTATATTTTAAAAATGTGCATATTTACAGATATTTCTGCAAACATTTGCAGAATTTTCCGCAAATATACCAAAGCTAAAAAAGTATAGATTTTTTAACGACTGTGTATTTTCAAACTCAAAGAAGGTGTTTTACAAAAGTTCCCTAAAAAAATCTCAAGAAATAGTTTGAATGTGCCAAAAAATTAATATAATATAAAAAAAGTCGTTTGAATCATTTAAGCTAATAGGACTAATTTTCTATTACGAAAAGAGCGAGATGACAGAACTAGTCGAATGGATTTAGACAATCAATGGCAATGCAACAATACTTGATCAGCTATCAACATAACAAAATTTGCAATTATGTAATAAAAGCTGATTATTTCGCTAAAGTACGATATTTACGAATTGATTAATATTATTTAGACTATTATAACTTTTATTACCCGTTTACAGTGTAGTTATGCTTAAGCCATCGATAAAATAGCTTCATTTTCTAAAACTATTTATTTGTTTGTTTTATTTTTTGGAAAGCAGTAAACTTTGTTGCTAATTGTAAAAACATATTCGACATGCGTAGTGCAGTTGGTTAAGGTAGTTGACTTCCATCAATGATGTCGGAAGTTCAATCCTCACATGCTACACTATATTTGTAAAAGTGCTTCGAGTATAGGCTGTGGACATAGTACATACTCGCTCAGAGTTTACAAGTAAACCCTGGTTTTCATGGTCTTCAAAACAAAATGTTAAAATACAACAATTAGTAGTTATAGTGTCCATCATTAAATAGTTAAAAAAATATGTCAAAAACATATAATTACACTTTAAATTTGATACATCAATGTTAAATGCCAAAAAGAAATAAAAGCTCGTAAAATCCATTTAAACATTTCCTACCCTTAAATTAAATTTCCATAACTTCAAAATTCCGATACGTTCGTACTCCACGTCTTCTTCAAATTACAAAAGATTTTTTACACCAAATTTAGTTCTTCTAGTTCCTTAAAAATCATTTTTTTTCCATATGTGAAAAATGAAAATAACAAAACTAACACTTGTAATATCTCTTATTTGATATTTTTCTTTGAAAGAATTACATAAAAAATTTGCCATCGTCGTTCATAGTGAATTCCATGAAAGAGTTAGTAATATGCTCTATGGACAAATAAGTAATTTGTTATATATATCTAACTCTGTAGTCAATTTTGTTCGAAATAAAAATGTTTAATTTCTATTATATACTTTGTTATATTTCGATATAATTAATTGAGTAATTGATTTAAAGTATATAATAAGAAAATCCTTAATTGAAATGTTACGTGATTGTAGTTGTAAATAGTTGTAATCGTGGGTAATTAATCACAAAATGAAATGACATTTTGTTTTTAATATTCTTGGTCAAGGTATTTCGAAAAAATGATATTGATTCATCCGTTGAGACCAGAGTGCGTAACACTCTCAAAATGTTGAGTAGTGTATTTATTCATAGCTGTTGGGGGTACTAAGGTATTATGTACACGTAGTTATTGGATAATTATGGAATAGCTCGTTTGAGAGTTTCCTATTGGTTGATAACAAATGGGTCAAATAGTAAACCTTAATGTGATGATGTTACACTCCGACTTGAGAATACCGTGGAACTTCAATGTGAATACTTCACATTGATTATAGTTAAATCATGACATGATGATATATCCAACGACTATAGTCGAGTCTGAGTTGAAGCATTGAGAGTGAAGCATTATTCAACATAGAATTCATCTCCTCAATTGTAAGAAATTAGTATCACCATCAACAGTAGTCAACTCAAAGTCGAAATCTCTAGCTAGAGTAGAACAGTTAATGATAAATATTATTTTGAATCAATAACTTTTTCAAGGACTAACCGAGTTGAATGTGGATAATATTAGAGCTTTGACCGATACCAAATTCTATATTTCCTAAAGTGATGTAATTTTGACAAAGAGAATGTGTGTATATTATCGTTACTAAAAGGTACCACTTAAGAAAATGATCCATGGATTTTATCGAAAAGATCTGTAAGCCATGAATTCGACCAAACTGTCACATCACTTGCTAAGGTAGCATGTGAATGTTAATATTTGAATTGTTCGGTATTAATTGCTGACTGAATTCACATCTCTAAGTTCATAACTGTGTTTGTGAATTCTCTGAAAAACCACGCGATTTAATTAGTTTATAAAATGTTATAAGTTAAGTAAATTAATTAATATTTAAAAAATTAATTATTTTATTATTTGATGTTTTTGGTGTTTGTTAGTATTATAAATAAAAATTATATATCATGTATCTATATATGATATCAGTGTGTATTCAAACGTACTTTAAATATAGTTAATTACTCAATGGGCTTTTTGAAAAATTAATCCATGTAAGGGGATATACTTGGCCGACCATGCAAAGGAAGAGGGAAGGATTAGCTTGATTGAAAGTTAAGGAGCGGTTTTTAAAGAAAGAATGGGAAAAGTTTCTATTCTTTCCTTAAAACAAATTCCTCTCTCTCATTTCCTTATTCAATTTTTTCCTCCTCCTTTCCTCATCCATGACTACCTCCTCCACTATTTCATGGCTGAATTGTTTCTCTTTTATTTACCTAAAATTATATCAAATATCAATTTAATAAAGTGGTTCATGCTCTTGCAATGATTGGATGTTGATTCAAGAATCCAAGGAGAGATTTCCAAACTAAAGCGTCACTATTTGGCCATATTTGTAAGGTATGATTTAAATTTGATTTATTTTCTTGAATGTAATATACTTATCACAATTTTATATGTAATATTATTGCCTCACCTTGATTTAAAATTAGTAATACAATTTAAACAACTTGTTAAATGATATGATATATTTTAACTTGATATATTATAAACAAAACTTATATATGCATAAAACTATGTTTTAGGTTATGAATTTTTGTTTTAATATTATCTATAATAATAATCTAAACATATGATTTAATTTAACGACTTAAATATTTCTGCTTGATTTTTCGTCAATCCTAAAATATAGAGTTTGTTGATACTGTATTCAATCTGATATATGTAAATGAACTAGGAGGCATAATTTTTGTAGTGAAATTATATGACCTCGATAATATGTTTACGATTAGTGTGAATTAGTAGGTCTAGCCCAATATTTAGATTAATTATAATTGACTTAGTTTAGTATGGGTTAGGATTCGAGGTCAGTAAGGTTACACACGGAAGTCTGCCATCCGAAAGGGACTATCAGAAATTGTGTATACAAACTAATGATGTGAGACATCTCTAACTATAGGATCCATAGGTGTGATATACGTTCGTCTATAGGTTTGGAAAAATATACCAAGGGGTTCACCTTGGATTTGAAGTATTAAATGGTTAAGTACTTTTAGGTTGGTTAAGGGGTTTACTTCGGGATGGAAGTATTAAATGGCTATTGGGTTTGCCACTACACCATTTAAGAAGCTGTAAATAACCTTTGACAGTGTCTAATTGGGAAAGAGGGTCTGCTTCATTTCAAAAACCAGAGGTATTAAGTAACAGGAAGTGGGCATTTTCTTTAATTTACATTAGGCAAATCTAAATGGGATTCTTTTGTGGTAGTACGCTATGTGAACATTATTTGATAGACCGAGATTCTTATAGTAAGGGTCGTAGCATCCCCCAATTTGAGATCCAAAATTAAGCTCCACAGATGCTGCGGTTACCTTAATATTAATTTCTGGTGATAGAATGCGGTTATGTTATTATACCATAACATCAGAAGCACAAGAATATGAAATAATTTTAAACAAAATTTCAAAGCAAATCTTCTCATTGCATTTCAAAGATAATATTCCATATTCGTTACATAATCTCAAACGTTGTTCTGGTTCAGATAAAATATAATTATTATAAAATACTCCAAGAGCGACATATGAAGATGCCCCATAGTTAATCAGAGTTACTAAATAGACAGATACATCTACTGTTAATACATTCATATAACAACTGACATAACACAGCGGATAATAGTAATAGATAGACTCTGACTTAGCTAGCTTTGCCTCCTACACGTCTCCGAAAGCCTTATTTGCCAAAACCTACTTAACCTTTAAAATCCTTACTCTCGACCTACTCAAATTAAATTTCAATCACCCGAGAGTTTAAAGGAAAAACATAAACTTCATGTCAGACAAAAAAACCTAGTGTGAATAATAATTTGTCAGCTCGATTTATGGATATCCAATGAGACCACGCCGTTAAGCGGAATGAGTTTTCCCCCCACTAATATCCCTTTTTAAAATATATCTTTTGCAAATCAAAGTTCTACAACCAAACTGGTTATTATAAACAATATAAAAAATAATGTGCATGCATATTACATAAGTAATCATGACTATCCATCGAATTAGTGGACTATCCGTTCCAATGTTTAGTTTTCATATAGTAACTACTAACCTACATGGCTAACTCGAGCCTACCAGATATACCAAAATTTCTAACTGACTATTAGAAGAAAATTGGACGGTCTATCCAAATACACATATCATAGTGTTTACCTGACTATCTGTCAATCCCATAGTTTTGTTAGGCTTACTATGAACCTGAAGGTTTTGCAGGCTAACTTATAACCTACATTGCCTTTATGTATTCTTTCTGTGTGTAAACCTACTTTTGTTCTTACCCTTGACAAAGCACTACACATTGAAATTTTGGATTTATATCAGCTAGGGGCTAATAGCTAATGTATAGAACGCTACTCTATATCAGTCTCATCCGGTTTTATTATCTCTGAGTCGATTCATCCTATCATAATCTATCTAAAAGTGATAAGAACAATAATTTCTTTAGTAAAATTCTGACCTAAATACATTTTCTATTTCCTTGAAAATACTTTCTTTATAAATGATTTAACCCTTGAAATCATATCTTTAAAATAAGGAAAATTATAGCCCTTTACTTTATCCCAAAACATTTATGCCGTGATAAATGCTATTGTAAAATAATATTGGTAAATCTCTAAATCACTTAGAAGTTAACTCACTTCGAAACCATTGGCTAAAAAGCCAAACTAATATAACACCTTTATTTTGATAAAGCTCGACGGCCTCATTGCCATTAAGGGTCTTCGCCATTCTTAAATATAAAAATATGTTAAAGCCTTTAACTTTAAAACATAAGGCTATAAGCCACTAACATGAGCATCGCACTTCATAGAGTGTCGACGTTGTAGGATATAAAACATAGTTCCCACAATTTAAATTTTTAAAGCTTAATGTCGACATAGTTAAATCTCGGCATCAAATGCCTTAAAGAAAAAATAGGCGGCTTCATTAGAGTCGAAGTGATAAAATGCGGCACTATATTGCCGTCTTCGAAAACAGGTTATAAAAATTGAGGTCGACAATCATTAAGGTCGAAGTAATAAAACGTGGTATTATGTATAGCCAATATAAAATAGTGGTGTCATCACTCTTATAGAAAACACGACCTCAATAGGGTCGAAATAGATAAAATGCGACATCATTACCTTATAGAAAATAAGCGGTCTCGCTAGAGCCGAAGTCAATATAAGTACTTAGAAAGTAATAGGGTTGATGATGTTATAGGTATGAGGCACCATACCCTTATATCTATATAAAGTGCGACACTATAGCAAAAGAAACGGCAAAGTCGACGTCACTGGTGAGGATACCGACTTCGAACCTCGCCACCCTTAGCATATTCACTTCATACTAATAATATTGATATTATGTGCATTGCCATTGGTTGTCATCAAAGTCGTAGCAGCGATGAAGAGGAATAGCAACATCGTCATTGCTGACATGGCATTTCCGTAATTAATATTAAAACTGTTTAATTGCTAATAAAAATAAGTTCGTTTCCACCAACCCCCTATTGTTTGTCAAAATCTTATTGGTTAACAAATACTTTATCATAGTTCTTTTTAGAAATCTGCCCATTACTAGGATTTATCATTCCCAAAACTTTTTCAAACTACACCTTTTATATTAATATTCACTACGCCATAGATGACATTCTGCAACATTTTTGCAAGGTGTTGCCAGCTAAAATGTTGCGATAGATATAAAATTTTGGTCCTACTGCAACGTTGTATTTATGGTGTTACCTTAGCCATAAAAATGTGTTGCTCTAGCTAAACAAGTGTAACACGATGCAACATTTTTATATAGTGTTGCTATAGATGTATTCAAATTAAAAAATTAATAAAATTAGCAATCCGCGTGAATACGATCCAACGGTCTACATTTAATCTGATTGTTAAACCGGATCACCGCTACAATTTGCCCCAAATTTTTGTTTTCCCGCTTTACTTTTCATATCATTTCGTTCTCACCCCCAATTTCCAAATCCCTAATTTCGTTTTCCCTAATCGAGCTTTCAATGCCTCATTCTTCTCGACCAACCATGCTACCGCCTGATTTCTTAGCTTCTGACAATGATTTCCCGCTGCTAGGAGGCTCTGTTACATCACAACACCATAAATAAACCTTCTGCTCAATCTCATCGCTCTTTAGCATTGATCCACTAATCAGCATCCTCTTCCATCTAAAAGAAAGAGGTCGAATTTATAGATTTAGGAAAACTCGAAGCTGATTCAAACGATTTCAAAATCGATTTGAACTTTATATCGACAATCTGAGTTTACTTCTTAGATCCAAGCTTATGGAATCAAGTGATAGTGAGTTCTTAGATCTGAACGGTGACAAGCTTGGAGGTTCAGAGGAAACTTGTATTTATAGATGGAAATGGTGAAACCGTGATCTTTGATGTCGAGGAAAGTAATGACACTTGGTGTATGACATCGCTGGTCAGGATAGATGTCGAAGTCAAGCAGTGTCGTAATAGGTGAAGTGGAAAATAACCAGTGTCGAAGATAATCGATGTTGTGAGTAACCAATATTGAAGGACGGCAGCAGATGGTGTAAAATGAGGCAATCGATGTCTAAGCCAACCTTCACATTCGTGCTTAAAACAGAGGCTTCCAAGGGTTCATTTCAAAGGTTTTGCACTGAAAATATAAGTACCATTTCAAAGCTTCATATCAAAGCTCAAGTCATTGTGGCTCAGCACCAACAACTCATATGCCTAGAACTACTGCAGTTTTTACTTCCCTTAAGCCTGAAATTGATCCAGGTCCTTCTCATATGCCCGGTAGCAAATAGTCTTCTCTTTTTAGTATAATGCCAAGGAATGAGGGTGAATATGTTCCCCATTCATTTGATATTGAGTTCATTTGATATTGAGTTCATTTGATATTGAGTAAACGAGTTTGGTTTTTCTTTTGTAGGCTAATGATGGTCCAAATCTGAAGATATATAGCTTGGGGCTTTGAACTAATGTACATGTATGAACTGACCTTTGATTCTCTTGTTGATGAAAGGCGAAGCAGTTTGCTTAGAGTTGATGGTTCAAATCTGTAGATATATAGCTTGTAGTGAGAAGCAATGTTGTTTGCTATCAGCCAAGGGTGGTGCTTGGTTTTGTTGTGAATTTACAGTGTGAAAGTTTGAAGATGTTTGGGTTGTCGGAATGGGTAATCAGCGATTGTGATTAGGTGATTAGACGATTTGGCAACTGAAATAGTTTGTTGGTAGGCAATTAGAGGATGGAGGCTGGTGGTTTAGAAGTATGTGTGGTGCATCTAAGGTCGACCCCCGCCGGGACTGCGGTGCCCCGGACCCCCGCCGGCGCTGCGCCCGGACCCGCTTCTCGGCTCGCCTTCGGCTCGGCACTCGGCTCGCCTTCGGCTCGTCATATATTTGTCAGTGTCGGTGTCTGTATAAATTGAAACTGCATATGTAATGAGTGAACTGAGTGATGTAGTAAGGAATATCTGTATATGTGAATATCAGTGTTATATATCATTGAATTGTAAAATAGTGAAGTCGGGAATTTGTACTATTTTAAATGTTGAAATAAAATATTTATTTAAATAAATTACTATTTGAATATCAAATTCTGTGCAATAGCGTTTTATTAAATAAATATTTATTTCTATTAAAAAATCAAATATGCTCTACATTGTGGGCCCCACAAATTCAGAAAGTTAATATCTATAGCAACATTTTGGAATGTTGGTATAGACCCCTATGGATGTTGCTATAGACTCAAATAGGGTTCTATTGCAACAATATTTCTTATGTTGCCTTAGATAGTCAAAATGTTGCCTTTGAGGTCTGCGGCAACGCGGCAAAATGCATCACCGAGAAAGTGTTGCCTTTGCCATTTTTTAGCCTATAGCAACATTTTTTGGCACTTCCTGCATCACTTCTTTGGTGTTGCAGTATGCAATCTATGGCGTAGTGATTTTAACATAATACTTAAGCTTTTCTAGCTTAAATAATTTACAATAAATCATTAAACTTGAAAAAAATCTCAAAAAATCTCAAAAAATCATAATAAATCCAATTTATTATATTATTTAAGGTATAAAAATTTTGAGACCAAAAAAAATTTAAATATTTTAAATAATTAAACCTGAAATATCTCATTTTTCAATCTTAGAAAATTCATCAAATATTCTCATTAAATTAAAAAATTATGAAATTAAAAAAACACTTTCAAAATAATATTTATAACATCATACTAAAATTTCAAGTCATTTGGATGTCATATGATAGGTTTTCTAACTCAAACGTATCACTTAATTTCATAGATAAATTTTATAAATTCACTAATAAGCATATAATCATTCAACCTATCATAGCATGGCATAACATAAGCAAAATAATCAGATTTATACTTAAAACTGAAAATAGCAATTAAAACATGATATTCTAACTATTATTCACTTAGAATGGTTTGAGAAGGTTGAGATTTGTATTTTGATTTGATTCCCCTAAGGTGTGATCTTTTTTTTCCAACTTTCCTTCTCTCGAATCACCTTACCATGGTCGGCCTTGCTCTTTTAGTTTTGATTGTAATGAATGAAATGAGGGAAGAAATAAAAGAATAAGGGTTTATGTTTAGGAATTTAGATCTATTCCCATTTTGCCATTAGCATATATTCCTCCTTCTTATTAAGTTTTTAAACCATTTTTATTAACTCATTCATTAAGGAACGACCCCTATTAATTATCAAATCTCAATCTCCTTAACATTTTACATTATTTTATTTTATTTATCTAATCAAATATCCTAAATAATTGTAATTAGAATTATGGTTGTTACAAACTCTCCTCCTTAAAGAATTTCATCCTCGAAATTGCGATAAGGCACACATCAAACATAAAACATAGATGTAAAACATACCATCAAACAAGTTAGGATAAGTATCCCTAATTATGTCCTCCGTTCCCCAAGTAAAGTCTCTCTCGTTGTCACTCCATTGGACTTTTACTAATCCGACTGTATTATTTCTTAGCTTCTTCTCATCCCTCGCCACAACTCAAACTGGTTGTCTCACAAAAGTTTGATCTAGTTCTACTGCTAAATCTTCCAATGCGGTCGGAGTTATGGTAGTCTTTGGATCATGTACATGCTTCCTTAGATGAGAAATATGGAAAACATTGTGGACTCCTGCCAAACTGCTTGGTAACTCTATCATGTAAGCGAGTTTCCCGATTCTTTCAATAATAGAAAATGGTCCAACGAACCTAGGTGCCAATTTTTCTAATTTCCCAAATCTTACTACACACTTCATCGGTGTAATTTTGACAAAAACGCGATCTCCAACTGAGAACTTGAAGTCCTTCTGTCTTATCTACATAACTTTTCTTCCTAGATTGAGCTTCCTTCATTCTAGCCTGAATCAACTCAATCTTTTCTGCATCTTCTCTTACCATATCTAGACCAAGAACCAATCTCTCTCCGGTCTCTAACCAGCATATAGGTGATTTACACGGCTTCCGTATAAAGCTTCAAAAGGCACCAATCCTATACTAATCTGATAATTATTGTTATAGAAAAACTCAACCAAGTGAAAATGGTTTTCCCACGACCCACCAAAGTCTAGTACACAAGCTCTCAACAAATCTTCGAGCACCTTATTGACTCTCTCTGTCTGCCCATCCATTTGTGAGTGATAAGTAGTACTCATCTTAAGTTTGGTACCTAGTACTTCATGTAGACTCTTCCAAAATTCAATAGTAAATAAAGAATCTCTATCATTGACTATACGACTAGGAATCCCATGCAATCTAACAATATTCTTCATAAACAACTTAGCCAATACAGGTGCCACACTAGTTGACTTAATGAGAATGAAATATGCACAATTGGTCAGTCTATGCACTATAACCCATATACTTTAATTTTTCCTGTTTGACCTTGGTAACCCGTCAATAAAATACATGGATATCGAATCTCATTTCCAAACTGGTATATTTAAAGGCTGAAGCAATCCACTTGGCTTCTAATGCTCGGCTTTTACCTGTTGACAATTCAGACATTATTTTACTCATAAGCCTACATCCCTTTTCATATTCTCCCAGAAGAAAGTTCTTTTCATACCCTGGTACATCTTAGTCCCTCCAGGATGAATAGTAAACTTCGATCGATGACGCTTCCTAAGAACTTCTTTCCTTAGGTCTTCAACATTTGAAACACACAATCGTCCCTTATTCTTCAACCATCCCTTCTGGTCAAGACTAAAATCCTTCAGATCATTAATCTCAGTTCCACATTTTAGCCTTCCAATCTTCTCGGCTAACAATGGGTCATCACTTTGCTTAGAAAGAATTCTATCAATCAACAATGGTCGAACTTCCAAGTGAGAAAACATGGCTATACTTTGACTAGAACTAGAAGTCGATCTTAACTGCACACTCTAAGTAGTCAATGCCTCCAGATCCTTTCATTCTGTCAACATAGCTAACACCACATTCTGATGTTTCCTGCTAAGTGCATCTGTAACTTTATTCCCTTTCCCTGGTGTATACTCAATACCAAAATCATAAGCAGCTAAAAACTCCAACCATCTCTGTTGTCTCATATTCAACTCCTTCTAAGAGAATAAGTATCTTAGTGACTTGTGATCCGTATACAACTCAAATTGTTCTTCCAAAAGATAATGTCTCCTCACCTTCAAAGCAAATATTATGGCAGCCAATTCTAAGATATGAGTCGGATATCTAACTTCATGTGTTCTGAGCTGTCATGAAGCATAGGCAATCACTTTACCCCTCTGCATTAGCACGGCTTCTAGTTCTGTTCCACATGTACCGATATACACCACCAAATCCTGATTTCCATCCGACACAAGTAATACAGGTACGTTGGTCAATACTTGTTTCATCTTCTAGAATGCCTCCTCACATTTATCGGTCCAAACATATTGTACACATCCGTCCTTGTTAGCTTAGTCGGTGGCGCCACTATACGAGAGAAATCCTTGATGAATCTCAGGTAGTAGCAAGCTAGACTAAGAAAACTCTTTATCTCAGTCACCATCTTGGCTCTCTTCCAGTTATTAACTGCTTCTACCTTAGCTAGATCTACTAACAACCCTTTTCCGAGACTACATGACCAAGAAACTTCACCTCCTTCTTCTAAAAATGACACTTCGAAAACTTTGCTTTTATTTGATGCTGCCTCAATGTCTCAAGCACTATCCTTGGATGAATCTCACGATCTCTTTCGTCCCTAGAATGTATCAAAATGTCGTCTATGAATATCAATACGAATCTATATAAATGCTCTTGGAATATTCAGTTCATTAAATCTACCAAGAAGGCAGGTGCATTAGTTAATCAAAATGACATTATTAACCACTCATACGAACCGTATCTTGTTATAAACGCCGTCAATGGAATATTGTCTTCCGCCACCCTTAGTTGGTGAAACCCTATCGCCAAATCTAACTGAGAAAATACTTTGGCTCCACTCAATTGATCAAATAAATGTCGATTCTCGACAGGGGATATCGGTTATTTATCATCTTTTCATTGAACTTATGATAATCGATACGCAATCTTAACGACATGTCTGGTTTCTTTACAAACACCATGGCCGCATCCCAAGGCTGACTGCTTGGTCTAATAAAACTTTTCCCTTCTAAGCCCACCAGCTGCACCATTAGCTCCTTCATTTCGATAGGTGTCATTCTGTTAAACGGTCTACTTAGGGGTTCAGCTTCAGGTACAAGATCTATTTGAAACTGAATAGCTCGTTTCAATCATAGTCTTATAATTGGTTCAAAAACATCTGCAAATTCTCTAACTACGAAAACATTATTCAAATCATCTTCCTCCTCTATTACACCTAACAAAGCACAAACATCAAAACTTGGAATACTGAGTATATAATTCGGTCGCTACTATTAAAGTGTCTTAGCGATATTTTTCTATCTTGGCAAAATATCATAGCATTATATTTACTTAACCAGTCCATGCCTAAAATAATCCCAAAGCCTACGAAATCAAACATATACAAATTACAGGCAAATATATGACCTAATAATTCAAACTCTAAATGGTCACATCTCATCCCAAGAGCGACATACAATCTTATCGGATTCACAACTCTTAAAGAATTAACTAGGTATGAAGGTTCTAGATTAAGCTTATCTACCAAACAATGAGATATAAAAAATGTGATGCACCAATATCAAACAATACTCTAACAGATATACCATGAATCAAAAGTGTACCTCCCATCACAGCTTTTCCTTTCTTCTTAGTTGTTGGTATCGAGGTAGCCGGTTTCAAAACAAATACTTTTCTTTTCTTTTTTGCCTTGGCCACTTCCAGACATTTGTTCTTGTAATGTCCTACTTAGTCGCAGTTAAAGCACTTAATTTTCTTTTTTCCAACGACTCCCTTTCTCTTACTAGTTCGGCACTCATGAGCATAATGTCCTTTCTTATCACACTTGCAATACACAACTTCAGACTTCCCTTTCTTGGCAGCTCCACCCTTCCGAGCTCCCTTCTTCTAGTAAAACTTTCTCTTCTGATTTATTCTACCCTGACTCTCTGCTGGCTTGTTACTACTGAACAAAGCAAGCATCTCTTCATTTCGCAAGGCCGTCTCCATGATACATCACATGGATCCTTGAGATGTGGTAAAGTTCCTTAGCAAGCTCAAGTCTCTGTCCACGTATGAACTTCTCATTTCTTTTGATAACTGTGTCTATTGTAGCATATCCATATCATGACAGCTCCTCGAATCAGGTTGCATACTTAAGCACCATCATATCACCTTGCACCAACTCAGCAAACTTCCTCAATAGAGTTGACTTAGTGATCTCAGACATAAATCTTTCTTTAAACCTCCTTCTGAATTCATCCCAAGTCAAAGTTTCCTCTCCTACCCCAACGGTCAAACTATTCTACCAGTATAACGCAGCTCCTTATAGTTGCCTGGACGCCAATCTCCTCTTCTGTTCGTCATTCAAACTAAAATCAACAAAATTATCTCACAATAAAGCAACCAATTCTTCACTTCAATTGCATCCTTCGTTCCAATAAATGGTTTCCCTCCAACTCTTGCATAGTCTCTACTCAAAACAGCATAATTGTTGACGACTGGAACTTCTTGATTAGCTCCTCCAGTATTTCCACCAACTAATCCAGCACCAGCTCCTGCTTACATCATGTTGACAAAGAAATGATACATTGCTCCCATATCAACCGGTGGTGTTCCAACACCTACAGTAGGAGCTGTTCGTCGATCTAGGTTCCTCCTAGTATTTGGTTTGACATTTCCATTAGTAGTGGTGCTTCCTCCACCGAGATTCACTCTTCCGTTTCCTGCCTCCATATCATACTTCCTTAAACCTTCATTCGAATATTAGTAAGATACGGAAGAACGGTCTAAGAGAGTGGAGAAAAAAGATAAAGTGTGTGTATATATATAGCAAATACAAGTACGTTACTATAGCATTATCCCATACCCCTATCTTACTCTGATTCATTTGGATTATGGTTTCAAAAACTCTTTTTAAAATTCAAATTTTTTTAGTTTTACATAAACCTATGCTCTGATACCAAGTTGGAACACCCCTCATTTGATAATATGAAACTAAGCGCTACAGATGATGTAGTCATCTATAATATTTATTTATGGTGACAAAATACGATCATGTTATTGTGTCATAACATCAGAAGCACAAGAATATGAAATAATTTTACAAAGCAAATCTTCTCATTATATTTCAAAGATAATATTTCATATTCGTTACATAATCCCAAACATTGCCCAGGTTCAGATAAAATATAATTATTATAAAATACTCCAAGAGCGAAATATAAAGATGCCCATTTGGTTGATCGAAGTTACTAAATAGACAGATACATCTACTGTCAATACATTTATATAATAACTGACATAATGCAGCGGATAATACTAATAGATAGACTCCTACATAGCTAGATTTGCCTCCTGCACGTCTCCGAAAGCTTTATTTGTCAAAAGCTACTTAACCTGTAAAGCCCTTAGTCTCGACCTACTCAGAGCAAATTTTGAGCACCCGAGAGTTTAAGGGGAAAACATAAACTTCGAGTCAGACAAAAAGCCTGGTGCAAATAATAATATGTCATCTCGATTTATGGATATCTAGTGAGGCCACGCTACTGAGCGGAACAAGTATTTCCCTCACGAATATCCCTTTTTAAAATATATCTTTTGCAAATCAAAGTCCTGCAACCAAATTGGTTATACTAAACAATAATGTGCATGCATGCTACATAAGTAATCATGACTATCCGTCATATCAGTGGACTATCCATCCCAATGTTTAGTTTTCATAGGGTAACAACCAAACTACATGACTGACTAAGGCCTGCCAAGTATACCAAATTTTCTATGTGACTTTTAGAAGAAAACTTGATGGTCTGTCTAAATACACTTATCCTAGTGTTTACCTGACTATCTGTCAATCCCATAGTTTTGCTAGCCTTACTATGAACCTAAAGGTTTTGCAGGTCAACCTATAACCTACCTTACCTTTATGTATTCCTTTCTGTGCGTAAACATACTTTTTTTCTTCCCCTTAGCAAAGCCCTACACATTGAAATTTTGGACTTATATCAGCTAGGGGCTAACAGCTAAAGTATAGGGCGCTACCCACACCAGTCCCATTTGGTTTTCTAATCTTGGAGTCAATTCATCCTATCATAATCTATCCAAAAGTGATAAGACCAATAATTTCTTCAGTAAAATTCTAGGCTAAATACCCTTTTCTATTTCTTGAAAACACTTTCTTTATAAATGATTTAACCATTGAAATCATATCTTTAAAACAAGGAAAATTACAGCCATTTACTTTATCCCAAAACATTTATGCCATGATATATGCTTTTGTAAAATAATATTGGTAAATCTCTGAATCACTTGGAAGTTAACTCACTTCGAAACCATAGGATAAAAAGGCCAAAACAATATAACACCTTTATATTGATAAAGCTCGGCGACCTCATCGCCACTAAGGGTCATCGTCCTTCTTTAATATAAAATATGTTAAAGCCTTTAGCTTTTTAACATAAGGCCATATGGCCGCTAATATGAATATCGCACTTCACAGAGTGTCGACGTCGTAGGATATAAAACATAGTTCGCATAGTTTAAGGTCTTAAAGCTTAATGTCGACATAGTTAATCTCAGCATCAAATGCCTTAAAGAAAAATATGCGGCTTTGTTAGAGTCGAAGTGATAAAACACAGCACTATATTATCGTCTTTGAAAATAGGTTATAAAGATTGAGGTCGAGAATCATTCAGGTCGAAGTATTAAAACGCGATATCATGTATAGCCGATATAAAATAGTGGCGTCACCGCCTTTATGGAAAACACGACCTCAATAGGGTCGAAGTAGATAAAATGCGACATCGTTGCCTTATAGAAAATAAGCAACCTCACCAGAGCCGAAATCAATATAAGTACTTCGAAAGTAATAGGATCGGTGACGTTATAGGTATGAGGCACCATACCTTATATCTATATAAAGTGTGGTACTATAGCAAAACATACGGCAAAGTCAACGTCGACGGTGAGGATACCGACTTCGAATCTCACCATCCTTAGCAGATTCACTTCATACCAACATTAATTGATATCATATGCATCATCATTGATTGTCATCAAAGTTGTAGCAAAGATGAAGAGGAATGAAAATGTCGTCATTGCCAACATGGTATTTCCGTAATTAATATTAAAAATATTTAATTGCTAATAAAAGTAAGTTCTTTTCCACCAACCCCTATTGTTTCTTAAAATCTTATTGGTTAACAATATTTTATCATAATTCTTTTCAGAAATCTGCCCATTACCAGAATTTATCATTCACAAAACATTTTCAAACTACACCTTTTATATTAATATTTTAACATAATACTTAAGCTTTTCTAGCTTGAATAATTTATAATAAATCATAAACAATTGGGAAAAATCCCCAAAAATCATAATAAATCCAATTTATTATATCTTTAACATATAAAGATTTTTGGACCGAAAACATAATCTAATTATTTTAAATAATTAAACCCGAATTATCTTATTTTCCAATCTTAGAAAATTCATCAAATATTCTCATTAAACCAAAAAATTATGAAATTAAAAATACCCTTCCAAAATAATGTTTCTAGCATCATACTAAAATTTCAAGTCATTTGGATGTCATATGATGAGTTTTTTTAACTTAAATGTATCACTTAATTTCATAAATAAATTCTATAAATTCACCAAAAAACATATAATCATTCAAACTATCATAGCATAGCATAACCTAAGCAAAAAATCAGATATATACTTAAAATCAAAAATAGCAATCAAAACATGAGATGCATAACTATTATTTACCTTGAATGGTTTAAGAAGCTTGAGATTTGTATTTTGATTTGATTCCCCTGAGCTTTGATCTTTCTTTTCTATCTTTCCTTCTCTTGAATCACCTTTCTATGGCCGGCCTTGCTCTTTTAGTTTTGATTGCAATGAATGAAATGAGGGAGGAAATAAGAGAATAAGGGTTTATGTTTAGGAATTTAGATCTATTTCCATTTTGCCCTTAGCATATATTCCTCGTTCTTATTAAGTTTTTAAATCATTCTTATTAACTCATTCATTAATGCACGACCCCTATTAATTATCAAATCTCAATTTCCTTAATCTTTTACATTATTTAATTTAATTTATCTAATCAAATATCCTACATAATGTTAATTTGAATTAGGGTTGTTAGAGGGATGCATAGGTTGATGAGGCCACTATCAATCCTGAGCGGTTATTAGCAAAGACTTGGGTTAAGCCTGTGCGGTTTGCACATCCTACTAGTATAGAGTTTATATGGTATATGCACCAATATCAAATTTCGTTGGTTGTTTGTTTGGTTGGAGGTTGGTTAAATAACTCTTAGATAAATCTTCGAGATGTGGTAGTGATACGACTAGCTAAATTATAGAGCCCCATCTAGGAATCATCAGCCTTGGGCTTGGTTGACTATCAATTACGTTGCGAATTGGTTTTCTTTTAGAAAGTATAGTGGCACACCTATATATATATATTTACATACACGTATATAGATATTTATATCTTAGAGTAGGTTACGTATATAGATACTTGTACCTCGGAGTAGGTTGAATATATCATACACGCATAAGGAATTAAATGACTGATATGTGGATAACAAACATAACATTTAAATGGAAATCAATCAGCATAAAGTATTATGGATGAAGTATGCAATTTATCTATCACCAGAACGTGTTTTAACACCCTCCTCATTACAACCCATAAGACAGATTTAGAGGGACATGATATTAGTACAAGATGGGAATAGTAGATGCACAAGTCTTCTTTTCCATGCTCAGCACTGACAAGGAAACTAGACATCCAAGGAATAATATTGGTTCTAAGGTAGAAGCCTTAGTGATATATATGTTTATTATACTATACTATTCTGCTATGAGTTCGTACAGATAGCTCTCTACTTATGTTTATTTCACGTTACCAACATTAGTGATCTGTACCCTAATGGACTCGGGTTTTCGATTTAGTCAAAAAATCGGGCCCATTAAAATGTGGATTATTACATTTGGTATCAGAGCTCAGTTAGTCGATCCTAAGAATTAGAATATGCTGAGTGAACGTATTTGTATTTTTACCTAGAATTACATATACATACATACATACATACATACATACATACATATATATGTATATATATATATATTATTTTTTACATGTCAAACTCTATAGATTCTAACTATAGAAGTAGTTGCGACTATATCTTAAGTATCATTTAACCATTGAATGCTCATTTTAGCTCTTAAACCGGACAATTAGCAAGCGATCTTTGCTTTTCGTGGTGCAATTCAAAGGTTGATGAAAAATACAATCAACGATTAGCACCATCGTATTCGCAGTGACAATCTTCTCTCATACCCCTTTCTTCTTCAATGATCATATTATGTAGAATCACACAGGTAAACATGATTCCAATCATCTTTGATTGCTTCCTTAATCTACAAGGATTGCTAATCATCACAAACCTAGATTTCAGAACTCTAAATGCTCTTTCAACATTTTTCCTTTATCCCCATTGAATCTCAAAAAACTTACTACTTCAAAGTCATTGGACATGAAAAGGTCTTTGCAGTGGTGATCCATTTTAGATAGATTCCATCTCCTAAATAATATTTGTGTTCATGGTTGTTTTGACAAAGTGTAAATGGGACAAGAGTAGATTTACCGAGTGCAAGATTATTAAACAAATGCGACTTTAATCACTTTATGTCATTATTAGAACTAGGAATTTCGAAGAAAGCCTGCCAAATTAACAAATCGTCATCATCGTCCCATATATCATCAAGTTGAGAAGACTACCTTATCCACATAGAAGGTCACCACTGAGCTTGCAACTGATCAATTTGTTCCTCTAGAAAATGTGTATGGATTGCATGTAGCTCATGTCGGGTTTGAGTATGAGCGAATGTCATGCATTGATACACATCAAAGGATTGCCTCGACTTATATAATCCAGATGCATACTGTAATAATAAATAATATCAATGTAAGAAACATATAATTGCAATAAAAATGTGAAGTACTAAGTTATTGACCTCAAATGGAGGGTATGAGCTAAATAAAGAAACACTAGGAATCTCAACGTCCCAAGGATACTCAAGGGGTAGCTTAATCAATGTACATGTGGTATCATATGCCCTAAACCTAGAGTCAAGCTCTAGTTGCATGGGATAATGGGAAAACTGGGAAGGCATGGGATCAATTGTAAATTGTGGTATTTAGACTCAAACGACAGATATGTGCAGACCAATATGATCAGAGTTCACCCATATGCATAATCTGGTAATATGCAATGACATGGAGCAAATTTGTGCCAATATATGCTGAAAACACCACCAACTAAGAAGTGGGCCTCAACTTCTACCCATCCGACGTCTTTAAGAGTCACGAGATAGTGATCCTATAATCATATGTCATTGAATATGTATCGCATAGTAAAGGATTCACATGTATATGCAGCTTACTAGTAGTTTAATAACAACATCTCTCACTCAGATACTAAATTGGAAGAAACACAAGAGTATGCAAAGTTACCATATGATCGGGCACATGATATGTGATCCTCAACGGATATGCATCATCCAACTGCCCAATCTGACTCAAATTCATCCAATATCCATCTTAGGGGTTTATACAAGGTTACTTTTATTATGCAAGTCAATCTGAGCTTGGGTCTCCACCCGTCGTGCCCGAACCCTATAGGTGCATGGTGTACATAATTCATGCTCTTCCATCGTCCCATCTTGGGAAAATAATGTGTAACTAACTGGATGTCCCAATAGTGCGAGGATGCATGTTTGTCGTGTAATCGTAGTACCAACATGGAAAAATATACCAAAACGTTAACATTTTCTTGACTTCCCCTAAAGAAAATATGCCCAATGTGGTGTATGAACAACCAAGTATGATCGTCCCCAACTCAATAGTGCGAAGCTGGTCTCGGTTGAATATTGCTGCAAGATAGCCAAAACGTATTGTGCCTTTTAGTTCTGAAATAATGTCGAACCAAATAAATATAATAAAAATGCATGCAAGAGTAGACCAACCATATTTGCTTTATCTTTATAAGTTGCAATGTACTACCAAAGTTATATCGAAAGGAGCAACACCACAACTAATAGCTCCATCATCATTGTGAGGTAAAATTCTAGTATAAACCATAGAGAAACGTAAGCATCGTCAACTCCTATAAGGTTTCCTCCACCTCGTCTCTATACGGATCACCATGTAAAAGCCGACGGTTGTAATGCCAACCTTAAAATCGAAAATATGGAAAGTGTGGGTTGTAGGCCACTATCTCTCGATCAAGCCCGCTATGAGTGGACGATCGGAAGACTTTACATGCCTAATCCTTAAGAAATGATAAATAGACTAGCCTGAAGCCTATCTACTATTGCATGAAGCAGCGCGTCGTAAATTTGTACAATGCACTTTGACCAACTGCCTTGAAAATCGATATACTTATTTTTTATAATTAATAAAAATGTTTAATTAATACCCAATTAGCCTAATATTATATCATTGCGATTATTTAATAGTGATCATTTTATATCATGATTTTGATTAGGATCACAAGTAGAATAAAATTAAAAGGTTATGTAAATATACATCTATGGAATCTTATACAGTATACGCACGATGTACATATCCACTTGGAAGCTCCGGTGTAATCAGTAAATAGTAAGTTATCTTATCTTGGTTCAAACCAACGTGAGTCAAATCAACTTCCTCCTGTATGTGCCATCGAACTATTCATCTTGCAATTTTGGTTGAATGTGGCGACATTTCAATGACTTTTCGAATAAAAGTAGTGAAAAAGATTTGTCAAATGATGTAAAATGAAGCGCACAGGGTATTTGTAGGCGTCTAATAAATAGACATCTAAGGTGTAGATACCTAATAGTCATGCCCTTATTTGACTGTTGGGTTGAGCCAATTGATTTAGCCTCGATTTAGTTTTGAAATATTAAGGGTTGAATTTACCAGGGATGCTCTTAGAATTACTCAACCGAATCGATTTTACATTAACAACAAAGTTAACAAAGGTGTAGAAAAACGTTGTACATGTAGGAAAGTTTGAGCGGCTTAAAGTCCAGAACAATAGTTTAGCAAACGTAAATGTAAACAGGAAATTTTTCTCAAGGACACTTTTTAGGGTTTTTTTTGGCTGAAGGACGGCCCGCTATTATTTTTCTCCAAAGGACAAATTATCGTTCTTCCCTTTACAGCCCAATTTCACGCGCTTATTCTTCTTCTTTCTTTCCATCAAAATTTTCAGTCGCGATCAAATATCTTTCTCCCAGTTATAATATCGATCATTTTCGTGCGTTTGTTGATCTCGTTCTTTCAATTTCATATTTGTACCGTGATCTCGTTCTTCTTAGGTATGCTTATATTATTCCGTTTTTTGTTGTTTTTCTATTCGACTTAAAAAAATTTGTCTGTGCTTTCTTTTTATGTTCATTTTTATGAATGATATGCAGTGCTGTTCTTCTCATTGTTTGTTCATTCGTCGATGGAAAATTGTGGAAGTAGCAGTAGGTTTTTTATTATTATATTTGTTTCTTTATGCAGTGTTGTATTGTAGTTAGCTTTTCATTTAATTTATCTTTCATTTTCTTGCATTGATTTTGGGATGATTGGAAAAGTATCGTTGCTTGGGTTGTATATAAAGTTGTGATAGAGTGGAAAACTATCGTATTTTAGGTTCTGTTTCTGGGTATCATTTTTATTTTTTCTTAGTATCATTTTTTTTATTGTCAGTAACTAGGTATCAGTTTTTTATACTATAGGTATCAGTTTTGTGAAATTGAATAATTAATGTTCTAAATTGAATGTATTTTTACTAAAGTTTATTTTATATATATTTTTTGACAGTGGGGATAACAGTCTTCTTTGTCTGTTTGTGTTGAATAATAACACTTTTAGCACTCGATTGTCTATTGATTGCTTTTTGTATGATTTGAAGAATGAGATATGTCGATGTTGGTCTCAATTAACTCCCTCTTCTATTCAGATTTCTTATGTACTTGAGGACAAAGTTATTATGGTTGACACTGATTCTGATATTCAGAGTATAATTTGTTTTCAGTTATACAAGAAAAGTTCTTTCTTTGGTTTTACTGTTAAGGTTAAGGGTTCTGAATTGGAATATGTTGATGGTGCTTCTATTTCAAGTTCATCCGTTGTTCGTGCTTCTTCATCTTCTACTGTATCTGTCTGTTCAAATGTTGTTGTTAATGGTAAAAGTTATTTAAAAGATATGTTGAGGAGAGGGTCGACTTTAAGCATTTCCAATTTTGTTGGTTTTTGTTTTGGAGGAGCTGAACATTTTAGAGATTTTTTGATGGCATATCAAATTCAAAAGGGGTATGAATTAGTATTTTTAAAGAATTGTCCTACAAGAGTTACTGTGATTTGCTCTTCATATAAGGATGGTTGTCTTTTCAAAGTCCATGGTTCCTGTGATTCTGGAGAATTGAAAAGGTTCTTTATGAGAAGTTTGGTTCCTGATCATTCTTGTGGGGATGGTCTTAGACATGTGAATAATCCACATATATCTAGTTCGTTTGTTAAATCGATGATTATTGATGAGATCCGCGATTGTCCAAGTAAAAAGCCTAAGGATATTATACTTGATTTTAAAAGAGAATACAATTTTCAGTTGTCTTATGGTTATGCTTATCATGGGAAACAACTTGCATTGATGGAGTTGCACGGTAGTGATGCTTTGTCTTATAACGATTTGAGTTGGTATTTGGAAGCAGTGAAGAAATCTAATCCAGATAGTTATGTTGATATGGATGTTGATCCTTGTAGTAATGAATTTGAAAGGGTGGTTATTGCTTTTGGCGCTTGTTTACTTGGTTTCAAGTCTTGTCGTCCTATGATATTCTTAGATGCTACTCACTTGAAGGGACGTCCTGGTGTGTTGATGGGTGCTACTGCAAAAAATGGTGATCAAGGTATGTCTTTGTTTTCAGATTTGAGTTATTTGTATTGAGATCATAATACTTGGCATAATCATTAATATACATTTTTTATCATAATTTGTATTCTGTTGGTATCAGTTTTAAGAAATGTAGTTTATAAGTAGCAAGTTTCTAGTATCAGAATTTTCATTGTATTGAATTGTAAGTTTGTATTTGGTATAATAATTTCATACTGCTAAACAGGAGATTAGTATCAGTTTGTGTACAATCTTAGTATCAGTTTCAAGTATGTTCATATATGGTATCATTTATAGTTATGTAGTATTGAGATTTCCTTTGTATCATAGTATATGTCAATTTTTGTTTCTTTGTTGTTTTAGAATGAAGATTAATGTGCATAATGTTGTGGTTATCATTATTTTTATAATGGTCATATCAGGTTTTAGGTATTAGTTTTATTACTGTCAGTATTAGTTTTATGAATTGTTTTTTATTTATGGTCGTAATTACTTTTAGTTTTTTTTTCTAATTATTTTTGCATTTGCAGGTTTCTTCCCTTTAGCTATGAGTGTAGTTTCTATAGAAAATGTGGATAACTGGACATGGTTTTTGAACCATTTAAAACAAATGCTTCAAGAAGACCGTACTTTAGTTTTTATGTCAGATCGCCACCAAGGTTTGCTTTCAGGTGTTCGTGATGTTTTTCCTTCAGATTATCATAGCTATTGCTATTTGCATATGGAACAAAATCTTCTTTCAGCAGTGAAAGCCAAAAATGCAAATGTGTCTATTGTTGATCTATTCAAAATGTGTTCTAGAGCTTCAAATCTATATGAATTTGAAGGAGCATATTCTAAGTTTTGTCAAATTGGTGGTGTTGCTGGTGTTTAATTTTTAAAGGATAAGCCATTTGATAAGTGGGTGGATTTATTTTTTCCAGGGAAACGTTATGGTGAATATAGTTCCAATGTTGCAGAAAGTTTTAACAGTTGGATTTTAAATGAACGAACATTGCCTATTACTTTGTGTTTAGATGGTATTCGTGTTAAGATTATGGAACAAATGGCTAGAAGAAGAGAAGAATATCGTTTGTGGAGAACAAGTCTATGTCCTTCTATGGAGTTACGTTTAGATGAATTGATTGAAGAAGGATTTGGATGGGATGTATATAAATCTTCTGATTTTGCTTTTGAAGTGAAATCTCCAAACTCTCATTGTGTTGATTTGAAGGAGCGGGTTTGTAGTTGCAACCAATGGAAAATTACGGGATTTCCTTGTGCCCATGCTATAAAGTGTATGAACAAGTTTAAGTTGTCTGTATATGATTTTGTCGAGAAGTATTTCACTGTTGATGCTTATCGATGTTCTTATGCCAATACTATAAATCCTATTCCAAATTATGATAGGCCTATTGTTGATGGTAGCATTCAAGATGTTATCAAGCCACCAAAGGAGAAACGTGGCGCTGGTAGACCATCAGTGAAGCGCAAAGGAGGATTTTCATATTTTCATAACAAGCAAAACAGATGTGGCGAGTGCAAGCAATTTGGTCATAATAAACGGAATTGTCAAGCTTCAAAGAGGATATGATTTGATTTTACATTTTTAATTTGTTCAGAGTAATAAGTGTATGTGAGACTTGTTTCAGTGGTCTATAGTAATTGAACCTGTTGTTATTAAATTGTATTTAGTATAGCAAATTATGAGATTGATTTTAATTTCAGCTATTTTAGTATAGATGATAGTATCAGTTATTTGTTTTTACGGTATCAGTTTTGTTGTTTGTTTTTACAAGTTCTTTTACCAGTATCATTTTTACAATATCATTTTTTACAGTACCATTTTTTATAAGTTTTTACACGTATCAGTTTTTATAAGTTTTGGTATCATTTTTTACAGTTTCGGTATCAGTTAGTTTGGTTGGAGATAATGTTTGGTTGATTGGATATAAATGGCTTTATTATCAGTTTTGGTTTGTTTTTAGTATCAGTTTCGTGTATTATAATACATGCTAGAATTGACATCAGTACTATTAAATAATTAGAATGATATCTGTTGTTTACAAAACCTGGTAGCTGCACTAATTGTTGTTTCATAAAGTATGTTGAGTGTAAGTTTTAACAAAATTGATACTATCAGTCATAAGAACTGATGCCCAGTTACTGTTTTGTATTGAAATATTATATGAAATTTGATAATATCATTTTACAACTGATAGTTGCATCATAAAACTGATAATATTATGTGGGATCCATAGTTGGATGATAGAAAATACAGTAGTTAATTTTGTTATAATATAAACAACAGGAAAAGAAAAGAACATCAACCACAACATATCATTCCAGGAGATCAGTATTGTTTTTACAAGTAAAAGCAGCATTGTTTTAATAACAGAACAACATTACTTCATAAGTATGAGATTGCAACAGAACATCATTACTTCACAAGTACACATTTCAACAGAACAACATTACTTTACAGGTACCAAATTTAATTGTGAAATAATGCAATGTGAATTCATTTCCTTTTTTTCCTCTGTTCTTCTAGGCTTGACATGTATTTAGACAGATTCCAGCAGTGTTCATCATCTGTTAATATTGCATGTACAATCCTTGCTCTTGTTGATAATATTTCTTTCTTTTCAATTTTTATTGGTATCCTGCTTTTGTTCAGCGAGATGATGAATATCATTACAAATATCCCACAGTCAAGCCTGTTGAAACCAAAATGTAATATTAGTATCAATTTTCATCTGCTGTATTAACAGCTTTATAATTAATAAAAAAATTTGAATTTCAGAGATAATGGTACAAGCATACATTATGCTTTGAATTAAAATATTTAGCAGTTTTACTAGGACACTACGTATTAATTTCTACAGGTATCAGTTTCTTTTATGTAGGCGTCAGTTTTGTTTCTGTAGGTATCAGTTTCTTTTATGTAGTTATCAGTTTTGTTTCTGTAGGTATCAGTTTCTTTTATGTAAGTATTAGTTTTTTCCTGTAGTAACTGTTTATCTGAATTAAAAGTTTATTGAATTTAGAGATAATAATTTTCAATATTTTTATTAAGAATCAAATTCAATTAAATATAAAAGGTATACAATGATGTATAGAAGTATGTATGGAAAATTATAATGCAAAAACATAGATTATAACGAAAAAAACTTACGAGTCTTCTGCTTGTTGTGCACACTTTATTTGATGCATATCATCTGGTTTTACCACCATGTCTGTTATGTTATTGCTTTTCCAGATTTCTTGGAGCATGTCCTCTATTTCATGTCTCTAAAACAGGTAATATATTAAAAATTTAGGTCATATTCACCGTGATAAGTATTTTTTTAAAAGAAAGATAAATCTCATACCAATTTTATAGCTTCTTTTAAACTGGAATTGTTTCTTTCGTTTAATCTTCTAGGGCGGTTAGAGTCAACATGGCACCATTGCATTGTTGGGTATGTTAAAGTCACTAATGTCCAATGGTTCTCACAATGCAAAGGAAAATATATACTTTCAGCATATTTGTCCTGTACAATAGATTCTAGCATAGGGAGGACAAGACTTTTTTTCACCCCCTTCATATCACACACAATTGCTTTCTGTTTAATATGAAAATAAGTTATGATTTAATAATTGAAGCAATTATTATGTACTTGAATATTAAAGTTTTATTTACCGTCATTGTAGTTGTGAAAGCATAGTTGTGTTCTTCCAGTCCACATTTTGAAATATACCAATCAATAATCTGTATTAAAATCAGAAAAGTATAAGTTTTTTTATTGGTGAAGCAATATTAAATTGTTAATAGTATCAGTAATGTTAATAGTTGCTGTGTATGTTGATAAGTATAAAAATAATAAAGCATCAAGTCAATTTAAGCATGTTGTGGATTTGGGTATCCTTTTTATTTTTATTTTGTTATTATTGTTGATGTAAAGAAAAAATATATTATGTACCTGCCCGTCTGTGTCGTTTCCTTCTAGTAGATGTTTTAGTGCATTCTTTGTTATGACACAACCTCCTTTGATTGTGTCATTGTCTTCCCATGCCACTACACTATTTTGATAAAAAACAAGTTATATATGTTAGATAAACTTAATTTCATATTTAAAATTAATATACATATTTGTACACTTACTTTTGTGATGATATCGTTAATGAAAAGAAAGTTTTGATCACATTTTGTTGCTCAACATTGAGATAGATCAAACATTTGCAATGTCCAAGCCATATCTCTGAAAGTGTTGGCTCTATTACTGCAAGTGGCTTTGGACTGTTGTCTTGTTCACTTTTGTTTTCAACATCTTCTTTTTTTTCAGGTTTTTGCTTATTCGCAACTTTCTTTTGTTTCATCCCATATTCAAAGCTATGACGTTGTTTTTTCACTCTTTTTCTTGCCTTTAACCTCTGAATATAAGAAGCTGTCCCTTTTTGTGTTGCTTTGATTTTTTTGTCACTTGATTTTGTGACTGTTTGTTTCCCTTTTCTAACAGCTGTTTGCACATTTTCTTCTGCATCTTTTTTTCCAGTTTTTTCACTTTCAAAGTCTTGTGTGTCATAAAGTTTGAAAGATGGAGGGGTAAATTCAAGCACTGAAGCGGCATATGGTATACTTTGGTTTTTTACATCTGTATACTCTTGAAGATTTTGATTATCTTCTGAGTTGTCTCTCTGCACTTTACTTTGTTTTTCCAACTCTTCTTTTTGATGCACTTCAGTTGGAGTCTGTTTTTTTTCTTCATGTTCACATTGTATTTCTTCACTGCTCGTTTTTTTACCCAATTCACTTTCTATTTCAATGGGCATATGTTTCTTCATTTCTTCTATTTTATCTTCTCTTTTTTGTACACACTCTTCAGCTTTTTCTTCATTTTTTTCTATTTCCATTTCTTTTTTATTTTCACCGTTGTCTTCAGCCTGTGATCTTTTCTCTTCATTATCTTTCAGCTTCAACTTAATTTCTTTCAACTCTTGTTTCAACCTGAAAACTTCTTGTTCTGCTTTAATTCTTTTCTTTTTTTCTACATCCAATTCTTTTTTGGTTTTTTTTGTTTCTTCTTCCAAATCTTTTATATGCATTTGGAAGATCTTGATGCTTATGTCTTCTTCAAATGAATGTGCACTTTCTTTGGTTTCTTCAAACTTTCTTTTCTTTCCATGCTTTTCTTTTTGAATTTTGGGGAAATTGCGTTCAACAATCTCTGTTTGAAGTAGACATTCTTCATATGGGCTGATATTTATGATTTCTTTCACTTAGAAAATTGGTGTTGGAAAATTTGTTTCAGTTTTAAGCTATGATACCAATTTGCAATGATAATTGAATTTTTACTGTAATGAAAAAAGAAAACTGTATGCAATAAAACAAATAGCTATTTTTTTATTTTCTGATACTATTAGTATCAGGTTCAATCATGTAAAACTGGTATCATTTTTCGAATTCTAGTATCAGTTTCTAATACTATTAGTATCAGTTTCTTATAATATAAGATTAGTTTCAAAGATGTACAACTATGGTATCAGTTATTGGATTGTAGTATCGGTGTAAATTGTTAAATTTTAAGGTATCAGTTTTTTGCATTCTAGTATCAGTTTTGAATACATCCACAATTAGTTTCAAGTATGTACTCATTTGGTATCAGTTTTTGCATTTTTATACCAGTTTATGATACTATTAGTTTTCGTTTTAAGCAAGTAAACATATGGTACCAGTTTTTTGCATTCTATTTTTTGTTTTTGATACTATTTACTACGTAATGATATGGTATCAGTTTTTAATCATTGTAGTATCAGTTTTATGTTGTAGAAGAAAGGATAGACAATAAAACTTTATTCTACATTAGAGTTAAAGCATATTGATTAACAAAAAATGAAATGGAATTTTTACTTACATCACCCTCTTTCACGTTATCAAAAACTGCTTTGATTGCTTTGTCTTTGAGTTTCCTTAAATCCCATTTTGCAAATCTTGGTAAAGCTGGAGTATAATATTGTCTTTGTTGAATGAGATTCATTTTCTCACAAATGCAATACTGTTAACATAAGAAGAATTGATTAGATATGTTTGTTAAAAAAAATTAAGTAATAAATTTTTGATTACCTTATCTTACCAGTGGAAGCATGGAGCATCCCGACATATTTCTTGGATTATGGATGAACTTCTTAACAAATTTATTGAAATTCTTTTCTATTGTTAGTGGCCAAGAAACCAATTCCATTGACTCTACATTAATTAAGTATGGTAGAAGTCCCCATCTTAATTTTTGTTGGTTATTTGGAAAGAAGAATGTTAATAGTATTTCAATTACTATTAACATTGGCAAGTCTTCTTCATACTCTTTTTTCTTTTTTGCAACTTCTTGCTTGATTCTTTTTTCCACAACATTTCTTGTTATATAAGTGGAATTGCCGAAGTTTCTGTTTGCAAATTCCCTACACTGCATTGGAATTGTTCTGTTTGTCATTTTCTGAGTTGGCTCAATGTTAATTCCTTTAAGTGGTAGGCCAAAAATCAAACTTATATCCGTTGCTGTAACTTTCATCCTTTCTTTGGAAAATAAGAATGCATCTTCCCCAACTGAGTAACATTTGTATAAAGCATCCAAATTGTGTTGATGCTTTTTGCATTCTTTCATCAAAATTTTCTCTTCATAGAAAACTCTAAAGAAGTTGTAGAAATGAGTGCTCTTCATTATGTCCATTTGCTTCTTGGATAGAGCATTTTTTTGTTTTATCATTTTTACCATTTTGAATACTGCCTGCAATCCACATCTGTAAGCAGTTTCATGCTTTTTATCTTCAGATTGTTGTTTTGTTTGTGATCTTTCTTTTATGCATTTTGGATGTGGATCAACAAAATCATCATCATCCTATTATTTCAAAATAAAGACAATAAGTTATTTGTGAAACAAATTATGTTTAAAAACAAAAATAGATTTGGGTATTAGTTGCAGTGAAATATGTTCTGTCAAATATGTAACAATTTCAAGTTTGCAGTAACTAGGTATCAGTTTGCAGTAACTAGGTATCAGTTGGTACTAAGTAGGTATCAGTTTTCTGTAACCAGGTATTATTTTTTCAAGTAGGTATCAGTTTTTTATAACTAGATATCAGTTTTCTGTAAATAGGTATCTGTTTTTGTTTGTATCATATTTCAACTAAATGATACTAACTATTATTTTATCAAACAATTTACTCTTAATGATAATGACAATTATTACTTGTAATTAGGTATCAGTTTGTTGTACTTATCAGCCTTTTCTTTTATCAAATGATTTACAGGCAATATTTTTGAAATATTTAGCATGGTATAAAGTTATGATGTTTTTTATTTTACCGAATGTAGTTGTTCTTCATCTGATTCTTCATCCGCAGCTTTTTTCCCTTTTTTTTGCTGAGATTTTTCCTGTTTAACATTTTTGATAACATTAGAATACAATTAACATAATGAAATTATTAGTATTAGCTTTATAATTTTGCAATTTCAGTTACCTATGTTTCTTTTTGTATTTTGTTCTGAATCATTTTTTCATTTCTTCTTTTTGTTCGTTGTTCTCTTTTTTGCATATTGTCTTCAACTTTTTTCTCTGCAGGTATTTGTTGCTGCATGTTCTCTTCTTTGTTCTATGCAAAAAAATTTCAATGTTACTATAACAAAACTATACTAACTTTGTTATGTTTGATTTTATATTATCAGTTACCTTCTTTGGTATACTTTCGCTTATTTCTGGTCTGCTTCCACTTGCTGTAATATTTTCGTCTCTTCTCTTTCTTCTTTTTTCTATATTCCGCTTTTCCTCTTCTGTTGACGTAGGTTTTTTAAGCTTTAATTTGTTGCTTTTTCCCTTTACTACCGACGCTAACGTTTGCGCTAGAGGTAGGTTTTCCTCTTCTATCATTGCATTTTCTTCTTGAACATCTGCTGCGTCGACATTTCGATTTTCATTTTGTTGATTCACTTCCGACTTAGTTAGGTTTTTATCGGCTGTCGATTGTTCATCTACAGTCGATTTCCGAGGTTCTGTTGGAGATGTAGACTTGTTTCTAGTTTGCGGTGCCATTTTTTCTTTCGAGCAAAATTTTCGTGAAATTCTGAGTGTAAGAATGGAGGAGGAAGACGAACAGAAAGCTTTGTTTTGTTTTAAATTGTAACCGGGCTTTGGGCTTTGTCCTTACGGTAAAAACTTTGTGCGCGTGCCTTTTTAATGAATTATTTACATTAATTTGTCCTTTAAAAAAAAATTCCCAAATGTAAATGCCAAGTTTGAAAATAAAAATGATGATTTGTTAAACACATTTCATAAGTTTCAAAATTCATTTTTGTCGCTTCTTAAAAACATGCTTCGTGAAAAAACTTTTTTATTATTTCCAACGAAATTGTACGATTTACACTGCAAATGTTTATTTTTCAAATATTTGTTGACTACGCTGCAAATATTACACTATAAAAATTTACAGTTAGAAATACAAATATTTGGAAACTTTTACGTGTTTAATTGAAAATAATAACAACTTCGGTTTTAAAAATATGAAAACAACCGAGAGAAGGGAAAAGGAAAAACAAAATCCTTGCACAGAAAATGGTGACAAACAGAAATGCGGATGGTGACTGAGAATGACTACAGTCTTCAGTCTCCTTCACAAACCGACTTCCATATAAACATACGCAAGAGAAATTGAATTTTACTGGAAATCCAATCCTGACATCGTCTTTTCCTTTCTCGGTTTGGCTTTCCCATTACTGTATCTTTTCTTTCTTCCGTTTCAACGCTAACTATAAGCGCGTTTTTAGTACTGTGTTTTATATTCTTCATTATCACATGTATTTTGGGCAAGCCGATCGGCTCTGAATTTCCATTTCCACAAACGAAAATTCACGATCCAAATCAAAATTTGAAACCTGGGTTGTATTTCTATGCTTGTTTTCTAATATCTGGGTTTCAACCAAAAAAATTTCTTTCTTTTTAGCTTCTAATTTATAAGCTAGTTAATTTTGCCTAAACAAAAAATGGGTTGTTTTGGTTTATACAAAGCAAATTCCAAAAAGAACCCGGAACGGAAATCTGCAACAAATTCTGCACCTATATCAACTGATTCGTATACGAGTAGTGGAAAGCAAACCACTAGCAAATCTTCAGGTTCAACTTCATCACAACAAAGCGTTAATGCTTTGTATGAAGTGAGAGTAAATAATCTTAGAGTATTCCAGTTAAATGAGTTGATAAATGCTACTAATGGTTTCAATAGAACGCTTAAAATTGGAGAAGGGGGATTTGGAAGTGTTTATAAAGGACTAATTATGCCTTCAGATGGTAGTTGTGATAAAATTTATGTTGCAATCAAGAGATTAAATGAGAAGGGTTTGCAGGTATACTTCTTATTTAATTTATCGTTGTTCTTTTTTTTCTTCTTCTTTTTCTTCTGTGTAATATATTGTGTGATTAGTTGTCTTAATTGATCTTCTTCATGTCCAACGTCTCGAACCAGAAATTAACATCAGTCCATTGTATATTTCATAAATATGGAATTTATTTCCTTGTAAGATTCGAACATGCACTAGCTAGCTGCTGTATGGGCTACTTCAAACTGATTATATTTGTTAGTGTAAATTTCACTAATTGTATATAGTTAATTGATCCTTGTCTAATGGATTCGAATATGATAGTTAGCATTCTGTGTCTATTTGTTTGTCTTCTTGGTTGTATGAAAGTAGTGTAAAACAAAGTGTATTAACTAAAGTAATATGTAAACTTAATTGCAAATGGCATTTGACTGGAAGTATTATATTGTTGCTAACCTACATATGTACTAATATGACAAAGAAATAGAATCCAAAGTACCTAATTAGTAATAATGTTGCATTATTACTAACATTTTTGTCTACTATGTATCAATAAAGCAGCAGTTAGGACTTAGGACACCAATATAGAGAAGAAAACAAGTTTTTTTTATGTATGCCACTTACTATACATAGTAAAATAGACATCTGATATATTCAAGTAATATGATGCATCATCTAATGCAGGGACACAAAGAATTTCTGGCTGAAGTTCAATTTCTTGGAGTGGTAAATCATTGGAACCTTGTTAAACTAATAGGATACTGTGCTGAAGATAATGAAAACACAATCCAAAGGCTTTTAGTATATGAATTCATGCCAAATAAGAGCTTAGAAGATCATCTATTTAGTCGAGCATATCCTTGTATTCCATGGAATGTGAGGCTTCAGATTGCCTTAGGGGCTGCTGAAGGTTTGGCTTACTTGCACGAGGGTTTGGAAATTCAGGTAAACCTGCATATTGATATAGCAGAGGACAATGGACATATACTTCAAATACAACTCATTTGTATATCTTGACCTGAACATTTATGCATTTGATGATAGGTAATTTTTAGGGATTTCAAAGCATCGAATGTACTACTAGACAAGGAGTTCAAGCCTAAGCTTTCTGACTTCGGATTAGCAAGGGAAGGACCGGTGGATGGAAGGTCTCATGTATCAACAGCGGTAATTTTGTTTTACCAATTAAACAAGTGCAGAAAACATTCACCAATATGATCATATAGCGAGCATTTTATTTTATTTAACAAAGCAGCAGTACATGTTTATTTTTAATCATAGGTCATGGGCACGTTTGGATATGCAGCGCCTGACTACATAGAGACAGGCCATCTAACCACTAAGAGCGACGTATGGAGCTTCGGTGTAGTGCTGTATGAACTTCTTACGGGCAGGCGGTCTTTGGAAAGAAACCGGCCAGCCAACGAGCGGAAGCTAATAGAATGGGTGAAGCAATTTCCTATAGAGACACGGAGATTCAACATGATAATGGATCCTAGGCTACAATATCAGTTCTCTTTGAAATCGGCTAGGGAGATTGCAAAACTAGCAGACAAATGCCTTGCTAAGCAAGCAAAAGAAAGACCAAAGATGAGTGAAGTGGTTGAGAGCTTAAAACAGATTATAAAGATGAAGGATGTTTCTGGGTCGGTAGAGATGCCTAGAAGATGAAAAGATGAATTTAGCATTTGTATTTTTTTTTCAGAATAATTTGTGAACGTGGACGAGAGTTACTATTTACTAGCAAAAGAGGTTAGTTGTGTGGTAAAATAAAACCGACCATTAGGTTTGTTTTTCCTTTTCCTCCGTATTCTCCGTTTTTCCAGGTTCATATTGATTAGTGATAAATTTTGATTTTTGAAATATCTTCAGTTCTTCATTTTCTCCTATGCATATATCTTCAGATTGTGTGTTCCTCTATGCTACTACGCTGCTGCTAACCTGCTACCATTTCGGATTTGGTAAGCGTTTAATGATTTTGTTATAACACGCTTGATTGTTTCTTTCCTTCCTATTTCTATGTTTGATTTTTTATGCGAATTAATGTTTTTTTTTATCTCTTAAGCTTTGCTTGTGGTCAACTATAATTGATGATCATATTTGGTAATTTATATTCTTTGTTGATTTGTTCAATCCGTGCTACTTAATTTAGTATATTATAGATTTTTCTTTCTTTCTTTTTTTGGAGATTATGCGGTCGTATTGTCTTAGCAATTAAATAGTTGAAGTGGTGATGTATGATGAAAGTATCTTACTTTTCAAACTTCTATCAAGTGATTAAGCGTGAGTGCCTCCGGTCTAAAGTGGTCTAAAGATTTTTTCCAAATCCAACAGCACAGCGGTGGAAAATCCACTGGAAAGGGGTGTGTACTTTTTAAATGAAAACATTTGCTGCAACTTTTCGTTTATGTCCATGAAACACATAGTGATAACATGCTGTTAAAAAAAACAAAATAAAAAAAATAGCAATAAAGTTGACTCATATTAGTGAACCATATTTAAAAGAAAAAATAAATTATTATAACAGACATGTGTGTGTATTACAACACACGCATATAACTAAAGTGGAGAACGATTATATTGTAAGACAATAAGACATTTACCGGACATAAAAGTTGAAAGAAGAAAGATAACTATGAAAAGTTCAATTTAGCAAATTTGATTGATTTTCCGCTTGATAAAATTATTTAATTAATAAAATATATGTATATCGTTTCTTTTATTCCAAACACTTCTCCCTTTTACAATTCACTTTACAGAAAGGAGGAAACGAAGAAATCATACCAATAATACGAAGACGGAAAAATACATTATCCAGAAAAAACAACATAAGATATATTTGTAAGAAAAGATAAATATGTATATTATTTTGGTTTCAAACCATTAAATTCTTTGAACCATAAGGTTTTCTATTTTTCTCCACTAGGAACTTCCTTCTAATGATATTGTTTATTATTAATCACTTTTGTGTACAATAATTTTGGATGCCATAGCTTAGTTCAAATTATATTATTAAATTAATAATTCTCCTAAGTTTAAGCTATACTTGTTTCTATGTGAAATCAATCTATAATCTCCATCATCAAACATTAAATAATATATCCAAAAATAAAATCATAGTAAAACAACTTCAACTAAAATCACTGGTAATTTGAAAAGCCATTAGAACCACTCCGTAATCCACAATAGAAATTAGCTTTTAACAATAAAACTAGCTAAAAATGACGAAATCATTTCTAAAAAGAGAAATAAATAAATTATAATAAACATGCATCTGACTAAACTTAACGAATTATTAAAATCATGTTTAAAATAATGATTGAATGGTCGAATTTACCTAAGTATCAAAAAAACAATATATGGAGCATAGCAGTAAAAATAATATATAAGTGATTCGGCTTTAGTGCGAGAGATCATAAATTCGAAACTTGCGTAGCGTGATTCGAACGTTTATTGACGTGTGATATGTTGTCCCAGTGACAAGTTGTATATAAAGTATCATTTCAAAAAAATAAAAAACATTGAATCGGTACTATCTAAAGTGAAGAATGATTGCAACGAAAATCAAGCTAACTCCCACTATCATCTGATACAATATTTCAATCTTTTTGAATGTTTCTACAATTGATGGAAATTTATCGAGTATATGTATGATTTTTTTACATCTTATAACAAAAGTTTAAGGTACATGTAATGTGGTAAGCTTTTGTGTATATGGGGCTGAAAATGCGATAATTAAATAAATCACACACAAAAACACGTGGTTTAGAAATCGAGATATCCTGCGTTCATGGGATAAAACTTTTTTGTAACAATGCATTATTTTCGACTCTTTAGTTCAATGCCTAAATCAATATTCAAACCACGAAAGTCGTAAACAACGGATTGTTAAGTATGATAAAAGTAAACGAAGTAATACTCTAACTACAACCAAAACTCATAGCAGAAGGAATAACATATGATACCTAATATATATGTATTCAAACCAAACTATAGTTATATGTTTGTACAATACCAACCCAATCATTCGCACACTATCACACTTAATGTTATACATATACATATATATGTGTATAAATACATACATATATACGTGTGTACATATGTGTATATGTACAAGTACATGTACATGTAAATATGTATATATACACATATACATGTACATCTACATATACATACATATGTAAATACATATATGTATACATGTACATATACATATATATGTATATACATACATACATATACACACACATACACACAGAAACGTAAATAACATCGGGTCGAGTGGGCAACTGCTCAACCTAAAGAAAGGAAATAGAAAACACGGAAAATAGAAATGGAAACACATACAATTAAAAAATAAATCTTTTCCTTAAAATTCATTCTTCCATTCTACGACTCTTCGTAAAATACAAAATTAATATAGACAGGAACCCTAACTTGTGATTCTTCTATCTACTCCCATCCGACAGCTTGCAATTCTTTCATACCACTCTAAGTTCTCTTTATTATTTCACTTATTTGTTAATTGAACTAGCAAAACCTAAGCATCTTATGGTTAGGTATGAGATTGGAAATCATAGTTGTTAAAATTGAAAAACCCTAGCTTGCGATTCTAGTGATAAGGTACAAGATTACCATTGAACAAATTTTTCGGAAGTTGATTGTATGTTATACTAAGCCTAGATATGATATTTGACTGATTTCATAAAACACAACTCTAGTATAATTTACATTTTCTTTCATGTTTTGGATCATTCAAATTGCGGTTTCGGAAAACTATGTTTGCAAACTAGGTACATGTTTACACATCGGTTGTGAACATAGTTAAATGTAAATGTAGAATGTTGTTTGACATATTTGAACTATTGATCTTTAGTTATGTTGATACAACCAAGCCCGACCCTAGGCATAGGCCGCCTAGACGGTTGCCTAGAGCCCCCAATCTCTAGTGGGTCGGGCTTGGATACAACATAAATAGTTATGTCTCTAACCACCATCATCATGTTGAAATTTATATCGATGCCCAATTAGATTTTTTTTCACGTTTTATGTAACGACCCAAAATTTTGGACACTTTGTATTTAAATATCTGAATTATTTAAATATTAGAATTTTGAATTCAATGTAATTAAATTGATTTAATAATCTTATTAACCCCCTTTTAAATAATAATTAATGATAATAAATTTGTTTTCGAAATTCGTTTACAAAAATAAATAGTTTGAATAAATATCGATAATGTGATCGAAAATCATTTTATCTATAAACGGTATCGAAACGCGTGAAATCATCATCCTATGCACTGTCTTAAATTTTGAAGAAATAAGTGCCATTAGAACAGGAATAATGATGTGATGTACGCCGATTGGTGCTGATCGGATGTACCATGTAATCGTACGAGCTTGACACGTATAGTGATTTTAAATCGAGAATTTAAATATAATATGTTTTATATTATATATACACCATCCTTCCTACCCTACCTCTTTCAGAAACCCATTCGCTCTATCTTTTATTTTCCTTTTTCTCTAAAACAAAAAAGTTTAGCCGCCTCATAAAATTAATTGTTCTCGAAGCTAGAGGCATCGAGAGGAGCCGATTTCGAATTTGTTGGATTTATAGATGTAAGAGCTTCGAATCTGTATGGTCCTTGTTGGGTGCGACAATAGTTGGCGTGGGAGACATTTTTAGAGCCGAAGCTAGGGTTTCGTTTTGGAGGAGATTAAGGAGGAGATAGGCCAAGGCGAGATTGGCACTGAACTTCCCCTGCGAAGACGAGTAGATGGGAGCTATTCTGTTTGAGGCGGAGCAAAGCGTTGGACGCTAAGATTGGCTTCAGAGTCCAGATAAAGTTCAGTCGAAACCTGGACGAAAATAGGTGTTCGTAACATATATTTTGTGCAAATAATATTCACATTAAATATTTACAAAAAACAACTAACTATTTATTAAACAATATTGATGTTGATTACATGAGCACTACATATTAGCTTACTATAAGTAATATGTGTGTGTGTATGTATATATTTATATATACACATGTAAATGTTTCTTCGGTAACTTCAAAAATCAATCAAGTACTTCCATGGTTTATAGAAGCAACAAAATTCCGATTAATAATATTTGTATTATGATAATAACCGAATATTTGTATACCAAATGATCCTAAAAGACTCAGGTACGATATTAGTAAATAGTATAAATTCAATTTATATATAGTTAATTTGTGTTTGATTATGAAATTATTTTTACATAACTATTAGAAGGCTAATAATAAAATAAAAAATTACGAAATCAGGAAAGCCAAATTTCAAAAAGTGAGAAATTAAAGTGTAGCTTTTTATTCCCAAATATAAAGAAAATTGTTATTATTTATTATCTAATTATTTGAATATTTTGAAAAAGATATAAATATGATTCAAGCATTGAAATTCTTGAAATACAAAGATCTATAACAAATAAACAAAGTAACCAGATAATTTTATTCTAAATATATTTAGTTTAGCCACGTAAAAATAAAGTTATAATAAAAACGCATATGTTTTGGCGCCTCACGAAAAACTAAGCGCCCAAACGGCATCCCAGACATAGAGCGTAATAAAGCACTGTTATAAAAAAGCGAGGCGTTTAAATTGAAAAATAGCGCCTAATCAACACTCAATGGCGCATCGACGATGCCCTTGACAGCATAGGATGGGTGTAGTTTGAAGGCGTGCGGCCCAGGTTAGTGAATCGTGACATTTTTGAACAATAAGAATCAGGTCGGTTTTTGCTAGGGGAGATCAAGCTTGACTTTGAGGAGTCGGTTTCAGAAAGCTAGTGAAGAGGAGTTTGTCGGAGGTAGTGGTGCGGTGATTCATTGAATAACGGGGAGATTGGAGGAGAGAAGGTACGTGCATTTTGGGTTTGTGTACAGGAGCGTGCACGGGTTAGTAGTTTGGGATGAAGAGGGATTAAAGTTAATGAAGGTAATTAGCTGTTAATTAGTTAATTAATTAATATAATTAATCTCATTTCTTATAAAATCAATAACTTTTGCGTACGAGGTATAGACGAGACGTCATCTTCGCCGTTGCACTCGTTTTAAGATTATCTGCGTCTTAGTTTGGCTTAGACTTAGGTGGGTTAACTCACTATTTTATTTCTATTTGTTGTGTATATAATGTTTGTTGTGTTAAATATAAATTAAAATAGATAACAATGCAAGTTATTACTTTTAGGCCCCTCCTTGCTTTTCAAAGTAAGTGACAACATTATATGTAGTATACATTCTCTTATTACTCTCTAAATATGTGACGTGGCTAAGACTTATTGTTTACATGTTTGATAGTGTGTTGTAAATGGTTGAAGCGAAATAGTCGCTATAAACGCACTTTGAAATCCCTTGTATTTGACATATATCAAATTGGTTAAATTGTGAATATATTGTGAAAAAATATATTTGGTTGTTTCTTACACACATTTGGGTGTGTTTGACATAAATGAATTGGTTTGGGAAGTTATAGAAATCGGAAATGGAAATTGTGAAAATGGAAAACAAAAAGGTCGCGATGGATGCACTTTAAAATCGCTTTATGCTCGATGATTTCTAAAATTAACTTTGAAAGACAACCTAAGGCTTCTTTGCTTTTTTAATAAATACTATAAGTGTATTTATTATTGGAAAAATGTCAAAGTCTAAATATAAATATAATAATTATCCTTGAATTTTTTTAATGTAAAGGGTTTTAAATTATAAATATGTTATTATGGTTTTTAAATAAATGATAAAATAAGTATTGTTAAGTAATATTTAAAATAAATGATTCAAACCATAGTATATGTACTTTTAAAGTATTTTAAAGTATATATAGTTTTTAGAAAATTAGTTAAAGGTTTTATTAACGTATTAAAAAGCTTATTTACTATAAAATCTTTTAAATTGTTTTAGAATTTTGTTAATTATATTAGCTATAAATAAATTAGTATACATATAAATATACACATCATTTTAAAAAGTATTTTTATTAAATATATATAAGTTTTAAAATGTGAGTTAAGTATTTATAAATGTAGTAAAGGTAGTTCGGATTTTAACACTTGAGTTAAAATAAATTATTTTGAGAAGTTAAATTAAAAGTGTATCACCTCAAAGTAGATATGCTTTGATCTTTAAAATGAATATCTTAAAGTTAATGATAAGTATAAAAGTGGTTTTGGATTGTGGTAAATGGTGTTTTAGTAACACTTGTTTTTAGCCCTTATTAATTATACTTAGAAATATAATTAGATATTTAATAATGAATATTTTAAAGTTAATTATAAGTAAACAGTTTTGGATTGTTGTGACAATATTTAAGCGACACCTATCTTAAACCCTTATAAATGTAATTAGATCTTTAAAAGATATTTTTAAAGATAAATGTTTGAAGTATGAAATATTTTGGGTTTGTTGTAAACGATGTTGTAGTAACATTCGTTTTAAAACCATTGAATTATATTTTAATGTGGAAAAATATTATAAATATAATTAGATCTTTAATAATGGAATTTTAATAATAACAACAAGTATGGAATTTTTTTAAATAAATATCGAAAAGTTATATGTTTAACTTATAAGAGAGAAGGGGTTTATAGGAACAATGTTTAAGCAACCTTTGTTTTTAACCTCTTTGATTATATTTTAAATAAGTAAATCTTATTAATGATTTACGAATATGCTTATACCACTTGAGATAAGTATATAAATGCTTTTGAAGTATAGAAAGAGTATAAATGAATAGCAAATACGTGAATAGTAAGATACAAGTATATATCTTTGATAAAGGGAAACTAATCTATATATAAGTTTAAATAAGTGAAGTTTTGATAAACAAGAATTTTAATTAATAAGTGAAGTTATTAATTAAATAAGTGAATTTTTAATAAATAAGAAGTTTAATTAAATAAGGAAGTTTTAATTGAATGAAAGAAGTTTAATTAAATAAGGAATTTTTAATTAAATGAAGAAGTTTTATTAAACAAAAGGTGTTTTACTAATAGAAGAGATTTTAATTAATGAAAGGTTAATTAACCAAAAAGGGGATCAAAAGTCGTTTATGTGACTTGATCGCGCTTTGTGTGTGTTAATCGTGCTTTATGTGTTTCTTGTTTATGGAAAATATTTAGTCGTGCACTTAGATCGAAAGCCGACAAAGTTGACTTGTTTCCATCTTTGAGAGTTAAGAACGATGGTTCGAGTAAGGGTAGAAACAATAATGCTCTAACCTACGTATCGGGCTTCACTCTCAACTAAGGAATAACGAAAGTTGAGAATGTTGGAAACATGATAAGTATACGAGACTTGGTTTCCATATGCGATCGTTCTCATTGTTGTTGAATATGACTAAATTCGTCGACTCGGTCTTAAAAAGATCGAGATCGGTAAGTGTTTTACTTATCGAAAACCACTTCAAGATTGGGATACATGTTCTATCTCTTCGAAGTGGATCTGTTCGAGATGTTGGAATCCATGTGTGGTTTCAAGATCTATTCGAGATGCTAGAATCCATTTAGGAATTTGTGATCTGTTCGAGTGAGGATAGCTCATGTGTTGAGATGCTGAACATGACTTCTTCATCGGTATATGACTAAAGATAGGGTAGGATTCTTGATCCCATGTTTAGCTAACCCTTGGGGGTACATCAACTCCAGTATATAGAGTATGCCTATCGATATGTTGCGCGTAGAGAGTTGATGATACTTGGTTCACATGTTAGGTCGTGGGCTAGTTGTGTTTTCTTTATGGTATATTTTATCTATAGATATACGACGCTCGAAAGGTGATTTATGATCCTTGTCATGGAGATTGGTCTCAATTTACTTAAGAGTTTTACTGGAGAGGTTTACGTAGAAAATCCATATGCGAACGCGCCTTTGTAGTTTTGTTTGTATACCTATAAATATTGGTGGTGTGGCCAATGTAAGCACCAACAACTATTTTCTGATTTATATTCTTCATCCTAGACATTATTTATTATATCACAATATGTACTTATTAGATTGTTGGCTCTTTTGAAGGGATAACCGTTATGACGATTTTAAAAGATGTTGTTATATGTTGTACACATATTTCTTGAGTTCTCCACACCAGACTTATGTCTGACACGTGGCTTTTGTTTTCCCTAAATTTCTCGTGTGCTCTTTCGAGCGGTCTGAGAAAGGTAGGTTTTCGTTAATGTTCATTGAGTTCTTAGAGAGGAGCTGCATGTTTACCTATCATAGTATTCTTTTTTCCGCTACATTACTTTATGTGTGTGTGTGTGTGTGTGTATATATATATCAGCAATTGTAAGGGCGGAATGTTATAACTGTCCAGGCTGATGATAGTACTCTGATTAGTAACTCTGAAGTACTATGTGTATTAGAGTAGCTCTGTGTATTATGCTTAGATATTATATGTTATCATTCCGCTGTAAGATTCTGATGTTTTTGTTATCCTATTTCTTGTTTTTTTTCTTTTTTTCCTTTTCTTTTCCCTCACATCCTGTCTTTTCGATAATTGGATGCTGGGCACATGAGTACCGTGAATATATTAGTGTCGATATTTGGAGGTCGAAATGACGGTCTTTACATTTTACATCAATCAAATTACGGTTTATGGAAACCATGTTTACAAACTGGATAGACGTTTAAATATACTTTTCTCTTTTGGTTGTGAACTTAGTTCACTGGAAATGTAGAACTTTAGTTGACATATTGAAATATTACTAATTTTTAGAAATAACATAAACATTTCTACTAATTTTAGCTAATTTAATTTTTTCCATTCAATATTTGATCACTCACATAATTCGTCTACAGCAAACCAAATTCCTGATTACGTCTCTATATACATACAATATGCACATAGTTTTACACGTCTTCGTCATCTGCAACTTCAAACGTCACATGCACCATCACATCCACACACACTCAATTAACCTAGGAGTGTGATAGTTACATAAAAAACATAAAGAGAGATAGGACATATAATGGTTTGAGCAAGTGAAACAAATAGTATATTTAACATATATTATACGAGTGTATATGCACGTTCAGGTGGACTTGTATCTAACCACAATGTTCATGAATTAATTCAAGAACATACTTTTGTATGAGATGTAGAGTAAATGTATATGGGTTTTTGGTGCATAGAAGGTAATTCTATACTATGCAATCAATGTCATATAAATAACATGTAGATAGTAAAGTTATGATTACTGTATAGAATGATTTTTTATAACATAGAAATATCAAATTTGCACACTGGCAAAATCTTTTTTATATGGTAATGCCCTATATTCACGTGCTGCTAGTTTCCATTGTCCACTTCATTCTACTTATGCTTTTGGGTTTATTGTTCCTCCCTACCCCCTTTTATGGTGATTGCCCTTCCTTCTTGGACATAGACATGTACTGTATCACTAACTACAACACCCACCATACAATTTTTTTCATGCCGCAGCTTGCATATCTCCTGCATTTTCTTGCCTTAATCTAGCACGTCACTTGCTGCTTCAATCCATACATTCCTCCAGTTCCATGTATGTAAATGATTCCTCATAAAATAGCTTAGAAGTTTCCTCATATGATAGTCTTGAATTTTCTTCCGATTAATTTTTGAATATGTCTGCACTGCATTTCTTATGCACTTATGAAGTTTTCTCTTTATATTACATTGGCCATTGGACTACATATCTCTTTATTCAAGTGTACTTGCTTTGCGCTTCTTGTTTCGTGCTTGTAGCAGCATTAACATCCTACTCTCATGTGCTTGATTAGCTGTTATCCTTGCTAGGCTCACACACCTGACCTTATTTTATGCACCTTCCAAAATTGATTTTGTCCTTTTCTATGGCAAATTCTTTAGAGTAGTAATAGGTCTTTCAGTCATGTCCCAACTTTACAGATTTGGTTGTAAAAATTGTCATTAATGCACCATAGAAAAATGCAGTTGTAATGCTTGACCATGCAACATTTAAAGCATCATGCATATACAACATAATTTTACTAACCTTTGGGGCTTTATAATTTTACGTAAGTTCCATGATTATCAATCACCCAGTAATTTTGACTATATATATTTTGGTTAAATTTGTTTTTATTCTACAAATTACGTAAAAATCATTAATTTTAGTGATGGAAATTTTTGTTGTTTATCCAGTAATTAAAAAGATAAGCATAATATCAATTATATGATTTATATCAGCCCTTCCTTTCTTTAGAATATAATTTTCCCAATCATTTAAATAATTACATGTTTAGGAACATGCACTTATATCTTCTCTTGTCATATTATGTTTCATTTAGCTGGAGTAATTTTTTCTAGTACCGGACATTAAATTTGTATTGTTTTGTGGAAATAATTTGTTTCCAGTTTATGTTGTACATGTTATATTGTATTATGTTCCATGTTGCTATTTGCACTTTTGTGGTGTATCAAAATTTTGTATCAGATGTTAAGACAATGAAATTTAGAAATCTCTTAGAGGCTACTACAATTAGTACATCTTCATTGCTGGTTCTGGTACACTCTTATAGGCTAGGCTCTTCCAGAGGTATACCATTCTATATAAAATAAGCTTACAGAAATTACCCATGACATATTCCTATTATTTTGCATGGATTTTATAACCTTCAGCAGAGGGGAGAGAAATACTGGAGTTTAGGATCTCTAGCTGTTAGTGTGAGGTCTAAAACAATTGAAAATAGTTCCAATTATTCAGCTTGCACTTTGCATTGTCAATACACAGAAGTCCACCGTAAATACACATCTTATAATGAAAAAGTTGAGGGAATACTCATTTTATATTCCTTTTCTAACAGTGAGAGCGAGAGTACAAAAAAAGCTAATATGTACACTGGAGTGAGTCCATATTGGCAGTTGACATTCATATATATTTATTGAGCATAAACCTAGGAAAGTGTATAGAAAGCACATTGTCCATGCTGGGCAATATTAGCCTACTATTTGTCACGTTTGGATTTGTTTTCGGCCTGCATATATAGTCGTCCACTATATATGTATGTGTAATAGAATAGTCGGTTAGCACGCCATTATCATTCTCTTTTCTACAATGCCTAGCTTGGGTATAAAATCCAAACATATATAACCCACATATATATTCTCTGTCCATAGATATTTCATACATTTTCATTTCTATTTATAGTCCTATCATATGTAATTTTTGGGAATGCTTTTCCCAAATTTAAAGATAGCACGTAGTTCAAAATCTATTTTTCTAGTGTCCATGTATACAGGCTAGAACCTCTTTTCCAAGTAGGCCTTTTGTACATGTCTAGTTATAACTGATTTTGAAGAAAATGCCCATTCGCACTGACGAAATAAATACTAAAACAGGTATAATACCGCTAGATTTTTCCGTTCATACAATCTCTTTTCTGTCCGATGCCATGTTTGTAAGGTTTATCGTATAGTACATCACATTAGTAGTAATAGGTCTTTCAGTCATGCCATATTTTATCTTTGTCCTACTCGGTAATGGATGTTTTTGTCATATAGATTGTAATTTAAATGGACAACGAGTAACAGCATTAAACACATTATAATTGTTTTAATTAGTCCCACATCTTTTAAAATATATTAATTATTGTTGTATATAAGCTAAAGAAGGAAGAAGAAAGTTGTTCCAATAATATCTAATTGAGTTGAGATGATGCGGGGAGGGAAGTTTAATAGTATGTCCCATGAATAGTTGCAATGCAAATTGAGTGTGAGTTTAGTTCAAATAATTTTAGTTCTACCCTACCAATTACCATACATATTTCTCTATATAGATGTAAAGGGTACTTTAGAAAATTCAAAAAGACATGGTTGAATTTTATTCATGGAATTCTCATTATTAATAGTAGAGATAATATCGTTAATGTTAATTCATACGTTAACATACATTACCCGTGTCACCTACATCCATGAAGTCGGATCAACATAAAATATGTCATTACTAAAATAATTTAATTAGAGACTAAAATTATACGGTCTTTAATTAAAAACTGATATAAGACCGAGGCATTCTATCTTCAACCTTGAATATTAGAGACTGAAGATCAGTTTTTAATCTATCTTTAGATTTTAAAATTAATTAAAAACTAAATTTCAATCATTAATTCAGTCTTTAAGCAACTAACTAAAGTTCAAGTGGTTTAGTAATTCCCCTCTTAACCGCACACACATGGATAAAAAAATAATAATAAAGAGAAATCACTATAAATTATTGTATGTCTACCTATTTAATACGTTGGATTCTCTTCCTCATGCACAAATATATTTTCATTGTCTTTTGATGAAAAATGATGAAGCGGACAAAACTTTGATAAGGCACACTGAAACAAAATACACACTCAAGTGTAACTTCCAAAAAAGCTACTCAACCTACCACACCCACATAATTTATTTTGCCGTACCTATGATTCTTGCTATAGGTGTTAATCATGAAAGGCTATCCCTATTGAGCAGGGCCATTAAGTTGACGATTTGAACATTTTTGAATGATCATGGCTGGGCTAATAGTATTAGCCTAATAAGATGAGCTGAAGCTCCTCTTCTACTGTGCTAAGTTTGAAGCAAATAAAAAAGCTCATGTGCATTATTGGTTTTACCAACTTAGCATATTCTATTGCTTTGGTGGTTTGATAGTTTACGATTTTATGTTCAAAGTGTTCAATGACACTCCAAATAGTGCAATACCCTAATTTCCACCACACAATCTGAACTAATAATATGACTTTCTCTCTCTTTCCACTAGCCATATATTTAATTCAGATTGTGTGGTTGAAAAAAGGGGCTACAGGGATTTCATTGAGCGAGCCTTATGTTAATCGACTAGTTTTCTATCGGTTTAGAAAATAGTCGAAAATTTTCAATTTAAATTTACCGCAAACGCACGGCGTACTATTGAAGTACGTGGCGAATATGGGTCGATCCGTAGGGAATTGATGATTTTAAAAATTCAATTCAATCAAATTATACCAATTTCAAGTGAAAGTTAAGCTAGAGATTTAGAGAATTAACTAACTAACTAAAAGAAAAGAGAAGCAAATATAAGAGTTAAGTGATAATTTAGAGAATAAATCCACTATCAAGATCATGTAGTTCAATACATATGAAATTATGATCTCTCTTTTATGGTCATTAGTGCTTTAATTGATGTGCTTATCATAAGTATGGCATATTTGTGCTATTGATTAGCCAACATAAGCCATCAAACTATAACACACCCCTTAAACCAATTAATTACTTTCATGAAACTTGACAATGAAAATGAAATCTATTTTAAGTATGGCCTATTAACTATTGATTAGAAATATAGACCATCAAATTTTAATTTCAAATCACTTTCTTTTGCCGTAATCATATTTTGATAAAGAGGCAATTAGTGTTAGTGATTGTTTAAGCATAGTTTATTTGGTGTCAACAATATAGGCTATCAAATTCAAAGCAAAAATAACAATTAAACCACTTCAATCATTCTTACTAAGCACAAAAAGAGAGCATGAATTAACAATTAGTTGAAGCTACATAATTAGAGAGCTTCATTACCCCAAAATTGAAGGGGTTTAGCCTCTCATATTTGTCATTTGATTAACAAATGTAGCTTGCAACATTAAATAAAAAGAAAGCAAAATGAAACCTAAATGAAAGAAGAGAACTAATTAACAAGAATTAACACTAGTCTAATTTGCATGAATGTAAATCTACACTACAAACATTAAAGTAAATGAGCATGGAAAGGAAAGAGCATGTATTAAATTGCAATAAAAAGGAAATTACATGAAAATAAAATAAATGGCTAAGTAGCCATGAAAAGAGAACAAAGAGAGCTAAGCTAAACTAAGAGAAGAGATGGCCTCCATAAGAGGGCTTAAAGAGGGTAGAAGAGGTTACATGAACATAATGGGTTATTTATACAAGCATGTAATACTAATCCATAATTTGGGGAATGCCCAAACTACCCTTGAAAAAGTGTGGAGGCCAAGTAATCATTAGCTTCTACTAATCATTATTTAAGTGTACATGAAGCCATTTCCATAAGCATATGCATTAGCCTCTAATTTGTACATTAAGGTAGGTGGATAGGTTGGTTCCTCCATGTTCTTCACTTTGAATTATTTTCATCTTCATTCCTTTGTATTCATTTTGTGCATGCATGTGTCTTCATGAAACCACTCCTATTTGAGATCAAATTCCTACACAAATATATATAAATTTTTATTAATTTTTCTCAAAGAAATATATGCACACAAATGACCGTTTTGCCCCTATATGAAGATGAATATGTGACAATTTGGAATTAATATGGATTTTGGTTAAAACAAGTTAAAATACCCGATATGATTATTTATTTAATTTAAATAGATTAAATATGGTGGTAAAAATATGCACATTTACGTGCACATCAAATACCCTCACACTTATCTTTTTATTCGTCCTCGAATAAAGAAAAACTAAGATAAATCCGTTTTCGTTGGGAGCACGATTGCATTGAGCGTATGCAACAAGCCGTTAAACCTCTGGGTGTCCCTAGTAGGACGAGTGTTGTCTCGTGAGGGTTTTCAGCGAATACTACCCACAAAATCCAAATGCAGAATGAAAATATTTACAAAATGCAAGATTTATTTACAAAGAGATGAATGCGAGTTTTTGAAAATATTTACGAATGAAGGATTTACTTTTAAATTAACACAAATAAGTTAAATATTGGTTTGGTTATTATCTTGAAAATCTAAGTCATTTTACTTGTCAAAATTTCCAACAAAAATCAAGTTATCATAGCGGATAGACTAGTTTAACTCGTTGTTTCGGTTGATAACACAGTGTAATTATGAAATGGATCCTTTGTTGATTATCAAAATTTATCAAAGTGGTATATTCGTTTCTTTTCAATAACAAGTCAAATCAAATAAGTCAAAAATAGTGCTAGGAGTTCAATTGCTTACTCTCTCTTATTTGAAAATTTTATTAATATTAACAATATTTACATATGCCTAACTCAGGTAAACTAAGGCCAGATATATTACCCATGCACTGCCTTTCGGACTGATGTGAGGGGAATACAGAACATGACGAGTGAACACACAAGTGTGAACACTTATTGACTGTAGGTTATTAAAAAGAATTTTTATTTACATACACCTAACTCAGATAAACTGAGGCCATATATACCGATCATGCACTGCCTTTCGGGCTTACGTGAGAAGGGTACAGAGCATGGCGAGTGAACACATGAATCTAGGTGTTAAAAAATATATACATATATACAAATGTTTTTTTTTGTTTTTTTCAGAAAGAGAGAGTGTTGTAAAAATCATCTTAGCACCATTTAACTTAGAAGACAAAAAAATGTTATATCTTTACTTTAAATCAACCACTTTTTAAAACAAAGATTTTCAATTAGGATGTAATTCATAATTAACACGTATTAATCTTCCTATATACTAGTTAAACCATTGTTATTTGTAATCAAACTTCATTTTTATTTTTGTTAAGACCAAAAATTTCAATTTAATAAACCAATACCATATATTTATCCTATGGTGTTTCTTTAAAAATAAATCGAAAGAAAATTTGTTTTTGGGACTTTTTTTGTTTTTAAAAGAAAAGAAAAAATAAACTATGAAAAATTAAAAATGAAGATGAGTCTCCCCCCCCACACTTGATTTTGACCGTGTCCCCACAGTCAACCCAAGTGAAAGGAGAAAAATAAAACAAAAATAAAAAGAAGACATATATTTACATGAAGGTGAACAGTATTTGCACGAGATCAAAAAGTATATCTTCAAAGCATAAATGAAACGGTCTTCCAAAAACCGATTCATTTGCCTCGTCAAGTATACGAGACCCAGCTTAAGCCCAAAAAACCAAATCGTAAAAGATTTCAAAGTTGAATGTTGATTTGGAAAAACGAATGTTGTTTTATTAAAAACCGTACGAGTTGTTTTATTTTCGATGATTTTTGGGGTAGATATAACGATTGATTGAAATTCAAGTTTATTTTCACCAAATTAAAATTCAAGTTTGTCATTGAAAAATTCTTCAAAATTATTGATTTCAAAATCAAAGTGGTGATTTAAATCTTCACTGTCGGAATTTAACAACTCGCCATCCAAAAGTTCAAAAAATTTATGTTCATTAAATTCGCCTTCCTTTGTTGGATTATCAACAATTTCATTGCGTATTTCAAGTTCAAAATCCAAAGTTGTTGTATTCAAATTTTTGGAATCGAGAAAAGGAAGATCGGATTTTAAATTTGGTTCCACACCTTCAAAGGAATTGAAATCCAACTCAATTACCGTGTTCTCAACAACTTTATTAAGATCGTTATTTTCAATTTCAAAAGTTGTTATTTGAAAATAAGCGATTTAGGTAAAAGATGGATTATCGTTTGACTCATCACACGTTGGGATTTGATTTTGTTTATCACGTTGTTTCATATATGTTTCAAACAACGAATCTGTGTGAACATTGTAGATTTCGCCCATTTGTTCAACAAAATCCAATTTATAGTTATTAACTTGAGAATTTTCGATTTGGATTTGTTGAGAACAAAAATTTTCAATAGTAACATGGTTACGATTATTCCCATTGCCAAATTCGTTTGAAAAGTTGTTTCCATTTTCATTTTGAGTTTGAAATTCATTTTGGAGTTCGAAATTGAATTGGCATGGGTTATAATCGAAATCGTTTGAATTTTGAATTGAATTCAAATTTTGAAATCCTTGACTCGAGTTGTTACACAAATATGAATTACACAAATCATTTATCATTTGATTTTGTTGTGTAGAGATTTCAAGTAGAGATGAAATGCTATTTTCGAGATTCGATGGTTGGTCATCGTTTTGAAAATTTTGTTGTTCAAAATTCGAATTGTTTAAAGAATAGTTGTCGTTAAAATATTCATATGAATTTGGAGTGAAATAATATGGATTATATTGATTTTCACAACTATTGTAAAATTCAAGTGAGTGGGGAAACTCGGACATTTTCAAGAATGTTTTTGTTTTTTTTTTTAAATTTACAAATAGAATTTATTTTTCAAAAGGAAATTGAATTTTGTTTTGTTTTTGGATTTTTAAATTTTTTTTTGGCTTTTTCGAAAAGATTTTTTTTTGGATTTTTGATTTTCAAAAAAAAAAACTAAGTAATTTTTTTTTGGATCTTTGATTTTGATTAAAAAAAATTTCAAAGAAAAAGGATTTAAAATTGAAAAGGAAAAAGAATATTTACAATTTTTTTAGTTTTGAATTTTGAATTCTTTTTTAAATATGCATGAACTAATGCAACTAAATGAATGCAAGGGTTAATTACAAATGATTTATCCTAAGTTAACCCAAAATTGTATAATTACAAATTGTCTTAAATCAACAAGATAGTTCTCAGCCAGGTAACGGGCAGGAGTTATCGGTGCACCACGAATCACCGTAGCAATGCAGCCGAAGGTTTAAGTACCTTCAGAGAAACAATTCAGTATAATATTAACGAATCACCATAATATTTATAACTGATTATTGCTCTGTCGTAGCCTAGACACCGAGAAATTAAATTGTTCAAAGAATACAACTTGTCGATATACAATTAAAAGTTATCGATGTCTAATCGTTATTATTAATCAAAATCTAGAATGAAATGAAAAGCAGAAATTAAATGTGTATTAACAATGCAGCTACGATGAATTTTTTTTTCGTTTTTATTTTATATGAAAATAACCTATTATGCAGATTAAATCTAGAGGTTAGAACACAATACCAGAGCGTGCAGAAAATTAGCAATTTATTTTAAAAGCAATTTTTTTTAAGTAAGCAAGCAGAGTTGAACAATCTATCACAGCAACTTCTTTTTATTTCCTGTAACCTGAAAATTAAAAACAGATATATATATACACAATTTTTATTTTTAAATAAATAAAAATGAAACTAAAACAAATGAAAACAAATTGAAACAAATTAAAACAAACACAATTTTTTTTATCAATGAAGAACTAAAACAAAGTAAAACAAAACAACCTTTTTTTAAAAGAGCTAGAAAGAACTTGTTTAAACTTAAATAAAAATAATTAAACTAACACTCAAGCCAAATGAAAACAGTTTAAATACAATTTCCTCAAATACGCTCGTGGCCAAAAATATCAGGCCTAATCAAATGCAACACAATTTTCTTAAATACGCTCAACACTGGAACAATATCAAATATGCTCCAATTCACTACCAAAGTTCAAAATAAAATCGAACCCAGAGATATCACAAAATCAAACGATTACCACTTAAACTCTCAACTAAAATGGCGCGTGCTTTACAAATCGAAGTTGATTTAGGCGAGGAAGGAGTGGAGATTCAGGTGGGAAGTTGGAGCAGTGACCTGGATTGTTTTGCTTAGGCCTGTAAACGGATGCAATCGGATACGGATAGTGTTGTATCCGTATCCGTATCTGAAAATGAAAATCCGTATCCGAATTCGTATTCGATATCCGCGAATACCCATTGAATATTATCCGTATCCGTGAATATTTTTGGATATCCGAAAATATCCGTATCCGGCTTAGCGAATACGGATATTTTTGGATATCCGAAAATATCCATATTCGAACCTCAAAATGTATCCGAAAATATCCGAAAATTAGTCAATATAATGCATATTTTATTTTTTTTGGTTGAAAAAAAGATGAAAAAACCTTGTAATACATAAATTACATCAAATTAACAATAGCTAATCCAATCACACAAAATCCGTACAATAATATTGCATACATAAATATAATCCATACGCAAAATGAAGTAGATTTATATTAAATTTATGGATATAAAATAACATATTAATATATATATCTAATTTCAAACCGGACTGATTTTTATTGGATACGGATACAGCCATATCCGTATCCGTATCCGAAATACGTTTCGGATATCGGATATTTTTCATGTTTTCGGATATGGATGCAGACGGATTTCAGATATTTCGGGTACTCATTGACAGGCCTAGTTTTGCTAGTTTGATTGGGTTGATTGCGGAGGCTTGTTCGATGATGCTGTGTTGTTGAAGTCACGGAGGAGTTCAATTGCAGGCGTAGGTAAGTAGAAGTTGTTGTTCGAGTGCAAATAGATGATGGTTCTTGTGATGTTTCGGGGAGTGGAGGAGGTTGTGATTGGTGGCAAGGAAATTTGGATGCTCGTGATGTTTGCGATTGCGCCAAGTTGGAGGTTGCGGTAGGTTCTGGAGCATTTGCGAATTGGGGATGTTCGGGAGTGGGTTCAGGTTTGTGGCGCTTCAGGTTTGTAAGCAGAGGATGGTTTGTAGGTTGCGGTGATGAGGCTGGCCGCGTGAAGATGGTGATTGTCGCGTTTGGAAGTAGCGGCCAGTGTTTGAAATGTATGTATGCAGTGTGAAAATTTGCAGTAGTGAAGTTTGTTGCAGCTGTGTCAGCAAGCATGTGGGGTTGTGTAGTTGTTTGGTAATAGGCACTATGATGGTTGGGATGGGGCAAAGTGTTGTGGTGGTTAGACATAGTGGCAGGGGTATGTGCCGTGGACAGGGTGGTTTGGTGAATGATTTGTTCAGGCGTTTGTGTTTGTACAGAGTGTTTAATGATGTGGAGTGGCAGATGTAATGAGAAGTGGTACCTGTGTGGTGGTTCAAGCAGTTGTGGATGTTGGAGGAGAGGATGGTGGCAGTTGCTCGAAGCAGCTAGAAGTGATGACAGTTTGAATTTAGTGTTGAAGTGGAAGGGGCAGATGGTAGCAAGGCAATTAATGGATTGAAGTGGATTGTGGTTTGTAGGCAGTGGAAGATGGTGAGGATGGTGGTAGGAGTTTAGGTATTGAGGCAGTGATTATTTGTCTATTTGTACAGGGGAATGGAGGCAGGTTATGGAAGTATGGTTGTAGCTGCTGTCAGTGGATGTCAAGTATGGTTGGGTATGTGTAAATGTTGTCAAGTGGCACTGGAAGAACAGTTGATGGGGGAGATGTTCAGGTGAGGCTATTGTCAGTTGCTCTGGTGGTTTATGTCAGGGGCTTGGGGAGGAAGTGGTGAACTGTTTGTGGAAGAGGGTGATGAAGGCAGTTGACTTTGGATTGGTAGGTGTGGTTGTTTGGAATGTTGACAGCAGTAAGAATTTTGTAGGCAGTTATAGAGATGATGTTTGGTTTGGTATGTTAGAGGAATATTGATGGATGGTGAATGTTGAGGTAAGTAGTGGGTATGTATTGGCGATTTGTGAAGTTGAAGTATGAATGTGGTAGGAGATAGTTAATATGTAAGGTGAAGTAAGTTGTAGATGTTGGGGTTTGGGGTTGCACTGTGCTTTGGCAAGTGATGTTATTGATGGAAGTGGAAGGTTGGAAGTGCAAGGAGTGGTAATTGTGAGAAGTGGTGGTTTCTAGTGGCAATGTTTGTTGATGGAAGAACTGTTCGACAGAGGTGGTTTTCGTGGAGGCAGTGACAGTTAACAATGTTAAGTATACAGAAGTGAGTTCATTTGTGCTTTGGTTTGGTGATGGAGGCACTATGCTTTGGTTTGGTTTGTAGTCACTGGGTATTGGTTGTAGTGTTCAGGAAAAAAGGCAGGGAATTATGGCAATGTAGCTAACAGTGGAATTGTATGTGTGCAAAGTGCACAGGGAAGTGCACAGGTTAGAGGGTCTGTAGGGAGGAACAGAGAATGTAAACTTGTAAAATAGAAAAAGAAATGTAAAAAGGAAAGAAAATTGTAAATGCACAATGAAATGGAATATCAATTTTTTTAAATATATATATATATATATATGAAATGCAAATGCAAATGCAAAATAGAAAAGCTACAAACACACAAACAAATGCAAGCCCAAATCAAACACACATAACAAATTTTTTTTTAAATGCAAGATAACACACAAAACAAACACACAAAATTCGAACTACAAATAATTCGAAGAATAGAAAATTAAAATCAAAACTATTCTTCGGCAACGGCGCCAAAAACTTGTTAATCGACTAGTTTTCTATCGGTTTAGAAAATAGTTGAAAATTTTCAATTTAAATTTACTGCAAGCGCACGACGTACTATTAAAGTACATGGCGAATACGGGTCGATCCGCAGGGAATTGATGATTTTAAAAATTCAATTGAATCAAATTATACCAGTTTCAAGTGAAAGTTAAGCTAGAGAATTAGAGAATTAACTAACTAACTAAAAGAAAAGAGAAGCAAATATAAGAGTTAAGTGATAATTTAGAGAATAAATCCACTCTCTAGATCATGTAGTTCAACACATATGAAATCACGATCTCTCTTTTATGGTCATTAGTGCTTTAATTGATGTGCTTATCATAAGTATGACATATTTGTGCTATTGATTAGTCAACATAAGCCATCAAACTATAACACACCCCTTAAACCACTTACTAACTTTCATGAAACTTGACAATGAAAATGAAAATGAAATCTATTTTAAGTATGACCTATTAACTATTGATTAAAAATATAGACCATCAAATTTTAATTTCAAATCACTTTCTTTTGCCATAATCATATTTTGATGAAGATGCAATTAGTGTTAGTGATTGTTTAAGCATAGCCAATTTGGTGTCAACAATTTAGGCTATCAAATTCAAAGCAAAAACAACAATTAAACCACTTCAATCATTCTTACTAAGCACAAAAGGAGAGCATGAATTAACAACTAGTTGAAGCTACATAATTAGAGAGCTTCATTACCCTTAAATTGAAGGGGTTTAGCCTCTCATATTTGTCATTTGATTAACAAATGTAGCTTGCAACATTGAATAAAAAGAAAGCAAAATGAAACCTAAATGAAAGAAGAGAACTAATTAACAAGAATTAACACTAATCTAATTTGCATGAAAGTAAATCTACACTACAAACATTAAAGTAAATGAGCATGGAAAGGAAAGAGCATGTATTAAATTGCAATAAAAAGGAAATTACACGAAAATAAAATAAATGGCTAAGTAACCATGAAAAGAGAACAGAGAGAGCTAAGCTAAATTAAGAGAAGGGATGGCCTCCATAAGAGGGCTTAAAGGGGTAGAAGAGGTTACATGAACATAATGGGTTATTTATACAAGCATGAAACTCTAATCCATAATTTGGGGAATGCCCAAACTACCCTTGAGAAAGTGTGGAGGCCAAGTAATCATTAACTTATACTAATCATCATTTAAGTGTACATGAAGCCATTAATTCCATAAGCATGTGCATTAGCCTCTAATTTGTACATTAAGGTAGGTGGGTAGGTGGAGTCCTCCATGTTCTTCACTTTGAATTATTTTCATCTTCATTCCTTTGTATTCATTTTGTGCATGCATGTGTCTTCATGAAACCACTCCTATTTGAGATCAAATTCCTACACAAATATATATAAATTTCCAATTAATTTTTCTCAAAGAAATATATGCACACAAATGACCGTTTTGCCCCTATATGAAGATGGATATGTGACAATTTGGAATTAATATGGATTTTGGTTAAAACAAGTTAAAATACCTGATATGATCATTTATTTAACTTAAATAGATTAAATATGGTGGTAAAAATATGCACATTTACGTGCACATCACCTTATATATATATATATATATATATATATATGGACTAGAATCGGTGTATACCTCATTTGTGCTACACCTCGAATCCTTCTGATTTCAACCACATCCACATGTTCTAATTTAAATAATCATACAAGTGATAAAAAAGATAAAATATGACTATTTAAATTTGAACATGTGTTTGAAATTAGGGGATTTGAGGTGTAGCCGATCCCTTTCACTCACACTTACATATATAATTTGAGACCGGTCAGATATTATATTTCGGTCTATAAAACTATTTAAGGCTAAAATTTTGTTCACAAATAATTTTTGAGACTAGGGAATCAAAAACTGAAGACTTCGCTACCTAATCGGTCTTTAAAATTTAGTTAAAGACCGAATTGCTTAGTTATAGACTGAATTTGTTAGTCTCTGTGTCAATGTATTTTTGTAATGTATATGGTTGGCTACTTAATTAAAGTTGATTGGGCGAATTCTCACCATCGAACACCTGCCGAACCAACCTGCTCCACATGCAACACTGAACCAACACTGCCGAATCACTTAACCGCACAACTCCCCACCGGTCCAAAGCTCCCCACCGAATGAAGTCAATCAACCGGTCCAAAGCTCCACCGGTCCAAAGTTTGGCTTATACCGGACCAACTCCCCACCGGTCCAAAGCTCTCCACCGAATGAAGTCCCTACCGAACGAAGCAACACGTCTCACCACCGGACCTACTCTATGCCGAACCAAGATGCCGGACCAACCCATCTCCATATCATCTCCATACCGGACCAACTCAATACCGGACCAACACGTGCCAGGCCAGATTGCCTCAGCCCAGGCCCACCAGCAGCCACATACATCCAGGACCCCTATCCCCAGCCTCACTCTATAAATAGAGGGGTAGGGGTACAACAATGGGGAACAAGTTTGAGAGCTCAAGCACGGAGAGAACTTTCAAACAACTTTCTTTTACTTGTATCAAAGCTTTGTACTTGTAATCTAAACAAGAGAAGAGAAATAACATATAAAGTGGACGTAGGCATATTCTGGCTGAACCACTATAAATCTGTGTGTCTTTTTACAGTTTAGCCCCTACTTTTCATATATTTTCATAAATCACCCAAATCACTAATAAGATATACTAAATCATACAACTTTGAGGTGTTTGTCCATTTTTTGTGCAAACATTTTTGGTGCTTTCACTGAGAACTAGAAGCTCGAAGCTTCAGCTTCATCCACTTAACATTTTTCCTAACAGCATCGTTCGCCACTTGGAAAACATGCCTCCCAAACAGAGAAAAGATGTTAACAAAGGAAAAAACATCACATCCAGCAGTCTTCCGGATCCAGCTGCCACGAATCAAGTAAATCGTCCTCCTCCAGTAGCAGTAACAAATGAAGGACAGGCTAATCCGACCACTCCTGCCACAGAACAGCCCGCAGCAATTACTAGGGCAGATTTGGATAGGGTTGTGGTTGAAGTAACTAACCGCTTCACGTCCCAGCAGGAAGCCTTGGTGGACCATCTCATGTCACGCTTAAGGGATGCTGAAGAGTCCAATCGCAACACTGAATCATGGGGCGAGTCCCAGTCTGGAGGATCTTCCCAGTCTGGAGGATCTCAGAGACAACAAAGATCTTCCTTCTTCGAAGGAGCTAACGGAAGAAGTAACCATGGTAGGAGCCGAGATCGAGCACAACCCGAAGTTAGGCCTGAGGAAACATTTGGAACCGAACCCAACCGGGGAGGTACCTGGCGAAGGTCAACTGTAGCTGAGCCTGTCATACTGCCTAACCATGGAAACACCAGTGAACGGGGCCGAGCTAGAGTCCAGCCCGAAGTTGGACCCGAGGAAGTGCTTAGATCAGAACCCAGTAGGGGAAGATCAAGGCAAGAGCCAACTGTAGCTGACCCTAGCATGCTCCCAAAAGACCAAAGGCAGCCACTAGAAAATATGAGGAATGATAGACGATACCATCCCTACAGGTCATCTGGACGGAATCAATCCCACAGAACGGAACCAAACTCATTTCTATCTGCTCCAAATTCTGATGAAAGGATGGCACGCTTATTCAGAGAGTGCGTCCAACGGGAGCAAAGAGATCGAGGGATAGGCGCTAGGGTAACCAGCCCTTTCGCTCGCAATATCGAAATTGCTATCACCCCCCGAGAATGGAAGATGCCAACAATGGAACCTTACAAAGGAACCTCCGACCCCGTTGTACACTTACAGAGGTACACACAACATATGCTCATGAGTGGAGCGACAGAGGGAGTACTGTGCAAATGCTTTCCGCTCTTCTTAGCAGATCTCGCTACCTCCTGGTTTTGTCATCTACCCCAGGAATCCATCAGCTCGTGGGAAATGTTGAAAGAAAAGTTTATCAGTCAGTTCGCATTCATGTAGAACAACCTAAGGACGCTTATTCCTTATCCAGCGTCAAACAGAAACCTGGAGAGAAACTACAGCAATACCTAACCCGATTCAATGTCGCAGCAGCCGCAGTCCAAGATGCCGATGAGAAGCTTATCCTAATGGCCCTCTGTAGTGGTGTGCATCCGGACACTAAATTTGCTAGAAGGTTGACAAAAGAAAAATAACTACTTTACCCGATTTCTTCCATGAAGCCAGGAAATATATGAGGCTTGAGGATGCTGCCGTTGAGGGGCAGTCAGGACAGCAAAATAAGGCAACTCACAGCAACGCCCCTGCTGTGGCAAGGGACGTTCGAAGAAATGATTCCAGAGATAATGCTGGGGGCAAGAAGGGAGAAAAGCGCCTATATCGGTCAGGACCGAGATTCGACACTTACACTCCTTTGAACGAGACCGTCGAAAATATCTTCCTTGCCACCCAAGGCGAAGTTAGATACAAACGCCCACCATACAAGAAGGAATCAGATAACGCGCAGAAGTCTGGAAAGTTCTGCCGCTTCCACGAATCTCATGGGCATGATACCAATGAATGCCATCATCTCCGGGACTTGATTGAGGAACACATCAGAAGGAAGAAACTGGAACGCTATGTAAAAGGTCAGGACAGGACTCCAGCTCCTGCCAATGAGAGCCCAAGGCTACCCTCACCAGAGATCGGCAGAGGAAACCGCAACACTAGCGGCTCTAGTCAAGAGAAGATAGTGGTCCATACCATCTCGGGAGGACCGTACATCGCAGACAGAAGTTGGAAAGAGATGGAAAGATATGGAAAGTCGCTTAGAGACAATAAAGACTGTGTCAATTCGGTTATAGAAGAGCGCCACCCGAAACGGAAAGAAAGTGATGACATCACATTCGGTAAGCGTGACCTAGAAGGAAGGCAATACCCTCACATGGATCCCATGGTTATCTCTGCCCGGCTCGGTCCCGCCGAAGTTTACCGAATCCTAGTAGACACTGGAAGCTCAGTAAACATCCTGTTCAAACATGCATTCGACAAAATGAAATTATCAATGAAGGATGTGTCTCCCTGCGATAAACCACTACACGGTTTCACTGGAGATGCGAAGATGCCCCTCGGGCAACTGGACCTCTTTGTTGAGATTGGAAGCCATCCCCGCTCCGTTGTACGGAAACAAACGTTTGTGCTAATAGAAAACCATTCGGCCTACAACGCCTTCTTAGGAAGGCCAGCCCTGTCTGACTTCCAAATTGTCCTAGCCCCATGGTGCCTAAAGATGAAATTTCCAACGGACAATGGAGTAGGAGAAGTAGAAGGAGACCAGGACGTTGCTCGAGACTGCTATGTGACTGAACTTCGCAACAACCACAGGAAGGATAAAGGGAAGGGTGTAGAGGTTGCCCTCTGCACGAAAAGTCTAGAAGCATAGCAACTAAAGAAGGCCCCTCCTCTTCGATATACCAGCGACCCTTTCAATGAATTAGACCCCAGGGACAGAGAGGAGGAGGCCACCGCCGAGCCTGCAGAGGCTATGGAGTTTATATCTGTAGACAAGCACGACTCGAGTAGACTATTGAAAATTGGATCCCAATTAAAGGCAGAGTTGAAGGAGCAACTCATCGACTTTCTCCGCCACAACTTGGATGTATTCGCATGGTCACACGCTGACATGACCGGAATCTCCCCCGACATAGCATGCCACATACTAAACATTGATCCTACCAAGGCACCCGTAAAACAAAGAAAGAGAAGCATGGGGGCAGAGCGATCAGCAGCCCTCGATGAAGAAGTAAAGAATCTACTCGCCAACGACTTCATACGAGAAGCCATCTACCCGGAATGGATCGCTAACCCGGTGCTGGTAAAGAAGGCTAATGGGAAGTGGTGAACATGCATTGACTTCTCCAACCTAAACGACGCCTGCCCAAAGGATTGCTTCCCACTTCCCCGAATCGACCAACTTGTAGACAGCACAGCCGGGCACGAGCTCTTATCTTTTATGGACGCATACTCAGGGTATAACCAAATTCCTATGCATGCTCCCGACCAAGACCACACTAGCTTCATCACCGACCGGGGTTTATACTGCTATAAGGTAATGCCCTTCGGACTTAAAAATGCAGGAGCCACCTACCAACGCCTCGTCAACAAGATGTTTGCAGGGCTAATAGGGCAAACTATGGAAGTATATGTGGATGACATGCTGGTAAAGTCAAGGAAAGCCAAAGATCACGTAAGCCACCTAGGCGAGATGTTTCAAATACTTCGCCAGTATGGAATAAAGTTGAATCCTCTAAAATGCTCCTTTGGAGTATCATCAGGAAAGTTCTTGGGATTCATCGTCTATGCCAGAGGGATTGAAGCGAACCCTGATCAAGTCCGAGCGCTAAGGGATATCAAGATACCTTCCACTCGAAAGGAAATGCAAAGCCTGAATGGAAAAGTGGCCGCCCTAAGCCGATTCATCTCCAAGGCAACGGACAAGTGCGTCCCCTTTTTCGAAGCTCTAAAGAAAGACAAAGGAAAGTTCGAGTGGACTGACGAATGCTTAACCGCTTTCCTTAACTTAATCGAACACCTCGAGAAACCACCGGTACTCTCGACTCCAAGTGAAGGCGAAGAATTATACCTATACCTTGCTGTGTCATCTCACGCCCTGTGTGCCGCCTTGGTAAGGGAAGACAACCGCACGCAGCGGCCAGTTTACTTCGTCAGTAAGAGGTTTATGGGGGCAGAAGTCAGATATCCTAAACTCGAGAAGCTAGCATACTGTCTACTAATCACATCACGGAAATTGCGTCACTACTTCCAGTCCCATTCCATCAAAGTTCTGACCGATCAACCACTGAGGCAGGTACTCCATCGTCCCGACACTTCTGGGTGACTACTTTAATGGTGCATTGAACTAAGTCAGTATGATGTCACCTATCACCCTCGCACCGCCATCAAGGGACAAGCCATGGCTGATTCCATTGCAGAATTCACTACCAACGAAGAAAAGGAGCAATTGGAAATAGCAGAAGACATCAAGTGGAATCTCTTTGTGGATGGTGCATCGAACGAACAAGGCTCGGGGGCAGGTGTGGTAATAATCACTCCCAGGGGAAACAAACTGCACTATGCTATAAGGTTGGAGTTCGCTGCCACCAACAACGATGCAGAATATGAAGCAGTGATAGCCGGACTAGAACTTGCCGTAGAAATCGGAGCCAATTCTTTGTGTCTTCACAGCGATTCTCAACTTATTGTTAACCAAATACTAGGAGAATTCCAAGCTCGAGAAGAACGACTCATAGCATATTTAAAGAAGAACAAGTTACTTCTCGGCCGATTGGACCACTACTTAGTCAAACACATTCCTCGGGAAGAGAACCAAGAGGGAGACGAATTGGCAAAGCAAGCAAGTGTGAGAGACAGCGCCATCTTCGGGGCAGTAACCATCTCAAAGCAACTGACCCCAAGTTTTGAGCAAGTGAATCTGATAGCTGCAACCAAAGAGGCAACTTGGATGACTCCCATCCGAGACTACTTACAAAACGGCACACTACCCAACGGGCGTAACGAAGTCAAGAAAATCTTGAGAAAAGCTTCCCGCTACACAATACAAGAAGACGTCCTCTATCGATGCGGATTCTCTAACCCGTTATTAAGGTGTGTCGCCGGGAGGGAAGCCAGGGAAATCTTATCCAACATTCATCAAGGAAGCTGCGGAGATCACACCGGAGGACAAACATTAGCAAAAAAGACGCTCCGATATGGATACTTCTGGCCCACCTTAAGCAAGGACGCCTTGGATTTCGTCAAAAAGTGTGACAGATGCCAGAAGTTTGCTAAGATTCTGCGGCTACCAACGACTGAGATTACTCAAATGACTACCCCTTGGCCCTTTGCAGTATGGGGAATTGACTTAATCGGCGAACTACCAATGGGCCGTGGCGGGGCCAAATACGCTGTAGTGGCAGTCGACTACTTCACCAAATGGGTGGAAGCGGAACCTCTGAATAAAGTATCTTCAGCAAAAGTTATTAACTTCTTGATCAAAAATGTTCTGTGCAGGTACGGAGTCCCACTCAAAATCATATCAGACAATGGACTTCAGTTTGACAGTGAGGAATTCGCCAACTGGTGCCAAGAGTACGGAATTCACAAAAGCTTCTCATCCGTAGCGTATCCCCAGGCAAACGGACAAGTCGAAGCCGTCAACAAAATTCTGAAAACTCTAATAAAAAAGAAGCTCGAAAAGTCAAAGGGCGCTTGGGTGGATGAACTTCCTACGGCACTATGGGCCTATCGCACATCTTTCAGAACATCAATGGGGCACACTCCTTTCTCTTTGGCATACGGATCGGAGGCTATGCTCCCAGTTGAAACCATTGTGCCTTCCCACCGTAGGATCCACTATAACCCAGAAGAGAACGAAGAACTCCTTCACATGTCTTTGGATCTAGTTGAGGAGAGACGAAATGATGCAGTCCTTAAAGCAGCAGCCCACAAACAAAAAGTGGCGGCACAATACAACTCCAAAGTCAAGCATCGTACCTTACAAGAAGGGGATCTTGTCCTCAAGCGAATCTTCCCTCGCCCCGGAGCGCTAGACCCAATCTGGGATGGACCATATGTAATTCATAAAGATCTCCACAACGGAGCCTATATTTTGTCAACAGTGGACGGAGAGGTGTTCCAGAGGGCATGGAACATCCAACACCTCCGTCGATACTTTTCTTAACTTGTACTGCCCATATGAAGTGAATTAACAAAGAGAATCGGTGGACGTAGGCATTTTCGTACCGAACCACTTTAAAAAACCTTGTCTCTTTTTTAACTTGTTCCTTTATATCTTAGCTGCTTGTTAACTTTATCCTTTTCTGTTGAACAAAATCCTATGCGTATAACATTTCCACTCAATGCACTCCACAGCGCAACTTCACCTGGACAAGACCTAACAGGTACTATGCGAATCTATGCCCTCGCCAATGAGACACTTTTGCTCCGGCATCCCTCTGCTACAGGTTAACTCATTGCTCGCGACGGCCCTTAAAGCCAACTGTAATGAGCCGATTATAAGCCACCGAGAAGGCCGATTATAGCCGAGGCAGCTCATTACGGCGTTCGGCTCGCCGACAACTATGAACCGAATATAAGCCCCAACATAAGGTGTGGCCAGCCAGGGGCAGTTCACTGTTGACGATCGGCACCCACGCTAGCCGGCCACAGTAAATCGAATAATACCCACGATTATGGGCCATAATGGCCCGGGTAGTTACTGTGCGCGATCTCGGCTCCGATGTGTCTTAAGTGCGGCTGTGGTAAAAAAGAATTAACTCCCCGTGGAGGCGTAAGATGGGTGACAAATGTCTCCAAGACCCACAGCTAGGGAAAGTGACTACAAAGCCCGTTTGCCACGAACTTAAGCACATCGACGGCCTTCCGTGATTGGAAGTTTTACTTTTTCACATATTTCAATTTTACTTAAGAAACTTTTCTCCTATCCTCTGTAACAATCCCTGAAGTACAGGAGACACTCACTAATAGAAGCGGATACTCACAGCAAGATACTGGACCGCATCCCTTACTCGGTCACACAGGATATTCAAAGCTGCCATCTACAAGCAAAATATAAAGGGCGGTATTTCCTTCTTTCATATGTAAACACATGACTATAATTTATTCACACCTCACGCAAACATTGCAAGTCATGAAATTATGTTTTAAACAAGAACCTGACATCAAACACAATTTGATTACAAGAATATGCATAGCTATATTTCTCATACATCATGTCAAAATAGCAAAAAACATTCAAAAGACGACAAAATCAGCTTAAGTTAAAGAATTACACGTCAAGAATAGAGCTATTTATTACAAGTAGCAAAAATTACAACCTAAGAGTTACTTTACTGTTTTAAGACTAACATATACAACCATGTCAAGTCCATAAAAATAATTTTCCAGGTCTAATCAAGGAGCCGGCTGCGTCGGAGTCTTATCCTTGTCCTGTTGCCCACCTGTCCGGTCAGAAAAAGAATTCGTTAGTGATAAGCAACCAAGTTAACGGAAATACTAGAAAGGAAGACTTACCAGCATCTGCTCCTTGATCAACTTGATCATCATCCCCTACTTCCACACCTGCCTCTTCAACCGCAAACAACCGCATCCCCTCCTTCACCGCTATCTTCTCCTCCTTGGTGAACTGAGCGGTAACCGCATCCATCCTAAAGGCCGCTCCACCCTCCTTATCCGCCTCAGCCTTGGCCTCCTCTAAAGCCCTGAGGTAAATCCTAGCCATAACCCAGGGGTAGTCGTCCATCCAAGATAAGCTGCCCTGTTTCCAAATGCGAAAGTACATATCCTGCAGCATATCATCCATCATCCCCTCATTTTCCTCAAACTCCCTCATACGAGCCTCAGAAACCGATAGCCTTGCAATGGCAGCATCCCTCTCCAGTCGGTATCGCGAGCAGTCAGCCTGAAGGGACCTCCTCATCACCTCCATCTCCTCCTTTACCCTGACCTGAGCAAGCTCTGCGGCTTCAAGCTTCCCACAGCTCCTCTACCTACTCAAGATCCGCCCTTCGAACCTCGTCCACTGTCGAGATGGCCATATTTATCTGCTCCTTGCAGGAAGCCTCCATCTTCCGCAATTCCGCCTTACTAGCCTCCTCCATAGTCTTCCTCAACCGCCCGGAGGCAGCCTCATGCTGATAAATCTGAATGGCCTGATCAGCAAGCTGTTTGGCCTGGTCCGAAACCATCAATCGTAGTAAGATGTTGGCACTCCCAATCTACTCTCCAGCCTTAACCAGCCGGGCATGATGCCCCATCAGCTTCCTAGTCTCCTCCGCCACCCGATCAATATTAGCCTTGGCCTCGTCTCCCATGGTAACTATCCGAGTAGTAAGTAAATCGAGATCTAAGGACTTAGCCTCATCAAGCACCCGTACCATGGGATTGCGGGGAAGAAGGTGCTCACCGGTAACCTCGTCGAAGGTAATATCATGGGAACTTGGATCCAGATCAGGATGGCCCGCAAATGGATTACGAGCCAAGCTAGGACGATCAATCTGAGTAACGGTAGGATTTTCAGACGGGTGCGGAGAGAGTGCGAACTCAGTATCCTCCTCCGTGATATCGTGAAGAGGCTGAACTGGGGGTTGAGGACCAAGTGAAGGTTCGGATAAGGGATGACTCCTCTTTCTCTTTTGAATACCCTCTTCAATAACCCCGAGAAGAGGACGGTAGCCGACTACATCCCCGGAATGGTGGGTCAAAGGCTTCGGCTTGGCGGAAGCTTTGGAGAGCTTGTATTGTTCAAGCCTGTGCCGAAGCTCTGAGGCCTTGGCCGTTTTACTTGCTCCTGATATGAAGAACAAGTGTCACAAGCTTACATTGATCCATAATTCAAGAAACGCGTTAAATTAAAAGTTTAAAAAAAAGAAAACACATCTGTTATACAAACCCTGGGGAGGAGTAGGATACTGCAATAAGTCCTGGATTTCGTTCCAGGACGGGAGCGGATCATAAAATATTCCTAAGTCCTTATCATGAATGGAGCCTGCAGAAGTCAAAAGTTCACCTTGAGTCGTCGGAGCCACCTTGGCTGGAATAGTCTGGGAAAACACGCTTGCACCGGTCTCGACCTTGTCAACTTTCCCGGATTTCTCTACCAAAGCCGATTCTCCATCCAGCCCCTCGAAAGCTTGGCGGAATGCATCATCCGTCCACTCCTGAATCTCGCCTGCTTGCCCAGGAAGCAAGGCCCCGATGCCATCGCCACCATCACCACCTTCCCGGTCATCTCCACCCTCACCTCTCTCCTCCTCCACATCTTCCTCCCCCTGAGTAATTGGACAAGTGTTGGGGGAAGGACCATCTGACTTCTTAAGTTTCTTACCTCCGACAACGAGAGGTTTCGTGAAAGGTTTCCTCTTACCACTCTCTACTGTGACACCTCCCTTAGCTTGAGCAGCCACCCTCTCCTCCGCCGTTTCCCTCTGCTTGACTACTGAATGCTGTGGAAGGATCAAATTATACTCCAGAAGGGTCGCATTTCTGATCAGGTAAGCAGCTAATCTATCTCTCCCGAGGATAGCTTCTATCTCGGCCGCCATCTGAACCAGGCGATCAGTCTCCACAACCGCAAAGCCACCTGTCGCTAGCAAAAAATGAAAACGTATGAGAAGAAGCATCGCAACCAGAATAGAAGTTATAAATAAAGCATCGACTTACATCCAGAAGTGAAACGCCGAATAGAAACAGAGTCGTCCCTGACGAAGAACCACTCCTTCTTGAACATGCTGTACTTAGAATACAGATCCAAGACCGGCTTGAAGGTTACAGCTGACTCCAAGCTGATGTATGGGGACTGTTAGGAAATCAAGTCTATAGTTTCGATGATAACAACTATACAATGGAAATCGAATGTACATATATATCTATATTTACAGATAGTTGATAGAGTAACGTCACCAAAGAGACTAAAGCAACACTCAAGGGAAGAATCAAAAGACGTCTGGAAATCTACCCTGTATAAAAATTATATACTACCAGACGTCTGATACAAATACCAGACGTCTGATTTCAAACTCGGATTTCAAAGAAGAACTTCAACTGTCACATTCGAATAGACATCTCCGCTTCTCTTCGCTGCAACTCTTCATCATCAACAGAAGCAACTATAGAGCACTCATTAATGGATGCAACTACTCAACATACCTATCTACAACTATATATAGCATCAGGAATCAAGAGAAAGGATATCTGACTACCTTACAACTCGACTCTCTATCTTGATCATCTCTTGTTCTAATCATCCACTTGCTATACAATCTGAAAATCTGAGATCATACACTTCTATATTCTCTCGAACAATATTGTATTCAATCATCTAAAAGATATAAGAAGTTCAATTGTACTATATAGTCAAAATCCGTGTAATAGAGAACACACGGTTGACAAAGAAACTCTGCTATTGTAAACCTGTTCCTCCGGGTGAAGTGAGGGTTATTTGGTGAAAGGAAATTCCGAAGAGGAGCTTCGGGACTGGACGTAGGACGAGAGATCCGAACCAGTATAAAATACCGGTGTGATTATTTTCATTTACTTTGCTACTATCGTTATAGAGTTATATTATATAGTTTGCCACATATACTTGCATATACACTACACGATCCACCCCGTATAGACTTTCAATTGGTATCAGAGCCTGGGATTCTAGAGATCGTAACAACATCCTAGAATAAATGGCTATAAAGAGATCTAGTCAAGGCAATAGGAAGAGCAATAAAGAAGAATCAAAGGAGAAAACAAACAAATGCTTCATGGCTAAACTCAGATCACAATCGGTATGTTTAGATTCTTTATATAAAGATCTTCTGTCAGCATATGATGAATTATTAAAAGATTGTAAAACCTTGAATAAAGTTAATAGAATTGCTTTAGAAAAGTTAAAAGATTGTGAGCAAGAAAATTCCAGTTTAAAAGAGGAAAATAAATTTTTGATAAAACAAACTAAATGTTTTGAAAATACCGTAGAAGAACTTGTTTCACAAAAAGATTTCCTACAAAAAGAAAATGAGCAATTAGAAGATAAAAACAATGATCTTTTAGTGGAAATCAACGTTTTGCAAAATAAAAATACTATCTTTGATAAAGAAAAGGAAACTTTTTCAAAAGAAATTACGGATTTGAAAAGACAAAATGATTTATTACAATCATCTTTAGATAATTCAGAATCTCGAATTTTTCTTCTCGGAAAAGAGAACTGTACGATAAAAAGGGAGAATTCTGAATTAAATAAGCAAATTGATATTTTGAAAGACAGTAATATTTCTTTTGAAAATAATTTTAACTTCAAAGCTAAATTTGATAAACTTAACACTGAAGTCACAAAATTTAATAAAGGTCTAAACGATTTAAACATGATTTTATCTAGTTCTAGACCTTTACATGACAAAAGTGGTTTAGGATATAATAAAAATGATCGTAGAAATAGCACTAGATACGCTTTCATGTATAGTAAAAATGTTAGTGCTAGTACTAAATTTCGAGTAAAGTCTAGATCAAATTCTTATAGAAATTCAAATACTGCTATGGTCAATAATATTTATAATTTCTCTAGAAGTACAAAATCATTGAACGGAAATATGAATAAAAATTATCTAAGTATTTGGGTTCCTGTTAATTGGAAAAATAGAGAAAAATACATTGATGATTATTTTGATATGGTAGTTAATAATGAAAAATATATTTATAAAGGTTCAACCATACCCAAATGGGTATGGTTTCCAAAGATCTAACACCCCGGACCCTAACATAGTAAGTGGGTACCAAAAAATGATTTTTATAGAAGGTACCCAAAATGAAAAACAAGGAGAAATGGATACTAGATAGTGGTTGCTCCAAACATATGATTGGAAATTCAAAAACGTTATCAAATATAACATACATCGATGGTGGAACGGTAACGTTTGGGGACAATTCAAAGGGATTTGTCATAGGCATTGGAGAAGTCATTAACTCTGGTATATATAACTCTCCTGTTATTACAAATGTTTTACTGGTAGAAAATTTAAAACACAACTTATTAAGTATTAGTCAATTATGTGATAAAGGTTTTCAAATAAGTTTTGAAAAAGATAGATGTAACATTTTAGATAATAACAAACAACTCATTTTTTAAGGTTTTAGAAACAAAAATATTTATATATTAAACATGAATATTAATAAAGATTCAAGCTTATGCTTAACTGCCAAACATGATGATCCATGGTTATGGCATAAACGATTTTGTCATATTAATTTTAAGAATATTAATAAGTTAGCTAAATATGAGTTAGTAAGAGGGTTACCTAAAATGAGTTACAAGGTAGAAAATTTATGTGATGATTGTCAAATTGGTAAACTAAAGAAAAGCTCGTTTAAATCTAAAAATAATATTTCTACAAAACAACCATTAGAATTATTACATTTAGATTTATTTGGTCCAACACAAGTAAGATCTATTAATCATAACAAATATGTTTTTGTAATAGTTGATGATTTCTCAAGATATACATGGACCTTATTTCTAAAACATAAAAGTGATACTTTTGGTATGTTTAAAATATTTGCAAAACGGATTAAAACTCAAATGAATTTGAAAATTAAAAATATTAGAAGTGATCATGGAGGAGAATTCGAAAATGATCTTTTTTCAAATTTTTGCAATAAAAAGGGAATAACTCATAATTTTTCCTTTCCTCGTACACCCCAACAAAATGGTGTCGTAGAAAGAAAAAATCGTACATTACAAGAGTGCGCACGAACATTATTAAATAGTAGCAGATTATCAAAACACTTTTGGGCCGAAGCTATTGCTACATCCTGTTATGTATTGAATCGAGTAACTATTCGTCCAATGACTAAACAAACTTGTTTTGAAATATTTTTTGGTAAAAAACCTAAAGTATCATACTTTAAAACTTTTGGCTCAAAATGTTTTATATTAAATACAAAAGACAAATTAGGAAAATTTGATCCAAAAGCCGATGAAGGTATCTTTGTTGGATATTCGGATCGTAGCAAGGCATATAGAATTTTTAATAAAAAGAATAATACTATAGAAGAGAGTCTACATGTCTCGTTTGACGAGAACCCTTTCAAACAACAAACAAATGATGAAGAAGAAATTATTCCACTAACAAACTCAACAAATTCTAGTAATAATGAAGCCAATATATAAAATAACACTATTTTATCATCTCCTAGGATCCTTAAGAATCATCCAATAGATAATATTATTGGAGATCTTAATTCAAGAGTTACTAGAAATCAACTAAATTAAATAAGTCATATAGCGTTTGTATCAAACTTTGAACCAAAGAATTTTAAAGAAGCCTCAAATGATAATTTTTGGATAATAGCTATGCAAGAGGAATTACATCAATTTGAACGTAATAATGTATGGGAATTAGTACCAAGACCTGAAGATCAATCAGTAATAGGAACAAAATGGGTATTTAAAAACAAGGCGGACGAAAATGGAAATATTGTTAGAAATAAAGCACGACTAGTTGCTCAGGGCTACAATCAAGAAGAACGCATAGATTACGATGAAACTTTTGCACCGGTAGCAAGATTAGAAGCCATTCGTACTTTACTTTCCTTTGCAACTCATAACAATTTTAAACTATTTCAAATGGATGTCAAAAGTGCCTTTCTGAATGGTTTTATCAAAGAAAATATATATGTTGAACAACCACCGCTTTTTGTCCATGAAAATTATCCCGATCATGTTTTTAAATTACATAAAGCACTATATGGATTAAAACAAGCACCTCGTGCATGGTACAAACGTCTTAAAAATCACCTAATAACATCTGGTTTCCATATAGGAAAAATAGATACAACTTTATTTATTAAAAGAGAAGATGACGATATTTTAGTTGTATAAATTTATGCTGATGATATCATCTTTGGTTCGACCAACGAAAAACTTTGTAATGATTTTTCAAATATTATGACAAAAAAATTTGAAATGTCACACATGGGAGAATTAAATTTCTTCTTAGGATTACAAATAAAACAACTAGAAAATGGAATTTTTATTCACCAAGAAAAATATTGTAACGATCTATTACATCGATTTAAAATGGATAAAACTTCAAGCAAACCAACACCAATGAGTACCACTATTCACTTAGAAAAAGATGAAAATGGAAAAGATTTTGATGAAAAGTTATATCGAAGTATGATTGGTTCTCTACTATATTTAACGGCTAGTCGACCAGATATTATGATGAGTGTATGTCTTTGTGCCCGATTTCAAGCCAAACCAAAAGAATCTCATCTACGATCTGTTAAGCGCATTTTACGTTATTTATCTAGTACTAAAGATTATGGTTTGTTTTATCCTAAAGGATCACCTTTTGAACTTGTCTCATATAGCGATGCGGATTTTGGTGGTTGTAGAACAGACCGTAAGAGTACTAGTGGAACATGTCATTTTTTAGGACAATCGTTAGTTTCGTGGTTTAGTAAAAAGCAAAATTGTGTTTCTTTATCTACTTGTGAAGCTGAATACATCTCCGCAGCCCTAGCATGTGCGCAAGTCATATACATGCAACAAACACTAATGGATTTTGGTAAAATTATAAAAAATTCTCCAATATATTGTGACAACACAAGTGCTATAAATTTGTCAAAAAATCTTGTAAATCACTCACGCACAAAACATATAGATATACGACATCATTTCTTACGAGACCATGTTGAAAAAGGGACTATATCTTTAGAATATGTAAGTACCGAAAATCAAGTAGCCGACATATTTACAAAACCATTAAACGGACAAACATTCATAAAACTCAGACAAAGTTTAGGAATTTGTTCACTTCAAGATATTGTCTAAAGCCTTGCTATCTCCCTCTTCTTATTATCAATGAAAATTTGTATATATTCTTTTTGATAATGTCAAAGGGGGAGAAATATATATATAATCTTATCAACAAAACTAAGCACATATTCAGGGGGAGATTTGAAATATATATATAAGTACATTGAATAGTTGTCATCATCAAAAAGGGGGAGATTGTTAGGAAATCAAGTCTATAGTTTCGATGATAACAACTATACAATGGAAATCGAATGTACATATATATCTATATTTACAGATAGTTGATAGAGTAACGTCACCAAAGAGACTAAAGCAACACTCAAGGGAAGAATCAAAAGACGTCTGGAAATCTACCCTGTATAAAAATTATATACTACCAGACGTCTGATTTCAAACTCGGATTTCAAAGAAGAACTTCAACTGTCACATTCGAATAGACATCTCCGCTTCTCTTCGCTGCAACTCTTCATCATCAACAGAAGCAACTATAAAGCACTCATTAATGGATGCAACTACTCAACATACCTATCTACAACTATATATAGCATCAGGAATCAAGAGAAAGGATATCTGACTACCTTACAACTCGACTCTCTATCTTGATCATCTCTTGTTCTAATCATCCACTTGCTATACAATCTGAAAATCTGAGATCATACACTTCTATATTCTCTCGAACAATATTGTATTCAATCATCTAAAAGATATAAGAAGTTCAATTGTACTATATAGTCAAAATCCGTGTAATAGAGAACACACGGTTGACAAAGAAACTCTGCTATTGTAAACCTGTTCCTCCGGGTGAAGTGAGGGTTATTTGGTGAAAGGAAATTCCGAAGAGGAGCTTCGGGACTGGACGTAGGACGGGAGATCCGAACCAGTATAAAATACCGGTGTGATTATTTTCATTTACTTTGCTACTATCGTTATAGAGTTATATTATATAGTTTGCCACATATACTTGCATATACACTACACGATCCACCCCGTATAGACTTTCAGGGACCCCTTCTTATAGCCCCTCAGATTATATAAGTACCGGATCTCCCAGTTGGAAGGAGCACGCCCATACTTACTCTGAAAGATGACAAAGAGGCTCACCAGTATAGTATAGGAATTGGGTTGAAGCTGGAATGGGGCCACCTTTAGATATGTAAGAAAGCTGACTACCCAAGCATTAAGAGACGGGATGGCACCGCACATGCAGTGGTATCTGCTGTAGGCAAAGTACCCTTCAGGAGGGTCATATGGCATAACTTCTCTCCCTGGCAACAGCATGCGCGCTCTGTCGATTCCGAAAGAACGGGAGATGACATCAAGCTGCTCCTCCTTGAGGGAGCTGGGAAAGCAATCAGGCGGGGAGTTCAGAAGCTCCTGAGGGCCGTACCCGTCCACCAGCGATCTCGGGGCAGTTCCGTGACGTTCCGGTCCTGGCTGAGCAGGGGGCACTGTGGAAGATTCTCCTTCGCCCTGGGACTTCTTTTTATCCGATCGAGTTTCTGCTTTTCGAGACATTTATCTGCAACACAAAAGCACGTTGTTAGAACAAAAGGATGTAGAAATGTACACCGGGCAAAGACTTTCAAATTTCATTCGGTATCAAATTCATTCGGTTTGAGGTCCATTCGGCATCAAGCCATCCGGTATTGAACTCATTCGGTGAAGCTACTTTAAGAAGCCATTCGGCGGAAGTACTCGCCTGATTCGGTACGTATTGATTCGGCACATACTGATTCGGCAGTTCGAAAGTTGATTCGGTTATCGCGTTTGGTGAGGAAACACGAAGGTTTGAGGCTCCTATTTATAAAGAAAGGTTCGATAGCCGGACCAGATGGTTCGGTCCTCGGGCCGAATATGATGGCTCAACTGAAACAAAGCAAGACATATGCTAAACATATGCCCTACTTTGGGGGGCAAATGATTGGGCGAATTCTCACCATCGAACACCTGCCGAACCAACCTGCTCCACATGCAACACTGAACCAACACTGCCGAATCACTTAACCGCACAACTCCCCACCGGTCCAAAGCTCCCCACCGAATGAAGTCAATCAACCGGTCCAAAGCTCCACCGGTCCAAAGTTTGGCTTATACCGGACCAACTCCCCACCGGTCCAAAGCTCTCCACCGAATGAAGTCCCCACCGAACGAAGCAACACGTCTCACCACCGGACCTACTCTATGCCGAACCAAGATGCCGGACCAACCCATCTCCATATCATCTCCATACCGGACCAACTCAATACCGGACAACCACGTGCCAGGCCAGATTGCCTCAGCCCAGGCCCACCAGCAGCCACATACATCCAGGACCCCTATCCCCAGCCTCACTCTATAAATAGAGGGGTAGGGGTACAGCAATGGGGAACAAGTTTGAGAGCTCAAGCACGGAGAGAACTTTCAAACAACTTTCTTTTACTTGTATCAAAGCTTTGTACTTGTAATCTAAACAAGAGAAGAGAAATACCATATAAAGTGGACGTAGGCATATTCTGGCTGAACCACTATAAATCTGTGTGTCTTTTTACAGTTTAGCCCCTGCTTTTCATATATTTGCATAAATCACCCAAATCACTAATAAGATATACTAAATCATACAACTTTGAGGTATTTGTCCATTTTTTGTGCAAACAAAAGTCATATCACGTATAAGTACACGATATAAACAATGACACGGTAAATTGTGTCCCAAATTCACTTTTTGTTCAACCACTGGATGTTGATCGCAGATATATCCGTCTTAAGGTTGTTTAAACCTGCATATGAACGTCTTCATCTCTTAGATCCATATACTGAATATGTGTGACTTGTGACGTTTCGGTAACTCCATAGAAGCAAATGAACTAATGAGTCGTTCTATGCAATCACCGTCTAACAACCACTTATATATACACCAAATATCATAAACATCACATCATACTAAGGTCACGGTAGGCAAATCATCTTTGATATTGACTGAGGAACTTACGAACCCGGTCTCAACTCGCTCGCGTATGTTGGATCATAGGTTTTGATTGCCGACAAGACACAACAATTCACGAATCTACGACTACGACAACATCCGGACTCAACGACTCAAAGTATGGTTCATATATGTATATAGAGTCTAGTTTAGTGCTTTGTTAAAATCTTTCCTCAAGAATCATCATTCACATTCAAATAAACTTGCATGCATATTTTAATCAAAATCAAGTTTTCAAAATGCATGGAGCGAGGCTCGAACCCGGGTCACTAGTTTAGAAGGCAAGTGCTCTAACCAAATGAGCTATGGTGATTTTTGACTATTAACAGAATTCAGTTGACTGAACAAAATCTACCAGTCGACTGAATATCTATAAACAGCCTATTGAACTTGTACACATATGTATACACCTTTATATTTTCAAATTCAGTCGACTGACCGAAAACGACCAGTCGACTGAACCTGTTTCAGTTGCACAGATACACTCTGTTTTTACTACCTTTGAATATTCAGTTGACTGGTCGTTTTGGATCAGTCGACTGAACTTTTCCAACAACTATTTTTCTGAACAGACACTTCCATTTGCCAAGAGATATGATCCAATTTGAAGAGTTGTGGCTGCTTCATTTGGTCAAAACTCTTCGTGAATGGTTGCAGCTGTTTATCCACTATATAAACACATAAGATTCACTTCACAAATCACCGAATTTCACTTTATTTTCTGATCATACTCTCTACTATGTTTGCATTCTAAAAAACAATCACAACTTACATATATTGCTTGAATCTCTGAATCAATTAACTTATTCTTCGATTCAAAGCAATATTCTCCTTTCTAAATCTTTACACACACATATATACTTGAGGAAAAGATTATAGGAAGGTTGTACTATCAAAGACAAATCAGTGTTATCAAGAACACAAGTGTCAAAGCAGTTTTATTGAAACTGTTGAAGTCCTGTTCGGTTGTTCAGGCGGGTAAAGTCCTCTTTCGGTTGTTAGAGGCGGAAAAATCCTGATCGGTTGCTCAGGTGTTGTATACCTATTCCTCCAGGTTAAGTGACGGGTTATTGGGAGAAATTCCAGAGGGAAGTCTGGGACTGGACGTAGAACTATAAGTTCGAACCAGTATAAAAACTCCTGGTGTGCTTATTCTTATTTACTTTACTATTATTATCTGTTTCCGCATTTAGATTATAATACATTGCATATTACACGATCCTACGTGATATCTAGCCACATAGTATTAGCTATACGGCATAGTAGTCACTTTCAGCGTAATCATATAGGCCCTCATTTTGGTATTTAGGTAATGTTTATACATAACGTTTAACAAATCATGATATTACATGGAATCATGTGACTAAGAAAAGGTAACACTCACATTAATTGTACTCTTGTTGTATTAGTCGTGTTTTTATGACAGAATATACAGTCCCCCACAATGTTGAGTTAACTAGTTGTCCTAAGTTTTATAATACATTTTCGGGAAGGAGATGGCAAGGATGGTTGTGGGAGTTTTTACTTGTCAATTTTTAGAAATTAAGACTGCGGTTGTTTTGCCTTTTTTAATTTTGGATTTTCGTCCATATAAAAGTGCGCACAATGCATATATTTTATGAAAAACGATTAGTTTAGACAATGAAGTTAACATTGAAAATAGAAAATAACTTTTTTTTTGGAAATAATGGAAGCACGAAAAGTAATTCATCCTTCCGTCATCTAACCATCTCCTCCGTCGTCCCTTTCATTTTCCTTCCATCCCCTCCGTCGTCCCTCCACTCTACTTATATTTTGTAATTAATGTTGATCACCCAAAACACAAAATAAATCAATAGGCCCTAAGCAGCTGCAAGCACAATAGTCCCTACCTGACCTGAATGATCAATTTAGACATGTTGCTCACAATATAAACAATATAACTCATCACTTGCCTTCTATTTTGTTACATATGGAGTGAAGCACTAAACATTTCAATTTATTTGTATGCATAAGTTTTAATTTAAAATCATATCATTTCTATAATTTAATGTTTTATACCGATGCTAATTTTTATATTTGAATATAGGAATATAAATTGTTAGCAGTTTAGTTGAAAAGAGGATTTGAAAAGATGAAGGTCACCCCATCATACCTTGCTAACAAGCTCAGACTAACAATTTATATTTATATAATCAAATATAAAAATTAACATCAGTATAAGACATTAAATCATAGAAATGGTATGATTTTAAATTAAAACTTATGCATACAAATAAATTGAAATGTTTAGTGATTCACTCCATATGTAACAAAATAGAAGGCAAGTGATGAGTTATATTGTTTACATTGTGAGCAACATGTCTAAATTGATCATTCAGGTCAGGTAGGGACTATTGTGCTTGCATCTGCTTAGGGCCCATTTGATTTATTATGTATTTTGGGTTTTCAACATTAATTACAAAATATAAGTAGACTGGAGGGACGACGGAGGGGATGGAAGGAAGATGAAGGGGATAACTGAGGGGATGGTTGGATGACGCAACATTTTGATTTTTAGGAGTTTATCCGTTTTACTTCCAACGGGTCTTCTTCCTCCTTCCTCCTTTCCTTCTATATAATTCACCTCCTTCCTCTCGAACATCTCACAGTTCCAAACCAACGCTTCTAAATTTATATCCGTCGATCCAAAAGGCTATTCAGGTTTGTTTTTATACTTCTGTCTATATTTTTTTCCTATCTACATTCTATATTTTTTCTTAATTTTTTCGATTCAGAATGTCAACCCGAAAGGCTTCACATCATTGATCGTCCGACGGTATTCAAATTATGCTGAAATGTGCTGTAAAAGCATATTCCACTCGTGGTACTAATAAAAAAGGAGTGCACTAAGTTATAGTGGAAAAATTCAACCAAGCTGTTTAAAATCATTTCGTCCATTGAGCCAGTAGACGAAGGCAAAATCCAACATAAATACGACAGTCTTCGAAGAGATTGGGTTAATGGGAAAGTTTGTGCAACAAAACTGGTGTTTGCTGGGATAAGCGTAGACAAACTGTTACTGATAGCGAGGAATGGTGAAGTGATCGTGTTAAGGTATTTTTCATATATGCAATTTCATGTTTGTAATCTTTTATTAATTTTTTTTGCTTGCAGGTATTTGGACCCAACCCAATGTGGCGAAATTTAGAAAAGGACCGCTTGAGAATTTGGAGTTGATGCAACAATTATTTCGAGGGACTAATGCAACTGGACAAAATCCTATACGTCTACTGCTATCCAAGAAGCAACACAACAAAGTACTCCTCCTTCTACGTAGACCCAGTTTGATAGAACATAGGCTTTTGATGGTTTTTTAACCAATTAGATGCAACGCAAGGTGGACAAATTTCAAATTTGAATTCACTAACCAATCCTTCATTACAACAAACTCCATTGCAACGAGCTCCATTACAACTTCCTCAAATCATTGGTTCATCTTCTGGTGCACGTATTAGTTCGAGAAGACGTCGTGGAGAAGCTGATGAGAAGATGTACGACATCATTGACGTAATTAACTAACGAGAGACGGATGAAAAAATCTCGTACGAATTCAGACAGTCCGAACACAAACAGCGTAGACTCAACAAGAAATTCTATAAACTACGAAATATGGCTACTCGCGTTCAACATCATAGAGAAGGAGGAGAATTTGATTTTGATGAAGCGATGCTAATTGTTATGCAGCCTGATAATGGAGATTTATTCAATGCTCTTAGCGACGACTTAGCAAAAAATTGGTTGCTGTCAGCGGTTGCAGAAAAACGGCACATCAAAGAGTACTAAACTTATCCGATAAACTAAGATGGTGACAATAAATAGGATTTTTTTACTATAATTGTATTTCTGTTGTATTATCTATGCAGTTTATCATTGTATTTTTTATGGTATTTTAATTAATTTGTATGTATTTCGATTTTTGTACTGTTATTTTTAATTAATCGCATATTACACAACAAAACAATTGATTAATTAACTATAAATCAATAAAATTAAAAATTATATTTTAAAATTTGCACTCAAATGCTCCGTTGGGGTTTTATTTTCGGTTTCAACTTTAGTGCTCAAATGTTCCATTTCTGTTGGTTTCAATCGCACCCATGTTGTTGCAGTCGGTCGTTGCAGCAAATCTGATTTCAGATACTTACGCCTGTGTACAATATAAGTTCGATTTATACTCCCAACCAGAAAAGCATGTTAATTGTAGTATAATTGTAAACCAATTTTTTACATTTCGCATAGCAGCGTTTCTGAAGAGTTTTTTCGACCTCCAAGTATGTTTTGAGATTGAATTTATTGGAATTTGTATATTTCTTTTTGCTGCACTCTTTGGTCTTCCTGATTTCAAGTCTTTTTCCTCAAAATTGAGTCATTGCTGATGTATCAAAATTAAACTAACTGACATCATGTATGTGATATAATATAATGTTTATGTGAATGTCTTTGTATACTGAACGGGGCATAGTTTGAATTTATTTTTTATATGTACTTTTCTCTTTCTTCATACAGTAGTTGAATTAATTAATTCTTACTGTATCACACGCTTTGACCAAAGCAATTAGTTCTGTTGATTAATATATAATTTGGCTCAAAATCTGCAATATTTTTTTTTGTTGAAATTAATATCCGATCCTCATTTTTTAGTTTCGTGCATAAAAAACTCCTCTAAAACAAGTTTCTATAATCAAAACTACTTTTTTTGAATATTTTTGAAAAACCGAGAATACCACGGTACAGAAACTTTAAATGTTTGCAAATTTTGCAGAGTTTTCTACAATACTTGCATAGTTTCCTCCAAATATACCGATATTTAAAAATATGAGATTTTTTAAAACTTATTTTTGAGATGGTGTAACCGTGTATTTTGATACTTAAAGACGGTGTTTTATTCCTATTTTATTTTTCAAAATTAAACAAATGAGTGGTCGATTCTTCCACCATTGTGGGATTTGTATTCGTATCCGAAATTGTTTTCGAATATTTGCATTTGCGAATGCGAACGGGTATTATCTTATATATTGATGATTGATGAATTCATGGTGTAGATGACAGATTTAATTCAACATAAGATTGTTTTGATCTTTATGCTTATGAAATTACAATAATACAAAAATACGAAATAACACGTTCCACGTACGTATGGATGTTATGGTAGTTGTAACTGTTACCGATACAAGAAAACTTGATACCGTACCAATTTATTTGTAGGTCGAAAATGACTACCGATATTTTACTGTTACCATTGATAAAATAATCGTTGGTATACCGATAATCTGGTAAACCGTTGTTTGATAGTGAGAAATTACTAATGCATAAGAACATTAAAATTTTATTGTATTTAGATTTCGATAATGACAAAACAGTAATTACTTTATTAAAGATTCAAACACCAACAATGATTTTACAATCATTTTGTTTTATGCAGTTGATAGGAAATTTTCTCGATTTCTAACGGGTTATTTACAACGGTATGAAACAATAACGTTGATGATCTTATATATTGAAGTTAAAAAACGAAAAGTTATCATGAATGATACTAGAAATTATTCTTAAATATGATATTTCTTCAAAATTGTTCATGGTTAAAATTAATTTGTTCAAAAAATCAAAAATTAATATAACTGGTAAAATTACCATGACCAATTAACAAATGATAAAAAATTTACCCTTGCCGATAAGGCTAATATGCCAGTAGCTAAATATGGATTACCAATTGCTTAGTATTAATATAATAATGATAAATTACCATTACCATAAAGAGAGAATTAATCTAAAGGACAAAAATTTGTATATTTTTAGCCTCAAGGACATGACCTCAATATTTTAACTACAAGGACAAACATTCTTCCAAAATTAGTCATAAGGACAAACATTATTCCAAAACTGCTACTTAACTAAAAACTGCTATCAATAACCATAAATGGGAAATTAATTTAATGGACAAAAATTTGTATATTTTTAGCCTCAAGGACACGACCTCAATATTTTAACCACAAGGACAGACATTCTCATAAAAATTATTCATAAGGACAAATATTTTTTCAAAATTATTCATAAGGACAAACATTTTTCCAAAACTGCTACCGAACTAAAAACTGATACCTAAAAACTGCTACTGATAACTACAAACTAATACATAAAAACTGTAAAAACTGATACCTAAATAAAGTTGTCCTTAAGGCTAAAATACTGAAGGTCTGTCTTGAGGTTAAAATGCTGAGAAATTTTGTTCTTGATAATAATTGCCAACTAAAACTGATACCTAAAGAAAGTTGTTCTTCAAGCAAAAAAAGTTGTCCTTCAAGCAAAAATATTTCAAGCAAAAATATTAAAGGTCTGTACGTACTTGAAGCTATTGAAAAATTTTATCGTTAGCAATAATTTATACCTATACACCATAAAAGACCCAAAACGTTATACAAACATACCCCAACAACCAATCATATCCTGAACCATAATGCAGATTGACTACAGAGAAAACTCAACTTGCAGAAAGCCTAAAATATTTTGGTTAACATTGTTGGGCTTTACCCTAATTAAAGGGAGCCCTTCCAGAAATTCTCGATGGCTTTAAGTTGAACCTAAAACCAAAGAGGGGGTTTGGAAATAGTTTTCAACCAGCAATTGACGCGCCTCGGTAAAACCTCATTAGCTGCGTCATTGCCCCAAGCGCAAAGATGCTTCTTAACGTTTGTCAATGCCTTGATTTTATAATCCATTTACTTCTTGTTTCTTATGAAGCGCACGATGTGGGACTAAAACAACGTCTACCATATACTAGACTTTGTCATTCATATTTCGTATGGCATCGAATGCATAGTTTATCGGAAATAAAAAAAATAAATGCGTAGTTTATTAACCTCTGCTCTATGACTGTCTCAGGCAAGCTGAACGACAAGTCCACTCATATTTATTCTCCCACACCATCCTCTTTTCTTCGCCTCTTAGAGGATACTGCTTCGTTGTTCTGGTGCGTCTTCCAGTAGGTGCGTTTGTAATGATTGTACCCTCCAACTTTTGTTGTTTGCAATGTGCATTATAGAACGCCTAAAGATACTGTTATCACTTTCAATATTTTGATTGTTTAGCTTGTACAAATAAGTGGTACTGATAGTGGTGCGCATAAGTTAGTGGATGGAATGCGTGAAATAAACTTTTGTTGTTTTATGCTTCAATTTCTTGAATCCGTCTGTTTCAACCCGCGCTGTCTTGCAAGGATCCGATCCTTCAAATTTTTTTTTCGATAATTCTCATCTTTCAATCTTATAGTACTAGTATTTCTAAATTACAATTGATATTTCTGATATCATAAAGTTCTTGTGAATGCACTCCTGTACTTTTGAAAGCTACGACTTTATGCTATATGTAAGATTTTCATGTTATCTGTCAAAGAATAAGCATTTAGGCGTGACAACAATTATTTCCTGCTTACTTTTTTTCTTTCCTGAATATGTGGAACCCAGATTTGACAAATGACATACCTAACATATATGTAGCTCCGTCCCAGCATCTATATAGTTTTTGATGTAGTTGAGATTGTATCAGACCACTACAGAAACAAGATTTTAGATTCTCGTTGGGTTGGGTCTGAACCCTGACATAATCATTCACTACACAGAGATCAACCACTTTACCCTCCAAAACTAATGCACCAAAAGTTGTTTCTTTAATCTGTTAAAATCTTAGCTTACCAATTAGCACCTACTACTCTAACCAATACTCGATCCACATACCATTAAAATGCTGGTGCTACACAACCCATCATCAAACTATACAAACTTCATCATTTCAAATGTCATCTCCTTCAAATTCCTCTTCCTACTCCTACAACACTAGTCTTCTCATCATCGCAGTACTTCTGGCTATCGTGTTCGCTTTCACTGCAGTCATCCACCTCGTAATTCGTCTACTTACTCACTTTTATACTGCTTCCGATATTCCTCTTCCAACACATTTCAGCGCTAATGCAGCCTCTGCTGCCTATAGTAGCAATGCTAATTCTAAATCAATCATCGACTCTCTCCCGCTATTTAACCTTACTTCTATTCCTTGCTCCACTTCTTCTATTTGCACTATTTGTTTGTCTCAGTTTGCCGTTGATGATAAGATTCGACTTCTTCCTGCCTGCCGCCATGTGTTTCATTCCATGTGCATTGATGCTTGGCTTAAATCCTCTCCTTCTTGCCCTCTGTGTAGAGCAACGGTAATTCTCTACATGTTTTTTGAAGTAATAAGCTTATCTGGTCTAGACATATTCATCTGCTTATGGTCCGTTTGGTTCGACTTAACTAAGCCACATTTTGACGTTTTGAAAAGCAAAATGAATTGGTTTTAACTTTCAAAAGGCAAAAAAGTAGCCTATTTAAGTCCATCCAAACGAGCTCTTGTATCTTTGCTTTTGTTTTTTTACTAAGAATTTGTCATTTTCATATTTTTTAACAGGTAGAGATTCAAAACATGGAAACTACTCCTGAACCAGAACAAGATAACCAGCAAGAGCGGCGGCAGCAGCAGCAGCAACAACAACAAGATGAAGATATGAATGCGACAACGGAAGAAACAGCAAGAGTTTCTTGGCTGAAAGATTACATTGACAGATTTGCTTCATCATCCCCCTTCAACTCAATGAGGTTTTCGCCTTCTCCATTTGGTTCAATGCGATTTTCAAATTGGGGAAGTCGGAGATTTGATGGTGAAGTTAGTGGTGGGAGTTTAGAGTTAGAAGGAGATGGAGGTGATGAAAGCTTTAGGTCTGATAACAGCAGTAGCCTTAACTCTTACTTTGCTTCTTCTTACAAATGGATAATGGGAGAAACTGATTCGTAGTAAAATTCTTTGATTGATGTGTCTGTTGTATATGTGCATGTATATAGCAGTTCTGTTTTCAAGCAATGAACAACAGAGTACTTGAGAAAAATAGTTAAACATTTGAAATTGATCTTCTTCTTTTTTTCTTTCATATCAGTGCTGTGTATATCAGTGATATCGCTTGTCTGCGTAATATTAAGCTTGACAAATAGTTGAATTTGTTTTCTTGATTGTTTTGATAGTTCTGGAGAGTTAATATTTGGATAACTAGATTAAATGTATGTGGTTTGTCCCAATGAAATGTTAGTCAATGGATTTAGAAAGCTCGGTGATAAATGATTTGGTAATCCACCAAACTAGTAGGTGGAGTTGTTTCAAATTATTAAATTAGTAGGAAATAAAAGGGAAGAAACCTTTGAGTTAACTATTCTAAAACATTTTAATGAAAATTAGAAACCACCGTTTGCTCAATGGTCATTATTAGTTTTGATAACATCACATGATGCAATTTAACCACCATTGAATTCTGTCAACCTTTATAAACCACAAAACACTTTGTTAAATTTAGGCAACATACCCTCGTTTAATGCATTTCCACAAACATTTATCCTCAAAAAAAGGTATAAATATAACCTTGATCGCTCAACATTTCTTGCATAATCCTCCAAATAAATTAGCAGTTTGTTGAATAAGTAAAGAAAACTCTTGCTCTTTCGACTGAGAAGAATGGGTGCTTGCGCAACCAAACCCCAAACTCTGGAGGGCGAGGCTCCCGTCGAGCTCCCTGTTGCAGCTGAAGCAACCCCTGTCGCGGCCCCCGCTGAGGCCCCGGCCGCTGAGGTATAACCATTTGAGGCAAATTCGATGTGCATTTATTTGTCAGCCCATGACCAACCCGGCCCATTATCATGCTATAACATTGAACCTAAATACCATTTATCATCCAAATAAGCCCAGCCCATGTAATTCTACTTTCATACAAATATATTTTCTAATTAATCATGGGTTCGGTTCTATTCATAAAGTATCTTTCTGTACATATACCAAAACAATATACATCCATTTTTTCCTTTACATAACCGGTACAATTTACAAAACTACTCATCCATTAACTTTAACTTGTTAATTTTATTTTGTTGTTATGATCAAGATTTGTAAGAAAGCAACTAAGACATAATAATATAGACTTAGGAAACAAAGGTAATGCGCATTATTATAGATAATAGTAGTAGTAGAGGTAACAAATTTTGGTGTACAAGTAAATTTAGGTTTATTCATGGGATACGAAATATTAATTTGTATGATGTGAATTGTAGGCTGCGGTCGAATCGAGTGAGAGCAAAGCAGAGGAGGAAGCACCTTTGGTCGACCTCTCAACCCCGAAAGCCGAGGAGGCGAAAACCGAAGAAGTAAAGGTTGAGGCAGAAATCATTGCTCTAGAGGCTGAAGCACCCAAGGCCGAGGAAGTTGCACAGGCGACCGAGGAAGCACCCAAGGTCGAAGCCGCAACTGAAGAAGTTGCCAAGGTCGAGGAGGAGAAGCCACAGGAGGAGAAGGAAACCCCTAAAGCTTAATCAACCAACTTATATGTCTAACCAAATTCATTATTGTTTGGTAAATTAATCTCGATTAATGCAAACTTAAACAAGTGTTTCCTTTCAACTTAACATGTAAATTGGCGTTCATGTTAATTGTGTATCACAATTGAGTATTGAATATTGGTTGTTGAATATTGTAGATATTTGAAGTTGGGTTACGTTATTCGTATCTCTTAAAATATCAAGGAGACAAAATACTTCAAGTAGGATACGCTCGACCAGAAATGAATTAATATTGCATACGTGGGCTGATACGTGTACGTTTGTAGTGTATGGTATAATAAAGTATCACAACTTGATGAAGGACAGTCAAATTATTGGTCGGTTTAGTTGTTTTAATACTTATTTAGTACTAAAATTATTAAAACTAAGCATCCGATCATGAATTCTCCAGTACAGTGCAAGCTGTACGTTAATTGCTACAATTTGGTATGTTTAATAAAATCAACAGTCAGAAGACTCGAATTTAAACTAATTAATCGAAAGATATAAACGAGATGAAGTGACATTACAGTGGAAACAATAATGGCAAATTTTACATTATCCTACCAATACCAACATATTGATAACAAATATTAAGTTATATCGGTACACAACTCTCTTGTAAAAATTCTTCTAGAGTCCCGTCTAGGCTCCACCTAAACGTTAGGCTAGTCTTACTGTCAACTATTTGCCTAATCCGTTTATATGAGACTTACGGTGTTATCTAAGCATATAAATGGGTTTATAAGCATTGTTTATGCACCAATTTTGGTTTGGTTCCCCTTATACGCATCAGAATGTTTGATTCAAGCTGTTTTTCCTCCATGGTTGCTTTCGAAATCATCTCAATTGATAAAATCTCATTTTGGATCAGTTAATACTAAACGGAATATTAAATTTTTATTCAAAATACTCAAATTTATCAAAAACGCCTAACTCGTAATCCCCGATTAATCCTCGTCTAGACGATTAATCTCTAATCCATGTTTGCCACCTAGTATCTGCCCTAGCGATTTTGCAACCTTGGTACGCTGTATAATACGAACATATTGATGATAAATATTGAACCACATTGGTATATTAATGCTATCGGTACGAAAATGGTAAATTTACCATGGTTTATGATAAATATAGCGGTAACGAAACCTCAAAACCGTAGTAATGTTAAATTTACCGATCATAATAACTTTATTTGTATTTTAGTCTACCTGTACTTTTGAAAGTAATATCATATTTTAAGAAATTGTTTATAGTACTATTTATGATGATGTTTTTTAGTTTTATCAAGTTTGAAACCTTATATTAGTAAAGTTATTATTTCATATTGCTGCATATAATTTTTGATGAATTATGAAAATTTTCTCTATCTACCAAACTAAGTCAAAATACTAATATAAATACTAGTTGAGCTAGAATCAAGAATAAAACATTTACATTTTTATCATTATCAAAATTTTAATGTATCATATACTAGTAAATTTACCATTATTAGTTAACGGTTTACAAAATTATTGGTAACAAATGATCATTTTATCGACGGTAACAGTAAAATATCTGTGTCCGTATTTGACTTAGTAGTAGCATTGGTACTATAATGGTTTTTTCGTATCGGTAATTTTACCATTACCATAACAAACCTATTCATGTTCCTCTTTTGTTTGTTAGGGTACTTAAAATAACAATTGGACTTTACTACAAAGGAAAAAACTAAATTTTATCAAAAGGCAAGAATATTGTATTTAGAGGAATTTGAGGTACTTTGCTAATTTGAGGTGTGTTTTCTCTTGGATTTTTGCTGGTGGCGTATAATTTGGTAAAACAATCACTACTAGAAAAGGCAATTATTCCGACAGCATCAAGCGACGGCTTCCGACGGCCAATTTTCGACGGCTTTCGACGGGCCGTCGGCTGCCGCCGGAAGCCGTCGGAAAATCACGATTTACAAGGCTCAGCCGAGCCTTCTTCTTTCTCATTTTCATACAAAATTTTTTAACCCAAAATCCCCAAATCTCTTCCCCAAGCTTCCAATCATCAATTTCGAGCTTTCGGATCCTCCCCGGCTGCGTAATCAACGTCTATTGCTCTCTAGCTCAGGTATAATCTCTTATTTTCGCCAAAAATCTAATTTTTACCCTAAATCCAGATTTGCATAAGTTGTTAAATTAGGGTTAATTGGTGATTGAAATTGTTTCCAATAGTGTTATAATAGTTTCTAGCATTCCATGGTATTCCTATTTCATCTTTTATCGTGAAATTGTGAGAAACATGTATAATTTGTGGTTGTTCGTGTATATGTAAATCGTTGTGTATGCATTGATTCTACGATTGTATATGTGTGTAGCGCTGCTATCATTGTATTGTGTTAGTTGGAATAAGATAAAATGAATGCACGAGCTAGGAATATTATATTGTGCACGTATTGACTTATGCAACAACAAAAATGCGTCGAACGAGCCTTAAGTTGATGTAATACGTCGAATAAATGTGTTAAATTAAAATATATTTTTGTAAATGTGAACAGTTAGTAAAACTGTATTTTTTCGTAAAATGCGCACATCTAATTGACAAATGTCCCTTAGAGAGTTTTTGGCCCCGTCTGACGAGTGTTGTGCATGATCGTTGTATAAATAGTAGTTTTTTTTAAAAAACGACCATTTATTTCATCTGGTACAATGTTTGTTGGATTTTTCCCTGTATTGGACAAGTTATGAACACAGTAAGCATTTATATTTTGTATACTACTTCGTCTCAAACGGTTCATAAAATTTCGGCCTAACTTTTCTTTTTTGTTTTCTGCGTACACGCATTGTGTACAATGCAGGGAACAAAAGGGAAATGTTGCCGAAATTTTATTGAATCGTTTGAGACGAAGTAATACACGAAATGCAAATGCTTACTGTGTTTGTAATGGAAAATAGGATGCCTGACCATGGAAAAAATATATTTTTGGACAATTTTTTGTATCGATACGTTAAAAAATAAAATGTGTCATATTTGAAAATATTTTTAATTTGTGAAGTAGTTCTTTAAATTCAAATATTATACGACCATGAAAATAATCTTTTTCGAATTTGTATTCTTAAAAATAAATATTAAATTTTGAACTTCTCATTTTCTCAAATAGAAAAAATAATTGATTATTTTGTTGATCGTAGGAGATGGATGTACCAAAGAAAAGGACCGATGGGCTCAATAAAATAAGATTTTTATAATGGTATAAACGTATTTGTTGAATTCGCTTTAGGTAATAACGGAAACGATCCAGAAATTCGTTGTCCGTGTAGTAGGTGTAGACTTTTGAAGTATTTGTTACCAGATATTGTGAAAGTTCATTTGTGCCAAAACGGTTTCGTACCCGAGTATTATGTTTGGGATCGGCATGGAGAAGTTGTAGCAAATACTTCTGTAGAGTCTGAAAGTGTCGTTAACGAAATAGTTACGACGACCCGTATAGAAAATATGGTCGAAGATGTAGCACAATCAATGTTTCCTATGGTTGAAATTGACGACGACGATGAAAATGTTGAAGAACCAAATATTGAAGCAAAAAAAATTATGATTTACTAGATGCTGCTAAGAAACCTATTTGGGATGGTTGTAAAAGCGGCACTCAGCTGTCAGTAATCGCAGAATACATTGCGATGAAGTCAAAATACAACATCACTGAAGCTGGGTTTACGGCTGTTGTTCAAGCTGCAAAAAGACATATGCCACCCGATAATCTAATGTGTGAAAATCACTATGAAGTTAAAAAACTTATGTCGGCTTTTGGTTTACCTTATTAGAAAATAGATATATGTTTAAAAAGCTGCATGTTGTTTTGGAAAGAAGACGCAAACCTTAGAAATTGTAAAATTTGTAATCAGGAGAGATACAAACCAAGAAAAAAGAAGGGGAAGGAAGTTCCGTACAAGCGTATGCATTACTTACCCATAACTTCAAGGCTTCAAAGATTATATGCACCTTCTGTAAGTGCATCTAATATGAGATGGCATAGTATGAGAACGGAGGAAGAGGGTACGTTGACACATCCGGTCGATGGAGAAGCATGGAAGCATTTCGATAAAACGTATCCAAATTTTGCAGCGGAGAGTCGAAATGTTAGATTAGGATTATGTACGGACGGTTTTTCTCCATTTTCTCAATTTGGTTCTAAATATTCATCCTGGCCCATTATCGTCACACCGTATAATTTACCTCTATGGATGTGTATGAAAACACAATATATGTTTCTTACTGTTGTCGTTCCTGGCTCCGACGATCTGACGCAAGGAATCGATGTATATTTACAACCGTTGATTGAGGAGTTAAAAATACTGTGGAATGAAGGAGTAGAAACATACGATGTATCCAAGAAGAAAAAATTTCGTATGTTTGCTTCTTTGTTGTAGACTATAAGTGATTTTCCTGCATATGCAATGCTTTCAGGATGGAGTACTGCCGGTTGTCTAGCATGTCCATATTGCATGGATGAAACACGAGCGTTTTCTTTACCTCATGGTAATAAAATTTCATGGTTTGACTGTCATCGATATTTTCTCCATGTAAATCATCCCTTCAGAGGAGACAAGAAAAACTTTTTAGCTAATAGAATAGAAACCAGACAACCACCGACGATATGGTCAAGCGAAGACATATATGAACTTGTTAGGGACTATCCAAAGATATGTGAAACATAGTTCTTCAAGTTAAGTAATAAAGTTGCATTGTGGAACAACCTCATAATCACACATATTTGTTAAAGTTAAGGGTGTTATGGTTGCGATAACTGTCATTATTACGTTCTAACTGTAACCGCAACTGTTTTTGACCGTATAAATTTTTTCATAATAACCGTCACATCTATTAATTTAAAAAACTTTTTATATACATATTATTAATTATGTACATTACAGTTAATAAATATCTATGGTATAATCTTTTTCCATAACCAGTTTGTTGTTTATAGAATAAACCGTGCATGCACACATTGCTAGTTCTTGAAAATTATTAATGTAAAAGTTATTTCTCTAATATATATATATATATATTGCATAATGTATTGTAAAATACAATATAAAAAGATAATGCTTGGTTGATGAGTTTTACTATGGTTATCAAAATTTAAAATCGTTATCGTAGTACAAAGTAACTGTATGAATGACGGGGTATGTCGAGTAGTTGATGATTCAACCATAAAAGCCCTTAATTAAAGTTATAAGTAATGCTTCTTATTGACAATACAAAATTAGTCAAACCAGCATAGCTATTATACCAGACTTCCACCTACTTGAGTTGATTCTTCGTAATTCAAACAGACTTTGAAAATATCACTCCTTTAAATGTTTGCATTTTATTTTTGCAAGTAAAATTCTATACGTGTCAAAGTAAATATTGATGTAATTTTTTGCAATGTGTTTGTGTGATTTTAACCTCCTAAACTCAAGATTAGTTAGATCATCATACATTAACTGTTGTAATAATTCAACATGTCTGACGACACATCTATGAAGTTAAAACTTCGCTATAGCCTTGTTAATATCCCGCTAAAGCGCTTAGCACACTTCGACTGCTACAATTTTCAAGTTAGCGTTATTAAATAGTAGATCCGCATAAATCTTTGATATTTTTTGTTATGCCGATTAAATCATGGATTTTTTGGCATCCGCTTTAGCAACTTTAATAAAAAAATGTTAATTTGATCACTTTGCCTATAAACCAAATCAACAAATTCATGGTATAAGTCTAAGTTCAAGTCCAAAGCGCTCACTTAAATAGAATTCTATTCTTCACTAAGCCTAAACTTTATGGATTATGATATTCTTTGTTTTTTATATATAAGTGGACAATGTTCTATCCTTCTTCAGAAATGATGTGACAAGGGGAGTAAATCAACTTTGAAAATTTCATTCTATCTTCAATAAAGATTTTTACACTTAAGCTATTTTCTTATATATCCCTGCTTTATCCATATTATACCTTTTTGTATCTCCACCACTATAAAACCGTTAAGCGCTTTAACCATATAGCCAACATGTTACAATCCAACCTTCAGTGCCTTTGTAATATATTATCTTTTATTAAAATAAATTATTCGAGTTCTATTTTAGACAATTTTTATCTTAAAAATAAAATTTATTGAGTTAAAGATTATTCAATAAAGGAATTTTGTTTAAATTAATTGAATTAATTAATAAATTCATTTTAGAAAATATACCGAATTTGAATAAAATATTCACAATAGATATAAAATATTTTTATATTGCAAATAATTTTTCATATGATTGAATTGAAATATTATTCGATGATAAAAATAAATCAATCAATCAACGAAAATATAACATTATTGAATTTAAATATTTTGTGTAAATTATCAAAATATATTTTGTAAAGCATAGCAGATTCATTCAAATTGAATACACACACACAGTTTTAAATAAATGATAGAATTATCTATACGTGAATAAAGAGAATGTAATTTGTATTTTAAAAGAGAAAAGTTGTAAATTTACTTTGCATATGGGCTTAAGTGGAAAACGAGAGAAATCATGATACTACATGAAACCCATAATTACTTTCCTTTTATCTTTCTTCACTTCAGAGCAACCCTTTCTCCTTCTAACCCTAAATCTCAAACTAATCGCACGAGAAAAAATAATCGCCATGGGGAAAATTTGGACGTGCACAACAGGAGGGTAACGATGTCAAAGGCATGCGACCATGGAGGTGTTGATTAAGTGGCATCGAAATTGAGGCTTGATGGAAATGACGTGAGAGTGCACACGATGTCAATAGCTGCAGGCGTTTGGCTTCCGCGCGCATGATGAGTTCATAGAAGGCGCGAACCTTAAGGAGGCATGCGTTTGGAGCCGCGTCCACCACGAAGTCGCATTCTGAAGTATTGGTGGCATGTGTTCGGGGAAGAAAGGAGTGTTACACCCGTATTTCTCAAGCAAAATTAAAGGGGAATTAAATAAGGAATATAGCCGAAAGAGCTTCCCTCACAGTAAAAGTCAAGACGAAAGGAGAAGATGTTGAAACGATCCAACTGGTACTGAATAAAAAACCGGTCTGCAGTCACGATACTTGGTCCAACCAAAAGAATTACAGTTAAAAAGCAAGAAGCCACAACAGAAAAAAATACCGCGCTCATAATACGAGCCACCGAGATACCAGATCTGTGCCCATCTCTTGGTTTCGATATTACATTAAGACACTAAAACCAAGATCTGACATAGTCGCAAGAAACAGATGATGAAGTATTGCACCTACAAGCCACAATAAATGAATGACTGAACTACGCTGCCAACGTCCCCAAAACTCATACTCTGTTAACACCCTCAAGATGGGTCTGCACTGCTCATACTGAGGACTACCAAAATGGTACCGCATGGAATCAGAAGCATCCCAAAGGGATGTACACATGGCCTCTCAAACAACGCTCCATCGCAGATCCACACTTACATAGGGATAACAAAGATATAGATCACCCTTTTAATAACCCATGCAACAAGGCCAACTCAGATCACCGATCACTTTCATACATATATCGAACTAACTCCTAAGTTAAGAAAATCATGCACCCTGAAGCCCAAACCATCTCAGAACAATCGCATCTGAGTATAGGAAAACACCGCAGCATCATGCAAGTATCGCACAACAACCAGTACAGCCTCACTCTAAATGTGCCGGTAGCGCCCCAAAACCAACGAGTAACTCTTACTGTCCTCCTGAGGACTCATATGCAAAGCCAATTCAAATTTGAAGTCTCCCGCCATGATTTCAAATATTCCTGCCACAATTCCAGAAGTTCCCGCTTTCCTCAAACTTCCAACTAAAAACACATCAGCAATCTGGGTATATCAAATAAACAACGAGCGCAGTTGACACCTGGCAGGATCTAAGGGCTAAAACACAGCAGCAAGAGATAAATTGTGGCGATCCGCGTACATCACCATACTATAAATAGAAAAACCACCGTAGCAAGAAAGGACCTTTTACCTTTCCACTTTTCGATACTTTTAAGGTTTTATTATATTCTCTGACATGGAAATCTGTACCAGAAAATATAAAGGAATAGAGATTTCCCCGTGGATGTAGGATTCCTTAACATTCGAACCACGTAAATTCCCTGTGTTCTTTACTACTTCTGCATTTTATTATTTACCTACCTAGTTTTCAGTACCGGATCTTACCTTTGCTGTAGTAAAATTAAATACTGGCTAGATTTGACATTTTAACAAACAATTAAAGTACGACTACCTGATTGTGTAAGCATCCAATGGCATAATTACTACTTAATGACAAATTCAATACTACTTAACTTTTCTAATTCAAAATCATTAGGTAGTTAGTACGATAATTACTTCTTCTTCAGTTTGGGTGTTGTAAGATGAAAAATCTTGCTAACTTTTTAGCGCTAGAAGGAGGCCTGAAACTCCGTTTATTTCCTGCATCCTGTAAAACTTTACCCCCTTAATTCCACGTATCATGAATCCCACCAATTCACATATCCCACATGTTCAAGAACATTTGCACTTGGCTTCAAAGACTGACAAAAAAATCGCTCATAACTTCGAAAGCCCAAAATGAAGTGGGAACTTCGACTGAAGTCCCCGTAGATTCCCTTCTGACCGTATTCCAATTCTTCACAAACCAAATTAACCAACAGATGGAAGGCTAGAGAAAATTATGGCCCAACATACTGCCCAAAGACCATCCTCTCTACCTCGATCCATAGTTCACCTCTTTCGTTCACATATTGTGCTGGCTATTCAGTAGGGGAACGATAATGGCACTTCCAAAGATGGGAATGGTGACGTTGGCTTAAGAACCATTATCAAGCTGAAAGGCAAGATCCAAACAAATCCACAAATCAAGAAAAAAACCTAGCCACTATTAACCCTCTGCTGCTTAAGAAGCAAACTCAATCTGCTTTGGAGGAGGATGAGGCCACCTCACTATTTAGGAAGAATCGTCACAGTCAGAACCCAAAGAAGACAAAATTGGCAAGTTAAAGCCCATGTAGAGCAGTTGGCTAAACTATGCCAACATGGAACGGGGGAGAATACATGGGAGGAAGAATCTTCTCCATTCAACGAGACTATCATTGAAGCAGAGTTCCCTGACAACTTCAAGGCGCCGATAATTGAAAAATTCGATGGGACTACAAATCCAGACGATCACCTTTATATGTTTGAATATCACATAGACGTTCAGAAAGTGGTAAGGATGGCTAGATACAAACTTTTCCCGGTTTACTTAGCCGAAGCTACAGCTAGGTGGTTTAGGAGATTTGGATCTGGGAGGTCCGTTCCTGGCGATAACTATCTATTGATATTCTAAGATAGTTTAATTCAGGAAGAGAAGCTTCACCTAATGTAAACACGATGTCCTACATCAAGTAGTGGGAGAATGAGAGTCTGGGCAACTTTATTAAGCGTTTCAAGTCCGAGGCTCTTAGGATTGGAGCAAGTGATGAAGGAGCATTACTGATGATGGCCCATGCCGGGATTAGAAGGGAGACCTCGATGTGGAAGAAGAATAGCTAAAAGTCATTCTAAAGCATAATGGCTTTCTGTGACAAAGCTAGTGGCTACATAAGGATGGAAGAAGCTGATTTTACCACACAGATTCAGATGTCTTTTGCCTCCAGCTATGATAAGAAAAGGGGGGCAGAAGTATATCATCCATCGGTAAAGAGACAGAAGAAAGTTAGTTTCATAGCAGAAACCCCGTTCACTCACACTCCTAGTCATATATATAAGATGACCAAAGTAGAACTTGCTTATAACATGCCTAACAAAGGGAAAAAACCAGAGAAAAAATAGGGTGAAGCATACTGCTGCTTCCACCGAGCTAATAGCCATCATACTGATAACTGCAGACATCTGAAGAATGAAATAGAAAGGCTGATCGAGAAAGGATACCTAGGCAACTTTCAGAAGAATAACAGCGAAGGCGGAATGGGAGATTAGACTCCTAACCTAAATGAGAATCAAGTAGGGAACCCCTCTAAGCTAGCAGCATCAATCCATGGGGGCCACATCCCACGGGTATGAGTAAAAAGGCACAAGAGAGGTATGTGCAGGAGGCGAAGGTCAAGCATAAATCAATCTAAAATATCAAACAAAAGCTTATTCCAGAGTTAACATTCACAGCAGCTGACACGACATGAGTTGTCTTCCCTCACCAAGACCCACTTATCATTACAATGTAGATATCGAATGCACTGTGATGAAAGTTTTCATTGATTCTGAAAGCTCGGACAATTTCATCTTCAAGTAGGCATACGATCAGATGAGACTTCCATCAGAAATCCTAAAATCAAGTCCTGAACCGATTTTTGGCTTCAACAATATTTCCACTGTCCCGGTGGGAACTGCACGCTTGCTTATTACTGCCGGAACTGCACCACTACACAAGTCATTCTATGCCAGCTTCTTAGTCATTGACCAACCCTCACCATACAATGCGTTCCTGGGAAGGCCTGCTTTGATAGACATGGGAGCTATCATGTCCTAGAAAGATCTGCTTATGAAGTTCAGCTATCCTGTAGGAATAGGGTCAATAAGAGGCAAACAAGTTTTAGCTAGAGCGTTATACAATGTAAACCTTACTTCTGGAAATAAATTGTTCGAAATTATTCTGGTGTCTCTTTTAATATTTGTAGTGACAATAACAACAAAGAAGACGAATTAGTTCAAAAACTACGCTGGTACCAAGTACCGAAACTAACGCAGAAGCGAGTAATCCTATGCCCTTGAAGTCAGCGAAGAAAGAAAAAAGAACATATATGCACATGATCGGCACCGACGAGTATAATTCAGTTATGCACTGTACTTCTCCGAAGAAGCCAAAAATAGGCTTCCTCGGTAAACTCACCACTGGAAGAGGAAACAGAAAGTGAAATAGATCCAAGATTAGGGGCATCAAAGAAAGAACTAGAGCCAATAGATGATCTGAACATTATAAATAGATCTAGAAGACCCCACGAAGATTGTCAAAATCGAAAAGAACCTCGGTGTAGATGCTCGTACTAAATTGATAGACTTTTTAAAAAAGTCAGCGGATGTATTCGCCTAGACACACTCGGATATGGTAGGAATAAATCCAACCATAATCTGTCATGCACTTAGCATTGACCCTCGATGCCCATCCGATCAGACAAAAGTGTAGAACTCTAGACCAGGAAAGGTACAACACTCTGTAGGAGGAAGTCAAGAAGTTAAAGGAGAATGGATTCATTAGGTTAGTACAGTACCCGAAGTGGATCGCCAATCCAGTACTTGTAAGGAAGCCCAATGGGAAATGGATAACTTGCGCAGACTTCACCAACCTCAACAAGGCTTGCAAGAAGGATAGTTTTCCCCTGCCTGGAATTAATCAGTTAGTAGGTGCAACCAGTGTGCTTGAATTGCTCTCTTTTATGGATACATATTTAGGGTACAATCAGATAGCTATATTTGAGCCAGATCAGAAGCATACTTGTTTCATAATAGATAAAGGATTATACCGCTACAAAGTCATGTCATTCGATCTCAAGAATGCAAAGGGCAACCTATCAGAGGCTGGTTAATACGATGTTTGTAGAACATACTAGAAAGAATGTTGAAGTATATGTAGATGACATGCTGGTCAAGTCCAAGGTAGCATCAAGCCACGTCTGAGATGTAGAGCATGCATTTGAAGTCCTAAGGTAATACAGTAAGATGCTGAACTCATTGAAATGCACTTTCGCCTTCCAGTTAGGCAAGTTCCTAGGGTACATAGTAAGCGCATGTAGCATTGAAGAAAACCCCAAGAAGATTGAGGCAATATGAGGAATGGGAATCCCAAAGAAGCTAAATGATCTGATGAGTCTAAATGGCAGATAAGCGGCACTAAGAAGATTTAAATCTAAAGCATTAGACAAGTGCATCCATTCTTCGACCAAGTAAAGAAAGGGAAAAACTTCAAATGGACTGAAGAATGCGAAGTTGCATTTCAAAACCTAAAGATCATCTAGTCAATACTCTTGTATTATCAAAACAGGTGATAGGTGAGGACTTGTACATTTATTTAGCAGTAACCGATAAAGTTGTTAGTGCTGCAATTATACGAGAAGACGATGGGACCCAAAGACCCATCTACTTCACAAGCAAGCGGCTGTCAGGAGCAGAGCTAAACTATTCAGTCATTGAAAAACTAGCCTACAACCTACTCCTTATAGCAAGGAAGTTGCAGTGCTATTTTCAGGCTCATCCCATCAAAGTCCTCATAGACAAACCCCTTAGGTAGATACTGCAGAAGCCAGAGACATCAGACTGCTTATTGGCATGAGCGATGGAGCTTAGTCAGTATGACATCACCTACCATCATAGGAAGGAAATCAAAGGCCAAGCGCTCATAGATTTCATTGCAGAATGCACCTTACCAGCTGAACCCCAATCGAAAGAAGAAGTAAACATCCCCTAGTTCTGGCAGTTGTCCTTAGCTGGAGCATCGAATAAACAAGGGGAAGGAATTAGGTATATACTGATCACCCCAAATATGTAGAAGTTGTATGGAGCGGTGCAGCTCGGTTTCAAAGCAACCAACAATGTGGTAGAATACGAGGCTCTCCTCGCAGGCCTAAGAATGGCCCAGGTAATGAAGGTAACCCACATTAAAATTATCGATGATTCCCAACTAGTTGTGAACCAAGTGTAGGGCAATTACCAAGCAAAGGAACCAATCTTAGCTAAATATGCAGAATTCTCTAAGAAGTTACTAGAGTATTTCGAACAATTTGGGATAGAACAAATTCCACGTGAAAATAACTCTTCCTCCGGCTCCTTAGCAAAACTTGCTAGTACCAGAGAGGCTAGTGAAATGAAGACGGTACCAATTAGGCATCAAGTAGAGCCAAGTATAACGGAATCAAATCATATGTTGGTCCTGACACGAGCTGCGTGGGCCACCATTCAAGGAATGCGAGATCAGGAGACATCGGATAAGCAAGAGCAACCCTTAGTTGAACCCTCGCCTTAGAAAATTAAGGAGAATAACTAGATGACCCTATCAAGCTATTTCTGCTAAACAAATTCTTACCCCCGAACGAGAACGAAACCCATAAAATAAGACACCAGGCTCCGTACTACTCCTTCTTTGATGGCACATTATACAAGAGAGGGTATTCAACCCCTTATCTTAGGTATGTTTCCAAAGAAGAGGGGGCACATGTCATAAAGGAAGTACATGAGGGCCGATGCGGAGATCACTCTAGGGGAAATAAATTAGCAAATAAAGTATTAATGCATAGTTACTAATGGCTTATGACACTTCAAGACGCAAAATAGTTTGTAAGGAGGTGTGACCGATGTCAACGATTTGCAAGTATCCCAGATAGCCATCCCATGAGCTCATCCCACTTGCAAGCTCATGGCCATTCGATACATGATGCATAGATCTGATAGGAACACTTCTAATGTCAAAGGGAGAAGATAAATATGCCATATTGGCAATAGACTACTTCACCAAGTGGGTAAAGACAGAACCCCTGGCCACGATCATTGCACAGAAGATAACCACTTTCGTAGTAAGGAATATAATCACTAGATACGGGATTCCCCATAAGATCATTTCTGACAATGGCACCCAGTTTCAAAGTAAAGAGTTTACTAAGCTTTGTGAGAAGAACGTCACAATAATTTTTTTTCTTCAACTGCTCATCGACAAGCAAATGAGCAGGTAGAAACTGCAAACAATACCATCAAGAAGCTACTTAAGAAAAGGTTGCAGAATACTAAAGGAAAATGGGCAGAAAAACTATCTATAGTACCGTGGACTTATCGAACTTCAACCAGATCTCCAACTGGCCATACCCCTTTTCCACTAACCTATGGATATGAGGCCATGCTTGCTGTCGAAGTAGAGACCCCATCATATAGAAGAATAACATGCACAACAGAAAATAATAAGAAGTTGAAGGAAGCTGCCTTAGACCTCATTCAGGAAAGAAGAGATGAAGCAGCGGTAGTATCGGCCGCATATCAGCAAAGAATAGCAAAGAATTATAATGCTAGACTCAAAGAGAGGAACTTTTGCAAAGGAGACTTGGTACTGCGAAGGGTAATGGCCAACACAAAGTATCCAGCAGATGGAACATTGGGTCCGAATTGGGAAGGCTTGTTATTCATAGCAAAAGTATAGTGAATGGGGCATACCGACTATCAAGACCTGATGACAACCTAATTTCAAGGACTTGGAAACTAGAGCACCTCAGACCTTACTTTGTATAACCTACATTGCTTATGTAGTGTACATTTTAATTACTATTATAAGGTAATAATATAATGAACTGGATGTAGGAATATTAGATAGCCCGAACCAGTATAAAAATCTCTCCATGTTAAATATTCTTTGACATAGCTAAATAATCATGCTGGACGTAGGGATATTAGACTGTCCGAATCAATTATCAAAATAGAGCCGCTAACAACGCAACTCGGCTTCTTTAGCCAACTAACTAGACGTAAGGATATTTGATGGCCTGAACCAGCATAAAACCTCTCTATGTTGATGTTGTTAACTTAGCACACTAGACGTACGGATACTAGACAGCCAGAACCAGTACAAAAAACCATGCGCATGATTTGAAAGACTGCAGATACACGACCTCACTTCACAGTCAAAACTCAGTCCTTCCTTAACTCACGGGGAAGACCGTGCCAAGCGCACGGACAAATAACTTTTCATAGCACACCGCAGTCGTTCGACAACGCAACATATGAATGACAATGATAATCTCCGAATGAGAACGGCGATGCTAAACTAAAAGCAAATGACATTCACAGCTTACCACCATCGTTCAATAGTATTATTGACAACACAACATATGAACGACAACGGAAATCTAAGAAAATGAGAACGGTGATGCTAAACTAAAAATTAACAATTTCTCGCAAATTGTCACCGTCGTTCGATAGTCGAACCGAGCATACAACATATGAACGACAACGTCCTGTCCCCAAACAGCGGGGTAGGCCGTGCCAGGTGCACGGTAAAGCTTACCTAAATGGTAACATCCAGAAAGCAACTCATAGGATGGAAAGACCAGAAATGAGTAAAGACAAGTCTACATCGACCTGCGATCGCTGCAGACTTGGAGGGTAAGATGTTACACCCGTATTTCTCAAGATAAATTAAAGGGGAATCAAATAAGGCACATAGACGAGAGAGCCGCCCTCACAAAAGTGAAGATGAAAAGAAAAGAGTTTGAAACGATCCAACTGGTACTACATAAAAAGCCGGTCTGCGGTCATGACACTTGATACAACCAAAAGAGCTGCAGCCAAAAAGCAGGAAGTCGCAACAGAATAAAATACCACACTCATAATACAACCAAAGAGATACTAGATCTGTGCCCATCTTGTGGTTTCGATATTTCATTAAGATACTTAAACCAAGATCTGACATAGTCGCAAGAAACAGGTGATGAAGTATTGTGACTACAAGCCACAATTAATAAATGACTGAACTACGCTGCCAACGTCCCTAGAATCCATACTTTGTTAACAACCTCAAGATAGGTTTGCACTGCACATAATGAGGACTGCCTAAACGGTACCACACGGAGTCAGAAGCATCCCAAAGGGCTACACATAAGGCCCCTCAAATAATGCTCCACCGCAAATCTATACTTACATGAGGATGGCAAAGATATAGATCGCCCTTATCAATAACCCATAGAACAAGGCCAACTCAGATCACAGCCAGCTCAGATCATAAATCACTTTCATACATATATCGAACTAACTCCTATGTTAGGCAAATCACGCACCTTAAAGCCCAAAGTAGCTCAGAACAATTGCACCTGATTATCAGGCATACACCGTAGCACCATGTAAGTATCACTCACCAACCAGTATAGCCTCACTCTAAATGTGTCAGCAGCACCCCAAAACCAATGAGAACTCTTACCATCCTCCTAAGAACTCATATGCAAAGCAAATTCAAATTTTAAGTCTTCCGCCATGATTTCAAATATTCCCTCCATGATTTCAGGAGTTCTCGCTTTCAACTCAAACTTCCCACCAAAAACACATCAGCAATCCGGGTATATCAAACAGACAAGCAAATAGACAACACCTGGCAGGATCTAAGGGCTGAAATACAACGACAAGGGATAGATTGTGGCGATCCGCATATACCACCATACTATAAATAAAAAAAGTACTATAGCAAGAAAGAGACCTTTTACCTTTTCCACTTTTCAATACATTTAAGGTTTTATTGTACTCTCTACCATATAAATTTATACCAAAAAATATAAAGGAAGAAAGATTTTCCCCGTGGACGTAGGAGTCCTTAATATCCGAACCACGTAAATTCCTTGTATTCTTTACTAATTCCACATTTTATTATTTACCTACCTAGTTGCACTACCAAGTCTTACTTTTTCTATACTAGAATTAAATACTAGTTAGATTTGACATTTTAACAAACAGTTAAAGTGCGACTACCAATTGTGTAAGTATCCAATGGCATAATTACTACTTAACAGCAAATTCAATACTACTTAACTTTGCTAATTCAAAATCATTGAGGTAATTAGTACGATAATTACTTTCTCTTCATTTGAAGTGTTGTAAGACGGAAAATCTTACTAAGAAGAAGGAACCATGAAGAAGAGCTAAAGTGCTGAGATGATAACTGGTCTTACATGCATCGTTTTGATGAGTTATTTCTTTACTCATAACTATGATCTAGTATAAAATTCCCTTTGCATGCTTTTATTTGATTGTTATCGTGATGAATTTATTTGGTATGGATTGAATTGGTCATGTTGCATGTCTATAATTACAACCAACTATGATGATTCTCCTTTGTAATGTAAGTGATATTATGCTAATATATTGGTTGATTATTGGGTGCACTTTGTATATTGTTTGTATGTTTAATAGATGCTTGAAAATGGCCTGAATCGGCATTTGAAATTGATCATAAAGGGAAAATTGAGTTAATTGCTTTTGGAAATACTTATAAAAATGTTTGAATTTTATTATTTTTGAAATTGGAGGTTCTAATATTTGGTTACATGAAAGGAATTTATTAAAAGGAAAGTTTTATTGAGATTTATTTGGTAATTTGAAATTATTTTGGTATTTGTTTATGAATGGAAATAATAATCAGTTCGAATGTGATCTAATTATTGTATGAAAAAATATTCTTATAAATAATTTATTGTACATAATTATTTTCTAAGAAAATAATTTCATGAAAAATCTATTATATATTTTCTTAAGTATAATTTTTGGAAGTAATTTATTTTTAGTATTTGATTATTTTTATATTTACAGAAGTGTTTGAATTGAATTATTTTGGAAAGATAAATTTTGGAATTTGTTTATATAACTGAATTTTATAAATCAATACTTCGGTGTTAAATATTTGAAAATATTTTATAAAAAGGGAATTTAATTTGATAAATCATTTTTTAAAAGTGGCACAAAGGATTTGGAAGTAAATAAGGATTTTAAATATTGATTTGAAATCAAACATTAGATCTTTAGAAATATTTTGTATTGAAAATAATTTTAAGGCGAAAATAATGTAATGCGAATCTAGTGTTTAAAAAGAACTCTTGAAATTACAAAAATCCTTTTGTTAGTATTTTTATTGTTAACCCATCTTTTGGCAAGGCCGTAGATCGGCGGATTTAACTAAAAACGACTGCTCGTTTGTCAAGACTGGAATATGATGGGTTTGAGGCAGCCGGATGGATAGACGATCAATCATGGATGGTTTGGTGTGGGTCGCTCAATCAAGGTGGCTTGTTCGTACATGGCTCGGTCAAGGAGAGGAGTTCATGCATGGGTCGGCCCTTGGTAGGGGGTCGGTTATCCTTGGTTCGGCCATATAGGATCGGCCTTGGTGGACTGGTTATATGGGATCGACATTGGTGGTTCGGCCTCGATGGGATCGGCCTTGGTGGACTGGTTATATGGATCGGCATTGGTGGTTTGGCCTCGATGGGATCGGCCTTGGGGACTGGTTATATAGGATCGACATTGGTGGTTCGGCCTTGATGGGATCGGCCTTGGTGGACTGGTTATATAGGGTTGGCATTGGTGGTTCGGCCTCGATGGGATCGGCCTTGGTGGACTAGTTATATGGGATCGGCATTGGTGGTTCGGCCTCGATGGGATCGGCCTTGGTGGTTCGTCATGTTCTGGTTTGGTCATGCTGAAGTGGCTCGGTCTTGATGGTGTGGCTCGACAGGATGGTGTAGGTCGGTAGGACGAAGTGGATCGGCATGTTGGAGTGGCTCGGGTTCGGTATAGGATTATATAGGGTCGGCTGCTCCTTTGCTTCGAGTTATGGATATGCTTACTTCGGGTTAATACCCAGGATGCTTCAGGTCGGCATGTACAAAGCTCAAGGTCGGTCGTGATGAAGGGCGTAGGTTCGGCTATGGTCTCAATGGGCCCGGACCACTCAAGAAACCCAGTAACTTGGGTTTTGCCTATAAATACAATAGGAGGGGCTTCAGAAAAGAGGATCTTCATTTTGTTTTCCTCCTACTTCCCCATTAAGACTACTCTGCCATTATTGCTTTAAAAACTCTGGATTGTAACTATAATTGATTCTCATATCAATAAAAAGGAAATTTCTGGAGTGAACGTATGCCGGAGTCAGCCGAACCACTATAAATCCTGTGTCATTACCGCTTTCTTTTTAATTTACACTGTTCTTCACATTCATACTCTCCACATACATTCTATCTGTGATATATGACTATGATTTGGTGCTTTCATTTGGATTTGGGTGTTAGTGGCCAATTTTGGCGCTAACATTTTGGTGCTTTCACCGAGAAAGCTAGCACTCTGGGATTCAAAAGCTCGGATTTTGGATTTAAAGGCCAAGGAACTTGGATTCTGGAGACTATGGCAAAGCAATCAACCAGGAGACAGAGGACGGAAATAAGTCAGCAAAAGGGAAGTCAGAAGGCTTCCTTTAGAGCTAATCAAGCCTCCGTCTACATCACTAGGGACGAGATGCAGGTCATGATGAATTCCATGCAGGAGCAATTGATGAAAAGGCAAGAGGAAATGATGCAGACACTTTTCAGGCAATTTGGACAAGCAGGAACTGCAGGAGCTCAGATCCATGGAGCTGGATCAGAAGGACTCAACCGACAAGTAAATGGAGTGGTTCAGCAGGGGGCGGCATCCAATCAGCAAACAACTATCAATCTGGATGGACCTAGACTCGGGGGCACACCACCAGGTAATGCTGGACCAATCCATGGAGGGATACCAGATGACGCTGCGCAGTCCAGCGCCAATAGGAATACAGGAGTGCGTGACGAAGAGTATGTACCGAAATTCCCTCGAGGACTTGGAGGGCAGTTAGAAAATGGAGATAGGGGGCAACCTTTGGTAGGTAACATTGGATTAGCTGACATTATCAGGAGAACTATTCGCGGAGGTCTGACAAACAAGCATTTGGAGGGAGTAAACAAAAGTCCATTTACCCGTAACATCAGGATGGCTAGGAATCCACCCGATTTCAAGCTGCCCACTTTGGAAGTATACAACGGTAAGACGAATCCCACTAACCACTTGATGAGGTACACAAGGCATCTGGAAGTGCTGGGGGCATCAGAGGAGGTTATGGCCCGATGTTTCCCCCTGTACTTGACCGATATAGCTGCTATGTGGTTTATACAGCTGGAGGATGGATCTATTGGAACATGGACAGAATTGGTGGATGGATTTTTAAAACAGTTTCGAGTCCACATCAAAAGGCCGAAGAATGTGATGACTCTGACGTTAGTTAAGCAGAGGGCGGATGAATCACTCATGACTTTCTTAACTCGGTTTAATGCAGCAATTTCTTCGGTGGATCGGCCGGATCCATCAATGGTCCTGATGGCTGTAGTATCAGGAGTCAGGGATAATTCGGATTTCAAGGTATCGTTGATACGGGACCCACCGATGGATCTTGGAGAATTCTTTCATGAAGCTGAGAGATTTCTTCGACAAGAGGATGCATGCTTGGATATGAAGTCAAAGGAAGTAAACATGGTTAAGAATGGAGGACCGCTCGGTGAAAGCTCGGGTAAGGACAAGGATAAAGGGAAGAGGAAGCGCTGGGGGAACCAAAATTCTCCACTTACACAGGATTGAATGCAACATTGTAGCGGATATTCTTGGATACTCGGGATCGCCTTCTTTATCGAAGGCCGGCAAGGAGGGAACCTTCAGAACGCGAAAGGGCATCAGGAAGGCACTGTCTCTTTCATGACCTGGACGGGCATGATACTAACAGCTACAGGCATCTAAAGGATATAATCGAGGAGCATGTAAGGAATGGTCAGTCGCGACAATATGTCGAAACTCGGAATGCGGCAGCGGAACAGGAGCAGCCACCGCCTACCTTGAATGACGATGGTGCGAGGCCCAAGAATGGTGGTCGGTTGGTCATCAACTAATCATGATATAAGTAGCAAACTCTGGGCAGACGGCTAAGTCACTTACTCATGTACGGGGACGGAGACAACCCTTAGGCATGCTCTGAGATGATGATAGACCATGACGCTCTGGTTTGTGAAATCTGTTTTTTTTTGGCTTGGACACTTGCTTTTTCTGCTTTGGTTTTGGAGTTTGGTTTGAACTCCCGGTTTTGTTGGTTTTATGGTTTGGATTTTGGTTTGGATGCTTGATTTTTGATTTGGACTTTTGATATGGATTTTTGGTTTTCTGGTTTGATTTGGATTTTGGATTGGATTTTGATTGGATTTTCCTCTGGTTTTTGGCTATAAGGTCGTCGAGCATGGACTATGCTCGGCAAGGCTTTGGAGAGACCAGGATTCGGCCTAGGACTTAGGCCCCATAATATCTATCGGTTACTATTTCAGGTCGTCGAGTATAGACTATGCTCGACAAGGGTCTAAAGCGACCAGGATTCGACTTAGGACTTAAGCCACGACATTGCTTAGCGTTCAGGGCCACTGAACCAGGAACACCATGGCATTACTTAACACAGGTCGCCGAGTGTGGATTATGCTTGGCAAGAACCCAAAGAGGTTACGGATTTGGATATTGGCTATGAACAGCTAAGGATTTGGGCATGGACCCAGAGCAGTCCCGGACTTGGATATCAACCCGGAGAGGTCATGGATCCGGTTATTGGTTATTGGATATGGATGGATCAGAACTCGGTTGTCGGGTTCGGATGGATGTGGAATTGGATAAGGATTTGGTTACTGGATAGGAATCAGATATCGACTCGGAGCAGTCGTAGATTTGGATGAGGGTACGACAATGGCACTTGGATAAAATGGATTGGATTATGAATCGGAAGGTATGGCTATGGATAACATATGGACTTCGGATATCGGATTTGAGGCTATTCAAAACACACCTTCCAATAGCAAGGCATGTTTTGGGGGGGAAATGTTAACCCGCCTTTTGGCAAGGCCGTAGACCGACGGATTTAACTAAAAACGAATGCTCGTTTTTCAAGACTGGAATATGATGGGTTTGAGGCAGTTGGATGGATAGACGATCTGTCATGGACGGTTCGGTGTGGGTCACTTGATCAAGGTGGCTCGGTCGTACATGGCTCGGTCAAGGAGAGGAGTTCATGCATGGGTCGCCCCTTGGTAAGGGGTCGGTTATCCTTGGTTCGGCCATATAGGATCTGCCTTGGTGGACTGGTTATATGGGATCAGCATTGGTGGTTCGGCCTCGATGAGATCGGCCTTGGTGGATTGGTTATATGGGATCGACATTGGTGGTTCGGCCTCGATGGGATCGCCCTTGGTGGACTGGTCATATCAGATCGGCATTGGTGGTTCGGCCTCGATGGGATCGGCCTTGGTGGACTGGTCATATGGGATTGACATTGGTGGTTCGGCCTCGATGGGATCGGCCTTGGTGGACTGGTTATATGGGATCGGCATTGGTGGTTCAGCCTCGATGGGATCGGCCTTGGTGGTTCGTCATGTTCTGGTTCGGTCATGCTGAAGTGGCTCGGTCTTGATGGTGTGGCTCGGTAGGATGGTGTGGGTCAGTAGGACGAAGTGGATCGGCATGTTGGAGTGGCTCGGGTTCGGTATAGGATTATATAGGGTCGGCTGCTCCTTTGCTTCGAGTTATGGATAGGCTTACTTCGGGTTAATACCCAGGATGCTTCAGGTCGGCATGTACAAAGCTCAAGGTCGGTCGTGATGAAGGGCGTAGGTTCGAATATGGTCTCAATAGGCCCGGACCACTCAAGAAGCCTAGTAACTCGGGTTTTGCCTATAAATACAACAGGAGGGGCTTCAGAAAAGAGGATCTTCATTCTGTTTTCCTCCTACTTCCCCATTAAGGCTACTCTGCCATTATTGCTTTAAAAACTCTGGATTGTAACTGTAATTGATTCTCATACCAATAAAAAGAAAATTTATGGAGTGGACGTAGGCCGGAGTCAGCCGAACCACTATAAATCCTGTGTCATTACTGCTTTCTTTTTAATTTCCACTATTCTTCACATTCATACTCTCTACATACATTCTATCTGTGATCTGTGACTATGATTTGGTGCTTTCATCTAGATTTGGGTGTTAGTGACCAATTTTGGCGCTAACATTTATAATATTAAAGAGGAATTTACAATGATATAAATTATTTTCAAATGGAGTTTAACGGTTTTAAATTCAAAGAAAGTTTAAATGTAGAATAAGTTGAAAATCAAATAAGCGGTTTAATTATAGATTTTTTGAAATAAAGAAAGATTTTTGGAAAATAAGGATCTTATAATTTAAACCTCTTTGGAATATATATTGGTAATTTTCGAAATGGTATTAAAGATTGTGGAAAATGAATATTTATAATAAAACTCCTTCTGAATCGATAACTGGTTGAATTGAATAACTTGTATTTTAGTAATATGTAATGAGAATTCTGAATAAACAAAGTTATAATACCGAGTTGTTGGGACATTTGGTAACATTTTTCCGCTTATTCAATATGTTATTCTTTTGACTCTTTGTATATAATATCATGTGATGTCGAGTGTAATTTACCAACATTCAGTAAACAAGTGAATAACACTAGGTGGTATGGGACACCTGTAACACTCCGCCTCTATACCCATACCGTCAAAGAGTATTACTAGGTACTATTGTTTGATGATACGGAGAATGAAGCTATATGCACTCACATACGTGAATATTCCCTTGGGCTAACACTGATACATAACTTAAATCACACAACACTTACCATTATGTAGTGGATATCAACAAAAGAAACAAACACGTGTAGTTTCCAAGATTGAACAATACATAATACAGAATAGAGATCATAGAGTCAAAACACGGTGATAAAATACAATACATCAAATATCATAGTTTTAGTAGGTCTACAAAATATCAATCTCTAGCCCATTGTATACATAACATCATAGTCAATACATCATCGTAAATACATAACCGAGGCTACAAAAATACATAAGGGAAATATCATCCTAACATGTATACTAGTCACCAAAAGGTACCCCAGTAGTCAAGTAAGCTACTTCTTCCCTAAACCTAAAATACATTGGAATGACCCGAGTATTATAAAATAACACGGGTCAGACTGCGTCTAAAATACAAATGTCAATATGTGACAGTAATGGCATGGTATAACATGTATCCCATAAAGTGACATATGATTATTCTCAAGTGTCAGAATATATCTCAAACCGAGTGCAACATCATCGCCCATAGGCAATAACACATATCAATAACATCAACCCAGAGGTGAATCAACTAATCATCCAATAATTAACCGTCTCACAAAATCATCCATAAAAGGATATGGCATGTACCACTATGCTAAGTTTAGCTCTCAGCTAACCTCATAATAAATGGATATTTACGAGGTCAATCTACATAAGATGACCCACTCTCAGCAGTGTCGTGGATCATCTCAATGATGATTGTATAATCAAATTATACATATGGTAGATTATTTCATAGACTCACAGTCATAGAAATAATCTCTTTAGCCCATTGTCGTATCCTGAAAGATCTCATATAAGTGCATAAGTGTATGTCTATTTTGCTACATCAATAACTAGACAGAAGACAGACCGCTCATGGCCTGCTTTAAGAGTCTTCCTCAAATGCTCTCAGTTCTACTCCTACACTCTTTAGTCACCTCGATGACCATCGTGATCCAATATCCATCGAGTGCAAGACAACGCTATGCAATGGTCATGAACCAACAATTGCACCTAAATGATAAACGACTGCTGACCTATATGACATAGGGCAGTGGCTCTCACAGCCTTGGATCTTTGTCAAACAATATAAGGTATATTACGGATTCAAAGAACAACCCCGCAGTCAAGCCGCTAGGATGAATACTAGCCTAATCTGGTTAATCCTTACAGATTAATAGGACTAGACACAATAAATAGGAACAATTAGGGCTCTCGTCCTGCTCACTCTAAGTTTGCAATACCATATATATGAATACCCCTTCTAACTCAACCCCATATAAGTGACATGTACTTACAAAAGGTAATCGAATAAATATCATCTTAGGCATCCCATATCACCCGGTGATACTCATCCATTTACTCCATGTCTGTAAACTACACTCACGTCTCAATATAATATTCTATATAATAATTCCAAAGAATAACTTGAGAAATATTACCAAAAGTCTCATACCAATCGGTAATATAACTCTGTTTATTCTAATTTCTCGTTACACATAAAATGTAGTCACAACTTCCAAATCTATTTGTAAAAGAGATTTTATTTGTAGAAAAAATCTACTTATTTATCTCAAAAGCTTCTTTGAATTTTCATGTGAAAATATAATTTTACCTTATTTATTAATTCCAAAATCAGAGTTTTACCTATAGAAATAGTTTTCCAAATCTCTTTCTTATTCAACTTGTCTTGTAAAATACATTTAAAATCATATAGTAATTGTTAAAAACCGTTCTATAATTTTCTAGAATTTATTTGGGTTTGTTAATGAATTTTAAACCCAAAATCAATTTCTATTTAACAAAAGTAATTAAACCTTATTTTAATTTATTTTTAATGAAAATAAATCTTTTTTCACAAAATAATTTTACATGAATAAAATGTCTAAATTTTACTTCTTAAATAAATTTCATTTTATTTTTCAGAAATTATATATTTTTCTAAATATGAAACGCACGAAACCTTGGAGCTACATGCTCTAGGTCTGGTTGACTAGTGTCCATGATCGGTCGACTGCTCATGGGGAGGGGGGTCTACCACTTAGGTTGCAACCTAAAGCATCTCGCACCACCCCTTCTCTTCACATCGCTTGCCCAGCTTCTTTCCTCCTGATTGAACTCGACTTGTGAACTTCCATTTCAACATCCAAATCCATGCCAACAATCAACGTTTACTGAACGTATATGAGTGTTTTGAAGGTTTAAAGTGATGGGTTCATATACACAAAGAAAACAAAAATCATTAATAGAGCCATTTCAAGCATGACCAGAGATTAGCAAGTGGCATTCACACATCAAACATTGCAGTTAAACATAGATATGTGAGTGAAACATCACCCACCTGAAGTAGCGGTAAATTCCTAGCTTGAAAATTCTTTCAACTCCTTCTTTTCCCTTTCTTCACTTAATGTGAATTTCCAAGCCCAGCCAATTCTTAATCAAAACTTCAACCTTGCCTAGTAGTGTAGATCCATGTTGAGAAGCATATATTTTGATTTTGAGATTTTAGAGAATTTATTTCTATTTTGTTTGAATTTTTGAGATAGTGGCTAGGATTTTAATTTTTTCTAAAGAGGGGGAAAGCTACAAGTTAATGCAAAGTGAATATGGAGGTGATATTTGTAAAAAAAAGTTTATAGATGTCTCAAGGAAGTAGTGAAAAGATTTTTTCTAAGTGTGTCAGTGGGCTAAATAGGCTCATTCTCTATCTCTTATTTTATTCAATCATTATTTTCCATTACAAATATAATTATCTTCTTATTCAAATTAGCCTAAATCTCCATATAAAAATCATGTTTAATTTCCATAAGTGTTTAGCTTTCATTTATATTATTGTATTAATTATTTTCCATAATTTAACCCATTTTAATAATTATTTCATTAATTACTCTTATAAGCCCATTTACAAAGATAACCTAAACTCCTTTTATAAACGAACTAAAGTTTTTTTCTTTTTTAAAAATAAATTTTCAAACTCATTTATTCCAATTAGTATACTTTATGAAAATTTATTTATGTATTTTGTCTTAATTTAAAAATCATTTTGTATTTTAAAATATCATATTATTTTATGAAATTCTAAATTTTCTTTTTTAAATATTTCCTTACTTTAAAAATGTTTCACCATTAAATTTATAAATAGGGCTATTTCATGCACTTCTTTATTTAAAACCCATATTAATTAATTCTTCATATTGAAATCTCAGTTAATCATTTCTCAACAACATGTTGTTATAGACTCCCTTTAAAAATTGCATTTTTACAATTTCTCCTTAGGAAAAATCTATAACTAAGCTAAATAACTATTAGCTTAACTACACCATCTACTATTAAACGAAAAAACAATTGAACAAATCAATTAAGCAAACAAGACATACCCGACTCATGTGCATCGAGAAATAGCTTGAGGTTGGTCTGTCCCATATGCTCTCCAGTCTCCTAGTTACAATCGAACGGGTTGTCAGACCATTGCACCTTCAATAATGGAACCTTCTTACTCCTGAGCTCGGGCCTCTGAGTCAACTATACAGACAAGATGTTGCACATAAGTCAAATCCAGAGATATATCAAGCTCTTTAGTGTGCCTTGGCTTCAAAACTGTCTCGGTATGTCTCAAATGAGAGGCATGAAAGACAACATAGATACCGTAGAATTGATTAGGACGAAGAAATCTACCGATATGCTCAGTAATCGAGAATTGGCCAACAAAGCAAGGTGCAAGCTTCCCTGATTTACTGAACCTTGTCACACCCTTTAGAGGAGATATCTTTACAAACACAAGATCACCAACCTCAAATACGATAACCTTCCTCCTATGGTCAGCATAACACTTCTTCCTATTTAGGCTTCCTTCATCCTCTGTCTAAACAATCTATCTTCACAGAAGCTTCTCTAATTGAATCTAGACATAGAACAAACTTATCCCCGGTCTCAAGCCAATAAGAAGGTGATCAACACGGTCTATCATATAAAGCCTTGAATGATGTCATGCCGATGTTGTACTGGTAGTTATTGTTATAATAAAACACAACCAAATAAATATGATCGTCCTAGCTACTTCCTAAATCAAGTACACAAGAACGAAGCAAGTCTTCCAGAACCTGATTAACCCGCTTCGTCTAACAAGGATGATATGTGTCACCGAAGTTCAGTTTCGTACCCAATGTTTTTTGAAGACTCTTCTTGAAGCCACTAGTGGATAAGGGATCTCGGTCACACACAATGGCATTTGGAACACTATGAAGCCTCACTATATCCTTCACATAAAGCTTGGCTAAATATGGAGTAGTTTGACTTCATTGGTATGAAATATGCCGATTTAGTTAAGCAATCAACTACTATCCAAATGCTATCGTGGACATTCCTAGATCGAGGTAGGTCATCAACAAAATCCATAGGCACCTGAAAATAACACTGCATTAATGAAACGTTTTTAGATCTCAGATAGGAGTTTGTATAAGTGAATTATTAGTTTATTATGAAATATATTTAAATCCACTTTCTTAGCGGAATCTCCAATGGCTAAAGAAGACCATTTGATGTTCAACTTTAACAAGTTGACAAGTAATACATCCCTTCACATACTTGCCTATGTCACGCTTCATCCCTACCTAATAATAAAGAAGTTTCATATACATATACATCTTACTTCCTCTAGGGTGAATGGTATAGCGTGGACGATGACTAACATTCATTACTTCCTTATGAAGATCATTTAAATCAAGTACAACAGGTCTATCCCTTCTCTATGAGCAACAATGAGAATAAAAAACATAGCCAACCAAATCATCATCATCATCACTAGAATCCAACCTCTAAATAAGAATAAGAGTAGATGGATCTATCCTCTGTGCATCGGTGATCCTATAAACCAAGGATAGTCAGGCGATAAGACTATCCAACATCACACATGAACCAACAATAGAAACTCTATATTGGATATCACACATAGAAAGGAACTCGAGATCCTTCCACTTAGCTATTATCATAGAAAAAACTGCCTGACGCTTCCTACTCAATGCATTAGCTACTCTATTCCCCTTCCCAAGGGTGTACCGAATCTAAAAATCATAACTTACAATGCCTCATCTTGAGATCATTTTGAGTGAAAAGTTACTTCAGTGACTCATGATCCATATATAAGACAAATTTCTCTCCAAGTAAACAAGGCACCATATTTTCAATACAAAGACAATGGTGGCAAGCTCTAAGCAATTGGTAGTATATCAGACTTCATTAGGCCTTAACTACCTCGAAGCATAAGCAACCACTATACTCGTCTGCATAGGAACTACACCCAAACCAGAACCACGTGCATCAATATAAACTTTAAGATCTTGGTTGCCTTCAGGAACAATAAGAACATGTGCATAAGTAAGAAAATCCTCGGCTTCTAAAAAGCATCCTCATATTTATCAGTCCACTAGAACTTAACCCTTTCCTGGTGAGGTTAGTAAGAGGTATCATAGTCTTAGAGAAATCCCTTATAAAGAGTCGATGATAACCAGCTAAACCAAGAAAGCTTCAGATCTCGGGTGACTGTCTCAAGCCAAGACCTTCACCTCTTTCTTCCAAAAATGCCATTTGGAGAACTTAGCTTTCAACTGATTGTGCCTAAGTGTCTCCCAAATAATCCTAAGATGCTGCTCATGCTCTACTTCAGATCTAGAGTAGACTAAGATATCATCAGTGAAAACCAGAACAAACTTATTAAGATAATATCCGAACATTCAATTCATTAGATTGATGAAATACGTTAACACATTTGCCAATCCAAATGGCATCACCAACCATTCATAGGAGCCATATCTAGTTTGGAAAGATGTTAAAGGAATACCATCCTCTGCTATTTGAGCTGATGAAAACCGGTTGCAAGGTCAAGTTGGGAAAAGACCTTAGCACCACTTAGCTGATCATACATATCATCAATTCTGGACAGGGGATATTTATTCTACATAGTGAGCTCATTCAATTTTTGATAATATATGCACAACCTAAGGGACCCATCCACTTTCTTCGTAAGCAGTGCTGCAGCATCCAGAGTGAACTATTAGACTGAATAAAATGCTTAGCTTCTAAATCAGACAACTGCTTCTTTAACTCATCGTTCTCCTTAGCAAACATCCTTGTGGTAGGATGACTAACTGGCTGAGCTCAAGGAATGAAATCAATTTAGAACTCTATAACCCACCTTGGAGGCACATCAGTAATTGGATCAAATGCATCTAAATAATCTCTGGCAATAGGGATTTTGGCAATCTCATCTTCTTCTTGAATTTAAGGCAAAGCGAGAACCACTCGAGCTTTGACTAATATCTCTAAGAGTTAAACTGATTTGCTCCATGGATTCTGGATGGCTAAGAGTGATTACTCTTTCTGAACATAATAAGTGAACTGCATAATGGACAAGCCAATCAATCCAACGAATGATGCCAACTCCCAGATATCAAACAAGTCAATCCATACCAAGAATGATGCAAATCATAGAGGAAAGAATAGCCACATAAGTCTAATTCCACATTCTCACACAGCATCCAAAGGGTCACATGTCCCCCATGGGATTAACAATCCTCAAAGATGTAATAAGGAAAACGACATCAAGATCAAATTTGTCAATTAGTTCTTTTGATGTGAATGAATGAGACACACCCATGTCAAATAGAACTCAAATAATAGAATCTTTAAATAAGACAACACCTTTAAAGATAGTTGGAACTTTTACTTTGGTCTGGGATGGTCCACAAGCAGCCTCTACAACATTCAACTTTCCAACCTTTTTCAGATAGGAATAACTAAGATGTCCAACCTCTCTATAATTCTTGCACTTTTGCTGAAAAACTAGAGGACATGACTTGCTACACTCTCTAGAATAATGACCAAGCTCTCCACAGTTAAAGCACTCTACTAGCTCTTAGTTTGCCTATTGAATTCTGAAGTCTTCCCCTAAACTTGCTTTCTCTGAAAATCGACCTTCTTATGAAATGGGAACTTCTGCTACAGAAGAAAACCACCCTTTCCTTTTTGAACTTCGCCGCCACTCTCTCTATCTACCGTATGATACAAAGCAATACCAACCATAACACCCCACCTCTATACCCATACTAACAAAGAGTATTACTAGGTAATACTATATGATAATACGCAGAATGAAGCTATATGGTCTCACACATGTGAATATTTCCTTGTGCTAACATCGGTACATATCCCAAATTAAACTAAACTTACCATTATGTACTCGGCATCGATACAAAGCAATAAACATATGTGATTTCTAGAATAGAACATATATAATATTGAATTAATAAAAGAGATCATAGGGTTAGAATGCAGCGATAAAGTATAATACATCAAATATACATAGTCATAGTGGGTCTACAAAACATTAGCCTCTAGCCTATAATATACATCATAGTCAATTCATCATCATAAATACACAACCGAGGCTATAAAAATACAAAAAAGAAATATCATCATAACATGCATACTAACCTCCAAAAGATACCCACTAGTTAAGCAATCCTTAGACCTGAAATATCTCGGACTGGCCTAATATTATAAAATAACACACATGCCAGATTATGTCTAAAATACAAATGTCAATATGTAATAGTAATGTCATAGTATATCATATTCTCATAAAGTGACATGTGATCATTCTCAAGTATCATAATATATCTCAAATCATGTGCAGTATCATCACCTATAGACAATAACAACATAACAATAACATCAGCTTAGGGGTGAATAACCCAATCATCTAATAATCAATCTTCACACAAAATCATCCATAAAAGGATATGGCATGCACTCCGTTATGCCAAGTTTAGCTCTCAGCTAACCTCATAACAAATGGATATGTATGGGGTCAATCTATACAAGATGAGCTACTCCTAGCAGTGTCGGGGAACATCTCATTAATGATCATATAATCGACTCATACATGGGGTAGATTATCTCATAGACACTCATACCTTTGACCTATTGTCATTTTCTGAAAGATCTCACATAAGTGTAAGTCTATTTTTCTACAAAGATAACAAGGTGGGAGATTAACATCTTTGGCCTGCTCTAGGAGCCTTCCTCACACACTCTCGAAGCTACTCTTACATTTTTTGTTACCTTTACGGCTATCGTGACCTAATATCCATCGGGTTCAAGATAACGCTATACAATGGTCATGATCTAGCAAATTCCCCCAAATGATAATAGACTGCTGACCTATATGACATAGAGGCAATGGCTCTCGGCCAAACAACATAAGGCATGTCATGGATGAACGACCCAGCAATTAGGCTCTGGATAATAGTCTAATCTAGTTTACTCCTCATAAATTAATAGGAGTACACACGATAAATAGACACATTTAGGGCTCTCAGCCTGCTCACTATAAGTTCACAACACCACACACACACACACATAGACTGTCTAACTCGTATGAGTGACATCTACTTACAAAAAGTGATACGAACAAATATCAGCTTATGCATCCCATACCACCTAGTGGTACTCACCTATTTACTCCATACTTGTAAACTACACTCACGTCTCAGTGACGTTCTATATAACAAGTTCAAAGAATAACTGAAGAAATATTACCCAAAGTCCTATATAAGTCAGTATTATAACTTCGTATATTACAACTCCTCATTACAGAGAAAATGTAATCACAAAACATCTAAATCTATTTGTAATAACGATTTTATTTATAGGAAAAATCTATTTACTTATCTCAAAAGCTTCTTTGAATTTTAAAGTGAAAACATAATTTTACCTTATTTATTTAATTCCAAAATCAAGCTTTTAACTAGAGAAATAATTTTCCAAATCTCTTTCTTATTCAACAGATCTTGGAAAATACTTTTAAAAACAGGTAATAATTATTAAAAAAATTCCATAGTTTTCTAGAATTTATTTGGAATTTTAAATGAATTTATAAATCCAAAATCAATTTCTATTTAATAAAAGTAATTAAACCTTTTTTAATTTATTTTAATGAAACAAATCATTTCTTGGAAAATAATTTCACATAAATAAAATGTTCCATTTTTACTTCTTTAATAAACTTTATTTTATTTTTCAAAAATTGTATTTTTTTTCTAAATATGAAACACATGAAACCCAGGAGCTACATGCTCCAGGTCTGGTCAACCACTACGATCAACCAGTGCCATAAGCAGTCGACCGCTCATAGGGAGAGGGGTCGACTGCTCAAGTTATAACCTGGTGCATGCCACTGTAGGTTTTACTCCTCTCGACGTCACTCGTCTAACTTCTTCCCTTCGACCGAACCCGACTTTTGGCCCACTTACTAACCTCCATTTAACCATCCAAATCCATGCAAATAATCAATTCTTACTGAATGTATATAAGGGGTATGAATGTTTACAGTGATGGGTTCATATACACAGAGCAAACACAAATCATTATCAGAGTCATTTCAAGCACGACCAAAGATTAACAAAAGGCATTCATACATTAAACAATGCATTTAAATATAGATATGTGAGTGAAGCATTATTCACCTGAAGTAGTAGTAAATTCTTATCTTGAAAATTCCTTCAGCTCCTTCTTCTTCTCCTTTCTTACTATAAATTACCAAGCCAAATTAATTCTTGATCAAAACTTCAACTTTGCCTTACCTATCCATGTTGAGAAGCATCTATTTTGATTTTGGGTCTTTAGAAAATTTATTTCTATTTTATTTGAATTTTTGAGATGAAGGCTAGGGTTTTAATTCTTTTTCTAAAGATGGAAAAAGCAATAGGGTCATGCAAAATGAATACGGGAGGTGATATTTGTAAACAAAAGAGAAATTTTAGGATTTCCCAAGAGAAGTAGTAAAAGGATTTTTTTCTAAGTGTGTTGGTAGGCTAAATTGGCTCATTCTCCGTTTCTTATTTTATTTATCCACCCTTCTTTTCTTTTACAACTAAAATTTTCTTCTTACGCAAATTAGCACAAATCTCCATATAAAAAATCATATTTACTTTCCATGATTATTTAGTTTTCATTCGTATTATCGTATTGATTATCTTGCATAATTTAACCCATTTTAATAATTATTTCCTTAGTTACTCTTATAAGTCCATTTATAAAGATAAATCCCTAAACTCCTTTTATAAATGAAATAGTTTTTTTTTTCATTTTTAGAAATAAATTTCCAAACTCATTTTTTCAATTATAATACTACACAAAAATTTATTTAATTATTTTTATCTTAATTTAGAAATCATTTTGTATTTTAAAATAGCAATATTATTTTATATAATTTCAAATTTATTCTTTTAAAAATACTTCCTTACTTTAAAAATGTTTCACTATGAAATTTCTAATCATCCCCTGTTTCATACACTTTGTTATTTAAAACCTTTATTTATTAATTAATTCTTTATACTAAAATCTCAGATAATCACTACTCAACAATGGGTTGTTACAACACCCGAGTGGATATTTATTTGGTTACTTATTAAGTGTGAATGTCACCTTAAGTGGGTATAAGAGTAGCATCAAGGGGTATGACTTGCTTTGTGCTCGCCATGGCTTACTATATGCTCGCCAATCGTGTGTCATCTTTATAATGTGCATCTATCGGTTGTATGCCAATTATGTTGTGTGCTATTTGACCAGATAGGCTAGTTGTCCACCATAGTTGGTTGATTGCAAGATCGCGCCTTGAATATGTAGCATCACTTTTATGTGCATTATACTTGATGTGTGCTTGTTGTTTGTTGTGTGCTCGTATTACTGTGTTCTAATTGCCTATATGTCACAAATCCAATTAGTTTATTACCATTAGGAAAATTGATGTTGTGACTCTTCATTTCGGAGGATTGCGACATGCTATGGCATGTAGATGGACAAGGTTGTCATAATGATCGAGGGTAACTAAAAGACCGTGGGGGTATTGTTGTGTGTTTTTTGTAGACTCCTGGAGCAGTGTTGTTTGCACATCAATCTTCTATCTAGATTATTAGTTGATCTATATAGACATGCCATATCAGGTACCCCGTTCAGACGATTACTGAAAAGAGAGAGCCATTCCTACGCAAAGACTTATTATGTGCTTGACTATTATTGCTATTTCTGACTTGTGTGCAAATCTCTTGCTGTTGATCTATTGTATGCTTTGTTATTATGAAAGACTTGTTGTATGCTCGTATACTATGTATGACTTGTGTGCTCGTCTACACCATATGCTTGTTTGCTTGTGTATTTTATCTACTTATTTCATCAAGTTAAAATTATATGCAATGCGATGTTAGTTATGTTTATATGTGGCATTGAGTGATTACCATGCGTGGTATTTTTTTACTTTAAGTTATGCTTTTATATGGATACCTTGGTTCATCTTTATTACATATATTTATAGCATGCTAGTTATCATATATCCCGACATCTTTTCCCTAGACTTAGTCTAATACATTTATTATTCATATAATACTCAGGTCAGTCTAAGACATTTCAGGTGCATGGATGCATTAGCTGGCTTGTTGTTGTCTGGTACATCATTTTGAAGGCATGTTATATGTAGTTGAGTTTTATGTTGTATATATGATATTTTGTTAGCCTTATGCGCATATGTTGTGATATTTTAGGTTGTATGTATATTTGACTCGTATCATGTATATTTCTGGTATAGTAGGTCTTGGACTGTAACGTCCCACCTCTATACCCATATTAGCCAATAATATTACAAGTAATATTGTCGAGTAATATGGAGAATAAAGTTGATAGGAGTGACCATCTGTGTCTATTCTCTTAGGCTAACACTGTCATGCTTTTACCTTTATATCTGAAGAAATATAATGGCGTGACCAGTCTTGGCACAAAGAAATAAACATGTTGGCTAATATAAACCAGAATAATATATTACAGAACACAAATCACAAAATCACAGATCATAACGGAAATTATAATACAGGCCAAATATATTGCATAATGTGAATCTACAAAAGAGAATACTAAGCTCATATATATACATACAAGTCACTATCTCTCATACACGAGTCATACAAAACATATATACAAGGACTATAACATAAATGATACAAATAATATACATGTCTATCTCTAATGCAAGCCCAACATCTAAGGTCACTGAATTCCTATACCTGACAAGTCTTGGTCTGACCCAAGTATTTATAAAAATAAACAGGGCAGACTATCTCTAAATAAAAATGGATAAGATAACATATATGCATGCATAAGACAAGATGATATAGTAAACACTATAGAGTATGCAATAGATCTCATCAAATAGATATATCATAAAAATCACCATGTCATAAAATCATCTCGTGCCCAGCATCGACAATCATTTTCAGATATGATGAATACATATCAAATCAAATCAAAAGAGCACATGATGACATGTCGTCATCAAGGACATCATATATTGCATGACAGCGAGTTAATCCTCACAAGCATAAGAATGCATGACAACTCTAATGATCGCCTTTCTTGCACTAAAAAACGAGCCATTAAGGGTAGAAGAAAAGGAAAGATAAGAAGAAACCACACAATTACAGAATCTCACCACGAATTAGAACAACATATAATAGATAACATAAGATATTAAATAGTCATTCCCATAATAATAATACATCAGAGTCATTTCATTACAACTTTCAACTGGATAGTTATAACAACATGCCCATACAAAATACATAGGTTATACATAAAACACAACGAAATATATAATAACTAGTTAACAGATAAGCCACCTGCTCCAGCTCCTTCAAACTGCTTCCGTAAGAAACCTGGATCACTTGGCTACTTATAAAAATTTGAGTACCCAAGAGTTTTAGGAAAAGAAAATAAAACTCTGGGTTGGACATGGGTCTGGTGTGAGTAAACTCAAACAACTTAATTTTTACTTTTACAAAACGATTTTTAAAATCAAAGGTATCTCGTAAGACCAAGCCGCACATAAACACGGACGGGTTTTTACCTTACGATAACCAAAACACTTTATATAGAAATCCAGTGATATTATTATAATGTTTAGGGTTTTCAAATAAATAATTCACATAACCGAAATTGCTACATTAATTAAATTCCAACATAACAGGTATACAACTAAGACCGAAGGCACTTATTGAGAAATGGATTCCATACAATGACTGCGCTACTAGGGTACCGCCCATCACGGTGCATCTCCAGATAAAATAACACCAAAGACCTCACCTGGATCCTCTACCAACACAAGATTGACCTACCCCTTACTGGATAGTACCGAATAAGATCATCCCTCGTTGGGATTGGCAACCATACCGAAGCATACATGAATTTAATAGTAGGGACTCTAGATAGGGATAACCTTACCCCTAATAGGAGAGACCCACTTAGCCTTGCTGCATCTCCCAAGTTTTAGTCATTCCCGGTTGATGAGGCCCGAGACTACGTTTACCTTTATTATAGCATTGCCACTTGGAATGCTAACATTGCCATCCATATGTTGACACAATGTTAGCACTCATCCATACAAGTCGTTCAAGAGATGAACGAATCGAAGGCACTATCTCTACTACACCTGTTTTGGAATCACCCTCAGGGTTAGTAACAAATAGCCCTTGCACTTCAAAGTCTTCATCTTGGACCTTGCCTTTACTACTTCCAATTTGAACTTTTACGTTGGTTCGAAGTGGTTTTCGGATAAAAACTAATATCCGATCCTGGTCTCTCCAAACCAATGTTCGATAATTTAAAAAGATCAAGTTGTTTATAGTGGACTATCTCACTATCATGGTGTAAATATTTACATATAAACATAGCTTCCATATGCTTATATTATCATAACCCGCTTATCGAAATTAACCCCTTGTATTCACCACGTTTCCGAAGTGCGGTATTTGTGATAAGTACAAGTCGATTTACTTTCAATAAAATGCGTCATCGTTTTATTACGACTTCTTTAATTCATTTGGCTACTTAATAGCATGGATAAGAGATCCTTAGGTTTAAAACAATTCACTTAAACAAAAAACTTGGTAAAGGCAAAAAATCGATAGAGTTTTTAAAAGAACTTTAAAATAAATAACCCTTGATTAATCATAAGTTTAAACTCAATTAAACTTTAATTAATCTTTGATTAAATCATTAATAATCCTAATTTTTTTATAATTAAATCTTAATTATACTTTAATTAAATAACATTTATTTAAGAAATTAAACCTTAATTAAGTGGATAATTAACCTTTTATTAAATAATAATTAACTAAATAATTAACTCTAATTAAATAATTAATTAAAATAAACTTTATTAAATAAAAATTATTTTTATTTTATCTTAATCAATAATTATTTAAAACTTACTTATTTATAAATAATTAACTTAAATAAAAATTTCTTAACCTCTAATTACTTAACCTAATTACTTAATTAATTAAATAATGAAATAATAATTTTCCTAATTGATAGATTAAATAATTAAAAACTTAAACTTTTGACTTACTTAATTATTTTGAATGAGTTTTCAAAAACAATTCAAAAGAAATCACTTTAAAACTTGAAATCGTGAAATTTTCCGAATTGCATCCATAACGACTATCGATGTGAGCGCGGTTCGCTAGAATTGACCTCTAGGTGAAAACTTCACCTAAATCTTGCTACCACATGCTTGAAAAGACAATTGTAAGAGTTTTGAAAACTTAAACAAAAGGTAAAAACTTGGAAAACGTTTTCAAAAATCCAAAGCTAGAAAAAGAGTTTTCGTTCTCAAATCGGATCTCAAGTCCTTTGTGACTTTTTAAGGCACTAGTTTTTCACAACCATTTCACAATATACTTGGTTTTGTTTCACGAACAATACCACCATCATATCATAAACCAATCTCACATATCTATATCCATATACATATTCAAACATGTCAACATATTATCCAAATCACGAAGCTATACCGAACAACCAACTTGCAATCATATATTATCCAAACAACATGATAATTCAACACAACAAACACTATATTTTCACAACATATAGATCATAAAAAACAAGTTGTTTTCTTTTTCAGAAATATTAGTTTTACTCACCGAAACTTTTTCTAAATCAAAGCGAACTCTTTTCGAAACGCGAAAACACTTTAGAAACTTTGCAAAAATTGAACTTTGGGTTGCTCGAACACTTGAAATGGGCTCGACCAAGTGAGTTTGGGCTCGGCCTAGGCCTTGATGGGCACGGCCATGGGTGATTTTGGCTCGACCATGTGGTGTGGGGTGTTTGTTTGCTTGAGTTTTGAAAAAGAAGGTGTTGTAGGAGATGTAGAAATGTTTTGTGCGGTAAGGAAGAGATTCTAGCCAAAAGAAGTGATTATTTTCTATTTTTAAAATTATGAAGAGGAAGCCATGGATGCTTTAGCTCAAGCTCTTAGGAAATTTGGAATGAATAAGAAGGTTGTAAACATAAAAAAAATGAAGATAAAGGGATATATATAGGCTTAGGATTTAATTAAAATAATATAAAGTGATTTATATTTAAATATAAATATGCATACCACTCACCCCCTTCAAAACCGTCCACTACACCCCACCTCCTTATCTTGCACTATTCATGTCATTCTCTTGTGTACTTGAGTTGAAAAGGTGTATTTTATATATGTTATATATATATATTTATGATATAAAATCTTATATTTACTTATATATTTATATGTTTAAGGAGAAACATGCACATGCATATATAAACATATACACAACATGTTAACTTAGTTTGTATTGTGTGCATATATGTTTATCATAGTATTATAACCTTTTGAATAACTTTTAATGAATGAAAAATCGGTATTTCAAAAAATAATTTCCGGTCACATTTTCTGTTTCTCTACGAACTATATATATTGGTAAACAAATTTGAAAACGATTTTATTATCCTTAGTTATTATTTAAAATAGTTTCATTTGTTAATAAAAATCCATTTGTTAATTATTTAGAATATATTTAAATATTAATTTAAATAGAAATTGTTGTTACCCTCTCCCCTCTTAAAAGAATTTTGTCCCGAAATTAGAAAATATGGAGAGAATTCAAACTACGCAAAAATCCATATATTCATATCATAAAACACATACAAATACATACACTAAGCATCCATAACAAACGAACATACAATCTACGACTAGATATCCTAACATCAACTCTGGATAGGCTTCTCTCATACGATCCACCATCTCCCAAGTGCAATCTCTTGGATCCTCACTCCACTGAATCTTGACTAGTCGCACCACCTTGTTACACAACCTCTTTTCATCCTGATCCACAACATAAACTGGATGTCTAACCACTGTTAGATTTGGTTCTATTTCCAATTCCTCTTAAACCGATGGCTCTACAATCAAAGATGAGTCATGAACATATTTTTTCAAATGATACACGTGGAATACATTATGAACTACCGCCAATCTCACTGGAAACTCGACCCTATAAGCAAGCGATCTGATTCTTTCAAGAATACGGAAGGGTCCAACATACCTTGGAGCTTACTTCCTAGCTTTTCCGAATCTAACAACTCTTATAGGTGAAATCTTTACGAACACCAAGTCTCCAACTACAAATTCCAAATCCCTTCGCCTCCTATCCGTATAACTCTTTAGGTGACCTTGGGCTTCTTTCATTCTTTTCTTAATCACACAACTTTCTCTATAGCCTCTCGGATCATGCCCAGTTGAAGAACTAATCTATCTCCCATCTTAACCCAACATACTGGTGACTTGCACGGTCTTCCATATAAGGCTTCATACGGTGCTATTCCGATGCTTACTTGGAAACTATTGTTGTAGAATAACTCAACCAAATGTAAATGATCCTCCCATGATCCACCAAAATCCAGAATACATGCCCTCAAGAGATTCTCTAGAATATGATTCACTCGCTCCGTATGTCCATCTGTTTGAGGTTGATATGCTGTGCTTAAGCTCAACTTTGTTCCAAGGGTTGTTTGCAATGCTTCCCAAAATTGACTAGTAAATATGGGGTCTCGATCACTTACTATACTTACAGTAATTCCATGCAACCTGATTATCTCCCTCATAAAGATTTTAGCCAAAGAAGTAGCTGTTCTCGTTGGTTTTACTAGAATAAAATGTGCGCTCTTCGTTAGCCGATCTATGATAACCCATACTCCTTCATTTCCTGTTTTGGTTTTAGGTAAGCCATCAATAAAATACATTGATATCATTGCCCATTTCCAATTGCGTATTTCCAAAGGTTATAATAATCCGGCTGTCTTCTGATGATCACCTTTGATTTGCTGATAGCACGAACACCTGCTAACAAAGATAGAGATATCTCTTTTCATTTCCTTCCACCAAAACATCGGCTTCGTATCCCTATGCATCTTTAAGACACCTAGATGGATACTCAACTTAGAACGATGGCATTTTGACAAAACTTCCTGCCTAAGACCGTTGACATTCGGTACATAGATTCGTCCATTCATCTTCAAAGCTCCATGGTTGTCAATCTTAAAACTTGTACATTGTCCCTCCTCAACCTTCCTGATGATCGCCACTAAGCTTATGTCCTCTCTTTGCTTGTTCACTATTCTTTCTAGGAGACTCGGGGTAACCTCCAAAAGAGTCAAAATGGCATTCCTGCTTAAGGCATCCGCCACCACATTAGCCTTCCCTGGTGTATAAAGAATATCCAAGTCGTAAGTTGCCAAGAACTCTAACCACCTCTATTGCCTCAGGTTCAGATCCTTCTGAGTAAAAGATACTTTAGGGATTTATGATCCATAAAGAGCTCGAATTTTTCACCTAATTAAAGAAAGAAAACTTACTCCTAAAATCTCTAAAGATTAGAAAGAAACTAAGAGGAATAGAAGGATCCTTACCCAGCAAGTAGCATCTCCACATTTTCAATGCAAAGACAACAGCTAGCAACTCCAAGTCATGTGTAGCACAGTTTTTCTCGTGAGGCTTCAACTGCCTGCTTGCATACGCAATCACTCTCCATACTGCATCAAAACAGCTCCTAGTCCCACTCCATAAGCATCTGTGTAAACCGTGAACCCACTATTTCCATCCGGAACAACCAAAACTGGTGCACTGGTCAATCTCTTTCTTAATTCCAAAAATGCCTCTTCACACTTTGAAGTCCATATAAACTTCTCCTCCTTCTTAGTTAGCTTAGTCAAATGAGAGGAAATCTTAGAATAATCTTGAATAAACCTCATATAGTATCCAACCAAACCTAAGAAACTACGAACCTCGGTAGGAGTCCGCGGTTGTTTCCATTTCTGAATAGCTTCCACCTTCACTGGATCTACTGAAATACCTTCTCTCGTCACAATATTTCCTAAGAATCTTACTTTCGATTTCCAAAAATGGCACTTAGAAAATTTCGCCTTCAAGACATGTCTCCTCAATGTATCCAACATCACTTCCAAATGATGTTTATGCTCCTCCTCGGATTTGGAGTAGATAAGGACATCATCAATGAAAATTAGTACAAACTTGTTAAGAACATCTCGGAAAACATGATTCATGAGGTCTACAAAATATGCATGTGCATTGGTTAGCCCAAAAGGCATAACCAACCACTGAAAGAAACAGTCAGGGCCCCTAAACGCAATTAAGGGTACACTATCTTCAGCAATTCTCAACTGATGGAATCCAATAGCTAGATCCATCTGAGAAACACCGTAGATCCATAAAGTTGATCAAAAAGATCATCGATGTGGGGTAAGGGATACTTATTCGTAATGTCAGCTTATTTAACTCCCTATAATCCATGCATAACCTTACAGATCCATCAGACTTAGCCGCAAACACTACAACAGACACCCAACTCGAACGATTGAGACTAATCAATCCTCTTCTTAACAGGTCCTAGGTTTGACTTACCAACTCCTCTCTCTCTCCCCCGGAGCCATCCTTCGCTTCGGTTGAACTACATGCCTTGTACCAGGGACCAAATTAATGCGAAACTCTATCTTTCGGTGTGGGGGTAAACTTTTAACTTCTTTGAATACATATGGAAAATTCTTAACAACTTCAATAGACCTTAGATTCTCTTAGGATGCCTCCAGGGCATACAAGAAACTACACATATTAATATCGGATTTCTTACATGATACCTTAGCAATTCTTCCCAAATTGGTTACCAATGATACGGTTCTTTCAGAACAATCTAAAATAGCTCCATATTTTGATAACCAATCCATACCAAGAATAATGTCAAATCCCTTAAAGTCTAAGACATAAGGGTCGCAAGAAAAGTGATGAGAAAGGTAGGAAATTGGTACATCTTCACAAATCATATTCAAATAGGTTACACCACCTATGGGGTTAGACACACACATAGGGTTTTCTATAATACTAGGAATAAGATGAAGTTTACCTACTAATTCACAAAAGATAAAACTATGAGAGGCACCAGTATCAAATAATGCTCGAATAAAAATACCATTAATCAGTAAGGTACCTTCAAGGATGCCTTTTCCCTTTACATCCGTTGAAGTCGACGGTTCATTCTTAATGGTATACACCTTGGGATGCTGCACCTTCTTCATGAGTGGGTAGTCCTTTACCATATGCCTAGGCTAATAGTAATTAAAATAAAGAGTCTTCTGGACCATCGGATATAATGGGATGTTAATCCATTTTGGCCCAAAACAAGAGAACTCGTTGAACTTTGTCTCATATTCTGCTACAGACAGATCCCCCTGCTTCAAGTCCATGAAGTTGTGGTACATCCTCGTCCTTCCAGCTGTTGGAAAAAATTGGTCTTCAAAAACTTCTTTAAATCGGCCTATGAAAACTTATCTTCAAGAATATTTGTAGTAAGGGAGTCCCACCAAGCTGCTGCTCCCTCTTGCAGTTGCAATGCTGCCAAAAACCTTTTTTTTCATCGGATAAACCAAGACCTTTAAAAATCTTCTTGTAAGATCACAACCAAGCTTTCACTTCCATGATAGACTCAGTTCCCTTAAATGATTTCCCTCCGAGGTTAGTGTGATCCTTGCAAAAGGTTGCGAAATTAACTCTTGGCTGCTCTGATGCTGCCTCTTCAGTAAACCGAACTCCTCCAGGATTTGGGGTTCGACCATTTGTAGTTGTACTGCTACCTGCTCCCCTACCTCGTCTGCCTCCGTTACTCATGTATTACTACTTGGACATAGTAAGATAATTCTTAGAATACTTGGATAAAATAAATCTAGACGGAAGGGTACTAATCAAACCTATCAAGCTGATCTACCAATCAGATATATACACACGCACAAACACACACACACGAATAAAAATTACAAATACACACTCTCGAAGTTGACCCTAACCCAAAGTCTAAGTGTTCGCTTAACGTAAGCTCTGATACTAAACCTGTAACAACCGCCTTTCTTGCACCGAAAGACGAGCCATTAAGGGAAGAAGAAAAAGAAAGATAAGAAGAAACTACAAGATCACAAAATCTCACCACGAATTAGAACAACGTATAATATATAACATAAGATATTACATAGTCATTCCCATAATAATAATACATCAAAGTCATTTCATTACAACTTTCAACTGGACAGTTATAACTACCTGCCCATACAAAATACATAGGTCATACATAAAACATAGCGCAATAGATAATAACAAGTTAATAGTGAAGCCACCTACTCCAGCTCCTTCAAAATGCTTCCGTAAGAAATCTGGATCGCTTGGCTACTCATAAAAATTTGAGTACCCAAGAGTTTTAGGAAAAGAAAAGAAAACTCCGGGTTAGACATGGGTCTGGTGTGAGTAAACTCAAACAACTTAATTTTTACTTTGAAAATCAAAGGTATCTTGTAAGACCACGCCACACATAAACACAGACGGGTTTTTACCTTACGATAACCAAAACACTTTATATAGAAATCCAGTGATATTATTATAATGTCTAGGGTTTTCAAATAAATAATTCACATACCCGAAATTGTTACATTAATTAAATTCCAGTATAATAGGTATACAACTAAAATCGAAGGCACTTATTGGGGAATGGATTTCATACAATGACTGGGCTACTAGGGTACCGCCTATCACGGTGCATCTCTAAATAAAATAACACCGAGGACCTCTCTTGGATCCCCTACCAACACAAGACAAGCCTACCCCTTGCTGGATAGTACTGAATATGATCACCCCTTGGTTGGAATCAGCAACTGTATCGAAGCATACATAAATTTGATAGTAGGGACTCTAGATAGGGATAATCTTATCCTAATGGGAGCAACCCACTTAGCCTTGTTGCATCTCCTCTATTTTAGTCATTCTCGGATGATGAGGCATGAGGCTATGTTTACCTTTATTATAGAATTGCCACTTGGAATGTTAACATTGCCTTTCATATGTTGACATAATGCCAGCACTCATCCATACAAGTCGTTCAAGAGATGAACGAACCGAAGGCACTATCTCCACTACACCTGTTTGGGTATCACCCTCAAGGTTAGTAGCAAACAACCCTTGCACTTCAAAGTCTTCATCTTGGACCTTGCCTTTACTATTCCCAATTCGAACGTTTACGTTGGTTCGAAGTGGTTTTCGAATAACAACTAATATCCGATCATGGTCTCTCCAAACCAACGTTCGATAATTTTAGAAGGTCAAGTTGTTTATAGTGGACTATCCCATTACCAGGGTGTAAAGATTTACATATGAATATACGTTCCATATGCTTAGATTATCATAACCCGCTTATTGAAATCAACCCCCTTGTATTCATCATGTACCTAAAGTGCGGTATTTATGATAAGTACAAGTCGACTTAGTTTCAATAAAACGCATCATCGTTTTACTACAACCACATTAATTCATTTGGTTACTTAATAACATGGAAAAAGAGATCCTTAGGTTTAAAACAATTCACTTAAACAAGAAACTTGGTTAAAGATAAATAATCGATAGAGTTTTTAAAAGAACTTAAAATAAATAACCCTTGACTAAATCATAAGTTTAAAACTCAATTAAACCTTAATTAATCTTTGATTAAATCAAAATTAAATCATTAATAATCCTAATTTTATTCATAATTAAACATTAATTATACTTTAATTAAATAACATTTATTTAAGAAATTAAACCTTAATTAAGTGGATAATTAACCTTTTATTAAATAATAATTAACTCTAATTAAATAATTAATTAAAATAAACTTGAGTAAATAAAAATTAATTTTATTTTATCTTAATTAATCATTATTTAAAACTTACTTAATTAAAAATAATTAACTTAGTTAAAAATTTCTTAACCTTTAATTACTTAACCTAATTACTTAACTAAATAATTAAATAATAATTTCCCTAATTAATAAATTAAATAATAAATAAATTAAATAATTAATAAATTTAATTATTAAATAATTAATAAATTAAACTTTTGAGTTAATTAATTATTTTAAATGATTTTTCAAAAACAATTCAAAAGAAATCACTTTAAAACTTGAAATTGCGAAATTTTCCGAACTACGTCCATAGCGACTATCATTGTGAGTGCGGTTCGCTAGAATTGATTTCTAGGTGAAAAATTCACCTAACTTCAGCTACCACATACTTGAAAACACAGTTGTAAGAATTTTGAAAACTTAAACAAAAGGTAAAAACTTGGAAAACATTTTCAAAAATCCAAAGCTAGAAAAAGAGCTTTCGTTCCCAAATCAGATCTCAAGTCCTTTGCGACTTTTTAAGGTACTAGTTTTTCACAACCATTTCACAACATGCTTGGTTTTGTTTCATGAACAATACCACCATCATATCATAAGCCAATCTCACATATCCATATACATATTCAAACATATCAACATATTATCCAAATCACGAAGCTATACCGAACAACCAACTTGCAATCATATATCTTCCAAACAACATGATAATTCAACACAACAAACGTTATATTTTCACAACATATAGATCATAAAAAAACAAGTTGTTTTGTTTTCCAAAAATATTAGTTTTTCTCATCAAAACTTTTCTAAATCAAAGTGAACTCTTTCCGAAACTCAAAAAAACTTTAGAAACTATGCTAAAATTGAACTTTGGTTTGCTTGAATACTTGAAATGGGCTTGGCCAAGTGGGTTTAGGCTTGGCCTTGGCCTTGTTGGGCACGACCATGGGTGATTTTGGCTCGACCATATGGTGTAGGGTGTTTGTTTGCTTGAGTTTTGGAAGAGAAGGTGTTGTAGGAGATGTAGAAATGTTTTTGTGAACTAAGGAAGAGATTCTAGCCAAAAGAAGTGATTTTTTTTCTAGTTTTAAAAATTATGAAAAGGAAGCCATGGATGCTTTAGCTCAAGCTCTTAGGAAATTAGGAATTAATAAGGAGGTTGTAAACATGAAAATATAAAGATAAAGGGGTATATATAGGATTAGGATTTAATTAAAATAATATAAAGTGATTTATATTTAAATAAATATGAATGCATATCCATACCCCTCCCCCCCCTTCAATACCATCAACTACACCCCACCCCCTCATCTTGCATTAGTCATGTCATGCTCTTGTGTACTTGAGTTGAAAAGGAGCATTTTATATATGTTATATATATATGATATAAAATCTTATATTTACTTATATATTTATATGTTTAAGGAGAAGCATGCACATGCATATATAAACATGTACACACCATGTTAACTCAGTTTTTATTGTGTGCATGTATGTTTAACATAGTGTTATAACCTTTTAAATAACTTGTAACAAATGAAAAATCGATATTTTGGAAAATAATTTTCGGCCACATTTTCTATTTCTCTATGAACTGTATATATTGGTAAAAAAATTTTGAAAACAATTTTATTATCCTTATCTATTATTTAAAATAGTTTTATTTGTTAATAAAAATACATTTATTAATTATTTAAAATATAATTAAGTATTCATTTAAATAGCGATTAAATTCTGGGTCGTAACAATCGCAAGTCTAGGACAAAATACACAAGACTACATAAAAGCATGTCAACAAGAGAGGATAAGCACAAAGAAAGTCGGGATAAAATAACTAATCCTATAGGTATCTTTACTACACGGGAATTCTTAGTGTGAGTTTCTCTATTCCAAGGAGAGACTTACAAGACATGCTCCAGGAGTTTAAGAAGGACTGATAATGATAAACTCCTACAACCATAATATACCCCTCATAACACGAGGTGTGCCCATGGTACTAATTGCTGTATTCTGTGGTATTGGGCTAATAACTGATAAAGGTACCACGACTCGAGGTGCGACCACCACAGTCAGCCGCTAGGATGATTTCTAGCCTACATGGTCAAGCGAAAAGGTGCACTAACGTCTATGGCGAGCTATAACACGACAGGCTTCCCCTAGATACTATTTAATCAAAAAGTGTTAAATACTACTCAAACAGTAATCACTAAAGTAACGCCCTGTGTCTCATACCACTCGGTGTTGCTAGAGTATTTACTAATAAGCTATAAAATTCCACTCACTCAAGTATTCTACATAACAAGTCATGTAATTAGCCAATAAAGTGATATCGAGTGTCCTATACCACTCGCTACTACTAAACTATTTAACTACATTCCTTGTTCCATAGAAATAAAATTTTGTATAAAAGCAACATTTCAATAGGCATCAGAAAAATCTCGAAAAGGAATAAATGCTCGAGAATAAGTCAACATACATACATACATGCATGCATACATACATATATAAAGAAAAGCGATTGCTCATAAACATAAGTTTTTATTACTAAAATATACAGAGTATTTTCCAATATAATTGTTATCTTTTAATAATCCTTTTCTTTGAAATCCGCAACCTTTTATAATATTATTATTTTTAACCCTCAATAATAATCCTCCATCATTAAACACTTAAAAAATATATAATTTTATATCTATATATCAAAACCCGAATTTTTGATGTTATATACATATACAAAAATTTTATAATATTGAAAATGATTTTTAAAAGATAAGACCCTGTTTGGTTTGTTGTTTTTAGTTTGGTGCTTTTGTCTAAACAAAAATACGCACGCCATATATATTGATGGAAAACAAACAATTTTGAAAAATGAAATTAACATGTAAAATAGAAAACAAATTTATTTTGTTTTTCATATTTTGGGAGAAAACAAAAGCACGAAGAACAATCCAACTCCTCCGTTGTCCGCTGTTGTGGGAATGGCTAAGAATTACAAACCTTCTTCTCTTGTTTCTTAGTATTTCGTAGTGAAATTTAAAAAAACAAAACCCAAAATCCAAAATGAAACCAAACGGAGCCTAAATTTTCATAATGTTAGATGTATAAATAATTTGCATATATATATATATGTATATTTATACATATTATTTTAACTAATTAGATATTGAAATTTCCAAAATATGAGACAGGTTCAAAATCTTGGAATTTTATAGGAATGAAGGAAGCAGGAGAAAGTAAGAAGAAATAGTAATTAGCATGAAAAACATAATTATAAGTTAACTGGAGTTTATACGCTCCAGGTTCATCACCGGTCGACCATGGCTTCCCACCGGTTGACCGCTACCGATCAACCTGTGGCAGGGTTTAGTCGACCGTAGACAATGCCTGGAGCATATAACTCCAGACAACCAATTCGATGATCAACGATTATATTCATGTGACAAAATATGAACTACATACACTGAAATCATCTATTGCAAGCACATTCGTATCAATAGAGTCATCAACTATTACAGACATTCAATTAGCAACTTATATAACAACTTACAATAAGCTATTTGACATAGAATAGCTTGCTAACATAGAAATAACAATCACCGCTCCTATTTCTCAAACATTAACTGTAAATTCATAAACATGTAGATAATAGATTAGAGATAGATTTAATTGAGAATTAACTCGCATTAGAACTTGAAATAACTTGCCAAAAACTGAAATTAAGCTTGCTTTCACAATTTCAGAAAACCCTAGAATAACTCAACTGAGAAGAAGTACAAATAGGAATAAAAACACTACAATATCCAAAATTAACAAGCCTAAAAGATGTAATATGGTTTGATATTAATACCTGATTTTTCACTAATTTTTTTAGCAATTTATTTTGGATTAAAAGTAGGGATTTTGCCTTAAGGTTTGAAGAGAAGGATACTAAAGTTTCTTCCTCTGTTTTTATTTTCTGATTTTTGAACGTATTATAAATTGAGAATGAGAAGCAAATTCTCCTTTGTTTAATTTAATTTCGGCCTTGGGTAATTATACAACCTATTAGAAAAAGAAAACTTTTTTTTCTATTTATTTCATTCTTTTTAATTCCTCTTCTTCCTAGTACATTTTCCACAAAGATTTTAACTAATTTTTCGAGTGTATTCTTTAATGATTATTAACTAATTAATTTTCCCATTATGTTCATTTTATGATGTAAAATCATAAACTTTAATACAACTCTTAAGTCCAATTCCTAAATACACCTTAAATTGATTATTAACAAAATAATTATTTCTTAAACTCTTTTTATCGATGATTGAATAATTTAAAAAATAAAATCCCCATATCTTTTAAAATGGATTACTTACTAATTTTATCACTCCTTAACTCCTCTTTATATAAATAAAAAGGATTTACCAAAATAAAATCTCTATTCTTCTTATAAAATAGATTTATTTTATAAATTCCAAAATATTCATACCATATTTTAGTTCCCCAATATTATATAACTTAGAATCCACATTCCAAGATGATTCATTTTCTTTTATAAAAGAATACAAATTCAAATTTCCCTATATATAAATACTTGAAAAATTAAATTTCTCATTTCCAACTTAAATCATTATTCATTTTATTAGAATAATTCTAAAATTAGGGTTGTTACAGACTTCCCCCTTAAAGAAATTACGTCCCCGTAATTCTTCTTCAAAGAAAAGTCTATAATATATATATATATATATTACTATTAGTAATACTTCCATTTTTAAAATATATGTTGCATACACAACAATCAACCATTTAAAACAATCACACAGTAGAATCATTTTCAACCATAACTTAGAAAACTCCACATTTGCTATCTCGGTCTCGCACGTAATGGGATATGCAATCACCCGTCAAGTACTAAGTAGAGCAGTCCAAAAATAATTATTAGACCTTCTTATCGACGGATTTTAGAGACTCAAAATTAACTTCCCTGCCTATTGTTTATTATTACTGACTATGAGTTTTACACAAACTCTTTTAAAAGTTTCTACTACTAGCACAAATAGTCAAAACATTTAATTATTCTAATTGTCTAAATTTTTGGAAAAACTTCAAAGTAATATCTATGGTACGAAGTGTATTCTAAAGATCCACAACACTTAGAATATACCATAAATCCATATATTTCTCTACAATAATCAGTTTTGCATCTATACTTATAGAATCTTTTAATTACTTTTCAAAATATTAAAACATTTAACTTACATACCATTCCTTTAAATGCAAATGTATAAAGATTTATGAATTTCATTTCTTTTCCAATATTTTCCAAAAATTTAATTTCCTTCAATCAATTTCTTATCTCAAATCTTAACATTGAGTAACAATTAACTTATTCCAGAGATATTCTAAATTTTAGATCTACTTCTTGGAAAATAAAAATTTATAAGGTTCAACCCTTCTTAGAAGAAATTAAATTATAAGAGCTAAAGAAGTTACTTTATCCTTAATTTTAACATAAAGATCTTCTTTTATCAAAGTCAACTCCTTTCAATAAATTTTCAAAACACTTTTCTTTGATTCAAAAACACTTCAACTTAGATAAATCTTCTTCTATAATAATTAATTTCTCAAAAATTTGTACTTCACAAATAGTATCAATATTTTCTACTTTTAAGATACCCTCTCAATATAAAATCTCATCTTTTAGTTTTCCAATTCTTCTTTATATTAATTTCCAAAAATTCCTTTTTCAAATCCTTCTTCATTCTTTACTTTTAAATAAACTTCATTAATACAAACATTCTTTCAACCTTAGCATACCAGTTTATAAAAACTAGCATATCTTTCTTCTTTATTATCTAATTTGAAAATAAGTTTACACAAATATTTTACATCTTTTAAAAATATAAGACCTTTTATGGTTTAGAATACCGAACACTTTATGATGTTTTAAGACATTCAACTCATTAATCCCTTAAAATAAGGATGTGAAATAATCTAAAGATTTCCTCTAGTTTAAATATTATAAATTTCATAGTTTAATTTTGTGATATCCCGGAATTTTGGCAATATCAATTTAATAATCTTTATTAATAATTAAATTGATTTGTTGATTTTATTTTATAAATTGACAAGTTTAATTCTTTTAAAAGTTAATAATATTTTAAATTGGCAATACTTATTAATATCTTTTCTAAACAATTTAAAATTGGTAAGATTTATCTTCCAAAGCTTATATAAATGTTTTCTATTTATAATGTATATATATTGATGTATATATTATAAATAGGGAGTCTTTAATTTAATAAAGGATATGTTTTCAAATTATAATATATATGTATATATATTGTGATTGGAGTTATGTTATAAAATTCAAACATAAGATAAATTGATTTGTAAAAATATATATAAAGTTAAAATAAGTTTCTCAAGCATATAAAAATATGTTATATTTATTTGATCAAAGCATAAGTTATTATAAATAAATTTTTACATGAATTCATATTTGTATATTTATATAGGATCTAAAAGCTTATTTATAAAAGGCAAATACATTATATATATGTAAATATTTCATAAATACATATGTATAACTTAAATAAATTAATTAAAAACATGAATGTACACTTGTTAGCATATTAGAGAGGTGTGAAGACATTTGTAAGAAAATAAGTAATTTGTAATTTAAATAGCATATGTGTAAGTTAACTAAAAGGGACAAGTGGCTTTATCTATTTTCTTTTCTCGAAGTTGTAAAATTTATGTAAGAGGAAATCTGTTTTCATTTTTCAGTTTAAAAATTTTCGTTTCTTCAAATTCTTTCTCCACTAAGAACAATTCGAATCTAAAGATAAGTAAAACCTGGAATCAAAATTCAAAGAGAAAATAAATCTGAAAATTCAAATGCAAATCTGAGATAAGAAGATGAAAAGCAATTCCAAACAGCAGCTTCAAATCTTCAATTGAATCTGAAGACATGCAATCAGAGGATTTAATCAATCAACAAGCAACTAAATTCAAAGATCAATTTCAGATAATATTCAATAGCAAAAGAAATTCAAGAAGTTTAAAATCTGGAACAAGCCTGGAAACTGTTCTCTGTTCAAAGTTTCTGGTGAGTAAATTTTATTTTTAAAAACAGTTTAATCTGGTTTAACTAAATTGCATGTGATGATATTAGATTATATTGAATTCTTCAGTTAGAATTTATCTGGATTTGCATAGGTATGTAGGTGAGATGTTTGATTTTATATATACTGTTCTCTGTTCAATATTACCTGATGAACAAAACTTTCATTTTAAGACCTGGATCTATTATATAACTTGATCTTGTGATTAATTTCTAAAGTAAGATGGTGATATGAATGAAATATTGTCTGAATATATATATGTATGTATGTGTAAAATTGCTTGCATGTCTGGTATATACTCAGTTCTCTGTTATATGTTAACAGGTTTAAAATAAAAATAGAACAAATTTAAATTCCTCTTTCCATAGTCTCTTTTAGGATCTGATGTATAAATGAAAAATGTTAGCATCAACTAGATTCAAAATTTAAAAATAATCTCAAGCATTTATATTAAACAGTTATTTTTAAATTAAGATATCATAATGTTGATTAACATTTAGTCATAAAATCGAATGATTAAATTTCAAGTTTTGATTATACAATCAGTTTCGAAATGGAAAATGAGGATTTTTGGTATGAATGCCATGATTTTTAGTATTGGATATAATGAGAAATTCCGAGATGAACGGAAAATATAAAATCGTCAATTCCCGACAATCAACATGGAGGTAAGCTTCGAATTTGAGTCTGAAGATAGATAATGTGATGCTGGTCGATGGTAAAATTGTGCGAAATTTTCTAGATGATCAAATAGTCTTGGGTTCGAAGAGATAAGGTTTAATACCCTGGTTTACTCGTTGATGTTTAATTGAGTTTCGCGGCATCATAACGCCACCGGAGGCGATCGCGATCATTGTCGTAAGTTCTGGAGGTTGTGGCGTAGCTACGGTGGAAGTCGTGGGTCTCCTCGAAGCTTTGGGTTGCCGTGGACGTTGATTTTTCTGGTGATGGGTTTTCAAGCAGTTGGGTTTGAGGATGAAAATCGATGTTCGATCGAAGTTTGGGTTTCTGGGTTGCGCGATGGGTTGTCGAGGTCGAACGTGACTTGTTGGAGGCCGGAGTGGAGTTCGCCGTCGACTGGCGTGGGTGTGCACGTTAACGTGCACGTTAACATATCTGGGAGTCTGGAAGTTGGGTTGGGGAAGAAGCTTGTTCTCGGGTTTCATTCGAGTATACTCGAGATTTACGCGAAGCAGGGAAGAAATGGATTCGTCTCGCGTTCGCTTCGAGATTTCTACGAGTTTTCTCGGGTTTGGGATTAGCTAGTTTTTAGAATTTTCCAGGAAGTGTTTTAAAGTTTTTAAAACAAAAGAAATTTATATTGTAGTGTTTTCTGAGTTTTAAAATAAAGTTAAACCAAGATTTTAACTACTAAACAAAATTGTTTTCTAGAATAATTGTTTTAACAAGTTTAAAATAATTTAAATAAATAAGTTTAAAAGAAGAATAGGAAAATAGATTTTCAAATGATCTTTGTATTAAAATTTATTTAATAACTTTGAAAAGTTTCAAAGATTTTATAGGTTAAAATTTAAATGTTGTAATTGTTTAGGTATAAAAAGTTAGGAAATTATTTAATTAAATTTAAATAATTAGTTAAATAATTAACTAAGTAATTAACTAGTCATTATTAAAGATAATTACTTATAATTAATTAAGTATAATTACTTGATGAAGTAATTAAGAAATAATTATTGGATGTAATTTAGTAAAGATAAAATATTTAATAAAGTAATTAGAGGATAATTATTTTATGAAAGTAATTAAATAAGAAGTGATTAAGGCTAATTACCTAGTGTTATTAATTAAATAATTTATTTAATTAAAGGATTAAGGATAATTAATAAGGTAATTAATTATTTCTTAAGGTAATTAATTAAAAGTAATTAATTAAGGAAGATAATTAATTAGAGTTAATTACTGGTTAAGTTTAATCAAAGGTGATTAATAAATTATGGTTTAATTAAAGGTTAATTACTTAATGTAATTAATAAATAATTAAAGGTGTAATTAGGGATCATTAGTTTATAATTAATGATGTGATTAAGAGTTGATTAATTAAGATTAATTAATCAAATGACAACTAATTAATTGTAATTAATTAGGGATTAATGTAATTAATTATAATTAATTAATTAATGAAGTAATTAAAGGTTAATTACTGTATTTGATTAAGGATAATTAGTTTGTGAAATTAATTAAAGATAATTACTTAAATGTAATTAAAATATAATTAATCAAGGTGATTAATTAAGTGGATAATTAGAGAAAGATTAATTAATTTATTTGTAATTAATTAATGATTATATAAGTAAGATTTATAATGAAGTAATTAATTTAATTTATTTTAAATTAATTAAGAGATGAAGTAATTAATTTAATTCACTTTAAATTAATTAAAGATAGAGATAGTTAATTTAATTCATTTTAAATTAATTATGTTGTGATTAAGTAAATCATTGCTTATATAAGAATGGATGACATTGATTGTCCTGAATGGATGTAATCTCAGAAATGAGATAAGTAATGTTGTATGGTATGAATGCTTGGTTGTATTATGATGGTACTATAGATTAACTATTGTGATGTTGATATGGATTACATATTGGTTATGAATCATCTGTTTTAATTGGTAATGTGATTATCAATTGTGAATTATGAATTATCTATCTGTATGAATATAGATAAGTTAAATTGTTTAAACCTTTAAACAACTTGGCCTTAAAAGATACGTTTTGGATTTCGATGAGACCGGGATCGGGTTTCCGTATACCGGAATTCCAAGTCTGGAGACCCGAATACCACATCGATCCAAATTAACGATAGGTCGTGAATCTCAAGTGAAGATGAAGATTCAGAGTGCAAGGGTTATTGTCGTTAACTCTGAGGGTGATTCCAAAACGAGTGTAACGAGATAATGCCTTCGGTTTCGTTCGAACCCGGAACGAACTTGTATGGATTGAATGCTTTCAGCACATCGTCAGGAGGACGATGAGCATTCTAAGTGTTATGTTCTGATTAAAGGTAATCGTAACCTCAAGCCTCATCAACCGGGAATGGCTAAAACAGGGGAGGTGCAGCAAGGTTTCGTGGGTAGCACCCACTGAGAGCAAGATAGATCCCTGTCTAGAGGTCCCTTTTCTTTTATTCGGCTTAGTGTGTGGTTGGTCGCACCAACTACGGGATTGTCTTGTTCGGAATTATCCAGTAAGGGATGGTTCCGGCTTTGTGTTGCAGGGGAGCGGGCGTACTCCTCGGTACGGTGATCTAGGCCACGTACTGTGACGGGCGGTACCCCAGTAGCCCTACCATTGTATGGAAACCCATTCTTCCTACGTGCCCTTACGGTTTTGATTGTATAACCCACTTTGTGGCTAGTATGCTGGAATTTAATAATGTAACAATTTCAGCTATATGAGTATTTATTTGAAAACCCTAGACCCTATTATAATACAATCGGATTTCTTATCAAATGTTTTAGTTAGCGTAAGGTAAAAACTTACTCATGTTTATTTGTGGGGAGTCTTACGTGATACTTTTATTTTCAAAGGTTTTCAAAGTTAAGCAATCTAACCGTTTACTCACACCAGACCCATGTCTGACCCAAGTGTTTATTTTCTGTTTTATTAAACTCTTGGGTACTCAATATTGTATTGAGTAGTCAAGGGATTCAGGATAATCTTGACGAATTCTGGAGGAGCTGTGAAGCAGGAGGCTTCAGCGAGTAGATATATAGAGTTTCCGCTGTGATTGTATTAGTCTGTATTGTACTGATGTACTTGTGTTGTATAATAGACAGAAGTTTATAACTGTCTATTCTGTGATGTATAAATTGTGTACTCTGATGTATATGATACTATGTAATATCTTATGTGATAATATATTTCTCGTTCCGCTGTGAGATTTCTGATGTGTTGTTGTTCTCTCTTCTTTTCTTTTCTTTTTCTATCCCTTTCTTTCTTCATAACGATGCGTCTTTCTGGGCAAAGAAAGCCGGGTCGTTACAAATTTATTTTATCACAAAAATTCATTTCTCAAAGAATTATTTTCCATAGAAATGAAAAATTATAAAAGTTCAATCATTGCTCAACTTTTTAATTCCTTTCAAGCTAAATTTATATATTTTGAAATTCAAGAATTGAGAAGGCCAACTTCTAATAAGAAGTTATATATATAACCAAAAGGATTTTCTTTTCTCTTGCTAAAATATTTATCTTATCTAACTTCATCTTAAATACATTTTGAAGACTTTTCTTTCAAAATTATAACACCTATTTTAGTACATGTCATACATTTATACAAAAATTCAAAACTCATTTCACAAATCTCTTTTCTTTTCTTTATAAAAGAACTTTTATATCTCATCATTATTATTCTATAAAGCGATATGAAATCAAAATATTCTTTATTTACCACAATTAGAGTATTCAAAGATTCAAAAACTTATTTCAATCATATAAAGTTAAATACAAAGTTTAACCTTTTGATAAAACAATTATAAGGTTAAATGAATTTCTTCCTTTCTAATTTATTCTCATGGTTCATTTACCATAACTTCTACTTTTCAACAAATCTTCAAAATGATTTTTTTTAATTATAAATATCTGATACTGGATAAATATTTTCCCCAAAATAGTTTTTTTGAACTTTAAGTTTTACAAATAATATAATTGCCTCTTATGGTATTTATTTATGCCAAATCTTATTTATTTATCATTTAAAATAAGCCTCATTAAAAATTTGTCCCTTTTGATTCTAAATCACCAAAATACAAAGTTTCATGTCTTTCTTACTATGTAATTTCCAAAAAATTTCTTACACAATTACCTTACATTCTTTATGACACAATTATCTTTTATTTCTATTTCCTTTAAATTAGGACTCAAAGTATATGTTTTATCATTTATTTAAATCACAATAGGTTATATATAATTAAATCAAAAGCATCACATATAATTCATTTTAGCATATACCTTATAAATGAACATACACAAATTTACATATACTGAATAATAAAATGACGTTGCCTTGCCATCCATTCATAGCGAATTGCTTCATCAACCGGCTGCGATATTGACCGTGTGATCACGCCACGCCACTAACCTTGACTATCGCTAATGCTCAATAGTTGTATTCGTCATCTAAAATAAAATCAATACTTATAAGTATCCCAGTTATTTATAGCATAATTACTTTCAACCATCAAAATTTTAAAATACTAACTATTTTCATACTAGATATATTCATCTTCTTGAAATATTTACTAAAACATTTTTCAGAATTACATAATCTCGTATCAAATTACTTTATATTATTATTAAAACTCCATATGATATCTTCTTTCAAAATAAGATATATAGCTCATAATACTTCTAAAAATATTATTTATCTTCAAGGCATCTTCTTCTAAAATCATTACATGCGTGTGTGTATTTTCAAAACATTCATTTTTTTAAACTAGTATAAATCCCACTTGCGTCACAATAATTTTATTTTAAAAAGTTTTGTTTGTGGTGTCGGTTGTAAATTTATAATGAAATTCCGTTAATGGATGGTCGAAAAAGGAATGGTGGTGTAGACTGCAAACCGACGGTAAGATTCCGTTGGTGGGTGTAGGGTATTTTCGGAATTTCAAAAAGATGCGGTTGAAATCTTATTCAACGAATTCTCATTATTAATAGTAGAGATAATATTTAACCCACTTCAAAACTTTATTTCCTCTTTAAATATTTGTTTATAACACTTCCATAAACGTTTATAATACTTTCTAGATATTATAACTCAAAGCACCATGTCTGACCGTCTCATCCTAGTATTTTGGAATCCTATCGAGAATGTTGGTCAAATGCTTCGACCAGAATTTAAAGGACCCAACAAGAAATTTAATAAAAAAATATTTTCAAAGATTTCATTAATCAAGGAGATTTTTAATCAAATAGAAGCTTGCTTTTATTAAACCACTTCCAATTTTTTTATATGTTTTTATACAAATAATCATTCACTAATAACAATTCAATTATACAACCATTTATCCATGTAATACATTAAGCAACCATCAATTTTTAATTTCATCTTAGTATTTAATTAATCATACATATGGAATAATATTATATTTTTACAAAGGAACAAACTACCAATTTCCCTTGCAGTAGCTACACCACCGAAGACATCGTAAGGTCTTATTATTTATATCGAGCATGTTTCAAACTCTTAAGTGTTGATTCATAGTCAATATAAATTTTAAGTTGTTATTAAAAAATTTAAAATGATCATGTATTCATCAACAAATCAAACATATAAAAGATAAACTAATTAATGTGCTCAGCGGAAGACAATCAATCAACTTCCGCTATGCAACTCTGATCACTAGCAAATAAGGACACAACAATTTAACTCTAGCCATCTAAGGTCTAATCTATGCTATCCATTAATTCTCACACTTGACAAAAGTGAGTTCCAACTTTAGCATAATTTTAATAACAATAATTTGTGTAGTAATTCAAAATTTTTACAAATACATCCCAATGGTTATTCCCAATAATCATTTATATATTTATATCCCAAATAGGAAATAAATTCTAAATGCTGCCTGCACCCCAAGGGACGGGACTCTAAGTCTGTCTAAGCCAAGGTTCGTGTCTTTTATATTTTATACTGTTCTGGAACCTCGCTCTGATACCATGCTGTATTGCCCACCCTTATACCCATATTATCCAAGAATATTACAAGTAATATTGTTGAGTAATGCAGAGAATAAGATTGGATAAAAGTGACCATCCGTGTCTATTCCCTTTAGGCTAACATTGTCATGCTTTTACCTTTATATCTGAAGAAATATAATAGCATGACCAGTCTCGACACAAAGTAATAAACACATTGGCTAATATAAATCAGAATGATATATTACATAACACAGAACATGGAATCACATATCACAATGGAAATTATAATACATGCCAAATATATATTACATAGTGTGAGTCTACAAAAGAGAATACTAGGCTCACATATATACATACAAGTCACTATCTCCCATACACGAGTCATACAAAACATATATACAAGGACTAGAACCTAAATGATACAAGTAATATACATATCTATCTCCAACGCTAGCCTGAAATCCAAGGTCACTGAATCCCTGTACCAGACAAGTATCGGTCTGCCCTGATATTTATTTAATAAATAAACGAGTCAGACTATCTCTAAATAAAACTGGGTAAGATCACCTAATATGCATGCATATGACAAGATGATATAGTAAACGCTATAGAGTATGCAATAGATCTCATCAAATAGATATATCATAAAAATCACCATGTCATAAAATCATCTCATGCCCAACATCGCCGATCATGTTCGAATATGGTGATTAATATCAAATCAAATCAAAAGAATGCACGATGACATGTCATTATTGTAGCAACCCGCTCCAGAATAGGCCTGAATTCCTACCAGAAAAGGCCCATCAAAAGTAGACTCCTTCTAAAGCTGGCTGTTGGTTTGTAAAAATAACAAAACAGAGTTATCTATCCATTCTTTCAGAACTCATAGCTGAAAGAATAAAATATAATAACAATAATAATACCCATTTATTTCAAATTATTTCAAATGTCATAAAATAGTACATAATATCAACTGTTACAACATTTTGTTCAAAAATACATTTCATGGATGCAATAGAAAACAACACAAAAAGATGGACAATAACTGCCACAAGCTTCACTCTCGGCATCTTCAAGCATCATCAACTCCTTCTCTAAACTGTGTTGTAATGAGGAGGGAGTCAGAACAACAAGTATCCGGTGAATGGAAATCTCGAGCTATGCTACTTCAGTACTTGGGCAATTGTAACGACCCGTAAATTTTTAATAATTTTTATTTGTTTTATTTATATATTTAATTGAAATTTTGTGAAATTTTAAACAATAAAATTTTGAAATAAAAATTTGGTATTTGGAATACGTCTGTTTAAACATAGCAATTGGTAAATTTTCATCAGATTATATGGAAGTTTATTTTCTTGTGTAATTTTATTTCAATTTAAATCAATTAATATTTGATGATAATAAGATGTTTTTCAAGGCTGAATATTTTTATAAAATAAATTTGTAAATCATCTTCTGAGTGATACGTCATCTTCCGTTTCATCAAATTTTGACTGCTATTGCTCCGTTTATCTTATTTCTGGCAAATTAGCAGCATTTTCGGTACCGATTATCGACTTTTGATAGGATGATCATACCACTGATATCTGTATACCGTTTTGATCGTCTCATCGTGCTGATCTCCACAGTATATTCATTTATGAATTTTGGAATACGGTACGCAGTGAAATCCGTGAAAAACGGATGACAATATCGGTACCCATTTTGAAGCTTTTAATATTCTATGACATTCATTTTTTCAAACGGTTGAAATAAATAGTCATTGATATTAACATTCTCTGAATCAACGTTTCGTGCCTTTACATTGTCCATCTGTTCTCATACGTTATTCTCGGTTGCTCACATTCTTTCGCATGAAATATTTTATATATATTTCGGTTATACTTGCCTGTGTCTGTTCGATTTGCTTGCACCTTTACAAACTGTTCCTCCTTCCTCCATTTTATTTTCCTTTGTTCCATGGCCTTGTCCCTTCACATCTTTCACCAACCCGACCGAGTACCTCCACCATTCATTTTCCCGACCCCGCCACTTAAATCCGATCGTAGCCTTCCACTTCACCACTACCATAACCGTTTGTCGCCCCTTCCTCCACATGAATAGCCATAACCGAGCACCTACTTCCGCCGCTCCTCCACCTGAAGTTCCCCACCACCAAAATGCAGCACCTCGCAAATCACCAGCCTCTGCCCCACGTCCTTCCAGAGCAGCCACCACTCCATGCTTGAACCCCATGCAATAGCAGACGAGCACCACCCTGCTCGCCGCAGCCTTCGCCACCGAAGCCAGGCTTCTGCCGTACCTGTTTCTCTCTCCTTCTTTTATATTTGTATGTTGCATGTGAGTAGGTATATATATAAGTTTTATATATATTTGTTTATGTTCATTTGTACATTTTATTTTATGAGTTTAGTTTATATATTTTTATTTATATACACAGTGTATATAGATTTATAAATATAGTATACAGATCTATAGTTATACAGTTTATATTATAAATTATATAAGTTATAGCATATTTTATATTATAGATGAGGCATCAACAATGTTGCATTTTATATTAGCTGTTATGAACACAGTTGTTCGATTTCGTTTTTATATATATCTATTGTGATAGTTTTATAAAGGATCAGTATAAAATATGTTGTTTTAAGTAGTGCTTGGTAGTATACATTGCATACAAGGTTACAGTATATACTATATAAATTAGTAAAATATATGTTATGACAGTCTTTATCTATATTAGCTTATATACAATCTGGGTGCTAACATATAAAGCTATATAAGGTTATATGATGTCAATGACCTGGGTGAGCTTGTAATAATAAAAAGTTTAAATTGGCTTTTATAAATACTGATTTTAATGTAAATACAATGATTTTATTTAGATAATTGGTTTTAAAATACATATATAGATATATATAGTATGTTAAGCAGTTATATATAAATATATATATATATATATATATTTACATCGATTTTTGATCCTGTTGAGTTTATTTATATATTATATAATAAAGTGTGTGTCGGTATATGATTTTAAAATATACATATTAGTTATATAAAAAGGCTATACAATTGGTTACAGTTATATTGAGATGTTTACCTTGAGTTCTATAACAGATTTGTATTCAGCAGTTTAGATATATATTAGTATTTTATCTCTGCATTTATACAGATTTATATATACATATATTGGTTTTGGATGGCATAAGTATATATAATATGGTCAGGATGTAGATATGTAAAGCTCTGAGTGAATTTTAAAATAAATATATACTATAAAAGTCTGTTTGTTTATGCATATAGAATCAAAGTACTGTAGGTATATATATAACAGTTTAGTTTATATTTGATCTATGTTATCGTATAAAATTTATAATGAAGTATGTTGTTGTTGTAAGTATATAAATATGAACTATAGATCTGTTTGCTTTATAAATATGAATTTATATAAGCCATAAATGTTATTATTTTATCTTAAATTTCATTTGGTTTTAAGTATAATATATATACATATATATCATTGATTCTTAATACTTGAGTTTTAAGGAAAATGATTTTTGAAATTTTATACTATTTTAGTATTTGTCCAATTCAAATTTTTATTGGGAAAATATAATATAAAAATAATGTTTATATATTTTCAGTTTATATCAAAACTAATTTTGATTTGTTCTCACCAATTTCTGTTATCGGCTCTATCCGTCGAATTCGTGCCAATCTTGCTTCGCTCTGAAAATTCATGCTTGGATTGTAACTCGTTTCATTTGTCGAATCTATCTAGCCTCGAAAGGTGAGCAATCACTCATGATTTACGTTCTTATATTTATTAAATTTGATTTCAATTGAAACGACAATTGAAATATGCTGTTGTTAGTTATTTACATTGCTATATATATGCTGTTATCTGTATCTGTTCACCTGTGACATCTGACACCATTATCTTTTATTTATATTGATGATATATGCCTGTTGTATTATTATCATATCGGTTATCACTCTGCAAGTTCCCTGTTAGTATAAAATCACTATGGGTTGAAATGATACATACCCGAACGATCTGTAGAATATGAGAAAATCGTTATGGGTTGAAATGATAAACCTAAGCGATTTTCATTGAATTGAATTTGGGATTGTGGGTTGAAAAGATATATACCCGTATATATTTAAATTGCGGATTGAAATGATAAATATCTGTATCACTTGACCATAGGATAGAAAATTATATACAGACACCGTTGGTCAATATATAAATATTTTGAAAATGATTTCTATGGTTTTGAAAAGAAATATATGGTTTTAATAAATATTGATTTTAAAGATTTATTAAAGTTGACTTAATAAAGTTGATATATAATATGATTAAGTATTTATTTAATATCTATATTTTCAAATATAGAGTTTATAATGATTCAGGTTGGAAAGATAAATTTGAAATTGATTTGAAATTATCATTATTTAAGAATTTTACTTAAATAAGTTTGATTTGAAATTTATTAAATTTGAAATTTTAAAGATATGTTTTATAACTTGAATTTGATTAAAAGTGACTTAAATGAATATTTCAAATTTATATAAATTGAAATGGGATATTTTGTTTATTTTAAATTTGTAAATTGAAGTTGTATTTAGATGTTATTGAAATGATTAAGTAAATATTTCAAAACTAAATAATAGTAAAGTGAATTTGATATATATATGAAATTATCGAATTTAGTTTTGAAAATGTTGAATATTTAAAGCTTTGAAATATATTGAAATTGAAATGGCTTATTTTATGGTTCAAATATGTATTTGAAATCGATAATTTGAAATGGTTTATTGAGAAATTGAATCGAATTGAAATTGATGATTTGATTAAATTTGAATTTTGGAATTCGAGTTGATTTGAATCGATTTGTGAAATTTGAGGAAGCTATGTTATTATATAAATAATTTTTTTAAACTATTTATATTTTACTTTATAAATTATTTTTAATATAAACTATTTTAATTTAAATCATTTTCAATATAAATTATTTTATTATAAACTATTTTAACTTATAACTATTTTTTTATAAACTATTTTATTATATACTATTATTAATATCTAAACTGTTTAAGGGTGGAAGTTATGATTTCAAAGTTAAGGTTTTCCCAAAATATTATGATTTCAAAGTGTTTGGTTTCGAAAGCGTTATAACTTTGGAAAGTGATATGATTTTTGGAAATGGATATATTTGAAGTGAAAAATGATATTGTATTAATATGGTTTTGAAGTGAAAATGATATCGTATTGATTTTGGTTTTTTAGATGGAAATGATATTTTGGTTTTGAAGTATAAACTATTTTGAAATGACCGCGGTGTTGTAATAACGTTTGGTTGTTAAAGACACCGGGATCGGAAATGGGTATACTCTCTGTCGATACCGAAAACCACTTTAACAACTGTGTACGCGGTGGAGATTCCAGAATGAAGTAGGATGGTGGCGACGATCCTAAAGGTATATTTACGTGGACCCAACTCTCGTGAGTTGGCATAAGGTGGCTAAAAAAGGAGCGATTCCGGGCCAATGAGGTAGCTCCTCTGATCGGACACACTCCATCGTATGACATTCTATTACTTTGTGATTGATTTGGTGCGCACCTTTGATTCGGGAGTGTGGCTCGAGGTGGGCGATTGCTGCGGCTCTGCGTTACCACCAGTCCGGATGCGTAATTAGTATATCTACCCTGGCATTGCCTTGTTGTGTCGTGTCACCTACCCTAGCGTGCTTTACTACAAGTTTGTTTTGTACCATACCTATGGAGTACCCTCTGACGACGCCCATTACGGGGGAGATTACGGTACTGTATAGACTATGGGAATATATAAAATGTGTTAAGGGGGATATGGGTAACGCCTTAATGCTATTTTAATAGTTTACTTTACTTTAGACATATTATAATAGCGTATATTACTACATAGTAGATAGTTTAACGGATCCTTAAAGGATGGTTATCCCAAACATCTTTTGAGTTACTTGTATTTTAGTTGATATTTCACTTGAGTTGGATTTATTGATATAAGAATGTTAATTCTGACTCGAGTGTTTTGTGTTTTGCTTTACGCTCGGGTCAGACTGAGTGGCTCAGTGTTCGAGACTCACCTTTGGAGTTGGAGCTTCGCTTGGAGATCCAGCTATATCTATTCATCTTGCAGTTATTCAGTTGATTCCAGTGATGTATTCTGAATATTGTATTTGACTATTGTATTGAGACATCTGTATTCGAGACCTCTGTTGTACCTTATTTAACTCTGTTATATATATAGTAGCTTCATGAACTACTATTCCTTTGTTTCCACTGCTTATTTTTATATTACTCTATGTCTGTGATTCTGTGATTATTTATTTATATGCTGAGTTTTGCCAAATTTAAATTAACAATCTGATATTTTGAGCAATTCAAATCCGACATGTATGGATGCGAATGGTTGAAAATTTCAGGATGTTACAGCAGTATAATTTAAATAAGAATATATCTTACATAATTAAACCATTTAATAATTCATATAAGGAAAAGAGGCAGGTCCTCAAACAACCACTTAATAATTTCCATTCTCGAAGCAGGTTTCCTAATCCTATAACCATAACCAACGTCGTAAATGTCTAAAAATGCGGGAGATGGTACCCAATCCACTTAATACCTTTTACTAAAAAATAGGCAGACTCTGGCCATTTAAGACCTCAACCGAGACAAACCCCATCATTTAATACCTATTCCTATGGCCGACACCTTAATGGTGACTATCTAGCTGACATCGCATGGAAATCTCTTGAGCCATTTAATACTTCTTTATGGAAAGGCGGATGCTTAATCAATCACTTGATACCTTATCACGAAGCGGACCCCTATCGAGATTCCACCTAACATGCCTAATAACTAGCCTCTTGGCCATTTAATACTTTATTTGGGGAAAAGTGGCGGGTCCTTAAACAACCACTTAATACCTCATGACTCCGAAGCAGGCCCTTCGTATTATGACCCATGCCTATATTGATGTCTCATATTAGTCCGACTATTCGTAGGAACTGGTAGCCAGATTAGCTGGGCAGATTTACCCTACATAATTTGGGACTAACCTCGTGTCATTATAAATACTTATCATAGGAGATGTCTCACATTAGCCCTAAATTCATACTGCTAGTAGCCAGATTAGATGGGTAGACTTTTGTCTGCCTTTTGACCGACCTCACATCCTTAGCCATAATTTAAATACTCTCTATATATAATACTCATCTCATCATTCCATAATTAAGGCCTTATAATGAATTTCTTATTACGCCTTAAAATATCAATTACTTTCCTAAGGGAATTCAATGACAGTTATTACAAATTAACTACGCAGTTATATGTTATAGTTGTACATTTATTATGCTAACTAAGATATAAATAAATGCACACATATTATTTTATGCGTGAGGAGGTTACGCCCTAACTAACATTAAATGTCAATTCCTTTTTAACCATAATAATATAAGTCTTTCCTTTTTCTTCCATTTGACCAATAACGTCCAAATTCTAATATCCATAATAAGGGATTTTGATATCCATAACAAGGATTCAATACTCAAATCCAAAATCACAATAAATAGACTTGTATATAGAATCTAAATACAACTTATCTCATATTTAAACAATGGAATAAACTGAAAAATGGAAACTTACAATTTAATTAATTCTATGCTCTATTCAACTTCTTTATATGAATTTAGATAAGGGAATTCTTTTAATTTTATAGAAATAGGCAATGTAAACTACGAATAAAGATTCGTCCTTACACATCATTTCTCAATTAAATCCCTTAATCGGATCTGGAGAAGAAGAATAAGAAGTGGAATAGAAGGTAGAATACATAAACCGCAAAATCCACGAAACTCCATTATTTTATTACAAAACAATTAAGATTCCAATCCTAAGAACTGACATTTCACTTTGGAGGAATTTTGGAGATTTTTAATATGATGTTCTCACAATCCAAAACTCCCCAAGGCATATATCAAATCTAAACTATACTATTTGACTACTAAAATAGAAAAACTAAGATTTCCACTCATAGATGGTCCCTTGTTTTGCTTCTCTTTGGATTTGCAATGCTTGTTACAATCCCCTTCAAATCTCTTCTTTTTTACATATACAACAAGGGATTTGTGTGTGTGTGTATATTAGATTCATAAAGGTTGGAGGAGAAGAGGTTTAGAAATTAAATAATAAACAAAGATAGATTGTGATTTCTTACCTGAAACCGTAATGGAATTTTCTGAATCTAAGAAGAGATAAATCGATAGAGCTTCGCTGATGTTCTCAAAATATTTGTGAATGAAAATGGAGAGGGTAGGGTTCTATTTATCATGGTTGAAACGCACCAGAACCGTAGGATGAAACTAGGTCAAAAACAGATAAATCTGGAGCGTTTACATCACAAATCCCGGCCGCCACAGTGTAGTAGCAATCGACCGTCTATACTCGACCGGTTGGCCGGTTGGGTCACATTGGTCGACCGCTCCTCTTATTTCGGGAGCGTTTGATTATTCCTGTTGCCTGTTTATTTCGTTCCCTAATTAACTTTCAACGTTAGTTGTTAATTTTAACATTTACTTAACCCTCAAGTCTAATCATGATTAAATTTTGAAATTCGAACTTTAAATTTAAATACTCATTTGAATTTGAATTCGAACTAAATTAATTTGAAAACTTCAAACGCTTATAACTTCTTCGTTTGAGCTCCATTTTCAACATATATTATATGGAAACAAATCAGAGTTACGCCATGAACGCAATGAGATAACTTTCGTGGTCAAATTCCTATTTTTTTAAAATTTTCATTTTTATCCCTACCCTAATTAATTGAATTTCTCTTAATTACTTATTTAATTAGCGTTGATTTTACGGGATGTTACATTCTCCCCCCTTAAAAAAGGATTTTGTCTTGAAATCTTTTAAGGGGCAAATAACGTAATGCGCAAATAACATCCATGTTATACAACCAAGTTATCTACACAACCATCTACTCAACCAAAGTGCAATATGGTTATGTACTGCAAACATACTAATAATGAGCTCAATCTTAGCGTGATTGTGCGATTGTGCTGTTCAAATATGTATGCAAATGCCCTAAACATGCATAAAATTGCTATATAAGTGTAAGTGACGGTGAAAAAGTGTAGCAACCATCTCTTACCATCCAATATAGCAACCACGATGCAACCAAAATCCTAATTTTGGAGAGAAATTTACCATAGAAAGGCTTAGGATGAGAAGTCCTCATGCCTTCCACTGGATTTTCTCCCCATTGTACTCGGACCAATCTAATTTCTTTATTGTGGAGCTTCCAAGATCCATGCTCCATAATGCATGCAGTGGCATGAGACACTATTGGCTTCATCTCAAAATCCCCCAATTGATTAGGCTCTACCACAATTACCATGCTATACAGGTATTTCCTTAAATGCAAAACGTGAAAACGTCGTGGACTCCATCCAACTCACAAGTTTTCTTATTCTCCCCTAATATTGGGAAAGGCTCAATAAAGCCGGTGCCAACTTTTCCAATTATACAAATTTTACGACCTTCACAAGCTACCTAATCAACTCTGATTTTCCAAAGTCTCGCAATTCAAATCTAGTCCAAGTAGAATTTGCTGGTAGTTTCCCATCCATGATTTTGCGATTTGTATGGCCTCCCCAAAAGTGCTTCAAGGTGCCATACCAATCATCTATTGGTGATTACTACTATACACGAATTCTACTAAGGGTAAGTGTTGCTCCTAATGTCCTCCCAATTTAAAGATGCAACCGCTCAACCAATCCTGCAAGTCCCTATTCATTCCTTCAGTTTGTCCGTCGGTCTTCGGTTGGTAAGCGATGCTCAGATTTAATGAAGTTCCTAAAGCTAGTTCCTAGAGCTACTAGCAAACTCCTTCAAAATTTTCTAGAAAACTAGGGGTCCCCATCACTAACGATGTAAACCGCAAGCCTATGAAGCTGTGTTGGAGACACTGCGGTTTCATTGCTTCTAATGGAAAATTCTACCACCTTCCTTATCCAAATCGGTAAGAAATTCTCTTCACGTTCTTATATATTTTATCTTTTCCTTGAATGGTGACAACCTGTGAGCTAAATTTTATTTTTCCCAATATTCTAAAGTTTTGGGATTGAAACTTTCATTTACTTTAGATTGCTAACCTATTTCCCTCGTTAACTTCCAGTTTTTACCTATGGTTTATCGCTAGTTAAGTGTCCCTATAAAATTTCCTTATTTACTTTTCTCCTCAACATACACGTGCATACATATATATATATCAAGTGGTTTAAATCCCATTCATAAAGTCAACGTAGGAATAAAATAGGGATATATCTTACACCACATCATACACTTTTCCAATAACTAAGGGAGACAACCACCGACTACAACCCGAGAACTCTAAAAGAAAATTTTGCTGGAAGCTGTCATTTATTACCAATTGATATAAATGGTGTTGAGGTCCTAATACTTCCTACTAAATTAAGATGGGTATTTCAAATACGTCATCCAATTATTACCCATTTTCCTTAATTTTCCTTTTCGGTTTTTAATAAATGTGGTCCATCCATTGCTTCAATTAATATCCATAGCAGTTGATCGTTACTGTCAAAATTGGACCATTTCTAATTAATCCTTCTTTAATCCCTTTAACATTCTTCAGGTTTCCAAAATCCATTCATTACTCAAATTTCTTCCATAAATGTCATATAAAGTTTCCTTAATCAGTCCCCATTTAACTTTTTTTCCTTTCATTAATTAAAAATTTATTGCCCGTTAAATTTGTAATTAATGTCCACAAATCCTAATCTGTTAATTACTAACTAATGCACATATATCATAGTCTATGCTATCTTTGTATATTCTAGTCGTTAAGCGTGGCTATATGTGCATATATTTCTAACTACTAATTTCAACAACTCGAATACTCATTTCCATATTTTAATTTATCGAAGCTATCATTCGAAAAGGTTACCGTCATAATTTCTCATAAATTAACCATAAGTGATATTTTTGCTTTATTTGAAATTATAATGAATTATTTCTTTTATTTTTATTGAAATAGATAGTGTAAACTACGGAAAGAATATCCATCTCTTACACATCTCTTTCTTTTTTAGTTTATTCCTTATTACTTCAAACATCGCACTTTTATACGTATTTTGGAATTGGATCATTTATGGAAATTACACAGAAAATGCTTCAAAATTAAAATATAAAAATTCATATTCTATGGGCAACCTAATTTACAACCCAAATACAGATCTAGAATATCTTAACAACATTACCAACTTCTTCAAATAGAGATTTGGGACTGATTTCAAATTTCCAGATCAGGTTGTACACTCTATTTTATTTTATTTTATTTATATCCTAAAAACCTTGGTCTGTCCTACATAGGTTGTGATCCCTATCTACTCAATGAAAACTATTCTTTATAAAACTAGAATTTTAGCAATCATACAAAATAGTTTTAAATAAACTATTTTTATAAAAATAAACTTATTTCAAAATCAGCATCTATTAACTCATTTCTTGTAAAACTTAAAATTCCACAAACATGCAGTACCAAACTAAAAATCTCCATCTTTGAAATTATGAACTTAGAAACCTTTACCAAGTATTCAAAACTTCATAGTTTCAAATACGAGAAAAATAATTTCTCTTTTTAAAACTTTCTTCATCAAAGATTTATCTCTTTAAAAGTTAGACTTTCAATTCATATCATTCAAAGACTGCTTGGTTTTCAAAAAGGAATTATGGAAAACTTCCCTTTTCAATGAATTACTAAAATAAAGACTTAATCCTTTTTAAATAGGACCTTTAACACAAGGCACTCAATTATTATTCTAAAATAATAAATTAGACCTTTATTATTCTGAAGAGTTTCCTAGTTACACAAATTATCATTCCCAAAATAATAGTTTTTCCTTGGTTATCATTTCAAAATAACAGTATATCATTCTAAAATATAGATTAATATCTATTGTCTTATTACTCAAAATATACCGTTATTTGATAAAATACTTTTTGTAACTTTGTTCAGAACTCTTAAAATCCCTTGCAATCCTTTTATTATCAATTCCAATAACATTCTTATTCAAACAAGTCCTAAATTTGAATTAGAAAAAAAGCATCTATAAAATTATCATCTTTACACAATTACCTTTCTAAAAATACCCAACTCATTTATTAATCATCGTGCAAATCCTTTCAATTGTCAAAAATACCTTTTATAACTTTAAACGATGGAAAAAATGGAGTAGACAAAGATAAATCCTATCTTATTCCTATTACTCCTCTGCTAATTCATGTATTACTGGATTAAAATTCTTAATTCTATCACTGCCTAAATTCAGCTATCATTCTCCGCATTTCCTTATATGGGAATGTTCCTCATATCTACCTTATCAGACATTCTCATCCTTCTATTCTTTCTATCCTACGGTAATCAAGTATCTTTTCCATTCGTATACACTTTCAAAAGAAATTTAAGGGAAAGAACCTTTAATTTTATAAGGTAGGAAAAATCATGCATTTCTCGAAAGAAGAATCCCTTATTAAAAATCTTTGGACCAAAAAATTTTGGCTCAATAATTTAAACTAAGAACTTTAAGAATGTAAAGTCCTTTTAAGTTGGAACTTTCTAACTCAACTATTTATAAATTATAAATCTCTAAATTTCCTTGCTCTTTTCAAACTAACTATTTTCAAATTTATAAAGTAGAAGAAATCATAAAAATGGAAGAATCCAAAAACAAAGAATAAAAAATTCAACAAATTTCAAATCGAGAAGTTAACAAATAAGAATGTAACAACCCACATATTTTACGATTTTATATTTAAATATCACATCGTTCGTCGGATTTTAGTCCGAAAAGCTACTTTTTGCAAACAGTCGAAATAGGACTCGAGACCACCTCCATTGAGTTCAAAATGGCGTTTGTGACTCTTTTAAGTATAAACATCGATATGTTTGGAGTTAGTAGAATTTTGCTACTTTTTCACTTTGGACTTTGGGTTTGGTTCAGCCCATTTGCCCAATTCTGGTTTTTATCAACCCAACTCCACTCCAACTCTTCATTACTTCATTTCTAGATTCCTAATACTCAAGCTTCATAAAAAATGGAGAGTGGAATGGGAAATTAAAACTCCAAGCCCTAGTTCATTTGCAAATCCTTCTTCTAGCTCCAAATTCAAAGAGAAGCCATTGGTAAGCATCCTCTTCATCTTCTCCAACTCATTCTCCTTTCAATTTCAGAAATTCCTAAACCTAACTTTGGGAATGTTCTTCTTTTTAAGCTTTGAATTCAAGCTTGTTGAGTTGGAATTGAAGAGTAATTGCTCTTGCCATTGCTCCATAGCATCTTCTTCATTCGTTTGGGTTCAAAGGTGAGATTTTATCTCACATCTATGTCTATATCTATTTTTGTTGTTAGGTATGAATTCCTAACACTTGTCCATGTGCATTTGATTTTGGTTTGGATTGATTTTGTGTGTATTCCAATTTTTGGTGTTTTGGTATAATTTTTGTGAAAATCCTTTTATGTATGTTTAAACATGTTTTTGGTGATGCATCGAAGTGCCTATAGGGCTGGGTTGCCGATTGGCGTAAACCCTTAGTGTTCGTCGCTCGTTCGATCGCATTTTGGTTCGGATTCGTTGATTTTTGAGCTAGGCTGTTTTTTTTGCCTAGCAGAAAAATTCAGACGTCTGAAATAAATTTCAGACGTCTGTCACCAAATTTAGACGTCTGTGACAAAAATACAAACGTCTGTGATAAAATATAGACGTCTGTAACAAAAAATTTAGACGTCTGAATATAGTTTAAAATGTTTTTTACTCTCTGTTTCAATTTTTGACCTCTGAGCCGTCTGTCACAAAAATTCAGACGTCTGAGATAAAATTTAGATGTCTGTCACAAAAATTTAGACGTTTGAACTGCTGATTTTGCCTAATTTGCCTATTTTCGAGTAAATTTCCAAGGTTTATCGATTTTTGTCGATCCGACTTATTGTTATCAATTATTATCGACTTTGATGACTTCTTTCTTTGGATTTTTGAGAATATCCATTTTTGATGGATTCGTTATTGATTTCTTTGGATTTTATTCACGTCTTCGAATGTGAATTTTTATGATTGATTGTTTCTACATTCATTTCTATGATTTGTCACTTTAAAAATATAAAGGTTTTCTATATTAGTAGTAAATATCAAAACTCCTTTATTAAAACAATTTCAACACTATTTTATTACAAAGCTCGTTTCTTAAACCGTTTTCCAATCTACTAGTATATACAAACCTTTACCTCATTCGTATGAGAAAATATAATTAAACGGCTTAGCAAAACAAGTGGTATGAAACGCTTGCGTTTACTTCGTCGGTTAATTGATGGACTTGTTCGATTGAAACTCTTGTGACAATTTTCTAGTGGAGATCTACAATCTGTTCGTAAATATTTGAGTTAAGCAAGTGGTTATGGGACATGAAGCTAAACTCTTATATTTACTAACTTAGTGTAATTGACACTTCTTGATGATCGATGATGATCATTTTATGGTTTAGACTAGCAATGTGCGATGTCTCTTTGTCCTTGTGAAGGACTGTATTTCATTTTATTGAGCTTCGTCTCATTTTCGTGGAGCATTCGGCTCATAGGTCTTCGGACCGTTCGTGGAGCATTCGGCTCATAGGTCTTCGGACCGTTCGTGGAGCATTCGGCTCATAGGTCTTCGGACCGTTCGTGGAGCATTCGGCTCATAGGTCTTCGGACCGTTCGTGGAGCATTCGGCTCATAGGTCTTCGGACCGTTCGTGGAGCAATCGGCTCAAAGGTCTTCGGACCGTTTGTTTGTGATAGGCCTTTCCCCCTTTTTGATTTCTGGATTTCTTGTTGATGATTTCTAGAATTTGTGTGTCGTTAACTTTTGTGATTTCTGGATATTGATTTCTGGAATTTATGTTTCACCAGCATTTACGATGGGCATTGATATGTATGTCTTTATTTGTGGCTTGGTGAATTAAATTAAGAATATGACATTCTTTTTAATCTTTGAGAAGATTCTTGTGATATTGATTAATCTCTTATTGATTTTCAATTACGTACTTATCACAGTATGGTATTATGGTTATGATACGTTTTTGTCATATCTCTTATTCTATATCACTTTATCTGATATTTATAGCTAGACTGATCCGTTTATTATTTTCTTCTTAAATAATATTCGGGTCAGACTGAGGTTTTTCAGGTGCTTCTTCATGACTTCCTATCTGGAACCATCATCTGACTTTTGGCTAACTACTCTAGTTTAGTAGTTTTTGTTGTATACATTTGAGATTAGACTCCTTGATGTATACATATTCTATTGTCTTGCATTTGTATCTATTCTTTTGTGTTATTGTGGATCTTATTTGACCACTACTCTGATGTACACTTTCATGTGTTATATTCATATCTATTTCCGCCTTTGTGATATGAATTGTCTGTGACTGATTTGTGTTATGTTTATTTCTATATTTGTTTTCGAAGTCCATATAGCCACTGTGTAGTAGCTTTGAGTTTGTATCGGTATGTCGGATTTCCTCTTGAGATGAAAAGTTATATTTTTATCTGGCATATCGGCACTCGCACAAAGCAATTATACAGATGGCCGCTCCTCAACAGCCTTATTCTCCGTGCTAGTCGACGGCATTACCCCGTAGTGTCCTTGCCTAGCGTGGGTATAGAGGTGGGGCGTCACAGAGAACCTTCTTTTTTTTCAACTTTTCAAGTAATTAAAAATCATCCACCATTTTGTTTTTAAAATGTTTCACCACTTCTTTCTAAACTTTTTACAGATGGTAGAATATTTCCAAAGCTGTCAAAAATCACATTCTATCCAAAAATTCAACTTACAACACATAAGATTTCACTTAATAATCTTTTGAAAAGGCTCATTCAAAACTTTCAAGGAGTTTTCAAAAATCTCTTTACCAGTTTCTTTCTCAAGGGGTAGGATTTTAAAAAATGGCTTTGATTGTTCTTCCATTTGAACTCTCTATTCAATCATCTAATCTAGTTATCTTCTTGTAGTGATTAATGTTCACCTTCTTACAGAAGCTTGTTTCACTACTATATTCCTTACTTTCGTATGAATACCATGCCTTATAACATCTAACCATTACATAACATTTATATTTACTACTCTCATAAATGTCACTTTGTCCATATTAAATGGTTGTCATCTTAATGGACGTGTAACGACCCGTTATTTTGGACTATTCGCATCCGCACATGTCTGACTTGAATAATTCAAAATACCACGTTGTTAATTTAATTTTGGCAAAACTGAACATATACAGTAAATAAATAATCACAGATCACAGACATAGAGTAATAATTGCAGCGGAAATAAAAGATAGTAGTTCATGAAGCTACTATATACATATCAGAGTTAAATAAGGTACAACAGATGTCTCGAATACAATAGTCAAATACAATATCAGAATACATCACTGGAATCAACTGGATATCTGAAAGCTAGATAGATAGCTGGATCTCCAAGCGAAGCTCCAACTCCAAAGGTGAGTCTCGAATACTGGTACACTCAGTCTGACCCGAGCGTAAAGCAAAACACAAAACACTCGAGTCAGGATTAACATTCTTATATCAATAAATCCAACTCAAGTGAAATAGCAATTGAAATACAAGTAACTCAAAGGATGTTTGGAATAACCATCCTTTAAGGATCCGTTAAACTATCTACTATGTAGTAGTGTACGATAAGTAGATAATGCCTATCAGTAATATAAGATATCAAAATAGTGTTAAAGCGTTACCATTATCCCCCTTAACACATTTTATATAAGCATTATAGTCTATACAGCACTGTAAACTCCACCGTAAACTAATGGGATATCAGGGAGTACTCCATAGGTATAACACAAAACAAATCGTAGTGGTCGCGTATAGGGATACAAGTATGACAAGGCACATGAGGCAATACCCAAGGTAGTGAAACTACCGTTTGCCTGATCCGGACTGGTGAGAACGCATCGCCACAGCGATCGCAACACCGTGAAACAACACTCCCAAAATCAAGGGTGCACCAATCGACAACAAGTAATGAGTAGTTTTCGAAGAAGTGTGTTCGCTCGAGGTAGCTAACCCCCATTTGGCCCGGCACGGCTCCTGTTTTAGTCATTTCCAATTTGACACAAGTGTCAAGGCTATCCATTATCGTTCTCTTTCTTCAGTCATCACGTACATCATTCCAACCATTTCATTCTGGATCACACTCCGCGTATAGTTATTAAAGTGGTTTTCGGTTTAGACAGAGAGTATGTCCATAACCGATTCTGGTCTCTTTAATAACTTTCGTAATTATTACACCGATTGGTCGTTTAATAAATTTCAAAACCAAATCAAATTCCATTCCAAATAGAATTTGTAAACCAACATTTTATTTGTCTTTCTAAATCAATTTCCATAAATTTACGTTTCAAACATCCAAATCACCATTTCAAAATCTTATAATACAAATTCAATTTCTATTCAAAACAATTCAAATATTCATTTAAATTCGTATATAAGTTTCATTCCGAAATCATTTAAATTAATTTAATTTAACATTCAAATCAATTTAACTTCATTGATCAATTTCATTAAATATTCGTTAAGTAAATTTGTCATTCAAAACAATTTCTATTTAATTTCCAATTCATTAAATCAATTACTTAAGTTCAACTTCATTATATCAAAACTTCAAATTTAATTAAATTAGCTTCGACAAATCAACCCTTTAAATTACAAGTCTTACATTAATTTCAAAGATCACATTTGCATTTCTTGATAAAGAAATTCAATTTCACATATTCATTTACTTAGTTACAATTTCAAAGCTCAATTAAATAAGAACCAAATTTCACTAATTAAAAGTTCAATTTTAATTATCAAAGGATTCAATTTAATTTAATTATTAAATAATTCAATCTCATTAAATTATTAAATAATTTCAAAACTTAATTCAATCATTTCTTAAATTAAACAATATTCTTTCATCAATTTCTTTATTAATATTTTTTTTCAGATTATTAAATATTCACATTTAAATTTCATTAAAATTCAATTTCCAACTTCGTTTCAAAACCATATTATTTATTCAAATAAAATCTTCATTTTATTTTTAAATCAAATTATTGACCAATCGGGTTTTATTTAATTCTCTATCCTAGGTCAAAGTTCAATTTGGGTATTTATCATTTCAACACGATTCAATTCCAATTCAAAAATCAAAGCATAACAAAGGGAACTTGCAGTGTGATAACTGGGATGGTGTCAAAGTAAATAAACAAGCAATAACAACAATCCAATAATCAATTCAAATAATCCCGAAATCATCGTATTAATTCACATTGTTGTTTGTGCGAATTAATATAATTAATTCTAGAATCTACACTATCATTTCATGTAGATTAAAGATTATTACATTACGGTTCTTCACTTGTCATCAATTTAACAACATACATTCACTGGTTCAAGGTGTAATTGAACAAATCCTACGTGTCAATAAATTTAACAGTTAAAGGGGTCATATTATACAAATGTCATTTAATCAAATTTAACACATATATCAAATCTAACTACCCTATGTCAAATTCAATTACATATTATTTATCACTTCAACATTAACAATTTAACATCCAATGTCAAACATCAACAATCAATCATTTATCAACCAAACTGGATTATCATTGTATAAATAACAAATAAGGGTGTCAGATGTCACAGGTGAACTGATACAGGTAATAACATATATAACAGTGTAAATAACTAACAGCATCATATTTCAATTATCGTTTCAATTGAAATCAAATTTAACAAATAAAAGAACATTAATCGTGAGTGATTGCTCACCTTTCGAGGTTGGAGAACACAAGAAGATAGATGACACAATAGGCTATGATTTGAATTGCGAAATTGACCAAATCCAAGTGCGGATTTCCAAAGCAAGGCGGGATTGACTTGGATTAGACGAACAAGGCTGAAATTCAAAGTTTGATGAACCGAATCAGAATCAGTTTGATTTCTACGAAAAATATTTGTTATTTTATAAAATCAATATTTTTAATCTATGGCAAAAAAAAAAAATATCTATATAGTTAAAATAAAATACATACCATTACTATATCAATTTATATAAACACAAACAGACAGAAAAAAAATGTATCAAAATTTGTAAGCTGTACCTTTGTATATTATATATATTTGAAAACTTATATGTATTCAAAACAAAAATACATACTTAAATATTTGACAGTCCATAGGTAGCATATGTGACTAACAGTACATTAATACGCTTATAACCAAAATCAAAGATATAAATGTTGAAAACATACATTGTCGAAGTTACATAAATACTTGTACAACCCATACAACAGAAGTATAAACATCATACCTTCTATCCAGTAAAATGTACATGCGAACAACTTAGTATAAGGAAACAAATATGCAGAACAGCTTTATGCCCAGAAAATATACATACAAACACTGCACTCATTATTAAATACAAAACATTCAAAGCTTTATAAACATATATATAATATTTTTAAATCAATAAATTTACTATATATACATATAATTCATAATACACGATACCAACCTATTATAACGGTAAACAAAATTTAAAACATATATAAACTTCAAGCTGTAACCTAAATAACCCATACAACTTGCTATATAAACTAATACATAATGTGACCACTAGCACACACATGCATTGACACCTCTATATTAAATTTCATAAATATACTGTAGCATGCTGTGCACACAGCCTAGGACTTTAATTACAACATGTAGAACTAATATATAGCTTCATAAGATATTCTTTTATACGGTTGAACATATATATATATATTATAAACACCTATCATACTTAAGGCATGAGTACATTAGGGGCCAACTCAGGTCAATATGCAAATATATATAAACCACTACCAACTCACATACGTATTATAACTTTAACCCAATATATATTTTTAAAACTCTAAACAAAATATCACCTTTGTAAATCATGCAACACTTGACATATAATATGTATCAAAAACTTTGTATCTAACAGCATACGATTACCTTTATATATATATATATATATATATATATATATATATATATATATATATAAAATGAACGGCAGAGGAGAAAGAGCTAAGGGGTGCTGTGAGCGGGTGGGAAGAGTGATGAGCTGTGTTCGGAGGTGGGATTGGGTTCGGCGCACTAAGATGGGGTGCTGCGCCCTAGTGGAAGCCGGAGGGGAGCGGAGGTTGCTTGATGGTGGAAGGTGTATGTGCATAGAGTGAGATGGCGGAATCACTTGCAGGGGAAAGTGAGGCGAGGTCATGAAGACTTGATGGCCCGCGGCAAGCGACGTACGGAGGCGGAGGCAGGTGTTGCGGGCGGAGCAAGGCCGTGCTCGGCCGCGCGTTGCAGGCGATGATAATGGTCGGAGCTCGGTCGGAGGTAAGGAGGAAGGGATGGAGCTCGGCTTGGCACTTATGTGGTCGAGTGTGAAGGCGGCTGCACATCGGTCAGGGAGATTGATGGCGGTTGCGGCCAAAGGAGTTGTGGTTTTCGGCGATTGCCGAGATCTGTGATGGCGGAGGAGGATTATTCAGGTTTAGGTCGGCGAGGCTTGGTGTTCGGCGGTCACTGGGCATGGGAGTTTTTTTAGTAGGAAGGTGGGTGAGTTTGCAAAAGAAAGAAGGAGAATCGCTGGGGAGAGGAAGAAAGAAACAGTGAAGAGGAGTACGCTTCTTAATATCTGTTGCTTTCCAATTGAACCGGATAAAAATGAACGGGCAAAATAAACTGAGAACTTGGAAATTGCAATCCTCTTGTACGTTCGAATACAAGAAAATTAAATACAAGTGACCATTGGTTTTATAGCTGGGCAACGAACGGTCACGAGGAATCAAAAGGAAGGACCGTTACGGTTAACCGTATCGTATGTTTGTCGCATCCCGGAAACTGAAACACACCAACAAAAATACCCTAATGACCAGCACGATGAGACGACCAAAACGATATACAGATATCAGTGGTACGATTGAATTATAAAAATTCGAATTTCCTACTAGCGGAAAATGTAGTAAAAACGCAGAAAAATAAGATCGACGGAGCTAAAAAGTCCGAATTTGGAAAAATGAAAAATGATGTCTTGCTCGGAAGATGGTTTAGAATTTTTCTATGTAAAAATATTTAGGTTTCGAATATTTTCATTGCTTTTTAACTGATTAAATTGAAGTAAATTTACGCACGAAATAAACTTTCATATTTTCGGACGAAAATTTACCAGTTGCTATGTTTAACTAGACGCATTCCAAATATTAAATTTTTATTTCAAATTTTTATTTATTTATTTAGTTATTTATTTTTTTATAAATTTCACAAAAATTCAATTAATTAAATAAGTAAAACGACAAAAATTTACGGGTCGTTACAGGACGTTTCCTAATGACATTTAATTGCTTATTCAACTTTACTTATTTAACTTCTTCCTTATCTTCCCATAATTACTTTAATGATCTCATTAACCTATTTAATTTCTTGTAACTCCTCACTTATTGCTCATTCATTACCTATTAAATTTTTGGAGTTGTCATCTTTCCTTCTACGATTCCCATCCCTATTATTTAATATGCCTATAGGGTCCATAATGATAAGGAAGTCTAGGTCCAACAAAGAAGTAAAAATTCAACTCTATTTAATTTTCTAACTCATAATTGCTACGCCCAACCTTTCGGAATATGATAACAACTACTTCTATAATCAGAATTTATAGATTAAAGCGTAAATTCAAAAATAAGTGTGTATATATAGTAAGATTTTTGAAAATATTTTCCAAAAATAACAAATACGTTACTCATATGTATATTTTCCCCATTGGTCGGATAACCTAAGCTCTGATACCAAATGTAACAACTCGCTTTGGAACAGGCCTAAATTCCAACCCAGAGATGACCCATCGAAACTTAGACCCATTCTAAAGCTGGTCGTTGGTTGGTAAAAATAACAAAACAGAGCTATCTTTCTATTCTTTAGGAACTCACAGTGGAAAGAATAAAATATAATAACAATAATAGTACCCATTTATTTTAAATCATTTCAAATGTCATAAAACATTACATAATGTCAATCGTTATAACATTTTGTTCAAAAATACATTTAATGGGTACAATAGAAAATAACACAAAAAGATAGATAATAACTGCCACAAGCTTCACTCTCGGCATCTTCAAGCATCATCAACTCTCTCTCTAACTTGTGTTGTAATAAGAAGGGAGTCAGAACAATAAGTGTCCAGGGAATAGAAATCTTGAGCCTTACTACTTCCGTACTTGGGCAGTATAATTTAAATAAGAATATGTCTTACGTAATTAAACCATTTAATACTTCATATAAGGAAAGGAAGGGATCCTCAAACAACCACTTAATACCTTCCATTCTCGAAGAAGGTTTCCTAATCGTATAACCCATAACCAACATCATAAATGTCTAACAATATGAGAGATAGTACCCAAGCCACTTAATACCTTTTATTGGAAATAGGCAGACTCTGACCATTTAAGACCTCAATTGAGGCAGATCCCATCATTTAATACCTATTCTCAAGGCGGGCTACTTAATGGTGACTATCTAGCTAACATCACATGGAATCTCTTGAGCCACTCAATATTTCTTTATGGTTAGGCGAACCCTCAATCAATCACCTAATACCTTATCCTGAAGCAGATCCCTATCGAGATACCACCTAACGTGCATAATAACTAGCCCCTTGGCCATTTAATACTTCATTTGGAGAAAAAAGGCAGAACCTCAAACAACCACTTAATACCTCATGACCCTAAAGTAGGCACTTCATATTCTAACCCATACTCATAATGACGTCTCACATTAGCCCTACTATTAGTAGGAACTGATAGCCGATTGGTTGGGCAGATTTACCCTACATAATTTGGGACTAACCTTGCGTCATTATAAATACTTATCGTAGGAGATGTCTCACATCAACCCTAAAGTCACAATGTTGGTAGCCAGATTAGTTGGACAGACTTCTATGTGCCTTTTGACCGACTTCACATACTTATGACTTAGCCATAATTTAAATACTCATCTCAGCATTCCATAATTAATGCTTTATAAGGGATCTTCCTTATTACATCTTAAAATATCAATTAATTTCCTAATGTGATTTAATGACAATTATTAGCTAATTAACTATGCAATTATATGTTATAATTATATGTTTATTAGGCTAATTAATATATAAATAAATACGCACTTATTATTCTATACATGCGGAGATTACGTCCTAACTAATGTTTAATATAAATTCCTTTTTGACCATAATATACAAGTCTTTCATTTTTCTTCCATTTCACCAATAATGTCCAAATTCTAATATCCATAACAAGGGATTTTGATATCCATAACAAGGATTCAATACTCATATCCAAAATTGAAATAAATAGACTTGTATACAGAATCTAAATCCAAATTATCTCATATTAAAACAATGGAATAAACCAAAAATGGAAACTTAAAATTTAATCAATACTACGCCCTATTAAACTTCTTTACATGAATTTAGATAAGGGAAATACTACTAAATTTTATAGAAATAGGCAGTGTAAACTACGAATAAAGGTTCGTCCTTTACACATCATTTCTCAATTAAATCCCTTAATCAGATATAGAGAAGAAGAATAAGAAGTGGAATAGAAGGTAGAACACATAAACCTCAAAATCTACAAAATTCCATTATTTTAACACAAAATAATTAAGATTCCAACCCTAAGAGTTGATATTTCACTTCGGAAGAATTTTAGGGATTTTTAATATGATGTTTTCATAATCCAAAACTCCACAAGGCATATATCAAATCCAAACTATATTATTCAACTACTAAAATAGAAAAACTAAGATTTCCAATAGGGGTCAACCGCTCCTCTTATTTTGGGAGCATTTGATTATTTCCGTTGTCTCTTTATTTTGTTCCCTAAATAACTTTTAACACTAATGTTAACTTTAACGTTTACTTAACCCCCAAGTCTAATCACAGTTAAATTTTTAAATTCAAACTTTAAATTTAAATTCTTATATGAATTTGAATTCGAACTAAACTACTTTAAATTTGAAAACTTCAAACGCTCATAGCTTCTTCGTTTTAGCTCCATTTTCAGCATATTATATATGGAAACAAATCATAATTTTGCCATGAATGTAACAAAATAACTTTCATGGTCAAATTCCAACTTTTGTAAAATTTTCATTTTTATCTCTACCCTGGTTAATTGAATTTCTCTTAATTTACTTATTTAATTAGGGTTGATTTTACGAGGTGTTACAATCATCAAGGACATCATATATCGCATGACAATGAGTCAATCCTCATAAGCATAAGACTGCATGACAACAATTCCAAGACAAAATACACAAGACCGCATAAAAGCATGTAAACAAGAGAGGACAATCACAAAGCAAGTCAGGTTAAAATAACCGATCCTATAGATATCTTGACTGCACGGGAATTCTTAGTGTGAGGTGCTATATTCCAAGGGAAGACATGCTCCAGTAGTTTAAGAAGGCCTAAAATCGATAAACTCCTACAACCATAATATATCCAATCCTTATAACATGAGGTGTGCCCGTAGTATCGACTTCTGGCTATTATGTTGTTGGGCTAATAACTGACACATATACCATGACTCGGGGCACGACCACAGCAGCCAGCCGCTAAGAAGATTTCTAGCCTACAACGTCGAATGAAAAGGTGCACTAACAAATATGGCGAGATATGTCACAACAGGCTTCCCCAAGATACTATTTAATTAAAAGGTGTTAAATACTACTCAAACAGCAATCACTAAAGTAACACCGCATGTCCAATACCACTCGGTGTTGCTAAAGTATTTACTATAAGGTAGTAAATTCCATTCACTTAAATATTCTACACAACAAGTCATGTAATTAACGAATAAAGTGACATCGAGTGTCCCATATGTCAAGACCCAAAAGTCGACCTTCGAAAATTGGCACCCGTACTTCCCTTGTACTCAAAATGCCGTAGATTCAAATGCCGAATCTGGTTCTCGGGAGCTTATAACAACATTAAGTAAATAACACAGCGGAATAAATGAATAATACATTGATATACAATATCTGATACAACAGAGTGATACAATGAATATCAATATACATCAGAGATATGATACAACAAATAGCAGCGGAAAAGAAAACGATAACATCAGCAGCGGATAATCTCCATCTTCAAAGCACCAATCCAGATAATAACGATGAACAAAGATAAGAAAGTGCAGTCCGATCCAAAGACTGAAATAGCTCCAGAAAATCTACTAATCCTGACTATCTGAAAAACCAAACTCTAGACTGCTCGTGTAGAAAATATTTGAGCATCCAGAGTTTAGGAAAGAACAATAAACTCCGGATCAGTCATGGGACTGGTGTGAGCAACAAAAACAGTTTATCTTTAAAAACGAACAACAAAAGAATTTAAAGTCAATTCGCAATGCTTTTGGAAAATGAAACTACCATAAGGCCTCCCGCCACACACACAATGCAAATGCAGACTTGGAGGAGATTTCTCCTTATGATAGTCAAAGATGCTTACTACACAAAATCAAATCATTTTGATATTATTATTAGTGCATAGTGTAGAAAACATTTCGAAAGTAGAATATAAATCTTAGCCAACATACGACCAGTATCGTATGCCTACTATAGCTACCATCCAAACAGTGGGGCGCCACCATAAGTGAATGGCAGGTTCTACAACTAATACCGTACAAGTCTCGTATTGTTTCTTTGGATTTCCAACAAATGGTCAGGCTAAGGAACTTCCTTTTCCACGATGGGTACGTCCCTGGAATAGACGACCCAAGAACCTAACCGGATCTCTGCCAACACAAGGCCGGGTTACCTCTGCAAAAATAGGTAACTACTGACACGCGTATGCCATCCCCCGATCGTCACCGATCTTCCCGAGGATCCCCGATTTCCAACAAACCACAAAGTAATAAATTTGCAGCAACCACAGAGGTTAAGTATCTGGGCTCCATACCATGATACCACCTTTATCCAGAAGGAATGACATACACTAAGGGGCGCTACTCCCTAGAACCTTGCTGCATCTTTCCTGTTTTGACCATTTCCGGGGTGTGAGGTTCGACGAAGTCTCGTCCACAAAGCTACGCTTTCTACAAAGCCATGCTTCGGGTCAAACAAATGATCAACCTATGATCACAAAGATATAAGATCAAACAAATGATCATATCGCAAATGATCAAACACTGATCATCACACAGCAACACTCAACATGCCACATTACCAAATTGGGATATATCGCTGATAACTTCAACTACATAACCTCTGAGCTCGTATGTCTCAGAGAAGGGTGTTAAGCTAAGAGAATAAATTCTCCGCCACCAACAGAAATGTATTTGAAAGAAATCAGCTTTATATCTCAAAGTGTAATGTCAGACATGTATCCATACAAGTCTGTTCCGGGTTCGAACAGAACCGAAGGCACTTCTCACGAAGCTCTTGCAATTCCGGATAACTTTCAATCACGTCCGAACTTCCCATCACAAAAAGAGTGATATAAATCTCTATACCGGCGCGACTCAGTGCAGAGACATTCGACAGGTTGTCCTTTCATTTTCGAAAAATATCCGGTCTTCAACACCGGTCTTCAAATGCTATCCATATACGACGTATCACTATTTGGAATGGGTTATATGACACAATTGTCTTTTCCCGGCTAACCCGAATAGTGAGCGCAATATTCAAAAACAAATGGATAATGGGATTTCAATTAAGTCACAACTTAAACCCAAATTTCCTTTTCAAATGGTTTAACAAATTACCATTTTAATCTTTTTAAACAAAAAAGATTCAATTCACAAAGTTCACTTAATATCACAAAGATTCATTCGCAGATTTTCCAAATCAATTTCCCTTTCAATTTGATTAATTCGTTAAATCTTTAAATCAAAGATTTCACTCATAGCTTTCAAAACAATTTCATTTCGAATGGTTTAAACAAAACATCACTTTTAAATCTGTTAAAAATAAATAGATTTAATACATAGCTTTCAAAAACAATTCATTCATAACTTGGAAAAACAATTTTTCAATTCGATCTTGAAATTCCTTTAATTTAAACTGGAATTTCTTTTCTTATCTAAAAGCTTTTATCATTCGAAAACAACAGTTTTCAATTTGGAAATGTGATTCATTCATACGAGTTGAAATCCTTGGTTTAAATTCAAATTCCCAAATTAATACTTTAAAATGGTTTAATTCATACAAACACATTTATATCATCTTTTATCCCTAGTTTCCAAATCATAGATTTAATTTCAAACTTGAATTCAAATTTAAATCTAATTATTTAAATTTTCAAAAACTCGGTTAAGTTATTCAAAATGACTTTTATCTTTGAAATTCTATTTCAAAAGCTTTTCACTTTTTATTTTAAACCCAAATTTCAAATTTCAAAATCAATTGAAATTAAAATTTCAATTTCAAAAACATCAAATTTAAATTATCTGTGACTTAACCGATTTCCACGTGAAATCCATTTTTGTGTGTGTAAAGTGTAGTCCAGGGGTTTCACACAATAGTGCAACATCAATCATCACATATCAAAATACATGATATAGTTGATAAGCGATATAAACTATAACACTTATCGTACAGATCATAGATATATATCATAGATAATAAATTACATCACTGATTAAAACACAAATCAGGGTATATCACAAATCATCACATATCAGGAAATATCAAACAATTTAACATTCAATAGAATCCAAACATTCACAAGTGAATTTATTAATCAACTGATTAATTTAAATCAGATGTATCAATTTATTAATCCGGGTTAATTATCGTAATTCAATTACAAATTATTTGAAAATCTTTCTTTCAAATTTATTAGTTAACCCTTAATTATTAACTAATCATTCTTAAATTACTGAATCAATTAATCTTTAATTATTAAATTAATCTCAATTAATTGCCATTATTAATTAATCCTTGGATTTATTAACAAATAATTAATTCACATTTTAAATCTACTTAAAAATTAATGAATTATAAATCATTAAATCATCATTACTTAAAGTGAAGCTTATTTATATTTTTGATTTAATTATTGTTACTTACAATATGTTTGAAAGTATTGATTTCAAATTTTCTTTTAAATCTTAATTTAAATTTAAGATTTGAAATGAATTCTTATTTACCTTAATTTACACGATAAATAATATTTTGTTATAAAGGAAATGTAAAAGAGTTCAACATCAATTTCTCTTTGAATTCACATATCAACGAATTCTTTACATTTAAACTTGTTTAAGTATTTAGATATTTGTATTTGTACAACTTTATTTAACTTCAAAAATCTGGAATTCAAAGTTAGATTTAAGCTCAAGTTTCAATTGCTTCCTTTACATTTCTCAAACTCTATTTTAAATCCTAACCTTTTAGAACCACTTAATTTCTTAAACATTTTTAAGTTATTAACCAATTTGAATTTTAAAAACTTATTTCCAAACTAGGTTTCGAACTGAACTTGAGTTTTTATATTTAAACCTTTTATTTTAAACTTCACTTTTAAAAATCCAAACTACTTAAGCTTTTAGATTCTATTTTAAAGATTTTAAAACAAGATAACAGGTTTCCTGTAAAACCTGAAATCAAGATATCAACCCGAGGCAACCTATAACTGCTTCGAGTATATGACTCGAATTACTCGAGCCACACGCGAGAAAAATCTCGTGCTCAGACCCTTCTTCTCCACAAACACTCACATGCACGAAACTTCGCGTGTGCACGTGCACGATCACCAGCGCCAATTCAGACCACCATCGCGACCACCCATGAGTCGACCACGATCATCTCAACCCCATCGACAACTCCGATCGTTGAACGCGAGCCTAAATCGAGATCGAGCATTCGATCGAAAAAAAATTGGAACACACGATCACTGGAAACACGTCTCGTCCCGATCATCCAAGCCACCATCGTTCACGTCCCCTTGCCCAGACCTTCGCCGTAGTCCCCTCTGCCTTCATCTCGAACCACGTGCCACTCGATCAACCCAAGTCGACGAAATCGTCACATTTACAGACCCCTTCAAAATTGAACGTTAAACCCTAATTTTGATTCGACCAAACGAATCACGCAATACAAAATTTTCCTAGTATTTTTCTCGTATCCACCGATGTACCAGCTAGCTTCGACAAAAACCCCGAGCCCTAAAAGTTCATCGATCACCATATTTTCACGAAAACCCATTTCCCGTTCAACTCCCTCAAGCTCGAGAATTACTAAGTTAAAAATCATAATTTCTTCATTAAAAATCATGGTTTACTAAGGCGAACATGATCATGAAGTCAAAACTCAAAATTTAATAAATTAAATTTTTGATAAAATTTGATTTTACTGTGTTTTAGTCCATTTCAGTAAACCCACTCATTTTTATTACAAAGAAATATTTTTAAACTTTGGTCTTGATAATTTAAACAATTTTTGTTTAATCATCAAAGTTTAACAGTGAATGATTAAAGAGATTTGTATTTTTCTTTCTTTGGTTTTTGTTTAGCCTGTAAACTTTTAAAACAGGGATATATGCCTCTGTATATACATCTTTAATTCTTATGTATATAGATATACACACATATGCAGATAATCATACAAGCAAAATCACAACTTCAATATCAGATCAACAACAAGATATACATCAGATTCAAGAAGGTTGCTCACCTATTTCAGAGGAAAGAACAGAGACTTTTGATGAAACAGTTTTGCAATTTCAACTGGAACTTTTCTTCCTGATCTCTGGATTTGATTTTAATTTTTTTTTAATTTTGTTTTAGTTTATTTGTTTACAAAGTGATATCTCAGTTTTTCTTTGCTAAGGATTTTTGAAACTGAAATGAAGAAGGAGTTGGAGATATAGAAATGAGTTGTACAGATATATTGGTTATACAGGATAATGATATATTTGTTTATACAAATAGGCACGGCTAAAGGTTGCATTTATGACTTGTACATATCCATGCTTTTGCATTAATTGCCTGGTACTTGGTTTCCATGCTTAGCCATGTTTTCAGCTGTACATGATATTAGAGATAAGGCAGGTATGTGGCTAGAGATATTTGCTTTGTACATTTTACCTTTGTTTATTTCTTCTTTTCCTTTCTTGCCTTATGTCCTACGGCCTTGCATATGTGAATGTATTTTATTTGCTTGAATACTTGTCTTTTATTTGTTTGATTTATTTTTATTTCTTATTTTGTTTACAGTTTATACTTGTTGGCTTGTTTACTTTATATTAAATAAAACTATATAATTTATTTTATAAACTCAAATTATTATTAACCATTTACTTGAAATTTAAATCTAAATCACATATATATACAATATACAGATTTTTAATTGATTTAACATAGAATTTATTTGAATGTGGGGAAACTCGTTTCAATTTATCAATTGATTTTACAATTTTTTTTCAAAAATTCATTTAATTATTAATTTAAATTAAATTAAATTTCGGGGTCGTTACAAACTTCCCCCCTTAAAAGAATTTCGTCCTCGAAATTCGCAGGCACGAAACAACACGGATAGATAGAATCGATCTCCTATAACTCCTCAAACTCAAGATACGGATTCCGAATTCAAGTCGGAATATCTCAGAATACATACCAATTTGTCCCTCTTCGGACTTCGATTAACCCGAGAAATTATAATAGAATTTCAAATTTTGATTTCAAACGAAATCGTTTTATTGATTTAATTCAAATTCAGCTCTATATTCTATTAACCAATTTAACTCAATTAAAAAGTTTCCAATTTCAAATTCATTAAGGTTTAAATCAAAAAGCTAATAAGAAACCGATGAAATACGAAGTAAAAATTTCCTACAACGATTCGTAGGGCCTCATCGCACTGAAACTTCTTCTTGTAGCTGATACGAAGAAATGAAAAGAATTTGGAAACGAATCAAAGAAAATTGATAAGAAAGATTGTTTCCACTGTTGCAGGGTATTGACCATTTATAGTCGTATTTCCCGTCCCCTATCTCGTCTTCTTCTTGTACTCATACTCACTATCAGTGGATAGTAAGAGAATTTACTGAGACGTTCAGACTGATATCTTAGGGATATACTCATTCTAGAGTTTACTTCACTCTATCTCTAATGAGCTACTTAACGTGTTATACTCCTGAGCTAAAGTTCAACCTTAGCTCTGATACCACTTGTCAAGACCCAAAAGTCGACCTTCGAAAATCGGCACCCGTACTTCCCTTGTACTCAAAATGCCGTAGATTCAAATGCCGAATCTGGTTCTCGGGAGCTTATACAACATTTAAGTAAATAACACAGCGGAATAAATGAATAATACATTGATATACAATATCTGATACAACAGAGTGATACAATGAATATCAATATACATCAGAGATATGATACAACAAATAGCAGCGGAAAAGAAAACGATAACATCAGCAGCGGATAATCTCCATCTTCAAAGCACCAATACAGATAATAACGATGAACAAAGATAAGAAAGTGCAGTCCGATCCAAAGACTGAACTAGCTCCAGAAAATCTACTAATCCTGACTATCTGAAAAACCAAACTCTAGACTGCTCGTGTAGAAAAAATTTGAGCATCCAGAGTTTAGGAAAGAACAATAAACTCCGGATCAGTCATGGGACTGGTGTGAGCAACAAAAACAGTTTATCTTTAAAAACGAACAACAAAAGAATTTAAAGTCAATTCGCAATGCTTTTGGAAAATGAAACTACCATAAGGCCTCCCGCCACACACACAATGCAAACACAGACTTGGAGGAGATTTCTCCTTATGATAGTCAAAGATGCTTACTACGCAAAATCAAATCATTTTAATATTATTATTAGTGCATAGTGTAGAAAACATTTCGAAAGTAGAATATAAATCTTAGCCAACATACGACCAGTATCGTATGCCTACTATAGCTACCATCCAAACAGTGGGGCGCCACCATAAGTGAATGGCAGGTTCTACAACTAATACCGTACAAGTCTCGTATTGTTTCTTTGGATTTCCAACAAATGGTCAGGCTAAGGAACTTCCTTTTCCACGATGGGTACGTCCCTGGAATAGACGACCCGAGAACCTAACCGGATCTCTGCCAACACAAGGCCGGGTTACCTCTGCAAAAATAGGTAACTACTGACACGCGTATGCCATCCCCCGATTGTCACCGATCTTCCCGAGGATCCCCGATTTCCAACAAACCACAAAGTAATAAATTTGCAGCAACCACAGAGGTTAAGTATCTGGGCTCCATACCATGATACCACCTTTATCCAGAAGGAATGACATACACTAAGGGGCGCTACTCCCTAGAACCTTGCTGCATCTTTCCTGTTTTGACCATTTCCGGGGTGTGAGGTTCGACGAAGTCTCGTCCACAAAGCTACGCTTTCTACAAAGCCATGCTTCGGGTCAAACAAATGATCAACCTATGATCACAAAGATATAAGATCAAACAAATGATCATATCGCAAATGATCAAACACTGATCATCACACAGCAACACTCAACATGCCACATTACCAAATTGGGATATATCGCTGATAACTTCAACTACATAACCTCTGAGCTCGTATGTCTCAGAGAAGGGTGTTAAGCTAAGAGAATAAATTCTCCGCCACCAACAGAAATGTATTTGAAAGAAATCAGCTTTATATCTCAAAGTGTAATGTCAGACATGTATCCATACAAGTCTGTTCCGGGTTCGAACAGAACCGAAGGCACTTCTCACGAAGCCCTTGCAATTCCGGATAACTTTCAATCACGTCCGAACTTCCCATCACAAAAAGAGTGATATAAATCTCTATACCGGCGCGACTCAGTGCAGAGACATTCGACAGGTTGTCCTTTCATTTTCGAAAAATATCCGGTCTTCAACACCGGTCTTCAAATGCTATCCATATACGACGTATCACTATTCGGAATGGGTTATATGACACAATTGTCTTTTCCCGGCTAACCCGAATAGTGAGCGCAATATTCAAAAACAAATGGATAATGGGATTTCAATTAAGTCACAACTTAAACCCAAATTTCCTTTTCAAATGGTTTAACAAATTACCATTTTAATCTTTTTAAACAAAAAAGATTCAATTCACAAAGTTCACTTAATTTCACAAAGATTCATTCACAGATTTTCCAAATCAATTTCCCTTTCAATTTGATTAATTCGTTAAATCTTTAAATCAAAGATTTCACTCATAGCTTTCAAAACAATTTCATTTCGAATGGTTTAAACAAAACATCACTTTTAAATCTGTTAAAAATAAACATATTTAATACATAGCTTTCAAAAACAATTCATTCATAACTTGGAAAAACAATTTTTCAATTCGATCTTGAAATTCCTTTAATTTAAACTGGAATTTCTTTTCTTATCTAAAAGCTTTTATCATTCGAAAACAACAGTTTTCAATTTGGAAATGTGATTCATTCATACGAGTTGAAATCCTTGGTTTAAATTCAAATTCCCAAATTAATACTTTAAAATGGTTTAATTCATACAAACACATTTATATCATCTTTTATCCCTAGTTTCCAAATCATAGATTTAATTTCAAACTTGAATTCAAATTTAAATCTAATTATTTAAATTTTCAAAAACTCGGTTAAGTTATTCAAAATGACTTTTATCTTTGAAATTCTATTTCAAAAGCTTTTCACTTTTTATTTTAAACCCAAATTTCAAATTTCAAAATCAATTGAAATTAAAATTTCAATTTCAAAAACATCAAATTTAAATTATCTGTGACTTAACCGATTTCCACGTGAAATCCATTTTTGTGTGTGTAAAGTGTAGTCCAGGGGTTTCACACAATAGTGCAACATCAATCATCACATATCAAAATACATGATATAGTTGATAAGCGATATAAACTATAACACTTATCGTACAGATCATAGATATATATCACAGATAATAAATTACATCACTGATTAAAACACAAATCAGGGTATATCACAAATCATCACATATCAGGAAATATCAAACAATTTAACATTCAATAGAATCCAAACATTCACAAGTGAATTTATTAATCAACTGATTAATTTAAATCAGATGTATCAATTTATTAATCCGGGTTAATTATCGTAATTCAATTACAAATTATTTGAAAATCTTTCTTTCAAATTTATTAGTTAACCCTTAATTATTAACTAATCATTCTTAAATTACTGAATCAATTAATCTTTAATTATTAAATTAATCTCAATTAATTGCCATTATTAATTAATCCTTGGATTTATTAACAAATAATTAATTCACATTTTAAATCTACTTAAAAATTAATGAATTATAAATCATTAAATCATCATTACTTAAAGTGATGCTTAATTTATATTTTTGATTTAATTATTGTTACTTACAATATGTTTGAAAGTATTGATTTCAAATTTTCTTTTAAATCTTAATTTAAATTTAAGATTTGAAATGAATTCTTATTTACCTTAATTTACACGATAAATAATATTTTGTTATAAAGGAAATGTAAAAGAGTTCAACATCAATTTCTCTTTGAATTCACATATCAACGAATTCTTTACATTTAAACTTGTTTAAGTATTTAGATATTTGTATTTGTACAACTTTATTTAACTTCAAAAATCTGGAATTCAAAGTTAGATTTAAGCTCAAGTTTCAATTGCTTCCTTTACATTTCTCAAACTCTATTTTAAATCCTAACCTTTTAGAACCACTTAATTTCTTAAACATTTTTAAGTTATTAACCAATTTGAATTTTAAAAACTTATTTCCAAACTAGGTTTCGAACTGAACTTGAGTTTTTATATTTAAACTTTTTATTTTAAACTTCACTTTTAAAAATCCAAACTACTTAAGCTTTTAGATTCTATTTTAAAGATTTTAAAACAAGATAACAGGTTTCCTGTAAAACCTGAAATCAAGAAATCAACCTGAGGCAACCTATAACTGCTTCGAGTATATGACTCGAATTACTCGAGCCACACGCGAGAAATATCTCGTGCTCAGACCCTTCTTCTCCACAAACACTCACATGCACGAAACTTCGCGTGTGCACGTGCACGATCACCAGCGCCAATTCAGACCACCATCGCGACCACCCATGAGTCGACCACGATCATCTCAACCCCATCGACAACTCCGATCGTTGAACGCGAGCCTAAATCGAGATCGAGCATTCGATCGAAAAAAAACTGGAACACACGATCACTGGAAACACGTCTCGTCCCGATCATCCAAGCCACCATCGTTCACGTCCCCTTGCCCAGACCTTCGCCGTAGTCCCCTCTGCCTTCATCTCGAACCACGTGCCACTCGATCAACCCGAGTCGACGAAATCGTCACATTTACAGACCCCTTCAAAATTGAACGTTAAACCCTAATTTTGATTCGACCAAACGAATCACGCAATAAAAAATTTTCCTAGTATTTTTCTCATATCCACCGATGTACCAGCTAGCTTCGACAAAAACCCCGAGCCCTAAAAGTTCATCGATCACCAGATTTTCACGAAAACCCATTTCCCGTTCAACTCCCTCAAGCTCGAGAATTACTAAGTTAAAAATCATAATTTCTTCATTAAAAATCATGGTTTACTAAGGCGAACATGATCATGAAGTCAAAACTCAAAATTTAATAAATTAAATTTTTGATAAAATTTGATTTTACTATGTTTTAGTCCATTTCAGTAAACCCACTCATTTTTATTACAAAGAAATATTTTTAAACTTTGGTCTTGATAATTTAAACAATTTTTGTTTAATCATCAAAGTTTAACAGTGAATGATTAAAGAGATTTGTATTTTTCTTTCTTTGGTTTTTGTTTAGCCTGTAAACTTTTAAAACAGGGATATATGCCTCTGTATATACATCTTTAATTCTTATGTATATAGATATACACACATATGCAGATAATCATACAAGCAAAATCACAACTTCAATATCAGATCAACAACAAGATATACATCAGATTCAAGAAGGTTGCTCACCTATTTCAGAGGAAAGAACAGAGACTTTTGATGAAACAGTTTTGCAATTTCAACTGGAACTTTTCTTCCTGATCTCTGGATTTGATTTACATTTTTTTTTGAATTTTGTTTTAGTTTATTTGTTTACAAAGTGATATCTCAGTTTTTCTTTGCTAAGGATTTTCAAAACTGAAATGAAGAAGGAGTTGGAGATATAGAAATGAGTTGTACAGATATATTGGTTATACAGGATAATGATATATTTGTTTATACAAATAGGCACGACTAAAGGTTGCATTTATGACTTGTACATATCCATGCTTTTGCATTAATTGCCTGGTACTTGGTTTCCATGCTTAGCCATGTTTTCGGCTGTACATGATATTAGAGATAAGGCAGGTATGTGGCTAGAGATATTTGCTTTGTACATTTTACCTTTGTTTATTTCTTCTTTTCCTTTCTTGCCTTATGTCCTACGGCCTTGCATATGTGAATGTATTTTATTTGCTTGAATACTTGTCTTTTATTTGTTTGATTTATTTTTATTTCTTATTTTGTTTACAGTTTATACTTGTTGGCTTGTTTACTTTATATTAAATAAAACTATATAATTTATTTTATAAACTCAAATTATTATTAACCATTTACTTGAAATTTAAATCTAAATCACATATATATACAATATACAGATTTTTAATTGATTTAACATAGAATTTATTTGAATGTGGGGAAACTCGTTTCAATTTATCAATTGAATTTACAATTTTTTTTCAAAAATTCATTTAATTATTAATTTAAATTAAATTAAATTTCGGTGTCGTTACACCATACCACTCGTTACTACTAAAATGTTTAACTACATTCCCTCTTCCGAAAGAAAATTTTGTATAAAAGTAACAGTTCAATAGTCATCAAAAAAATCCCAGAAGGAATAAATGCTCGAAAACAGGTGTGTGTATATATATATATATTTAAAGAAAAGTGATAGTTCATAAACATAGGTTTTTATTACTAAAATATACAGAGTATTTTCCAGTATAATTGTTATCTTTCAATAATCCTTTTCTTTGAATCTGCAACCTTTTATAGTATTATTATTTTTAACCCTCAATAATAATCCTCCATCATTAACACTTTATATATATATATCTGTCTATGTGTGTGTGTAATTTTATATCCATATATCAAAACCCGAATTTTTGAAGTTATAAACATATACATAAATTTTATAATGTTAAACGGTTTTTTAAAGATAAATTTTATAATGTTAGATGTATAAATAATTTGCATATATATATATATATAATTTTAATTAATTAAAATTTGAAATTTTGAAAATATGAAATAAGTTCAAAATCTCAGAATTTTATTTGAATGAAGGAAGCATGAGAAAGTAAGAAGAAATAGTAATTAGCAAGCAAAACATAAGTATAAGTTAACTGGAGTTTATATGCTCCAGGTTCATCATCGATCGACCATGGCTTCCTACCGGTCGACTGCTACCGATGGACCGGTGGTAGGGTTCGATCAACTATAGACAATGCTTGGAGCATATAACCCTAGGCAACCAGTTTCAATGATCAACGATTTTATTCAAACGAAAAATATGAACTATACACAATGAAATCAACTATTGCAAGCACATGCATATCAATAGAATCATCAACTGCTACAGACATTCAATTAGCAACTTACATAGCAACTTACAGTGACCTATCTATAAGAGAATAGCTTGCTAGCATAAAAATAACAATCATGGTTCCTATTTTTCTAACATCAACTATAAATTCATAAACATGTAGATAATAGATTGGGGATAGGTTAGTGTGAGAAGTAACTCGCATTAGAACTTGAAATAGCTTGCCAAAAACTAAAATTAAACTTACTTTTAAAATTTCAGAAAACCCAAGAATAACTCAACCAAGAAGAAGAACAAACAGGAATCAAAACACTGTAATATCTGAAATTAACAAGCCTACAAAATGTAATATGGTTTGAGATTAATACCTGATTTTTCTCTATTTTTTAGCAAAGTATTTTGGATTAAAAGAAGTGATTTTTCCTTAGGGTTTGAAGAGAAGGACCCTAAAGTTTCTTTCTCTGTTTTCATTTTCTGATGTTTGAACGAACATTAAACTGAGAATGAGAAGCAACTTCTCCTTTGTTTAATTTAATTTGGGCCTTTCATAATTGTACAACCCATTAGGAAAAGCAATCTGTTTTTTTTATTTATTTCATTTGTAACACCCCTAATTTTTGTTTAACATTATTCATGACATTTAATTGGATAAATTAAATAGAATAATGTAGATAAGAAGATTGAGGATTGATTAATAAATCAAATGGCCATACTTATTTAACTAAATGAACTAATAAATGATTAAGTAATTAAACATAAGGGCATTAAGGTAATATCCGCCCATATTTCCCACCCTTATACTATTTTCCTTAGTCATACATGTTCATTTTATCTCAAACAAAATTTATAACCTTGAGAAGAAAGCAAGGTCGGCCATTAGGAAGAAGAGAAGAGAAAATAATCAAAGTAAAAGATTAGGATCAAGCTAGAAGAAATCAATCTCAATCAAACATCAATTTCCTTATCCAATCTAAGGTGATAATAATTTCTACATCTCTATTTTTGGTTTTATATTCATATGATTTCAGATTTTATGGTAAATCTGTTGTTACGATATATTGAATGATGATATGCTTGATTTATGATTTATATATGTTTAAACATGGTTGTTTAAGGAGAGATATAAGGTTTTAGGGTAAAACCGAGATTTAATGATTTTGAAATGCCATGGGAAAATTTTATGTTATGGAAAATATGATTTTGGAGTTGGGTTTCCATTTTTATATTTTCCAAGCCATGGAGAATTAGTTATGAATTTTCAAAGGAAAATATGATTATTTAGGTTTATAAATTTATTTTGGAAAATATATTAAGAATATGGATCTGAAATTTTGATATGTTAGATAACATGATTAAAGTGAATTTCTGGAATTTTTGGAGATTTTTACTGAGTGATTTAGTATGGAAATTAAATTATTTCGAAAGGAGGACCTAAATGATTTAATTGTTTTATAAGAGGAAGGGCTTATTTGTTAAATGTTAATTTGATTTTAGATCCAAGAAAATGTGGGAGATATTATCCAAATTATATAAAAGTTGTGAAAGCCAATCAAATGTTTACAAGTAGGCAAGTTTGTTACAAAAAGTTTACTTATTTTGGCAAAATCAACTTTTACCCAAAAAAAGGTGGTTCCGCCTTCTTTGGCAAACCTTTCGACTTAGACCTATCGACCAAGACCTTTTGACTTCAATGATCAACAAGGTCAAAAGCAATGCACATGATATCATTCAGGTGGTATGCAGTGAATTGGACAAAGTCGGAAGGTATGGTGTCGAAGGGTTGCTTTCGAAGGAGATGGACCCTTAGTTTACCTTGATTTGAAAAATTAAACCACTTGCCTGTTTTAAAAAGCATTCGAAAAGGTCGAAAGCTATGTTTGCTTTCGATAAGGTCGAAAGCTATGATTTCGAAAGGCTGATTTATAAAGAGCCTCCGACAAGGTCGAAAGCTATGCTTGCTTTCGACAGGGTCAAAATATATGGTTTTAAAAGGATAGTTTGCAAAGGAGCTTTCGACACAGTCGAAAGCTATGTTTTCAAAAAGTTGTTTTAAAGAGGATTTTGGAAAGAAAAAAAAGAGCTTCCACCTTTTTTTGTTTAAAGCGGTCGAAAGCAGGAGCTTTCGACATTATCGAAAGGATTATTGGTTATTATAAAGACAAGCCGCTTCCCAAACCTTTCGAAGGGGTTTAAAGCAGAAGCTTTCGACGTTGTCAAAAGGTTCAATTGTTTTCCAGATATTTGAATTCTTTCGAAAGAATGGTTTCGACACCATCAAACTTCCCCAAAATTTAATAAAACAAAGAGTGTTTTTGAAGGAGACACTTTCACCTATTTTCACTTTGACCCAAAGTGATATTTTAAGTATAAACCCAATGTTCTCAAAAGGGTGGATTTTCAATGGTTTCGAAGGATGACCTTCAATGCTTTCGAAAGGGATACTTTCAAGTGGTTTCGAAGCTATGCTTCTACTCTTATATGATAATACTTTAACATGGTCGAAAGGTTTTGAAAGTGGTGTTTTAAAGTATTATAAAGGCTGGAGCCTGTTGTTTTAAAATATGTGTTTAAGCTTTCGAAGGGGTCGAAAGCAAAGCTTTCGAAGGGGTTGGAAAAATGTTTTCTTTTAACCAAGTTTGATACTTTTGAAGGGGATACTTTCGAGAGGGTAGGTATATATGACACTTGATTTTGAATATGCATGGTGGGTAAACTTATATAATAAATGTTGTTTAACCTTGGGGATACCGTGGTGGGTTTAATGAGTTTAACACAATAGTTAGGGATACCAACACTTATATGTTTTGACACAATCATTGGGGAATACATACGTAAATTATAAATGAATATAACCTAAATTAGGGATACTAATGGAAATAGGTTAATCATGTGGATAACATGGGATGTTTGATGGATAGTCAATATCATGAAGGGGATGGATAGTCTCCATATGATTGAGGAAGGTTCATAGTTATCCTAGGAAAACTATGGGATGTTTGATGGATAGTCAACATCATGAAGGGGATAGATAGTCTCCAAATAATTAAAGATGGGTTCATAGTCATCCTAAGAAAACTATGAGATGTTTGATGGATAGTCTACATCAAGTCGGGGATGGATAGTCTACAACTGATTAAAGAAGGGTTCTTGGTCATCCTACGAAAACTATAGGATGTGAGATGGACAGTCCAAATCAACTTAAGTAAAAGGAATGTGGGATAGATAGTCCCTCTTTGATGCAAATAAAAATCTAAAATGGGACGGGTAGTCCTTGAAAATATAAGATGGATAGTCAGATGGAACTTAGATGGTTAGTCTAATTAATATGGGATGGGAAATACTAAATGTTTTCAAGTATGCATATCATCATAATATTATGAAAATATATGTTTTAACCATTGTGGATGCAGGAAGCACATGATAGGGTTTTATAAAGGTTTTAGGATACCAGTGAGGGGAAAACCCATTTCGCTAAGCGGCGTGGTCTCACTAGATATCTAAATGGATTGAGATGTTAGATTATTATTCATACCAGGATTTATGTCTGACTCGAAGTTTTTGTTTTCCCTTTAAACTTTCGGGTGCTTAATTGATTTTGAGTAGTTTGAGATTTAAGGTTTTCAGGTTTTCTTCTTTGACGAATAAAGCTTTCGGTGACGTGCAGGAGGCAGATAGTTATTTAGAATTGTCTTTTCTACTGTGTGTTTTATTTGTAAAGGCAGACATGTTAGTCTTGTTATATACTTTTATCAACCAAGAGGGCATCTTCATATGTCGCTCTTGGCGTATGTGTAATAATTATATTTTGCTGAATGTGGTTAACGTTTTGGGATTATGTAATGAACATGAAATTTTTTGAATGGAATGTGAAAATATGTTTTTGAATTTTTAATTTTTTTTCCATATTCTTGTGATCTGTGTATCGATGAATCTAGCACCGCCGTATTTGGTGGTCGAAGATTAATAACTATGGATGACTGCAGAATCCGTAGCCGTTAGTTTTGGGCCTCCAAGTAGGGGGATGTTACATCATTCTTCTTAATCCCTCTTCTTCCAAATATAATTTCCATCAAAGTTTTAAACTAATTTTTAGATTGTATTCTTTAAGGATTATTAACTAATTGATTTTCCCATTTATCTTTATTTTATGATGTAAAATCATAAACTTTAATACAACTCTTAAGTCCAATTTCTAAATCCATCTTAAATTGATTATTAACAAAATAATTCATTTCTTAAACTCTTTTTGGCGATGATTGAATAATTTAAAAAATAAAATTCTAATATCTTTTGAAAATTGTACTTACTTATTTCATCACTCCTTAACTCCTCTTTATAATAAATAAAAAGGATTGACCAAAATAAAATCTCTATTCTTCTTATAAAATAAATTTATTTATAAATTCCAAAATATTCATTCCATATATTATTCCCTAATTTTATATAACTTAGAATCCACATTCCAAAATGATTCATTTTCTTTTATAAAAGAATACGAATTCAAATTTTCCCATATTTCAATACTTAAAAAAAAATCAAATTTCTCGTTTAATTCTCCAATTTAAATCATTATTTATTTGATTAGAGTAATTCTAAAATCATGGTTGTTACAGTGACTATGATTTTGTAAACCTACTTTACCATGTATATTTTACCACACTTATCTGTTAAGGCTCGATGTACTCTGATATATTGTGTAATATTTTTTCTTCAAAATCAACGTGTTTATTGTTTTACGTTGAGACTGAGGACATATATGGTAGTATATTGATGTTGAAAACGTACCAGTGCTAGCCCAAGGGAATATTCACATTTGACCACCCACTATCGTCTCATTCTCCGTATTGGTAGACAATATTACTTATCAATAATCTTTGGTAGTGTGGGTATAGAGGCAGGGCGTTACAACACACATGAAGTAAAATGTGGGTTTTGTTATTTTACACTGCAAGAAACAGTGCAGTATACATTCTTGGAAAAACTAGCACTGCACGGATGCTAAAGAAAAAGGGTCGACATGGCCTCAACAAAGTGTAAGTAAAGTACTACATACAACTAATTACTGATGCGTCGTTGATGTTAGAACCGAGCAAGCACATGGTGGGTTGAATTGGTAAATTTCAAAAAAATAATACTATTTGGATCTTAGTGGGCCTATGAAGTCTAAATTTATTCAGACCTGATCTAAATTATTTTTAAATAAATAATCATTTTACTTAATCCATTAATAATAAGAATTTATATGATGTTGTATAATGTATATATAGCATGTACATGTGTATGGAATATACGTGTATGTATACGTGCATGTGCAACATGTACAATGTGCATGGTTTAATATGCTCATATCTAAGTGTTGAGATTTACATTATAACAGCCATCTTAGCCCTCCATATACATATATGATGTCTAGTATGTGTGTGTGTGTGTGTGTAATTACAAAATAATATTTGTATTTGAAAGTATGCACACACACACACACACATACGCATGCGCACACACGCATGCACGCACACATATATATGTAAATGTTCACATATGTTTACATAAAGTGATATTTATAAATTTATGAATATAAATTTTAAATTCGAATCTAAATTTTGAAATTAGAAATTTAAATCTAGATCTAGATTTGAAAATATCTATCAAATTAAAATTCAAAATTCAATTTTGTAAATAATTATATTCAATAAATATAAATATGTACGAAAATAAAAATAATAAAATTTTTCTTTCAAAAACATGAATTTACTACATATATGTATATAATTTATAATTAAAATATTGTATAATTAATTAAATATAATATATATATATATTTCCATTTCACACAATATTATATGTTACAACCCTGCTTTCTATGCCATATAGATAAATAAATTTAATTAAAATAGAAGTGTATGAATTTAATTTGTGATAATTAACATCTTGAAAATTAATTTTTAGTTGAATAAATACTATTTAATAAAATATTTTTTATAATAAATTGAATTAAATTAATAAACTCCTTTCGAATAATTTATTGAATGGATAAAATGTTTTAAGTTGAATATAAAATATTTTAAAGTGCAAATAATTTTAATATGAATGTAACAGTTGAAAAATAAATTATTTTGTAATAATACGACGAATGATCAAATAAAAACAAGTGGACATCGAATTTGATAAAATTGGACGGTTATTGAAATGTATTTAGAATAATGAAGTGTAAATTAATTTAAATCAAATGAAAATTTATTTACAAATAAATTATAAGAATTATTTAAAATGAAAAGGAAAGAAAATGTAATTCATTAAAACAAAGCCTAAAATAAATTTAGCCAAGCCCAAAGCCCATTTAATCTACCACTTTCTTTCATTTTCTTGAACCTCCCTGCTTATTTTCTTTACAAGCCATACTCGATCACCTAACTATTACTTTGGCCCTAATTGAGAAATCAAAAATCACAACTGGATAGTTAAAAAATATAAATGATAAATACGAACGACAAAAATTATCATTCGCCACTGGCGATTAGGCAATAGTGGAAGATGCCACTCGTAAAGTGCAACCTGGAAGATGACCGCGACGACCTAGTGGCGAATAAAGGTAGCAACGCACGCGATTTTTCAGTAGGCCAATGTTGTGATGGTATCGTCAATCTGGATCGGGCTATGATGATATGGGGTTGGCAGCTATAATGATAGGCACACGATGGAGGGCTGGCTATTCAATGTTCTAGGCATTAATATGAGAGATTGATCTTATTTTGCGTGTTTGGTTGGAAAACTAGGTGAGTTATACATTCACGCTGTTATCTATGTCTTCTTCGCTATGTAGTATTTATATTTACATCGTTCATTGCCAAATTGGTTTCTTGGACGAATTGCTTGGTAGATTGGTTTGATTGATTGTTTGGGGATTGTATGTTGTTTGGGATTGTTGAGGATATTGATTTTGAAATTAGATGATGTTGTGATAGTAATTATTTGTGTTAGTTGGAAATGTCAATATATAACAAAATTCTATACATTTGTGAATTAAATCAAATAATTATTTGTATGTCGATATGTATATTTTGGGAATGACGAAGTTTGATGGAACTCAACTTGGGTCATGCGATATTTGTAATGATGTTCGTTGAGAAGCTTGTAGAGTAATTTTACTCCATATATATATATATATTTCCTGTTTTAATGAATTCTTAAAAAGCAAATATTATTTAAGGGTTTTGAAATTATATTGAAAGTGTTTTACAAATAAAATTAATCAAAAGAGATTTTATTATAAAGGTTATTTAAATTTATTGATCTATTGAAAAGATAGTTATAATTAGTTATAAATATTATTTAAAGATCGTATAAATTTCTAGAAATAAGAAATATTTTCTATTTAATATTTAAGTAATTTTGAAAGTTATTTACAAGTGATAAGTATAGTTAAGAATATATGAGGTTTATTATACATACATACATATATATATATATATATATTTGAAATGATATATTACTATATATTTATGATAGCTTGTTTAATTTGCATCAATTTTATTGTTATAATCGATTTATTATTAAATATTGATTTGATTATAGTGTGTGTGTGTCTATGGCTTTTTCCATACATTCGTGATTTTCATTTACCATGTTGATTTCGATAATGTGAATGATTCACCGTTGAGATGGATTTGATTATTGAAATTAGTATGATGAGGTGATGACATCCTTCTATTAGATTTGTGAGATTTCATTTCTAAGTGACGAGAAATTTGAACAAACGGTTTAGTGATACCTTCTAGTATGAGACTTTCAATAATACTTTTTCAGTTATTTATCGGACTTTTCATATAAAGATATCTAGTATGGATTGAGAGTAGTTTATAAGCTTTGAATAATTATCCGAATAACATGCGGTGGTATGAGACGCCGTTATGTTATTTGCTTGATTATTCATTATAAGCAAAAGTTACTCCAATGGGGATTACACTCATGTGTATATGTGATACTCGGTAGGGAGTATCGTATTATTAGATGTTGGCTTATGAGAGTCACGTATCGGCCAACTATTAGAGATATGATAACTATAGGGTATGAGTAATGTATGACCATCCATTTGTGTCCAACTTCCTTTATTTTCGAGAGTGAAACATATTGGCTAGTATCCACCCTGGCGGCCTGATCGTAGGATCGCACCTCAGATCCGCAACATTGTAGTTATATGTTCCTTTGATGTGAATCACATTATTGGTAGTATTAGATAGGTTGTTGCCTATAGCCCCTTGTGTTGCATAGGCCAATAGTATGTTACCATTAGTGGCAAAGCAGAGTTGTGATTGGGGCTACGTGTAAATGAGCCATAGGTGGATAAGGTCACGATGTCCATCGAGGTAACTGAAGACTATAGGAGTAGACGGTTACTCTGTGATAAGCAAGTAGACCTGCGTTCCTAGAGTAGGCTTGTGGTAGGCGGCTGTCAGTCTCCCTATCTGGTTTAGGGTATGTGAGTGTAGTAAATTGGCATATACCATGAAGACTGTAGGAATAGACAGTTGCTCTACGGTAGGCGAGTAGACCTGGATTTCTGGAGCAGGCTTGCAGTAGGTGGCCATCAATCTCCTGTCTTGTTCAGGGTATGTGGATGTAGTGGATTGACATATATGTCTCATTCCTATAATGAGCTAGACTAGAGACCACTTGAGTCAAAAGTATAGTCAATCCCCATATATCCATACTCTTTGATGGTTTGGTATTTTTAAGATAGCCTTTCTTTATTATTGGTGCTTGGTTTGTGGATGATTTATGTAACGACCCGGAAATTTCGAACCCGAAATTTCCAGATAGTTAGAAGAAAAAGAAAAGAGATAGAAGAAAGAAACAGAAATCACAACACAGATTCTCACATTCGCAGCGGGTCAAAATATAATATCAAATAATAACAGTTTATAAAAGAATACTGTATCTGTCAATTTACATTTATTTACATCAGAGTTATAATTTTTTTTTACACCAAAAATGGACATATACAGATCAAATATGTCTCAGACAACAGAAATAATAGTCACAGCGGAACACTCCATACGTCCTGCCATCCAGCTCGCCTCCTGAGCTCCAGAACGTTCTTACCTGAAAATCTGTAATACTCGGTCTGACCCGAGTATTACATCAAAGTAACACCCGGGTCAGGCTGGAAACCAGCGTGAGTAAACTCATCTAACATGAAATACCAATACATACATTTATTTAAACCCGGGTAACTTATATCAATTTATAACTTCACAAGTCGTTATAGACATCACTTACAACACACATCAACTTCTAAGTCCCAAAACTTAGATTATATGGTCCAATTTACTTAAATCATTCCATTACACCCAAATTGATTTCACGTATTAAGTTTATATAGAATCGAAGTAGTTTTCGGGTATTAACTAATACCCGACTCCGGTTTCTTCGAATTCAGTTCATCATAACACATGTTATTCAAGTATAATGAAATTAAACTTTACACAAAAGATGTCACCTTTACTCAGCAATTCATCATTGATAAATAACCACATTCCATGAATGATTATCCTTAATTAATTACATCCATTAATCAACCCCAATTACTCATAAACAGTAATTACCCCTCTGTAATTACTTACTTAAGTAATTAACCCCTTACTTAATTATTAATCCTTTTTGATTAATTACACTAAGTAATTCATCCTTAATTTCTTTTATTAAGTAATTACCCTTTAATTACTTCCCATTAAGTAATTCCTTTTTATTTGTTTCATCCCGTAATTTGAATTACATCACTAAGGAATTATACTTATTAATCTCATTAAGTCTTATATTTAATTAATCACCAAGAGATTACCTTTAATTAATTAACAAATAAATTTCAATCGGGTAATCCATCCCTTAATTACCCTTAAACCCAATTAATAAATCTTAATTGTAGATTAATTATTCTTTAACCATTAATAAACCTTAATTATCGATTAACACAACTTAATTATAATTTAAATATCCCTTAATTACAGTTAATTAATCATTAGTCATTAGTTAATTAAATTACCTAATTACTTAACTACTAATCATTCGTAAATTAACTTTAAGTAGCTAAATACAAACTTATTTATCAATTTATCATTAATCCAAACTCTAATTACAATTATAATTTAATTATTCTTAATTACTTTCTAAAAGTAATTCATTGAATAATTAATCATCTTAACTAACATTTTTAAAGAAATTTTCCTTAACTTTGAAAATCAAATTATTATTAACTACAAATCTTTAACGTTAATAATTTTTATACTTAACTTAAGTTAATTATTTAATTAAAATAATAAGAGTTAAAAACATCGTTAAGCATTAATTAAGATAATTTAGAACTTGAATTAAAATCTTAACTTCGGTTAAACATTTATTAAGTTACAGTATTTAAAACTTGTAGAAAACAAGTTACTTAACTAATTACAGCAGTTTGAAAACCCGAGCACTCCCAGGTCTAACTCGAGTAACCCTTCGAGTTTCTTACCAGTTTTCCCTGAGTCCTCTCTCGTATTCTCGTATCCCTTCTTCTCCTCTCTCTTTTTTTTCAAGTTTAAGTTTACCTTTACACCAGGAAGCAACACACGAATCTCATGACCTAACCCGAAGCAATATCTCCATTTACTCGTGCATCCCTTCAAGTACCCAATTCCAGATCATTGAATCGTGCACGCGACCAGCGTGCACTTGCACGCGCTGCCGACATCCCTCCGACGCCTGAGCCGATCACCCCCAAGTCGACCATCGATCATTCTATCGATCGAAACCACCAAACCCTTGAACGAACTCGCATTTGAAAATTTGCCCAATTCGAACTTCCAAACCTTACAGCTCCGAGCATAAACTTCCACGTTCCGGCGACGACAATCATCCAGGAGTGTCGAAACTCCGGCCATGACACCCCTTGCTTCTACACTAACATTTCCATGCCTACCATGCCACTCGATCAACCCGAGGTGGCTAAATCACCTCGTTTCCAATCTTGTTCAAAATCGCAAGTTAAACCCTACTCTGACCATCTCTGGCCACCACGTCCACTGATAAACCATCTGCCTATTTTTCCTATGATCGACATCCCCTAGACCACCTTCAACCCAGATTTTGACCTCCCTTTCACCGCCAATCAACGGCAAATCACCAAAATACTCAATTCGAACAATCCAAGAATTCACAAGAATTAACAACCCTAAAGTCATGAAATGAAGATCAAAATTCATGATTTCCCATCACGAATCCATTTCCATAATTCGAATTTGTAATTAAGATAATTGATTTAGCCTGTAAAAGTAATTTCCACTGTTTTTTTCTATTTTTGAACTCATTTGCTAAATTTAAAAATCCTGGAATTACTTTTATAAACATCTTCATTCATTAACAAACAGTTTTCATTTATACATCGAGATCTAAAATTTGTTTGATTAGGTGTGGTGAATTTTTGAAGACAAACATCACTGCCTAGATCTCAGAGTATAGGATGCATATAAAATCAGACATCTCACATACATGTATATATATATACACCCAGATAAATTCAAACTGAAGAATTTGAGGCAATTCAATATCATCACAAGCAATTCAGTTAAAACCAAATAAACAAAAAGTGTTTACTCACAGTTAATTGATGAGCAGAGAAGTTTTGAAACTGGGTATGCTTGATAATCTTTTGAAAACTGGAAACTTGTTGAAATGATCTTGCCTTGAGAGTTGGAAACTTGCTTTAAACTGAGACAATTTCTTGCTGAGATTTGAGATAGTTGATTTCTTTAAATCTTTTCTGGTTTGATTATTTTTGTTACAGGATTTGATTTCCTGGTTTTAAATTTCCAGGTTTAATTTCTCTGGTTTTTCTTTTTCATTTTCTTGAGAAGGATGAAAGAAGATTATACATTAGCCTGGTTTAACATTTTTTTTTTCATCAAAAACTTAAAGAAATAAGGTTGCCACTTGTATTATTATGCTAACACTAAGATAACAAATGTCAATGTATGTTATCCTTAGCTTCCACTTGTATTTTACATGTAAATGATATCTTTATGTGTTTTCATCTTATATTTCCATAAATACTTTTCTCTTATGTTTATATTACTTAAAGAAAATGTTATATAAGATTTAATTATATACTAAGTAACCATATATATATTAGCATTAAAATGTAGAGTTTATTTAAATAGCTTTTGGAAATCATCATGTTGAACTCAAAACAATAGCTTCCTAATCATAATATAAATATATATATACACACTTGTATATATATGTATAAGTATACACTAAAAATTCTCAATATTATAAAGTTTGTACATGTCTATTTCAAATTTGTTAATTTACTATAAGATATATCATTTCCAAATATTCATAATTCAATACTATTATAGCTCAAATCCATTTAGATATCTTTATATTATCACCTCTTCATTTGTTCACTTATAAATCAGTATTTTATTAATTCAATCCAGCTAATTATCAATTAATAGATGTCCGAAAAAATCCGGGTTATCACATTCCTCCCCCCTTAAATCTTTTCGTCCTCGAAAAGGAACGAAACTAGAATTTATTAAAATACTTAATATCAGTTAACTTTTCTCTTTGAACATTTTTAACTCTTAACTCTTTTTATTTAAATTCTAAGATACTTTAAAATCTATATAATATTGTCAAAATAGTTTATAAAAATATCATTTTATAACTCGATGTTTCAACAAATCCATCATCGTTTTTACAGAAATTCGGTCATACGTTGATCAGGCGTAGGACTGAAAATCTGTAAATACTCAGCAGACCCATTTCAACATCCAGTGAAAATATTCGGAAAATAATTTTATTGAAAATATAGAAAACAATTTTGAAAATAGAGGAAATATCTTTGGTGAGAATGCTCTGGAAATCATCACCCCCATCCATGGTCACAGTTACATCACGGGTTACGTTGCCATCGCAGCAAAAGTCCATGTAACTGATGACAGCATGGAACCCACAACAGATCGCAGTTACATTCCAGGGTTACGTTGCCGTCGCAGCAAAAGTCCATGTAACTGTTGGCTCTCAGCGACACACACGATTTCACTGTCAAAATGAATTCTCCCACATAGGTCGCAGTCTACCGATATAAAATCAAACGCAGACTGTTGGCTCTCAGCGGCACAAACGACTTTCGCTATGTTACCATAGTGTCACAGTCTACCGATATAAAATCAAACGTAGACAGTTGGCTCTCAGCGGCACACATGACTTTCGCTATGGTCTGCAGTAGATCGCAGTGACATTGAGTTAAATTGTTGTCACAGCATAACTCAAATGCCTCTGTGGGCACCAGCCCCTCGACTTTCGCTACACAAATAATCCTCAGGAACTAGTTTTGTCCGGACTCCTCACAGGATCAACTTTAGAAACCCCCCTTGGGGCTCAAGGCAGTACCACCCAGTGGTACTCCTGAGAAGTTCATTTCAAGGAAGCGCCTTTTTCCCCAGAGCTATTCTCAAAACACTTTATACTATATACTTATAGTATCTTCAAATCATACCCTTTATGATTTATCAAAATCTCCTTTACACAAAATCGATTACCAAAATCGATAATTCTCAAACTAGGCTTTTCAAAATCCAAAATTGATTTTCCCAAAAATCAAAAGCCTTTCCCAAATTCATAGGTTCCCAAAACCTTTTCCAAAATCATTCTCATAAGATCCTTTATATATATATATAGATATAGATATATATAACTTTTAAAATCTTTGGATCATTTCAACTTTGTATAAAACCTCTTTTATACTTCAAATATTTCAAAACCCTTTTCTTTTAGCAATAGATTCAACAAGGGAAGATTTACCTTATACAACAAGGATATATAACTTTATTTTATTCCAAATCAAATATTCACATTTGATAAATCTTTTATAAAGTTATTAACCATATTTCTTTTCAAAAACCATTTTACAGTTCTTATCCACAAATCTTCAATATCAATTTCATTCAAATCTGTACGATGTACACATATCATCCGTACACAATATCAATCTGATCGCTCAATCGATCACACAATTTCACTTCCGAACTCGTATCGTCCACCCGACTTCCTAGTGCGGACTCAGATCTGGTTTCTTGATTAGAAACCGTCATTCTCCTTGCATAGTCACAACTATGATAGAGAATATCCAGAACCAATCAAAAAACCCATATCCAGGTTCGCCGTCGAAAATCGAGCGAAAAATCCCAACTTGGATCGATAATACTATCTCGAAATTCTGTGTTCGAATCTGGATCAAATCACTATGCGAATAGAATAATATACGTATATCCTACGTATTTATCTTTGTTGGTTATTAGCCAAATCAATTCTCTTTTCTATTCACATTTCCTTCAATTCCATTCACTTATTCTCAATTGCTTCCATTTCCAATTGAGTTATTACTTCAATTACAAACAGTTTGAACTCTGACTTATTTAAATTTAAAAATAGCTTGGAAAAGTTTAAAGTAGATAAGTAGTTGAAAAATAGTTATTAGTTTGTAAAATAGCTGTAAAATAGTTAAGTAGGTATAAAATAGTTAGATAATTGCAAAATAGTTTTTAAAATAGTGATTAGATATAAGTAACTGAAAAATAGTAATTAGTTTATAAGACAGTTTCAAAATAGTTAAATAGTTCCAAAATAATTGTAAAATAAGTATAAGATAGTTTGGTGTTTAAGAAGAAAGATTGTATTGTAAATAGTTTGGAAAAATATATTTGTATTAAAACAATTTGAAAATAATCCAGAGCCAAACTGTTTAATTTCCCAATCTCCATTTCCAATTAATTTCCCATTAATTCAATTTAAATTTCCACTTCCATTTAAATTGACTCAATACTTCAATTTCCATTGAATTTTTGAACTCATTCAATCTTCAATTTTTATTTTAAATTAATTCAATTCAAATTTTTCATTTGAATTTTAAACTTATTTATCTTAAATCACAATTCCCATTTATTCAAATCAAATTCAGTTTGAACTAATTCAATTTAAATCTCAATTTTAAACTATCTCGAATTATATAAATTCGAGTTAAAATTTTTAAATATTGATTTAATTCCTTAAATCACAATTCCTTCACTTTTAAATTAATTCAACCTTTATTTTTTTTTATTTTAACAAATTAAATCTTTAAACCTTTTAATTCTGAATTCAAATTTCAAAATTCCATTTTAAAATTATCTTTACTTAACTTATTACAAAGTTCAAATAAGAATTAAAAAACAATTTAATCTTCAGATTCTAATTTATTATCCATTTTCAATTTCCAGATCTCAAACCCATTTTGAGATCACTCATAACTCCCATTTAAATTAACCATTTAACTACCCAAGTTAAATTTAAATTTCATCTTGAAATTTCCAATTCAAGTTATTTATTCAACTTATTTAACTTCCTTCAAGTTAAATTTACTTAATCCGGTCAACTTTTCACAATTTGAATTCCCATTCAAATTTTAAACTTTAGATTAATAGTCTTTCCCTTTTTAAGTTTAAAAACTTACTTTACTTTGGGTTTTACATCACATTCCAATTTAAAACTCAACACTAAGTGTTTATTTCAAATCATCATTGGTATTATATATATTCCTCATATATACATTTTCTTTACACACCAAGTTATACTTTAAATTTTTAAACCACCTTTGGTTTTAATTCAAAACAACTTTTTTAAAACAATTTCAAGTTTTCTGGATTTAGATTTAAAATTTCACAATTTTAAATTCTCTTCAATTCCAATTTATAAGTTATACTCACTTAAATGTTTACTTCCCTAAACATTTCATTTTGCTAAATCATTAACAACATTCATTATTAAACACAATTACCATTGATGATAATAACCAAGATTACCATATCTGGAAACCAATTCATTATTACCTTTATTCTTGATAACATTTCTACAAATTCATGATTTTAATTTTAGTTTGAATTCATTTCAAACTTATCTTCATTCAATTTTAATTTGGCTTTATTTCTATTACCACTTAATTTAATTCTAATATTTTAACAACCAATTACCTTAACATTTATTAGAAAGAAATATCATTTTATATATCAAAATATATTCTTATATAAAATCATTTAAAATCCTTATATAAGAAAATAACAATTACGCTCTCATATATATATACACTCAACTCGTTCTAGGGTACCATTGACCCTATCCTTAACGAGTAATCCCCAACAGAGCCAAGGTTCTCGCTTAACCTTCAGCTCTGATACCAACTGTAACGACCCGGAAATTTCGAACCCGAAATTTCCAGATAGTTAGAAGAAAAAGAAAAGAGATAGAAGAAAGAAACAGAAATCACAACACAGATTCTCACATTCGCAGCGGGTCAAAATATAATATCAAATAATAACAGTTTATAAAAGAATACTGTATCTGTCAATTTACATTTATTTACATCAGAGTTATAATTTTTTTTTACACCAAAAATGGACATATACAGATCAAATATGTCTCAGACAACAGAAATAATAGTCACAGCGGAACACTCCATACGTCCTGCCATCCAGCTCGCCTCCTGAGCTCCAGAACGTTCTTACCTGAAAATCTGTAATACTCGGTCTGACCCGAGTATTACATCAAAGTAACACCCGGGTCAGGCTGGAAACCAGCGTGAGTAAACTCATCTAACATGAAATACCAATACATACATTTATTTAAACCCGGGTAACTTATATCAATTTATAACTTCACAAGTCGTTATAGACATCACTTACAACACACATCAACTTCTAAGTCCCAAAACTTAGATTATATGGTCCAATTTACTTAAATCATTCCATTACACCCAAATTGATTTCACGTATTAAGTTTATATAGAATCGAAGTAGTTTTCGGGTATTAACTAATACCCGACTCCGGTTTCTTCGAATTCAGTTCATCATAACACATGTTATTCAAGTATAATGAAATTAAACTTTACACAAAAGATGTCACCTTTACTCAGCAATTCATCATTGATAAATAACCACATTCCATGAATGATTATCCTTAATTAATTACATCCATTAATCAACCCCAATTACTCATAAACAGTAATTACCCCTCTGTAATTACTTACTTAAGTAATTAACCCCTTACTTAATTATTAATCCTTTTTGATTAATTACACTAAGTAATTCATCCTTAATTTCTTTTATTAAGTAATTACCCTTTAATTACTTCCCATTAAGTAATTCCTTTTTATTTATTTCATCCCGTAATTTGAATTACATCACTAAGGAATTATACTTATTAATCTCATTAAGTCTTATATTTAATTAATCACCAAGAGATTACCTTTAATTAATTAACAAATAAATTTCAATCGGGTAATCCATCCCTTAATTACCCTTAAACCCAATTAATAAATATTAATTGTAGATTAATTATTCTTTAACCATTAATAAACCTTAATTATCGATTAACACAACTTAATTATAATTTAAATATCCCTTAATTACAGTTAATTAATCATTAGTCATTAGTTAATTAAATTACCTAATTACTTAACTACTAATCATTCGTAAATTAACTTTAAGTAGCTAAATACAAACTTATTTATCAATTTATCATTAATCCAAACTCTAATTACAATTATAATTTAATTATTCTTAATTACTTTCTAAAAGTAATTCATTGAATAATTAATCATCTTAACTAACATTTTTAAAGAAATTTTCCTTAACTTTGAAAATCAAATTATTATTAACTACAAATCTTTAACGTTAATAATTTTTATACTTAACTTAAGTTAATTATTTAATTAAAATAATAAGAGTTAAAAACATCGTTAAGCATTAATTAAGATAATTTAGAACTTGAATTAAAATCTTAACTTCGGTTAAACCTTTATTAAGTTACAGTATTTAAAACTTGTAGAAAACAAGTTACTTAACTAATTACAGCAGTTTGAAAACCCGAGCACTCCCAGGTCTAACTCGAGTAACCCTTCGAGTTTCTTACCAGTTTTCCCTGAGTCCTCTCTCGTATTCTCGTATCCCTTCTTCTCCTCTCTCTTTTTTTTTTCAAGTTTAAGTTTACCTTTACACCAGGAAGCAACACACGAATCTCATGACCTAACCCGAAGCAATATCTCCATTTACTCGTGCATCCCTTCAAGTACCCAATTCCAGATCATTGAATCGTGCACGCGACCAGCGTGCACTTGCACGCGCTGCCGACATCCCTCCGACGCCTGAGCCGATCACCCCCAAGTCGACCATCGATCATTCTATCGATCGAAACCACCAAACCCTTGAACGAACTCGCATTTGAAAATTTGCCCAATTCGAACTTCCAAACCTTACAGCTCCGAGCATAAACTTCCACGTTCCGGCGACGACAATCATCCAGGAGTGTCGAAACTCCGGCCATGACACCCCTTGCTTCTACACTAACATTTCCATGCCTACCATGCCACTCGATCAACCCGAGGTGGCTAAATCACCTCGTTTCCAATCTTGTTCAAAATCGCAAGTTAAACCCTACTCTGACCATCTCTGGCCACCACGTCCACTGATAAACCATCTGCCTATTTTTCCTATGATCGACATCCCCTAGACCACCTTCAACCCAGATTTTGACCTCCCTTTCACCGCCAATCAACGGCAAATCACCAAAATACTCAATTCGAACAATCCAAGAATTCACAAGAATTAACAACCCTAAAGTCATGAAATGAAGATCAAAATTCATGATTTCCCATCACGAATCCATTTCCATAATTCGAATTTGTAATTAAGATAATTGATTTAGCCTGTAAAAGTAATTTCCACTGTTTTTTTCTATTTTTGAACTCATTTGCTAAATTTAAAAATCCTGGAATTACTTTTATAAACATCTTCATTCATTAACAAACAGTTTTCATTTATACATCGAGATCTAAAATTTGTTTGATTAGGTGTGGTGAATTTTTGAAGACAAACATCACTGCCTAGATCTCAGAGTATAGGATGCATATAAAATCAGACATCTCACATACATGTATATATATATACACCCAGATAAATTCAAACTGAAGAATTTGAGGCAATTCAATATCATCACAAGCAATTCAGTTAAAACCAAATAAACAAAAAGTGTTTACTCACAGTTAATTGATGAGCAGAGAAGTTTTGAAACTGGGTATGCTTGATAATCTTTTGAAAACTGGAAACTTGTTGAAATGATCTTGCCTTGAGAGTTGGAAACTTGTTTTAAACTGAGACGATTTCTTGCTGAGATTTGAGATAGTTGATTTCTTTAAATCTTTTCTGGTTTGATTATTTTTGTTACAGGATTTGATTTCCTGGTTTTAAATTTCCAGGTTTAATTTCTCTGGTTTTTCTTTTTCATTTTCTTGAGAAGGATGAAAGAAGATTATACATTAGCCTGGTTTAACATTTTTTTTTCATCAAAAACTTAAAGAAATAAGGTTGCCACTTGTATTATTATGCTAACACTAAGATAACAAATGTCAATGTATGTTATCTGTAACGACCACGACTTTCTCTCCATAGAAAGTCGTATCATTATTAAGAAAGAAAGGGATAGAAAAGAGAAAAGAAGAGAAAGAAAGAATAACAACACATCAGAATCTCACAACGGAACGAAACAAATATAATATATCACATAACTATTACATAGTCTTTACATAATCAGAGTACACAACTTATACATCATAAAAATAGACAGTTATAAAACCTGTCTATTATACAACACAAGATACAACTCAAACAAACGACTCAGAGAAACCAACATAGCGGAATACTATATATCTACGAATGCTGAAGCCTCCTGCTCCATATCTCCTCCATAGATTCGTCAAAGCTAACCTGAATCCCTTGGCTACTCGTACAAATTGAGTACCCAAGGTTTAATAAAACAGAAAATAAACACTTGGGTCAGACATGGGTCTGGTGTGAGTAAACGGGTTAAAATTGTTTAACTTCAAAACCTTTTGAAAACAAAGGTATCACGTAAGACTTCCCACACATAAACATGGAAAAGTTTTTACCTTACGCTAACCAAAACAATTGATAGGAAATTCGATTGTATTATAATAGGGTCTAGGGTTTTCAAATAAATATGAAATAGCCGAAATTGTTACATTATTAAATTCCAGCATACATAAGTATACAATCAAGTCCGTTATCACTTATTGGAATTTGGATTTCCATACAATGGCAGAGCTACCGGGGTACCGCTCATCACAGTACGGGGCCTAGATCACCGTACCGAGGATCACTCCCAATCCCCTGCAACACAAAGCCGGAACCATCCCTTACTGGATAATTCCGAATAAAATCACCCCACAGATGGCCGTCGCCAACTGCACCACTAAGCCGAAATAAAAGAAGGAACTCTCTAGACAGGGATGACCTTACTCTCAGTGGGTGCTACCCACGAAGCCTTGCTGCACCTCCCCTGTTTTAGCCATTCCCGGTTGATGAGGCTTGAGGCTACGATTTACCTTTAAATCAGAACCCATCACTTAGAATGCTCATCGCCCTCCTGACGATGTGTTGAAAGCATTCAATCCATACAAGTTCGTTCCGGGTTCGAACGAAACCGAAGGCATTATCTCGTTACACTCGTATTGGAATCACCCTCAGAGTTAACGACAATAACCCTTGCACTCTGAATCTTCATCTTCACTTGAGATTCACGACCTATCGTTAATTTGGATCGATGTGGTATTCGGGTCTCCAGACCTGGAATTCCGGTATACGGAAACCCGATCCCGGTCTCATCGAAATCCAAAACGTATTTTAAGGGTCAAGTTGTTTTAAGGTTAAAACAATTCAATTCTTTATCTATATACACAAAGATAGATAATTCAATAGATAATTTACATTATCATCCAAACAGATAATTCATATTATCATTTCAATCCAACCAAACATCCATATTATAGATCAGCACATCTCTTATCAGAGATATCAACAATGCAAAGCATTCCATATCATTCAACCATCCCTAAGTAATGATTTATATCATCTCTAATTAATTTAAAGTAAATTAAATTAATTACTTCATTTTATAAATCCTTCTTACTTAATTATTAATTAAACCAATTAATTAATCATACTCTAAGTATCATCTTAATTAATCATTTCTGATTAATAATCCTTTAATTACTTTAAGTAATTAATCCTTAATTAATTTCACAAATTAATTATCTTAAACCATTTCAGTAATTAATCTTTAATTACTTCATAATTAATTAACCATACTTAATTACATTAATCCTTAATTAATTACAATTAATTACTTTAATCACTTATTATTGATTTATTAGTCTTAATTAATCAATCCTTAATTACATTATTAATTATATTAATAAATTAATGATCCTTAATTACTTCTTAATTAATTATCCTATTTAGAATTAATTATATTTAATAATTAATCTTTAATTAAACCATATTTATTAATCACCTTTGATTAATCTCATTTAGTAATTAACTTCCCTTAATTACTCCATTAATTTATTACTTCTTAATTAATTATCTTTTAATTAATCCCTTGGTTAATTACAATAACTCAAATTACTTCCATTCTTATTAATTACATCCAGTAATTATCATTAATTACTTTACTAAGTAATTTCAATCCATTGATTAAATTAAGTAATTATTTATCAATCATCAAATGTTTAAATTAATTAAACTTAATTAATTAACTTAAACAAATTACATTTAAACTTAATTAATTACATTAAGTAATTTATTCCTTAATTACTTCCATTAATTAACTCTAATTACTTTCATTAAGTAATTATCTTTTCATTAATTACATTCATTAATTAACCCCTAATTACTTATATTAAGTAATTATTCCTTTTATTATTAATCATTAATTAATTATTCTTGTAAATTTTAATAAGTGATTAACTTTTAATTAATTTTACTAATTAATTATTTTTAATAAATCTCTCCCTAAAAAAAATAATTTCTTTATTAATTACTTATTAAACTTTATTAGAAGATATTTAGAAATCAATTCTATATTTAAAAATAAATGATCTACTTTAAAACAAAACAATTTATTATTTAAATTCAACATTAAAATCTTTGAAACTTTCCAAATTTGTTTAAATAAATTCTTGTTCTAAAAACCTAATCATTATATCTTAAAACTTATCTACTTTAAATGTATTTGAAACATTGGTTTAAACATTTCTTTTAAACACTAATTATTTTAATTACAATAAACTTGTTCATCACTTGTTTGTAACTTATATAACTTATATAATATTTAACATGGAAAAACTTGTTTGTTATGTTTTAAACATGAAAACATGTACAAACTTGCATTCTTCTTTTAAATCCTGGAATACTTCCTTAAAATTTGAAATCTGATTTTCAATGAAACAAACTCGAGTCAGTATCAAAGAAAACCCGAGCAAAACCCAAAGAATCCCGAATCAAAACTGAGGCTACCAATACTTCAACATCTTCGAGTCGAACACATGAAAATTTCGAGAAATCCTGGGCACAACTTCTTCTTTCCCAAGCTCGAAACCACAACCAACCCAGACTTACCCAAATGTGCACGTGCACCTGCACATCCACCCTGACCCCTTCCGATCATCGTCGCGACCTTCAACATGTCGTCGACATCACCGTCGACTAGCCCAAACTCCCAGAAACTCGAAAATACTTCCAACTCGAAATTGAGCAATCCAATACCTTACTTGAACTAGACATGGTCGACCAAATCACCTCGCCCCCAAGAATTCCGATCACCAGAGACTTCGAAATTCTGGCCATAGCCTCGCCGAAGACCCATCCTCTTTTTCCCCCACCTGCGATTGTCTCCGATCTACCCTCGACCACGCACGAGCTCGAGAACTATGCCGACCCAAAACTGGTCCTTAAACCCTAATTCGACAACGCGCGGCAACCGTGGCGTTTGAGAAATTCGTTCACCATTTTTCCAGAGATCTCCAACGTGCCAGCTTCCACCATGAACACTCACGACACACCAAACATTGCCGGTCAACAGGAATGGACGAAAATGCATTTTCCGTTCATCCCACGATTTCTCTTTCAATACACCGTTAAAAATCTTGATTCCACTTTCAAAAATCATCGTTTTCGAAAAAGATTTAGATTATATTAGTAAATCAAATAATTAAGGAAATTGAATTTTATCATATATTGAGTTCCACTGCATATTCTCGTTCCAGGTTGAACTACTTGTTAACCATACTTACAAGGATTTTTAAAATTAAGTTCTAATAATTTTAAATCCATTTTGTTTTAACATAACAATCTATAGAAGATTATGAGGAGAGGAATTGAATTTTGAACAGGTTTTAAAAACTGGAAACAATGAACAGAAGCAATGATACCATACAGACATGCACACACAAATTTACACACACACATATATATATATATATCCATACCAAACATACAGGCATCTTATATTCGATAATAACTTCAAGTATACATCATCAGAGATTTACGGCAGATTAAATTTTAAAATGATAGTTTGCTCTCCAGGTAATAAAACAGAGATCATGTCTATATAGATATTACACATGCATCCCACTATATACATATACTTCCACATCTATGCATTTATATAGTCATAATATACTATATTACTTCATCAAACATCAAGCATAAAATCAGGTTTTAAACTGTTTTTAAAAGAAATTTACTCACCGGTTCAAATGAAGAACAGAGCACTGATTAGAAAATAGCTTTTGATACTTTTTAAAACTTTGAGTTGCTTTTGCTTTTTAAACTGCATGCATGCTTTGATTTCCAGATTGCATTTGAAATCTTTAAATTTTGAATGCTGCTTCAAAACTCAGGTTGAAAGGAAATGACTCCAGGCAGGTTTGATTTCCAGGTTGAAGAAAATATGCAGGCTTTTAGTTTGATTTTGGAAAATGAGTTTACAGGCTATTGAATTTGGTTTTTGTTTGAGGAGAAACTGATTTTGTTTTGAAACAGGAAGTGGAAACTTTAGTTCTTAGATTTGCATGCAGGCATGACTTCCATATTTCATCTGAAAACTTGGGAAAATGATTACAAGCTTGAAACAGAAACAGACTTTGGATTTTTAGAGAAGTTATTGTTTTTCAGATTTGAAGAGTTTGATTACTGATTTCATTTTGTTTATGAGAATGGGTTTGAGTTTTCTTGCTTTTGGAAAATGAGAAAAAGAATGGGAAGAGAAAAGAGATGTGTATATAGATTAATTTTGGATTTATCAAAAATTAAAGAAAATAAAATAAGTAAGGGACACTTGTCTTTTACCATTATTAGTTTTATTACACATGTACTATTATGCTTTAATATGATGACATTTGTTCTTTAAGTATTTTATTTTAATTTAAAATGTTAAATAAAGCTTTTAACTTAATTTATTAATTCATATGTAAATACATATATGAATTTCTTTTTAAAGAAAATGCAATAAAACAAATTATATATATACAAATAAAAGTTTATCCCAATATTTTTAAGATCCAAAACATTTTAAATATCTATCCTTTGAATTTCAAAATAAATTCCAAATTCATATTCAAATTAAAATTGAAAATCTAATTTAAAAATCAAGTTATATATATATATATACATATAACTACATAAATTCAATTTGAAATAACAATTTATCAAATCTCAAAAAAATTTATAGAAGAAATTATCCCTTAATATAAATTACTTATTTTACTATCTTTGAAAAGTCCAGATTAAATTAAATATAAATTCCCAATTTATCAAAGCTTCTATTTACAATATATATAAATAAATATATATATATTCAAATAGAAATATCTTATTAACTTTTAAAAGATAAAATCATCAATTAATACTAATTTAATCAGATTATTAAATTAAATTCAAATCTTATTATCAAAGATTATCCATATCAATTTAATTATTCAACAGTTTATTAAATTGATATTGTCAAAATTTCCGGGATATTACATTCCTTCCCCCTTAAAATAATTTCGTCCCCGAAATTTAAACAAAGGTAATTTAATAATCTTATTAAAGATTTTAATTTAAAACACAAGCATATACTATCATCCATATGCTAGCAACCATAGCAACCAAATCATCCAATCAAACAATTCAAACTATCTAGACTAAATTCTAGATAAAATTCCTCGAGTTTCCCCAAGTATATATATATATATATACCGGGATACTCGCTCTACAAACAATCTAAACTACTAAGCTATAGATCTCCTACTCATCTAGATCTACAGAACTAAACAGACTATTAGACTATAGATGAGTCTGACTCAACTACCAAACTTCCAGAACTGCTGATTCAACAACCAAAGATAGATCAAATACGTACTCCCTCAGAGATACATGAAAACACAATGAATTCCAATTATCCAAATTGACAATTCAACCAAGTAGACCAATTACTTATCCAAATCAGAACATAGAAGAGATCCAAAACACAACTCTACTTCACAACTATCAGTAGATTCCAAACTTACTTCTCCCATCCAGAGATACACTCCAAACTGCTTTCGCTGCTCAACTCTGATCTGAGGTAGAACACAAGCACAGACTGGACAACTTATTCCAGAAATAAGGTTCACTGATCCATAAAGAAAACTCAGATACTCCAGCAAAACTTGAGTTGCTTCACCAACTTTATCTCTAGGAAAACATCCTTCCACTAGACTGAACCACTGGTATCACTCCTGGAATCCAGTCGATAAGAAAACTCAACCTTCAGATGCAGACAACTCCTGACTTCCCTGAAGACATCCAGAAAATTCTGACAACCCAAGAGAACACTCAGACAATCGCAAGTCACTTTTGCGATCAACCCATCCTAATTCCAACAGACTGTTCTCTCTTTTAAAAATTAAAAATCAGAACAGCTTACACTTATTTATCCAATTTATCGAAGAAATGGATCCACTCTGCTGCTTCTGAACTTCACTTCCAGAAAAACTGCTTATCCAGAAAACTTCCTGCCATCACAGAATACTCCGAGCTGCACTGCTGACACTGATGCCAAGGACTTCCTACTCCAAAGATCTTCGAGAAATTCGGACTCCAAACCAAACAGAAACATCATGCTGAACTCAGCCACAATATCAAAGCATACACACTTCCTTAATCTTGTTCCAAAGAAAACATCTTCAGGAACATCCATCGTCACTGTATCTCATCACACAGCTACTATTACCTGAGATACCATCACTCACTTCTGTTCTCCGACAGATCCAACTCTACTCATCCAACTCCTAAGATGAACTCCGAACCTTAACAGGTTTCCTTCAGAGATTGTGAAATCCTTACACAACTGTAAAGTTCACTCGAGACGGTATTAGGTTTACAGTCTCGACAGATACTCTTCCAACCTCAATATTTAAACTCCAACCATTGGTAGTCGTGTTTCACACACCACTACCCCATCTACCTTTATAACTTATATTGGAAAACCCGAACAGGTAACCCAACAAATAGGTAGAAATATATATATATTTAAAATGATACTTTTTATATAGAAATTATTTCTGGGTAAAATTATTTCATTTACCTCTTTAAAACAATATTGTGTCCGTTGGCCTGGTTCAAGTGTTTAGAGATCCCTATCAATAACGTTAGCTACTCGTATTGACCAGAATCCATATACCACTCAACCGATCAATTAACACAATATAAAACCATTTTATATAACTAACAAATACGCGCTCTCAAGATAGACACCACTTCAGAGCCTAGGTATTCACTCAACCTACTGCTCTGATACCACTGTAACGACCACGACTTTCTCTCCATAGAAAGTCGTATCATTATTAAGAAAGAAAGGGATAGAAAAGAGAAAAGAAGAGAAAGAAAGAATAACAACACATCAGAATCTCACAACGGAACGAAACAAATATAATATATCACATAACTATTACATAGTCTTTACATAATCAGAGTACACAACTTATACATCATAAAAATAGACAGTTATAAAACCTGTCTATTATACAACACAAGATACAACTCAAACAAACGACTCAGAGAAACCAACACAGCGGAATACTATATATCTACGAATGCTGAAGCCTCCTGCTCCATATCTCCTCCATAGATTCGTCAAAGCTAACCTGAATCCCTTGGCTACTCGTACAAATTGAGTACCCAAGGTTTAATAAAACAGAAAATAAACACTTGGGTCGGACATGGGTCTGGTGTGAGTAAACGGGTTAAAATTGTTTAACTTCAAAACCTTTTGAAAACAAAGGTATCACGTAAGACTTCCCACACATAAACATGGAAAAGTTTTTACCTTACGCTAACCAAAACAATTGATAGGAAATTCGATTGTATTATAATAGGGTCTAGGGTTTTCAAATAAATATGAAATAGCCTATGCTGGAATTTAATAATGTAACAATTTCGGCTATTTCATATTTATTTGAAAACCCTAGACCCTATTATAATACAATCGAATTTCCTATCAATTGTTTTGGTTAGCGTAAGGTAAAAACTTTTCCATGTTTATGTGTGGGAAGTCTTACGTGATACCTTTGTTTTCAAAAGGTTTTGAAGTTAAACAATTTTAACCCGTTTACTCACACCAGACCCATGTCTGACCCAAGTGTTTATTTTCTGTTTTATTAAACCTTGGGTACTCAATTTGTACGAGTAGCCAAGGGATTCAGGTTAGCTTTGACGAATCTATGGAGGAGATATGGAGCAGGAGGCTTCAGCATTCGTAGATATATAGTATTCCGCTGTGTTGGTTTCTCTGAGTCGTTTGTTTGAGTTGTATCTTGTGTTGTATAATAGACAGGTTTTATAACTGTCTATTTTTATGATGTATAAGTTGTGTACTCTGATTATGTAAAGACTATGTAATAGTTATGTGATATATTATATTTGTTTCGTTCCGTTGTGAGATTCTGATGTGTTGTTATTCTTTCTTTCTCTTCTTTTCTCTTTTCTATCCCTTTCTTTCTTAATAATGATACGACTTTCTATGGAGAGAAAGTCGTGGTCGTTACATTATCCTTAGCTTCCACTTGTATTTTACATGTAAATGATATCTTTATGTGTTTTCATCTTATATTTCCATAAATACTTTTCTCTTATGTTTATATTACTTAAAGAAAATGTTATATAAGATTTAATTATATACTAAGTAACCATATATATATTAGCATTAAAATGTAGAGTTTATTTAAATAGCTTTTGGAAATCATCATGTTGAACTCAAAACAATAGCTTCCTAATCATAATATAAATATATATATACACACTTGTATATATATGTATAAGTATACACTAAAAATTCTCAATATTATAAAGTTTGTACATGTCTATTTCAAATTTGTTAATTTACTATAAGATATATCATTTCCAAATATTCATAATTCAATACTATTATAGCTCAAATCCATTTAGATATCTTTATATTATCACCTCTTCATTTGTTCACTTATAAATCAGTATTTTATTAATTCAATCCAGCTAATTATCAATTAATAGATGTCCGAAAAAATCCGGGTTATCACAATTTATATTGATTGTTTGCAAGATGTTGGAAATGGTTTGGATGATTTGATTGGTTATCTCGCATTTTTATATAAATCGATTTTGATGATGATTTCTAAATATGGATGGTTCACCCATTTGATGTTGATTTCATGATTTCTATGTAGCTATATGGGTGATGACACTTTATTATATGAATTGTAGTGGTTATTACCTTGAGATGTTTGAACTTGTTAAGGTCATTATCGTTATTAATATCAAACCTTTCATTAATTTTACATATTTCATAACACCCATTATTATAGGCATAGTCTAACCCGTGTGTTATTTATAATGCTCGGGTTAGTCCGAGGCATTTCGGTTACAGGGACGTTGAGACCAGGTTGTATTATTTGTGCATAGAGGATATTAATTATTCAGTATTGTTGTATATTAATTTGTATTGTATAGACACATGTATGTATAAGACCGGTAATATATTATACTTTGTATACTATATATTATCGCTACAATTGACACTGTGATCTTTATTATTTGTTTTATATTGTGTATTGTTCTATCCTGGAGGCACACATGTTTATTGCTTTGTATCGATACTGCGTACATATAGGTGAGTTAGTTATTTGATGTTTAAATATGTACCATTGTTAGCCTAAGGAAATATTCACGTGTGTACCCCGTATCATCTTATTCTCCATTTTATCCGACAGTATTATTTTGTAATACTCTTAGGTAGTATGGGTATAGAGGTGGGGGCTTACATTATAATTAGAAAAAATCAATTTTTTATTTATTTTAAAACTATTCAGATTTTAATGTGTGTATATATATATAAAACATGATTTTTTATTTCATACGGAAAATTTCACTTTTTTATTTTTTGATAAAATATTTTATAATGTTTAAAGTTATATACATTTATTTAATTATACATATATAGATTTATAAATTGTTTAAAAACATTTAGTATATCGTTTTAATATTAAAATATGTATATATACACACTTTTTGTAAAATAAACACACACACACATATATATATATATATATATATATATATATATAATATTTTATTATATTTCCAAAAACTATATGTTTATATATAAAAAATGATTTATAATTATTTGTGTACAATTATATAGTTTTAAAAACATTCTTTCTTTAAAAGATTTTATAATTATTTTAAATTTTGAAAAAAATAATCTTTTTTTATTTCAGGCCATGAATGATAAACATATACATATGCATAATTAAAACATATTTATACAAATATAAATTATAAGTAGATAACAAATCGATATTTGGATTTGTGATAAATAACTAATCTAACTATACATGACATAATAAAATAAATATATAAATATGTAAATAAGGATATTACCTCTAGTATAACCTCAAATGACACCTTAAATGTTGAATCGATTAACTCCGTTTGAATCTAAATTCAAATCATTCTAGAAAGAGCTACCAGACCGAAAGTACTACACACTGTTGTACTGATTTTATTTGAATTTGTGTTTTGTTGCTTGAATCAAAGGAGGAGGTAAAGGGTATATCCAGCTAGAAATGCGAGAGGTGAGAGCAAAAGAGTGAAAGCTCAAATGAGGGATTAAGGCGGTTTAAATAGTAGAGAAAAAGATGAGCTAAAAGTGGATCGGGATCCACAAATATCTCTACCAATTCAAACCCCTTTTGAATGAAATCCAACCCCCATATTATCATACCTATGGCCGACCATCCTTGCCTCTAATATAGGCCTCCAAAACACTTCAAGTTTGATTAAAATAAAATACATTTAAATCAAATTTAAACGTACATCAATATCACATATCGATACGTGTGTATACAATTTTTATATACGCACTATTTTCTATACAAATCAAATAAAATTTCACAATTAATGTTTCACAAATATTAGTTAATTTATAAATTATATTATGATAAACGTTGTGTTTATATATATTTAGTATTAATCAATTTACTTAATTTCATTAGGACTTGGAATATTTAAAACAATGTGTTTATTACATCGTAATAAATTGCTCATGATTATAGCATATTGTAATTACAATCACAAAACATAACATTTATGGATTTTCTATTAAATATAATTTTAATTGAAAAAATAATTAATATAACACATTATAATAAGTATATAATAGAAAAAAATACACCTTTTATTTCGAACAAGATTTTATTACAAATTTAATAATTTACTGTAATTGTAGAATTACCCATACGGCATACCCCTAACTCTATCAATCGACGCATGTATAAGTTTGTCAGCATGATGTCGGTATGGCAACATCCCATTTTAGAAATACCCCCCAATGTCTCATCTTTCTTCACTAATTTTGGTTTTAAAAAAATAAAGTTGAAGAAGAAGACACTGGTGTTGTCCCCATTGCTATGCCCTTGCACCGTCGCCCCGACAATAAAGACGAGGCCGTCGAAGAAGAAGACACTTCAGCGCTCCCTGCCCTAGTCCATGGCCTAGCCGAGTTTGTAGACGTCGTCGTCGAAGGTGAAGACCTCCCCTTCCCTAGCCGACGATGTCGCCGCTCAGAACCGTGACCGCCAAGCACCACTGTACCTGCCCGTGCCTTAGCGAAGCACCACCATAGATAATTATGTTAATTTTATAATTATATTAATCATTTGATATGATTTAGTTATGTTAATTTGATAATTATAAGTTTGATTATCCTTATTTATCCATGATTATCCCTTAATTGTCTTTCAAAATTATGTAATAATATATAATTAAAATTATCCCTTAATTATAGGTTTGAAATATACGTAATAATAAATTATTCATAGTTATATAATTGTATTTATATATTATTAATATTTAGACATATAAATAACCCTAATTATAAACCCATAATATATAAATATAAAATTAAAATTAATAATAAATTACACACACATATATGATATAATATTTAAACATAGATATAAATAAATAAATACACACACACATATGCATATATAATTATATTAAATTGCATAAAGTTTGAATGTGTTAAGTATACTTTGATTGCACCTTACTTGTTTCCAAAATCCTAGATTTCAAAGCATCCTGCACCAGCTAGATGTTTAATTTGGCCCCATCGTACAACTACCGCATATAATCTTTATAGATATTCATTTTTTAACTAAAATAGAAATCAATATTAATCTGATATGTTATTTATCAAATTTGTCCCGGTATTGGATAAGTTATAAATGATGATATTTATATTTCATAAATCAATATTTCAATTCGAATGCTCAATAAAATTTCAACAACACTTCCTTTTTGTTCCCCATGTACGCTCTTTTGCGTATGATACGAGGAATAAGGGGAAATGCTTCCAAAATTATGTTAACTCTTCGATTTGAAATGATTTACGAAAAATAAATATCATCCTTTTTGTAATGGAAGTAGGATGCCAACAATTTAAAGAAATGTAGAAATCCCGAAGTTATATAGTTTTGAAATTATTTGTGAATTCCATTATTTTAAAATTGTTCGATAAATTCATTGTTATTTAGGTGAACTGGGTACATAGTCCCGAGGCCCTACGAATTGGTCCTTCCTCCAGCGTACCTCGATATGGTATCAACAATAAAATAAACAAATAAAAGTATGGTAAAATAAAAATCCAAATTTTAGAAAATAATAATATTATGTGGCGTTACTTACTAAAATTTAATAATATTTTACATTATTAATATATAGTGTTAATGAATGATACAGATAACCAAAATAACAATTAATGATATCATTAGTTATCATTAATATTTTGGGCTTATACATGTGGAGACCAGATCTATTCCATTCTTGAAGTTGCTAATCTCATCCTCATATCCACTCATTTATGATGTAACATAATTCAACTTTTCCTAACTGCTACTCCAGTTGCATGTCATTGTAAAACACAATTTATGTATCCATTATAATATTGTATACATATTTGTATATGTATTATTATAAAAATATGTCTAGTCAATGCCACAGAGTACACAGTCGTGATGGCTCCTCATCGGGTCATAGTGGCTCCTCATCGAGTCAGGGTGGCTCTCACTCTTCTAAGCATAGTGAAACCCACTCAGTTGGCATCGATGCATTATGTCTCCATTTATTCAGACCAATGCGCATATTGATGCTACCGATCCATCAACTCATACATCTGAGATGGACTCTTCCTCCGTCCAACGAGTTGATATCTTTCAAAAAGAATGAGGATCGGGGTGAGTAGTTTCTTGTTTGAATACAGTTGAAGTCATACACACCCTAACATTAATACATATACACTCATATACACATACATACATATATGCATACATATACATGTGTATACAATAATTTGCTAATTAAATAAGAATATATACATATATATGTAAAGTTATGATTTCAGCAACAGCTCCACATCCGATGCCAACCATAAAGGATTGCTTGTACAGATCACAACATTCTGGCCTCACATTTACTGACATTCCTAATGATGTCAGGACACTCTATTTCAGGAATTTATGGTAAAATAATTTTATTACGAAACTTGCTATATAAATATGTATGTCATCTTATTCATAATACATTCTGTTTGCATTTGCAGAGGAAATTTGGTTAAAGAGATGACATTTCTGAAGAAACCATAAGAAGGGCTTGAATGTTCATAGCATCCATAAAATATTGGGAATGGGCATATGGTATGCACAAGAATGGAAAAAAATCCATCCCTTGCCCAAGAGATATACGAGCAATTCTCGTAATATTAGGAGAAAAAGGACCTCAAAAAGAAAGTAAGACAGAATATACAAATTTGGAATAGAAATCCTGGGTTACACAGTAGTTGCTTCAGATCATACACAGATCAACATAACGATCTGATATATATTTCTTTGTTAGATTTATTTAGCATTTAAATATATTAAAATGGGCTTATATGATAATTTACTTAATTCAAATTTCAGTACGAAGAGAAGCATACTGAGACTGCATCTTATCAGGTCTATTGTAGGACTCACAAGATTAAGTCATTGGATGGGTCTACCGCTAATAGCTGGGAAGATGATATTTCTATAGAATTTGCGGTAAGTTATCAATAAATTTCATTTAAATAATTTTTTCACACACACACATGTGAAATTCTAATGAACATGTAAAATGCAAAATAAGATAAATATGAGGCTAGAATTGAGGAGCTTCAGAGTAGGGTGTGGAGATAACAAGAGAAGTGGACAAAGAGATATTTAGCACATTCAGTAGAGCAATTGCCAAACGGGTGGATTGTTGTAACAACCCAAAATGTAACCCAAAATAATCAATCCGTTAATTAATTAAATAATAAAATAACTTTGTGAAATTATCAGATTTGAGCCATGAGAGTTGCACCATTGTGTCCATGGTAATTTTCTAGTCAATTTCCATATATAGAACGTCAGAAACCGAGCTAATATGAACAAGATAGGAATTAAACAAAATAAGCAGAAATAAATAAATAATATATATATAAGGAAGGTCGACCGGTCGGTCGACTTGGGCACCAGGCAGTCGCCTCGCCTGCTGTTTTGGGGACGAACGAACAATCGTTCGTTCGAATGATGGCACGATTTTTTTAACCGACTATGACATGTTTTGCATTCTTCAAACCAATCCGGTCTCTCCATTCTTGCATCTGATGGCTGCTATTTCAGCCTATGACGTGGTTGCATCCTATTCAATCCCCAAATCCAATGGTCTGAGATCCACTTCTACCCCTATAAATAGGCCCCTAGAACTATGGTTTTCTCCAATTGGGTTCACCTTTCTAGGAAGGACCCTAAACGGAATAATTTTTCCAAGGAGAAAATCATTATAAATTTAATTATTTTACAACTCCAAGTGGATCCGGAAAGACCAAAGGAAGAGCTTAGGACCAGAGGTGAGTGATTGTAATTATTTTAAGATTTCTTTAAGTAATTTAAAATAATAAGGTTTCCAATAGTTGTAGTTTTACTACGATTTTTGGAATAGCCTTTTTATCAGTTTTAGATCTATTTTCCAGTCTATTCCTTTTTAGGTATTCTTTTCAGTTAATTATAATTTATTACTGTTAAGCATAGCTTTTTATTTATTTACAGTATTTAAGTTTATTTACTGTTATTTATTTCTTATTTATATCTTTTTCTACGTTTTGGATTTTATGCAAGCGCCTATTCTCTTCTTTCTACTTTTCTTCGCGTATGGATTAGAATAAGTTAAATGCGAATACTGATTAATAAGTGAGAATATTGAATGAAGAAAATAAGATGTAAATTATAAAGACTGTAATAAATAATGGAATTGGACTGAAATAAATAATGGAGTTGGACTGTAATATAAATGAAATTGGACTGAAATTATGCCTAATTTTGATTAGAATTGGACTAATTAATTGGCCTAGTTATAACTTAGAATTATAACTAAAAAAGAGTAAAAGATGAAAGAGGCTTATTTTTACACTTAGACCTTGGGCTAAGTAATAAGCATGATTATAACGTAGGTTATAATAAGAAAAAGAACAGAATAAGGCTTATTTTAAGACTTAGGATAAATTAATAAGCACATATAGTAGAGAAAGTGTAAAGTCTTATTTAAATAATTTATCTAAGTTAATAAGCAAAGATGAAAGAAGGACATGTACCAAATAGCATTCCCTATTAGACAAAACGGTGGTCTCACATTAGCCTGAAGTGAGATGAGGGCACGCTTATGCTAAGAATGGTAGTAATTGGTCAAATAGAAGTCCAAATCACGAAGGATTTGGATAAGGGGTGCAACTAGATATTGTTTGGATGACGGGCCAGTACCAACAGCATTTCCCCTATCGTTTTTACGGACACACGGTGATCTCACATTAGCCTGAAGTGAGATGAGGGGCATGCTTATGCTGGAGTTTGAGGTAATAAGAAGACCCAATAGGTGGAGCAAAAGGTAGCATGGGCATGGTGGTAGTTACGCGTGCGTCTTCCATTATGGTGCTCAGTAATCGCTATGAGTTCCAAGCACTTAGTATGGGCGTCTTTCGTAGAAACCATTGCCTTCTGTGTAGGGAGCTATATATGTCATCTGGATCCATAGTGGGTGCTTTAAGCATCTTTCGTAGATACCATTGGCTGCTGTGTAGGGAGTTATATAGCGTCTGGTCCACAATAAGGTCCATGGAGTAGCAGGCCGATCAAAAAGGGTAGAATTAGGATTACATCCTAATTACAGGATTAGGAATTCAGCCTCATCAAAGCAGAAATCAAGGACAAGTGCAAACAATCAAAATTAACCTATCTTATAGTTAATCGTATTTATTTCCAGTTTATCTCTTTCCTATTTCCCTTATTTCCTCTTTATATACTAGAACAGTTGTAGAGTCTATTACTTTTACTTTGCTTAAAGACTCTAGTAATTACTATCATTTTCCAGATTTAAGTCTGACCCACTCCTCTATTTTTTCCTTTTTTCCCCTCATAGGCAATCAAGGGAGAAGTCAGTAGATTGCTGTTACTTGGAGTTCTCTTGGAGGAGATTTCTACTATGTATTTCTTTTATTTTATACTTTTGTTCTTTCAATATACTGGCTTATTATGAGGGATATTATGTACTCTGATTTTGAGACTATGAGTTTTTATTTCATAAGACATGATGGGTTTTGAGGTATGGATGTGGTATTTGGTATTTGAATTATTTATGAAGCAATTATAAAGTTTTACTTTAAATAAGTTATTATTATTTTAGTTTCCGCAGCTTTTACCTATTCTTGTCATGCGAATCTTAGTCTTTGTTAGTTTCAGTTATACCTACAACGCACTATGCCTTTTAATGTGTCCTTTTGGATATATTAAGGATTGTGGGGGTATTTCACTTGGTATCAGAGCCTAAGGTTACAAGATTTTTAAAAATTTATTTTAAAAGTAGTATTTTCCAAAATAACTTGTTTTAAAAGTATTTTTTAGAAAAGAACTCTTAGAAATAGTTTTTAAGTATAAAAGAGTTTTATAAAAATCCCCTCAAAGTCCAGTTCAACCTTCTTTTGATTCTTTCGAGCCTAAGTTTCCTTTTCTTTACATAGCATGGCTGATTGGTTCCGTAGAGCTACGGTACCAGAGGTGCAAGGGTAAGTGCCCAATACAACATCGGTAGGTGGAAATCCCTTCAATCCACCTACACCAGCCGATTTTTCTAAGCTATGCAAGGACTTCACTAGCATAGGGAGCGGGATGTTTTCTAGCATGAAGGATTTCAAGGAGACACAAGCTAGGTTGGAAGATATGGAGCGAAAGTTTAGGCGGTTAGGCTTGGAGGACCAACGGCGAATTCAACCTACTTATTGGAAGTTGAAAGGAGAATTTAAGGAGGTTCCTACAAGCTCTAAGAAACAGTGGTGGAAGGACAAGAAGGATAAGAGGAAAGAAAGGGGACCTCAGAAGCGAATCAAAAAAATGGGAAATGTAAGCGCTGTAGAATGAATGGTCATTACGCAAAAGACTGTAAGAAGGCAGGAATGGAGGGAAGGTGTTTCAATTGTGGATAGCTTGGTCACTTTAGTAAGTTTGGTCCTCAGCAGATGGGGCAGGGAGCGAGTGCACCTGCAGCGTAGATTCAGGCTTTGGATGCAACACCTTCCAGCAGTGGACCAGATCGAGGTAGGAAAATTTGGTTTCTATTTCTGATTTTCCCATTCAGACTCTTTTCGATTCTAGAGCATCACACTCTTTCATCTCTAGTTCTTTGGTAGATTGTTTGCACTTAGACATTTATTTAGTAGACCCCATTGTCATTTCAAACCCCATAGGAGGATCAGCACACTTGACTATGGTTTGTAGGGGTTTGAAAATTTTTGTCCTAGGCGTAAAATTTGACTGCGACGCCTATATATTGGATTTTCGGGGTATGGGATGATTTTGGGACTAGATTGGCTATCCACATATGGAGCTATATTAGATTGCGAGAGGAGAGTCGTTAGACTAGAGACATGCATCACTAGGACTCTCGAGATTTCTTGCGACCCGCAAGGGTCAGTTATGTTGAGCTCCCTTTATTCCCTCGATTCATCATCATCAGAGTTAGATTCGGTTCCTGTCATCAGAGATTTTTCCAGACATCTTTGCGGAGGTTAGGAGACTACTCCCCTAAGAGAGAGATTGACTTCGGGATTTATTTGGCTAGCCAGTAGCATTACCCGTAGGGTATATGGCGCCTAGGGAAAGGAAGGGATTGAGAAAGCAGATCTGTGAGCTTTGGAGAAAGGTTTCATAAGAAGAAACATATCGAAATAGGGAGCTCCAGTCGTCTTCCCTACCAAAGCAGGTGGTTCTCTTCGACTTTGCATTGACCATAGAGAATTGAATAAGCTCACAAAGAAGAACCATTATCCACTCTCTAGGATATATGATCTTTTCAACCAGTTAGTTGGCTCTTTAGTATTCTCCCAGCTTGATTTAGCCACTGGATTTCATCAGCTTAGGGTCGCTAGTGATAACAATGATAAGACCGCATTTAGGACACCAGACGGATTCTTTGAGTGGTTAGTCATGACTTTTGGGCTAACCAATGTCCTAGCCTATTCTATAGATTTGATGAACCATGTTTTTAGAGATGTCCTAAAATAAAGTTCATGGTGGTATTCATGGTCGACATTTTGGTATTTTCCAAGAAGTATGGAAGAGCATGTTATTCATCTAAAGGAGGTTCTTTGTACGCTTCGTGTTCGTCAGTTGAGAGCAGAGTTCTTGAAGTATCACTTTTGAAGTGTGTTTATTGAGGCATAGAGAATGTCTACACATGATAGGGATTTAAGAAACGGTTTGTACATTTAGGATTGGGATTATGGAAATCCAAAGAGAGGTAGGCAAAGGTAGAGATGTACAATAAAATTCAGTAGATAAGCAGAGAAGAAAGTCCTGTGTAGGTAATTGCATAAATTATAAATGTCTCAGACAAGTGGATTTGACGGTGATGCCTTAGAATAAATATGAGTATACAAGAGGAATAGGAGTAAAAGCCTTTAGTTTAGGAAAAGTACTCTGAGGGTAGTAAGTAGAAAGACCCACTTTATGCTAAGCCCAATAAAATGAAATTTTCGAAATTTAAAAAGTTGAAAAAAAAATTGTAATTATTGGAATTGAAAATTTTCATTGTTAATATTTTTCTTTCAGAAAATAAACATGGGGTTTTTGAAGAATGGTATGAAATTTAAGTTGGTTTTTATATAATGAAAAATTGGAATTCTTTTTGAAGAGTTATGGAGTGTATATATATATATATAACTCACTAGTTTCATTGTAAGTAAACAAAGATTTTAAACATAAAAACCTAGAGTGTATCCAGTATCAAAAACGTAGATTACAACTTTTATTGTTGTAATAAATGTTTTTGTGGAAAATAAGTGGAGCATAGGCTATAATATTATTATTATAGTAAGTGACTCTCAAGAGAAATATTTTTACATAGGTAGATGGGATTTATTTATTTTTTGGGTTGTAGTAATGGTGTTTTACGCAACATCCGTTTTAACCCAAATAAAAATGTATTTTAAAAGGTAATTTCTAAGTATAGAAACAAAATGGTTTGTAAAGTACACTTATTATTAATTAGTATAAGGAAGTGTTTTTGTAGTTATGGAAATATTAAAACAGTTTTGAAGATGAGTTTTTCTGAAAGGAAAATGTGTAAGTTAGACATTAGAAAATATTTATCATGGAAGAATATAATTTAAACATATCTTAATCTATTGGAATAAAAAGAACGATGGTATGATTTTCTATGAAACCAATAAAAATGTTTTGTGCAAGTTACAAGGAATACATGAAAGAGATATACAAGGTATGAAAAGCACCATATTTTGTATAGCCTATTTTTAAAAATATAAAATAAGTTCCTTGTAATTTCACATAAACATGAAGTTCTCTTTTAAAAGGTTCATAGAAGATTTTAGCGTTAATAACTTCTCATAAGAGAAAGTAGTTCCAATACATTAAGGTATGAGACTGTTAGGTGTAATAAGAAGCTGTTTTGAAAACACATAAAGGATATTTTAAAAATATTTTAAAAGAAAATGGTTTGGTGAAAAAGTAAATAAGTTTTTGAAATGAAAAACTTAATAAAAGTAAAATTTGAAAATTCAAATTTTTATAGAAAACTATAAAAGTCTTTAAAAGAAAGAGAGATATAAGTGTTAGACTTAAAAATTTGGAAGTTTTTTTCCTCTAGGTTTGGAAAATAATATTAAGTGACCAAGTATTTTTGAAATTAATAGAAACTAAAAATAATACCACTTTTAAAGACAAAGATTCTGGGATTTGATGTTTTAAATTTTTTAGAAACCTTAGTTTTTAAAACAAGGTGATAAATACCAAACCAAACTCTTAAATGTAGAGTAGATAAGAATCATTTCCTAGGAGTAACGGAAAAGGTGTAAGGATATAACAGTAATTACTTTTAGAAGTAATAATGGAAGTTTCCGTAAAGTGTATAAGACACTAGTAAGAACCTAGGAATGTTGATTCATGAAGAACAATAAAATGAAATTAGTAGGATAGTAAGACAAGCATGGTTGAGAATGAGTATTCTTGATTCTGGAAGAACTTGGAAAAAACATCTTTCTTTAGTGGAATTCATATGGTAGTAGTTTTCAAGCTAGCATTGGAATGACACCTTTAGAAGCTCTTTTTGGAAAGGCTGTGTAAGACGTCTTCATGTTGGTTGGAGTCTACGGAAAGGTTGCTTCTTGGTTCCGACATGGTTAGAGAGATTTTGGAGAAGACTAAATTGATTAGGAGAAAATTCATATCTCGTATCCATGTCTCTTTGATAATAGGTTTTAGAATTTCCTTTATCCATCTTTAGTTTTGAATAGGTTCTTTCCTTTATTATCCTTTGGGAGGGTAGAACTTAGGATTTAACCTATGGATGGTAGGATTTGATGTAAACATGTTAATAGAACATGTTATGAATGTTGTATGCTAGTGATTGCAAGTGTTTGCTAGTGGATGTTGATGGACGCATATAGGTACACTAGGCACTATTATTCTTTAGGGATCAGCCTAACTAGGACACTAGATCATATGCATATGGATGTGTGCGCATTTTATTCTATTTTACCTGGTTGCTATAAATGGATGTTTACAACATAATTGTTGCATTTGGATGATGTTTGTAGCACGCATATAGAACTATCAGTTATAATTAGGGAATTTTTGCATTCATTTGGATACATGGCACGGATATGATTGCATAAAAGGAGGTCAACTGAATCAGTGGACCATCTAATCTTTTGCATTAGTTAGGAATATTTACACTACACTAATTGCATAAGTATCATAAATTTCATTAGAAAAACATAAGGACAATGGATGAATGGTTGAGATTGAGTAGTTGGTTGTAGAACTTGGATGAAAAGATTTAGTCATTCTTTTATCCCTAGAGATTTCGGGGACGAAATCCTTTAAGGAGGGGAGAATGTAACAACCAAAAATGTAACCCATAATAATTAATCCGTTAATTAATTAAATAATAAAATAACTTTGTGAAATTACCAGATTTGAGCCATGAGAGTTGCACCATTGTGTCCGTCTTAATTTTCTGGTCAATTTCCATATATAGAACGTCAGAAACCGAGCTAATATGAACAAGATAGGAATTAAACAAAATAAGCAGAAATATATATATATATATATATATATATATATATGTATATATGTATATATGTATATATATAAGGTAGGTCGACCGGTCGGTCGACCTGGGCACCAGGCGGTCGACCCGCCTGCTGTTTTGGGGGCGAACGAACAATCGTTCGTTCGAATGATGGCATGATGTTTTTAACCGACTATGATGTGTTTTGCATTCTTCAAACCAATCTGATCCCTCCATTCTTGCATCCGATGGCTGCTATTCAGCCTATGATGTGGTTGCATCCTATTCAATCCCCAAATTCAACGGTCTGAGATCCACTTCTACCCCTATAAATAGGCCCCTAGACCTATGGTTTTCTCCAATTGGGTTCACCTTTCTAGGAAGGACCCTAAACGGAATAATTTTTCCAAGGAGCAAAATCATCATAAATTAAATTACTTTACAACTCCAAGTGGATCCGGGAAGACCAAAGGAAGAGCTTAGGACTAGAGGTGAGTGATTGTAATTATTTTAAGATTTATTTAAGTAATTTAAAATAATAGTGTTTCCAATAGTTGTAGTTTTACTACGATTTTTGGAATAGTCTTTTTATCAGTTTTAGATCTATTTTCCAGTCTATTCCTTTTTAGTTATTATTTTCAGTTAATTATAATTTATTACCGTTAAGCATAGCTTTTTATTTATTTACAGTTTATTTATAGTATTTAAGTTTATTTACTGTTATTTATTTCTTATTTACATCTTTTTCTACATTTAGGATTTTATGCAAGCGCCTATTCTCTTCTTCCTCCTTTTCTTCGCATATGGATTAGAATAAGTTAAACGCGAATATGGATTATATAAGTGAGAATATTGAATGAAGAAAATAAGATGTAAATTATAAAGACTGTAATAAATAATGGAATTGGACTGAAATAAATAATGGAGTTGGACTGTAATATAAATGAAATTGGACTGAAATTATGCCTAATTATGATTAGAATTGGACTAATTAATTGGCCCAGTTATAACTTAGAATTATAACTAAAAAGATTAAATGATGAAAGATGCTTATTTTCACACTTAGACCTTGGGTTAAGTAATAAGCATGATTATAACGTAGGTTATAATAAGAAAAAGAACATAATAAGGCTTATTTTAAGACTTAGGATAAATTAATAAGCACAGATAGTAGAGAAAAGTGTAAAGGATTATTTAAATAATTTATCTAAGTTAATAAGCAAAGATGAAAGTAGGACCTAGACCAAATAACATCCCCTATTAGACGAAACGGTGGTCTCACATTAGCTTGAAGTGAGATGAGGGCACGCTTATGCTAAGAATGGTAGTAATTGGTCAAATAGAAGTCCAAATCACGGGGGATTTGTATAAGGTGCGCAACTAGATATTGTTTGGATGACGGGCCAGTACCAACAACATTTCCCCTATAGTTTCTATGGACACACGGTGATCTCACATTAGCCTGAAGTGAGATGAGGGGCACGCTTATGCTGGAGTTTGAGGTAATAAGAAGATCCAATAGGTGGAGCAAAAGGTAGCATGGGCATGGTGGAAGTTACGAGTGCGACTTCCATTTTGGTGCTCAGTAATCGCTATGAGTTCTAAGCGCTTAGTATGGGTTTCTTTCATAGACACCATTTCCTTCTGTGTAGGGAGCTATATATGTCGTCTGGATCCACAGTGGGCGCCTTATGCATCCTTCATAGATACCATTGGCTGCTGTGTATGGAGTTATATAGCGTCTTGTCCGCAGTAAGGTCTATGGAGTAGCAGACCGATTAAAAAGGGTAGAATTAGGATTACATCCTAATTACAAGATTAGGAATTCTGCCTAATCAAAGCAGAAATCAAAGACAAGTGCAAATAATCAAAGTTAACCTATCTTATAGTTAATCATATTTATTTCCAGCTTATTTCTCTCCTATTTCCTTTGTTTCCTCTTTATATACTCGAACTGTTGTAGAGTCTATTACTTTTACTTTGCTTAAAGACTAATAATTACTATCATTCACCATACTTTTAGTCTGACCCACTCCTCTATTTTTCCCTTTCCCCCCATAGGCAATCAAGGGAGAAGTCAGTAGATTGTTGTTGCTTGGAGTTTTCTTGGAGGAGATTTCTACCAATTTTTTTTTCAGCTTTTGTTCTTTCTATGTACTGGCTTATTATGAGGGATATTATGTACTTTGATTTTGAGACTATGAGTTTTTATTTCATAAGACATGATGGGTTTTGAGGTATGGATGTTATATTTGGTATTTGACTTATTTATGAAGCAATTATGAAGTTCTACTTTAAATAAGTTATTATTATTTTAGTTTCCGCTGTTTTTACCTATTCTTGTCTTGTGAGTTTTTATCTATTCTTGTCTTGTGAATCTTAGTCTTTGTTAGTTTCAGTTATACCTACAATGCACCACGCCTTTTAATGTGTCCTTTTGAGTATATTAAGGGGTGTGGGGTGTTTCAATTGTAAGCCCAACTATGGTAATATTCTGAAGGTAATAACTTAAGAATTTGTTATATACATATGATATTTAGTATATATGTTTACAAAACCATATACATATATTTATATGTATAGAATACTATATGTATGCATACATTGGTTATAAATCGCAGTAACCTTATATGTTTGTATCTTTATCTCTGTATGTGTGTATTATACGTATGCTTAATATAATTATTTGACTTAATCCTCATTTTCTACTAATTGTTACAAATCATCATTTTAAAATTAAAATGGTTTTGAGAAAAATATATAATTAAGTTAAACAAATATATAAGTTAAATTACTCGATAAATTAAACAAACATATAATTAAGTTGAATTATATATTTGGTTTTAACAAATTAAACATACATACATGCATGCATGCATGTATATATGTTTCAATAAATTAAATAAATATATAAGTCAAATTAGACATTTAATTAAATCACTCAATAAACTAAACAAATATACAAGTTAAATCACTCGATAAATCAAATAAATATACAAGTTAAATTATACATTTTGATTCAATAAATTAAACAAATTTATTTGAGTTAAAATATAGGTTTTGTTAAATCATCCAATAAATTAAACAAATATATAAGTTAATTCACTCAATAAATTAAACAAATATAAGTTAAGTTATACATTTTGTTCCTATAAATTAAAATAATAATTTGAGTTAAATATAGATTAATTAGAGGATTTGGCATTTGTTTTGTATGGAAAAGGAAAATAAAAAAAAAGTTCAAATAAATTTCTCTATAACAGTTTTAATACACAAATACAATAGTTAAAATAAAATTTTACCTACTTATCATAAACAAATTTGGTTAAAATGTAAAGATCGTCACTAAAGAAGGTGTCAAATTAACTGATGTAGAGGAATAAAACCGACTCTCGTAGTCACATGTTGGTAAACTGGAGAAGAAACTCGGTAAACTCATAGAAGCATTTATATATGCAATAGTTTCGCGTGTGGACATTTCTTTTTTTTTATGATGATTATGCTGGTGGGGATTTGTTATTATTGCTATTTTTATATATTGTTTGGGTATTTATGTAGACGTTATTATCTGGATATTGTTTTTATTGATGGATACAGTTGTGTTTGTTGGACAATTTTGATGTCGGATGGATATCTGTGACGTTTGATGGATGCTTCTCTATGGACATATATGTTTGTACTGATTGATATTTGAATATGTTGATGTTTGTGATGTTAAGTATGTATTGTTATATATCGATGTTTCAGCATGTGTGTTAGATATTATTTATTTATATTTTTATGATTAAATATCATTTATATACAGATTTGTGATTGAGGTGAGAATATGCTATAAAAATCCTTCAGCAACGCGTTAGAAAGACGTCAAAAAATCCAACTTTGACATTTTAATTAAGCATCGGTATGGTTTCAGTAATATGTTGGTATGATGTTGGCATGGCATCAGCAAATACATTTATAGGTATCAGCACGTCATAGATATGGCGTCGACTACTAGGCTTCGACATGACGTCGTAAATATGACATTGGTAGATGGTGCGGGTTTGGCATTGGTAACTACCCCATGGAAGATGTCAACTTAGCTTTAATAAGAAACTTTGAATGCTCTTTTTACCGACCCAGTTATGGCATCGGCAGTTGGTATTGTATTTACTAACGTCGTGCCGACGCCATATTAACGTCGGTGAACTCATGTTTTCTTACAATGCTATATATAAACCTCAAATTAATGAATAAATACTTAAGGATTAAGGTATAGCTGTCTTACAAAAAACATGTAGTGATTTTCAGTTTGTTGAAGGACCAAAATGAAAATATCAGAATTTTGTAAAAAGCAATTATGATCTTCAAACTACATAAGCCTCGACATATTATTTAAACTCTCTTCTATAAGAATATTTTTAGATGTACGGTTTATGTTATTTTGGATTATCAGACCAAATCTTTATACTAATCAAACCAAATATAGGCTATGTAACATAACTATATGATTTCATAATTAACAAAATATAATGTATTAAATTTCAACTAGTGGTATCAAATGCATCCATTTTCTGAGTAAATAAAATAAAATTTACGATTTGGGAAAATTTTAAGTTTAACATTAAGGGAACTAGTATAAATCACAAATAATAATTATTTATTTTGTTTTAAAACTATTTCTGTTATGATCTAGTGTTGTACAGTTATATATGAACTAGGCTAAAATGGATTACGGTGTTTGGATCACAAAAGAAATAACGTGACTTTTATTCTAAATGGATTTGTGCTGGATTTAAAGATTTGATAGTGTGAAATTAACCCATATAAAAGTGGAAATGACATTGAACTTTATTAGATTTCAATATTTTTAATTTTTTTGACATAATAACAATAGATCTAGTAGCATATCCATTCAGTCACTCAAATGTTAATATTGCTATCATGTTGGATTGGATACTTTGTAAATAAATTTTAAGTCCTCTTAATATTTAAGATAGTTTATTCGTAAATCCTGAGAACTTTGTTGGTAAACGATCTTAATGAATGCCTTCATTAAAAAGTGGACTATTTCCATTAACGTAGTTAAACAAAATGTTATTAATAATTTGTTCCCATGCCTACTAGAAGGGGGCTTTGAAAATTAGGAACCTTTTTCTAATACGGTTGTAAGAAAATCTCTATAGCAATGGTTTTGTAAATTAGGTCTTTATTTTCTAAAACAGGAAAAGCGTAAACTAGCTTTCACTATTTTTATATAAAGTGCAAGTAAATTTGTGCTTTTCTAAAAGTTTTTCAAAAATTAAAAGTTTGAATTTCTTTGTTTACAAGTATTATAATCACCGTTTAAATATATTTTTATCAAATAACTACATTTTTTCACCGTTATCCAGTTTATAGATCTTTCGTAAAAAAACCAAAAGAGTGCAAATAAACATGCATTTTCAATCTGAAAAATGCAAATTATCTTGTACTTTCTATTTTTAAAAAACAGTGACCTAATTTTTGTATTTGTTGCTACAACGACTTCTCTTAAAACAAAAAAAGGACCTTGTAACAACCCATATATTTACGACTGGGTATTTAAATAAGTAATTGAAATATTGAATCGTTAACTAATCAAAGGTCCAAAATATTAATTTTTTTCGCATACGGTCAAATTAGAATTCAAGACTATTTATGTTGAGTCTAGATCGATGTTGGGAATCAAAATGAGTATAAATATCGCTATATTTAAAGTTACGATATTTTTACGATTTATGTATTGTTATATGTATTTTATTAAAATATGTGCGTAGTCAGGTCTAGTGGGATCGACTGACGGTTTGTAATTTTAGGATGAGGACTTCATTATGAAACAAACGGTTGAAGAACTTTTTGGATCGAGCAATCCAATGGCATAAACGACATGGAAATGCATGAAATTTGCATCCTGGAGTGCTGTCTTAAATAGCGACAGAAATTATACCATCTGAACCGAAAAAATGAGATGATGTGCACCGACGAGTTTCGTAATGATCCGATGTACCGTGTGATCGTACGAGCTCAAAACATGTGGTAATTTATTTGAGAAATTAAATGATACACACACAAATATATATATATATATATATATATATATATATATATATACACACACACACTCCTTCACACAGCAAGGTATTGATTCCTCCCTTTTCTTCTTTTCCCCTTTAGATTTTCTATCTTCTCCTCGTTCAGTAAATAGCTGCTCCTTTTTTTTAATTAAATTAAGAGCTACGGGCAACGAGAGAGGCCGAGGTGGATCTGTTAGACTCAGGAGGGGAGAGCTTCAAATTTATGTGGACATTGAGGGGTGCAGCGATGCTTAGTCGAGCCCTAAAATATTGAAGTCGAACTAGGGTTTGGGTTAGTCGGTAGGGGAGGAAGAGTTGGGCAACACGGAGAGTGGCGTATGCTTCTAGTGCAGAGGTGAGTTTGTAGGTTCTTATCGGAGTGGTGTGGAGTTAGATATAGGGTCGCGACATCGTGAGGCCAAAGGGGGTTTTGGGTGTCGCAATTTCTTCAGGGACGCCAGATTTGTCATGATGGTGACTATCACGAGAGCACGCATAAGAGCTAACAGCTTGTTGATTCATGGACTAGGAGAGCAGAAATTAAAGAGAGAAGGTATTGATAAGTGGATGCATTTGTGCACAGGTTGGGGAAGAAGGATTTGGGGTGGGATTAGGGTAATTAAGTTAATTAATTATTTTAACTAAACCTGTTTCATGTTTAATTTGTATCTCTTGCATAAGGGGTCCAATCGAGACGCGGTCTTTGCCATTGCACTCGTAGTGAGATTATCTACGACATGGTTTGGGCTTGGACTTGATTCGACCGCTCGAGAATTTATGGCTTAGCTAAGCGGAATTTTAACTCTGAATTTATATTATAGTACGAATTCCTTTAATTATACATATTGAAAATTATTATCCGGGAGAGGATAATATATATAAGTGATTATTTCCTCATTTGATTGGATTGATTTGAGTAGGGATAATAGATTAAGATCTCATATATATGAATATTGTGTCCTATTCATATAAATTTATTAAACTCCAATTTGTTGTTAGATCGGTGATAGAAATATTATTATATATTTTAATACCTATATTCGGGATAATTGATCGAGATCTTATATATATATATATATAAATTGTGTTATATCCATATATAATAGAACCAGATGGAGTTGATATTAATTTATAACATGGTTATAAATTAATTAGAACTCTAATTTGCAATTATATTAGTTGATAGGAATATTATTATATATTTTATTACTACTTGAAAATTATAAGTATGACCTTTAAAATAAGGTATAAGGCTAAAATTATGATTTAGGTAGGTTAAACTCGTATTAAAACGGCTTTGAAGTTTATCTGGCCTTGGTATTGGTTTATTATAGTGTAAATCAATAATTAACTAACTACTGAATTTCTACAAAGGTGATTTGAGAAGTTAGAAATTACAAAAAAAGTATTGTATTATTTAGTAGGGTATGACTAAGGTTATAAAATCATGAATATTGTAATAACGTGATTTATTAACTTTAGACCTTAAAAAATGGGTTGAAATATATATGAATGCATATATATAGAAATTATATACATTAGCTATATAATATTTTGAGGCTTTATTGATTGCTAAATTTAATTTAAATAGAATAAATAAGTGAAAATAAGCTATGGTATGGTTGATAGGCAGCTGCATTATTTTATAAAATAAGCATGAGACTTCTACAAAATAATACGACGAAGATATAATTGTTAGATTGGTGATTTTAGTAAGATGCATTTTTGTTGAATATTTTATATGATTGTATGTGTGAATTGTTATTGGTATTGAAATAATAGATTTGTTACTTTGGTTGTGTATTGCCTTTGTGTATGTAAATGTGCACAATATGTGTTTTTTAGTTCCATATAGTTGGACTAGTTACACACACACACCTGCATACAATTTATGTGATTTATATATGTTTATATGTATAAATATAGTTCTAGTATGTCCGACTTCGGGATATTGGGAGATGCACGAAATATATATATATATATATATATATATATATATATATATATATATATATGTATGTATGTATGTATGTATGTGTATGTGTTTGCACAAAAAATGGACAAACACCTCAAAGTTGTATGATTTAGTAGATCTTATGTTGATATGCAAGAAACAGGGATTAAACTGTAAAGAGACACACAGATTTATAGTGGTTCGGCCAGAACGTGCCTACGTCCACTTTATATGTTATTTCTCCTTTAGATCTCAGATTACAAGTACAAAGCTTTGGTACAAGTATCTAAAAGTGTTTGAAAGTTCCTTTCGTGCTTGAGCTCTCAAACTTGTCCCCCATTGTTGTACCCCTGCCCCTCTATTTATAGAGTGAGGTTGGGGGCAGGGGTCTTGGACGTATGTAGCTGCTGGTGGGCCTGGGCTGAAGCAATCTGGCCTGGCAGCGTTCCGGTTCGGTGAAGCTTTGGTTCGGTATTAGATGGTTGGAGTTGAGGTTTTGATTCGGTGATACTTTGGCTCGGTAGCGAGTGGAGGGAGCTTGGTTCGGGAGTATTCTGGTTCGGTAGCCGGTGGACTTTGGTTCGGTGGGAGTATGGACCGGTGGAGGCTTGTCTGGTGAACCCTTGGTTCGGTGACGGGTTGATTCGGGCGAGGGTGGTCCGGCAGGCGTTGGTCCGGTAAAACCTGGACCGGTAGTTGTTGTTCGGTGAAGCCTGGACCGGTGGCTTGTATGCTCTGCTTCCTTGTGCTAGACCGGTCCCGAATGGTTCGGTGACTCCTTCTTTATCCTGATTCGGTGGTGGTGGAGTGGCTTTGCCAAAAGGCGGGATAACATTTGCCCCCCAAAACATGTCTTGTGGTAGAAAGGCGTGTTTTGGAATGCCATAAGCTGGATGTTCGTATCCTGTCAACAACCTGTAAAGAGCTTGATAGTTTTATATGGCCCCAAATGACGACCGTTCGGGATCGAGCTACTTGGGATGAAGCGCGGCCGTTCATGGTCAAGCGCCTAACTTCAAATGACGACCGTTCGCGATCGAGTCATTTGAGGTGAAGTGCGACCGTTCGCGGTCAAGCATCTAAATCCATGCGACGATCGTTCGAGATCGAGTCATTTGTGGTGGAATGTGATCGTTCACGGTCAAGCGCTTTACTTCAAATGACGACCGTTCGGGGTCGAGTCATTCGAGGTAAAGTGCGACCGAGCCCGGTCAGAAGGCGGACCTCGAATGGCGACCATTCGTGATCAAGCCACTTGGGGTGAAATGTGACCGCTCGCGGTCAAGCGCCTTACTTCGAATGACGATCGTTCGAGATCGAGCCATTCGTGGTAAGGTGCGACTGTTGGCGGTCAGGGGGTGGACCTCAAATGGCGACCGTTCGCGATCGAGCCACTTGTGGCGAGATGAGTTGTGCCGTTCGAGGCGAGTTTGTGACTGTTCGAAGTCGGGTGTCGTTCGCGGCGAGTTGTGACCGTTCGCGGTCGGGGTGCCGTTCGAGGCGAGTTGTGACCGTTCGAGGTCGGGTGCCGTTCGCGGCGAGTTGTGACCGTTCGCGGTCGGGGTGCCGTTCGAGGCGAGTTGTGACCGTTCGCGGTCGGGGTGCCGTTCGAGGCGAGTTGATGTGTGCCCGGGGGGGACTTAATACCATCCAAACCAGATTCACGTTCGGGTGAGTTTCTGGATTGTCTGTTGTGGCGGTTTATCACTATCTCAGAGCATGCCTAGGGATCGTTTGCGATCCCGTACATGTGTAAGTAGCTTAGCCATTTTAGAATTATCAAAACCAAATATCCATTCAACTGATGAAATTTTAAATAGAAATGTTTAGCAAAGTCAAATCCAAATTTAAGAAATAAAGAACAAAAGCAAAGCAGTGACGTCGGAGTGCAAACGCCTATATCGATGTGGTTTATAGTTGTATCAGAGCATGCCTGAGGATCGTTCGTGGTCCTGTACATGTGTAAACAACTTAACCGTATCAGTGTGGAGTTTGTTGCTCGTTCGTCGTTATCTCGATCAATGGATAATAAGATGACGTCTCGATCCTGAGCCGTCTTCAGTTGGTGCGGGCGGTGGTCGTTCTTGTCCCACCGTTGTGGCCCCCCTTCTCACATATTGTGATAGCAAACCATTCCGAATATGCCCCTCCACCTCATCTTTCAGATGCCTGCAATCGTTGGTATGATGACCATTCAGGTCGTGGAACAAGCAATATCTGTCTGATTTCCTTTCATTAATAGTCGGATCCCTTCGCATTGGCCTACGGTAGGGAACCTGCTCTCTTGTATCTTGATAGATTCGCTCCAAACTCTCATTCAGCTCGGAGTAAGTGGTGAATCGCGACTCTTTCCGTGGCCGCTTTGACCGGTCATCATTATCCTCAGCCTTTCTCTTTCCTTTACCAGTCTCCGCACCCCTTCCAGGTGGGTTTCCGCTCTTGATTGCGTAAACGTCAACTTCTTCCTCTCTTTCTGCACTAGCATCTTCCAAACGCAGAAACTTTTCAGCCTCATGATAGAACTCTCCCAGATTCATAGGCGGATCTTTAGTTAACGAATTCTTGAACTCCGTACTATCAGCTATTCCAGATACAGCCGCCATCATGACCATAGATGGATCTGGTCGATCCACTGATGCTGCTGCCGCATTAAATCGTGTTAGAAAACTCCTCAAAGTCTCTCCAGTTTTCTGCTTCAAGGTTGCCAAAGTCATCACATTCTTGGGTCTTGCAATATGAACCCTGAATTGCCTCATGAATCTCTCAGTTAAATCTGCCCACGTTCCTATGGAGCCGCTTTCTAGCTGTCTGAACCACAACGCCGCAATATCTGCCAAGTACAATGGAAAGCACCGGGCCATAACCTCCTTTGATGCCCCCAGCACTTCCATATGCCTTATATATTTTGTTAGATGAACCGTGGGGTCTGTCCTTCCATTATACATATCCAATGATGGTAGCTTAAAATCTGGTGGGTTCCTAGCTCGCCTGATTGTTGTGGTAAAAGGACTCCTATTCACATCCTCCAGGTCTCTATTCACTAGTCCGCCTCTCATAGCTCTTCTAACCATCTCAGCTAATCTGTCATTGTCTCCAAGCTGAAGTCCTCGTTCACTGCCTTCGACCTGCCCCCTGAGTCCGTGGGAGCTCTCAGGTGTATGCCCCCCTGGCGGAGCGTTCATTCTTCTATTGTTACCGGATTGTTCGGATGCCCCCGTCTCTCTTCTCGGGATTGGATCAACATGTTCTGCATGTGTGCCCCCTAGCTCTGGTGCTACGCCAGATGGTCCTGCTCCGTTCTGAACTCCAGTTGCGCCTTGGTTCCGTGCTCCAAGTTGCCCAATCTGTTGAAGCAAGTTCTGGATCACCCCTTCTTGTCTTCTCATCATGGCCTCCATCTCATCCCTGGTGATGAAGACTGAAGCTTGGTTTGCTCCTGAGGAAGCCTCTTGACTCCCTTCCTGTTGACTTTGCTCCGGCCTCGGCCTTCTGCTTGATTGTCTTGCCATGATTCTCCCAATCTGAATCTTTAGACTTTAAAATTCAGCTTCTAAGCGGCAGAATCCTTGAGTAAATTTCTCAGTGAAAGCACCAAAAATGTTTGCACAAAAAATGGACAAACACCTCAAAGTTGTATGATTTAGTAGATCTTATGTTGATATGCAAGAAACAGGGATTAAACTGTAAAGAGACACACAGATTTATAGTGGTTCGGCCAGAACGTGCCTACGTCCACTTTATATGTTATTTCTCCTTTAGATCTCAGATTACAAGTACAAAGCTTTGGTACAAGTATCTAAAAGTGTTTGAAAGTTCCTTCCGTGCTTGAGTTCTCAAACTTGTCCCCCATTGTTGTACCCCTGCCCCTCTATTTATAGAGTGAGGTTGGGGGCAGGGGTCTTGGACGTATGTAGCTGCTGGTGGGCCTGGGCTGAAGCAATCTGGCCTGGCAGCGTTCCGGTTCGGTGAAGCTTTGGTTCGGTATTAGATGGTTGGAGTTGAGGTTTTGATTCGGTGATACTTTGGCTCGGTAGCGAGTGGAGGGAGCTTGGTTCGGGAGTATTCTGGTTCGGTAGCCGGTGGACTTTGGTTCGGTGGGAGTATGGACCGGTGGAGGCTTGTCTGGTGAACCCTTGGTTCGGTGACGGGTTGATTCGGGCGAGGGTGGTCCGGCAGGCGTTGGTCCGGTAAAACCTGGACCGGTAGTTGTTGTTCGGTGAAGCCTGGACCGTTGGCTTGTATGCTCTGCTTCCTTGTGCTAGACCGGTCCCGAATGGTTCGGTGACTCCTTCTTTATCCTGATTCGGTGGTGGTGGAGTGGCTTTGCCAAAAGGCGGGATAACAGTATGTATGTATATATTGATATGCAGTTTAAAGCATTTGTATATAGTTTCGGTATGTCTGACTTAAGGCTACCAATTGGTGCATGGAATCCATTGTAACATTGAGATGACATGACCTACATACGCGGTTTTGGAGCAGGGAAGAAAGAGATTGGGATGCCAGTCTAGAGTAGATCATATACAATTTCATAGTATGGATGGGTGCTACGACAGAACCTATAGGCCAACTTCTTTTGAGGTGCTGGTTTTTATGGGAGTCCACAAGTCAGTCGTGGCTCTCGATAGGTCTCTTTGGTAGCTAATGGAAATTTAACATGATATATCGATATGCAATTTAAGCGTATGTATAGTTCGGCATGCCCGATTTGGACTTATTGAATAGTGGAAGAAATATATTATATGGATTTATAAATATGTAGTTCAAGTGATTTATATATATACACATGGTTTGATCGATTTATATATATTGGTTTGGTATGCCTAACTTGGGGAAACCGGGTAGTGTGAGGCACTTCAAGAACACATCACGACCCACATGGGGACGACAACACTTTGGTGTTGTGTATACATTTGGGAAGGGTGTACGTGTGGTTTAGTGTTTACATATGGTTCTAGTATGTCAATGTAGACAACCAAAAGGAAAGTACACCAGTTAGGGAATCCATCGTACCATTGATACGACATGATCTGCAGACGCGGTTATAGAGCAGGGGCGGAGAGGGATTGGGACACCAGTCTAGAGTAGGTCATATATTGTTTCATAGTATGGACGAGTGCTTTGACAGGACCTACAAGTCAATTTCATTTGAGGTGTTGATTTTCAAAAGAGTCCACAAGTCAGTTGTGGCTCTCGATAGGTCTCTTTGGAAGTTAATGGCAATTCAAGACAGGTATCGGTAATATATATATATATATATATTCGTATTTCGGTTTTGGACATGGAGATGCTATGTTAGTAGCATTGTTATATCATTGTATTTGTTTTTCATATCCAGTAGCATGGCTTGTTATAGTATGGACTATTTTAACAAGAGAACCACTATTATGTATCATCCTAACTTGTTGGTGTATGGATAAAGTTGGGTGATGTAGGATTAGTACTACTCATTGATCCTCGCTCACGTTTATTAGATGTATATTGGTTGCACATTATGTAGTATGTAAAGGCCCGCAAATCCGTACCCCTTTGAGCTGGCAAAATTCCACAACAATTCAGCTCAAAGTGGAACAAAAGTACGAGTCTTCGGGTTAAAGAAGAAAGAGGTAGAAGAAGAAGAAGAAAAACAACATCAGAGTCTCACAATCGCAACGGAACAAAATACAATATATAACACAACTTTAAATACAAAGAATCTGTACTGTCATATATACATACCATTATCAGAGTACATCAATCAATCATTACTGAAACAACTTAATACCCGTCCATACACAGTGGAAATAATAGTCAAATACGGAAGTACGCTCTGTCATCCAGCTCGCCTCCTGAGCTCCTTAGTTTTTAAGCTGATCCTGTATAACTCGGTCTGACCCGAGCATCATAATAAAACAACACCCGAGTCAGTCTGGAAAACCAGCATGAGAAAATCACACTAAAATGGATTATTATATTTTCTTTGAAAATCCTTTGAAACAAAGGTATCTCGTAAGACCACGCCACAAATAAACATGCCGGGTTTTTACCTTACGATAACCAATATATTTTTATCAAATCCGTCTGATATTATAATAGTGTCTATAGAAAGTAAAATAGAATCTAGTTGGAATGCTTGCATCTCACGTTCTAGCAATAGTTGGGCACAATCAAAACCGTACAAGCGCTTATTGGAGATTGGATTCCATACAATGGCAGGGCTACTGGGGTACCGCCCGTCACAGTACCTGTCCTAGATCGGAGTACTGAGGATCACGCCCGACCCCCTGCAACACAAGACCGGAGCTACCCCTTACTGGATAGTCCGAGTAAGATCACCCCACGTTTGGAGCGACCAACCGCCACACAGCCGAAATAAAAAGGGACATCTTGACAGGGATGACCTTACCCTAATTGGTTGCTAGCCACTTAGCCTTGCTGCACCTCCCCTGTTTTAGCCATTCCCGGTTAATGAGGCTTGAGGCTATGCGTTACCTTTTTAGAACACATTTCACTTAGAATGCTCATCGTCCTCCTGACGATGGTCTGATAGCATTCGTCCATACAAGTCGCCCTGGGTCTGGACAAACCGAATTGCCGTCTTCATCATCTTCACAGTCTTCATTCGTTATCGTTCAAACCAGATCGAAGTGGTTTTCGGATAATTAAACCCAATCTCGGTCTCTTCGAAATGATCGGCGCATTGGCCAATATTCATAGTCGGTTATTTAACTATCAAGTAACATTCATAAGCAACCATCAAATCTTAAATAATTTTCCTCAAATTATTTATCTCAAAATATCCACCCAGTTATTGTTTCCATTTTCAACCCCTTTGAAAATAGTTTCAAACTCCTTTTATTTTCATGGAACCATTTAAATCTTTTTCCCATACTTGGAATATTTCTTCACTTCAACTTTATATTCAACTCTTGAAAATATTCATTTATCTCCTTATTTTTTCTCAAAAATCAATTTACACTTTTACTTGTAAATTTTCAAACTCATTTGCTCCACTTCTATAATTTCTAGAGTTCCTTAATTAATTTCTTTTAATGTTTCCAAAGCCCTCTTGCTTATTAAAAATTCCAGATTTTTTACTTCCACTTTGCTTTGTGAATTTATTTCACCTTCAGGAAACTCCTATCTTATACTTGGTAATTTATTTAAGTTTCCAAAACCCCACTTATAAGATTTTTCTCCTAAATCTTATCTCATTTAAAAAAAACTCGCTTATCGTCTCAAGAGGATTATAATTGGTTTTTAAAAACATTTTTGAAAACATCTAGACTTATAAAATAAGAAAAATGGTTTTATTTTCAAATTATGGTTTAAGGTAAAATTAAATATAAATATTAAAGTTCATATCCAGTTATTAATAAATTTTCAAAGCTGGTTTAGAAAACTAGAGTTTATTATAATAAATTCCTAAGCTTTCAAAATAACCAATTCGAAATATTCTAAATCCAGATAATAGTTTATAAAAATTATATAGTATAGTAATTTAAAATATTCCCTTTAAAATAAATTTATATTTTTAGAAAACCCAATATGCTCCATAAATTCCTCTTGATTCCTATCTCAACGACCATATTTTCATTTCTCACTTTCGGAAATATTCTATTATTTCCTTTCAAAACAAATTTTCATAACTCAATATAAGTCCTCACCATGACTTATCTCTTTACATATCCACTGATATTTTCCTATCTCATTTATAAACCCCGTTTATAAATTTATAAACTCCCCTGAGTTTTCCATTTATTTATAAAAACAATTTTATTCAAAAATTCCATCTTTATAATCTTATTCCTTAATAAAATTCCATATTGTCCTTAGTAAAATTCCATCCCATTCCTTAATAAGGTTCTTTTCATTCCTTAATAGAACTCCTTTTCTATTCCTTGAGTCTTTAATATATAAATTAAATTTCCCAAAACTCAACTTTAAACAATTTAAGTATAATCCAAGTAATAAATATACTTTTTATTTTACTTAATCCTCAAATAGAAGCAAATCCAGATTCTCAATAAATATTTTCCCTTCAAGTTTCATTTTAACTTCATTTAGTTAAATTATTTAGGGTATTTAAAAATACCAAATTTCAACTTCCATGTTATTTAACACTTAATAATTCAATTCACAAACAAATCCATATCAATTCATCCATCCTGCCATATAACAACATATATATGATCAATAAATATTTTTGAGGAACCCTGTTGTATCCCTCCAACCTGTATCCCTGCATCCACAGATGTTAGCACAACACCAATTCTACTTCGAGGTGGAATATCACGACATATGGGATTTATAAAATATCATCCGCTATTATGCGGCGCATAGGGTCTCATCCGATATATAATGCGGGAATATCAATTACTCCAATATATATATATATACTACAATATATATAATATCATCCAGCAGATAAATTATGATAATTCAACCAAGCACATCCAGTGATTTAAATTTAACATTTAAATTTAAATAAGGTCATCCAAATGAGTGAGAAAATCTCACCTTTGCTTTTTGTTCGCAGTCCATTACCGTCTCGACTTGTTTTCATGACTTTGACCTTATATAAACAATTATATGATTTTATTAATATTCGAAATAAATCGAACAATTAATTACCGTTTAATAAATTTATTTCAATCTAATAATTTAATTTTAACTAATGATTTATTTTAAACAAATAATTTTCTTTTAAAAATTCTTTAGTCCCTAAAATAATTAAATAGGTTAATAAAACAAATTAATCACCCAAAATACATTGTTCTAAAATAAGCATGTAGATGTTAAAAATGTGTATAAGTATATTTTATTTTTCTTTGAAAACACATATCCTTATGAAAATAGTCTATATAGATTCCAAAACCTATATGCATATATACCTATAAATAATCTATACTGCCATTTAAAATTCTATTTTCTAAATCTTACGTATATATATTATTTTTTGGTTTTTCTGTATATACATATATTTATTTAAATTCTAATGGAAATAAAAATCCCTTTCTAACCTATATACATATATACTAAATTAAAACAAAAATTATTTTAAATCTTACTGCTAATCTTTTTATTTTTATTTTTTTCTTCTCTGTTTTCTGTTCATAACAGTTTTTACTTTACTGTAAAAACTTCTTCTTTAATATATATCTTTGTAAAATTTCTATTTTAAAAAAATCTGATTTTAAAATTTCTTTCTCTACATATACACATATAAATATTATTTTATTTCAAATTGGAAATGAAATGGATAAATTGTAAATATACCTAATGGCAAGAACCAAGCTTCGAACGACCCCAATCCCTGAAACTCTCGAACACGCGAATTCCAGTACACGGTCCCCCCTTTGATTGACTAACTCCGACCTCGAACTCGAACGCACGCCGCTCCACTTCCCACAGCTAGGCGAACCTCTAGCTCAAGTTGATGCCGCGATAGCCTAGACGGCTCGCGATAGCAGCCGCATCCTCCTATAGAGATGAACCCATGCTCGTGCACGATCTCTTTTTCTCAATCGATTTGATTTTTGATTCAAACAAAATCACTGAAGTGGTACGCCATTTTTTCCCAAAGCAGTTGAATTCGAACCAGAAAGGAACGAAGAAGAAATGGCACGATTCATTTTCGTAAATGAACGGAGGAGAAGTCAGAAGTGTCTGCGATTTCTGTTCGTTTTCGTTATAATTATTTTATTTTATTGGAAAGAGGAGGCGACCATTTATTTTTTTCTTCCCTTCGATTTTTAACTGAGGAAATAAGAAAGGAGGTCGCGTGATTTAACGAAAAGGAAGCGACAATACGTACAAGGCAGGTGGCGCGATTTGTTTCCTGCGTGCCTGCCATTGTTTTCTACAGAGAAGGCAAAAAGGGGTGAGGGTGAAAGAAAGTAGGCTGGTGGAAGGGAATCTCTGCTGTGGAAAAAAGTTGACGTGAAGAAAATTTGATTGGTTAACAACATATATTATATTTAAATTTAGATTCAAATTCAAATCGTCTTGAATTCGCAGCTTAAAACTTGACATCCTATCGAGACGTGCTGCTAGGCATTTATAAGGTTATACCCCTATTTTGAACGCAATGGAAAAGGTTTCGAGTCCAAATTCGATCGTATGGAGAAGATAGATTTTTGGACCCAGTTGTTTATATTAAATTTCAATATGATTTTCTGCGCGTTTATATACCGTACGATCACACGACAACTCCAAACACTACGAAATTTGAAATCTGATAATAATACAATATTACGGATCCAATGAAACTGGTTTCGTCGAATTCCGAGACTGTGCCTCGGAAGGCTATTTTTTTAAAATGTCAGTTTAAATGATATATTTTCAAAACTAAACAAATCACTTTTAAATTCACTTTTAAAAGTTACATTGTCTTCGGTATATTTAATATAAATTTTACAAGCCTTCAAATTATTTTTAACATGCTTAAAACCCAAGATTCATTATTTATACCCATATTTAGTTATAAAATTACAATAATTAAATTATTCAATAAACCCTTATTTAAGTTCTGAATCCATTTTATTAAATACAAACCAACTCTTTCATCTTCCGAAATCAATTTATAATCCAAATTAAATACTTAAATCCATTTAAATATCTCAAGTCCAACGTAAAAAAAATCCGGGTCGTTACATTCCTCCCCCCTTAAAAGAATTTCGTCCCCGAAATTGCTAAGGCAGAAGAACGTTCCAAACCCATTAACTTAATCAATCCACTTAGTGTAAACTCGTTATTCACTTCTCTAATCCTTTTTGTTCCAACTAAACAATTAGTTTCAATTCCAATTCCAAAATCCTTTTATTTCAACTCCAATTTGAAATCAGTTTGTTGTTACCAAAAAATTTCAAAATTTTCTAACTCCCAAAATTTTCGAAAATTTTCGGCAGAGTCTCCCTTGTACGGAGGAGCTTTTGCAATTTGACAAGAGAGATAAATATATATGCATCGACCCACATGGTCGGAAAACAAAAAAAACAAATTATATTTCATATTTCCGATCTTTTATTGTGTAGGCGTACCTCTATTTAGCATTTTTAAGCAAGCAGCTTATTTATTTAGCAATTAGCGCGACCAAAATCCAGCCAAACGGCCTCCAGATACCTGTACTTACTTAATTTAAACATATAAGCAACATATCTATGAAATTTATAACATTTCACTCACTTAAGCAACTACAACACATCAATACTAAAAGTAATGCATTCTAAATAACTTCCATAAGCAATTTATATGGTTTCAAAACTAGTTCAATTGCTTTTAACCGATTCATATACCATTTGCATTCAACTTAAGTGATTTACAACTCACTTGCTTATCTTCAATTCATTTTTAAGTCCAAACAACTCATATTCACCTCAATTGATTCCAAAATCAATTTTATTCGCTTCTATTAATCCATGGAATTTTATACAATCTCGTTTTCGTCAAATGACCATTTATTTCTATGCAATTTGACGATATTCAGGTGAATAAATAATTACTTAAGCTTATATACATTTTAAATTGATTCCAACTCAATTTATATTAATTTCATTCCATTTCTAATTTATTCACTTGCATTTCAATTCACTTACGCATTGGTTTCATTTAAAACCATTTCATTAAGCTTGACAACATTCCATGCTTATATTAATAATCATTTCCCAAATTAATTTAACCCAAGCTTTTATTTAATGGACTTTCATTCTTACTCGAAGCCAAGCTTCTAATTATTTTTAACTTAAGCTAATTTACTTAAATTTATTCCAACTTCAAAACTTAAGTTCATTTTCATTTGCAAATAAATCCCCTTTCGATTTAACTTGATTCTATTTCAATCAAATCCCTTTGAATCTACAAATTTATTTGATTAGTTCATTTGTTTCATCCATTATAAATTTTAATTTCCAAATTCAATTCATTCTCGACTCTTTTAATTAATTACAAAGCATTTTTCAATTTATTTCTACTCTCTTGAATTTTTATTTGCAATTCAAACCATTTCTGTTTTAATCCAACTTTCTTTCACTCGACAATGTTCCAATTATATTTAATTCACTTACAATATATGTTGAATATTATTTATAACTCAAGTTTTATTTCCACCATTCACCTTTAATTCACAATCCAATTTTATTAACTCACAATTCACTTCTATTTAACAAATTTGAATCTCATTAACATATTCATTTAACTAATTTATTCCAAATTAGTTCACTCCCATTTTCAATTCAATATTTGATTTTTATCTTCAAAATCACTTCATTATTTTGCTTGAGTTCAATTCTATTTTGTAATTCAAGTTATGATTTTTATTTCATTTTCCAAAATACCAAACAATTTTATTTTGGTTTTTATTTTCACCTTTCAAATTCTTATAAGTCACACACTTATATTTTCTTTTTCACTTCCATCCTTTTATAACCAATTACAATCACATTTTATTTTTAACTCGAGATCTTTATTTATAGCCCAAGCATCTTTTTTTATTCATGCATTTTAACTTTTGTGAGTTATTTTCACTTTATTTATCCCAATTCAATTCTTATCTTACCTTTATTTATTTCAATAAGAATTTTATTCCATTCAATATTATCTATAACTCAACTGAATTTTATTTCAATTCAATTTCATTTTCACTTGATTTAAATCCAACCCAATATCATTAAACTTAGCTTAAGTTAACTTCAATTCAACTCTCCTCCATCTATTTAGCTTAAGTTAATTCCAATTCAATTAAATTTTATTTCTTTCAAATCACCATCAATTAAATTTTCCACAATTAAATTTCTCCAAATTAAATTTATTTAAATTTTTTCACTTTAAATTTTATTTACTTCACCTCATTATTATTATTGTTTCCCAAATTATCATCAATTAAATTTCAAAAATTTAATTTACCAACTTAATCCAAGTCAAATTTTATTTTTAACTTCTCACTTTTAATTTTAATTTCAAAATTCAAATCCAATGCTTTCCTTGGTTATATAAACTATTTCAGATTTTATAATCTCGTTTGTCTAAAATATTATGATCCAGACATCCAAGTTATATAATAATTTCAGAAAATATTTCTTTCATATCAAAATATATTTTTGGGTAAAATTATTTCATTCACCCACCTTTAAAACAATACTGTGTCGATTTGCCTAGTTTAAGAGTTTAGAAATTCCTATCGATACAGAGATCCTGACTGTATCGACTAGAATTTATAAACAACCAACCGATAAGTCAACACAATATAAAACAATTTATATTCACTAACAAATACGCGCTCATATCAATTATTACACTCAAACTCATTCTAGAGTACTACTGACTCTATCTCTAATGAGTAATCCCCACCAGAGCCAAGGTTCTCGCTTAACCTTCCGCTCTGATACCAAGTGTAAAGGCCCGCAAATCCGTACCCCTTTGAGCTGGCAAAATTCCACAACAATTCAGCTCAAAGTGGAACAAAAGTATGAGTCTTCGGGTTAAAGAAGAAAGAGGTAGAAGAAGAAGAAGAAAAACAACATTAGAGTCTCACAATCGCAGCGGAACAAAATACAATATATAACACAGCTTTAAATACAAAGAATCGATACTGTCATATATACATACCACTATCAGAGTACATCAATCAATCATTACTGGAACAACTTAATATTTGTCCATACGCAGTGGAAATAATAGTCAAATACGGAAGTACGCTCTGTCATCCAGCTCGCCTCCTGAGCTCCTTAGTTTTTAACCTGATCCTGTATAACTCGGTCTGACCCGAGCATCAAAATAAAACAACACCCGAGTCAGTCTGGAAAACCAGCGTGAGAAAATCACACTCAAATGGATTATTATATTTTCTTTGAAAATCCTTTGAAACAAAGGTATCTCGTAAGACCACGCCACAAATAAACATGCCGGATTTTGCCTTACGATAACCAAAACATTTTTATCAAATCCGTCTAATATTATAATAGTGTCTATAGAAAGTAAAATAGAATCTAGCTGGAATGCTTGCATCTCACGTTCCAGCAATAGTTGGGCACAATCAAAACCGTACAGGCGCTTATTAGAGATTGGATTCCATACAATGGCAGGGCTACTGGGGTACCGCCCGTCACAGTACCTGGCCTAGATCAGAGTACCGAGGATCACGCCCGACCCCCTGCAACACAAGACTGGAGCTACCCTTACTGGATAGTCCGAGTAAGATCACCCCACGGTTGGAGCGACCAACCGCCATGCAGCCGAAATAAAAAAGGGACATCTAGACAGGGATGACCTTACCGTAATTGGTTGATAGCCACTTAGCCTTGCTGCACCTCCCCTGTTTTAGCCATTCTCGGTTGATGAGGCTTGAGGCTATGCGTTACCTTTTTAGAACACATTTCACTTAGAATGCTCATCGTCCTCCTGACGATGGTCTGATAGCATTCGTCCATACAAGTCGCCCTGGGTCTGGACAAACCGAATCGCCGTCTTCATCATCTTCACGGTCTTCATTCGTTATCGTTCAAACCGGACCACAGTGGTTTTCGGATAATTAAACCCGATCCCGGTCTCTTCGAAACGATTAGCGCATTGGCCAATATTGATAGTCGGTTATTTAACTATCAAGTAACATTCATAAGCAACCATCAAATCTTAAATAATTTTACTCAAATTATTTATCTCAAAATATCCACCCAGTTATTATTTCCATTTTCAACCCCTTTGAAAATAGTTTCAAATTCCTTTTATTTTCATGGAACCATTTAAATCTTTTTTCCATACTTGGAATATTTCTTCACTTCAACTTTATATTCAACTCTTGAAAATATTCATTTATTTCCTTATTTTTTCTCAAAAATCAATTTACACTTTTACTTGTAAATTTTCAAACTCATTTGCTCCACTTTTATAATTTCTAGAGTTCCTTAACTAATTTCTTTTAATGTTTCCAAAGCCCTCTTGCTTATTAACAATTCCAGATTTTTACTTCCACTTTGCTTTGTGAATTTATTTCGCCTTCAGGAAACTCCTATCTTATACTTGGTGATTTATTTAAGTTTCCAAAACCCCACTTATAAGATTTTCTCCTAAATCTTATCTCATTTAAAAAAAACTCGCTTATCATCTCAAGAGGATTATAATTGGATTTTAAAAACATTTTTGAAAACATCTAGACTTATAAAATAAGAAAAATGGTTTTATTTTCAAATTATGGTTTAAGGTAAAATTAAATATAAATATTAAAGTTCATATCCAGTTATTAATAAAATTTCAAATCTGGTTTAGAATAATAAATTCCTAAGCTTTCAAAATAACCAATTCGAAATATTCTAAATCCAGATAATAGTTTATAAAAATTATATAGTATAGTAATTTAAAATATTCCCTTTAAAATAAATTTATATTTTTAGAAAACCCAATATGCTCCATAAATTCCTCTTGATTCCTATCTCAATGACCATATTTTCATTTCTCACTTTCGGAAATATTCTACTATTTCCTTTCAAAACAAATTTTCATAACTCAATATAAGTCCTCACCATGACTTATCTCTTTACATATCCACTGATATTTTCCTATCTCATTTATAAACCCCGTTTATAAATTTATAAACTCCCCTGAGTTTTCCATTTATTTATAAAAACAATTTTATTCAAAAATTCCATCTTTATAATCTTATTCCTTAATAAAATTCCATATTGTCCTTAGTAAAATTCCATCCCATTCCTTAATAAGGTTCTTTTCATTCCTTAATAGAACTCCTTTTCTATTCCTTGAGTCTTTAATATATAAATTAAATTTCCCAAAACTCAACTTTAAACAATTTAAGTATAATCCAAGTAATAAATATACTTTTTATTTTACTTAATCCTCAAATAGAAGGAAATCCAGATTCTCAATAAATATTTTCCCTTCAAGTTTCATTTTAACTTCCTTTAGTTAAATTATTTAGGGTATTTAAAAATACCAAATTTCAACTTCCATGTTATTTAACACTTAATAATTCAATTCACAAACAAATCCATATCAATTCATCCATCTTGCCATATAACAACATATATATGATCAATAAATATTTTTGAGGAACCCTGTTAGATCCCTCCAACCTGTATCCCTGCATCCACGGATGTTAGCACAATACCAATTCCACTTCGAGGTGAAATATCGCGGTATATGGGATTTATAAAATATCATCCGCTATTATGCGGCGCATAGGGTCTCATCCGCTATATAATGCGGGAATATCAATTACTCCAATATATATATATACTACAATATATATAATATCATCCAGCATATAAATTATTATAATTCAACCAAGCACATCTAGTGATTTAAATTTAACATTTAAATTTAAATAAGGTCATCCAAATGAGTGAGAAAATCTCACCTTTGCTTTTTGTTCGCAGTCCATTACCATCTCGACTTATTTTCATGACTTTGACCTTGTATAAACAATTATATGATTTTATTAATATTCGAAATAAATCGAACAATTAATTACCATTTAATAAATTTATTTCAATCTAATAATTTAATTTTAACTAATGATTTATTTTAAACAAATAATTTTCTTTTAAAAATTCTTTAGTCCTTAAAATAATTAAATAGGTTAATAAAACAAATTAATCACCCAAAATACATGGTTTTAATATAAGCTTGTAGATTTTAAAAATGTGTATAAGTATATTTTATTTTATTTTTCTTTGAAAACACATATCCTTATGAAAATAGTCTATATAGATTCCAAAACCTATATGCATATATACCTATAAATAATCTATACTGCCATTTAAAATTCTATTTTCTAAATCTTATGTATATACATTATTTTCTGGTTTTTCTGTATATACATATATTTATTTAAATTCTAATGGAAATAAAATCCCTTTCTAACCTATATACATATATACTAAATTAAAACAAAAATTGTTTTAAATCTTACTACTAATCTATTTATTTTTATTTTTTTCTTCTCTATTTTCTGTTCATAACAGTTTTTACTTTACTGTAAAAACTTCTTCTTTAATATATATCTTTGTAAAATTTCTATTTAAAAAAAAAATCCGATTTTGAAATTTCTTTCTCTACATATACACATATAAATATTATTTTATTTCAAATTGGAACTGAAATGGGTAAATTGTAAATATACCTAACGGCAAGAACCAAGCTTCGAACGACCCCAATCCCTGAAACTCTCGAACACGCGAATTCCAGTACGCGGTCCCCCCTTCGATTGACTAACTCCGACCTCGAACTCGAACGCACGCCGCTCCACTTCCCACAGCTAGGCGAACCCCTAGCTCAAGTTGATGCTGCGATAGCCAAGACGGCTCGCGATAGCAACCGCATCCTCCTATAGAGATGAACCCATGCTCGTGCACGATCTCTTTTTCTCAATCAATTTGATTTTCGATTCAAACAAAATCACTGAAGTGGTACGGCATTTTTTCCCAAAGCAGTTAATTCGAACCAGAAAGGAATGAAGAAGAAATGGCACGATTCATTTTCGTGAATGAACAGAGGAGAAGTTAGAAGTGTCTGCGATTTCTGTTCGTTTTCGTTATAATTATTTTATTTTATTGTAAAGAGGAGGCGGCCATTTATTTTTTTCTTCCCTTCGATTTTGAACTGAGGATATAAGAAAGGAGGTCGCGTGATTTAACGAAAAGGAAGCGGCAATACGTATAAGGCAGGTGGCGTGATTTGTTTCTTGCGTGCCTGCCATTGTTTTCTACAGAGAAGGCAAAAAGGGGTGAGGGTGAAAGAAAGTAGGCTGGTGGAAGGGAATCTCTGCTGTGGAAAAAAGTTGACGTGAAGGAAATTTGACTGGTTAACAACATATATTATATTTAAATTTAAATTCAAATTCTAATCGTCTTGAATTCGCAGTTTAAAAACTTGACATCCTATCGAGACGTGCCGCTAGGCGTTTATAAGGTTATACCCCTATTTCGAACGCAATGGAAAAGGTTTCGAGTCCAAATTCGATCGTATGGAGAAGATAGATTTTTGGACCCGGTTGTTTATATTAAATTTCAATATGATTTTCTGCGTGTTTATATACCGTACGATCACACGACAACTCCAAACACTACGAAATTTGAAATCCAATAATAATACAATATTACGGATCCAATGAAACTGGTTTCGTCGAATTCCGAGACTGTGCCTCGAAAGGCTATTTTCTTTAAATGTCAGTTTAAATGATATATTTTCAAAACTGAACAAATCACTTTTAAATTCACTTTTAAAAGTTGCATTGCCTTCGGTATATTTAATATAAATTTTACAAGCCTTCAAATTATTTTTAACAGGCTTAAAACCCAAGATTCACTATTTATACCCATATTTAGTTATAAAATTTCAATAATTAAATTATTCAGTAAACCCTTATTTAAGTTCTGAATCCATTTTATTAAATACAAACCAACTCTTCCATATTCCGAAATCAATTTATAATCCAAATTAAATACATAAATCCCTTTAAATATCTCAAGTCCAACGTAAAAAAAATCTGGGTCGTATATTTCCCCTCACACCAGGCTTTATGTTCGACCCGTGTTTTCTCTTTGTCTTTTTATATCATGACAATTCTCGGGTACTCGATTGAGTAGTTTGAAAGTCAACTGTTTTAGGGGATAGGCTTACAGGTTAGTTGGAGCTTTCTAGAGGCATGAAGTCGATATACTGGATATGTGTACTTGTTGATGATGTGGTACATGGTAGACATGCTATTTTGTATATGAGACTTACGATATCAGATATTATATTCCGAACTCCATATGAATGGAGTTGATGTATTCTAACTTTTATATTAGATTTATTTATCGGTTGCTTCCACTAGTGCAATCTCTTGTATTTTGTTTTCTTGTTCTGTTCATGTATATTCAATATAGTATATGTTATCATTTCACTTTGAGATGACATCGATATGCTTGGTTTGATATTTAAATTTAATTTTTTTTTACCCCAATGGACTGTCATTTGTGGTACTCAGGAGTTAGATATTGCCACTCAACATTGATTGAGGGTATTACGAAGGGCGGGTCATCACAGACCTAGAACTATTTTATTATACTAGAAAAATCCTCTATTAATGGTAAGTGGATTTTCATTTGTAACTTGATAGTGATGTTAATACTGTGCCCATTAACTACCCCTTTAGTTACATCTCAAAAAGAGAAGATGACATTAATTATCAAATCTCATAACAGTCACTTGAACAAATTTCTTTAAATGTATTGTTATGGTGCTATACCGAAAACCCTTAATTAGTCAATCTTCACAGTTAGTAATAGTGTAATAGTCATCAAGGTTTATCATTTAACGCATATTTGGCTATTAATTACAAATCATGAATTTGACATTTATTGGCATTTATTTTGAAAGTTTTAATTATGGTAAATGATTATTGATTATCTTACCTCTTTACCAGGTGATGTTTGAATGTATGTAAATGTAAAGGATTAAATTAAAAATAAATTCAAGTATTATTTTTTATCACTCTAAAAATCTATACTATAGTACTAAAAGCCAATAGAAAATCCTTAGCTTTTGTGCTTCCTTTCATCAATCTCTCTTCTTTGCCCTTTTTTACACTTGTGTCGTTAAGTTCTTATTACAATTAAATACACATTGACATTATTAAATTGTATGCATTATACACTTGTCCTTAATGTTAATTTTTTTTGGAACTTGGTTCAATTCCAACAACGATATGTGGTTGGAAAAGATTGAACTCTCGATCTTATATTTGAGTGCCACATATACGATGTCAAAGATTGGTCATAAGTATATTAAACTATTAGTTAAATAATTATGTATTTACATCATTAAATATACGTATATACATACATACATATATACATATATATTGTTATATTATTAGTCTTATTGATACATTTGTTATTCGAAGTTATAAATTATATATACATCATTGTATAAGAAAATCTATTTTATTACTAAATTTACATTTGAATAAATGTTATTCAAATTGATAATAAATTATTTCCTTAAATGTTTTGAATAAATAATAACACTGTGAATCAAATGGATATAATAACAATATAACTAAAATCAAGTTCAGATCAAATTCAAACAATAAACCTTAAATATGACTTAATGTAAACTATATTTTCATTATAACACACCATAAAAGATATAGTTCATTTCATCGTTAATTTCATTATATATTTTCATGATAATACATCTTTGAGTTCATTTCCTAGTATGATTTGATATGATAGAGTTCATTTCATCATTAATTGCATCTTTCCAAAAGGTTGCATCACGACAAGTTGTTGCTTCGTTATATCCTATTGGATCACCATCGTCACTAAGGTTTATTTTAGTTTGACGTGCAACTTTATTTATATAACCTTCTACCGAGTATATCCGAAAACCAAGGCAAAACAATTTCTCGATCATTTGTCTCTTACTTTTGTGGGGTTCCATAATCAAATTGGGATCAATTGGTTCTTCATGAATCCTTTTTGAAGTATCATGTATTTTTGTATTATCTTCTGAAGAAGTTTATACTCAAAGAATTCAACATCAATTGATTCAATGATATCACTTGTGTCCAGTCTCAGAAATCTATAAGCATCAATGTTCTTGGCATATCCTATAAATTGACATTTATGCATTTTACTACCTAATGTAGTCATTTTTAAATTTGATTTCTTGATGTAAGTCAAGCATCCTCATTCCCTCAAAAGGATAAAATTAGGTTTATGATTAAACCATAGTTCGTAGGGAGTTTTGTTAATCCTTTTAACATGAACTTAGGGTTGGCAATTAGACCCATCGGGTCTGACCGGACCTGATCTTGTGGTCTTTATTCTAGGCACGTCGGATTTTGTTGGATACAAACTACCCAATACGAGGTTCTATTTGGGTCAATTCATGCCGAGCCATATCAATTTGGGTTTGGTTGGGTAATAATACTAAACATACATTTATTTCAATGCTTTTTGGTCAGCTCTTTCAGATCAGGCTGGTTTAGGTTGGGTTTGATCGGGCATTTATGGTATTTTTCATCACCCTAACCCGACCAGAGGTCCATTAGGCTCAGTTTCGGGTCTTCCCGGGTCGGTTCAGCTTCGATTTGCAATTCTTGGTTATAAATGTCAACCCTACATAGACTCTGTAAAGGATATAACATGCACTTAGTAGTGCCTCACCATACTAATAATCATATAAGGCAGAACTTAATAACATATAATTGACCATATTCATTAAATTTTTATTCTCCATTTATGCGGTGCCATTTATTTCTAGTGAATATAACGGTGTAAATTCATGGACTATTCCATTAGATTCACAAAACTCTAATAGTTTTATTGCTTTATATTCACCACCACTCTCGGACCATAGTACTTTAATTTTACGATTTAATTGATTTTCAACTTCTGCTTTATATATCAAGAATTTTCTAAGAACTTCATTCTCCCTTTTTGATAGACATACATAAGCATATTGTGAATATCATCAATAAATGTTACAAAGTATTTGTTTCCTCCGCGCGAAACTTTAGTATGTAAATATGCAATAGCATAATGCACAAGTTCAAGTAATTCAAGTGATGTTCTAGTTATTAATTTGTGTGATTTACATGTTAATTTTCTTTGAACACATATTTTAAACTTGTTTATATTTCCAGTTTCAAATTATATATAAGCCCTATATTACACATGTTTCGAATATAACCAAAATTAAAATGTCTTAATCTACCATGCCATAAAGGTAATGATTCAACCATATAAGTAGAAATGGATTTCATTAAATTCATTTTAAACATGCTATTATAGGAATATCCCTTTCCTAATGGAAACCTTATTCTCAGACATAATAACAGTGTTTGCTTCAATAACTTGTTTAAATCCTCCTTTGTTAAGATGATCACAAGAAATAAGGTTCTTGGTCATTTTCGAAACAAGAAACAGATCAATCCGAGTTAGAATGTGTCACAAAGTAAACTTTAGATTGATGTCTCTGATTCCAGCAACCTTGGCATGAACAACATTAACCATTTTGACTTCCTTTAATGTACTACATTCTTTGCAAGTTTGAAATTGTAAATTATCATTGCAGATGTGAATGGTAGCATCTGTATATAACCGTTGTTTGTCTTCAACTCCAATGGAGTTAGCTTCCACCACAACAACATGAGAGAGTTATGCATATGCCTTTTAGGAAAATTCTGTAATTTACTGTAAATTATAGACTTTGCAATAAAATATCATTCAAAATAAAAGGTGTTTATTTTTCTATATATGTTTGTTATATTGTAATATATAAATTAAATAATAATTTAAGTATATTAAATAGAAAAATCCTTAAATGATATGTTATGTGATAATAATTACAGAGAGTTGTAATCAAGAGAAAATTATCACAATATTAAATAACATATTATTTTAAATATTCCTAGTCGAAAGGATATCGATACATCCGTTGAGAATATAGTAGCAATGCTCTCCAAACGTTGGGCAATATATTACTCATGGTTGTTGTGGGCACCAAGGGGTTACATACTGATAATTGTTGGATAACAGTGGAATCATCCGAGAGTTCTATGTTGGTTAATAATAACTAGGTTAAATAGGAAATCTCAAGTGACGGTATTACATAGTTCTATAACTTGAGAATATTGTTGAATTTCAACGTGGAAACTTCACTTTGATTATAGTAAAATCATGACATAGCGACATCAGACGACTATAGTTGGGTCTGAATTGAAGCACTGAAAGAGAAGTTGTCTCCTCAATTTTAGGAGGTTAGTATCACGGTCAACTCAAGGTTAAAATCTCTAACCAGAGAAGTACATTTAATAATAAATGTTATTATTAAACAAAGGATTTTTTTATGGACTAGCAGGGTTGAATGTGGATGATAATTGATTTTTGACCAAAATGGAATTCCATAAATCCCAAAGTGATATAGTGAGACAAAGGGAATTGGTGTAAATGATCGTTACTAAAAGATACCACTTAAATTTGTAAAATTGGCTTTTTACCGATGAGGTTTGTAAGCAATGAATTAAGTCAAATAGTCACACCATTAGTTAAGGTATTGTGTGAACATTAGTATTTGAATTGTTCGAATATTAATCGCTGACTAAATTCACATTTTGGGTCTCACAATCGAATCTATTCGGTCTCCAAAACACCGCTTAATTTAGTTGATTTATAATAGTTATAAATTGATTAATATTTATGAAATATTAATTACTATTGTATTTTCTCTATGGAGTGTGTATAGAATAATGGAGTGGCCTTTAGAATGTTTGGAGCATTATTAGTAATTTATCGTGTATGTAGATAAAAGTTATATATGTGTGCATTAATATACGATATCGATAAAAATTTAAATTGGATTTAAACTAAATGAATTACTAAATGGGTTTACTGGGACTTGTTGACCATGTTGGACACATTCCTAGTCAGCCCGAAAATGATAGATAAGGATAGGCCTTTGTGTTTAAATTGGCAAGAGAGAAACATGCAGATATTTCTCTCTAGACCTTACTTTATATTCAGACCTTGGCCTCTACTCTTTTACTTTTGCTTATCCCCTTCCATTGTTCTAGCCAAAAATCCAAGCTCTCATAACTCTATTTTTCCAAACTCAAATCACTTCCAATCAATTAAATACATACAAAATCCAATGTTTGCACCCTTCCTATTTGCAGGAGTAGGTGCAGATCTGTCAGATCGAGGAGACAGACTAGATCAACATGTGAACTTAAGGCAAATTCTCTAGGTGTATTCTTATATTTCATATATGTTAATCATTTATGTAATATTTTCATTATATAACAATTTTGTATTTACAATTGTTGTCATCCATAATTATCTGATTTTATATCTCACTAGATCATCTATATACTAATTGAAATTGTTAACTGGACCTTTGAATAAAATCATTAAAAAAAATTTAGGCCATGTAAAATATTTATATTTTATTTAAAAATATTGAAATATTAAAATCTATTTAAATAATTTAAAATCATTTATACTAATTTTAATCATATCTATAGTATATATATTTAGATGGTTATAAATTATTTATGCACAATAATAAAATGCCTTTGATGAAAAAATTGTTTTCAAATATGTATTTTAATCATATTGCAATTATATCTAAATTAATAATAATTTAAACAATGTTTTAAACCATTTATATATATGTGTGTGGGTGTGTGTCTATATATATATATATATATATATATATATATATATATATGGCGCATATGTGTATTTATTTTATTAATAATAATAATATTAGTATCTGATTTAAAAGATAAAAATAAAAAAAATCTGGCCATAAAAATTATTTTAATAATTTTTTGTTGCAAAATTTATATATTAATTCTTTTATGTATTTCATTAGTTTATATACTTAATAATAACAATAAAAATTCATCAAAAATAATAATTATAAAAATAATTTTATTTTTGGTAACATAATTATTTTATAATATATATTCAGATATATTTATTACAAAATTTAAAAGATATTTCAATTATGTTATAAATTTAAATTTGAAATTTAAAATTATTTACTTTGTAAATATTAGATATTTTGAATATTAGATTTGAATCAAAATTTATTAACATAGTCAAAGTCTATTCAAATATTCTAAAATTTTTATTTCATTTAATACATAATCAGTTTTGAAATATATATAAATATTATATATAAATTTGAAATATGTTTTATTACAATCATTCCATATATAAATGACCAACGTATACGATATAGATGCAAATCCCAACAGCTATGTATGTATACATTTACTATTTACACCCCGTGTTATGTTGCACTTGCACGTTATACACATATGAGTATATAATGATATACTCGTAAACTATATAAAATCTTTTTAATTAAGTTCATTAATTAAATAAATCATAAAAATCAAATAACATATTATTTTATTTAAGTTGATTAGACTGGATCTATTACAACCCTTTAGACTTCATATTATCCGAAATACGATTTTTTACTAATATACCTATTTCACCCGATGTAAACCGACCCTAGTTCTATTAATGGTATTAAAGTCCAAATGATCTATGTGGTCTAAATTAGTGACTTTATATCCAACTAATAAAGCCTACCTATCGTATAAGTGTCTAAAATAGTAGTGTTTAGGCTTGGGGTTGGATAATCAAGTATCATCCTCCCTTGGCTACCGACCTAACCCAATGGCGGAGTAAGTCAAAATGGTTGGCCCTATTGTAAATATCAAATTAATTTAGGCAATAGTATAATTTTCAAAATTTAGGTTGAAAATTTAATATATATATTTTTAATTTCAAAGTTAAATTTAAAACATAAAATAAATTTTATAACAGTTATAAAATATTTTTCAAAAATATTTTGAAAATCAATTAATATTTTTCGATAATTGTTTAAATATTTAATTACTTGGATTAATTAAATAAATAATTAATGAAAAGTTATATCATTATATATATATATATATATATTTATAAATATATATATATATTGATATATGCGTGTGTGTGTGTGTATAACTATAAATGCTATAGTGAACTTATATATTTATTTTATCTTAAAATTATTTAAGATAAAATGTAAATAAATATTTTCAAAATTTAATAAAAATATTTAATTAAATAAATTATTTATTAAATTAATTAATTATTTATTAATTAGTATATATATATAATGATATATGTATATAAAACCATAAAAATATAATTATTATTCATCTTAAATTATTTAGGATGAATAAAACAAAATTTTGTATTATTAAAAATATTTTAATTAATTTGTCAATTAAATAAATAAATTAAAATTAATTAAATATAATTTAATTAATAATACACATAAGAATATTATATAAGTTAATTAAATTATAATAATTATAAATAAATTAAACGTGTATGACACGAATGTATAATATAAGTGGAACAGTAAGAAACCCAACTTAGATTTAAGGGATAAGTACATACATATTATATGTATACTGTGATTTCTGATGTTTCCGATACTTGAATCGTCGTTATTCCATAAATCAATACCACTCAAATAATCATATATATTAAAGATTATGAATCTCTAATATATAGAGTTGTCCTCTACTATTTATATATTAATAGATTATTTGCATACTCTCTAGTTGTTGAGCAAACTCAAGATAGAGATGTTATGTATAGCATTATCAATATATTAACTAGATGAGGTAAGACAAGATACATGCACGTAATTATTCAGCAAGCTCAAGGTATGTACATTATACTTAGGCCATCATGAAATGATAAGTATGTGTGAATAATCTCTTTTAGTTTGTTGAGCAAACTTAAGGTCGAGATGAGAATAGGAAAAATTCAACGGATTAGGAGCTGTATACAATACAAATGATAAGGTATTGTCCATTGCTTGTGGACCTATGATTTGTTGAGCAAACTCAAGGTTAGAATCCCAAGGCACGCGAGTCTTAATACCCACTAGAGAAATCGAAAGATTTCTATGTTTTTCTTAGAGTTTTGAAAAACATAAAAACCTAAAGGGAGCTTATTAGATAAATGAAATGAAAATATTTAACCTGCCTAATAATATAAGAACATATGCCATGTTTAAATTGAACAATCTACTTAATTAAATTTGTAGCAACATGACCAACCTAAGACTATTTTCAGAAAATGGTAAGCTCAATGAACTTAACTAAATCGATTGGCTAAGAGAGATAAAGATAGCACTCACATATAAATGTTTATGGTCATCAATCAACGAACCTTTAAGAGAAAAACCCCATGAAGACACTGGCCCCGTGGCACTAAAAGCTTATAACATTGGGTATCTGGCTATGAAATTGCTCAAGATTTTGTATTGTCTACTTTAAACAAATCATTGCAAAGGTAACACGAAAATATGTCTATTCACCAAATCTCGGAAATCCTCAAAGCATAGTTTGGAAACATTCTCGTTCCGCAAGGTATGAGATTATAAAGAAGTTGTTCAATATTAAGATAAATAAGGGTAGTCGTGTTGAGGATTTTGTTTTACAGATAAAAGGCTATATTGATAGACTTTCTGAGCTAGATGATAAAATAAGCTACGAACTATAAGAGAATTTGATCCTACGGATGCCGACTCCACAGTTTGAGCCATTCATATTAAACTACAATATGAACTAGTTGAGCATAAGCCTCGTCGAGCTACTTAATATGTTGAAGTTAGCCAAGGGATCGTTCAAGGACCAAAACACACTGTTAAGTGTAAAGGGTAAAGCAACATCTTTGAAAGGTTCGAAGAAATGTGGGTGAGGTTATAAGATGAATGTTGTCATTGTCATGAGAAGCGGCATTGGAAGTGCAACTGTCCAGAGTATTTGAAGATGGTCAAACAAAAGAAGGAAAATCTTTCTTCTGCTTCTAGAGGTACGTTTATGATTCGAAATTGTTTTGCGATTAATAAATTATCTTGGATTCTAGATACTGGATTTAACACCTATATCTGTAATTCGTTACAAGGACTTAAGGGCCGATAGCATAGGGCGAAGGGTGAAATGAGGCTTCAAGTTGCTAATGGATCTCTAGTGGATGCAACTACAGTAGGAGACTATCACTTGACTTTTCCTAGTGGTTTTGATGTAGTGTTAAATACTTGTTATTATGTAAAAAACTTTATTTGTGGTATTATATCCACTTCCAGATTGTTTGAGATAGGTTTTGGTTTTCATTGTACAGTATTATGAATATTGTGTTTGATGAAAATAATATTTGCAATGGTATTTTAGATAATGATATTTATGTACTTAACTTTAATCATGTTTATGTTGTTAATAAATATTCTATTGACATCAATAATAGTTATTTATGACACTGTAAGCCAGGTCTTATTAGTGATAAAAGCCTGAACAAACCAAAAGTCAAAGCATTCCTACCGTCGTTTGATTATGAATCATTTGACACTTATGAGACATGTCTCAATGGGAAAATGATAAAGCAGCCTTTCAGTGGCAGCAACAAAAGAGTAGATGAACTCTTGGTCCCATACATACCGATGTATATAGCTCGATGCATATAGTAACCAAGGATAATTCAACCTACTTTGTAACTTTTATTGATGATTTCTCAAGGCTGGGATATGTATATCTTATGAAGGATAAATAAGTTGTCTATGAGAAATTTAAATAGTATAAGAACGAATTAGAATATCGGACAAACCATAAAATAAAAATACCTCGATTAGATTGAGGAGGTGAGTGTGTTGGATAAGAACTCCAACTATACTTAAAAGATAATGAGCTTATCTCTTAGATTGCACCGTATTATACTCCACAACACAATGATGTTTCAGAAATAAGGGATCAAACCCTTTCATATTGCGGATATGCACTGAAAACCACTTCGCTTATGTCGGATTTGATGCCTAGTAAATCTATGCCTAAGATACCATATGAGATGCGGCATGGGAAGAAACCCCACCTCAAATATTTGGAGGTGTGGGATTGTTTAGCCTATGTTAAGAACATTGTCCCTAATAAACTTGAGGTTAGATTGACTCTGTGTAAATTTATATGATATCCCAAGAATTCTATGAGATATAATTTCTATAACACCAAGGAAAAAAATTATTATTTCTCGACACGCTTTATTTTTAGAAAGGAATTTCTATCGAAAGAAATTAACAGCGAAGTTGTATACTTGGATGAGATTCGAAAAGTTAACACAGAGGCTAAGCCAGTGGAAGAATAAAATTCACCATTATATGAAAACGTGTAACCTATTAGAAGGTCTAATTGGAAATCTCGAGATACTATAGTTTTCTCGTAGATGGTGAGAAGAGGACCATGTCTTATAACATGACACTTCTCTCTCATGCCAAACACTATAGAGTAAAGACTTTGCACATTGGCTTAAAGCTATGAAATCCAAGATGGATTCCATGTAAGATAACAAAGTTTGGACTCTGAATGACATACCCGAAGGGATAAAACCCATCAGATGCAATTGGATTTTTTAAGAAAAAACTAAATGTAGAGGTAGAGACCTATAAGGCAAGGCCTATTGCGAAAGGTTTTTGTCATATTCAAGGGGTTGATTATGATAAGCTATTTTCCCCATAGCCATGCTTAAGTCCTAGGGTTTCGAGGTCAGTAGAAGTGGAGGAAAGGCATGCAAATTGTTAAGATCAATTTATAGTCTTAAACAAGATTCAAGGAGTTAAAATAAATGCTTTGATAAAGTAATCAAACAATTTGGTATTATTAGAGTATAGTGGAAGCGTGTGTATATTGGAAAGAGCAAGAAAGTGCTATAGTGTTCCTAGCCTTGTATGTTGATGATTTGCTTCTGATTGGTAATGATATTGCGTTATTACCAATGAAAACATGGTTGTCCAAGAACTTCTCTATGAAGGATTTGAGAGAAGCAATCAATATACTCGGTATTATGATCTATAAAGATATATCCAAAAGTTTGGTGGGATCCTTGTACGTAAACACCATACTGAATAGGTTCAGTATGGAGAATTCCAAGCGCGGGAATGTTCCGATGCAATCTGGACTCGCCCATTCTAAGAAAGACGCTTTGTAACAACCCATCTCAAAACGGCCCTGATTTTCGACCAAATAAAAACCCATCGAACCTTAGGCTTATTCCAAAGCAAGATGTTGGTTGGTAAAATTGATACAATGGATAATATATAAAGCTATCTATCCATACTATTAGAATCTCACAACGGAAAGGATAAAATATAATATTAGAAATAAATACCCATTTAATAAAAATTCAAATCTAAAAAATACAACATATCATCTCAAATGTCCAAAATACAATATCCTAAGTGGAAATTATCCACAAGGGTCTCTTTAGCAAGTGGAATTAGTTTCTAGGACACACAACTGAAATAATTATTTTCAAGGACAAAACGCAAAATAATTAGTTTCTAGGGCCTAAAAACTATGAAATTATGTCCTTAAAAGTAATTGGACTGCTGACTTTGTCCTTGAAAGTAATTATTTTGCTGACTTTGGCCTTGAAAGTAATTTCTTTGAATGTGTGTCCTAGAAATTAATTGGACTACAAAGTTTGTCCTTTTGGTGAAATGCCCATATCCTAAAATAACAACATGTCTAAAATTGGGTACACTAAAACACATCAAAAACACAAATAGATGGATAAAATGCCACAATACTTTGCCTTTGCCTTGGTCTTCTCAATCAACATTGTCCACCCTAACTTATGTGTTGTAATGAGGAGGGGGTCAGAACAACAGTGTCCGGTGAATGAAATTCTCAAGTCTTACTATAATAGTATTTGGACAGTATCATTTAGATAAGAAATATATCTTATGCATTATATACTATATCCTACCAAATATACCTCCAACTATAAGCCCGAAGGCTCTCCTAGTCCAACCGCCTAACATACCTTCAACTGTTGGTCAAAGGCCCTTTTCCAGTCCAACGCAACTACCGTCAATCATGTCCTAATAATGTGAGAGAAAGTACCTGATCCATTTAATATCTCTTTCAAAATAATTAGGCAAACTCTGACCATTTAATACCTATAAGCTAGGCAAATCCCCGTCATTTAATACCTTATCCAAGGCGGACCTCTCTTTGGTACTCCCTAACCGACATCGCGCGAAATCTCATCAGGCCACTTAATACTTCTTTATGGAAAGAGACGGATCCTACAATAACCATTTAATACCTTGACCCCAAAGCGGACCACTCTTGAGATTTCCTTTTACTGCACCAAACGATAATCTCGACCATTTAATACTTCTCAACTAGGAAGAAGGCGGACTATTCGTAGGTACCTATCATATGTGACCCATAACCCAAACTGTGACGTCTCACATTGGTCCGACTATTCGTAGGCTCTAGTAGCTAGATTAACCGGGCAAACTTACCATATAGAATTGGGACTAACCTTACGTCCACCGTGGGTACCTATCATATGTGATATCTCACATCAGTGCTAAAGTCACACTACTGGTAGCTAGATTAGCTGGGTAGACTTCTGTGTGCTTTTGACTGACCTCGCATCCTTACAAATTAGTCATAATTCCACCCCTAAAATACTACCATATATATACCTCACCGCATTTTGCATTAAGTCCATATAAGGTGAACTCCTTATTTCACCTTCGATTATGGATTAATTTCCATAATCATCCTTCCTTCCTATGGGGTTTAATGCTAATTACTAACATATTTATTCTACACGATACGATTAATATGTTATTAATTATATGTTAATAATATATTTATACATACATAATTTAGGCTAACCAAATATTCATAAGTGTGCAAAGATTTTTGTGTCATATATTAATTGTTTTAAATGTCAAAACTTCCAAATTTATACAAGTCTAACTCTATTCAATAACTTACAAAATAGCTAATATCCTTAGCCAAAAAATAGACTTGCATTAATAAAATAGAATCAAATACCAAATTTATTTTAAATTAATATAGTAGAATCGGTGCCTCTATTTCAAGGAATAAAATTTACAATTTAAACCCTTTATATTCTATTCAACTTTTACACATACAATCATATTTAAATTGCAGAAATACGCGGTGCAAACTACGAATAGGTGAATTCGAACTTTACACACCATTTCCTAAGTTATTCTTTTTTTTAGAAAAGTTGGAAGTGAAATAAAATATAAAATATTCAAATTGCAATAATAAAACAAATTCTACTATTTTAATATAAAACAATTAAGATTCCAATAAACATAAGAATTAACATTTCGTTTTGGGGAAATTTTAGGGTTTTAGTTTTAAGGTTTTCGCGTATAAAATTCCCCAAGACATGAAACAAAACCAAACTTCTAATATACAAATACTAAAAATATGAAAAACTAATATTTCCACTCATAGATAATTTGTCTACCTTCCTTTGGATTTGATTCACGTTTGCTCCTAATTTTTCCTTCGGGCCTCTTCTTTTTAAAATATACAATAATTGGATTATATATAAATTAGATTCAGAATTTAGGGATTAGAGAATAATAAAAGTAGAATAACGAGTATATATATACACACACAAACCTATTACCTTTATCTCTTGAATTTGAATTCTTAAATCTAGTCGAGGAAGAAGACTGATAGAGCTTCGTTAGCGTTCTAAGTAATTTTGTGAATAAAAGTGAAGGGGCTAGCCTCCTATTTATAGTAGTTAGAAGACGTCCAGATCATTAGATTTAAATCGGTCTAAAATAATAAAATTTAAGCCGTTCACGCCTAACAAAACCCTAGCCGCCACACGTTCATCAGTCAACCGCTCCTCCATAGGTAGTCGACCGGCCCTAGTGGAGGCGATCGACCGATCTATTATAAATGGCGACTATTAATTGTTTGTTTAATTCGCTTATTTATTTCCACTTTTAATTCCCTACCGTTATCTTTTTCGTAACATATTTGTCCTAACATTAAATTAATCATTAACCATTTTAATTTCCATAAATGTTTTCTAAATTCAGAATTTGAATTTGTTTGAATTATTTTAGATTCGAAAACTTCAAACGTCAATTACTTTTTCGTTAGAAGTCTGATTGAAAATCTTTATATATGAAAGTTGACCAGAAAATTGCCACGGACGCAATGGTGTAAGGTCAAATTCAAACATTAACAAAATTTCTATTTCTAGTCTTGTTATTAATTAATTAATTTTTATACAATGTTACACGCTCTTCATACCGATGAGGAAAAGTTCCCTTGTATTAACATGAATGTTGAAGGGGTCAGTTGGAAAAGTTCCAAGCAAGGGACGGTAGTTGATTCAATGATATAGGCCAAACACATCATCCTCAATGAAGCAGCTGAAGAAGTGGTTTGAATACATAAGTTTATGGCTGAGTTAGGAGTGTTCCCAAATGTTGAGAAACCTATAACATTGTTATGTAATAACAATGTCAAGATGTAGATCACGAAAGAACTAAGAGCTTACAAGAAGCTGTGTAGTTAATGCCCCGCTATTACCCCGCTATAACCCCGCTATATCTCATAGCGGATTTCTGCCGCTACGATTTTTCCATATAGCCCCAAAATATAGCCTTTCCGCTTTAAGCCCCGATATTTCCGCTATATCCCGTTATTTCCGCTATATTCCTCTATTTCCGCTATATCTTCTTTAATAAAATGAATTGAAAAATTGCATTTATACATTATAAAAATTATGAAACTAATTTATTTGATTTAATTTTTAATATATTTTCAGAAATGAAAATACTCTAATATTCTACTAAATTTAATTATGTTATATAATAGTTTTACGTTTATTTAAAGTATATTCGCACATGTTTTTATTTAAAATTATTTATGTATTAATTATAATTCAATTGAATGATAATTTTTCATTTAATTACCATTTATATATTTGTAAAAACATTAAGTGCAAGTTTTATATGCTATTTTAGAGCCATCCGCTATATCCCGCTATATCCTCGCTGTATCCCCGCTATGACTTTTTGCACCTCCACCGCTTTGAATCTGCCGAGCGCTTTAACTGCACAGACAAGAAGTCGGTATACATTCTTCAAAAGCTCCACCTGATAAGGTAATTTATTTAGTTATAAAGAGTTTGTGATTGAAAGAGTAAACATTCACGATAACGTAGCAGATCCATTCATGAAGGGACTAGCTCGATTAGTTTTGAACAAACTGATCGAAGGGATATGATTGAGATTACATAATTGACCTCAAATGCAAGTGGGAGATTGAGATAATTAGAGATATGCCCCTGGGGCAATTTTATAATTTATTATAAATTATTAACTCTATAATAAAATCTCATTCGAAATAAACAGTGTTTGTTTTTCTATATATGCTTATTATATTATGCATATTAATTACATAATTAATTTTAGTATATTTAATAGAAAAATTCCTTAAATGATATGTTATGTGATAATAATTATAAAGCGTTGTAATCATGAGAAAATTATCGCAATATTAAATAATATATTATTTTAAATATTCGTGGTCAAGATGTTTTGAGAAAGGATATCAATGCATCAGTTGAGACTAAAATACGCGACGCTCTTCAAATGGTGGGCAGCGTATTACTAATGGTTGTTGGGGGGCATTAAGGAGTTACATACTGATAGCTATTGCATAACTATAAAATGTCTCATCCATCAGTTACCTACATGTCAATAACAATTAGGTCAAACAGTAAATCTCGAGTGACGATATTACATGGTTCTCTCGACTTGAGAATATTGTTGAACTTCAATGTAAAAGTAGTTAAATCGTGGAATAACGACCATCGAGCTACTATGTTTTGTATAGTTGAAGCATTGGAAACTATTCAATAGAGAATTCGCCTCTTTAATTGTATGTGGTTAGTATCACGGTCAACTGTAGTCGAATCAAGGTCAAAATCTTTGGTCGGAGTAGTATGGTTAATAATAAACATTATTATTAAACCAATGATTTTTTTATGGACTAAATGAGTTGAATATGGATGATATTGGAATTTTGATCAAAATCAAATTTCATAAATCCTAAATTGATATAATGTTAACGAAGATAATTGGTATAAATAATCGTTACTAAAAGGTACCACTTAAATTTGTAAAATTGGATTTTACCGATGAAATTTGTAGGCGATGAATTAAGTTAAACAGTCACATCACTAGTTAAGATGATATATGAACATTAGTATTTGAATTGTTCGAATATTAATCGCTGGCAAAATTCAAACCTATGAGTCGCACAACTGAATCTATTCAGTTTCTGAAACACTGCTTTTTTAATTGATTTATAATATTTATAAATTTGTTAAACTAATATTTGTGAAAAAATAATTATTATTGTATTTATTGTATGGAGTTTGTTTAGATAAATGGATTGACCTCTAAAATTATTTGGGGTGCTGTTAGTAATTTATTAGGTACGTATATAAAAGTTATATATGTGCATATCGATATATGATATCGACAATGATTTAAATTGGATTTAAATTTAGTAAATGGATTTAGTGGGAATTTTGGTCTATGTTGGACACATTCCTGGCCGATCAGAAAAGGAAAGATAAAGATGGGTCATTGTGTATGAATTGGTAAGAGAGAAATGTGTAGGTATTTCTCTCTGGACCTCACTATATTTTCAGACCTTGGCCAACACCTTTTCTTTTACTTTTTTTGTCCCCTTCCTTTGTTCTGGCCAAAAATCCAAGCTCCTATAACTCTGATTTTCCAAACTCAACCACTTCCAATTAATTAAATACATACAGATCCGGTGTTTGCACGCTTTCTTTTTGCAGCAGTAGGTGCAGATCTGTTAGATCGAGGAGAAAGATTAGATCTACGTGTGAATCTAAGACAGCTTCTCTAGGTATATTCTTATATTTCATATATGTCAATCATTTATGTCATATGTTCATTATATAACCATTTTATGTGCAATTGTTGTTACCCATAATTATCCGATTTTATTCTCATTGGATCATTTGTATATTGAGTGAAAATTGTTAATTGGATCTTGCATAAAATCATAAAAAGTACTTTTCAGCCATGTATAATATTTAAATTTTATTTTCAAAATTTCAAAATCTATTTAAATAATCTAGAATCATATCTATCTATGTATGTATGTATGTGTGTGTGTATGTCCATGTTTATGTGTCTGTGTATAGAATATATATTTAAATATTTAAAAATTATATATATATATATAATGGATTCGGTAAAAAAAGTTGTTTTTCAAATCTACATTTTAAATATAATACAATTTGAATTTGAAATTTAAAATAGTTTACTTGGTAAAAATTACATATTTTGGATAATAAATTTGAATCCAAATTTATTGACTTATCCACAGTCAATTCAAATATTTTAAATTTTTTATTTCATTTAATAGATAATTAATTTTGAAATATGCATAAATATTACATATAAATTTAAAATATGTTTTGTGACAACATAGCTCATACAATTGACCAATGTATACGAGATAGATGCAAATCTCAACATCTATGTATGCATTTAATATGTAACCCTATGCTATATTGCACGTGCACGTTACACATGTATGAGTATATAATGATATATTCATAAACTATATGAAATCTTTTTGATTAACTTCATTAATTAAATAAATTAGAAAAATGAGATAAAATATGATTTTACTTAAATTAATAAGGTTGATATAATACAACCCTTTAGACTTATATGCCAAATTTGATTCAAAATATGATTTATTTTTATTTTTTTTGAAAATTTACCTATTTCGCCTGCTGTAGACCGACCCCGTTCCATCACAATAATCATGGTTTGATTTCAGAATCAACAACAATGTTAGTATTATTTGTCTTTTCTTTTTCATCTAAATACGATCTTTGCATTCTCGACCATAATGACTAGGTATTTTACAGTATAAGCTATCACCTTCTGGTTTCTTGCCTTTCAATTTAGAATTAAATTTTCTTTTCTTCCTACTCTTTTGATTCTTGGAGAATTATTCTTGAATCATATTTGCTTTTTCTATAAGGTGATCATCTTTCTTTTCGTGTTTATGAGATTCTCCTCAATACACGGGAGGGATTCTAAAATGTAACAATTTTCATCGTGCATTAGTTTCTTCTTGTAGTCATTCTAAGAGTTAAGTAATTTTGCAATTAGAACACCGACGCGAAATGGTTGAGAAAGTTATATTTTAGCATCATATTAATAAATTTGTTAATAATGAGATTTAATTCATGAGTTCGGATATAATATATTTACTATCATTCATCTCATAATTACTTGGATCAAATCCAGAGCCATCCATAAAGCCTTCGCACCATCAATAGTTGTGCGTGCACTATATACAAAGTTTGAGAGCACATTAAGTACATGTCCTTTGCAAATAAAACCTTCCTTCTTTTGTTTCTGTTTTTGTTTTTTCATCTTATTCTTTCGATTCTTCGAACCAGTAGCATTTATATCTATAGAATTAGTTCTATGTCATCACTCATGGTATGGTTCAAACCAAAGCTAATGAGAAAGGTCTGGACTGTTTCCTACCGGGGAGTAAAATTGTTTCAATTGAATCGTTCAAGTCAGGTGAGATCCTGGTTCATTAGTCGAAGTGATTGCGCTGCTGTTTTGAAAAGCAATAACTGTTCAAAGGTTGACAGTTGCTATGAGGATGTTGTACTAGCACTGCACATAGGGATGACAATTATGATAGAAGGAATTTATGAAATAATTTTCAACACTAAATATAAGCGATGGATGGAGGATTAGTTCTTAGTCGTAGATTTTAAGCAATTATAGATACTAATAGCAAATAAAATTATGTTTTATTTGTTTTGAGCCGTGCTTTTTGCCCAATTTTGTTTATACTAGACTTGTTAGCAATATTATTAGAAAACAAAAATTGTATTTAGGAAATCAAACGAACAAGTAGTATAACCAAAGCAAATGTTTTATTTTCTAGAAAATCAAATACCCCCGAATTCAAATATTTTCAAAATGAAAATCATTGTCTGTAAAAGAGTTTAATTTTTTCTAATAAAATATCAAAGTTTTTTCAATACCAACCATTTTAAAAAATATTTTTCTAGAAAAGTCGAGATCGTCGAATACGGATTCAGATAGTGTCAAGATTCAAATTTTACTTAAAATGATTTTTTTTTTTTTTTAGAAAAATGATAAATCGATTTGAGTTGAAGACGTGTTTTTTTTCTTCTTTTCCAAAAGTAAACTCGAGAAAACTAGAAAATGTTCAAAATTACTTTAAAATTTTATTTTAGAAACGATTGGTCATCATTACGCGTTAGTATTAATCATTAAGGAATTACATTAACAATCAAGAAGAGTTTGAAAACATGGGACAGAAAATACTATTCCACTGGCTGCACCCAAATTAACAATGATCAAACTTATCCAGAGAAAGCCAGAAATGCAAGAAACAACACCTCAATACCACCAGTCAAAGTAAACGCATCTTCACATGCCCACTTCATCAAATATCTTCGCTATATAAACCCCAACTAAGCCTTACTATCTTTCCATCCCAAAAAACAGAAGTAAACTTTCCACATAATCAAACAAATGCAAACATCATCACCAAAGCACTCAACTGTCATTCTCCTCCTCACATCTCTCCACTTCATCTCCATTTTCGCAGCCACACCCCACCAAAATCCACGCCACCTCGCCCACGCAGCCCTAACTCTCAGCTTCAAACGCGCTCTCGACACCTCGTCTTACGTCTCCCACGTCTCCTCTCTAAAACCAAAACCTGCCTCCATCAACAACGCGTTTCAAGACTGCGTCAGACTAATGAGCGATAGCGCCACTAAACTGAAGAACTCCATCTTCGAGTTACGAAAGATGGGGCCAGGAAGCACTCACGACCAATTTGTGGTGTGTAAGAGTAATATGCAGACATGGGTCAGTGCTGCTCTTACTGATCAGAACATGTGCGTTGAAAGCTTGAATCAAGGTGGTGTGTCCAGTAATGGCGGTGCGGTTGGGACGAGGATAAGGAAGATGGTGGCCGATGCCACTCGGGTTACTACTACTGCTCTTTCCCTTGTCAATCAAATCAAATATTGAGTTTTCTCCTTTCATGTTTCATCATGTCACGATCATGATGGGTACGTAAAGTAGTAAAAGCTTTTGCAGTTAGTTGTTATATGTATATATGTTATGTTTGTAAATATAAGGGTTTTATGTAATGCATGTGTGTTTTTTTGACATCAAACTGCACTTATCGTCATCTTTTTTTACTGATGTAAATATTATTTGCTGCAAAGGGTTAGTTTGTATATGATCAAGAAAACTAGATTTGTGTAAAATTAGATCGCAATATCTTATTTATTTTCAAAATAATATTCACTACCGGATTGAAGCACCGGTTTGTTGATCTGAACAACTGAATTTATGATCTTAAAAGCTAAGATTAACATGCGAATCTCTACTGTGGTGCTTCAGCTGATTCAAAATGGAGGTGTGTTCCTAATAGAAAATAATCCCTGCATGTACTAGATTGGAACAGTAAAGATATCACTTATACTCGTGTTTTACTTGCATGAAGACTGAAGATGTTGGTCTATGCAAAAATCCTTTCTTGATTTGCTTTGATTACAAGTGGAAAAAACAGCAAAATAGTAAAGGTAACATGTATTTATCACTCCCTTCTATTTCTACATTGTTTTATTGTTCATCATCTATCTCATATTTAAATGATTATTGGGAGACGAAATAAATAAATATAATACTGAAACGGTGTGTAATAGTAGAATCTAATGAAACTTGTCATGTAACAAAACTATATATTTTTATTTTCTAGGAAGCTGATCAAATTAATATACTGGCATCAACCACGACGCAATTGACATTTTGAGATAAGCATTGAAATTTTAAATTATACTTGATACATGACAGTGCGCCATAGTCTTATAAAATACTGTATCAAAATAATATAAAGTGTTATTCTCGATGGCATTTGTCGGGGAGGGTATTTTTCCACAAAATAGCACAACTTTAATTCAACACTATATATCATCTTAACATTTCAGAAAATTATTGCACAACAAAAATAAATAACACAGTAAGCGAAGCAAGTAATACGAGAGACAGGGTATTAAATATCTGTTATCTCATAACAAATGCGGGTGTAGTTTATTGAGCCAACCCGCAGCCCACTTCAAATAATATCTTTGTTTTGCCTATTTATAAAGGCTTGTAACCATCAATCGGATTATTATCAAAGTATTGCAACAATACAGTTTTACATTTCATTTCTAACTTGGTATCAGAACCACTTCTATTTGCTTAACAGCAAATTACTCTCATCAGAGAATAATCATCATTTGAGAGTATTTCATCATCTGAACCAAAGTGTCGTGCCAAGATTAAGGTGTTTCAGAGAAATCTCATCATCGGACAACCCATCGGCTGCACTTGGCTCATCAGAAATTCCAAGATTCTGATCATCCTACTTTTCTTGCCATACCAAGAAACAGGCGTCAGAGTTTTCTCATCACTCACCTGATTCCGGTTGCATTTCCTAACCTTTCCTGTTTTCCTTCATCTAATCACCGATCATCCCAAATCTTTTGCATCCAAGATGTTAGAAGAAAACAGCAATGCCGCTGCATCATCCAGTTCAGTTTCAAGAAATGCTCAAGATCAGCCAAATGACACTCAAGACCTAATCAAATCCATCTTCAAGCCTCAGAGTCAGATCATCACCATTCAGTTAGATGAATCCAATTATCTGCTATGGAAGTTTCAGATTGAAACTGCTATAAGAGGCTATGGGCTGCAAGAATATGTTCATGGCACATCAATTACTCCACCAAGATTCACTTCAGATAATGAAGGAAAGTTAGCCAGTAATAAAGAATATATTACTCATGAAAGACAAGATAGCCTGATTAGTTCTTGGCTTCTATCCTCTATAAGTGCAAATCTAATGCCACAAATCAATTAGTTGGATGCAAAACTGCATATGAAATCTGACACATAATTGAGCAAGCATTCAGTTCTCAATCTGCAGCAAGGATAATGCAATATAAAAGACAGTTGCAGAACTTAAGAAAGGATAATGCCAGTATGAGAGACTATCTGTCAAAAGCAAAAACTATATGTGATCAATTGGCTTGTGCTGGACACAAAGTAGCAGACAGTGAACATATATTATGTATACTAAGTGGTCTGGATGATGAGTATGAAGCTGTAGTAGCCATAATATCATCTAATGAAAAACTACCTTCACTTCAGTCTGTTCAGTCAATGTTACTTGCTCATTAGGGCAGATTAGAACAAAAGAAACCAATAAATCTGAAATGTAATGTCAATTATGCATCTATGAACAGAAACAGAAGCCAAGAAAGAAATCAGAACATCAGAAACCAATCAAGTAATTACAGAGGTGGCCAATCCAACAGAGGTAGAGGAAGAAGTGGTAGATCTAATTATAATAACAACAACAAACCAAGATGTCAAATATGTGAGAGGTATATATGGCCACACTGCAAACAAGTGCTATTTCAGATTTGATGCAAACTTTACTCCAGCACAACAACAAAGCAACAATAATGCAAGATCACAACACCCTAGTGTCAATTTGGAGAATATGCAGCAAGAAATTAAGTCAGAAAGTTCTGACAACAACAATGCAAAGATTGAAGATATTCATGATGACAGATGGTTCCCAGACTCTGGTGCAACCAACCATGTGACTAACAATCCGAGTCAACTAAATCTTGGCAACAAGGAATACAAAGGTAAACAATTACTGTATATGGGTAATGGCAAGTCTGTACACATATCTCACACTGGAAATGCAAGTATTAATGGCACTAGACAACTCTATCTTAAAAATCTTCTTAGAGTACCATTAATTAGGAAAAATTTGATGAGTGTTTCACAATTTTCTAAAGACAATAATGTCTATTTTGAATTTCACTCAAAGTACTGTGTTGTCAAGGATAAACTAACTAATGAAGTTCTTTTGCAGGGTAGAGAACATAATGGGTTATACAAATTTGATGTCATAAGCTCAAGAAAATGTGAACCCAAAAGAAAATGGTGTCATGTAACTGAAACAAGAAACGCTGAAAAACACAGTGAAAAATTTGATGTATGGCATTGTAGACTGGGACATCCCAGTATAACTGTTGTTAAACATGTATTGAGTGAATGTGATAATACTTTTGTTGATAAAATTCCCAATTCCTATGTATGTACATATTGTCAATTAGGCAAAAGTCATAAACTTGCATTTCCAGACTCTGAGACTATATATAACAATACTTTAGAACTAATTGCTGCAGATCTCTTGGGACCTGCTCCAATTAGTACTGACTATGGTTATAAATACTATATCTCTGTTATTGATGCTCACTCCAGATTTGTATGGATTTATTTCTTAAAATAAAAATCTGAGACAACAATGTAGTGATGCAATTCATTGCAAATGTTGAAAGACAGACAAATAATCAGGTAAAAATCATACAGACAGATGGATGTAAGGAGTTTCTGCCACTAAAAGGGTATTTTCAAAATAAAGGAATCACACATAGGATCATATGTCCTTATACATCTAAGCAAAATGGTCTTATTGAGAGAAAGCACAGACACATTGTTGAAACTGGTCTAACTCTACTAGCACAAGCATCTTTGCCACTTAAATTCTGGCCAGATGCCTTCTCTACAGCAGTCTATTTGATCAATAGACTGCCCACAAAAGTCCTCAAATATAAGAGTCCTATGGAAGTGCTAACCAAAGTTAGACCAGACTATCAAAACTTAAAAATGTTCGGATGCCAGTGCTTTCCCTATCTAAGACCATATAACTCACACAAACTCAACTACAGATCCACACCATGCACATTCTTGGGTTACCCTACAAATCAAAAAGGATACAAGTGCTTAGATAGTAATGGCAGGGTATATATATCTAGACATGTGATATTTAATGAACATGAATTCCCTTTTAGCAATGCAGAAATCAAAACATCTCAGAAAATATACAATGCAAAATTTTCTGTACCTCCTATAGTACCTTCACTAGAGATAGTCATACCAGTTCAAAGTGGAGGAACTCATGGAACGAGAGGAACTACCCCACAACACACCATGCTCACAAGTGAACCAGGTCATGGCAGGAGAGATACCAGCCCACAACACACCATGCTCATAAGTGAACCAGGTCATGAGAACAATGAAGCAACCCTGAGAACTACTGAGGCAGACAACATCAATCCAAGTGATCCTTATCAAGAACTGAGTGATCAACAATCACCCAATACTCAATAAGGAAACATTACTGCTGAAGGAAATCATCCCACTATTCCTACAAGTACTGGTCACCATATGATAACTAGAGCAAAAAGTGGCATATTCAAACCAAAAGTATACAGTGTTGAATCAGACATAAGTGAGCCTAACACATATCAACAGGCAATAGCAGATGACAACTGGAAAGTTTCCATAGAAGAAGAATACAATGCATTACTCAAAAATAACACTTGCGATCTTGTACCAAGACCTATGAACAAAAGTATCATAGGGTGCAAGTGGACATACAAACTAAAGAAAAATCCAGATGGCTCAATTCTTAGGCACAAAGCAAGATTGGTGGCAAAAGGGTTTTCACAACAAAATGGGTTTGATTTTAATGAGACTTTCTCCCCTGTTGTGAAACCCACATCAATCAGAATTATTTTAACAATTGCTTTGCATAAGAACTGGGTCATCCAGCAGTTAGATGTGAATAATGCTTTTCTCAATGGTGAATTGCAGGAAGAAGTGTATATGGAGCAACCACATGGTTTCACAAAGAATGGCAGTGAACAACTTGTATGCAGACTCAACAAAGCACTCTATGGTCTCAAACAAGCACCTAGAGTCTGGTTTGAGAAACTGAAAGCTACACTATCCAGACATGGCTACAATCAAACAAAATCTGATAACTCCTTGTTTATCAAATTTCTTAATCATACTGTTACATATGTACTAATTTATGTCGATGATTTTATTATTACAGGAAATAGCAAGTCTAAAATTGATAATCTCACACAATGTCTACAAAAAGAATTTTCCATTAAGGATCTGGGGGAACTGAGCTACTTCCTAGGCATCGAAGTTAAAAGAGTGTAAAATTCTGAAATTCATCTAAATCAGAAAAAATATATCAATGAAATCCTTGTGAAAGCCAAGATGGACAAGGAAAATCCACTTCCCACTCCAATGATAAGCAATCTACACCTTTCTAAAAACAAAGGTGATCACATATTCAATGACAAACAATACAGGAGTATAGTGGGGGCATTACAGTATGTTACTATAACCAGACCAGACATAGCATATAGTGTCAATAAAGTTAGCCAATTCATGTAAAGACCACTGGACGAACACTGGAAGGCAGTAAAGAGAATATTGAGGTATCTTAAAGGGTCTATTAACCAAGGACTGATTCTACAATCATGGTCATCCTTATATATCACTGGCTATTCAGACTCAGACTAGGCAACAGATTATGATGATAGAAAATCGACTACTGGTTACTGTGTGTTCTTAGGCAATAATCTCATATCCTGTTGTGCAAAAAAACAACAAACAGTGTCAAGGTCCAGCACTGAAGCAGAATACCGAAGTATAGCCAGCACAACTGCCGAGATTATGTGGATTAAGTCACTCCTAAGTGAGTTACATGTCAAATTCAATAGCAAAGCTACTATATGGTGCGACAATCAAAGTGCCATCTCTATCACTGCCAATCCAGTTCTACATTCTCGTATGAAACATATAGAACTGGATCTATACTTCGTACAAGAGCAAGTTATCAAAGGAGAATTGAGAGTCAACTACGTACCTTCCACTTACCAGAAGGCGGACATACTAACCAAACCCTTGTCGAGGCAGAATTTCATCCACTTCAGACACGAGCTCAATGTCGATGAAATTGACAACAATCTTAGATCTAAAGCTCAGATCTATATTCCCAAGGCTCCACATATCGAAGCATTCGACAAGGAGGCAACTCAACCTAACTCTCAGAAAATCACTGCTACTCGAACTCATGATGCTGGCTGAAGACAACTGAAGATAGTAGTCTAACTTAATCTCCTCAAATTTTCAAATCGACGACTGGATCTGCAAATCGCTGCAAACCCTACACCTAATTTGGGTTTGAAGGGGGTGAGTAAGCGAAGCAAGTAATACGAGAGACAGGGTATTCAATATCTGTTATCTCATAACAAATGCGGGTGTAGTCTATTGGACCAACCCGCAGCCCACTTCAAATAATATCTTTGTTTTGCCTATTTATAAAGGCTTGTAACCATCAATCAGATTATTATCAAAGTATTGCAATAATATAGTTTTACATTTCATTTCTAACTAACACGCATGCATGCGCACACGTGCGCGCACGCGCACACGCATATTCCTTCTTCTCCCTCTTTTCTTTCGTTTTCTTCTTCTTATCTTTTTTGTTTTTGTGAAATCTTGATTCAATCTTTTATTTTCAATTCAAAAAAAATAGGGATGGACAATATTCGGTTCGAACCGAATTAATCTCGGCCAAACCGGTTTATTTCGATCGGTTCGGCTCGGATATGGAATTGTATCAGTTTGAATTCGGTTTGTAAAATAATTTTTTTTGGTTATCAGTTTAACCGAATTAACCGAACTTATATTATATTATCCAAATTCATGGCACTGTCATACTCTTAATAATTTGTTTAGTATAGCCAAACTTTATCTATTTAAAATATGTTAATTTTTCTTATATACTTTTTACAAAAATATTAAAAATATTTTCTTTAAATATAAATTTATGTTTTCTTTTAAGTAAATCAATCATTTGAATAATAACATATGGTACTTTATTTTACTTACTTTTTTACTTCGGTTAAATCGGTTGTCGACCGAATTAACCGAAATTAATTCAGCTCGGTTAAATTGGTTGTCAGTCGAGTTAACTGAAATTATTTCAGTTCGGTTCTAATTTTTTCGGTTTCAGTTTGGTTTGACATTTTTACCTCCAAACCGGCCAAATTGACCGAACGCTCATCCCTAAAAAAGAATAGTAAAGTTTGCAAAACCTTTTTCAACTTTTGTCTTTGTTTATTTATCATTTCCTTTATATGGTCACCTATGAACATCCTTAAGAATGTATGTATAGGTACTGTTGAAACTGATACCCGAATTCGAGGAAGCTTGAAGAAGCCATTGAGAAGCTAGCGGAGGAGGTGAAGCAGTGATTGTCGAACCAGATGTTCAAAATGAATTTGGAGCAGTAGTGTTGAAGCTAGGTTTTGCCGAAATCAAATTTTGGATCGGTGTTGAGATTTGAGGAAAAAGAAGTCTCTTTCGGTTATTGGAGAGAAGAAGCTTTGGAGCGACATTTGAGCTATGCCGAACGAAATAATTGGAGAGGCGATTATGGAGCGGCATTTGAGCTATGCTGAACAAAATAATTGGAGCGGTGATTATGGAGCGGCATTTGAGCATGCCGAACGAAATATTTTGTTCGGTATTTGAGCATGCCGCTCCAATAGGGAGATGCCGGTCCAAATTTTTCACTCGGTGTTTTGCCGAACCAAATTATGTCGGACCAGAAATGCTGAACCAAACCTCAGGACTGCCATATAGCAGCTACCCCTCCTCATTTCTTCACCCTCTAAATAGTGAAGCTTCTGGACAATAATGGTAGCTATCCTAGAAAGCTGAAACTCGGCAGAATTTTATCTGAATTGTAAATTCTTCTTATGTATAGCCTCCAAAAGTGAATCAATCTTGTAACTCTAATCTTTCAGTGATTAATAAAATCTCCTCCCCAAGTGGACGTACACTGCCTCGCGGTAGTGGAACCACTATAAATACTGGTGTTATTTATTTTTCTACATTGCATTGATATGTGATTGTCTGTTCTGGTGTTTATCTCTGTTTGTTCCGTCTCACTACAATCACGATCCAGTTCATTGTTTTCCCTGCGTTGGGTTTTTATTCCCTTAGACTAATCATCTGAAGGGAATTTCCCCAACAGTCTGGTATCAGAGCTGCAAGGTTGGTTGAGGAGTGTTAGATGCTATGGCAGGAGATGAAGAGACCCTAGTTGTTACATGACCCTATACTAGAGGGATATATATCGCGTCAGGATCACAGTTGGCAATTGAGAAATGGAATGAGGATAAAGACTTCGAGAAGTGGAATTGGAGGATGAAGGTTGTTCTAATGAGGAATGAAGTCCATCCAGTAGTGTTTGCCCCCGAGGAGTTGACGGCTGGCATCTCAGTTGCGGAAAGGAAGGAGATGGAGAAATTGGCGTTTACTACTTTACAGCTGGCTATGGGAGAGAATGTTATCTCAGAGATTAGCAGTGAGACCACTGCTAGGGGGGTTTGGACCAAGCCAGAAAATCTCTACTTAAAGAAATCTATGACTAACCATCTGATATTGCTAAAGACATTTTTCACCATGCGGATGAGATATGGTACTTCAGTAAAGGAATATCTTAATTTCTTTGATGATCTAGTGATGAAGATAAAGACTGTTGACTTGAAGATGAATGAGGGGCAAATGGAAATGATTCTTTTGTGTTCTCTTCCAGAGCGGTACACAGATTTCGCTAACAGCCTTATCCTCGTTAGAGACACATTGACAGTGGAAGATGTGAAGTCAGGCCTTCTATATGAGGGATTGAGAGATCATATGAAGGAGATAAGTGAAGGAAGTAGAGGTGGAAGTAGTATTCACGGCCTGTTTGTTGATAGAGGTAGAGAAGATAAGAAGAATTGGCACTCTAGAGGGCGTTCCAAGTCCAGGAAGCCCGGTAATGGCAGGAGAGGAAAGTCTAAGGAAGGAAAGTGCTTTATCTGCAAGAAACCTGGTCATTGGAAAAGGATTGTCCAGATTTGAAGAAGAAGGAAGAAGACGGATCTTCATCATTTGCGGTGGAGAAGTCTGTATCTGACGATGTGTTGTCTGCAGTAGTATTGGATGTCTCAAACCATTGGGTGTTGGACTCGCGGGCGTCTTTCCATATGGCGCCTAATAAGGATTACTTCAGTTCTTTCGTTGGACGAGAGGGAAGCTCTATTCTTATGGGTAATGATGCTAGCTGTAGAGCAATGGGTGAAGGTACGGTGAGGATCAGGATGTTTGACGGAGTGATACGCACTTTGATAGGTGTCCGGTATATTCCAAGTCTTCGGAAGTCCTTAATTTCTTTAGGACAATTGGCATATTTGGGGTGCAAGGTAACTATCGAGAAGGATAGTCTAAAGGTTTCGAGAGGTGCACTAGTTCTTACGAAAGAAGATGTGTTCTGAAATCTGTAATTGCTGAAAGGAACCACAGTTCTTGGAGAGTCGTGCGTTGGAGTAGATAGTTCTCGTGCTTTGGATGCCACAAAGCTTTGGCATCTCAGGTTGCGTCCTATTTCAGAGAAGAGCTTAGAGTTGCTTCGAAGACGGAAGATGATCAAAGGAGGAAGCTTCAACAAGATGAACTTTTGCCAGGAGTGTGTGTTAGGCAAGCAAACTAAAAATCTTTTGGAGTTGGACTCCATAGGTCAAGGCGAGTACTTGAGTACGTGCATACAGATGCTTGGGGACCAGTTGCTACTCCTTCTCTTAGAGGAGCAAAGTATTTTATCTCTTTCATTGATGACTTTTCTCGAAAAGTATGGGTGTATGTGATGAAGGCCAAATCAGAGAGTTTTGAGAAGTTCAAAAACTGAAAAGTACTTGTTGAGAATCAATTTGGTTCTAGGTTGAAGGTGTTGAGATCTGATAATGGCGGTGAATTTGTCTCTAGGGAGTTCCTCGATTTCTGTAGACAGCATGGCATTCAGAGACATTTCACTACTTCCGGCGATCCGTAATCCAATGGGGTTGTAGAAAGGATGAACATGACTCTACTGGAGAAGGCTTGTTGCTTGAGATTGACGGTGGGCTTGTCTAGAGGCTTTTGGGCTGAGGCATTATCAACTGCGGCGCATATCATAAATCGAATTCCATACTCAGCCATAGATGGGAAGATTCCAGAGGAGAAGTGGAGAGGTAAAGCAGTGTATCTTAGTTACTTCCGAATTTTTGGTTGTCCTATGTACGTTCACCATACAGGTGATGAAAAGTTGAAGGCTAGAGCATACAAGGGCATACTAATGGGATACACCGATGGTATCAAAGGGTATCAAATTTGGAACCCTGTTGATCAGAAGATTGTTCATTCCAGACATGTTACTTTTGATGAGTCTGCTATGTTCAATCGGAAGGAGAAGCTACCTACCACATTAGAAGATTCTGATAGGCCTAAGGAGATGGAAGAAGTTCCCGTGTTCCAGCCGAGGAGTAGAGTTGTTGTTGATGCTGTCGAGGAAAACGCAGTTGATGAAACATCACAGGATAGTCCACATATACCTTATAGTAGTGCCGGTGATGTGCATGAATCTAGAGGAAATTAAGTTCAAGGTGGAGCTGAAAGAAGTTTAGGCAAAGCAGTACCTACCCGGGTCAGTCGTAGGACTATTAGGCCGCCCGAAAGGTATGGAGATTGGCAGTTTGCGAACCTCAGCCTTGGTGATCAGTTTGACTATGCCCTACATGTGATTCACGAGAAGCTTCTTGACCTTGATGAAGCTTTGAAGTCATGTAACAGTTCGAAGTGGATGTGCGCTATGGAAGAGGAGTTAGAATCATTGAAGAAGAACAAGACTTGGGATATGGTACCACCTCCTCAAGGAAGCCGAGCCATAGGTTGCAAGTGAGTGTTCAAGGTGAATGATGATGAGAGATACAAGGCTAGACTAGTTGCTAAAGGGTTTTCACAGAGAAACGGATTGGAGTATGATGAGATATTCTCTCCAGTAGTGAGGCATACGTCCATCCACATTTTGCTCGCTATCGTCGCAGCTCATAACTTGGAGCTGGAGCAACTGGACGTGAAAACCGCTTTCTTGCATGGAGACTTGGATGAGACCATCTACATGAAGTAGCCAGAAGGATTTGTTGTATATGGGAAAGAAAATTGGGTTTGCAAATTGAAGAAGTCTTTATATGGACTTAAGCAGTCGCCTAGACAATGATACAAGAGGTTTGACTCTTTTATACTTTCACTTGGTTTTGATCGTAGCATCAAAGACGCTTGTGTGTACTTCAAGCATTTAAAGAATGGTAGATGGGTGTACCTACTCTTGTACGTGGATGATATGTTGATTGCTTCTAAGGATAAGGATGAAATCGATAATTTAAAGCAAAAGCTAAAAGCGGAATTCGAAATGAAGGACCTTGGAGAAGCAAATAAAATTTTGGGTATGAAAATCCAAAGGGATAGAAAGCTAGGACTTTTGAGCCTCACTCAAAATGAGTACATTCGAAAGGTGCTTGCTCGGTTCAGCATGGAAGGGGCAAAGGCAATTAGCACACCCATGCCTTTGCACATACAACTTTCTAGTAAAGGCTCTCCGATCTCGGAAAAGGAAAAGGCTTATATGGTGAAGGTCCCTTTTGCAAGTGCAGTCGGCAGCTTGATGTAAGCCATGGTCTGCACTAGGCCTGACATTTCATAGGCGGTTGGATTGGTGAGTAGATTCATGGCGAATCCAGGAAAGACGCATTGGGAAGGAGTGAAGTGTATCTTCGGATACCTTAGAGGAACTCCAAACCATGGACTTGTCTTTGGCGGTAGAGAAAGAGATTTCAGCTTGTTTGGATTTTGCGATTCTGACAATGCCGGTGATAGAGATCGAAGGAAGTCAACATCCGGATATATGTTCACCATTGGCGGGACAACGATCAGTTGGAGAGCGAGGTTGCAGACGATTGTGGCTTTGTCTACTATAGAAGTAGAGCTCATAGCTATGGTTGAAGCAGCTTAGGAGGTGCTTTATTTAAGGCGACTCTTGTGTGATTTGGGCTTCGTAGGCGTGGATGTGTACTGTGACAGTCAGAGTGCAATTCACTTAGCTGAAAATCTGGCATTCAGCTCGAGAACGAATCATATTGGGGTGAGAGAGTCGTTTCTTGTCTTGATGAGTGAAGAGAAGCTGGTTCGTCTTCAGAAGGTTCACACAAAGGAGAATGCAGCAGACATGTTTACCAATTCATTGCTTGTCGCTTAGTTCGAGCATTGCTCAGACTTCATTTGCTTAATGAAGTGCTAGGTGCCACGGGGTGGCACGGGGGGAGAGTTGAGATGGTTCATGGAGACGTTTGTTTTCATGTTGGAGATTGATGGGTTCTACATGGACTAGGTACTTCGAACACTTCGTTGATGGGCGGTGGCCTTGCCGGAGTTCGTTGACAAAACGTAATGGGTGATGGCATTGCCGAAGCTCATTGGGTAAGTATCCATTACTTGGAGCATGAAGATGTAGATGAAGTTGGAAGGCTTGCTTGCAATTCGGTATCAATATGGAAAAATAAATAACACCAGTATTTATAGTGGTTCCACTACTGCGAGGCAGTGTACGTCCACTCCGTCAAATATCTTGATCCTCACTGTACCTTCACCCATTGCTCTAGAGCTAGCATCATTACCCATAAGAATAGAGCTTCCTCTCATCCAACGAAAGAACTGAAGTAATCCTTATTAGGCGTCATATGGAAAGACGCCCCCGAGTCCAGCATCCAGTGGTCTGAGACATCCGATACTACTGCAGCCAACACATCGTCAGATATAGATTTCTCCACCGCAAATGGTGAAGATCTGTCTTCTTCCTTCTTCTTCAAATCTGAACAATCCTTTTTCCAATGACAAGGTTTCTTGCAGATAAAGCACTTCCCATCCTTAGACTTTCCTCTCCTGCCATTACCGGGTTCCTGGACTTGGAAAGCTCTATAGAGTGCCAATTCTTCTTATCTTCTCTACCTCTTTCAACAAACAGGCCGTGACTACTACTTCCTCCTCTACTTCCTTCACTTATCTCCTTCATCTGATCTCTCAAGCCCTCAAATAGAAGGTCTGACTTCACATCTTCCACTGTCAATGTGTCTCTAGTGAAGATAAGGCTATTAGCGAAACCTGTGTATCGCTCCAGAAGAGAACACAAAAGAATAATTGTCATTTGCTCCTCATCCATCTTCAAGTCAACAGTCTTCATCTTCATCACGAGATCATCAAAGAAATTATGATGTTCCTTCACTGAAGTACCCTCTCTCATCCGCATGGTAAAAAATGTCTTCAGTAATATTAGACGGTTGGTCAGAGATTTTTTCAAGTAGAGATTTTCTAACTTAGTCCAAATGCCCCTAGCAGTGGTCTCACTGCTAATCTCTGAGATAACATTCTCTCATATAGCTAATTGTAAAGTAGTAAACGTCTATTTCTCCATCTCCTTCCTTTCTGCGATTGAGATGTCAGCCATCAACTCCTCAGGGACAAACACTACTGGATGGACTTCATTACACATTAGAACAGCCTTCATCCTCCATTTCCACTTCTCGAAGTCTTTATCCCCGTTCCATTTCTCAATTTCCAACTGTGATCCTGATGCAATATACATTCCTCCAGTATAGGGTCTTGTAACAACTGGAGTCGCTTCATCTCCTGCCATAGCGTCTAACACTCCTCAATCAACCTCGCAGCTCTGATACCAGACTGTTGGGGAAAATTCCTTTAGATGATCAGTCTGAGGGAATAAAAAACACAACGCGGCGGAAAACAACTGGATCGTGATTGTACTAAGACGAAACAAACAGAGATAAACACCAGAACTGATAGTCAAAGATTAATGCAATGTAGAAAATAAATAACACCGGTATTTATAGTGGTTCCACTACCGCGAGACAGTGTACGTCCACATGGGGAGAGGGGTTTTTATTAATCACTGAAAGATTAGAGTTACAAGATTGATTAACTTTTAGAGGCTATACATAAGAAGAATTAACAATACAGACAAAATTCTACAGAGTTTCAGCTCTCTAAGATGGCTGTCATTATTGTCCAGAAGATCCACTGTTTATAGAGTGAAGAAATGAGGAGAGGTAGCTGCTATATAGTAGCTCTGGTGTTTAGTCCGACATCCATCTGGACCGGCGCTACTTGGTTAGGCACGTAGCATTTGGATCGGCATCACCACTTCAGTTTGCACCAGCATGCCCAAATACCGAACGAGATATTTCGTTCAGCATCACATGGAGCAGCGTCTTCTTGTTCGGCACGTTTGGTCCGGCAAATAGCACGCATGGTTTGGTCAGGTATGATCTGGACCGGCATTCACCGAACCAAAAATATGGAGCGGCAAGTCTTAATCACCACCAGACGAGATATTTGGATCGGCAACCCCTAATCGCCACCGGACCAAATCTTTTGTCCAGCATCTCCCATCATCAAACGAGACTTCCACTTGCCTTCACTGCCAATCGAAGCACTACCACCGGACCAAAATTCTGATCCTGTCTTCCACTGAACGAGATCACCTTCTCACCAAACAAACTCAACCGGACCAAATCTTTAGTCCGGCATTTCCTCCACTGAACCAGACTTCTGGCTCGGCCAGCTGCTCAAACTTGCTTCGCGACTTCGCTTCCAGCCCGTGACTTCCTCCTCCGTGCTTCCTTGCTCCGTTTACTATGGAATCAAGATAACAATTCCAACAAACGTACCTCCCTCTAACATTCAACACACGGAGCTAGTGAAGGGGAAAACACCATTGCAGTGTCCGGTGCATTGGACACGTCCTCAATGGTAACGTACCAAAAAAAGGCTATGAACGGCTCCTATGTGTTTTCAAATAGTGTACTAAGACAATTCTATTTTGTGCGAGGACTACTTCCAAAACGTATGAATTATGCTCACAAAAGAGGATTGTTATGTATTATAGTAGTTGGAGAAGCATTATAATGATTAAAACACGTCATATCACATTGATTTTTCATATACTAAAAGCCTATAAAAATTGATTATATTAGTGTTCAAAGCATATAAATGCTCCATTTGAAGTAGTAGTTTACTCACCATGTGATTGTTCTACTGTTAATTATGGGGATAAAGTCATCCCATGAGATGACTAAATTTTTGGCAAAATAGTGGCATTTAAAGGCTTTCTTTATGATATAAGGGATTGATATACTCAATATGAGAATGTTTAGTCTTTATGAGAAGTAGTCATACTCTGGTATTCTTCATTATTCTAAAATAAATAAATTTGGCTCTATTATATATGATATTTGATCGTGTTATACTATTTGCTTAGTGTTTAATGCTAGTATATAGTCTAGTAAGTAAAATAAAATAATTTGACATGCCCACTACATATTAAGGTTGAGTCTGTAAATGATGCTTCTAGGATAATTTGGATAAATATCATATATATAAAGATCAAAGTTTGTTAGCATTTTGATATGGAACTTTAACATTCGCTGAAAATAAATTTCATGCACTAAATTATTCTACTATCTGTTCAAAGCAGATTTTAGTGCATATATGGTAAAAATGTTACTAACTAGATGTAAACACCATTTTCTAATGTAATTGTGCATCAACTATAATCTGGTATATATGGAATGGTGACAACATCCATAAATTGATATATAATTTGCACCATAAATTACCAATACTGTTGAACTATCTACTATTGCAATTAATTACAAATAACAATCAAACATCATTTTTCTTCTTTGTTCTTCAATTCTCTGTCTTGATCTATCAGTACTAAGGTTATCCAGTATCAACACCATATTCTTCTTTGTTCTTCAATTCATTGTCTAAACCATAAGCAAGTGACTTGTCAATATCTACATATGATAAAACAGAATTCATCCTAACAACGGCAACAAAAGTTCCTTGAAGATTTCCAAGGGTATTTACACCTCTTTGAAACTGCAACAAACAGGTTCATTAGATTATACAGTTAAACAAAATAGAGTATTATTTTAATACTCAGGAAAAGGAAGCAGGTCCTTACTAGCTGAAGATGGTAAACTCTACCACGGGAAATCAAATGTGAGCAAAAAATAATAATAAACTAATTTAGTTGATCTTAGTAAATATGCAGTAGTTCTAAAATCTTTATAACAAAAATTATCTCATTTTCCTAAATAATGAACATGTACGATTATGGCATGGAACAAATCCTCTTATTAGGTATCAAAATATATATGAGAAAATAGCTTGAAATAAAAATATTCAAATTGTGAATAGAAGAAAGCTGTAACTGGATATGATCAATTATCAAAACATATCCTCTTATTTCAAAAAGATGCAAACTATTAGCTGGATATGACCAATTATCAAAACATATCCACTTATTTTTAAAAGATGCAAACTATTAACTACTACCAAGGATTGGCACTGAATGACTTTGGATTGGAATAGCCCATCATGTGCAATAGAGCAAAGTGTTATAATGCTCATAACAAAATCAGTATTATTACTAGCACATGAAACAATGGGTATATGACACACACGTGACGTACAAATGTAATAGAATAGGGAAAGTTGAATATCTACAAGGTAATATCTTTAATTCACATAGCTACAAGTTAATGAAATATCATAAGAATGCTATGCAAAATTATAGCATTTATACCATGCTTTTTGTCATCAGTAGTCTCAGTAGGAGGACAACTCTTTCCTTTCTTAGTATCTATGTTAATGAGTACAAAGGCATTGCTTTCACTTTTTTCAGAAGTATCGCCAAGCCAACTTTAAACCTGGTGTGCATAGAATATAAAAACCTGGTGAAGTGCTACAAATATTAGCATTAATACTACAGCCAGCTAATACATATTAGCATTCTTAGGTTTTAAACTATTAAACACCTATGGTATCAGGTTAAACGTTCTAGTTTAAAATAAAACATACATATTAGCATTAATTTTTGTTAATTTTCGTAAATATCTAATCTAAAATAAAAGAAGAATTTCATTCGACCACTATTTTTAGTCGGTTCAAACAACAGGCATGTGTGGGCTTCCAAACAACGGGCAAAATGATTTAACACTTTAAATCATTTATTTAATTATTTTTTTGAAATAAATACTTATGCTTGTCTTCTAGATATGTTACTCAAATGTTATTTTAGATTAGATATCTTGAGCATATCCTAAGAGAAGGAAGAAAAAAAAGATAGAGAATTTGAACCTTTCTTGACACTACAAGGTGTATTATAACATGGAAACGTAAGCTATGTAACTACAATACTAAGATTTAGCAGCGGAGACATGCAATAATCCCTATCAAAAGGAATAACTCTGAGAGATCGAAAAGTGTCACCGTGAGGACCCATGTAGAAGGAGGTCGGGTGGGGGCAGACCCTTCTAGATTCCCAACCTATGGAAGTAGGTTTAAGAAAAACAAAAAAAACTAAGGGCCTGTTTAGTTACCCATTTTCAGAGTATTTTTAGTTTTTAATTTTACAAAATAATGAAAACTTATTTGCTTTACCATTTTGTAAAATTCATTTTTGAAAATAGTCATTTTCCAAAATGGGCTTAAACCAAGAAAATTGAAAACGGTTTTTTTTTGTTTTCCCCATTCTCAACCCAAAGTGAAAAGCCTAAAAACCCAAAATTCAAACACAAAACAAACGCGTTCAAAACCCTACTTATCTTCTACGGCCGCGAAATCTTAAATTAGGTCGGGAACGAATCGCCTTCTTCTTCGGATTTTATCCCAAAATCAGGTAAATTCGACTTTTTTTTCCACAGTTATCTCGTTTGCTTCAAATTAATAACATCTAGGGTTAAGCAAAAATGATTTGACGATCCCTTTGATTTATTTTTGTGAATTATGGATTTGCTTGTTAGATTGTTTCTTGGCTTGATATTTGATGCTTTAATGGTGTAATATCTTGGATGTTTATTTCTTTGCTTAATATTCAGCGCTTTCAAGGTATAATGATAGCAGAATCAACTTTTAATTGTCTGATTATATAGATTTTGGATTAATGTTTTTGTTTCTTTCTTACTTGGTTTTGATTTTACCTTGTTTGCATTTTTATTTCTCAACATGATTCATGTAGTGTTAATTTTTAGAAGCAACATGACAGTTGCAGCTTGTTGGATGTGACCCATGGTTTCCAATAAACTTTTCAAATTGAACTAAATCTTTCTTTGTTGTGGTTCCAAGTTGTGCCTAAGGGCTATTCTAAAGTACAAATATAACTGATATATTTTCTTTGTTGGTGCCTTATTGTCCAATACAGGTTTTTATTGTGATGCATCAGTGATATGACAATAAGTCTTATATGACAATAAGTCTCAATCTAAGGTAGCGGTGGTGTTCTGGAGTAAATCTGACAGAATCTGGGCGCTCTTTAGTACTTAGAATTATCCGACCCCTTTTCTGAATGACTAGGGGCTCTATTTATAGGTGTAGGAGGCTGATATTTCGCCTAAAATGAGGGGAGACCAGTTCTAGTACGTCAGGGGGCCCACATGGCCGAAATCTGAAGATCCGGGCCCACTTTGGGATCGATTCGACCTTTGGTTCGAATCGATCAAGAAATCATCCAATCGAGCTGAAATTTGGTGTGAACATTCTTCATCATGCGCTTAAGCTTCTGTTAAAATTTCATGACATTTGGACTTGTAGAACTCGAGTTATGATCGATTCAAGTTGAAGATTTTCGCTTTCTGGAGTCGCTCGAATCGATCCGTTCGAATCGATTCGTTCGAATCGATTCTCCTTCACGTGAAGACAACGGCGTGGTGCGCATACTTCGTATCGATCCGCTTCTCACTCCGGATTAACTGGGTTGACTCCATGTTCCTTGCCGCTTTGACTGGGTGGATTCGTGGTAGTGGATTCGAAGACATCCTTCTTCGAATCGAATGAGCGAAGGTCTTCTTCGAATCGATCTAGGTTGATCGATTCGAAGTTGCCTCAAACAGTGTGGATTCGAAGGTCTTCAACATGGTTGATACGAAGTGAAACAAACCCGTGGACTCGAAGCATTCTGTCTTGATGGATTCGAAATCACTCATGGGATGGAGTCGAATTGAGTCCAGTTCGTGGATTCGAACGTTGAGGGTGTTTTGATGGAGTCGAAGCAATGGACCTGAAGGCAATCATAAGATGGAATCGAAGCTTCTTTCATTTCACCGATTCGAAGGTCTTCTACTTCGTTCGATACAAAGTGAAAGCATGTTTGATGGAGTCGAAGGCTAAAGCACTTCTCAGGGATTCGAAGTAATCAGGGGAATTTCGTTGGAGTCGAGCTTGATGGATTCGACCTTTAGGGGATTCGAACCATATGGAGACGAATTCAAGGCTATGTCCTTCACTTGCGTCGATGATATCTTGAGCGTACGATCTCAGATTGTCTTGAAATTTGGAATGCTGGCTTTCATGGCTTTGCTTGATATGTCTTATCAATTGTAGCCCGATCCGGACTCGGACAAAATTCATCGATATCCATGGTGAACTTGTGATATAACTGTCCTACAGGATGAACTGTCATTGAGTTCTAGTCAGTTTTTTGGTGTCACGGCCTTGCCAAAAGGCGGAATAACATTTGCCCCCCAAAACATGCCTTGCGATAGGAAGGTGTGTTTTGTAATGCCATAAGCTGGATGTTCATGTCGTGTTGATGCCCTGGCAGCCCTGCAAAGAAATTGATAGTTTTATCTGATCACAAATGACGATCGTTTGGGATCGTATGTCATTCAAGGCGATATGGGACATTTCGAGGTCGGATGTCGTTCACGGCAAATAAAGAAATGGGACCGTTCACGGTCGAACGCTGTTCGCGACAAATAAAGAAATGGGACCGTTCGCGGTCGGATGCCGTTCGCGGCAAATAAAGAAATGGGACCGTCCGCGGTCGGATGTCGTTCTAGACGAGTTGCGACCGTTCGTGATCGTGTGTCGTTCTAGGCGAACTATGACCGTTCGCAGTCAGGTGACGTGGAAAGAGGAATGTGATCGTTCGTGATCGCGTGCCGTACGGGGCAAAAATGTGATCGTTCGCGATCAAATGTCATATTAGGTGAATTGTGACCGTTCGTGGTCGAGTGCCGTACGAGGCAGAGTGTGATCGTTCGTGATCGAATGTTATACTAGATGAAGTGTGACCGTTCGCGGTCGGGTGCCGTTCGTGGCAAACGGTGACCGTTCGAGGTCAGGTGCCGTTCGAGGCTAATGGTGACTGTTCGAGGTCGGGTGCCGTTCGAGGCAAACGGTGACCGTTCGAGGTCGGGTGCCGTTCGAGGCTAATGGTGACCGTTCGAGGTCGGGTGCCGTTCGAGGCGAATGAGTGTGCCCGGGAGGGGGACTTAGTATTATCAATGTCAGGTTCACGTTCGGGTGAACTTCTGAATCAGCGATCGTGGCGGTTCGTCGCCATACAAGTTGTGCTTGTGGACCGTTCGCGATCCAAAGCATACGCAAGTAACTTCTTCTACAGAATTGAAAATATCAAATTAACGTTCACAGAAATATTCAAACAAACAAAGTCTAAATGTTCAAATCAACATGAAACAAAAGCAAAGCAAGGATGTCGAAGTGTAAATCCTCACTACGAGACGATCAACAATCATTCAGAGCATGCCTGTGGATCGTTCGCGATCTCATACATGTGTAAATGGTTTGATGTTGTTAGTGAGAAGTTTACGACTTGTTCATCGTTTATTCAAATCAATTGATAACCAAACGGTGTCCTGGTTCAGGATCACCCCTAGCTGATGTAGATGGTGGTCGCTCTGGTTCCACCGTTGGAGTTCGCCTCCTCACATACTGAAGTAGCCTGCCGTTCCTGATATGCCCTTCTACTTCATCCTTCAGATGTCTACAATCATTTGTGCTATGCCCATTCAGCTCGTGGAATAAGCAATATTTGTCTGATTTTCTCTCGTCGGTAGTTGGATCCCGTCGTATTGGTCTACGATAGGCAACTCGCTCTCGGGTGTCTTGGTAGATTCGCTCCAAACCCTCGTTGAGTTCTGAATAGGTGGTAAATCGCGGCTCCCTCCGTTGCCGCTTTGACCTGTCATCATTTTCTTCAGCCTTTCGTTTTCCTTTATCTTGGTCTAAATCCTTTTCAAAAGGTTTTTTGTCTTTAAGTGCATAAACTTCTATTCCCTCTCCTTCTCTTTCAGCATTAGCGTCTTCCAATCGTAAAAACTTTTCTGCCTCGTGATAGAATTCTCCTAGATCCATAGGTGGATCCTTAGTTAATGAATTTTTGAATTCCGTGCCGTCAGCTACTCCGGACACAGCTGCCATCATAACCATGGATGGATCTGGCCGATACACCGATGCTGCTGCCGCATTGAACCGCGTCAGGAAATTCCTCAAAGACTCCCCAGCTTTCTGTTTTAGCATTGCCAAACTCATCACATTCTTGGGTCTTGAAATATGAACCCTGAATTGCCTCATAAATTTCTCAATCAAATCGGTCCATGTCCCAATGGAGCCGCTCTCTAGCTGTCTGAACCATAAAGCTGCTATGTCTGTCAAATACAATGGGAAGCACCGGGCCATGACTTCCTGTGATGCCCCCAGCACTTCCATGTGCCTTATATACCTCGTTAGATGGACCGCAGGGTCCGTCCTCCCATCATACCTCTCTACTGTTGGCAGTTTGAATTCTGGTGGGTTCCTAGCCAATCTAATCGCAGGAGAAAAGGGACTCTTGTTCACGTCTTCAAGATCTCTGTTTACTAATCCGCCTCTCATGGCTCGCCTGACCATCTCTGCCAATCTATCATTATCTCCGAGCTGTAGTCCTTGTTCACTACCTTCGATCTGCCCCCCGAGTCCGTGTGAGCTTTCGGGTGTCTGCCCCCCTGGCTGAGCATTCATCCCTCTATCGCCGTCAGGTTGCTCGGATGTCCTTGTCTCTCTTCCCAGGTTCGGATCAACATGTCCTAAGTGTGTGCCCCCCAGCTCCGGTGCTACGTTAGATGGTCCTGCTTCATTTTGGATTCTGGTTGCTCCTTGATTTTGTGCTCCAAGTTGTCCGATCTGTTGAAGCAAATTCTGGATCATTTCCTTTTGTCTCTTCATCATTGTCTTCATCTCTTCCCTAGTGATGAAAACTGAAGCTTGGTTTGCTCCTGAGGAAGCCTCTTGACTCCCTTCGTGCTGACTTCGCTCTGGCCTCTGCCTTTTACTTGTTTGTCTTGTCATGATTCTTCGGATCTGAATCTCTTAGCCTTCTGATTCAACTTTCAAATGATAGAACTCCTGAGTTCAGTTCTCAGTGAAAGCACCAAAGTGTTTGCGCCAAAATTGGTCACAAACCCCGAATGTTGTGAAAGAACCAGTGTATGAATATAAATCAACAATATTCACACACAAATCTCAAATCTAAGCAAACAGAGTATCACAATTCAGAAATAATGAACAGAAACACGAGATTTATAGTGGTTCGGCGATCTTGCCTACGTCCACTCTGAAGTTGATGATTTTATTGATGTTCACTCGATGATTACAATCTCTTCTAATGTAGTACAACTGAAATTATATGCTAAGTCTCAATCTAAGGTAGCGGTGGTGTTCTGGAGTAAATCTGACAGAATCTGGGCGCTCTTTAGTACTTAGAATTATCCGACCCCTTTTCTGAATGACTAGGGGCTCTATTTATAGATGTAGGAGGCTGATATTTCGCCTAAAATGAGGGGAGACCAGTTCTGGTACGTCAGGGGGCCCACATGGCCGAAATCTGGAGATCCGGGCCCACTTTGGGATCGATTCGACCCTTGGTTCGAATCAATCAAGAAATCATCCAATCGAGCTGAAATTTGGTGTGAACATTCTTCATCATGCGCTTAAGCTTCTGTTAAAATTTCATGACATTTGGACTTGTAGAACTCGAGTTATGATCGATTCAAGTTGAAGATTTTCGCTTTCTAGAGTCGCTCGAATCGATCCGTTCGAATCGATTCGTTCGAATCGATTCTCCTTCACGTGAAGACAACGGCGTGGTGCGCATACTTCGTATCGATCCGCTTCTCACTCCGGATTAACTGGGTTGACTCCATGTTCCTTGCCGCTTTGACTGGGTGGATTCGTGGTAGTGGATTCGAAGACATCCTTCTTCGAATCGAATGAGCGAAGGTCTTCTTCGAATCGATCTAGGTTGATCGATTCAAAGTTGCCTCAAACAGTGTGGATTCGAAGGTCTTCAACATGGTTGATACGAAGTGAAACAAACCCGTGGACTCGAAGCATTCTGTCTTGATGGATTCGAAATCACTCATGGGATGGAGTCGAATTGAGTCCAGTTCGTGGATTCGAACGTTGAGGGTGTTTTGATGGAGTCGAAGCAATGGACCTGAAGGCAATCATAAGATGGAATCGAAGCTTCTTTCATTTCACCGATTCGAAGGTCTTCTACTTCGTTCGATACGAAGTGAAAGCATGTTTGATGGAGTCGAAGGCTAAAGCACTTCTCAGGGATTCGAAGTAATCAGGGGAATTTCGTTGGAGTCGAGCTTGATGGATTCGACCTTTAGGGGATTCGAACCATATGGAGACGAATTCAAGGCTATGTCCTTCACTTGCGTCGATGATATCTTGAGCGTACGATCTCAGATTGTCTTGAAATTTGGAATGCTGGCTTTCATGGCTTTGCTTGATATGTCTTATCAATTGTAGCCCGATCCGGACTCGGACAAAATTCATCGATATCCATGGTGAACTTGTGATGTAACTGTCCTACAGGATGAACTGTCATTGAGTTCTAGTCAGTTTTTTGGTGTCACGGCCTTGCCAAAAGGCGGGATAACAAGTACATATGCAATGGTTTGAGTATTCCATTTGTTTCTTATATCAGAATTGAAAGGTTGATCATAACACTTTTAGGTGGTTGACATTAACATATGCAATAGTTTGGGTATTGGTTAAATAAATACAAAGGGTTGGATCTTAATAATATAGGTTAACTTGAAGGCTTGAACATATAATACCACATCCTATCAATGATTATTGTGTGTTACAGATTGTAATTCAATCCATTCTGACCTGATCTAAGTTCTCTGGGTGGGGTTTATGCGGATTCGATCGATAAACAACCATGGCTCAGTAAATTCACCAAGCTCAATTATATTCACTGACTACAAACTGCAAGTTTGCACTCAGGAAACACTGAGTGTAAACTTATAGTTTGCACTCTAATAAATTTTGTTCAAGTTAAACCAGCAATGAGAGGATTTTCTCATTTGTTCATCACTCCTATAAGCAGAGTAATATTTCTAATGATAAACAGATAATATAAATTTTAGGCAGAGTAATGTCTGCTGAATCAACTATAATTTCTTATGAATTCGATGATGACTCTAGTTCTAATGATAATTTTTTTATGGATTACTGTTATGAAGAGTTTGGTGATATGTAAGTGATTTTGATGTCTTGCCTTTTTTTTTCAGACCAGAATCAAAAGAAGAAATCGGTCATCTAAAGTCCCAGTTATGTAATGTGGACAATGAGACTTCAACAATCTCCATTGAGAATTTATCTCCATCAAAATGAACTGACACTTGAAATAGAAAGGGAATTAAAGCCGCTAATACGACAAAAATTTTATCATGTTTCGTTTATAGTAAAAAAAAATTCACACAAGTTATTGAGTTATTGTGCTGCTTCAGTTGAAACAACAAAATTTATGCAATAAAATATAGTTATATTGGTGTTATTTTTGATGGATTTGTAAACTAAATGTACTTGAGTACTTGGATTGCTGTGCATGCACTAGTACTGGTTGTGGTTTATGTGTTTTATCAACCGAAACATTCAACTCTGAAGATATGCTAGAAATGATATTATCTCATATGGCTTGTATATTTTACAGTCAAATTCAAAAAAAAAATTGAAATTGGCAATTTTATTTTGAAATCTTATTTTTGATTTTCAGTTTAAAAATTATTTTTCAAAATAGTAGAACCAAATACATTTTCTAAAACAGTAAAAAAATTAAAAATGAAAAACTGAAAATGGGCTTTCAAAACTAAAAACCAAAAGCTAAAAATGAAAACAAACATGGCCTAAGATTTCCACCAAAATAACAAAATTATCCAAAACTACTGATTAATTCAAAAATATAATGGCTATACATAATCATAACCAAGAGTCCCCCACATTATACAGTATGCTCTATTGATTAGACGGAGATGAGCTCTTCACCTAACCATATCTCATATCTTCTACTCACAAAGATGCAGGTGTACATGCCTAAAGCTGTCTTTGTATGCTTATCCATTAACAATTTATAAACTTTTAATCAACCACACTTTGTTATATTTATTCCGCTATATAAACCCACCACAAGAATATATTCCGGTCTTTATATTCCATATAAACTAATTAAACTAAAAAAACCATGTCTCTCTTCATAGAAACCTCTCCAAAACATTGTGCAGATGGAGGATTCCAACTAAAAAAATTCTTCAATAGAAAACTCATTTACTTCATCTTAATTTTCATTTCTTCAATCTTTCTGATATTCTTCATCGCACATTTCATCTACCGCCCTTCAAAACCTCAATTTCACCTAAAAGACACTTCTGTCTCAAACTTCTCCCTCTCTTCCTTACCTCATGCACTCTCAACTCCACGATACAAGTTACCATACTATCACAAAATCCCAATGCAAGAATAGGAATATAGTATGATGATACAAGGCCTATGTAATTCACAAAGGAGAGCAAATAATAGAAGATGCTCTAATAGCTCCTTTCTACCAAGGACATCAAGACACTAATGTTATGACCACGGCTTTGCATGGAGTTAGCATGCCTATCGCACCTTCTATTGGATATGCAGTGATTTTTTATTATTGCAGCCTTATACCCTATTATTGCAATAGGATGGAAAATGACTTAACCAATTTAAATATTTTTTATAACAACCCAAATATAAAAATTTTCAATTGAGTTTTTGAAACTCAATTGAATGCGATAGATTTTTTGAAACTCAGTTTAATGCCAACAGATCAAACGATTCAATACAGTCAAACATAACATGCCAAACATCCTAATGAATGATGCAACAAAGTTCCTATGTAGAGTCTAATTGATTTTCAATATTATCATTAAATTTATAGAAAAAATATTGTAGTCAAATAAATGTTTTTTACAGATAAAATCATTTTTGATCACTATTCACCTAATTAAAAGAACACAACCATTAGTATACTTTTTAAAAACCAAAAGTAAATAAGTTCTTTGGTATTCGAGCATAATAATATTAATATCTAAAATTTTGTTTATCTACGAAAGGTTAAAAGATAATGTAATAACTTATATACTATGTAATAACGCATATATCATGCAGACCGTACTAATAAGTGATTTTTCTGAAATGAATGCATATACTGCAAAATTATGAAGTGGAAGACAATTGCTGACTGTAATTAATGACCATCGCATATTTTTCAAATTCTAAATCGCAACCTTCAAAATATCTATTTTCGCTCCAAATTGAATGCAGTCGGTTTTTTAAAACTCAATTGAATGCCAGTAGATCGGATTTTTATTAACAAATTCAATTAGCCACAAAAAGTGAATAAATTATGAGAACCTGGTGATGTAGATGTAATAAAATCTGATGGCGGATGGATCTAGCGGTCAATAGTCCGAAAAACCATTGAAATTTGAACTGGAGTGGTGGTTGGCTGTGATGGTGTGATAGTTGAAGGAGATTGAAGTGAAGGAGATTGCAGTAGAAATAGAATATGAATTAGATTTGAAGTAGATATGGTATGTTAGGCGAAATATTAAGCATCACAATATGAAGTTGCTGAAACAATGAAGGAAGCCATTTCAAGAAAGGGGCAATATTATTTGGGCTTCAGATAACTTGATTTTGGACAACGACAGTAAACAAATCTTCCTACATGTTGGTTTGATCAATTTTGCGTCCTATCAAATCGAGTCACCATCATAACAAAATCCAAATTTAAATAAATTTCTGTCATCTCTAATCGACCAAACCCAATCCAATCTACATCGATTTCCCCATTTACATCGTTCATCACTCTACCTTCCTCCACCACCATCAGCATCCATCGGCACAACTGCCCTCCTTCATAAGAAGTCCTTCTGACTACCTCTTTGTTGTCGTTGTTGCATCTTCTTTATCCGGTTATGATCTTAATGAAAAAAGGCGAACAATTTTGAATAGCTAGCTTATCTACAGAGACATGGCAATGGATGCTTTCGGATGTGGATAATGTCATATTCGCATCCGCATCCGAAATCATTTTCGAATATCAGATATCTGCATCCGTAGATACGGACGGATATCGGATAATTATCCTATCCACTAACGATCGATAAATCTAGAATTATAAAATGAAAATTTTAGTTTAACATAAATATTTTTCAATCTCATTGATTATAAAAGTGTTAAAAATTAACAAATATGATGATAATAAATAGTTTCGAACATTTAATAAGCATTAAATGCATATAATATAAATTACTAACTTAATAAAATAATAAACGAATATCTTTCACTGCACTAAAATACACATAATTTGAACTATAATCTTGATAAAAACCGGACGGATAATTTTTGGATGCGGATGTCTTCGTATCCGCATCCGTTTTTCCGGATATCGGATATTTATTCGCTTTTCGGATGCGGATGCGGACGAATTTTGGATTTTTCGGGTACCCATTGACAGCCCTAATCTACAGTTTGTTAAAATTTGAGCAATAGGGAAGAAGTGCAGAAAAGGAAGGTTTTCATTTTCAAGGTAGGAAGCTCATATAATTTTTAGATAAACTACACAATAGACTGGATATCCTGCAGATTATACATTAGTTCATTTTATCAAATTATACAATGATTACATCAAAGCAAGACTTTTTACAGTGATTTCCCCCGATATTTAGTTTTATTACTACTTCTATTTTTTTGTGTCTATTACTGTAGAATATAGTAAATATGTTAATAAATCTACAGTGATTTAATTAATTTTTTTAGTGTCTATTACTGTAGAATATATTAATCTATAGTTACTTAATAAAAAAATTTATGTCTATTACTGTAGAATATACTAATTTATAGTTATTTAATCAAATTTTTTGGTGTCTATTATCTTTTACAGTGATTTAAAGTTTCATAGGAACTTATTCCGGCTTCTCCGTTTTCTTTGACTTTTTGAGCCTAAAATCTAAGAAAACGCCAAATTGCTAGAATTATGAGTTTTTGTCATTGACAACTAGCACAAGCATGGAATCAAAGTCATTTTAAATGGTTAAAAATGTTTTATATTATCCTAAGTATACTTAGCTTTGTTAACATAGTTTGTGATATATGGTTTGTATCTTTGGATATATCTTATTACGAATTTGATGCTCATGGATGTCCTATCTAAAAATATGTTATGGTAAAGATTGAAAAGCATTATACACATATTCATTATATACATCTCTAATGCTAATTTACATAGCTGTTAGGTAGATGGATGTGAAGTAGGTTGTAGTCACTCATTGCCTAATGCTAGGAGAAATTGTTTGCTTATGCCGATAGACAGTAAATACTAAAAATGCATAAGATTACAACTAGTAAGAAATGTTTGGTTCTTTTGATGATGTATACATAGTGGATTATATATTCTTTCTATTACAAAGTTTTATGTTGTATTGTTTTGTTATGGAAACAATGTTTGTGGAATTTTTTTCTTCTGGTCTTCGTCGATTTGTTATTTGATTATTGTTTTAATTTATTGAAAAAGAAACTACCATTGTTAACGAATAATCATTTTCTGAGACAACCATGCCCAAATTTATGTATACTTTCTTGTTATTGATCGTTGAGGGTTTTGGAGTTTGTATTGTGTTATATGTTCTTCTTTTACATTATTTAAACAACCACTCCAAGCATTTTCAATTGACTAGCATTCAGCAAACCATCAACTACATTCATGCAAAAGAAAGCCTAAAGAAGTCGCACTACTTATCGTGGTGTTTTGCATACAAACTAGAATAATTACTCTTGAAATTTAGTGCAAGTTTATATGTTCGCGTTATAAATTTAGTAGCTATTTAAAAGTTGCTGTGTTCAAAGATGCCAAAATAATTTCTCTGTTTATATATACCATGTAAAAAGTCTTCAATAAAAAGAGTTTTATGCGAATAATAACTCCGCTAACATGATAATTGCTGGGAATAACCACATGAAAAGTCATGTAGCAAAGAGAAACAAATGGAGATGCAGAGATGTACATATTACAACAAATGCTTCAGTTATTCATCTATACTTCTCATTAAAGAGAACTAAAATCCTTTATCCCTATTTAATGTGTGCCCCATCCACAGATGATGATCCACAAATGGTAATATCCACTCATCAACCACAAATCCATCGTATTAATTAATTCAATTAATTAGTAAGTGTAGGGGTATGAAAAGATGAACACATGACATTATGTAGGTTAGTTTTAGGACAAGTGATCTAACTACATTTAAAACACTTAGTCATAACTACTAATTTGATGGTCCTTGACAAGTAGAAAATTATATGAATTATTATAGTATATTTATTTGAGTCCCTCCTAAAATTCATTGTTTAGATATAAAAAATGTCTTCCTTTTTTTTTCATAACAATCGTGTATGAAACACGAGTTCTTGCTAGTTTTCTATGTGGGTGAGTATAGCCGCACTCAAACTATTCATATTATATTATCCTTGAAAGAGAATAGTGCATAGTTTTATTTAGAGCTTACTTGGAACAAAATAACAAGAGATATATTCTCTATTATGAATACATTAAATGGTAAAAATTCTACGGATTGTGCTAACACATCAAGTGTTTAGTACCATCTTGAATATAATACAAAGAACCGAGCACAAGTTATTAATGTTTATTAGTAAGAACCCTAAATGTGGTTAGTCAATTCAGTAGATTTGTTGATGTATTTGCATAAATATGCAGATTGCATTTGATAGAAATATAAAATGGATTATCATAAGAGAATACAATAGTGTAGATATGTCAAATTTTATTGCTTTGACCAATGGCTACTAGCTCAATGATAAACATCTAAATTGTTGGCATACAAATGTGATTAAATCATATTGGCACCTTTAACAATGTTAAAAAAAAGTATGTTTGTTGTATTGTACACAAAAAGTGCATGTATGTGTAATTTAACACTAAATTATTAACAGTTCTCTAGTTCACATTTTCTTTGGTAAACTTTTACTGTTTATTTCAAATAGAACAATTAGTTTTTTAATATATTATTATACGTTCAATTGAAATTAATAAAAAGTTTCAATAAATATTTATTGTTGAAATTATACAATCCAAACGGTCGGTTTTCCCACCGTTGTATGGTTATATTAGTGCTAGTAATAGTGGAATTACTGGAAAAAATCATACCTGGAGACTGAAAGTAGCAGGGATGGTAGACGTGATGAAAATATCTGTGATATCGAACCTGCAACATTTGTGTTTGATGTTGATAATTGTTTTCTATACTAGTGACCAAAGAGAATTGTTCGGGTTTTGCGTATTTTGAGCAAAAAATAACAAAATTTTGATAGAATTATAGCGTATGTTTGGTCAATTATGTAATTTTATTTATGTTACTAAGACTTAAAGCTATTTTTTTTCGAAATAACAATAGTTTATTTGATTCTGTTTCTATCAACATGTCATTACATCTTCATGCGTAAAAAGTTATATTGTGACATGTCAATTTAACTCCTTGGTGTCCATGTTGTGTTGATCTCAATTGTGGAGAGTTTATTGGATCAAATATTTAAACATGACTTCATGAATAATGATATCAATACATCAAAAAGACTACTATACGTAATGCTCTTCGAAATTGCAAAAGATGTAATACTCTTGTTGTTAGTATGAAGAAACAAAGATGTTACGTGTGAATGAGTTAAGGATATATCCTAGAAGAAATTTTGTAATTTGATCATGTAACTTAACTCTTGTAATAAAATCTTGTTTAGAATAAAACTATGTATTTATTCTATATGTATTTTGTGCTTTAATATATGTATATGTATGTATGTATGTATATGTATGTATGTATGTATGTATGTATATATATGTATGTATGTATGTATGTCTGTATGTGATGTATGTATATATATATAATGCCAAGAGCTCGATATAATAAACAAATTGAAATTCCAGGGATAAAATGTTTGGTCGATTGTAGTTGCATAAGAGTTCATAACTATGAGTGTTGGATTGTACCAACAAACACTTATTCTTTGATATTCTTACTCATTTGGTACCTTGATAATGATATATCATTATACCAGAAAGACTAGTGTCTGTACTATTATCCATATGGTGGATGGTGATTTACTTATGACTATTGGAGGCACCCGTAGTTTATGTATGTGTAATTGTTTGCAATTACCACTGAATGACTCATTGGATGTTTTCTATATGTTACCATTCTAAGTTAAATAGAATATCTCACGTAATAATGTACAGTGGTCTTTTGACTTAAGAATACCATGGATCTTATGTTGGAGACCTTCCTTTAATTGTGGTCAATCACATGATATTGCTTCATGTAATGGCCAAAGTTGAGTGTGTCGAGACCTATGAAGTGAAACACTACTTACACTACTCAAAGGAGGATTCATCTCCTTTGATAAAGAAGGTTAATGTCATCGTAATTGAAATTTGACATGAACTTGTAAATCTTTGGCAAGAGTGAGTACATCCACTCGAACGACATAAATCCCATATTAAGTAAACAATAACAATGGTAAACAGCCTAAGGTGCACACCGGGTATACAATCCTATTGGTAAACTACCTATCGAAGCATCGAGTATTTAATCTCGATGGTGAACATGTCCTACGCTTCATATTATTCAACTAATAGCATACAAAGGTTTGTAGACAATTCCACTCCTCTATAGGTACATCCGCCCGAATGACATAAATCATACCAACATAGATATCTCCGTTCTTTCGATGGTCTACAAGTTAAAATATGCAACCGTGGCACTAACAATAACGATAAGAGCAACGAATTACGATACAATCACATGCCCGCATTGAGTATCATATATACAACATCATGAAGTTACATGAACTCCGAAATGTCGATAAAGTGGGAAACAAGTCACCGAAACATTCCTACTTGGCCTACACGAGGTCCAGGTTCAACCTGGCCTGATCAGTTTTCCAATCGACTGGAAAATATCACCCATCGACCAGAACTTTTTCCAATCGACTAGATTCCTGTAGCAGGCACCGATCTACTTTTTCAATCGACTGAAGCATCATTTCCAATTGACTCGAACTCCATGCTTTTTCTTCCTCTTTTCCATCTTTCACTAATCGACCGAAACCTTTCTCTAATCAACTTATTACCAGTAGCTTGCATTTCAGTGCTCCAAAAATCATTATTTCAGTTGTTTTTGTTTAATTTTTCATCTTATCTTAATTTTGGACTTCAAATACGATGCAAAATTCATTGTAGATTCATTCTATTATTTATTCATACTTACTAACATCATATAATATACTCTAAAGATTATTAATTCATTCAATTCAATTATAATTTATTTCAAATGTAAATATTACACTTCAATCATATAAATTATACTATGATTGATATACTCACAAAGTTAAGCTATATCCATCTTTAATGGTTATACAATTATCTCATCAATCCTTTTTACAAAACTTAGGATAACTTATACATATGTCAAATCAATCCAAATTAAGCCTCTCCCTATTTATATCAATGTTATTATCAAAGTGATTGTCTAGGGTTTTCCTATTTATCCAATTCATCTAAATCATCAACTAAAAACATTAAATCAATTTTTGAATCGTATTTCAAAATCTAAATAGATGTATAAAGAAAATTAAAGCATATATAAAAACATAACTATTTGTAGATAATCTCACTCACATCAACTCACTGTTTTGATTAATTTTTGGTAGAACCTCCAAATTACCTTCTTTAATTTGATTTGATTTAGCGCATTACTTCTTCTATTTGATTTGCCAGGGTTTGGATTAGATTCCCTTATCTTTTCTATTTGATTTAGTGTTTTATTTGAAGAATTTTGATATAGAATTGAAGAAGAAAGAGAAGAGAAATAAAGTTTTAGGTTTAGGTTGAGCGGCAAGTATAGAATTAAGATAAATGAAGAATGTGGTGAATTAGGGTTATAAACTTCTCTTATATAGGCATAAATCCTAAAATTTCCCCTCCACCCACTCAGGCTTTTAACCTGTTTTGCCCCCGGAATGTGTGCTATGGTGGACAATATCTCCTTCATTTGATGTCTGTTTCAGACGTTTATATATGAATTTGGGGTAGAAAAATCTACTTGACATAATGAAAAGTCGGATTTTCCAAATTCCTTCTTTTTGTAAAATTTCAGTTTTGTGCAAGATTACCAAAATGCATCATTTAAGTTAATTTTTATTAAAAATCCAGGGTATTACATTAGAAATATTGTTTTAAATCTAAAGTGATAAAATAAAAATTAAGAAGGTTCAAATAGGAAAAGAATTAGTATATTTTATCTACATGACAGTAGAATGCGTTAAATTAATTATTATTGAACAAATGATTTATTTATTTACTAAATGGATTATAAAGAGAGTTACTATCCTTAAAAGATATTAATAATAACATAAACTTTAAATATATATATATAAACACACATAAAACATTATTGTTATTATTACTACTATTATGAGAGTAGTAATAATATAATTGAGAGAATGTATAAATTATAATATAATTATTTGCTGCATCAAAAATGAAGTGATGCCACTTGTCATGGATCATTGGTCATGCGAGTCGATGTTTATTATTTATGGACATGCTATTTGAGGAACAATTACCATCATAGGCATTTGGATGGGTCAATGTTATTTGTTGGTATTTATGCGATGGTGGTTTGTAGGATTGTTAGAATTTACCCTTTTGTTAGCATGCAGAATTATTGGTATCACCGATGGTTGTTACTGTTATTTGATGTATGGCTATTGTGATTATTATTTGGGAATTGATATAGTCACTTGTATGATTTGATATTGGTGTTTGGTTAGCATTTGATTAATTGATATTAATAAGAATATGGATTTGATGGTTTTTGTCTGTGTATACATGTGTATGTGTGTTAAGGTATTATGACATATTTTGTATTATCATGTTGTGGATGATACGATGGATGTGCTTACCTCATTTCTTTATGATTTAATGATATATTATAATGTGCTAACATTTATGGTTGCATGAGAAGAGCAAGTTCAGGCATGAAATTAAAATATGGCTCCCGAAAGGGTATGTAAATAGTCTTTTTTCTATGCAATAGCCACCAGATATCTTAGGCTGGTATATGGTGCATATAGTTAGGCAAAGTCTAGCTGACATTATTTTTCTCCTTACTTCCGATAGAGTTAGTGGTATGCCCTAGGTGTATACATAATTTTTACATATATCTACCTTTGTAGTCAATCTTGTTCATGTTAATGGTTTTTGTTTTCTTTTATATAATTTGTTATATTGTGATATAATTTATTAAGTAATTAATTTAAATTATATAATAAGAAAATTCTTAAATTATACGTTATGTGATAATTGATATTAGGGGTATGCCACAGGGGTAATTATGTAATTTTGTATATATAACTACCTTGATAATCGACTTTGTTCATAATAAAGGTCTATTATTTCTATACCATACTTTTTTTTGAAAGGTAATAGATCTTGGAGTGACCCATCCACTTTTTATTAATACTATTAAAACATGTGTTTGGTTGAAGTATCAGAGCAACTACAACTCAAACAAACAACAAACGATATGGCCATAACCCATAGTGACATACTATAGCAGCTACAACTCACATAGAATAAAATGAAAAATAACCTAAAGTGCCATACAAAGTGCCATATAAGATAACAGTCTAAGACAAAAATAGATTAGCAATATTGTACTCAATTCCATCATCAAGATCATCTTGATTAATTGGTTGCTTGATCAAACTAGGAGAAGTGTCATCAAAAGACAATGACTATATTCTAAGAGCTTGGCATTGGGAGAGATGTCACGAGAAAAGGCAGTAGTAAGGTAAGAATCAAGCTTAGTTAGCTATGTTAATATCAAGCATGGTAGGAGGGGGCGGAGCGGTAGGAGAAGGGATAGGAGAAGGTGGCACTGACGAAGGCCTGATAGTGGCAGGGGCAACTTTGACTCTCTATTTCCTGGATGGGGGTTTATGCAATTGAACCTTTTCGAGGATTGGATCTAGATTGGCCATATTTGTAAGGGGAATACGGGAGATCTCATTATGACCAAAAGAATGGAAATGTGTACAAATCACATATTTCCATAAGTAAGAAATTGAAATATGGGTGGTTCAGTTGCTAGGGACAACAATAGATAACTACGAAGGTAGAGGCCTAGAAAAAGTGATCTCAATGAGCACTCTAGCATACTCAAGACGATCTCTACACTCGCTATTTTCATAAAAACATATCAATTCTCCAATATTACTAGCCAACCAATCTAGGCCCTCAAGAGATTGAAGAGAGGAGGATATACAAGTGAACTTAACCTAGACTGGAATGGACATAACATGCTCTCGAGAAAAATCTACTGAGGGACTCCAACGAGTGATCATGGACACTTTACCATTAATAACACGAGGATCGGATTCCAAAACCCTATGACACTCTCCTTCATTTCCAAAATCAAAGAGGTACATATCCATATCAAAGCTCCCTGAGCTTCCAACAATTCGATTAAAATTTCTTTACCACACTATAGGGTAAACCATCTTCTAAAAAGAAACCAACAATTGTGTTTTTCCAAAACTCAACTCCTACAGAAACAACTTTTTGACCAGGCAAAAGAATTTATCAATATTACTAGATAATTAAAGAAATAATTAAATAAGTAATAATTTAAAGTATATTAAGTAGAAAATGTTTAAATGATTTGTTATGTGATAGTAATCATAATGTTTTGTAATCATGAGAAATTTATCACATTGATATCATACTATTTTAAATATCCCTAGTGAAGATGTTTTGAGAGAGGATATCGATTCATCCATTGAGACTAGAGTACGTAGTGCTATCCAAATGTTAAGTAGTGTATTACTCATGGCTACTACGGGGCACTAAAAGGTTATGTACTGATAGTTATCGGATAACAATGGAATGACTCACTCGAGAGTTTTCTACTAGTTAATTATAACTAAGGTCAATTAGGAGATCTTGGCACGATGATGTTATAAAGTTCCCTTGGCTTGAGAATATTGTGCAACTTCAATGCAGATACTCCACTTTGATCATGGTTAAATCATAGCATGATGGTCCATTAAGCAACTATAGTTGGATATGAGTTGAAGCATTAGAAGTGAAACACTATTCAATAGAGAACTCTTCTCAGTTATACAAAGTTAGTACTACGGTCCACTATGGTTAACTCAAAATCAAAGCCTCTGGACAGAGCAGTAGGATTAGTAATAAATGTTATTATTTAACCAAGGATTTTGTTTTTGGACTAACAGAGTTAAATATGGAAGATATTTGTGCTTTGACCAAAACCAATTCCAATAGTCCTAATGTGTTATTATTTTGATGGAGAGAATTGCTGTAAACAAAAGTAATTACTAGTTATCGCTTAAACTAATAAAATTGAATTTGCCGAAAAGATATGTAAGCGACAAATCCAGACAAACCGCCACACCATTAGCTAAGTGACATGTGAATATTAATATTCAAATTGCTCGGTATTAATCGCTAACTGAATTTTGACCTTGGAGTCACACAGCCGTAATAATAAATTCTACGAGAAACCACATGATTTAATTAATTTATAAAATAGTGTAAGTTAATTAACTTTTTGAGAAATATTAATTATTATTTAATTTATTTGATGTTTTGGAGTTGTTTGCATTTATTTGAATGCATTTACAAAAGTTAGACTACGCGCGTTAATATACTATATTGCTATAACTTTAAATGGTATAAATGAAAGACAATTGCACGAAGAGATTTATGGAAATTTTATGCCATTTTACGGCAAGTATTTTAGGCTAACATATGAAGAGGGAGAAGAGGAGAGAGAGGTAAATTAAGGAAATTGATTAGGAAAGTTTTAGCTAAAAGAATGTGAAAGGTTTATATTGACTAAATTTTTTGCCAACCTCGAAATTAGACTAAAGCGTTTGTATTAGTAAAAGTTACTCACTGATACTAGGCTTATAAATGTAAAATGAGGTGCAAAGCAAGCAAATAATGTAAATGACGTAAGATGTAGAGTAGCCCGACAGAAGCTTGCCTACGTCCACTATGTAGATCTCTTATTATGTTTATCTATAAGAAATTAAAATAGTACTTAAGCTTACTATAGTACTAAAATTAAGAGCTTGAGAGGAGTTTCTTGCTGTAAATGAAAGATCTAAGCATAAAAGTCAGCCCATTTGATGTTGTATGCCAAGGGGTATTTATAGCAGCTGATATTAACAGTGAATGGCTTATATTTATAACACTATTCAAGGATGTTGTATGCCAAAGGGTATTTATAGCAGCCTATATTGATAGAGGTCGCTTGGATAGATAAAAGGTAGCTGAACTGGTAGTTGAAATATGTGGCTGAGAAGCAAGCCAGTTGTAATTCCATATGGGACATGTGCTTTGTGCTGAGAAATGCGACATGCTATAGAAGTTGGTATGATTTTGGAAGACATGATGTAGTAGTAGGTGTACTAGGCCATACTAGATTGTACTTTTTGGTGTCTAGTACTCTTCTCTAGGTAGCAAGGTCGGAGAGAAGTTTCTGGAATAGTGACGGTTGGTTACTTGCCGAGAACAAAGCTGAAAATACTAAGGCTAGAGAGTGACGGAATAAGGCCGAGATATAGCGATAGGATAGGCTGCTTGGGACTAGTCGAAGGCAAGCTGAGAGAGTCGGGCCATAGACAGGTCGCTTTCAGTCGGGTCAAGTCATATTAGATGGTCGTGTCGACTCATGCTCGTGTTTGGCCAGGTGTAAGAGTCCAGGCCGGCCTATCCATGACTTGCTTGTTGGATTTGCTAAGATGGACCCAGGTTGAACATGGGCCGGCCTAAACTCGGCCAAGTTGAGTACTAGCTAACCTGGATTTGGGTCAGACCTTGATGTGCTTGTCGGCTAATCATACTTATGAGAAATTTGATCAATATTTTGCTCCCCAAATCCGCCTTTGTGAGCAGGGAAGGGCTTATTAGATCACAAAGATCCTGTCAATCATCTCTTCTACTTTGCACTTAATATGTGCCACATGTGGCGCTATGTCATTAGCTGAGATGGTTCACATTTCTAGATGTGGCGTGAAATCTCACATTTCCAACGTGCGATGTGACAACAACATTGTTTATACTTCGATGGTTGAGGTCCGATGGCTTTTCGAATCCAATGGCTGTGATTGAGGGGGTAGTTCCTTCTCCTTCATCTTCATTTTTTACCAAAGCTTGAAAAATTGTTGCTAACATTAAAATCTTGAAAACTTCCAAAAACTTTCAAAGCTTTCATCCACTTCTTCGCAAAACGGTAAGCCTCTTTATCTTCTCTTTGATTCTTTCATGCGTTTCAACGAACGTGGAGCCTTGGCCATGGAAAATAGTTTTTTAGTTGCTGGTTCATTATTCTTTTTTGTTCGTTGTTTGAAGCATTGCTTTTGAGTTTGATTTTGTGTCATTGTTTGGTTGGAATCCATGCTTTTTTGGTCATCTTTTGGACATCGATCGGTCATCACTACCATGTCAGTATTGGTCGATCGATGTTGATAAATTTTCTAGTGACTTGTGATTTTTGGAAAAGTATTAGTGTTGGGCTATAGATTTAGGCAAAAGTTAATAGCATTCAACTTCAAGTAAAAAACAGGATAATAGATATGGGTCGTAAGGACTGCTACTTAGCTTAGGAGAGTTTTTTTGAGTTGTGAACCAGCCTTCATAGAGTGCTTTGCCTGGGCATGTCATGAAGATGGTTGTCTAGCTTCCCTCGTGGGGCATTGCCCCTAACTCTTGCTAGGCTTAGATGTTGGGAACTTGTTTAACTTTGGTAGCTTATGTTTCAAATGGCAACTCTAGATCAACCTCGGCTAGTGTCTTTGGCCTCAAAGCTTATGAATTACTAAAGGGGAAGGTAAACTTGGCCAAGAGCCTGGCCAGACATGGATGCAATGTTGGTATGGTGAGGTATCCTACAATTGTCGATCGATCAAACAACCCTCCCCGGCTTCTTTGCATGATCTCTTGGCTACTTCAAAGTTGGAGTCATGCTACTTCTCCATCCCTATTTCATCTCCATTCTCTACGCTTTTGGGCTCGCCCACAGTTAGCTCACTCTCAGTACCTACCGGTTTATGTGCAGGCTCTACGTCGCCTACAAGGACCTTAATCTTTCTGAATCGACTGCTCAATTGGTCAACATGCTCTTCGGGTTGTAGAAGGAGGCTAGGTATCTGATCAGTAGTTATTTCTTTCCTTATGGAGCCAACCCTAAACTAAGGAACACCGAATTCCGAATCCCCGATAAGTTTCCTTTTCCTTTCTCTTTTCTTTCATCTTTGTCCTTTCCATTGTTTAACTTGTCCTTTGAAATGTGCCTTTATCAATTTTACTATCTTCAGATTTGGAATGCTGAGTGAATATATCGAGCGGTTGAAGTAGGAAGTTGATAATGTTCAAGATATGAAGGCCTTGGTGACCGACAACAACCTCTACCGGGTCGGGCTAATGAAAGGAACCCAAACCATGGTTGTTGAGCGGGTTGCTCCACAAAGAAAATGTCCAAGGTGAAGCGTGATTATATTAGGATAAAGTTCCATCACCCTCTGGCTAGGCTGATCACAGACGAGAATAGAGGATATGACAATGCTATTTAGGGTGAAGGGCCGGATAAGTGGCAATAAATTAATTACGACAAGCTTAATGGTGTAGTGTCAATGCCATAGTGGGACCCTTTAACCTACGATAGCTGATTGATATTGCGGTTCCATGGCGTGAGAAGCCAACCGTTGATTGTGATACTGAGGAAAGCCCGAGGAAAGTAGTGTAGGGGAGGATCATAAGAACTGGATGTCGGCATGGACATAGGTCCCTCCTCTGAGCTATATCCTGCTTATAATCTTTTGTATCCTGGATATGATGCTCAACCACCGGGTGAGTCCTATGCAGGACTGATTAGTCTAGTGTTGGTAGTTCGGTCCCATTATGCCCGCCCTTTATCAGAAGGCAAGTTCAGTCAGGTTCACAAGGTAATTTATTTACTCGCACTTGTGTCTTATTTCTTGTACTTGAACTAATCATTATTCTTTAATATTTCAGTGGCCAACAACCTTAACTTTGATGCCTTCAACGCCCTCAGCTCCACCGTCCAGACTATCGTGATTCCTTTTCCCAAGGCTCCCACGTCGACCCAAAGATTGTTGAACTTATCCCTAGCCCTAGGATCTAGCACTTTCCCAACAACAGGGGAAAAAGAGGGCTAGGGGGAGTTGTTCGGGGATATCAACACTCTTTTAACTAGGAAGGCGCCCATTTGTGATGCAGAGAGGTTGACTCAAGGGGAAAACATGTAACAGTTGGGAAAAGTATCTTTAGAGGTTAACTGGGCCATAAACTATGAAGACTTGAACCAACTATTGAGGTCGTTTCAGATGATTTCCATTAAGATCATGTTCTATACCCATCCGCCATGGTTCGGATGGAGCTGGCACCCCACAAAGTCTATGGTCTGTGCGCACACACAAAATTCTCTTCTTGTAAGCTTCCAAACTTATTTTCCTTTTTGTTTATGGAATTTCTTCTAACACTAGTTATTTAGGCCGCCTACTACTGCATCCATAACTGGGACGAATACCTTGAACTTGAAGGGGAGGCCCACAAGAAGGAGTGGTCTCGGAAAGAAGTGGAGGCTTTGGCAACGACCAAGGTGGTGGCGAGGAAAGAGGTTGAGGCAAGGGATGGGGCAAAGAAGGGGGCTGAGGATATTAGGGGCAAGATGGAGAAGGCAGAGAAGGAGGTTGAGGCATTGCGGAATGACCTAAATCAGCATACCACTGAATGGCAATCGGCTATTGCATTGGAGGCTGCTCGGTTGGGTGAGGAGAACATATGGAGGAACTGACTAAAGAACATGGTAAAGGCCTTATTCATGAAAACTATCAGTTGCCAATCTCCATCAGTAACTTCAATGCAGAGGCCTTTGTTGCGACCCGTGCAAAGGCGGCTACCTAGATAGAAGCAATCGAGATGGTCATGCCGGCCATTTTGACAAGAGAGAAGATTGACTCCCTTGCCCGACCAGCTAGTGAACTAGCTTTGTAAATGTCATTGTATATATTTTTCTTCAGTGTTTTTGTAAACTCAGTGGAGTAGGCTTTGTGCCCTACATTTTGGTACAAATGAACATATACTTTTGCCTTGTGAAATTTGTCTAAGTGTTTGGTAGTCTATATTTTTTTGCTTGTCTGTTCTTGAATAGTAGGGTAGCATACTTTGAGTAGTTAGCATAGACACTGTGTTATTTGCACTTAGTATTTTCACAAGATTGATAAATAGTAGTGTATGGTAATGAGATGAGCAGTGATTGCGGGCCATTCATGTAAGCCATGTAAACTGATTTATGTAGAACTTATCTTGATGATTGGCCGACCGTGGTTGGCCGAGAAGCCCGGTCGTAGTTGAATACGGAGGCAGGCACGTAGTAGCCGAGCTTGTTTATGTTGTTCACGTGGTTGGGTGGTCCTGGCCTGAATCGAAGCATCGAGCGGCTCGTAGGTTCTCCTAGGTGACACAACAAGGTTAAGTGGCTAGCGGTCTCAGCATGAACCAGAGTGCTGAAAGGCTCGAGGATTCTTTTGGGTGACACGCATCCAATTGGTAGGTTGGACGGTCCTAGCATGAATCAAAACGGCTAAGGGGCTCGAGGATTCTATGGGTGACACGCTTGCAGTTTGACAGTCCCTAAATAAGGAAATGAATGCGTGGTAATTCACCCTTGTTGGATAGTTGGCCGATAAGGAGGGGAGTGGGGCCCATGTAGTCCATGGAATTGGATGCAAGGTAATTCCCTAAGCAAGGAAGTGAGCACATAATAATTCACCCTTTACCGGATACCCCATGAGGCAGCAGTCCCTAAATAAGGAAGCGAATGCAAGGTAATTCACCCTCGTTGGATAGTCAGCCAACAAGGACGTGAGCAAGGATTGCACGGTCCTTGGCAATAGAGGTCGGTAGTTCTCAAGCAAGGAAGTGAGCACATGATAACTCACCCTTTACGGCATAGCCTGTAGAGGTGGCAGACCCCGAATAAGAAAGTGAATGCATGGTAATTGACCATCGTTGGACAACCAGTTGGCAAAAAGGAGAGTGGGCGCACATGGTCCTTGAAGGTAGAGGTCTATAGTCCCCAAGTAAGGAAGTGAGCACATAATATCTCACCCTCACTAGATAGCCTTGATGTTATCAAAAATTGGCTCTAATGTATTTGTTATATTATTCACAAATGATTTTTATAATAACCATATAATTATTGCTCATATATGATAGAGCCGGAGGTGCTCTAGGTTCCAAATGCAGGATATGTATGTTCCATCCTGAGGTGAGAACAGGTTAGCCTCATTTGACAAGACAACGCTGATGACATATGACTCATCCCAATTGTGGCCGAGCACTCCTTCAGTGGGTTCTTTGGGTTCATGAACACTCGGCGTAGTACCACATCGTAGACAATGAATTGCTGAAGCTTCACTCTGGAGTTGTAATGCTTGGCAATCTTCCTTTTTTAGGCTTCGGTGTGAAGTTCGGCTTCAGCTCTTCATTCTCCAATGAAGTCCAGCCTGAGTTTGAGTAATTCGTTTTGTTTGGGATCATATATGAGATGCTAAGGTGAGGGCTATGTAGTTAAAGCCCAGCTAAAGCCCAGCAAAATCTCTACTATAGCGTATAGCACTCTTCAACCGCTATGCTCTTTCAATTTAGCACTATTAAACAGTTGATCTGCTTTAAGCTCCACTATTTTCCGCTACACCCACTAAATCAAGGCTTTGTAGCACCCAATTTAGCAATATTAATATACAAAGTTTTATTTTATTTGTTCTCTTTTAAACCAAATCAAAAAAGTTAGGGTAAAGACCTTAATTTAGGACATAAATGCTCAAAAATAAGTTAGAAATCTGTTGTAGTAAACAAATATATATTGCAAAAATTATGATATTCTTCGGTTTTGTGATATAAAATTAAACAATATTTTTTTCTTACTTAAATTATGTGAGAATGAGAATAAATTAACTTTAAATATTTGGTTTTATATCTAATGAAGCTTTTTGTACCTCCGCTATTTTCTACTATAAACCCACTTTATCCCCGCTATAACTTTTTGCACCTCCATCGCTATAGACCACTAAGCGCTTTAACTACACAGCCCGTGTGGGGACGTCCGCTTCGATGGACAGCATGACTTCATACCCATAACAAAGTGAGAAGGGAGTATGGCCGATTGATGTGCGGTTGGAGGCGTGATAGGACCAGAGGATAAGCGGTAGTTCCTTGACCCATTTTCCTTTAGCTTTTGAGATGTGCCTCTTTGGTGCTGATTTGATGGTTTTGTGGATGGCCTCTACCTGCACATTTTCTTAGGGGTGAGCGACGAAAGAAAAGCACTTCTTGGTCGCATTTCTGGCATAAAAGTCCATGAAGAAGCTGCTTTTGAATTTAATGCCATTGCTGGCAATGATCTTCTTTGGCAAGCCGAATCAGCCAATGATGTTCTTGATGACGAAATTCAGTTTCTTGAGGGTGGTGACCGTAGTGAGGGGCTCGACCTTAGCCTATTTGTGAAGTAGTTAATGGCGACTATAGCATGGTTGTATCCTCCCTTTGTATTTGGTAGATTTCCTATCAAGTCAATTCTCTAAGTGTCGAACAACCAAGGAGAAGTCATTGGAGTAAGGAGGGCAGAAGAGGCTCTGGCGATCTTGGCGAACTACTGACACCGATTGCATTTCTTGACGTAACTCATTGAATCTTTGATCATAGTATGTCGGTAATAGCATTTCCCAATGACCTTCTTTGCTAAGCTCTATCCCTAGCATGATCCCCATAAAATCCTTTATGCGGCTCTTCTAGTATCTGGCTGGCTTCATCTTTGGACACACACGGCTGATGTGGTGTCGAATACCCTTGCTTGTAGAGCTTCTCGTCCATGATTTTATAATAAGGAGTCTGATAGAGGACATTTTAGGTTTTTTGCGATCAGTGGGTAGCTCTTCATTTATAGAGGACCTATCTAGCCATCCGTGAATGGCATATCAGTCTCCATTACTTTTGCCCTTGCTCGTAGCAAGGGGTGACTCGGACTTCTAACCAAATCCAAGGAGTGGCTTTTTCTGGATTTCTTATTGCCTTGGCCAACTGATTAGCCTTGTCATTCTACTTCCTGCGTGCTTGCTCAAGCTTGAACTCGGTGAAGGTGTTGATTATCCTCTAGGCTACTGCTACATACAAGGCCAGGGTTTTATCTTTGACTTGGAAACAATCGCCAATTTGATTGACGACTATCGATGAGTCATTGAATACATGGATGGAATATACATGTAATTTTTATTCGTCCTGAGATAGGCTAGGACAGCCTCGACTCTGCTTAGTTGTTGGTTACCTTGAAAGTAAGTATGACTACAAAACAAAGTTCTCCGCCTTCGGGGTGATAGGGACCATGTCTTCCCCTGCACCCTTCTAATTTGATGCCCCGTCCATGTACATGCATGAAGTTTGTTGATTGGAGACTGTCTCTTCTTCATTGTTGTCTGGCTGGCACACTCAACGATGAAATCTACAATGACCCGATCCTTGATAAAAACGTGAGGCTAGAAAGAGAAGTGATGTTGCCCAAGCTTAATAGATCACTTCAATAGTCGGCCCAGTGTATTGGGTCTATTGAGAATTTGCTTTAGCGGTTGGTTGGTCAGGACTTTGATGGGATGAGCCTAGAAATATGACTATAATTTCCAAGCTTCCATGAGCAAGAAGAATGCCAACTTTTCCAACTATATGCATCTATTCTTGGGGCCTGACAACCTTTTGCTGATATACTAGATAAACTATTGAATCTTCTCGTCTTCTCTATTCTATACGGTGCTAATCGCATGGTCACACACTGCATGGTAAAGGTGCAGATCCTCCCCGTCGATGGGCTTTGATAGTACCACAGGTGTTGTTAAGTGTTGCTTCAATTCTTCAAATGCCTTGATGCACTCATCATTCTAAGTAAATGACTTTTCCTTATTGATGAGTTCGACACCGGTTAGTCGCTTTGGACACGAACCGACTCGAAGCTGCAACCATTCCACTCAAGCTCTATACTTGCTTTACAGTTCTTGGTACTTGCATGTCTTGGATGGCTTGGATTTTGTCAGGGATGGTTTCAATTCCCTTAGTTCTCAAAATATAGCCAAAGAACTTCCTTAACCGGACGACGAAAAAAATACTTCTTTGGATTTAGCTTCACATTATATTGATGTAGGATGTTGAAATATTAGCCAAGTTCTGTACATGCCTCCTGACTTTCCTTGATTTTACTAGCATGTCATATATGTATACCTTTATAGACCGACTGATCTGCTCTAAGAACATGCGGTTAACGAGCCATTGGTAGGTAGCGCCCATATTTCATAACCAAAATGGCATGACACGATAGCAATATAAGCCGACATTAGCGATGAAGGAAGTATGCTCTTGGTCTGGATCATGCATGGCAATTAGATTATACCCAGAATATGCAACCATGAAGGTGATGAGCTCATGTCCATCGGTCGCATCACTAACTGTTCAACATGAGAATATAAAACTATCTTTGGGGTAGCTTTATTAAGGTTGGAGAAGTCAATGCAAGTTCATTAAAACCAATTTGACTTTTTGACCAGTACTAGGTTGGCTACCCAAACTAAATACTCTACCTCATGAGTGAAACCATTGGTCAATGGCTTCTCTACCTCTTTTTTGAGAGCTCGGTACCTTTCTGGGTTGAGTGGTCTACGCTTTGACTAAGGGGGGTTGCCTTTGGATGTATTTTTAATGCATGGTAGATGATTCTAGGATTGATGTTGGCCATATTGATGTCCCTCCAAGTGAAGAGTCTTTGCTTTGCTTCAAGAACTTGACCAGCCCGTCTATGATTTATGGATTGAGCTTGGTGCCGATTTGGACGACTCTGTTAGGTTGGTGCTGCCTACAGATATCAACTCGAGGGGAGAGGCCAGCCCGCCTTCATTATTTGAGTCTTCCATCGAGGGTCAAGCAGTTCATCATCTAGATCAGGGTCGGTTTCAAGGTCGCATTGGTCTAGCACATCATGCACTCGAAGACGTCCTCAATTGGGATAGACGTTTGTGCTCAAATCGAGGGGTTGAGGTTGCCCTCTTCTCTCATAGATAAGTCTACCGGTGTTGAGAGGATATGAGTTTTTGTGTTGTATGTCCCTCTTGCCAATGAGTGCGACTTGTTCATTCCAAGCTATGATAAGCTCTTTTGTTCTTTGGGCAATAGCTAAGGAAATTGGATCAAGGCCATCCCGGTCTTCAATGTGGCGTGCGAACCTGATATGAACTGGAATGCAGTTGGGCTAGATGGTTCTCTCAAGTGATACATAGTTAGTTGATGTAGTTTCACTACCTCGGGTGGTCCCAACATGAACTGAAGTGTTGATAGGCTCATGGTTACTCCTGGATGACACAACATTGGCAATTGTCTCTTTAGGGCTAAGGACGGTCCCAACACGGGTGGAAGCCCTGATTGTCTCGGCCACTCTCTTGGGTGATGCGTTGTTGATAATAGCTTCTTCAAGGGATAGGACAGTCCCAACATGAGTGTGAGTGTTCATCGGCTCAAGCAGTTTACTAGGTGACATGTCGTTGACAATCGTAGCGTCACTAGATGAGTTATTGCTTACATGGGGAGCTGTTGAGGTAGATGTCTCCACTTTAGAGCTAGGGATGGTCTTGGTATGAACTTGAGCGCTGGTTGACTCGAAGATCTCTAGAGTAACTCATTGTTGATTGTTGCAAATTCTTGCTGAAGCGTTAGGACACCCTTCTTTACTTTTCTGAGGGAGGTCCCGTGACACTCCTAGCTTTATGTTTTTTGCCTTAAATTTCGCTGACCCCACCTTGGACCGAAAATTCATGATGATCTAGTTGTAAGAGATAATTGCTTCGAGTTCCACAAGGGTTGGTCGTCCTATCAAGAGATTACAAGTAGATAGGAAATCAATTACTAAAAAGTCCATTTCTATCTTTACAGCAAGGAACTCTTTTCTGAATGTAGTCATGAGAGAAGTTGTCCCCGTTAGAACAATTCCAACACCTCCAAAACTATAGATGAGCAAGGTGCATGGGGTGAGGCTGAAGGTAAGTAGCTTGAGTGCCTTGAATACATGCTTGAACATGACATTGACTGAGCTACCCTCATCCACGAAGGGCTGATGTACATTGCATTGGCCATAGTAAGGGTGATGAACATGGGTCATGACGGGGTGGGAGACGACTTCTCTATCTTCAATGGTGAAGGTGATGGGTTGATCCGCCTTTGATTTGGGTGCTTTGGATGCACGGTACTCTAATTAATGGACTTGGCTGGCCGGACCCACTTCTCTCTAGTACCAAGACTGAGCTCCCTGGCTGCTTTTTGCCACATGCGGGGTTATGGCTGTGGCATTATTGTTGGGTTGTCTGGGTTGAGCCGACCGATTGTTTCTCGCAATCCTTTGATCAACTTGCTACCGAACGAATTCTAAGAGTTCTCCTTCTCAGATCAGTCTTTCTCTCTCATCCTCCAGTATATGACACTCATTGAAGAGTGGCCATTGATTAGATGGAACTCATAATATTTTACATGACCGCGAGGTTCCTTCCTTTTTCCAGTTCTAGCGATCGATGGCCTTTGGAATTGTACTCGGTCTCTAGTTGTAAGATATATGGATTCCGTATCTCGAGCCAAGTAGAATAGTTGGCATATCTAGGCTTATACAAGGTGCCATCTTCTACATTCCTCTTATTTTTGTTTTGGTAACCATTACTTTGATAGTCGGTTATCTCACTTGGTCTGGCTTTGTTTGAATGTCAGGCTTCATCTTCATTGTCTAAAAGATCAACATCCTCCATTCTCACGATGTCATTCACCCGTTGATTAAAATTAGTTATGGCCCTTTTCTGAATCTAGCTCAGCTGGACTCTTTGTTGAAAAGATTCACATACAACCAAGTTTCTCGATCAGTTCCTATTTGGTATTACCTAGATCACTAACCATTATAGCATGGGTTTTGGAAGCAAAGAAGCTGGTCTCAAAATCTATGCAAAGATGGGATGAGGAATGGATGCTTCCATGTTGTAGATGTAGGAACCAGTGGGAGGTCGGTCCAATTATAGTGGACGGAAGAACATACACTTTCCATGGCCAGAGAGCTAGCATCGTATTTGTTAATAGCGGTTACAGTGATGGAGTTGAAGGCGGTGATGTGATTTGACGAGTCAACACTCCCATCGTATTTTTCAATAGGCAGCAAAGCATACCACCGGTGGATGTATGTATTCAGTATTTCTTTAGAAAATGGTTTCCCTTTCTTGTCATTAAATAGAGCTTTGTCTTAAGCATTCTGGGATTGTATTCCGTTAAGTTGCTGGCGAAGATAATTAATTTCCTCCTGGAGGCTAGCATTAGCCAATTATGGGAGTGTTTGGCCTACAACAGGAACTGGGCCTACTCAACGTCTCTATGGAGTAGGAGACCAACGACGGTGATATATGGGAGAGTGATGGTGATGATGACTAGGGGATGGGGACATCCTTTCTGTATGCACAGAGGGCGACTATGAATGACTGCTCTACTATTCTCTAGATCTAAGCCCGGCCACACCCCTATTCGATCAGAAGTGTACCGAGGGGGTCCTTGGTTCTCTGTGGATGGAATGAGCACCATTGCTAAGATGCTCGAAACTTAAGTCTCGAGCTTCGTTTTTGGCCCAAGAGATTTCAAATGTTGATGGTTATTCTACTAAAGGAGAACGACGATGTCTTGCTTCCCTGTGCATAGCCAATTCTAGGTCAATTTCAAAAATGTGATTTGGCCTTATTACAACACGCTCACCCCTACAGTTAACAGGAGCTACCCCCACTAGATTTCAAGCACCACCCTCTCTTGGATGGTATTGACAAGATTGTAAGCACTAGGAAGGGCAAGCTGATAGGAACAAGATCAATCATTGAAGGGAGTGGAGGAACGAAGTTCGCAGTTGTTTAAGCATCCAACCTTGCCCTAAGGTCACTTATATTGCGGGCTAGAGTTCCTATATTGGTTAATCCATGGAGTACACTTTACCAAATGTCATTGCTGAGTATGAAGATGGGACTAGTAGGGCTGGCGATAGTGTTACCGTTACTCTCTCAGTCATTAGAGTTGATGACTTCATTCTCACCATTAGTATCAGAGGAGAAAAAAGTGAAAGCTTTTACGGAAGGCCCTCCTTCTAGCACTAAAATGTTGACTAGAAATTTAGCCAACCTTGGAATTGGACTAATGTTAGCAAAGGTTACTCACTAATGTGAGGCTTAAAAATTTAAATGAGGAGGAAAGCAAACGAATAATGTAAATGATGCAAGATGTAGAGTGGTGCAGTAGAAGCTTCCCTACGTTCACTATGAATATCTCTTGCAATGTTTATCTCCTGCAGTTACAAGGAATTACAAGAGAACAATTAGAAATTTAGCACCTAAGCTCACAATGGTACTAAATTTAAGAGCTTGAGAGGAGTTACTTACTGTAAATGAGAAATCTGAGCATAAATCAATCGCTTTGATATTTTATGGCAATGAGTATTTATAGCAACTGATATTGTAAGTAAATGGTTGAGATCGCACTGTAAATAGGCAAGAATCACTTCCGACCATTGATTTGATTGCTTGGACGGATGGAGGACAGCTGGAAAAGTAGTTGGAATATGTGGCTGAGAAGCAAGTCGGTTGTTATTCCATACAGGGCACGTTCTTTGCACTGAGGAAGGTGGCGTGCTACAGGAATTGGTACACTTTTGGAAAAAAAAGCTACGGTAGTAGGTGTACTAAGTCATACTAAGATGTAATTTTTGGTATCAAGCACGCTTCTTTGGGTAAGAAGGTTGGAAAGAAGCTTCTTGCATAGTGATGGTCGATTACTTACTGCCGAAACTTGCTGAGAACAAAGCTAAAAATGCTAAGAATGGAGCATACAGGAACAAGCTGAGACATGGTGATGGGACAGGTTGCTTGTGACCCATCATAGACGAAATAAGAGATCCAGGCCATAGGAGGTCGCTTTGAGGTGGGTTAAGTCATATGGGATGGATGTGTCGACTCGTGTCAGGCTGGGCCTAGCATAGGAGTCTAAGCAGCCAATCTATAACTTGCTTGTTGGTTTTGCTAAGATGGAGCTAAGTTGAAAATGGGCGAGCCTGAACTTAGTCGGGCTGAGTGCTAACTGACCTCGATTTAGGTCGGGCCTTGATACGCTACTCGGCTAATCATACTTGTGAGAAATTTGAGCAAAAGTTTCATTCTTTCAATAAAACAACTTCACAAATTCATTTCCTATAGACATTCATTTTTATTTACTTTTCTCTTCACTCCTCCTAATCTTCCATGGAAGAAAATCAAATGAACATTTTTAAAATTTTATCTACTCCAAATCAAATGTAAACATCAAATATAATAATAAAATAACCGGTTCATCCTTCTCTTGCAAGGCTGGGTGTGGATCTTGGAGATTTGAGGAGATATCTTCATTCAAGGAGCAAATCATAGGCTACAACTTAAGAAAATCTTTTAGTTTTATTATCATTTATATTTACATTTTTTGGTTCTATGGATTAGACTTTATATATACATGTGTTGTCTTTTTCAATTTGTTTATTCAAATCGTCTAAATTAATTAAAATATGGAAACATGAAAACATTTTTTTATGGCACTAATTGAATTTGTTTTAAAGGTTTGAAATATAAAACAATTTCTACTATCAAGTGAATTTGTTTTAAAGGTATTCTTTTAAAATAATAGTTATAAAAATTAATGTTTTAAGGTTTTGTTTATTAATAAGTTATACAAAGTTTAGACAATTTCCTTAAATAAGTGCTCTGATTCAAATTTAAAATAGATCTTTAAAAACATCTTTATAATACCAATTGAATTTGTTTTAAAGGTGTTCATTTAAAACAATGATTACAATGGTTGTACATTAAAGGTTAAATTAAACGGTTAATATAAAGTTTAGATGATTTCTTTAAACTAGCATTTTAATTCAAAATTTAAAATAGCTTTTGTTTAAAAACATAGATAAATTCTTCTAGATTTCCAAATGTTAATTTTAAATTCCAAAATATATAAATTAGTCATAATTAATTTTAATATATTTAAGGGTTTAAGTGTTCAAATATTGGTTTGAAATTACATTGAATGAATGAGTAAAGGAAGGAGAAAAGTCCTCCACCTTTTTCTCTTCTTAAATGCTAATTAAAATCATTAATTACAATATTATAAATATAAGTAAACTATTGTCAATTACTCAAAAATATTTTATAACATATGATATATAAGTACAAGTAAACTATGTATGTGTGTGTATTATTTTATATGTTTTCAAAATAAGAATATTGAAAACAAAGGCATTTGTAAAAAGTGAATGTGTTTGTTACGACATAAACTCCTTTAAACAAATTAAATAACATGAGCTTTTATTAAAAACAATATTAGATTGGATCTAATAAACCGTTTAGATTTCATAGGTCCGGTAGATCCAAAAATAGAAGAAGAAAATTGAAATATATACACCCATTTTCGACTGGTTCGGTTCCTTCAATGGTATCAGAGCCAAATGGTCTATATAGTCTAAATTAGCAATATTATGGCTAACTTATTAAAGTCTACAATTTAGTAGGATGTTTATAAAGGCAGTGTTAAGGTTGGATTTGGGTAATCAAGACTCTACCCTACCCATCTATTAGCCCGATCCGAAGAATGATGTAAGACAAAGCTTATCCTCAATATAAAGGTCCAAATTGATTTTAGGCCTTAGGCTGATTTTTAAAATTTAGTTTGAAAAATTTCACATTAGGTTTTGAATTTTAAATTTAAATTTAAAATATAAAATTAATTTTTTATAAAAGTTACAAAACATTTTCAAAATTACTTGAAGTAACCAAGTAAAGGGTAATGCGAGATCGTGTATTCAATATTATTGATTACTAAAGGATCTTGTTGCATTAGATATAGCATTAACCCCAAAAGCTATTGGATGTACGTATGAATTCGATCACTAAAATGTCGACTTGAACAGTTTGCATAAAGCGCAACATATTCCATATCTTTAAATGTTAAGGGTGATTGAATGTGTTTACGTAGTTCACTACAATCTTGTGGTATGTGTCTCCTTTTAAATCGTTCGACCATTTGGAAAGGAAAGATAATGTATGAAAGTGGATGTAACTTAGGCATAGTTGAGATAAAGAGAGTGAATGATCACCTCTGCTTTATGAAGAGACATTGGAAATGAGAATTGTATAAAATACCAAAAGATACTTAATATGGAATGAGAAATGTGATTTTTATTTTAAATGTGTTTTCATATAGAAAATAGTTTTCTATGAAAGTTATTTCTTTGAGTTCAAGATATTTGATCTGAAACTCTCGATTGTAAACTAGTTACAATGTATGAAATAAAATTCCACATTAAGAGCTTGAATGGAGCTTCATATTTCGTAAGCTATTATAGCAATAGCAGAGATAGTGGGAGCATACCATATAACACTTCTTAGTGGAAGCATTAAGAAACAAAAAATTATTTTTGTAAAGATACCAAATATTATTTATGAAATAATAACTGTTTTCGGTATTGGCTAAAAATAGACATAGTTTTATTTGAAGGTAAATATTATGAATATTCGTTATAAGATAAAACTATAAAAAAATTGGTTTCATAACAAAATGATACATTTGGAAATATAAAAGTATTTGAAAACTTACAATTATTTTGGAATTATAGACTAAGTCATAATTTTGAAAGATAATTCTTTAATCATTTGATTATGGATCATACGGTACAGGTGAATTTTATCTCAAACGATTAAAGGAAAAACACCTGTTTAGTAGGAACGACCTAAGAGTTCGTGAACTCTTAGGATTGATACATGTAGATATATGAAATGATAGGTCTAATGATACCAAAATGGTTCCACATAATTCGTTGAAGTCGCTGATGAATTATCGTATGCATGAACATATGTATTTGGTACACACATAGTTTGTCTATGATAGGTTCATAGAACATAAAATGGAAGTAAATAACATGACATGCAAAAGAAAATAAAATGATTTGATTTGATCGGAGAGGAAAGTGTATTGGAAAAGAGTTTTGGATGTACCTAAACGATATGCGATTCAATCTCAAAAGGCCACTCCTCCCTATGATACATAATGATGTATCAATAAGAAGTAACCGAACTTTATTGGACAAAGTATGATTGATAATGAGTGAAGTTAAGTTAAATTCTTCTATTAAGGATGTGTACTTAAGGGTAAGAACATAAGGTTAAATTTAATTTCATCTACAAAAAGTCTGCACAATCATACAAGATAAGTGTAGTTGAAATAACCCCTACATATCCTAGATCAAGGAGTTGACAGGTTGTGTAAGTTGAGAGATTACACGTAATACTTAATCATGAGGGATCTTGTGTGGACCACCCTAAATGAGGTTGAGACCTATCAATATTGATTGAGCAATATATGTTATGAACATAGGTTTCATAAACTTAAATACCAAATCAATTTTATATAAGCAATTCATAAAATGTTTAGAATATCTATTTTGTTGCACGAGAGACAATTGTTGTTTCAAGAAACACCAACTTCATGATGAAGGAATTTCATTTAGAAATTATTGGTAGTAAAACAGATTTGGAAATGATCTAAAGATAAAACTGATTATGAATGATGAAATAAAATTGACTAAACCTAAATGGACACTGCTAATTAGAATGTTTAATAAGAATTCTCGCACATTAAAGATAAACTATTATTTTCTTATCAATGCCGAGAAAAGAATTTCCTCGGTTGTCAATAAGCCATTAAGTACATTGACTATACCTTATGGCATGATGTGTATATCTAGAATGGATTCTAAGTACATTATTAAAATATAATTTTGATAGTTGTACCCAAAGGGGTATGATCCATCGGCCTCAAAAGTGTCTCCGCGAAGAAGACCAAAGCAATTGGAATATGGTAAGCTACATATATAGAATAACATCTTAAATTTCAAAGTTGAAATTAACGCAACAAATTCTTCATTCAAAGTATATAATTTAATTCAGATTTTACTTGCAAAATTATCGCTTGATAGGATTTTGAGTTGTATACATATATTGAAATAGAAACGCAAAATAATGATTTAGAATATGTTGTTTGTGCTTAGTAACCAAATTTTCTCATAGTTAGCGGGAGCGATTATGAGTTTGTGGGTTATTAAATAGGATCCAAGAACTAATACGAATGTATCATTCAACAGGCATTAGACTTGAGAAAATATTTTGATAGACAAATCAAATGGCTTGAATTTCGGACAAAATGCAGCGAAAACTTATGTTGTAATAAAGCACTATAAAGGTACTAAAATATTTCAAAACTATAAGTAAACAACAAATTTATGATTGTTAATGATATACTCGTATTATAATCATTTTAGTTTGGGTATTCAATACTTGGTATTGGATTTAAAATTTCAATATAGAAGGATGTTGGGGTTGTCCCAAAATGATATACACGGACATCATATTAAAATGTTTAATACAGAGCATGTAAGATGAATTTCTTATGCATTGGCAATAGAAATTATCGTACATGTTGTATTATCTATAGCATTAAATTTCACTTATGTATTTAATACACATGAGAAGTATCAAATCCAAATTAAGGTCACTAAATGGAAGTTTTGACTATTATCCGGTATTTATGAAATACAAGAAAATTGTTTATGGAAATAATGAACTTCTTATGAAGAAGTGTGCAAACTCAAACTTCATAAATGATATTAGGTATAGTATGTTAATCCTACTTTCATGTTCAATCTGATGTAAAGAAATTTAAGTTGGAAATGTTCCAACGAATAAGTATTGGATGATTCAACTGATGGCCGAGTATGTTGCCTTGAATAGCACTATGACAAAATAAGTACAAATAAATGCACAAATCTATTACTAAGCTAGGGGTGATTTCAAATGTTGATAATCCTATGACATTGCTATATAATAACAATGTTGTGGTCCAATTTGCAAAAGAACCCAAAGCTCACTAGAAGTCAAAAAACACACTCTGTTGGATCTACATTATAAAGGTAGTTTATTAGCATTGGAGTAAGTTAATTAATAGAGTAGATAATTAAAACAATATAGCATACCCATTTGCTAAGGAACTAGCCCGATTAGTTTTTGAGAAAACCGGCTGAATGAGTTAGAATAAGATTCCATAATTAACCCCAAGTGCATGTGGGAGATTGATAGAGTTAGGGGTATGCCCTAGAGCAATTATGTAATTTGTTACATGTATGTAACTCAATAACTGATCTTGTTCATAATAAAGGTGTTTGGTTTTTGTATTATACTTTATTATATTATGATATAATTAATTAAGTAATTAATTTAAAGTATATTAAATAAAAAAATCCTTAAATTATCTGTTATGTGATAGTAATTATAACGTATTGTAATTATGAGAAATTTATCACATTAAAATAACATATTATTTTAAATATCCATAGTCAGGATGTTTCGAGAAAGGATATCGATTCATATGTTGAAATTAGAATACAAAATGCCCTCAAAATGTTGGGTAGTGTATTACTTATGGCTGTTGGGTAGTGTACCCTGATACAATTTGTATACAATTTGTCAGCCTAAGATCTGAGTATCTGGTTTGTTCAATCTTGTGCCTGTCCTGTTCATGTGTGTATCATAATTCATGATAACCTGTATGCATGTTTTATTCATGTTGAACTTGCACCATTGTTGGAACTTGTATGGTATTTCACTTGTTTTGCTTGTATTTGCCTGACTTGTTTTTTTCTGCACTTGAGTTGGGCTTAAACTTGCTTGGCCCGACCTTTTATATATGGTGCACCCGAGTTGAGCCCGAGTAGGCTTGGGCTTGACCTTGTGCAACTGTCCATCGATGTCTGACATATTGATTAAGTTTACCATGTATATTCATCTTTCTAAAATGAATTTGGTTGCTCTATCAAAGCCCATACCTTGTTTTAAGAGTGTGTGTTTTAGTGTATATGTGCTTGTATACTTGCTGTTTTAATTTTCTTGTTCATCTTGTTATTGAAGTTTGCATCTTTGGTTTCATTTACTAGCTTGTATAACTGACATGTATTGTCAAGTTGCCTTGATTACATTTCCTCGGTGCACCGTCCTGTATTGTTTAGTTCATGCTACTTGTAGTGCTTATGCACTTCATTTCTAATCTTGAACCTATGCACACATCCTTGCCTTGTTGCCCTTGTGCTTAAGTGTGTTGTGATGTAGTCATGTGTATCACCATCTTGCTAGTTTTTATCTCTGTTGAACTGCCTGGACTTATTATTATGTGTATCTCAGTTGAACTGCCTGATCTCTTTTTGAGCTTGTTAGTCCATGTTGTTGAATTGCTGAAACTTACCTTTTCTTTTGGTCTGGTCTGGTCTGGTTGTGATACTTGACCACCCATGTCATGGTTTGGTTGTGATACTTGACCACCCTGGTTGAATTGCTATTTCCTTACTACGTGCTCGAACCTGTGCACTTCAGCCTTGTTCATGCTTTTCAAAATTGATATGGGTTGCACTTGAGGTGAGCCTGAGCCCCCTTTGGCTTGACCTTGTGCACACTTGCACTGTAGTGAGCCTTCAGGTTTGACTTTTGCATTTGTTCCTAAGAGATAATCGATGCTCGGCTTTGTGATATTCACAGCGATACATTATGCATATCATAAGCTATTCGTGCACACTTATTTTTTGTCCCTATCTAAAATATGAAATCAAACAACCCAAATAACCGATGCAATATTAAATCATAATTATAATTTTATTTTTGTCATTTCTGTTTGTTTCTTTTTCCATTTTATTGCATTCTTTATTTGACAGGTACGCGAACGACTAGACACAGGCAGGAGCAAGATGATATCAAAATCAAATTCGAGTAAGAGTAAAAATGTTGTATATGAGAGTGTGAAATAGTTTATGATGAAAGTAGTATTGTATTTGAAAATGTAAATATAGTGGAAGCCAAATGTGTACTATTTGAATTTGAATTGAAAATAAAATATTTGTTTAAATAAAATTGCGATTCATTTATTTCATTCTACAAATATTTATTTCATTCTGCGAACAACATATAAGTGTAATTGGTATTAATATTAGTCAATATTTATAGTTGTCTTATAGGTAATTCTGGGAATGGTATTATAACATCAGACAACATACGACTGTTTTGTTATTGCGTTTCAGACGATAGGGCATATCTGTGGTCTGATGTGCAATGAAACGGCGCCAGATTTAACGATAGATAGATATGCTTTCAGACAACTGGGCATATCTTTCGCTTGATACATTTTTGGCATAGTTTGTATAATGTATATGTGTATTAAATACACATATATGTGTATAGTGTATGTGCAACATTTAAATGTGTACATGATTTAATGTGCCTGTATATAACTATAGGGATTTATACTACACAGACACATTTTCCCCTTTATATTCATATTTGTTGTCCATATTTAATTTATTATTATATAGATTTTATACACACACATATATGTATACACATATAACCATTTTTATATATTATTGTGTTTATTTAAATGATATTACTAATTCAAAATAATTTAAATTTATATCTAAAATATCAAAAGATAGATTTAAATTTAAAAACAGATATGGATCTAGAGTAAAAATCTATACCAGATTTAAAATCAAAATTTCAAATGTTGATATTTTAATTATACATATGTATACAAATATATATATATATTTGTATTATTAACATTTGAAATAAATAAATAAATGTATGTATGTATGTAGGTATGTATGTATGTATTATTAACATTTGAAATATATATACATATATATATTTATGTGTGTGTGTAATTTTTAAATTTATTTTATAAATTACTAATTTGTAAATATATATAATAATGTATTAAAAATTAAATTTATATTTTCGATCTAAACCATTTTTAAAAAAATTATTTTTAATTAAATTCATGTGGATTTAAACTTGATTTTTTTTATAAATAAAATCCATATGGATTTCATGAAAAAAATAATATTTTTATTATATTCATTAGGATTTATAATTTTTCCTAAAGGTTAAACAGCAATTTAAATTATTATCTTAAATATAAATATATAAATTGACATACATACATACATATATATATACATAATTTAAAATTCATATCTTAATTTAAAATGCTTTAAAACTATTTTAACTATTGGAATTTTTTTATTGGCCAAGATTAAATTCTTATATATATATATAATGTATATGAAATTTTTTAAATCTAAAAGCATGTGTATAATTATGTAAATTAGACAGCAAAATATACAGAAATTCGTGAAAAAAGGGATCTAATATATACATGTTAATTAACATAGATGAGTTACATAAAAAAATAGATAAGATGGTACCAATATTGTACCTTGAGTATCCACCTTGAAAGTTGAATCCAATAACTCCTTAGATCGAATCTGTAGTCTTCCAAAGAAGCAGCTAACTGAAGAGATCACCACACATTTGCACTAGATTTGATTTGATTTGATTTATATTTGGAAATGAAGAAGGGAGGGACTATAATTTTTGGCCATGGGGTATGTGAGGAGGTAAAAGCAAAGTGTAAAAGAACAAGGATGGTTGGTTCAAATAGGCAAGAGAATGGAGCAAAAAGAGGAGATGTAGATCTCCATGTTTACTTCTTCTCATTACTAATTCAAAGCCCATATTTTAAATAAATATCCCCACCCCTTTCCTTCCATGCTTGGCTGACCATCCCTATAGGAAAATGGGTCCATATACATTTCCAAACCCAATCAATATTTACCTATTTGAGATCCAATTTATATGTTTATCGATATCGTATATCAATATGTATATATATAACTTTTATATATGCACTTTATTAAATATTGGTTCAATTAAACCAATACTATTTTATAATTAATATTTATAAATACTAATTAATTTAATTAATTTTTAACGATTATAATTTTATTAAATCATGTGATATTTCGCAGTATTCAACATTTCGGTTGTGTGACTCATAGATGTAAATTCAGAAGGTGATTAATATTGAATAATTCGAATATTAATGTTCACATGTCAACTTAGCTAGTGGTGTAACAATATGGCCAAAATTATCGCTTACACAATTTTGGTAAAAATCTAATTTTACTATTTTAAGTGGTCTGTAGTAGTAATGATTATTTACACTGATTCTCTTTGTCAAAACTATATCACATTAGGCTTATAAAATTTGGTTTTGTCAAAATTCCAATATCATCCACATTCAAATTGTGTATTCTAAACACAAAGTCCATGGTTTAGTAATAACAATCATTACTAACCGAACTGCTTTGGCAAGAGACTTTGACTTTGAGTTAACTGCAGTTGACCTAATACTAACCTCATATCATTGAGGAGACGAATTCTCTATTGAATAGTATTTCACTTCCAATGCTTCAACTAAGACCCAAATATGGTTGTTCGATGGACACGGTATCATGATTTAACTATAGACAAAGCGGAGTGTCCATATTATAGTTTAATGGTATTCTCAAGTTGAGAGAAATATGTAATATCATCATTTTGATGCTCTTTGTTTGACCTTAATTATATTAACCAATATAAAACTATCGAGTGAGTCGTTCCATAGTTATTCAATGACTAACAATACATAACCCCTTGGTGCCCCCAATAGCCATAAGTAATACACTGCCCAACATTTGGAGAGCGTTGTGCACTATAGTCTCAAAGGATGAATTGATATCCTATGTCGAAAAACTTTGACTAAGAATATTTAAAATTATACTATTTTTGTTGTGATAAATTTCTCATGATTATTATAATTACTATCACATAACATATTGCTTAGGGTTTTTCTATTAAATATACCTAAATTAAATAAATAAATAATATAACCATTATAAAAGGTATATTATAAAAAGAGAAACCCCTTTTATTTCGAATGAGATTTTATTATAGAGTTAATAATTTACAGTAAATTACAGAATTTCCCCTAGGACATACCCTAACTCTATTGATCTCCCACTTGCACTTGGGGTCAATCATGTAATCTCAATCTCATCCCTTCAATCAATTTGTTGGGAACTGAGTGAGTCATGCCTTTCGTGAATGGATCTATTATGTTTTCCTTTGTATATACTCTTAGAATGATGACTTCTTTCTTCTCGACAAGTTATTTATTGAGGTGGAACTTTTGAAGAATATGTCATGATTTCTTGTGTGCTCCAGGTTCCTTTGCAATCAACATCGTAGCATTTTCATAAAACAATGTCGTTGGATCTTCCATGTTGGTAATAATCCCTAGCTCACTCATAAATTTATTCATCCAGGCCGCTTCTTTAGTTGCTTTGTTGAGGTGATGTATTCGGCCTCCATCGTGGTATCGACTATTATTTCTTATTTGGAACTTTTTCAACTAATAGCCCTGCAATTTAAAGTAAAATTGTAACCCGATACATACTTGCTATCATCAATATCACTTTGAAAGTTGGAGTCTATACACCTCTTCATAAGGAGGTCTCTATTCCCGTATATAAGGAGTAAGTCCTTAGTATGTCTTAAATACTTAAGTATACAATTTGTAGCAGTCCAATATTTTTCTCCAGGATTAGACCGTCTCGTGTAACACGTCCTAATTCATAAGCCACATGTGGTCTGGTACATGGCATGGCGTACATTATGGAACCAGATATCGATGTGTACGATGTCCTCTTTATATGCTCTTTCTCCTTATCAGTATGAGGAGTGTCCTTATAAAAGACAACTCCAAATTATGTCAGAACATTTCCGTGCTTGGAATTCTCCATATTAAACCTTTTTAGTATAGTATCTATGTATAGGGATTGGGACAATCTCAACTGCTCTTAGATCTGTCTTTATATATCTTTATACTTAATATATAGGCTGCTTCTTCCAAATCCTTCATGGAGAAGCTGTTGGATAACCAAGCTTTTACTGGTTTCAACAATGCAATGTCATTGCCAATCAATAACAAATTATTGACGTATAAAACTAAGAACATTATAGGACTTTCTTATTCTTTTTGATATAAGCACGCTTCCTTTGTATTATGATAAAAACCAAATTATTTGATTACTTTATCAAACACTTATTCCAACTTCTTGAAGCTTGTCTAAGGTCGTAAATGAATATTAACAACTTGCAAGCATTACCCTCACTCCCGCTGACCTTGAAACCCTCAGGTTATGGCATGTAAATGGTTTCTTCTAATCACCATTTAAAACACCGTTTTCACATCCATTTTCCATATTTCATAGTCTAGAATACAGTAATAGCTAGCATTATCCAAATAGACATAATCATTGCTATGGGAAAAAACATTTCATCATAATCAACACATTGAATTTGACAAAATCCTTTTGCAACTAGCCCAGCTTTGTAAGTCTACTTGTTCATCTGTATTTAGCTTTTTCTAAAAAATTCATTTATAGCCGATGGGTTTTATCCCTTTGGGTATGTCAGCCAAAGTCCATATTGTTTTTATACATGGAATCCATTTCAGATTTCATAGCTCCAAGCCAAAGTGCAGAGTCCTTATTCTACATTGCTTATTGAAATAAGAGAGGAGTGACATCTTCTAAGACGCAATCCTCTCTTTTGTTGGAACTGGGCTAGCTTGCAACGGAAGTAATGGGTGAAATTCAATTTTTTTTATCATTTTGGATCTTTACTAAGTTTATGAAGTCTAATTTATTTAGAACATTTCTAAATTTATTTTAAATAAAATTATTATTTTATTTAAATTTATAATAAAGTTTTATATTATGTAATTAATATTATATATATATGTGTATCATATACACATATACATGTGTGTGCATGTGTTACATAGCAATCCGTGCAAGGTATAACATGCTCGTGTATAAGTGTTGGGATTTACACCACAACGGATATATTAGCTCATCTAATATACAAATATATTATCTGAATGTATGTTTATAGATTTTATTTCATGTATGCAAAATATTGCAATATATATATTTATATATATGTGTGTTTTGTTTTAAAATTATTTTATTAATATATACATACATACGTATGTACGTACGTACATATGAAACTTATAGTATATATATATATTAAAATCATATAAATTATGTTAAAATTTATTTATTTATTTCATCAGAAATTCGAAATTAAAATCTAAAATAATAATTTTTTTTATATTATGTGTATATATATGTATGTATTAATATCTTATAAAATTAACAATATATATACATATACTTAAATAAAATATATGCATACACGTACACATGCCTATTATATAGCACATGACAATGACTTTTTTAAAAATAAATAAATAGATATTTTCGTATGGAAACAATTAGTATAATTTAATGAAAATATTTTTCAAGATATTTTGAAATTTAAATATTCCAGTAAAATCTCAAAGGTATTAGGAAATTTAAATATATTTATATACATATTATATTATTTAAATTAATTTTAAAAATAATTTATTAATTTTGGTTAATAATTAAATTATTTAAATTATAAAAAAATTAAATTTTTTATTACCAAAAATAATATTGGATGTAAATTTAATTTTACGAAATTTAAAACATATTTTATAACATAAATATGTATTAATAATATTTATTTATTGAATAAATGATTTAAATAATATTTAAATAATATATATATAATTATTTTAATTATGCTAAAAATGTTTTATGTATAATATTACCTATGTAAAATTTTAAAACCATATTTTATGCAATATATGATTTAATACTTGAATTATATAGCTTATATAAATAAAACAATGAATATTAAATGAATTTTAAATTTAAAAAATAATTATTTTCTAACGCAAGCAATATATATACATGATAATGACAAAATTTTATTTTATTTCAAATACATAAATGTACAACCAATCTGATTGTGAAAATACATTGATATAATAGAATTGTCACTTAACTAATAAAACATTATGCATGATATAAATATTGTCTACACATTAATAATTATTTAAGATCATAAAATTTACCTTATCACCAATTCATATAAGTACACCTTGAAATGATGAGTCTGCTCCTTGAACTGAATTCCAATCCGACAGAGTGCTAGTCTCTGAACCGATGACCACGAACTATCGAATAGAATTGTTTTTGTTTATATAGGGAAGAGTTTAGAGACATGAAATGGGTATTAGTTGGAGAGGTTGGAGCTCTAGATTTTGACCCGAAATGGGTATTAGTTGGAGGTTTTAAAAGTCCTCTAAAAGGTTTGATTTGAGATGCTTATATAGGGAAGAGTTTAGAGACAAATTAGGATCTAGATCCTCCTTTATCTCTTACTACTTCTCTTTTATCTTAACCATCCAAATCAAACCCTTCTGACTCACAAATAGCCGCCCCTTTATTGCTCCATTATGCTGAACCAACCAGCCCCTATATGGGCTTCAAACCCATTTAAAGCTGGAAAAAATATTTTGCATTTAAATCCAATTTAAATGCATATCGATAACGTATATTGATTAATATATTTATAACTATTATTAATACATTTATTAATATTTGTTTATCAAACCAAAATAAAAAATTTAAATAATGTTTCATAAATATTAATTAATTTATAACAATTACAAAATAATTAAATCATTTGGTCAAAAGAGTATTCATCATTTCGGTTGTGTGGCTCGTTACATGTAAATTTGGTCAATGGTTAATATTGCACTATTCAAAAATTAATATTCACACGTCACTTAGCAGGTGGTGTGACATTTTGACCAAATTTATCGCTTACTTGGTTTCGAAAAGATCTAATTTTACTTTATTAAGCTTTAACTGATTGTGATAATTATCCAATTCGCTTATTTAAAACTATATCACTTTGGACTTATGGAATTTGGTAATGGTCAAAATTCCAATATTGTCCATATTCAACTCTATAGTCCAAACACAAAGTCCTTGGTTCAATAATAATAATAATAATTATTATTAACCGAAATGCTCTGGCCAGAGACTTTGACTTTGAGTTGACTTCAGTTGACCATGATACTAACCTAATATAACTGAGGAGCCGAATCCTCTCTTGAATAGCGTTTCACTTCCAATGCTTCTACTCGACCCAACTATAGTCGTTCAATGGATGTCATGCCATTATTTAACTATAAACAAAGTGGAGCTTCCATATTGAAGATCGATAGTATTCTCAAGACAAGAGAACTATGTAATTTTTTCACATCGATATTTTCTATTTGACCTTAGTTATATTAACCAATAGAAAACTGTTGAGTGAGTCATTCCATAGTTATCCAACACCTACCAGTACGTAACCCCTTGGCGCCCCCAGTAGCCATGAGTAATACACTACCCAATATTTTGAGAGCGTTACGTACTCTAGTCTCAACAATATCCAGTCTCGATACATCTTGATTAGGAATATTTAAAATAGTATATTTATTTTCATTGTGATAAATTACTCACAGTTACAACACTTTGTAACTACTATCACAAAACATACCATTTATGGATTTTCTATTAAATATATACTTTTAATTAAATTAATGAATTAATATAGGACATTATATCAAGTACATAATAGAAAGAAAACATATTTTCTTCAAACAAGATTGGTTATCGAGTTTGATATATGTAACAAATTAAATAATTGCTCCTAGGGCATACACAAACTATATCAATCTTTCATTTGCACTTAGGCTCAATTATGGGATCTTATTCTACCTTCTCTAATTGGTTTCCTCAAAACCAATTGGGTTCCATAGTGAACAAATATGCTATTATGTTTCAATTATCTACTATGTCGATCAACTCTCTCCGGCACTGATAAACTATTTTATCATGTGGAATAATTCGGAGTATGTCTCTCAACTTCTATTAAGCTCTAACTTCTATTTTGAACTATATCATGACATTGTTATATATAACAATGTTATGAGATTCTTAACATTTAGAATCACCCTTGGCTCAGTTATAAATTTGTATATTTATTATATATACATTACTTTTATTATGGTGCTATTCAAGTCAATGTACTTCGCCTTTTTATTGAACCACCCACAATCTCTTTTAGTTTTAACATTTCCAACTTAAAGATTCTTAACTAGAATTTATTATTGACATGTTATACTCAATATCACTTTCTAACACTCCTTCATAAGGAGTTCGTTGTTTCTGTAAACAATTCTCTAGTATTTCATAAATATACGAGAACACCTTAAACAACCATTTAGTAAATCAATTTGGATTTGATATTTACTTCATATATCAAATACATAAACAGTTACGATATCGTTGACAACATAATATGTATAATAATTCATATTGCCAATGTACAAGAAATCCATCTTACATGTTCTGTATTAAACATTTTAATAGGGTGTCCTTGCATATTGTTTAGGACATTCCCAATATCTTTATACTCACTATAAAAGACACCATTCACAATTCTAACGTCGAGTATTAAAATAACTAAAACTGATTCTAACACAGGTACATCTTTAAAAGTCAACAGTGTGTTGTTTACTTATAGTTTAGAAATATTTATGTACCTTTTAACGTTCTTTCTTATGGACACATGTTTCTTCTACATTTTGATTGATAATCAAACTATTTGATATTTCTATCAAAACAATTGTTTAATTTTAATGCTTTTCTGAATGATACTTTTGTATCCATTCTCAGATCATATCCAATAACTCACAACTCAATATCGCTCCGACTGACTTCGTGGCATGCTCTAAATTATTATTTAGAATTTTCCGTTTCAATGCATTCATACTAAAACATAAAGTCATACCATGTGAAAATTTTGTGAGTAAAATTTGAACCAACATCAAAAGGTGAATCTTTTGCGTTAATTTCAAAAATTGAGATTTATAGTATTATTCTCATCAATATGGCTCATTATATTCCAACTGCATTTTTCTTTCTCTTAAAGAAACATTTTGCGACCAATGGATCATATCCCTTCGTATACAACTATCAAAATCATAATTTAATAATGTATTTGGAGTGTACTTCATATTTGCGCATCATACCATATTATAGAGTCAATACTCATAATGGTTTAATTAAACAATTGAGGATTATTTATTCTTGACATTGACAAAAAGCTCATAGTTTTTCTTTGATGTACAAGAATACTCATTAGACGTTCTAATGTATTTATATTTATTTAGGTTTGGTCAATTTCATTTCATCTCTTGTAATCAGTTTTATCAATTGTATCCAAATTCATTTTATACTAATAATTTCATAAAGAAATTCCTTCGATACAAAGTTGGTATTTCTTGAAACAATAGTTGTTTCTCAGTGCAACGGAACAAGCATTCGTAAGCATTTTATGAACTGCCTTATATAAAACTAATTTTTGATTAGCTGACAACATATTTATGTCCGTAACATAAATTAGTCATCTAATGACCATTGTTCCCAAAATTCCCTTGGGACAATTCATACAAGATCCCTTATGTACAATTATTGTATGCAGTCTTTCGAATCGCACAACCTGTCAACTTCTTGGCCTAATATATGCAGAGGCTTCTTATAAACCCTTATCTCATATGGTTTTGTAACCATTCATTGGATGATATTAATTTTAACCTTATGTGTTACTCATAAGTACACATCTTATATAAAGAATTTAACTCAAGTTCACACCTTGTGTCAATCTGTTTAAGCATTGAGAAATGTGTTTATTATTTTGCTCGCATGCGTGTGAATATTTCCTCTATCATCATTTAGCCAAACTAGTAGTTTATTCAGTTATTCTTTAGTTAAGTTCTGTCCGACCAATGGTAGTGTATGAAATTACATTATCTCCATTCTTGGAGGATAATGGAATGGATGTCTATCTTTGGGCATCCTTGTTTGGTTAAGCCTCCCTCTATACCTTGACCAGAATTAGTTTCCTAAAGCGATAGTTTGAACATCCATTTCACTGATATTTTCATCTGATCACCCCTAACTCTGAGCATGGATCAGAGTTGATCACCTAGAATGGTGATTAGAACATCCATTTCACAGATGTTTTCGTCCGATCTCGCCTAACTCCAGGTGTGGATTAGAGTTGAACACCTAAAGCAGTGGTTAAAGTGTCCATCTCTTAGATACTTGGGGTAGATCCTGCCTAACTTTGGGCATGGATCTTTGGCCTCACCATTCTTTGGGCGAGGAGCTTGCGCTCTGTCAAACTCCAGGCATGAGCTTTGTTAGAGCATAGATCGTCAGACTTGTCTAAAATCCATAAGATAGTCCTCGAGGTTAACTGTCTCATTCGATCCTCCATGTGCTCCGAATACCTGGAACATTTATGTTACAAAGGTCCAGTTATGAACTGTAAAATTCGATTGGTACCTATATTCGAGCACCGGCATTTATGCATTGTATGAGTGTAAGTCGTTTGACTTTGTCATTGTTCACAGCGTAATATTTTGCTAATGAGAATGCAAATTAATCGATCCCCAAAGCCAATTTATTTTATATCCACAATAATGGCAAATCATGCCTTGTTACATTGAAATCAACATATTATGTAAAAAATAGTTTTAAGAAAAATACCATCATTAATGCTTGCTATTCCATGCCTTCAGAAGTGAAATTCCATCGGTAGTCGCTGGCTTGAATGTTCCATCTCCAAGCTTATTTTCAGTAGCATACAAATCTTCCCATGTAGGGCCCATGTTCACTGGCCCAGGAAATATTCATTTAAGACCAAGATTGCTGATCTTGAAAGTCTGATTCTTGATCTTTGTGTTTAATGCCAGGCTACTCATTTCCAGTGAGCGGTGGCTCTCAAAACAGCTTCGTCGTACTTTTCATTGATCATATCGAGGGATTCTAACAAGAGTTCATCATTCTATTTGGGGTCATAGTGGATCTTTCCATGAGATTGCACTTCCAATTCAATTAGAATCATGGCATCCAATCCGTGGGCAACATGAATGGAGTGTGACCGATCGCGAATTTGTATGTCATTCGATAAGCTCAAATTGCCAATGGCAATTCACCAACCCACTTGCCTTTGGACTTTATTAATTGCTTTTTTGGAATAGACTTAATGATTTTGTTCACTGCTTCTACTTGTCCATTCGCCCATAGGTGTGCTACTACAGAAAATATTTTCTTAATCTTGTATTTGCTATAGAAATCTTTGAATTCCATGCTATCAAACCGGGGTCCCACTGTCGAATATGAACATTTGTGGGATCCTGAATCGATAGGTAATGTTTCTGACAACGAACCTTCTTCGTGGTGATCATGGCAAGAGGTTCCACCTCAACCTACTATGTAAAATAATCAACTGTGATGATGGCGTACTTCGCTTCACCCTTCGCCATCGGTAGCATGTCAATAAGGTCAATTCCCTATACCGCAAATGGCCATGGGCTGACTATTTGCATAAAAACCATAGGTAGGGCTCTAGGAATTTTGGTGAATCTTTGGCATTGATCACACCTCTTAGTGTAATCGGCCACGTCTCTATTGACAGTCGGTCTAAAGTGTCATAGCGAAGAATCTTCTTCTCTAATGTTTGCTACTCAGTGTGATCGCCACATGCTCTATTATGGACGTCCCTAAGGATCCTTTTGGCTTCTTCATTAGCAACACACTGTAGCTAGGGAACATAGAAAACTCTTCTATATAATAACCCATCGTAAACAATAAACCAGGGGGCCTAGTGTAGGAGTTTTCTTTGTTCGCTCCTTTCATCTAAAAGGGTTCCCTTTAGTAGGTACTCCTTAACCAGAGTCATCCGTGCTTCTTTCTTAGGTTTAGCCTCCAAGATCCAATCGACATTCATCTAGCCGTTGCTCAGAACTGATAATACATCTATTGGAACTAAACCCATGAGTTGCGCATGTCTAAAGTTAGCCAACTTGGCTAGAGAATCAGCTTTTATGTTTTCTTCCCTGGGGATATGCATTATCATGCAATACTCAAAATCATTGAACAATTCCAGAACCTTCATCAAATAAGGGGCTAACCTAGCTCCCTTTGCCTGGAATTCCTTTCTAACCTGGTGAATCATCAACTGAGAGTCACCCAATATGTGCAAGGCCTTGACTCCCAATTCTTTCGCTATCCTAAGTCTCACGATCAACGCTTCATACTTGGCTTTATTTTTTGTTGCGGGGTACTCAAGCTTTAAGGTGTACCAAACTAATCATTCCTGAGGGGTTACCAAGACCACTCCTTCCCCTGAGCAATGTTCGTTGGATGCTTCATTCGTGTACAACTTCCATTGAGCACTTTTCTCTACAGTTTCTTTGATCTCATCATCCCGAGCGGTGAACTCAATAATGAAATCGATCCATACCTGAACTTGAATCACTCTCTTGGGATGATATGATAACATCGTACTGACTCGGTTCGATGTTCCATTTTAGCAATCTCCTAGAAGTTCCAGGTCGTTGTAGGACCTATCTTAAGGGATGATTAGTTAGCAGCTTGACTGGACGAGGTTGGAAGTTGGGACGAGTTTCCTCGATGCAACCAACAAATAATAGGCCAACTTTTCTAAATTTGGATAATTTCTCTCCGCTCATGCCAATCGCTTGCTGATATAGTATACCGGCCTTTGGATTATAGTTTCTTCTTGTACAAGGGCAGCACTCAAAGGATGAACAGATACTGCCAGATAAACAAATAAATCCTCTCCTTCCAAAGGCTTTGAAGACAAGCGATCTCTCTAGATGGTCGACCAAGGCTTGGAAAACATCCTTGCATTCTTGCATCTAAGGCAATGTTTCTTTTCCCCACTTTGAGTGCATCGACGAACGATATTCATTTGTCTATAGCCCTTGAGATGAACCGACTTAGCGTAGCTACTTTCCCATTCAGACTCTATACCTCCTTTATTGTCTTTGGGCATTAACATTCCTCAAGGTTTCAATCTTCTCTAGATTGGCCTCAATTCCCCTTGAGTTCACAATAAACCCAAGGACTTCCCTGATGTGACTCTGAATGTGCACTTAAGTGAGTTGAGATTTATCTCGTATTCTCGGAGCCCGCCAAACATTTTTGACAGGTTCTTTAAATGGTTCGTCGATCGCCATGACTTTACCAGCATATCGTCAACATAAAATTCAATTGAACGTCCAATCTGATCTCTGAACATTGAATTCACAACTCTTTATTAGGTAGCCCTAGTGTTCTTCAGACCGAATGGCATGACAAGGTAATAATGCAGTCCCAAGTTGGCTATGAAGCTAGTATGTTTCCGGTCCGGAATGTGCATTGGAATTTGATTGTAGTTGGAATAAGCATCCATGAATGAAAACAATTCGTGGCCAACGGTTGAATCTACCAGTTGGCTCGATCTTCGGTAGTGGAAACTGTCCTTCGGGTATGCTTTATTCAAATCTGAATAGTCGATGCATGTCCTTTATTTCCCATTGGAATTCTTGACTAGGACTGGATTGGATATCCACTCCAGCATAGAGCGTCGTGGATGAAGCCGTTGTCTTTTATCTTATCCACCTCTTCTTTTAGCATGGTGGATTGCTCCAGACCCAAATTACGTCGGTTCTGTTTCACAGGAAGACAACTAGGGTTAACATTCAATGCATGGCACATTATCTTTGGCGATATTCCATACATGTCAGAATGCGTCCAGGCAAACACATACAGGTTTACCCGGAGAAACCCCGTTAATTCCTTCATCTTCATGTCGAGCTGGGAACCAATTTTCAATATCCGAGTAGGATCGTCCTGACTGATCGAGATGCAAACCGTCAGCTCGGTCGGGGCCGCCCTCACATCCTCTGGCTCTTTCCTTTGATCTATAGCTTTGTGAAATCTGCTATGCCAACCGAGTCAAGGTTTTGGGGGTCATTTCTATGCATCCATCAACTTGACGCAGAGAGTCTTCTCTATGTCCTTTCCTTTCACACATCGCTTTGCTTTCCTCAACTCGACGATGTAGCATTCTAGTCCTATGTTCTGATCACCTTGAATGACCTCTGTTCCGTTTTCCATAGGAAATTTCATCGTTAGACACCATGGAGCTAGGGCCACTTGGAAACTAGCGAGGGTTGGTTAGCCTAAAAAGGCATTATAGGTGAAAAAATATCCATCAAAATGAAGGTCACAACCCACACTTTCTTGCGGTGGTCACCTTCTCCTAAAACCAGCAGTAAATCAACACAACCCATAGGCTCCACAGCCTCTTTGGTAAATCCCTAAATTTAGAATTTACATGGCTTCTGACCTGACCATCCATTATCATCCAATCGTAAGCTTTTTTGAACAGTATATTGACTAAACTTCCACAATCAACAAGCACCTTTTTCACGGTTGCTAGCCCAATCATGGTCGTTAGCATTAGGAGATCAAGCATAGGCACCTCGACCTCGTTTGCATCATGACTCCTGAACACACTGTCATCATTCATAGTCCTCAGTTGCTTTGTTGGAGCTCCATCTTCAACGACAAAGCAACTCTCCTTCATCACATGCTTCAGGGAACTCCTATATCTTTCCATCTCCTTCTAACTCTTCTCAGCTGGATCTGGTCCACCAGTTATCGTGTTGATCACAAGCCTTTTTCCAAGCTGCCTAGGGTCATCAGCACTAGGCTCAGCTAGGCCTTGTTGGAGCTGTTGCTCCTAGGGTTAAGTGTTCTCTTGCCCTCTATCCTACGGGACTTTCACATATTGTTAAAGGTTCTTCTTTCAGATTAAATCCTCAATCATACCTCATAGGTGTCTTCATTCATTCGTGTTATGACCATAGGTCTTGTGGAAGTGACAAAACTTCCCAGACCTTTTCTCCCTTTTAGTCAACTCCCTTAGAGCCGACTTATTATACTGCTCAGTACCTTGTGTCGCAAGGTATATATTCCCAATCGAATTTGTTCAGTGGTTATAATTTTCATATTTCGAACATTTCTTGAAATTAGGTTTCTTACCTCCATCACCTTGATTATTCTCTTCTGGTTGTTACCTTTATTCCCTATATTCACAGCTACATTCCTGGAACCTTCGCCAAATTGCTTCATAGCCACACTACTCTAAATTACTTTAGCTGATTGTCAACCATTGGCTTTCCTGGTGGTCGTAGTTGCCTCTTACAACCATAAGAACTAAGTCGCCTTTATGTTAAAAACATCCATTGCTGGTGGGGGGTTTCATTTTCAACCATCTTCCAAAATCAGTATTTGGATGTATCCCCTTAATCAAAGCCATCAACACTCTGTCTTCCTTAGCGTTATTCACTTCTGTCACTATCATGTTAAACCTGCTCATAAAGTTCTTCAATAATTCCCCAGTACTTTGGAAAATATTCAATAACGACATCACATCCTTCAAACGAGTAACGTGTAAGCGAAACTATTCGACAAACCTCCTTTCCAACTGATCGAACGATGATACAGATCTCGGTGGAAGCTAGGTGAACCACATCGTAGCTACACCTTCAAGAAAGATCGGGACACATCGTCACCTGACAGCGTTCATTGCCCTTGCCGTGTCCATATGTTATTTGTATTTCAAAAAGTGTTGCCTTGAATCCATAGTTCCATTATAAGACGGCATCGTCGGCATTATGAACCTTCAGGGATACTCCTCACGCAATATCTCATCGGTGAATGGGTTTCTACTAGGGGAAGGGCCCCACTCATCATTACTTTTATATTGGCATTCGCTCACCAATTTTTCATCATATCTACCAATGAATCTAGCTCTATCTGATCTACTGGAAGGCAATAATCATGGCTTGCCCTAAGTGTTTGGCCCTGCAAACGATCTCGGTTGGTTCCATAATGCCTAGGTTCTTCTGTCTCTAGGAGAACTGTTCGTCCATTTGACTTGCTTCTTTGATTTCTACGCGGTAGGTCAATAACGGCCGTTTGAACTTCTATATCATGGCCATCAGTAACAGAACCATCTCAATCACCAACATTATCATCCTAACCAAGACCACTACCAGCTCCAACATCACGTTGATGGGGTTCGGTACCAATCCCTAGGGATGGATCAATACCTATCCATACTCTTGGATTTTGAGAGTTGTTCAATTTGCTTCACGAAGTCCCCGTCTCTTTTCTCTTCATTTTTTGTTTCCTTTCTTTATGTTTTTCACCAGATGATGAAGAATTATCCTTTTCTGGATCAGAAGGTAATAAATATCTCATGTTCCTTATGCACTATGGGCCAACTGGTTCCGCAAGTCAAGACTTTCCCACATCTGCATCCTCAACTTGTATAGACTTTCTCGCACCTTATCATTCATCTCCTTCATCATTCTATCCATCTCAACCGATGTTATCATATCCGAGGGATTCTAAACTTCTGCAGTATTGGGTTGAGTGATTTCTTCAATATGTTGAGAACCGGCGTTCTCAACATCGTTAGTAGGCCTAGAGGCATGGATTTCTCCTTTCGTGGGGCCATAACTTCAATCAATCCTATGACAGATTATGTGGAAATCTGAATAGTCATGGATTACAAGAACAACATTGATGGATCTACCTCATGGATTAAAGCAACCCAAAAGTAGAAAATAGATCCAAATAGCCTAAGATTGGTTTCTCAGTGAAAGCACCAAAATATTTATGCCAAAAGTTGGTGCTAACACCCAAAGATTAATATCAGAGAATAAAATGAATAAAATAAATTGAAAATAAGAAAAACAAAAACACACAACAATTATAGTGGTTTGGCTAATCAGAGGCCTATATCCACTTTAGCTTTGGTGAAGTCTATGCTGAGTTTTTATAAGGTTGCACTTATGGATCGGCGATGATCCATGAGATTACGGAGAAAATGTAGAAATTTGTTAACAAGCCAAAAGATCCCTCAAACAATGCCCCTCCTTCTATATTTATAACTGTAGGTCGACGGAATTCTCTTATCCACGTTCTTGCCCTCGTCCCCCACATCATGAAGGAGCCATTCTCAGGAGTTCATGGCCAATTCACCAATAATCAGGGTTGGTACCAATCCATGTCCAGGGATCGTAACTGATCCATGAGTCTATTCTATGGATCTTGATTTCCCACTTGTGGACGTTTGGTCGACTTGCATCTTCATCCTCGACGTTTTAGTTGCATTGCCACGATTATAGACTTGAATGAATTCCTTGATTCAGAGGGCATGCAAAAGTACTTAATATATTCATCGATCGTTTGGGTCAAGAATAGTAGGCAAACCATTCCACATGGCACATGGGCTTTGACAAACACTCTAATATTGCGTTATATGAGCTATGTGACGATCCTACGCACAATTTAGGGATCGATGATGATCCATGGTCATGGATCAGTATTGATCCAACACTTATACTTGATTCCTAGGCTTTGGACCTTGAACTTATAATTGGGTGTTGTGTGAACTATTTCTGAAAATCCTTATTATATGTGTGGACTTCATCCCTCAGATTCGCTTGACATCTAAGCTTGGCATTAATCGTTTTGGATTCCAGCTTAATAATTTTTTAGTTTAAACGATCTGACTCGTTTGAATATGGTTTGGTCACAAGGATGGATAACAGCTATGGTAAGATGATGTAGCATTTTTAAAATATAGGTTGAATAATGATACCATCTGGTTTTTTGCTAAGTTAGTTTTTGGTCCAAGGGCTAGTATGCTATAATAAAGTGTATATGTAGTGAAGCTGGCATACATTTTAAATATCAAATTTAACATATTCTTTATTAAAGAAAGAACAGGTCAGTTCAACTATGATAAATAAAACCGAACCGAATGCTTAACATTTTTTCTTAAACCTTTAGCTAGTTGAGGGTTGGGCATTATAGACAATGGGATATGGTAAACATGAACGTGCTAGTGTATTGGATTTCTTCATTACCATTCAAACTTTTGACATACTATATTGGGTTTAGTTGGCTAGTCATCATTTAATGTTTGGCGGGTAATTATTGCATCATTTATGATTATCTAATTGAGCTAGTTGGTAGTAATATATATTTTTCGCTTATATTACCTTGTGCCTCAATCAAAAGAACATGCTCTATTTGCATTAGTTCAACGAACACATCAATTAGCATGTCGTTCTCACGATGTACTTAGTAATACAAGAAATACCATGCATGATTATTATTGCATTTCATATATAATTATCCCCCTATTACACTCGTCACTCTACATGTTGTTGGTTTATAGTCTATCAGACAGGGATGACCTCTTCATGCCTTCTTACGAGATCCACTACGACCATTGGCTCCCAGCTATTTTGAGCCCCGGCTTCTTTTTTTGCTGATATGCCCAGTTCTTTCACTGCACATTCCATACTTCAGACCAGCCAACCCATCTCAGCTCGATCATTGGTAGCATGCTTTAGGGAATCACATCCGTTGGTAAACCGTGTGGATTCTATGGCTTCTACCATACTTGTTAAGCATCTGGATACCATTGCTCAGGTTCTTAGGCTTCCCTATGAGGATATGCTCCTTTATCCCATGATCAGCGGGATTACACTACCAAAAATAAGAACTTTAGAAGAAACTACAAATGCCTCTATTATTATTGATAGAGGCAAATAATTTACTAATATTGCCCCTAAATGAATGAGAGGCAAAACAAGAAAAGCCTCTATAAATCAAGCCTCTAATAATAACTAAGGGCATATTTGTTACTTAAAATGCCCCTATTAATGAATGTGCCACATAGGATTGTTTAGTTAAAACTGAAGCAATAAAGGCACTAAGAAATGCCCTTACTACTACATTAATGCGTGAGTCTCAAAATAAATTGATACACAACTTTTACCTTTAATAGATTTAAACTCATGAAACATGATAGATTTACATAATATTATATATTTTAAAACGAAACTCAAACTCAATCCATAAATTAGTATTGAAATAACAAGAATAGATAATCAATACTCAAACAAATGAATTACTTCATTGATACAAAATAGGTTTAAATTAACAACGTTATCTGTTGTAAAATACATCAAACAACATCTTTGCAAATGCATAGCCAGAATAATGTAAAAAATTGATTGGACAACATGCTACTGACTTTTTTTAGGGAAAACATGCCACTGACTTGAACTTGAAGCTGCAAAATCTGCACATACAAAAATAACTATATTTTAGTTTCACATCAACAAAAAACATGTTAATCTTATATTAAAGCTTCAAAAGCGAAACCGAAAACCAAACAAATTTCCAAAATCACATGAATATTCAAGCATCAAAAGAGAAACAACAAATCAAATACCTTTTTCAAAATCACACTAGTCTATATCTTTTTCCAGCATATATATAAGTTAAAGCAGGAGAGAAGCTTCATAGTGATAAAATTGAAAGGAATCAGCATACCTCCTAATTCCTAAATTTTGGTCCAAGTACTACTGCATTGTGTTTAATAAGTTGCTCAGGTCTAACTAAAACTATTACACTTAAATTTGCACCAAAAGGCCGACCTATTAGGAATTTGACCCCTCTCAAGCTATCACTGGGTTTTATTCTTGACCCAAAGTTAAGAGGAAATAACATATTGCCTTGCTAAAATGTTGACTATTTCATTTTTTTTATCATATACTTCAACTACTGAAATAAAATTTCTGCCCTAGCCTTTTTCTCCCAAAAAAACATTGTAAATTAGTGCCAAGGGGTTTCAAAATTAAGACAGTTAAAACCACAGTCCAAGGACCTTACCCAGTGATTTTCCACCCTAGATAATAAACATATATATGAGTAAAGATTTAATTATTGTCTTCTGCAAAAACTATATTATTACAATTGCATATACAAATATGGTGGAGCTCGAGCAAAGGTTTTAGCATCTAAGTTTTTAAATGTTTAAGCAACAATAAGTGACATTAAGATGCTGCACAAGTCCCAACACTGTAACGCAATTAAGCATTTGGACATTCATGGCCAAAAGTACAGCCTAGATGGTGCCTAAGCAAAAGTTTAAGACCATAAAGATCGGCTTCCTGTAACATTTATTAGCTCATTACTTTCTTTTGTCAGCTTCGGTTGGCATATCCACCATATTATTATGTTGAAGCATGAATACTAATAATATTTCGATAAATTTGTTGGTTTTGTTAAATGAATATGCATATCATCTCTTTTACATTTCATCAATTGCCACTCCCACTCTCACCCAGTCAACATAAGAAAAACACTCCTCGTCTACTGCCTTGAATAAATATGTCTGTGTGCTTTGCATATGTTTATACAATTATATTAAGTTATTAAATTTGTTTACATTAACAAATGGTTACAATTTGGATTTCATTCCTCAACTACTCTAGATTTTGATTAAGAGTTAGGTTGACACTTTATGTATGGTACCAGACCTTTTCCTTAATCATGTTTAAATTGATTAAGAGTTGGGGTGACACTTTAAGATTTGTGAATATTAGTAGTTACAAAATACCCCAAAAGGAATATTAGTTAGGTATTAAAACCCCAAACCTCTACTACAAGGTGTAACATTAGTCTGCATTGACATTGACTTAGAGGATGTTGAAAACATTAAAGAAGTGTTATTTTGAATTTTAGTGCACTATATAAAGGCCTTTGATTTGTAGTAACATAATTGCTTTGGAAGTATGCAAGTGCTATAGTGCCCTATATAAAGTGCTTTAATTTGCCACAACCAAAAATATAGCCCATGCACAAGCAAATGCATTATATATGACTACTCTTCCATTTAAGATGCAAGCAGTGATATCATGACCGGACCCAACCATGGTCCGACCTCAAAAAACTTTGAACCATGAACCACTACCGTGCATGAATAGCGGACTTTTCAATCAGCGGTTCATCCGTCCATTTTACCTGGTTGAACCATTGTTTTCTTATTTTTTTACCATTTATCATTCTCATTCTCTTCACTTTTCCAAAGAAAAAATTAAATCATTGAAAAAACCATCACCATCCTAAAATATAAATAGAAAACCCACCACTTCATTCTATGATGCTACAAGCACCTCCAAGACCACTATAAGATTCGTCAAGTTCGCCGTTACTAAGTTTTTGTCGTTGTGCACTATTACTACGTGCACAACTGTTGTTGTGCATTGCAGCAGTACATAACTTCAGATATGCAACTTATGTTATAGACATTAGAGACCATTTACGACTCATCTACCTGGTATTTTTTTTTCAATATTTTTGTGTATAAGTTGTATTTAAATGTGTAAATTTTCGAAGAATGGAAAATGCACCGTTCCAACTGTCCGACTGGTTTATTCATTAAAACCTTAAACCTTGAGTCATCACAGTTTGACTCACGGTCCGGTCAGGATAACTATGGTTGCAAGTGATGCAAGATTAAGGTGCTTCAGTTTTTACACGAAAGACAAAGTATTTAATTTATTATTCCAAGTATCATACTTGGTTGGATTCTAACTTCAACAAACCTGCTATTACACCAGTTATCACCTTTCATCGGAATTTAACTCATTAAGATTGTCAAGTACACCAAATTTTGAGGTTCTTCCTTATTTTAATCTGGTTGCAGAGATTTAATCTTTTTTTTATTTTTCTTGGATTTTATGTGACATCTTTATGAATTCACAAACCTCAAATAAACGCAACATAATTCATCAACATAGAAGTAGACAAGAAAAAGTCTTACCTTAATGCATATAAGGTATGTCCTAAGGACCAACAATGTCTCCAATCAATGTCAGTTTGGCTTGGTCAGTCAACAACTCAAGAGTAAGAAAAGACGTAATACAATGCTTGGCAGTCCATTGCAATAAATTCATAGGAAGCTGTTACATTCAAAACAAAAATATCAATCATAGAACTCACATATTTTGATTATAGAAAAAAATAGTGATAGTAAAAATTTATATAGCATTGACATACCTGTCATTAACTTTGAACAAAGCTGTAAGATTCAGGCAACCATCTCCTATATCTATAGTGAAGCCTATCATATCTTATTTTCTACGTGCAAATGGTCTGATTATTATTTTTGCATCTATTGTAATAGTGCTAATATAGTATCTAATATCCTGGAAGATATAGGAAGGGTTGATGGCTACTTCTCAACCAAACCAAACCAAAAATTTACTTCAGTGAAGATAGCTAATATGAGGATATTATTGTTAGCAAAATACAAATTAATGAAGAGAGATTACTAGTCACTTATCCTGGGGTGTCACTGTCATTTAAGTACTTGCATCATTTAAATGCACCAATCTCTTATAAAAAAATCATGACAAGAGTTAATAATTGGTATAATAAGGTTTATCAACAGTAGGAAGAGCATAACTGATATCATCTATACTTCACATGCCCCTATAGTGCTCATATATGGACACTAATGTGATTACAACTGAACATGAGCTATGTCACTAGTACGCAAATTGAAGCTGAAGCAATAAGTTGAGAAAAGAAGACCATACCCAACAAACTGCCTTTTGTGCTTTTGTGATGACGGTATTTCATTTGTGGAGGGAAAGAAATAGAAGAATGTTCGAACGATGGAAGATGATGAAACTGAATTGGCTAAATTGATTCAATCAGAAGTGATAATTTAATCGCATAAATTGGTGAGAAGAAGCAAAAATTCACCACAAAATTTTATGACTCTAAATTAAAGTTACAGTTATTTTAACCTAACTTTCTACTCTCGTCATAGTTTGAGAACTTTTCTAATGAAAAAAATGATTTAATCTCACTCGTTTGATTTTTTTATGTATCAAAATTCAAGTTTTTTCTTAGAGATGGCAAAATTCATAAGTTTGAAAACTATATTTTATTCAACAAATTCCTATTTTTGACAAATTTGTGTAATGTGTATGTTCAATATCGTGTAATAAACAATTTTTAATGCTAATTTCTACAGGAAAAAAAACTTTGCATAACTTTAAGTTAGAAAATAGTGAAATATTCAAGGTAACTAAATTTTAAAAACTTCAGTTACCTCTTCGAAGATGTCGAAATTAACCTCATCTGTTTCCAAAGTAAGAATGATTAAGTCAATACCCTGCACGATGCAAGCATATAGTAGGCACAAGCATATCTCATTTATTACATATAACAATTCATTGTAAGATATGGTAGAGAGGATTACCATCTTAATGCTGCAAGTCTACATGCAAAATAAAATACTTACATGCACCATGTTGGAAATCAAGGATGACTCTATCATGATATTTTTGCTAATTCATTTGAAGTTGGGAAATTGAAATATATAATTTCAACACTGTTATGCAATTTCATCATCACACATAAAAATCACTATTATTATTTTTGCAAAAGAACATAAAAATGTTTAACCTTTAAAAAAGGTGTTGCGATAGTGAACTTTCTCTCTTTCTTCAACAATGACATGAAACTGTGTTATACCTTTCAATGTGATGAAACTAATTGAATAATAAGCCAATAGAGATTGGAATAGTGTTGAATTTATGTAATATTATTTAGTTATATCCCAAAATATTATGTTAACCACAAATTTTATGTTATGCAAAAATTAAAACCAAAAGCAAAGAAAAATGTAATTTAGTATAACAATAAGAGAGTAATTAGGTTAATAACTAGTACTTAAGTAAAAGAAAAGAGAAACAAAAGCATCGAGTTGACATTTCATATGTTGTTTAGAAATAGTAGCTGGGAGTGAAGAAAAGATTCACAAAAACCAATCGTTTCAAAAGAAGAAATAGAGCCATATCATGGTTCATTGAAAAAACACGGAAATTTCAAAAGATGGGATAACTAGTAGAAAATATACCTTATCCATTAAGGTCAATAAGCAATATTTAAGGATGCAGATTCAACCGTTTTAAGCATAACCCTTGCATATTAAAAGTGAAACACGTATCCTTGCAATCATCGAAGTTGTTAATAATATAATTCAAATAATATTAAATATTTCACACCAAAGAAATTCAAATGCTTCATAATTATATAAACTTTAAAAATATCGTAAATTAACTACATCGATCTCTCTAAACAAATATCAATAAAAAATTGACATTACGTTAAACACTTTCTTAGGTCACTTTGATTTGTTATTTCGTAGCCGCTTAATACTTCAGACACAAACTACAACTAATGCAACAATTCAGACAGCCATATATTTGAATAACTAAGTATGATAAATTACCTCCATAAAAATATATGTTGTATGAAAGTTCCTAGTCCACCATTTTCATCTTTGCTGCATCTGCAAATCGTTATCTTACCAAGCAAGTTAACTATGTTCATTATTTTGATAAATATGGCAAGAAAAGAAATAAGTGTCATGTATCAACGGTTCATTGTATGCAAACAACACTTATATTGTATAACATCACAATAATGGGAAAAAATTACAAACCTTCCTTTAGTGTGAAGAATTACTTCTTTATCTCTCCGCTTACATAGTATATTTGCATAAAAAGTTATTTTCCATGAACATTTTGTATGCTTTTTAAAACAACCCAATAATATTAGTACTTTGCCTTATTCTACAAAAAACACAAATATAACTTAATCAATGAGATATTATTCTTAACAGTATTTTAAAAACTCATTCAAGCAACTACAAAATTGATGAAATAGGTATATGATGAATGAATACACACATAAATTAAAAATGCATATGCCATGCTTAGTAGCTTACGATTTTACAATTAGCTGACTTAAATAGAAGGAACGGCATATATGTAGACAACTGTGAGAAATACTAGATTTTGTACCTGTACAAGATAGATATTCCTAGCAAAACATAAATATACTCTATAAATATATAGCAGAAGCTTGCATACATTAAAGGAGTTGATTAAGAAGCAAGCAATTATTTAGAAGTTGTAAACATACTTTGATTTATAGGTCAGCAATCCAGCCAGTATGTAAAATATAAGCAAATTAATAATAAAAAGGGAAAACTAGACGAAAAAAATACCAATGTTTACATGCTGAAATCAAAAGCATGATTTGAAAAGGAATTCCTCACAATTTCAATTGGGATGCGATACCAATTTCAGTTTAAAATGGAAAATTTTAACAAATGAGTTGGTGATTAGATTAGGTTTCAATCAATTAGGATTTTTTATCTCATTATTGCGAAGAAAATTAATGCATATACTTGTAGTTAATTACAAATTCGAAAATGTAGTGTAAATAAGAAAACTCATACTTACAAACATCTTCACTCTAGTAAACCCTCGCATCCCCGCTCCATTTTATTTCGCTCCCTACAATGGCATCTAGCTGTCCACGAATTCTTATTTGCGGTGATGTCTTTGGCCACCTCAATCAACTTTTCAAATGAGTGCAATCTGCATTATTATTCTTCTGCATTCCTTTTGAAATTTCAAATTAATTTCCGGATTATCAACCCCAACTAATTTTGAGGTTAACAAATCGATCGGCCCTTTCGACGCACTACTTTGCGTCGGCCGATTCTTTCGTCAATCAATGGATGAAGTTGATGAAATTGCTAAAATTATCGATGGAAAAAGGTATAAGCCGTTTTGACATGATTCATTATGAATTATGGAGCAGGAGCTACTAAATATCTGAGTAAAATCGAAGGCTTAGGGATTGATAGGATCGAAATTTGTAAATAGAAAATATGGAATTGGAAGAAGATAGAGGGAAATCGATTTAGAGAGCTGAATGTAGAAGTATTACTCCGTCCCCAAAATGAAAAAAGCCAAAATGTGTGGCGCTAAATTTTCCCACGCAGGGAAGTAAGTTAGAAAAAGATTAGGGGCCATTGTACTCGTCCTAATATATATTATTAAAGATCATTAATTATTTAGCCCTTAATTGATTGATATTAGAGGCCAAATTTTTATTTTGCCCCTAACGTAGTGTCCCTAATATTAACATTTGTGGTAGTGTTACAACCCACTTGAGGGCTATATGATATACAGTAGATACCAATGTTTAGCTAGCGCTCCTCCTCCCCTACATGTTTGGATTTTCGGAGTCCCGGTCTATCTTGAGATTGCTTTATTACAGCTTCATCCTTATAGATAGGCCGTCCTCACAAGTCTATACATATTTTTATCATGAGGTTATTCAATTCCCCTCCTACTAATAGGTAGATAAGATTCTTATATGCAGTTAAAATCAAATAAAAATCATCTTCCCTTTTCTAATTCAAGGCTTGCAACAAATTCAATCCCAAGGAAGATCTCTACTCGAAATACAGTATTTTCTAACATGAGTTTTTGTTCATTCGGGATCAGTCGCCTTGCTTTCGTCAATGGCGTTCGGGATGTAAGTGTCTTTCTTCTTTGCATCCTATTATATCTTATCATACTAGCTCCTATGATGACTTCTGATTTTTCATTAAGGCGTCATCAAAGCACTACTAGATATGACTTAATAGAAATGTTGAGAAGACTTAGGTAGATTCCTAGAGAAGAGAAGGAGGAATCTAGGCTACTTACTAATGAGCTGCATGAACAGTTTAGCCAAATCATTACTAGTAGATTTATTACCGAGTATGGGCTCCACCTCCTCCAACCAAGCAACATCAGCATAAGAAGAAAGCCATAGGACCAAGGGAGGGGGAGCATAGTAGAGTTCCTAGTTCTCACGATGCTGCACCGAGAGTTAACGTGACTCTTCCTCAGTTAGCTAGGCACTGTACGTGACTGAGAGGAGGATGATTTGGTCGACATAGTTATGTCTATAAGGAAACTGTTATCCAAGGACTCTAGCACCACTAAGATCAATACATATGCTACCTTCAAGGAAGTGGTAGAAGAGTCTGGGGTGGATATTGATGTTGGGTTCGATATAGAGAGCATTTTCCAAGATATCTTTGACTTAGAGATTATTGATGTACAATCATTGCGGCAAATTCTGGTTCTCGATTATTTTTTTGACATCGATGTCCTGTCCTTTATTGTTTTGAATGAGCTGGGAAAGGAGTTAGAATTCACCGAGGATGGCGCAGAGAATCTAAAGATCCATTACCTCGTTTATGCACACTACACACACTAGTTGTAAACACCATTGTTGTAACATCCACAACAAATAAATAAAATAAGATAAAGCTAAAAATGAAAATTTTACAAAATTCAAAATTTGACCACGGTTGTTATGCCGTTGTGTTTGTGGCAAAATTCCAATCAATTTCCATATATAATATGTTGAATACGGGGCTCAAATAGAAAAGTTATAGACGTTTGAAATTTTCAAATTCAAAATAATCTAAATGGAATTCAAATTCAAATAATTCTTAAATTTTAAATTTGAAGCTAACTGTAATTAGACTTGTGGGTTAAGTAATCGTTAAAATCAACGCTAATGTTAATAGCTAATTAAGAATAAAATAAAATGAACAACGGCAAAAAAAAACGTTCCAGGGAAGGACCATTGGTCGACTGTTGATATAGGCTGGTCGATCTCTAGCGGTCGACCGATAGTATAGGGACGGTCGACCGTCCCTGTGAATGGACGTTGCAAACCAGCTTTGGGCAGGTAGTGATCTAGAGTTTGTGCATTTTGAATGTATCGGATTATATTATTTTAAACCGACTTAAATTTGATGGTTATAGTACATTTCAACCACTAGAAATAAGAACCTAGCCCCCTTACTTTTATTTATAAATTATTCTAAGAACCTAGCGAACCTCTGTTAGTTCACCTCTTGCAAGATTAAAACTTTTTTAGTGTTTCAGGTAAGAAATCCTATATGTTTATTGTTTATTTTTCTAAACCTATTATCCTCCAAACCTCTAAATCTAACATATATACAAATCCCCTACTGTGTGCGCGCACGCGCACGTGTATAAGAAGAGATCTGAAAGAGGTTATTGAAGGCACGTCAAATCCAAAAGAAAGCAAAGCTAAGGTCCTACAATGAGTGGAAATCTTAGGCGTTTTATCTTAGTAATTGATTAGTGTAGTTTGGATTAGAATTATGCCTTAGTGAGTTTCGGTTCATGAAAACATCATATTAAAAATCCCCATAATTCCCCCAAAGCGAAATGTCAATTTTAGATTAGAATCTCAATTGTTTATATTAAAACAATGGAAATTGTGTAGATTTGCAGTTTTATGTTTTTACTTTCTATTCCACTTCCTATTCTTTTTCTTTGGATTTGATTAAGGGTTTTGATGAGGAAATGATATGTAAGGTGTGAATTCTTATTCGTGTCTGCATTGCTTATTTCCAAAAATTTAATAGAAATTCGCTTTGTCTAATTTCATGTAAAAAGATGTTGAATAAAGCATAAAAAGTTATTATAATTGTAAGTTTATTGGTTTATTCCATTGTTTTAATATAATAGTTGAGTTTGAATTTTATTTTGTATACAAGACTGTTGATTGGATTTTTGGATATCAGATTTATGGGATATTGATAATATACAAATGAAACTTGTATAATTTTGAAAGAGTTGAAATTTAAACATTAGTTTAGGGCGTAAACTTTGCACTCTTAAAAATTCCTAGGCACGTAACTATATATATATGCGTAAATGATGTATAATTATAACATATTAATTGTGTAGTTAATAGGTTATTAATTCTTATTAAATCCCTCTTAAGAAAGAATTTAATTATAAAGGTGAATTAAGAGTTTTCTGATAAGGCATTGATATGAAATGCGATGAGGTGTGATAATATATGTAGGAAGTGTTATAGATTATGACTAAGTTATAAGGATGCGAGGTTGGTCCAAAGCACACTGAAGTCTGCCCAGCTAATCTGGCTACCAGTAGTGTGACTTTGGGGCTGATGCGAGACATTGCCTATAATAAGTAACTACAGATGATGCGAGCCTAGTCTCAAATTCTATAGGGTAAATCAACACAACTAATCTGGCTATTAGTATCTATGAATAGTCAGACTAATATGAGATGCCACTGTGGAGTATGGGTCATAATATGAAGGACCTGCTTCAGGGATTGAAGGTACTAAGTGGTTGTATGAGAGCCCACCTCTTCCCTATGTAGAAGGTAGTAAATGGTCAAGGTTATGGGTTAGACCCGTGTTCGGACAGCTAAAAGTCTATCGAGTTAGAAAATAGCCGAACGAATTTCGAAATAAAATAACCGCAAGCGCACGACATACACTTGTAGTACGTGACGAATACGGGTCGATCCGCAGGGAATTGTTGATTTTAAAATTTCTATTCAATCAAATTAACCAAAGTTGAGTGAAAGTTAAGCTAGAAAATTAGCTAACTAACTAAAAGAAAAGAGAATCAAATATAAGAGTTAAGTGATAATTTAGAGAATAAATCCACTCTCTAGATCATGTAGTTCAACAAATATGAAATCATGATCTCTCTTTTATGGTCATTAGTGCTTTAATTGATGTGTCTATCATAAGTATGGCATATTTGTGCTATTAGTTAGTCAACATAAGCCATCAAACTTTGACACACCCCTTAAACCACTTACTAACCTTCATGAAACTTGACAATGAAAATGAAATCTATTTTAAGTACGGCCTATTAACTATTGATTAGAAATATAGACCATCAAACTTTAATTTCAAATCACTTTCTTTTGCCATAATCATATTTTGATGAAGAGGCAATTAGTGTTAGTGATTGTTTAAGCATAGCCTATTTGATGTCAACAATATAGGCTATCAAATTCAAAGCAAAAACAACTAGTAAACCATTTCTGTCATCATCATTAAGCACAAAAAGAGAGCATGAATGAACAAATAGTTGAAGCTACATAATTAGAGAGCTTCATTACCCCTAAATTGAAGGGGTTTAGTCTCTCATATTTGTCATTTGATTAACAAATGTAGCTAACAACATGAAAGCAAAATGAAAGGAAAAATTATTCTAATTGCATAAAAGAAAATCTACACTACTAGCATGAAAGGAAATGAACATGTAATTAAAAGGAAACAATAATTACATTGCATAAAAAAAAGGAAAAGTACATGAAATAAAAAATGGCTAAGTAGCCATGAAAAGAGAAAGAGAAGAGCTTGTTTATTTGTGAGCCTAAACTAAAACTAAGAGAGACTAAGAAGAAGAGAGAGCTGCATGAAACATAAGGGGTATTTATACATGTGTTAAACCCTAATTCATATTTTTGGGGAATGACCAAATTGCCCTAGAGAAAGTGTGGAGGCCAAGTAATCATTAGCTTATACTAATCATCATTTAAGTGTACATGAAGCCATTAATTCCATAAGCATGTGCATTAGCCTCTAATTTCTATATGAAGAAAGGTGGGTTGGTGGGGTTCTCCATTATCATGCCTTTGAATTATTTCCATCTTCATTTCTTTATCTTCACTCTTGTGCATGCATACATCTTCATGAAACCACTTGAATATGAAGCCAAATTCCTATAAAATAATATAGAAATTTCCAATTAAATTTTCTCAAATTAACATATGCACAAAAATGACCATTTTGCCCTTAGATGAAGATGAATATGTGCGATTTGAAAATAATATCAATTTTGGTTTAAACAAGTTAAAATGCCCGATATGATCATTTATTTAATTTTAATAGATTAAATATGGTGGTAAAAATATACACATTTACGTGCGCATCAAATACCCCCACACTTATCTTTTTATTCGTCCTTGAATAAAGGAAAAAAACTAAGATAAATCCGTTTTCGTAGGGAGCACGATTGCATTGTGCGTATGCAACAAGCCGTTAAACCTCTGGGTGTCCCCAGTAAGATGAGTGTTGTCTCGTGAGGGTTTTCAGCGGATACTACCCACAAAATCCAAATGCAGGATGAAAATATTTACAAAATGCAAGATTTATTTACAAAGAGATGAATGAGAGTTTTTGAAAATATTTACAAAATGCAAGATTTATTTACAAAGAGATGAATGCGAGTTTTTGAAAATATTTACAATGAAGGATTTACTTTTAAATTAACGCAAATAAGTTAAATATAGGTTTGGTTATTATCTTGAAATTTAAGTCATTTACTCGTCAAAATTTCCAACAAAAATTAAGTTATCATAATCAAATAGACTATAGTTTTAATTCGTTGTTTCGGTTGATAACAAAGTGTAATTATAAAATGGATCCTTAGTTGATTATCAAAGTTTATCAAAGTGGTAATTTTATTTCTTTTCAATAACAAGTCAAATCGAATAAGTTAAAATAGTGCTTGGATTTCAATTGCTTACTCTCTCCATTTTTTTCTTTTGAAAATTTTTGTTGATATTAGCAATATTTACATATGCCTAACTCAGATAAACTTAGGCCAGATATATTACCCATGCACTGCCTTGCAGACTGATGTGAGGGGAATACAGAGCATGGCGAGTGAACACACAAGTGTGAACACTTATTGACTGTAGGCGTTATTAGTAAAATAATTTTATATACACACCTAACTCAGATAAACTGAGGCCAGATATACCGATCGTGCACTGCCTTTCGGGCTTACGTGAGAAGGGTACAGAGCATGGCGAGTGAACACACGAGTGTGAACACATGACTCTAGGTGTTTATTAAGAAAATATATACATATACAAGAATTTTTGTTTTTTTTTGTTTTTGTTTTTTTTTAGGGAGAGAGTTTCGCAAAATCATCTTAGCATCATTTAACTTAGAAGACAAAAAAATGTTATATCCTTTACTTTAAATCAACCACTTTTTAAAACAAAGATTTTCAATTAGGATATATTTCATAATTATCACATATGAATCTTCCTATATACTAGTTAAACAATTTTTATGTGTAATCAAACTTCATTTTTGTTTCTGTTAAGACAAATTAAATTTCAAAAATTTCAATTTAATAAACCAAAACCATATATATATCCTATAGCGTTTCTTTAAAAATAAATCAAAATGCTTTTAAAAAAAATTGTTTTTTTTGTATTTTGGAAAGAAAATAAAATAAATAAACCATGAAAAATTAAAAATGATAATGAGTCTCCCCCCACACTTGATTTTGACTGTGTCCCCACAGTCAACCCAAGTGGAAGGAGAAAAATAAAAATAAAAACATGACCTATATTTACATGAAAATTAACGGTATTTACACGAGATCAGAAAGTATATCATCAAAGCGTAAATGAAACGGTCTTCCAAAAACCGATTCATTTGCCTCGTTAAGTATACAAGACACAGCTTAAGCTTGAAAAACCAAACCGTAAAAGATTTTGAAGTTGAACGTTGATTTGGAAAAACGAATGTTGTTTTGTTTTCAATGATTTTTGGGGTTGATAAACCAATTGATCGAAATTCACATTTATTTTCACCAAATTGAAATTCAAGTTTATCATTGAAAACTTCTTCCAAATTATCGATTTCAAAGTCAAAATGGCGATCGAAATCTTCCCCATCAGAATTTAATGACTCATTTTCGAAAAGTCCATAAAACTCGTGTTCGTTAAATTAATCTTCCTTCGTTGGATTATCAACAACTTCATCGCATATATCCATTTCAAAATCCAAAGTTGTTGTATTCAAATTTTCAGAAAAAGGAAGATCGAAATTTAAATCGAGTTTATCACCCTTAAAAGAATTGAAATCCAACTCAATTACCGTGTTTTCAACAACTTCATTAAGATTGTTATTTTCAATTTCAAAAGTTGTTATTTGAAAATCATCGATTTGGCTAAAAGATGGATTATCACTTGACTCGTCACACATTGAGATTTGATTTTGTTTATCACGTTGTTTCATATATGTTTCAAACAACGAATCCGTGTGATTATCATAAATTTCGTTCATTTGTTCAACAAAATCCAACTTATGATTATTGACTTGAGAATTTTCGATTTCGATTTGTTGAGGACAAAAAATTTCACTCGTATCGTGGTCGAGATTATTTCCATTGCCAAAATTATTTGAAAAGTGGATCACATTTTCGTTTTGATTTTGAAATTCATTTTGGAGTTCAAAATTGAACTGGCATGGGTTATACTCGAAATCGTTTGAATTTTGAATTGAATTCAAATTTTGAAATCCTTGACTCGAATTATTACACAAATATGAATTACACAAATTATTTATCATTTGATTTTGTTGTGTAGAGATTTCAAGTAAAGACGAAATGCTCTTTTCAAGATTTGAGGGTTGGTCATCGTTTTGAAAATTTTGTGGTTCAAAATTTGAATCATTTAAACAATAGTTGCTGTTAAAATATCCATATGAATTTGGAGTGAAATCATATGGATTATATTGATTTTCACAACTATCGTAAAATTCATGTAAGTAGGGAAACTCGGACATTTTCAAGAATGTTTTTGGATTTTTTTTATAAAGGAAAAATATTTACAAATAGAATTTATTTTTCAAAAGGGAAATTGATTTTTGTTTTTTTTTTCAAAAAAAAATCGAAAAGGTTTTAAATTTTTTTTCTTTGAATTTTGGTTTTTCTAAAATTGTTTTTTGGATTTTTGAAATTTCAAAGAAAAAGGATTTAAAATTTTCAAAGGAAAAGGAATATTTACAATTTTTTTTAGTTTTGGATTTTTTAATTTTTTTTTAAAATATGCATGAACTAATGCAACTAAATGAATGCAAGGATTAATTACAAATGATTTATCCTAAGTTAACCCAAAATTGTATAATTACACATTGTCTTAGTTCAACAAGATAGTTCTCAGCCAGGTAACAGACAGGATTTATCGGTGCACCACGAATCACCGTAGCAATGCAGCCGAAGGTTTAAGTACCCTTAGAGGAACAACCACTATAATATTTACGAATCACCGTAATATTTATAAATGGTTATTACTCTGCCGTAGCCTAGACACCAAGAAATTAAATTGTTCAAAGAAGACAACTTATAAATACACAATTAGTGTTATCGATGACTAAACGTTATTATTAATCAAAAATGAGATGCAAAACTAAAAATAAACGTGTATTAACAATGCAACTACGAATGAATTTTTGTTTTTGTTTTTTTTTGTTTTCTGAATATTTTTTTTAAATGCAAGTAAACAACAATGCAAGACAAACAAAAACAATAGATATATACAGTGCAAGGCAAATAAAGAGAAAATTATAAATAAGCAAGCAGTTTTTTTTTGGCAAGCTCAGCACGCAAGCAATTTATTTTAGCAAGCACTTCTGCTCCTTCTGCAATTATACTTTGGCAACCTGAGATAAAAACAAAATATATATACAGTTTTTTTTTGAAAAGGAAACAAAATTTAAAAGTGAAGTTTTACTTAAAAAAAATTTAAACAAAAGAAAATTCAAAAATTGTAAACAAAAGAAAGTTGTTGATGATTATTCCACAAATGAAAAAAATAAAATAAAATAAAAAAATAAATAGAAAATTCACAAAGCAAAAGCCCACAAGCCCGTTTACGAAAAATAAAAACTGACACAATCGATTTTTACTTCTCGTTTCAAAATTCAAGTTGAACAGCACCAAAATCTTAATCACACAATTCACGTTCAATTCTCACTTCAAAAATCAAAGTCGAACCAGGCGACAAAATCAAATTCAAGCCAAAGTTGTTCTCGTGGTTCGCGACTGTGCGATTTTTTTTGTTCGGTGATTTGGGGACTTAGGTCGAAAAGTGATTGGTCAAGGTAGCGGAGGAGGCGATGGGTGGCAATTTTCAAGTTTGATTTTGAGGTTTCGATTATAGGTTTGGGTCAGAGGCAGATTGGATGGCACTGCTTCGGTGATGTGTGTTGTATGTATGCGAGGTCGAGATGGTTGCTGGTGGTATGTGCTTGGTTGAATGGTAAGTTGTATGCAGGAGGAAGAGGGCTAGGTGCACGGAAGTGTAGGCAGAGCACTATGCAAGGATATGATGTTGCTTTGTCGTGTAAGGCAGAGGTTTGAGCACTGAACCATTGGTTGGTGAAGTGCAAGGAGATAGGCGCACTAGTATAGGAATGATGAATATCTGTTGGGAGGAGCAGAGGTTAGGTGGCAAGAAGTTAAACAAAGGTGGGTAGCAATTCTGGTATGGGGTAGCCGCTGTATATGTATGGCACAAAGAAGCAAGTTGTAATGGAAGAACAGGCTTGTGGTGACTGCTGCAAGTTGTGTAGTGATCGATTTAGAAGGATAGAAGGTCAGAAGGATAGGGGATGGAAGTGGAAACTATATGAGGCTGAAGTGAGGGTGAAGTGGAGTATGTAGGAGCTTATAGCAATATGTGATGCTGATGACGACAGATATGGATGTATTGATGAATTAGCAATATGGAGGAGGTGATGGGTGTTTTGATGTAGTGGGCAGAGGAATTATGTAGTCAGTTCTGTGTTGTATATGGAGGATAGAAAACAGTATATATGTGTTGCAGTCTTGGGTATGGCCAGTGGAAGTGTATGGTAGAGTGATGTATATGGGTATGATTGAGTATTGATGGTCAGTAATTGATGTCAGTTGTCACTGCAGTGATGTTGGCTATGGTTTGTATTGGTGTAGTGTGTAGGTAGGCAAGTGTGTATGTATGGAAATGTTTGGCAGAGGATGACAGTGGTAGGTTGAGTTGATGACTGGTTGGGTACTGATGAGGGTGATGTTGTTGAACTGGGATCAATGTATGATGCGAGGCAGATGTAACAGAGAAGGATGAGGCAGTGAGAACTGATGGTTGATGTGGATAGTTATGTTGTTGTAAGCTGGAGCAAGGAATGTGGGTTTGCGTGGTGAAGTGTAGGAGTTTGGATAGAGGTTGGTTGTTGTCGCCAGAGAGGGCTGCTGATAGCTACTGCACTTATATGAGTCGTTGGGTATGGAAGTCTGGTTGTTGTGGAATGTGAAGAAGTGGTGAAGGCAAGATGATTGCAGTGATGGTTTTGTGCAAGTTGTTTGATATGGAGTTGCTGCTGTTAGAATTTCTACAAGTCTGTGATGATATATGCTTGCTGTCTTGTGGTTGTGCTTGTTGTCTTGTAGCACTGAATGACTGGAAGTATGGTGATATGGGTAGAACTGTTGTATGATTTTCAGAGGGGAGGGGACTGCAGTGCACGGCAGCAGTTTGACGGGGCTGTATGATGTTGTCGGTGATGAAATGTAAATCATGGCAGTGGTGGAAGAAGTAGGGAAGGTAGTATTTGGTTTGTAATTTGAAGTTTGTGGCACTGGAAGGAATGAGCTGTTGTATGGTGACTGTGTGATTTATTTAGGCAGAGGTTGATGTTGGTTCGTGAGTTGATGCTGGAAAGAGAGCATAACATTTATCAAAATGTTGAAGCTATATAATTAGAGAGTTTCATTACCCCTAAATTGAAGGGGTTTAGCTTCTCATATTTGTTATCATATCAACAAATAGAGCTTGCAACATAGAACAAAACAAAGAGAAAAAGAGAGCTAAATGAAAGATAAAACTAATCTAATTGCATAAAAGAAAATCTACACTACTAGCATGAAAGGAAATGAACATGTAATTAAAAGGAAACAATAATTACATTGCATAAAAAAAGGAAAAGTACATGAAATAAAAAATGGCTAAGTAGCTATGAAAAGAGAAATAGAAGAGCTTGTTTATTTGTGAGCCTAAACTAAAACTAAGAGAGACTAAGAAGAAGAGAGAGTTACATGAAACATAAGGGGTATTTATACATGTGTTAAACCCTAATTCATGTTTTTGGGGAATGGTCAAATTGCCCTTGAGAAAGTGTGGAGGCCAAGTAATCATTAGCTTCTACTAATCATCATTTAAGTGTACATGAAGCCATTAATTCCATAAGCATGTGCATTAGTCTCTAATTTGTACATGAAGAAAGGTGGGTAGGTGGGGTCCTCCATTATCATGCCTTTGAATTATTTCCATCTTCATTTCTTTATCTTCACTCTTGTGCATGCATACATCTTCATGAAACCACTTAAATATGAAGCCAAATTCCTATAAAATAATATAGAAATTTTCAACTAAATTATCTCAAATTTATATATGCACAAAAATGACCATTTTGCCTTTGGATGAAGATGAATATGTGCGATTTGAAAATAATATGAATTTTGGTTTAAACAAGTTAAAATGCCCGATATGATCATTTATTTAATTTAAATAGATTAAATATGGTGGTAAAAATATACACATTTACGTGCACATCAACCCGATAGAGGATATCTCGGGAAAGGTCCCGCTTTGATATGAAGTATTAAATGGCTAAAGAGATTCCATGCGACGTCAGCTAGATAGTTACTAGAGAGGATTCTGCCTTGGGATAGGTATTAAAGGATGGGGACCTTCCTTTAAAATGGTATTAAATGGTCAGAGTCTGCTTAGTTCTCACTAAAAGGTATTAAGTGACTTGGTTACTATCTCTTACATTGATAGGACATTATTGACGATAGATGTGGTTTATTAGGTTGAAAATGAGATGGCTATGGGCTGATATTTGGAAAGCCTTTTTGACCTATATTTGGAAAGACTTAGGATGAAGATAAATTGCGAAAGACATATTCCTATATAATTATACCGCCGAAGTACTATTTTAGTAAGGCTCGAGATTTTTATCCACCGGACATATGTTGTTCTGACTCTATCCTCATTACAACATAGTTTAGGAAAGATGATGATGTTGAAGGCGAAGGCATGGAGATAGCTTGTGGCAGTATAACTATATATCTATTCATGTTATTTTCAGATGTACCCATTGGAAACTATTGTATTTTAAATATGATTTACCACGGATATATAATGGTTATTATTGGTTTTTGTGTTACAGATTTTATGACATTTTGACTTTATAATAAAATGGGTACTGTTATTATTATATTTTATTCTTCCATCGTGAGATATGAATGTGTAGATAAATAGCTCTGTGTTGTTGTTTTTACCAACCAACAGCCTGCTTTGGAATGGGTCTAAATTTCAATGGGCCTTTTCTGGGTTGGAATTTAGGTCCGTTTCAGGATGGGTTTTTACAATTGTACTTTAAGATTGATCTAACATCTATCTTATTATTTTGCAAACTAGGTGGTCTTATGAAGATGCTTCAACCATATCCAAACACATCTGACCTCTAAGGGGAGAAATAAGCTTTGGAAAGGGTAACTTTTATGAAATCGAGCGAAAATGTTGGTCGCTTGCATGTTGTTTTCAAGATTAGGGAGCTGTCACTTACTAACCCTTGGGAGTTCCATTATTTACTACCGACGAGCCTCTAAAATGCTCCGAGACTTTTAATCGCTCTCCATTAAGGGGATCCAAGTCATGATCTTTTGACCGTCCCTGCAAAGCTCCTAGGATGTCCTTTGCTCCTACTCAAACTCCAAGATTACAAAGCACCAAGAAAAGGCCCATTTGGACTTCCAAGCTTTTATAACCTCTTCTCCCCAGTCCTCATCTTTGGTGAATTTGAGCTCGAGCGTTAAAGCTTTATCGATCATATGGTAACCAATCCTAATGATCCAAGTTCGTTGAGTTTGAGCAACCATACACTCAAAGGAACCAAATTGCTTGGGTGCATGCCATTGCTTTTGCATGTTAATTCTCTGACATATCAATAGAACCTCCTAAGGTTGTGTCAAACTTACGGGCATTGTTGGAATTCATGATAATGAGCATGTGGACATTAGTCGCAAGCAAGTGGAAAGAACCCCATAGTATTCGCTCTTAGCAAGGACATCCATGATCAACATGAGGTTATTAAAAAGCATGATGAGGCGGTGGATGACATGCGAAAGGTGCACGTGGATGAATTGGAAGAGATGAAGAACTCACATGTAACCAAACTCGAGAAGGTGAGAAGCAAACATTGGACACACTTAGATAAGGACAAGAATAAATTTACCCACGAGGCCTTGAAGACAAAGGACACAATGGAAGAAAGGCTGAATGATAAACTGGACACATTATTGATGGAGAAGAATAAGTTGATTCAGATGGCATTGGCATGGAAGAAGGAGAAAATATTGCTTGATGCCTAGTTAACCGCCCTATCTTCTGCAAAGATGACGTTGGTCGCTTATCTTGAGCAGTCTAAAGTGGAGAAGAAGCTAGCTGATTCAATGTTAGAGGCCTTGAATAAGGAAGCGGGTGATTTGAGGAAGCAACTAGACTATGTTGTTGAGCTCCTAGATGAAATTTATTATAAAATGTTTACCTAAGGCCGCCTTCGATGGCTAAAGGACTATGATGAGATCATGACTCCCATCGATAAATTCGTAGTGTGGAAAGCTCAAGAGGCATGTCAAGAGGAAGGGAAAGTATCTAAGCTTGAGGAGGTCAAAACATGTTTTTTAGTAGAGGATATGAATGTTATGCATAGGGGGTACATTGTGACGACCCGCAAATCCGTACCCTTTGAATCGACAATAAACCACACATGTCCGACCCAAAAAGCACAGACTGACGGAAATTCAGGAGAAAGAAAAGAAGAGAGAAGAAGAGAAGAAAGAGAGAAGATAGAACCAAACAAAACAATACAGAATCTCACATCGCAGTGGAAAACATATACTATCATATCAATGATCTTTACAAAACAGAAACTGTATATACATGCATCAATCAGAGTTCAACAATCAGTCAATAGTTATCAACATGGACAGTTATAATAACATGTCCTTACAATTGTCGATAATATACAACAACCAACAAAGCATAGCACATAATCAAGCAAAACATGTATGTGTATACGAGAGTGAAGATCTCCAGCTCTCTTGCTGAAGCTCCAAAAGCACCAATATGAACCTGTAAATATACTCGGTCTGACCCGAGCATTGAAAGGGAAGAATGCCGGGATCAGTCTGGTAAACCAGCATGAGAAACACACTCAACTGAATTTATTAAATTACCAAACTTTTCCTTTATCAAAACAAAAGTATCTCGTAAGACAAGTCCGAACATAAACACGGACAAGTTTTTACCTTACGATAACTAAAACATTTCATATCAAATCATCTTATATTATACTAGTGTCTAGTATAAACAAATAATATTAATCATAGTCGAAATGGTTACCCATATAGCATTTCGAGGCTATTCATTATGCCTTTACAAACAAAATCGCAGCTCGTAGTGGGGTTTGGATTTCCATACAAATGACCAGGTGAAGGGACTACCTTCCGGCAGTACATCTCTAGAAGATTGTACCAAGGACCATCACAAAGGATCCTCTACCAACACAAGACCGACCCACCTCTATAACTAGATGGTACCGAATATATCATCCTCCGGTCGTTACTGACCTTTACCGAGGGCCCTCATAGCATACAAACCACAATAATCAGATACATGACGTCATAGCGTATAAAGATATATCTAGAAGAGGATGATCATATCCTACTTGGGAGCGACTCACTTAGCCTTGCTCCATCTAACCCTGTTTTGGTCATTTCTGGTTGATGAGGCCTAAGGTAACGATTACCTTTCACAAATCACAATCACATCACTATGAATGCCACACGGCCATTTCCGTTGACTACTAATTGCCTTCCACAAAAATTCAACCCTTGAGCTCGTACGTCTAAAGGAAGGGTGTTAAGCTAAGAGAAGTTGCCTTCTCCGCCACCAAACAGATGTACGTTTGTAAAAACCAATGTACGTAATCTTCAGAAATGCAATGTCGGACAAACATTCATACAAGTTGTCCAGGAACAGGACAAACCGAAGGCACTTTCCTACCACATCCTATCGGGAAATCCTAAGGATTAGTAGCGAATAGTCCTTGCATTGGATATTTCATAATGAAGAGACCACTGCTACTGGATGTATATTGGGATTTTAACCCCAAACGATCAACAAGCAGTCCTCCACTATGAAAATCCTGAATATCAATATCATCATAAGCAACCTGCACAAATCGTCTCATATACGTTGGTCCGAAGTTGTTTTCAGATAAATCTGATCCCGGTCTCTTCGCACCAACAACGCAAAAGCGTTTCTCAACCTCACACAGAAACTAAGTCTCATAGACTTATCACGTCTCCAACTTTCAACTTGCTATCCTTCGGGCCAAGAAGGAAGCACGATAGATTGGAGTAATACTCCACACTAACGAATCAACATCCTCAACACAAACGATAATCAAGCCTACACAGAAGGCAACGTACTAAGTGTACGACTAAATAATTCCCACATCAAGTCGAGGAACTAAAATGGCCAAATTTGATAGTCGGTTATTTAACTATCAAAGCAAACAAACAAATATTTACCACCATATACAATCACTAGGCCCTTTAATTAATCTTTTATCAATTAAATCACTTGCCAAATATTCACTTTGAATACGAGAATCCTTTAAAAAGATATAATCTCAAAACCATTTCAACTTTGGAAAACATTTCCATATACTTATGTAAAAATAAGTAATTCACAATTCTCTTTATTTTCAACACTTAGAAAATATTACATACTTAAATCAGGATTAAGTATATATTTTATTCTTTAAGGAAAACATTCTCTTTAAACACATTTATTTGGGTCAAAACGAATGTTGCATAAAACATCGTTACGACAACCCAAAATCAACAGTATAGGGATTCGAAAATGAGATAGATATATAAATCCCAATACTATACAAAAACATTTCCTTTCGAAAATCATTTACTATAACAACAGTGTTATAGTCCATCATTTCCTTCTCGAAAACGTCTATTTCAATAATGAATGTTGAAATCTATGGTTTCAATCCTTAACACATTTTAAAACATCTTTAAAACCATTTAACTCCATTTAAAATATAACTTTCCAAAATATCCATTTTATTCAATATATTATTCACTGTCCAAAATCGTGAATATAGTTCCTTTACCAAATTCAAAAATCAATAAAACATCTATTTTCAAAATCACTTGAAAATCCTTTTAAATTTGAAAACATCACTTTAACATTTTTAAATTTCCAAAATAGGCCCAATGCTGCAACAGCACTAAATACATCAATCATGACATCCAAACATCATATATCACATGATAAGAGCATATATCATAATATATGTAAATAAATCAATACTGGTGAGGAATCCAGTTGGATCCCTCCAACCTGTCACCTGCAACAAATATACATATGAGAATATGTGTACAATGTCCGCTTCGAGGCAGACGCGCGTACAAAGGGTCATCCGCTCATACACGAGAACGTATAGGGTCATCTGCTCCAGTAGGTAGGAATATATCCAAATACCAATCAATATATATATATACAATATATATATATCATTCAAACAATCATCAATCAGCATAAATAACATTTATTATCACTTATATAAAAATATCAGTGAGTCGGAAAGAGTGAGATGTACTCACTTTGCTTCCAGTAGCAGTTGCGGTGTTTTATTTCGAATAAAATTAAACAACCGTTTAATTTTACCCAAAATTCACACTAGCTCCAATCAACTCCAAACTAGCTCTAAAATGTAGTGCTCATCAATACGAACCCAACGCAATTCGTTTCGTCAGAAACGGACCTCGTATAAAGAATTTATACATTTTCAAAGTTTATACGAGTTAATATATATAATTATTTACAAATTTTATTTTAATATCAAACCCTAGTCAATCTGGGCCGTATATTCTCTGAGATGCAAATCCAGTCGCTCGTGCTTTCTTCTCTTCCTCTAAGTAAATCACGTACGAGATGAAACCATGAAGCCGCCCTCTAACCCTAATTATCGTGGCCCCATCTATCGACTAGACGTCGATCAACGACCATGGTTTCGAAGCCCAACGCAAGTGCCACCATCGGCCATGAGAACGGCAAGCTCGGTCACACCGTTGCCTCGATAAACGCGCGCAAACATCGGCCATTCAAACTGAAATTGCCATCACGATGTTGCTTGAAAACTCATCATTGCCGTATGGATTTGTCGATCTCGCTTAGCTCTACAATTATCGTGTTGAAGGTTTCTCGAATTGGTTGATGGATTGGAAGAGATTAAAGAAAAAGAATCGAACAATTTCGGCCATTAAAAAGGAAGTGGCGGCTGCTGTAACCCTAGCTAGGGTTTTGGCGAAATAGAAAAATAGATGGCCTTTTATAGAAAATTTGACGACACTATTCATCACCAAATTTTTCGAACTTGAAACGAAGTGTGCCGCCTGGCGTTCATAATGTTTTACCCCTATTCCGAATGAAATGGAATATATATCGGAATCGAATTATTTAAATTTAAAATTTACTTAAACAGATTTCTACGCGTTTTAGCTTGCCCCGGACAAACCGTAAATCTGATTGAAACGAAATTTGAAATCTTACCATAATATAACATTACAGATCCAATGAAACTGGTTTCGTTGAAATCTGAGACTGTTTGAAAAATGGTCATTTTTACACGTCAATTAAATATTAAAATATTCAATTTCTATGATTTAACTTTTAATTCAATTTTAAAAGTTCTCCAACATCATTCTAATTCAAATATAATTTAACTCAACTTTATAATTCATTTTTATTCACATTAAATTCAATTATTTACACAATTTCAAATATTAAATTAACCATTTAATTATCTAATTAAATCTTGATATTTCAAATATAAGTTATTCAGCTTATAAAATTTACTTCTGAATATTTAAAATCAATTAAATATATGAATTTCGAATTACCGAAATTCTGGGTCATTGCATTCTCCCATACTTAAAAGAATTTCGTCCTCGAAATTACCAAGTAAGAAAAAGTCACAAAATCCATTAACTTTTCAAAAAAAATCGTTAATACTAGATATCAAATCTATTTAAACATTTTAACTTTTCCAAAAATCATTAGTTAAACTTCTTATAAAACTTTTCTAAGTTTCCAAATCCATATATAGTTATCTTTTCAAAACCAACTAATCATCGTTTAACTTTGAAATTATAACTCAAAAAATCAAAATTTAGTTACCAAAAGTATTTCCCTAATTTTTTCAAAATTTTCTAACGCCTTAAATTTTCTGAAAAATTCGCCATAGCCTCCTTTGCGTGGTTCGATCGTAGTAGGATCACAACATATATATATCACAAATATACATCTCATCTTCGAGGATTAGGCATCCCGTAGGGAAAAAAGTATAAAAGTACGATATGTAATCCGAGATATGTACCTTATATATTATTAGCGAGCATATACGGCTAATATAGCGCGAAAGCGAGCTCCAAATGCAAAGCAAGCACCATCCGCACCTACTAAACTCAATCAACAATGAGAAACATGTATATATGGAAATAATATCAATATACAACATATACCAATGCAACAACTATATATGCCAATATAGCAAATGCAATCAAAAGCAACAAATCCAACCATCAAACCACTATCATCCAACTAACATCCAACAAACAAATATCTATCCAATCAATCCATAACCAAATCAATATTCATTCATTTCTCATTAATTATTTATTGAATTGGTTTTCAATTTATTCACATTCGATTTATTTACATTGGATTTTACTAACATTCATTCATATTCAATTAGTTTACATTCACTAATTTACGTTCAAGTTAGTTCACTTCCAAATCAAATTAAATTCAATTCTATCTATATTTACTTCACTTCCAATTTGAATTCAATTATTTAGCTTTCAATTTCATTAATATTTAATGAACTTCTGTTCAATCAATCTAACATCCACCTAACAACCAATGCATATCCAACATTACCAAATTTATTTACTTTACTTCGTTTACCATCAATTTGGTTCAACACTTTTTAATTTCAATTTGGTTGATATTCAATTTAGATTGAATTTTAGTATTCACTATATTCATATTTACAATTAAAGTTGAATTTTATTACATAACTCAAATTCATATTCATTTAACTTACTTCGTTTCATTATTCACTTTATTAATTCATTTTGATATCAAATTCAGCTTCATTCAACATCACTTAAGTTACGTTTCATTTCAACTCACTTGCATTTACTCCCACTATAATACTTAAGTTTACTACTAATTTAAGTCAAATTCTATTTTATTTAACTTAACTTAGATTTCATTTCTAAAGTCATTTTATTTAACTTTTACTTAAGTCAAATTTCATATCACTATCCAAATTCAGATTTTGTTTTGCTTAACAAAATTGTTTAACCATTTTAACAATTGGTTTTACTTAAATTTTCTCACTTTACAAGTTATACAACTTATTTATCTAACCTTTCAAATTCATATTATATAATCACTTAAAAGTTTAATTTCCATTTCAATAACTTATCTAACCCAGTTCAAATTATTTAACCTTCCTTTAGTTAAATTTCAAATCATATATTTATTATGCTAACTCAAATTTATTTCATCTTTACCAAAATTAAAATTTATTATTTCACATTATAAGTCTAAATTCATTTTACGTATATTTATTAATTTCAACTTGGATTTTAAATTCAAATTTGTTTATCACAACAAAACTTAACTTTCAATTTACTATTGGTAGCAAATCTATCACATAGAAACTCGAAAATGATACTGATGATGCTGGATGATGCTGTAGTCATCACCCTTATTATTTCCCAGCAACAGTAGTGAATTCAGTGCTTTATATTCTTTTAAAATCCTTTTATATTTATAAATCACATTTATAAATCTTTACTTATACAATTCCACTATTTTACTTCACATATATAAGATTATTTCACAATTGTAAATCATATTAATTATAATTCCATACTTATAATTCATTTGCTTAAATAATTTATTCTTTTACAATTGTTGCTTTTATTTGGATTATTCAAACACCTTTTATTAACTTATATAAATTTATATTTTCAACAACCAAACAATTCATTTATATACACTATAATATTTTTGAAAAATCATTTCCTTTACATATAAAATATAATTGAGGTAAAATTATTTCATTTACCCACTTTTAAAATAATACTATGTCGACTTGCCTCGTTTAAGTGTTTAGAAATCCCTATCGATAATATGGCATCCCACATACCGACCAGAATTCACAAACAACTCAACAGATAAGTAAACACAATATAAAATATTTTATATCACCAACAAATACGCGCTCATATATATAATACACTCAAACTCAATCTAGGGTGCTACTGTCCCTATCTATACTGAGTACACATCAAAGCTTAGGAATATACAAAATCTAAGCTCTGATACTAAATGTGGCGAATGGGCAACTCCTGCACCTGCCCTGGTAGGCTTTTCAACCATCCCGCTACCCTTCTACTTTTCAACATGGGGGCACTCCTTCTTTTCAACATGGAGGTGACTACAAGTGGTACCTCGGATTTGCTTTTACGACAAGCCTCTCGACTATCAACCAACCCTTTCACACTAAGGACATGTAGGGGTAAGAGTCTAAGCTTCGTCACTGTTCACAAAACGAGAACCCCGAATCATGCTAAACATAATCAAACAAATCCGATACCCTTTGAATCGACAATAAACCACACATATCCGACCCAAAAAGCACAGACTGACGGAAGGTCAGGAGAAAGAAAAGAAGAGAGAAGAAGAGAAGAGAAGAAAGAGAGAAGATAGAACCAAACAAAACAATACAGAATCTCACATCGCAGCGGAAAACATATACTATCATATCAATGATCTTTACAAAATAGAAACTGTATATACATGCATCAATCAGAGTTCAATAATCAATCAATAGTTATCAGCCTGGAAAGTTATAATAGCATGTCCTTACAATTGCCGATAATATACAACAACAAACAAAGCGCAGCGGATAATCAAGCAAAACATGTACGTGTATACGAGAATGAAGATCTCCATCTCTCCTACTGAAGCTCCAAAAGCACCAATATGAACCTGTAAATATACTCAGTCTGACCCGAGCATTGAAAGGGAAGAACGCCCGGACCAGTATGGTAAACCAGCGTGAGAAACACACTCAACTGAATTTATTAAATTACCAAACTTTTCCTTTATCAAAACAAAAGTATCTTGTAAGAAAGGTCCACACATAAACACAGACATGTTTTTACCTTACGATAACTAAAACATTTCATATCAAATCATCTTATATTATACTAGTGTCTAGTATATACAAATAATATTAATCATAGCCGAAATGGTTACCCATATAGCATTACGAGGCTATTCATTACGCCTTTACAAACAAAATCGCAGCTCGTAGTGGGGTTTGGATTTCCATACAAATGACCAGGTGAAGGGGCTACCTTCCGACAGTACATCTCTAGAAGAATGTAGCGAGGACCATCACAAAGGATCCTCTACCAACACAAGACCGGCCCACCTTTATAACTAGATGGTACCGAATATATCATCCGCCGGTCGTTACCGACCTTTACCGAGGGCCCTCATAGCATACAAACCACAATAATCAGATAAACGACGTAATAGCGTATAAAGATATATCTAGAAGAGGATGATCATGTCCTACTTGGGAGCGACCCACTTAGCCTTGCTGCATCTAACCCTGTTTTGGTCATTTCTGGTTGATGAGGCCTAAGGTAACGATTACCTTTCACAAATCACAATCACATCACTATGAATGCCACACGGCCATTTCCGTTGACTACTAATTGCCTTCCACAAAAATACAACCCTTGAGCTCGTACGTCTCAAGGAAGGGTGTTAAGCTAAGAGAAGTTGCCTTCTCCGCCACCAAACAGATGTACGTTTGTAAAAACCAATGTACGTAATCTTCAGAAATGCAATGTCAGACAAACATTCATACAAGTTCCAGGAATAGGACAAACCGAAGGCACTTTCCTACCACATCCTGTTGGGAAATCCCTAGGATTAGTAGCGAATAGTCCTTGCATTGGATATTTCATAATGAAGAGACCACTGCTACTGGATGTATATTGGGATTTGAACCCCAAACGAGAAATAAGCAGTCCTCCACTATGAAAATCCTGAATATCAATATCATCATAAGCAACCTGCACAAATCGTCTCATATACGTTGGTTCGAAGTTGTTTTCAGATAAATCTGATCCCGGTCTCTTTGCACCAACAACGCAAAAGCGTTTCTCAACCTCACATAGAAACTAAGTCTCATAGACTTATCACGTCTCCAACTTTCAACTTGCTATCCTTCGGGCCAAGAAGGAAGCACGATAGATTGGAGTAATACTCCACACTAACGAATCAACATCCTCAACACAAACGATAATCAAGCCTACACAGAAGTCAACGTACTAAGTGTACGACTAAATAATTCCCACATCAAGTCGAGGAACTAAAATGGCCAAATTTGATAGTCGGTTATTTAACTATCAAAGCAAACAAACAAATATTTAGCACCATATACAATCACTAGGCCCTTTAGTTAATCTTTTATTAATTAAATCACTTTCCAAATATTCACTTTGAATACAAGAATCCATTAAAAAGATATAATCTCAAACCATTTCAACTTTGGAAAACATTTCAATATACTTATGTAAAAATAAGTAATTCACAATTCTCTTTATTTTCAACACTAAGAAAATATTACATATACTTAAATCAGGATTAATTATATATTTTATTCTTTAAGGAAAACATTCTCTTTAAACACATTTATTTGGGTCAAAACGAATGTTGCGTAAAACATCGTTACGACAACCCAAAATCAACAGTATAGGGATTCGAAAATGAGATATATATAAATCCCAATACTATACAAAAACATTTCCTTTTGAAAATCATTTACAATAACAACAGTGTTATAGTCCATCATTTCCTTACTTCTCGAAAACGTCTATTTCAATAATGAATGTTGAAATCTATGGTTTCGATCCTTAACACATTTTAAAACATCCTTAAAACCATTTAACTCCATTTAATATATCACTTTCCAAAAATATCCATTTTATTCAATATATTATTCATTGTCCAAAATCGTGAATATAGTTCCTTAACAAATTCCCATACTTCTACACATTTAATCTAAAGGATAATTCACAGTCTAAAATCGTGAATATAGTTCCTTTACCAAATTCAAAAATCAATAAAATATCTATTTTCAAAATCACTTGAAAATTCTTTTTAATTTGAAAACATCACTTTAACATTTTTAAATTTCCAAAATAGGCCCAATGCTGCAACAGCACTAAATACATCAATCACGGCATCCAAACATCATATATCACATGATAACATCATATATCACAATATTTGTAAATAAATCAATACTGGTGAGGAATCACGTTGGATCCCTCCAACCTATCACCTGCAACAAATATACATATGAGAATATATGTACAATGTCCGCTTCGAGGCAGACGCGCGTACAAAGGGTCATCCGCTCATACACGGAGCGTATAGGGTCATCTGCTCCAATAGGCAGGAATATATCCAAATACCAATCAATATATATACAATATATCGTATATCATCCAAACAATCATCAATCAGCATAAATAACATTTATTTTCACTTATATATAGAAATATCAGTGAGTCAGAAAGAGTGAGTTGTACTCACTTTGCTTCCAGTAGCAGTTGTAGTGTTTTATTCCGAATAAAATTAAACAATTGTTTAATTTTAGCCAAAATTCACACTAGCTCCAATTAACTCCAAACCAGCTCTAAAATATAGTGCTTGTTAATACGAACCCAACGCAATTCGTTTCGTCAGAAATGGACCTCGTATGAAGAAGTTATATATTTCAAAGTTTATACGAGTTAATATATATAATTATTTACAAATTTTATTTTAATGTCAAACCCTAGTCAATCTGGGCCGTATATTCTTTGAGATGCAAATCCAGCCGCTGGTGCTTTCTTCTCTCCATCCAGGTAAATCACATAAGAGATAAACCCATGAAGCCACCCTCTAACCCTAATTATCGCGGCCCCATCTCTCGACTAGACGTCGATCAACGACCATGGTTTTGAAGTCCAATGCAAGTTCCACCATCGGCCATGAGAACGGCAAGCTCGGTCACACCATTGCCTCGATAAACGCGTGTAAACATCGGCCGTTCAAACTGAAATTGCCATCATGACATTGCTTGAAAACTCATCATTGTCGTATGGATTTGTCGATCTCGCTTAGCTCTACAATTCTCGTGTTGAAGGTTTCTCGAATTGGTTGATGGATTGGAAGAGATTAAAGGGAAAAGAATCGAACAATTTCGGCTATTAAAAAGGAAGTGGCGGCTGCTGTAACCCTAGCTAGGGTTTTGGCGAAATAGAAAAATAGATGGCCTTTTATAGAAAATTTGACGACACTATTCATCGCCAAATTTTTCGAACTCGAAACGAAGTGTGCCGCCTAGCGTTCATAATGTGTTACCCCTATTCCGAACGAAATGGAATATATATCGGGAGCCAATTTGATCGTATTTGGAAGATAGGTTTTCAAATCGAATTATTTAAATTTAAAATTTACTTAAACAGATTTCTACGCGTTTTAGCTTGCCTCGGACAAACCGTAAATCCGATTGAAACGAAATTTGAAATCTTACCATAATATAACATTACAGATCCAATGAAACTGGTTTTGTCGAAATCCGAGACTGTTTGAAAAATGGTCATATTTACACGTCAATTAAATATTAAAATATTCAATTTCTATGATTTAACTTTTAATTCAATTTTAAAAGTTCTCCATCATAATTCTAATTCAAATATAATTTAACTCAACTTTATAATTCATTTTTATTCACATTAAATTCAATTTTCAATTATTTATCCAATTTCAAATATTAAATTAACCATTTAATTATCCAATTAAATCTTGATATTTCAAATATAAGTTATTCGGCTTATAAAATTTACTTGTGAATATTTAAAATCAATTAAATATACGAATTTTGAATGACCGAAATTCTGGGTCGTTACATACATTTTTCTAGCCAACCTCGCAGAAGAGGAGAGGCATGAAAAGGCTAGGGAGACATCGGCCATAAATGATATTCCCCCAATTGTGCCTTCTGGTTAGACCTTATCAAAGTGCATGGTGTATGTCCCTATATATGACCTTCCTTCTCCGAAGCTATAATACCCCGATATTTTATGGGAAATATAATTAAAAAGAAATTAAAAGTGCATTTGGTATAGTGGTAAAGGAGCACGTTAACTTCCTTAATGACCACGGATCAAGTCCCATTGTCGCCCAAAATCTGGAGCGATGTTTTTAGCTGGTTTGTTTCCAACGATTTTCCTACGTATTTCAGCGTTATTTCTGACATGTGGTGGCTTCCCATTTGCTCCAGTGATGTAATAGGATGAGATGGCTAAATTTTATTGGTTGAGTGATGTGTATGGGCTAGAATGAATAACCATTAAGTGTCTGAAAGAACCAGATTTAATCTAAAATAATCTAATGCATTATATTAACTCAAACAATCTATAAATAAACCATCTAACCTTAACCTAATCTCTTATTCAGCCATCGCCATAATTCTACAGAAAAATTAGTGTGTATTATTCTTCCTCCTTTTCTCTACTAAGTAAACAAATCTCTACCAAATTAAATTATCTATATATATTCAAGTAATTTGGGGAATTTAGAAGAATCAAAGGGAGAAAGATTAAAGAAAAGCTTTTTTTCAAATTTATGCAAGCTCAAGTGCCAAGTGAGTGGGAATTAATATGAAATAGAAAAATAAAGTAGTTCAATTTCAGTTCTTTTGTGGCACGTTAGTATGAATTAATTTCTGTTATTAATTGAGAATAGAAGTAAATTATTGCAACTTCTTCTTCTTCTTCCACTTCTCAAATCTAATTCATATTTGGTTTAAAATATGGGACATATAAATTGTCTATTCACGTTTTATGGCATAAATAAGATTGAAATTTATGTAAATTATTGTACCTTCTTCTTCTTCCACTTCTCAATTCTAATTCATGTTTAGGTTGAAATTTAGAACAAACAAATTGTTATTCATGTTTCATGGCGTAAATAAGATTGGTTTAATTAAATTGAATTAGAATTGTTGTTCAATTTCTAATGGTAGAACATGTTAGTTGAATAAATTCAGAATATGTTACTTGAAAAAAATTATGGTTTTGATTGATATAATTACATAATTTTGAATATGGTTTTGGAACAAAATTGGGAAGTCTAATTGGCATAATTATTTGTTTCATATGTAGCCTACACTACAAGAAAATCAGCTTTTGGTTGCAAAAATTGGTGGCGTTTGAATTTAAATGCAACTAATAATATTTTCCCTTATTATATAAATGCCACCAAAAATATTTCAATTCCCGTCTTTATAAAAAAATTCCGCGTTTGCCCAAATAAACGTAACCAAAAGATTACCGCCTTGTTATTCCTATGCTCCTTAGAAAAATTCAATTCTTTCCCCCCAAAATAAGCAACCCGAAATCAAATTCGTTCTCCAATCCAAATTGGTAATGCTCAACTGTTCTAATCCTTGATAAGAAGTCGACTTCTAGAAGCAACAAGGCTACCTCCAATTCCCATTCGAAAGAATCTCCAATGATCCGTATTTACCATAGTAATCTCTACTCGAGCTTCCTTCTTCTTTATTTACTTCTAATCTCTACCCGAATGATCTGTATTGTTGAATTCGTTATTGAATTCATTGCGTGTATTAGAAAACATACCATGAATTTGGATTTTAATCATTCATGACTGATCTATTTTTGAACTCATTACGTGTAAAATTCAGATAAACACATCCAGCTTTTGATAAGTTTCCAGCTCTTTTGTGCTGCAGCAGGATTAACAAGCACTTTGGTGAAAACGAGTAAGTTTCCAGCTCTTGATACATGAATATGATAATGACTATGCCGATGTTTTCTTCTGATGGAAAATGTTTGAGCAAAACTATTAGACATTTAAAATTAATCATGTGGTGCTTAAGCACCATTAAGCGATGCAACATATTCTGTTAAGCTTTGCAATGTTTGATCACTAAATTTTGGTTGCAGTGGACGTATTGATATCCAAGACTTCTTGTCTAATTATGGTATAGGGAATTTCCATCTTGCTGAAAAGGTCAGTCTTCATGCTGTTCGATTGGGGATATGTTACTATCATGTTGAATTATTCGTTAATTTTTGTATTTGTTGTTGGACTTGCGGTAGAATGTGAATATATTTCTTCCCTGTTTTCCTCAATTATGGATTAAACAAGAAGTTGATATGTTTTTCATGTAAAAAATAGTAGTTCTTGGCCATACTCCTTTAGATATCTCTTTAATCCGATAGTACTCTTTTTTTCCCTAAACAAATTTTTATTAATGCAGATTAGGTGTTTGATGAATATACATAGTTATAAGTTAGTAAAGGAATATGCAGTTACTACTGTTGAGCTTTGGTTTTAAAGACATTTAATATATAATGAGAGGTGTTTCTATACTACAATTATAGTTACCGTCTGCATTCTTCAATTGGTTGCAGTCATTCAAAATTAATTACTGTATAAGTGAATATATGGAACTTTTTTACTGCACCGAAAAATACAGTCTCTGCAAGGTACAACATGTTTCCGATTTTTGAAAATGCTTACATGTTTTGACTTTCCTCCTTTTTCATATAACAAATCATATGAGTAAATGTTTTTCGTATAGATCTTATGATTTCATTTTAGCATTTCTGAATTTCGGTATTTTGCACATATTCTTTTCCCTTCGCTATATTTTTAACTTTCCATTGTTATCAGTCATACGTAAAAATGATTTACTTCTAATTTAAACTTTATATTTCTGTACAATCTCTGATTTAGTATCAGTTTGTACTCTTTATTCAGTATCAGTTTGTCATGTTTTGCAAAGACATTTCCCTCTTCATTGAATCCTCAAGTTGTGAATAAACAGATTGTTCTTGTGCTAAATGATACTTCTTATGGGTCAGTAAGTTGAATATATACGTAATGAGATGAATGTGCATGATTCTACGGTAAGATACGAGTGCTGGTTAACTTGTGAAAACTACAACACTGTGCAGTTACATATGGTAAGTAAATGGAATGAAGCATGCAAGTTGTGCGCAAAGACCTTTCATCACTTATTTGGACAATTAGGATCATTGGCTGATATTTTACTTGTACAGAGGCATGAAACTATGTGTACCTTCACTGAGTATATCTGTATTTTTTTGTGCTTTTGCAATGATTGATTATTACATAGAAAGAATATGGTAAACGGTTTATAAAAATCTATGTTTCACCATGCATATAATTTAGAACGAGGTATACTTAGATGTTTTTCCTACAGCTGGACTCACCTGTGCCCTCAAAAAAGCATGCAGAATAGCTCCGAAGACCTAACAATCTAACAGTGAAGTTGGATAGAGCTATAGAACATCTTATGCTTCCTAAAGATAAAATTACGGCTGATATTTTGAAGAAGGTCACTGTATACGAAGAGCCTATATCAAAGTTTATAAGTCGATGCAAACAGAGAAAGATTGCTCAAGCAAATCAGTCACATCAAATTAATTTGGAAGCTTTTGACACATCATCAAAACATCAAAATTTCTTACCTTGTGCTACATATACTTCACAGTCTAATGTAGGCCCTGTTCGAACCAGCTCACAGTTTGATTCAACAGTTGAACTTAATTACCTTAGAATCAAAGATAGATCCAGCACTCATCGATCTATCTACGAATTCTCAGCAGGTCAGCGTCAAAACTATTATAATCAACTGGTGAAAGAAGCTACACCATGCCAAAATGTTCCAATTTCTTTGCCTCAATATTGTCACAACTCCTCGCGTAAAACCAAAGACAGTGTTATGCTATCATCATCTCCAAATTCTAAACTTCCTACTGAATCTGCAAGCTCCCCTCTAGTTGATAGCGAAGAAGAAAAGTTGGCACTACCTTTGCTTGTAGAGAGCTATAGTCAAGATGGCAACCAGGGTGCAACAGAAACTTCTAAAACAAGTGTGAGGAAACAGCCTATTGATTGCTTGATAAAATCGGTTAGTGATGATATTTTATTATATTTGTGTTAACATGGTTATAGTATTTTTATTTTTTGTTAATTTACATCTAATTTGGTCTTTCAATCTGAATATTTCATTGAACATGGCTTTCTACATCTTTTAAGTGATTTATAGTTCAAAGTTATATCCATGCCTTTTGCACATCATCTGAATTTATTTGGCTATGTGATTATGGAATCACCATTTTTGGCTAAACCTAAATTTATTTTCAAGTTGCTACTGGGCTTGCTTTGTGACATAAATTTTATTTGATGGTTAAGCTTAATAGTAAATACATATTTGTTTGGCATAGAGATAATGTTGTTTGAAAAGTTAATCGATTTGCATTCTTATACTGACAGATATATAGTCAACCAAGTGTTATTTTTCTCGTCCATTAATTGTATGATTTAAAATTATTCTTCAGTTTCTATCACTAGAACTTGAGTACCTTCACCCAGCCATTGAGAGCATTGAATCACTTGTTGCTATGAATGATATGATACCAATTTTGAAGTGTGGCTATGGCTATAATGGCAGTATGATTGAAGATATTGCTGAATTGACAAATTATTGCCCACCATCAAAGAAAATGAAATGGGACATAACCGCCATACCCCAAAATGTTTCCTCAATTGGAAATGTAAATGGTGAATTTAAGCAGAAGCTTGATTTTATATCAATAGAAGTCAAATCTACAAATACAACCTTTGTTAAAGGCATCAAATATGAGGTAACATTTCATCCTAATCGATTTGAGTATTTGGTTTCAATACAAGGAAGTTCAATGCCTCCTTTTAATTTGTACTTGTATTTTTAAATATTTGTTATTTGTTTGTTTAGAAAGCATTAGTCCTAACAGTCCTATTTGATATGTTGGATAGTGCAAATGATTCACTTAGGGTACATGTTTTATGCAGATTAACCGTGCATTGATCGAAGAGATAAGGGAGATTAATCATAAACAGATTGAGTTGGTTCTTGAAGTAAGCGAGGAGGATACTACATCCGAGTATAGAAGTGGGAATGTTGTTAAATGCTCTTACTCAACTGCTTCTCTATGTTCTGACTTGAAAGCACGATTATGTCATTCACAGATGGTAAGATTTAATTTGACATCGAATTTCCAATGCTATACAATTTTTATACGACCCTTAGGAATTTTCCAAATCATTTTTGTAAGCCTTATTTTTGGATGCATATGTGATCCAAGATAAAGTTGAATAAGTAATTTAGAAAGACTCATTAGTCATTATTAAATAGTTCTTGTACTATGTTAAAAGGGATAATTAGTGTAAATCACCTTTTGTGTGCAAAATAGGCGTTAATTTTTCTTCAGGCTAATGCTACTACATTTTTCTTGAAGTGTCAAACATTTGAGAGCATTACATGAGTTTATGCCATATTCTAAAGCATGAACACAATATATATACATGTAATGGGAATCATCACTTTTAATGCCTTATCACCAATTTTTTTGGCAAATATATTATTGGTGATTCTAACAACTCCTTTTATTTGATTTTACAGTCTTCAATACTGCCATTGAGATTCTGGGTTCCTCCTGAGTACCCAAAATGCTCACCTTTCCCTATGATTGATCTTGGAATCGAGCCCAAGTTAGTCAATATTTGTTGGGTACTTTTCAAGAGTCCTATATATTTCTAGCACGGTCGTCCGAAAAGATTGTTACCATAAACCTTTAGCATCTTTGTACTAATCATGACTTAAGTGTAACCGACCAATATGTTAAAACTTGACACAATTTATAAAAGCAAAAACTTCATGTGGTGAAGCCTTTTTGCAAGCTGCTAAATTATTCTAAATTTTATAAATGAAATTATGTTTACAAATAGAAATGGATTTTCTACTTGCAATGTTTCTATTGTACAAATCATATTTGAAGTCCTACGAGTTAACGTAATTGTTTGACTATCTGTTGTGCTTTCACTTGTGTAGGCATCGGACTTTTGAAGAGAGCAAATTTGGACTTGATGATGCTAGCTTTCACTTGTGTATGCAACAAAGAATTATGGGTAATCAAACATTTTGTTAGCACTAGTTAGATATAACATTTATTAGTACCCGATGTGTAAATTTGTATACAAATGGTTATTGTACGTGAGTTAGGCCATTTTGTCGAAAAACTATTGTATTGGAATGGTTATGGATATTTTATTTGATTATATGGTTAATGTGTTTTTTAACTTATTTGAATATGATGATTATGTGAGTGATTGTTGATTGATATAATAGAACTAAAATAGACCATTAACATGAAATAATAGCATGAAAAAATGGTGTAAAATAATAAACAACTTATAGAAGCGTTTCAAAAACGCTACCGAAATATATATAGTAGCGTTGAGTAAATGCAACCGTAAAACAGGGGTAAAGTTGGAAATTCTATTAGTAGCGCCAAAAAATCTTTTGGTGGCATTTTTTAAACGCTACAAAAAGATTTATGGTGGCGTTTGAAAAACGCTGCCAAAAAATGCATTTATAGTGGCGTTAAAATAAATGCAACAAAATATCATGGATTTTTAGTGGCATGTTTTCTCGTAACGATTATCGGAACGCCACTAAAAATACGTAGTGGCGTTTTTTGGGCGCTACGAAAAATCAGTTTTCTTGTAGTGCTAAAAATGTAAAAGTGAAATTTTGTGTAATTAAATGGTTTGTGGCTACTGGATAAAATTTTTGTACAGATTAAATCTCTAAAAGGAGAACGTAAATTAGGGTGGAAAAAAATGTAAATTAAATGGACCCTAAAGGCTAGTGTAAAGCTGTAACAAAATGGCATAAAAATTACAGACAAACCATACGGACTAAACGGACCTGAAATTGAAATACCATTTATGTAAGAAAAATGGAAATTGTGAAATAACCAAATCGGATATAAAAATGGCCTAAAGCAGATTAATGGAAATAAACAGTACGTAAACTGTAATAAAATTAATTAATCTGGAAGCGATTTGGTAGGCAGACCTTGTAAAGGTCTGGATAGTTGTTTCATGCAGTTAAGACCAAAATATAGTTTTGGTTGTATGAACTAGGAGCGGGCAAGTAGGTTCGCAAGGATGTTTGTTACCTTTCATAGGTTGCCAGTACGTAGGATAGATAGCATTCGCAATCGTAGGCTTCTTCAGGCAAATCGATGTGAACGAAACAAGACAAGTGTGCTCCAACGTAGGCTTCTTTAGGCAGATCGTTGGAGGATTTTGCGCAGCCGACCCAGCTGCGGGTGCTCTTTCAAAGGACCAACACTTTGGATAGGGGCAAGTCCATGTCGGTGACCGAGGAGACAGGAGGATAGGAGTCAAGTTTGGTAGAGCCTGAGCGCAACTTTGGGGTCCTACGAGGTTGTTTGAGTCGGCGTTGGTCAAACGTAAGAGGCATTTAGTGTAACAACCCGTATATTTGGACCATTTAAATTGACAATAATCCACACATGTCAACTTAAATAATTCAAAACACGAATCATTATGGGATTATAAATACATAAATGTAAATGAGAATCAATACAACATCACAGAACAGTCACAGAATAATGCAGCGGAAAATACATCGTCATAATAGCAGTTCATGAAGCCACTATATAATATACAACAATGTCTTAACATAAAGTGACTAATACAAAAATGTCCAACAGACTAGGACATCAATATAGGAATATAAATAGACTGATAAAGATAAATGCTAAGCCTTCAGCATCTTCAACCAACCTTGATCAGCAACTGGATAGCTTCAGACTGACCCGAGCATATGCAAAGAAACACTCGAGTCAGGACTCAAAATCTTATGCAATTAAACCAAGTGCAAAGGAATAGTTCATAACTTAAAGATGGATAAAATAACATCTCTAAGGATCCGATAAACTATCTATATATACAATAGAATACGATAGGTAGATAATGTCTAATCAGTAAAGTACGATATTAAAATAGTGTTAAGTCATGGCCCATACCACCCTTAACACATTTTTATTCCCAAGAGCATATACAAGACCGTAGTTTCCCCAAAACCGGAAGTCACCAGAGGGCAATCCATATACTAAAGGTACAAAACAAATCGTAGTGGTCGCGAATAGGATAATCAGTATGACAAGGTACATGAGGCGATACCAACTAGGATATTAGTAGTTGCGTGATCCGGACTGATGTTGAGCATAGCAGCTACTATCTCAACACCGTGAAACAACACTCCAAAATCAAGGGGTGCACCCAAATCGAATCACAAAAGTAATAGATATGGTATCGAAGAAGTGTGTCCGCTAGAGGTAGCGAACCTCAATGGCCCGACGCGGCTCCTGTTTTAGTCATGTCAGGGGTCGTCCAATATCGTTCTCTTTCTTCAGTCAACGCGTTCACCAAACCATCCACTTCATTCTGGATCAACACTTCGCGTGTAATAGTTATTAAAGTGGTTTTCGGTATCGACAGAGAGTATGTCCATATCTGATCCCGGTCTCTTTAATAACTACGTATTTATTACCCAATGGTCGGTTAACTTAACGCTTAAAACAAATCAAAGTCCGGAAGTCAAGGTGCAAATTTGACTTCCAAATTTTGACATCTCACGATTCAACTTATTTCGGATATTTAAAATCATATTTTCAAATGAAATCTGTAGTTCAACATTTAATTAACAATATAGTTAAGTATTCAAGTTCAATTTAATAACTCTCTTATTAAACTTAGTTCAAAATCAATTTATCCAAATTTACCGGTCAATTAAGTTTGAATCGTTAGATCAAATTCTATTTATCTCAATTCATGTTTACATTCATCGTTACCTTAAATATAATCATAAATTTGATTAAATCAATTTCCTTAAATTTAAAATCATTTTACATTTAAATTATCGCTAAATTAAATCCATAAAACTTTAGTCAGTTTCGTATTCCATTTTAAGCCAAAATTTCCTAAATCTAAATTATTATTTATGACGAGTTCAAATCTATTTAATTTCAAACTCAGTTTAAATCTAAATCTACCAATCTAATAAATTAAATTATTAAATTTTAAAACTCAATTGTTTTAAATCTTATTTCAATCAAATTTGCCAATTCATTTTTCTTCAATTAAATAGATTTATTTAATCCGTTCAATCTAATCCATTAATTTATTCCAATTAATCCATTAATTTATTTCAATTAAATCCATTAATTCATTTTAATTAAATCCATAATTTTATTTCAATTAAATCCATTAAGTCGTTACTTGATTTCCAAACAAATTATTAAGTTCATTCCTTAATTTCAAATAGATTTCAATTTCAAAATAATTTTGTTGACCAATCGGGTTTCTTATTTTTAATTGTCTATCCTAGGCCAAGTTGTTTAAGTGGGTATTTATCATTTCAACCCGATATCATTCAATATAAAGCATAGCAAAGGGAACTTGCAGTGTGATAACTGGGATGGTGTCAAAGTAAATAAACAAGCAATAGCAACCATACATAACAAATTAACAATTTATTCAAATAATCCCGAAATAACCATATTAACTTACATTCGTTATTTATGCAAATTAATATAATTATTCCTAGAATCCTACGGATTAAAGATTATTACATTATGATTTTACTTGGTGTCCGTTATCAAATTTCTACATCAGTCGTACTTATCAATTTTAATGTCACTATTATTTACTCTAATTAATATCATATTTCAGTTCGACATGTTTAATCAATTTTAAACAATACATGGCGTCAAATTTTTAGAAGTTAACAATTTTATTTCAACCGAATTCTAACAATCAACAATTTAATATCCAGATTAATATTAATAACAATTATCACTTGATTATCATCGCATAATAGATTGAGTCGTGAATATAAAATATTCACCTTGCGTGGTTGGAGAAGATGGCGTGGCATGAAGAAAAGAGAGAAAATAGATCCTATTAGGCACGACGCAAAATGGACACAAACTGCAATCAACAATGATTAATCAATAATTTGTTTATTGCAATATATATCGATTGAATATATATAAAATCATACCAACGACGAAGCAAGATTAGATTCAAACAAGCCGGATGAATGCCTAGAGCTCCGAAGCGGTAGCTGGAACCAAACACAACAACAGAAAAAAATGAGCAACCAGATTCCAAAATATATACTGTTATATAATATAACAGTTATATATATATCTACTGTTATATATATAACTGATGTGCACAGACTGGATTGTTGCGGCAGTGGTGGAGACTGGCGTGGGTGGGTGGCGGATGGTGAACGCGGGCGCGGGGCTGTGGCGCATGGGGTCGGCTGGCTGTGGCGGGCGTAGGGGGTCGGGGAGGCTGGTCGGAGAGGGGAAGCGGGGGTCGGGGCTGTTGGGAGGTCGGGGGGGTCTGGACGCGCGGGGGGGGGGGGGGGGGGTCGGGGACGGAGCTGGGGGGGTCGGAGCTGGGGGTCGGGGGTCTGGCGCGGGGGGTCGGGGGTCTGGCGCGGGGGGTCGGGGGTCTGGCGCGGGGCGCGGGGGTCGGGGGACGGAGCTGGGGGGTCTTGAGAGGAAGGGGGGATCGGAGGCGGGGCGCGGGGGTCTGGCGCGGGGGGGTCGGGGGTCTGGCGCGGAGAGGGGGGGGGTTGGAGGCGGGTGAGAGGAAGGGGGGTCAGAGGCGGGGTCGGAGAGAGGGGGAGTTGGAGGCGGGTGCAGGGGGGGCGAAGGCGGGGGAGAAAGGCTGGGCAGGGGCTGGTGTGGGGGTTGCATGCATGGGAGGGGGAAGCTGTTTATCTTTTTTTTTTGATGAGAGAGCAGAGAAGGAAAGAAAGAATAAATGAAGAAGGAGAAGAAGGTTACGTACCAGAGAGAAATTCAGAAGTGAGCTGTAGAGTGCAGAGGACATCAAATATAACAAAGAGAATTTAGAGTCCCCGTGCAATGAAATGATGATATGTCACAGTGGCTATTGGGTTTCTGAAGGGGCAGAGGTTTTTTTTTTTTTGAATTTTAAGCGGGAAAGAGTAGGGTACCGGTTTTGTGGCGTAACGGACCAGTTTGTACTCAGTTAAATAATTTATAACTTGCCACGCCGAACTCCGATTGACACAAACAAATATACCATTTTGATCAGCGCGACGAGGCGGACTCAACGGTATAAAGATATTGGTGGTTTGACATTGTTTGCGAAGTGGTAAATCTTATTGAACCATTTGCTCGAGCGACAATTTAACTAGCAATTAAAAGCGGAATTTGACGGAACGGAATGCGCCATCATGATCAGAATATTTTTCTTATGCAACATTGTGAAAAAAAATATTTAAGTTCGGACGATAGAAAATTTACACATAAAATAAAAACAAATATGTAAATTTGACGAGCGAAATTTACTACCATATTTTTCGACGAAATTTGGCGTACACCTCTATGTCTATCTAGGCGTATTCCAAATGTGAAGTTTGAACGGTAACGGAAATCGTTTGTGAATATTTGAAATTCCTATTACGGAGAATGCAGCAAAACACCGAAGAATAAGATCGACGGAGCTAAAGATATCCGAATTTTGAAAAACGAAAAATGACGCCTTTGTCAGAAAATGATTTAGAATTTTTCTATGTAAAAATATTTAGGTTCGGAAGATGAAATTTTCACGCTTTAAAATGAACTGATGTGCAGTAAAACGCGCACGAAGTTTACTGCGGTATTTTCCGACGAAACTTTACCCATATCTACAATCATCAAGGCGCAATTTAAAAACAAAGTTTGGACGTTGATTGAAGTCGTATGGAAGTTTCACATTTTATATTAAAATAACGGTTCTAATTTTTTTTTAAATTGGGACGGAATTTCAGGGTCGTTACATTCTCCCCTACTCAAGACTTTTCGTCCTCGAAAAGGAACAAAGTAAAGAGTGGAAGAACAGATAACAAAGATACAATGGATTTAGAATAGATCATTGAATATAGTAAAGAGTATAGAATGGAATTTACCTTCAACAAACAATTCTGAATTAGAATCCCGGATACTCTCCTCGGTTTCCCAAGTGCAATCATGATCATCGGGACTCCATTGGACTTTGACTAGGCTAACCGACTTCCTTCTAAGTTGCTTTGTATCCCTATCAACAATACGAAGTGGTCTCCTCTCTATAGTCAAATCCGGCTCAATATCAACCTCATCTAACTGAGCAATAGGAATGGTCATGGATGGATCGTGTACAACCTTCCGAAGATGTGATACATGGAAGACGTTGTGCACGCCCTCAAACTTCTCCGGTAGTGCAACTCTGTAGGCTAGTGTACCAATTCTCTCAGTGATAGTGAATGGTCCAACAAATCTAGGAGCCAGCTTCCCTCTACGACCAAATCGAATAACATTCTTTAAGGGTGATACCTTAAGGAATACCTTATCCCCAATCAGGAATTCTAAATCTCTTCTACGCCTATCAGCATAGCTCTTCTGTCTATCCTGTGCGGTCTTCATCTTTCTTCTGATTTCATTTACCTTCTCGGATGCTTCTATAATCATATCTGGGCCAAGAATCAATCGATCACCAGGCTCAATCCAACAAGCTGGCGATTTGCATGGCCGTCCATATAAAGCTTCGAACGGTGCCATGTCGATACTTGCCTGAATATAAAGGTGGTTAAATTTCAATTCAAATTTACTTATTCAAATTGAAATTTTGATTTACCTGATAACTATTATTATAAGTGAATTCAACCAAATGGAGATGGTCTTCCCAAGATCCACCGAAATCAATAATGCAGGCTCGGAGCAGATCTTCTAAAATCTGATTCACCCTTTCAGTTTGGCCATCTGTTTGAGGATGATAAGCTGTGCTCAGATTCAGTTTAGTGCCCAAGACGTCCTGAAATGCCTTCCAGAATTTACTAGTGAATAAAGGGTCTCTATCGCACACAATACTAGATGGGACTCCATGAAGTCTAACAATCTCTCTCATATATATCTCGGCCAAACCCAAAGCAGTACGAGTGGTCTTAACAGGAATAAAGTGAGCAGATTTGGTCAACCTATCAACAATCACCAATATACTCTCGTTACCTTTTCTAGTCCTCGGTAATCCATCAATGAAGTCCATAGAAATCTGATCCCATTTCCAACACGGAATCTCTAAGGGTTGAAGTGATCCTGCAGTCTTCTGGTGATCGGCCTTAACTTGTTGGCAAGTGGTGCATCTACTGACATATATAGAAATATCCCTCTTCATCCCACTTCACCAATATAAACGCTTCATATTTCGGTACATCTTAGTGACACCAGGATGAAATGAAAGTGATGACCGATGGTTTTCTCTAAGCACTTCTTGTCTCAATCCATCAACATTAGGAACACAAATACGGTTGTCAATCTTCAGAACTCCATTACTATCTATCTGTGCTCCCATTTTACTGTCGGCATTTCCAACTCTACCAAGAACTAACTCCTTCATGCGATAGAGCAAGGTGTCCTCATATTGTTTGTCCTTGATGCGATCCACAAGAGATGGGGAGATAACAAGCTGAAATAGCATGCCTTCTACAAGATTACAGCATGACAATGCTTTGCTACGGATCAAAGCATCAGCTACAACATTTGCTTTCCCAGGAGTATAATTGATGTCGAGATCATATGCAGCTAGGAATTCAAGCCATCGAACTTGTCTCTGGTTCAAATCCTTCTAAGAAAAGATATACCTCAAGGACTTATGATCGGTGAATAATTCAAATTTAATTCCCAAAAGATGGTGCCTCCACAGTTTCAAAGCAAATACAACTGCAAGAAGCTCTAGATCATGAGTTGCATAGTTTACTTCATGGATCTTCAACTGGCGGCCAGCATAAGCAATAACCTTTCCATTTTGCATAAGAACAGCGCCTAAACCTTCTCGGCAAGCATCTGTATAGACAGTTAATTCTTCACTTCCATCGATCACTGCAAGAACTGGAGCTGAAGTTAACTTACGCTTCAATTCATTAAAAGCTGATTCGCACTTCTCACTCCAAATAAACTTGACATCCTTTCGGGTTAAAGCAGTGAGTGGGGCAGAAATCCGGGCAAAGTGCTCAATAAATCTACGATAATAGCCGGCCAAGCCCAAGAAGCTACGGATATCAGTAGGAGTTTTGGGAGTCTCCCAATCCTGTAGATAAATTTCAAATTAGAAAGGGATAAGAGGAATTGAATAGAAATAACGAATAGGATAGAACTTACATTGATTACGGCGATCTTAGCTGGATCGACCGAAATCCCATTTTCAGAAACTATGTGGCCCAGGAATCTCACTTCATCTCGCCAGAAGTGGCATTTAGAGAATTTGGCCTTAAGTTGATGATTTCGGAGAGTTTCCAGAACGTAAGCAAGGTGTGTCTCGTGCTCCTTCTCGTCTTTGGAGAAAACGAGAATATCATCAATGAAAACAAGAACAAACTTGTTGAGCACATCACGGAAGACTCGATTCATCAAGTCGACGAAATAAGCAGGTGCGTTGGTCAAACCGAATGGCATAACCAACCATCCATAGAATCCGTTCTCGGTACGGAAAGCTGTCTTATGAACACTATCTTCTGCTACTCTGAGTTGGTGGAACCCAGTGGCAAGATCAAGTTGGGAGAAAACTTTAGCTCCATGGAGCTGATCGAATAAATCATTGATGCGAGGCATCGGATAGCGATTCTTGAGAGTGCATTTGTTCAGTTCCCTATAATCAACACACATGCGAAGAGACCCATCCGATTTGGTGACAAATACAACTACGGCGCCCCATTCAGAACAACTTCTCCTAATCAAACCTCTAGCAAATAGATCATCAATTTGAGTTTTAAGTTCAGCTTTTTCTTTAGGAGCCATCCTTCTGTGAGGGAGAACTACGGGAGTAGCTCCTGGAATAAGATCAATGCGAAAATCGATTTCCCGTTTAGGTGGTAGGGAGTTGACCTCCCCAAATACATCGGGAAATTTCTGAACAATAGGAGTAGTACTGAGATCATCCGGGTGAGCATCAAGAGAGAATATGAAGCTTCCGGCATATTTCTGTGGTGATTTGCATTCGATGACAAGCGGTAGGCCCTTGTCATTGACTAGAGAAACAGAACGAGCCTTGCAAGAAATAACAGCATCGAATTTCCTTAACCAATCAGCACCTAACAAAATGTCAAATGCTGCGAAGCCAAGTACATAAAAATCCCAAGTGAATCGATATCTTCCATACAAGAGCACAACCTCTTTACAAATTCTACTGAGGTTGGCAAGTCCTCCAATAGGGTTGGAGACGCATAAGGAAGTAATAGCAAGAGTAGGTTCTAAGTTGAGCTTATTACAAAGATCAATAGATATGAAGCTATGAGAAGCACCAGTATCGAATAATACCCTAACAGGTGTAGCATGTAAATGAAAAATACTTCGCAAGGTACCTTGGTCATCCTGGGTGGGTACCAAAGAGATTGTTAAAGCCAAAGGATAGAAAATCAGAGAATTTTAAGGAAATTCTAATCAACGAATCAAAGAAGTTTGAAATGAAAGGATTTGGATATTGAATCGATTCTCCTCATTCTAGGGTATTGCTACCCTATCTCTAATGAGTTTATATATAATCCCAAACTAAGGTTTTTAGGGAAACCGAAGCTCTGATACCAACTGTAACAACCCGTATATTTGGACCATTTAAATTGACAATAATCCACACATGTCAACTTAAATAATTCAAAACACGAATCATTATGGGATTATAAATACATAAATGTAAATGAGAATCAATACAACATCACAGAACAGTCACAGAATAATGCAGCGGAAAATACATCGTCATAATAGCAGTTCATGAAGCCACTATATAATATACAACAATGTCTTAACATAAAGTGACTAATACAAAAATGTCCAACAGACTAGGACATCAATATAGGAATATAAATAGACTGATAAAGATAAATGCTAAGCCTTCAGCATCTTCAACCAACCTTGATCAGCAACTGGATAGCTTCAGACTGACCCGAGCATATGCAAAAGAAACACTCGAGTCAGGACTCAAAATCTTATGCAATTAAACCAAGTGCAAGGGAATAGTTCATAACTTAAAGATGGATAAAATAACATCTCTAAGGATCTGATAAACTATCTATATATACAATAGAATACGATAGGTAGATAATGTCTAATCAGTAAAGTACGATATTAAAATAGTGTTAAGTCATGGCCCATACCACCCTTAACACATTTTTATTCCCAAGAGCATATACAAGACCGTAGTTTCCCCAAAACCGGAAGTCACCAGAGGGCAATCCATATACTAAAGGTACAAAACAAATCGTAGTGGTCGCGAATAGGATAATCAGTATGACAAGGTACATGAGGCGATACCAACTAGGATACTAGTAGTTGCATGATCCGGACTGATGTTGAGCATAGCAGCTACTATCTCAACACCGCGAAACAACACTCCAAAATCAAGGGGTGCACCCAAATCGAATCACAAAAGTAATAGATATGGTATCGAAGAAGTGTGTCCGCTAGAGGTAGCGAACCTCAATGGCCCGGCGCGGCTCCTGTTTTAGTCATGTCAGGGGTCGTCCAATATCGTTCTCTTTCTTCAGTCAACGCGTTCACCAAACCATCCACTTCATTCTGGATCGACACTTCGCGTGTAATAGTTATTAAAGTGGTTTTCGGTATCGACAGAGAGTATGTCCATATCCGATCCCGGTCTCTTTAATAACTACGTATTTATTACCCAATGGTCGGTTAACTTAACGTTTAAAACAAATCAAAGTCCGGAAGTCAAGGTGCAAATTTGACTTCCAAATTTTGACATCTCACGATTCAACTTATTTCGGATATTTAAAATCATATTTTCAAATGAAATCTGTAGTTCAACATTTAATTAACAATATAGTTAAGTATTCAAGTTCAATTTAATAACTCTCTTATTAAACTTAGTTCAAAATCAATTTATCCAAATTTACCGGTCAATTAAGTTCGAATCGTTAGATCAAATTCTATTTATCTCAATTCATGTTTACATTCATCGTTACCTTAAATATAATCATAAATTTGATTAAATCAATTTCCTTAAATTTAAAATCATTTTACATTTAAATTATCGCTAAATTAAATCCATAAAACTTTAGTCAGTTTCGTATTCCATTTTAAGCCAAAATTTCCTAAATCTAAATTATTATTTATGACGAGTTCAAATCTATTTAATTTCAAACTCAGTTTAAATCTAAATCTACCAATCTAATAAATTAAATTATTAAATTTTAAAACTCAATTGTTTTAAATCTTATTTCAATCAAATTTGCCAATTCATTTTTCTTCAATTAAATAGATTTATTTAATCCGTTCAATCTAATCCATTAATTTATTCCAATTAATCCATTAATTTATTTCAATTAAATCCATTAATTCATTTTAATTAAATCCATAATTTTATTTCAATTAAATCCATTAAGTCGTTACTTGATTTCCAAACAAATTATTAAGTTCATTCCTTAATTTCAAATAGATTTCAATTTCAAAATAATTTTGTTGACCAATCGGGTTTCTTATTTTTAATTGTCTATCCTAGGCCAAGTTGTTTAAGTGGGTATTTATCATTTCAACCCGATATCATTCAATATAAAGCATAGCAAAGGGAACTTGCAGTGTGATAACTGGGATGGTGTCAAAGTAAATAAACAAGCAATAGCAACCATACATAACAAATTAACAATTTATTCAAATAATCCTGAAATAACCATATTAACTTACATTCGTTATTTATGCAAATTAATATAATTATTCCTAGAATCCTACGGATTAAAGATTATTACATTATGATTTTACTTGGTGTCCGTTATCAAATTTCTACATCAGTCGTACTTATCAATTTTAATGTCACTATTATTTACTCTAATTAATATCATATTTCAGTTCGACATGTTTAATCAATTTTAAACAATACATGGCGTCAAATTTTTAGAAGTTAACAATTTTATTTCAACCGAATTCTAACAATCAACAATTTAATATCCAGATTAATATTAACAACAATTATCACTTGATTATCATCGCATAATAGATTGAGTCGTGAATATAAAATATTCACCTTGCGTGGTTGGAGAAGATGGCGTGGCACGAAGAAAAGAGAGAAAATAGATCCTATTAGGCACGACGCAAAATGGACACAAACTGCAATCAACAATGATTAATCAATAATTTGTTTATTGCAATATATATCGATTGAATATATATAAAATCATACCAACGACGAAGCAAGATTAGATTCAAACAAGCCGGATGAATGCCTAGAGCTCCGAAGCGGTAGCTGGAACCAAACACAGCAACAGAAAAAAATGAGGAACCAGATTCCAAAATATATACTGTTATATAATATAACAGTTATATATATATATATCTACTGTTATATATATAACTGATGTGCACAGACAGGATTGTTGCGGCAGTGGCGGAGACTGGCGTGGGTGGATGGCGGATGGTGAACGCGGGCGCGGGGCTGTGGCGCATGGGGTCGGCTGGCTGTGGCGGGCGTAGGGGGTCGGGGAGGTTGGTCGGAGAGGGGAAGCGGGGGTCGGGGCTGTTGGGAGGTCGGGGGGGGGGGGGGTCTGGACGTGCGGGGGGGGGGGGGGGGGTCGGGGACGGAGCTGGGGGGTCGGGGGTCGGAGCTGGGGGTCGGGGGTCTGGCGCGGGGGGTCGGGGGTCTGGCGCGGGGCGCGGGGGTCGGGGGACGGAGCTGGGGGGTCGTGAGAGGAAGGGGGGGGGGTCGGAGGCGGGGCGCGGGGGGGTCGGGGGTCTGGCGCGGAGAGGGGGGGTTGGAGGCGGGTGAGAGGAAGGGCGGTCGGAGGCGGGGTCGGAGAGAGGGGGAGTTGGAGGCGGGGGGGCGAAGGCGGGGGGAAAGGCTGGGCAGGGGCTGGTGTGGGGGTTGCATGCATGGGAGGGGGAAGCTGTTTATCTTTTTTTTTTTTTGATGAGAGAGCAGAGAAGGAAAGAAAGAATAAATGAAGAAGGAGAAGAAGGTTACGTACCAGAGAGAAATTCAGAAGTGAGCTGTAGAGTGCAGAGGACATCAAATATAACAGAGAGAATTTAGAGTCCCCGTGCAATGAAATGATGATATGTCACAGTGGCTATTGGGTTTCTGAAGGGGCAGAGGTTTTTTTTTTTGAATTTTAAGCGGGAAAGAGTAGGGTACCGGTTTTGTGGCGTAACGGACCAGTTTGTACTCAGTTAAATAATTTATAACTTGCCACGCCGAACTCCGATTGACACAAACAAATATACCGTTTTGATCAGCGCGACGAGGCGGACTCAACGGTATAAAGATATTGGTGGTTTGACATTGTTTGCGAAGTGGTAAATCTTATTGAACCATTTGCTCGAGCGACAATTTAACTAGCAATTAAAAGCGGAATTTGACGGAACAGAATGCGCCATCATGATAAGAATATTTTTCTTATGCAACATTGTGAAAAAAAATATTTAAGTTCGGACGATAGAAAATTTACACATAAAATTAAAACAAATATGTAAATTTGACGAGCGAAATTTACTACCATATTTTTCGACGAAATTTGGCGTACACCTATGTCTATCTAGGCGTATTCCAAATGTGAAGTTTGAACGGTAACGGAAATCGTTTGTGAATATTTGAAATTCCTATTACGGAGAATGCAGCAAAACACCGAAGAATAAGATCGACGGAGCTAAAGATATCCGAATTTTGAAAAACGAAAAATGACGCATTTGTCAGAAAATGATTTAGAATTTTTCTATGTAAAAATATTTATGTTCGGAAGATGAAATTTTCACGCTTTAAAATGAACTGATGTGCAGTAAAACGCGCACGAAGTTTACTACGGTATTTTCCGACGAAACTTTACCCATATCTACAATCATCAAGGCGCAATTTAAAAACAAAGTTTGGACGTTGATTGAAGTCGTATGGAAGTTTCACATTTTATATTAAAATAACGGTTCTAATTTTTTTTTAAATTGGGACGGAATTTCAGGGTCGTTACATTTAGTCACAGTGCACGGGTGAAGAGCATGACTTCCACGCTGTAGCACAAGAATAGGTAAGGACAACAGGTCCGACAGGCTGATTGACGTTTAGTATTACTGCATGGTTGACTTCCCTAGAGTGACTATGGACGTTGGCTTCTTAGGAACTGTATCTAAGAAGGATTCACTGCATTATATTATTCACCCTTTGCGATATTCGGAGAAGACCTGGAATTAAACTATTTTATTCTTTCTGCTTCATTTTATTTCTCATTCACCAGACTTTATGTCTGACCCATTTCTATTTTTCCTATTTTCCCCAAATCACAGGAGGGTAGGTCTAGGTTGTAGTTCTTTGCATCTTTGAGAGTCATTGGAGCAGTTGTTATCTTCAGCTTTTGTTTCTTTTGTTTTATGTACTTCGTTTCTCTTTTTCGTAATTTACTCTATATATGGGAACCTATATTGTGAACTTTGGTATGTTTTATGTTTTGGTGGAGACTACTTGGTACTTTTGGTTTCAGAAATAAATTTGGGATAATGTTGCTTTTAATGAAGCTGTTTTGCTATTAATTTATAATTAGTGAAAGTTTCCTTCCGCTATAATATTCTAATCATTTTATGTTGTTGCCTTAGTCTCTGTGCTATGTTATGGATTTTTATTTCACCCGACCACCCGTGCTTCTAGTCATGTCCGATTTTCGGGGTGCCTAGAGGTGCGGGGTGTCACAAAAGCCTTATGCTCCAACTTGTCATAGGGAAGGAAATCCTTTGTCCACGACTTCCAGTTCCCAAACTATGGTTAAAGAGGCTATGGTTGCAATTCCAAATTTATGTACTACAACCTAAGCTTGCTCATCCTGGAGCCATCGAGATTATAACTTACTTATCCACTTCCTTATAGGTGAGACTGTTCTAGCAGATTCCATTAAATGGCTACTATTCCACTTAACCTGGCTCCTTTGCCCCTTATACATAGAGGTCATATACTAGCCATGGAGCCATCTGAGTAGATTGCAGCACTCGAATGTGGCCTTGACGTCGAGATTATTGACTATGAGGACTTGAGGGATGTTGAGGAGGAAGAGGCTGATAATTGAAAGTTTAGGGGTTTTTTCCTAGGGACAGCTGTGTGATTTGTTACATAACCTAACTTTGGAATCAGTCTTATTTGAAATAAAGTAAGCTTCTAAGTTTTTTTGGTTATATATGTTGGTATATATGGTATAAATAATGACGAAAATTACTAAACAAATAAGTAGAAATCCTTAATTATACGAGTGCAGCTACAAACATTATAACCATAAGGACTAAATCATAAACTAATTAATACTTTTTTATAAATGTTCCTAGTCAAGATATTTCAAGAAAAAGGATATTGATATATCTAGAGAGACCGGTGTATGTAATGCTTTCCAACTGTTGCATAATGTATTACTCATGGTTGATGTGGGCACTAAGGGGTTATGTACTTTAAATTATAGGATAACTACATAATTACTCGACCGAGAGTTTCCTATTGGTTAATCACAACCAGGTTAAATAGAAAATATTAGTGTGATGATTTATGTAATTCTTTCGATTTGAGAATGCCATGGAACTTTAACATAAATACTTCACTTTGATTGCAGTTAACTCATGGTGGGGTGTTCATGAATGACTGTAGTTGGGTCTGTGTTAAAGTATTAGAAGTGAAACACTATTCAATAGAGTATTCATCTCCTCTTCTGTAAGAGGTTAGTATCATGGTCAACTGTGGTTAACTCAAAGTCAAAGTCTTTGGCCGGAGCAAATTAGTTAATGATAAATGTTATTATTAAACCAAAATCTCTGGAGATGTACTGTATAGTTGTATATGGACATTGTTAGAGCTTTGACTAAGACCGAGCTCTAGATATCGAAAATTATATAGCGATGACAAGAGAATGTGCATAATATATCATTGCTTAAGGATATTACTTAAAAGATTTAAAATATGATTATACCCTAAAAAATTTAAGCGTTGAATTTGGCCATAATGTCACACTGCTAGCTAAGGTAACATCGTGAACTTTAATATTCGAAGAATTCGATATTAATTGCTATTCGAATTCAAACCGGGGAATCAGCTCAACCACATTGTTAGCTAATTTTCGAGTTCAGCCGATTTAAATTAATTTATGAATATCATATATTAATAATAAAATTAACATGAATGTTGTATTATTTTTAGTTGCATTTTAATTAATTATTTAAAGCCTAAAATATGTAATGTTAGATCTTCTCATCTTCTTATTCATCATTTTGATTTGGACCATGACAATAAAAAAACTATAAATTTGATTTTAAACCTACTTTATTTATATACATACATATATTTAATCATTTTAATTCACATGCACTTGTATTTACAAACACACACACACACAGATATATATATATATATATGTATGTACGCACACACACATATTTTCATGATTGATTTTGCCCTTATTAAATAAATATAAATTAAGTGAAACTTAACATTGTTTAATTTATGTATATATTGATTATTATTAAAAAGAGTTTTTACACGACCTTTGGTTAAATTAAGTAATATAACTTTTCACATTCTCACATCCTTCTCATGACTAAAGGCTTTTACTTTCATTTATGAAAGAAAAACTACTCATTTGATTTTAATCAATTTGTATACATATACATATATAATGTTAAATTTGGATAATAATTTGAAGGGAAATTTATAAATAACATATATAGTTTTATTACATAATTCTATAATAAAAATAATGAATATATAAAAGAGTTGTTACTTAGCCTTTAGTTAAATTAAATAATGTGATGATTTACCTTCTCACTTCCTTGTCGTAATTAATGGCAATTACTTTCATTTATAAATGAAAAATCTCCTACCTATATAGAGCCTTAGTTGTTTTTTAAAAGGCATGTGTATTCAAACATATAAATGAATGACTATATGCATATATATTATATGTTTTGTATTATTGTAGATGTAATTATCCTCGTGTATAGACATATTTCCTTTGAAAAAATCATTGACATATTCCCTTAATCTATATGATTGCAAACCGTAAATCACAATAGTTAATTACATACATGTTCTCATATTGATCTTATGTTAGATAAACACTTAACATTGTTATAGTGTTTGTACTGTGAATTAAAACGTGTCAAAATTTTAAAACATAAAATTATTTTAATGAATTAAATTTAAATTAAATTGAAAGTGGAATATTATTATTAAACAATAATAAAATAAGTGAATATCTTAAATACATATAAATAAATTAAAAATATACACCAAACTTTTTTATTAATAACTACTAAATATGATATAGTATTATACATTGGAGACAAAAAATATGATCCTATGCAAATTAACAAAAGGAATTTTTTTTCAAAATTCATCCTTTTACCTTACTGCTAATGCACCTAATCCAACAATAAGATTCATCCCCTAGAGGTTAGTCTGAAGGAGATCCACCATCCGCCAATTGCTTAAGTGAAGATCGAGATGGCAGAGGTGCTAGGATTACTTCAAAAGGAGGAAAAGAAGGAAAGCTTAACCTCAATGGGTAAACCGGGAAAGTCTCCAAATGGTTCACAACAAGGTGTTTGCATCTGGATATAAAGTCCACCCAAGAAGAGGCACATACCACCGAAGTAGGAATATAGCTTAATTTCTAGTTAATTTTACTAGTAACCTTAGTTTTGTAAGGGCATAAGCCCATAACATATGGTTAACTTATCTGATGATATATCTTGTTGGATGCTTGGTATGGTAATGTATATTTTATTATGTTAACTTTTTTAATTGATATTTTAGTGTGATTTTCGTCTTGCAACACCCAAAATGAATGTGAAGTAACTTTAGTGTTAATTACTTCAATGATTTAGAATTAAAAAATTTAAGTGGTATTAAATTTGCCTTTAGGTGGTAATAGTGATACTATAAGCTTACACAATTATGAAGTTGCACTTTAACTGTTTGTTAAAATGTAAAATTGAGTAGGTATTTAAATCGAGTAAAAATTGAACAAAATCTAATACTGAAATCTAGGTGAAAATAAACAAAAGTGTACAAAAGTAAAAGATACAAAGAATTTACCTAGTTCAAATGTTAAGGAATCCTACGTCCATGGGAAAATATCGCTTTCTTCTTTATATTTCTTGGTATAGATTATAATGGCAGAGAGTAAAATGATTTTACTTTTTAGACCTTAAAAATAAAAAAATTGGGAAAAAGAGCCCTTTCTTGCAACATTGCCTTTTCTATTTATAGTATAGAGATGCACGTGGATCGCTACAACCCTTCTTCCGCCATTTTGTTTCCGCCTTTGGATCATGCCATGTGTCATCCATCCGCATTATCTATTTGATGCATATGGATTGCAGGCGTGTCTTTGGTGGAAAACTTTGATTTGAGTTGTTAAATTTTAGGTTTTGGAGGGAAGGTTAAAATCGAAGCAGGGACATTTGAAATTAAAGCGGGGGACTTCAAATTTGAATGATTTTCGTATATGATCTCCACTACCCCTTTTTCTAGAAGAGGAGCTATGATGCCTTTGTCATTTTAGTCGTGATGGTGTTGAGAGCCGTGCCTCCGTTCTACCTTAGGCGTTGTTAATACTTATGAGGATGACCTATGCTATCCGGTGTGCCATGCTTGCATGGTTCTGTGCTGGGATGATTAAAGTTATGCTATCTTACTTGATTCAAAATATTTGCTTGGCTTTGTACTGAATTTGAGTCCTTTAGATTGCCTGGGTTGACCTACGACGCCTTAATATGGGTCTGTCGAACTGCTCTTGGTGTGATAATGTGCAAGCTACTGGGATTGGATGCTTATCTCTTTGCTGTTTGTATAACGAATGTAGATCTGCGATGGAGTGATGTTTGGATAACCCTGTGCCCAGCTCTTGGAATGCTTTGGATTCCTCGTGGTACTGATTAGAGAGTCCCCAATGATCGCAGGGAAGATATGTACTTGAAAGAGTTAGCCATGCATAAGCTTTAAGAATGATAATTGGGCTTATTGGATCCTTTGGTTGTAGAGCAGTTTCTTTATATTGTCCTTTTCTTTTTGCCCCCATGTTTGTTATGTCTTGATGGCGACATGTTTATTTATTAACCTATTCCAATGGTGGTGCATTCTTCATTAGCTCATCCTGATGGCGACACGTTCCTTTATTAGTTTGGGGTAGAACATTACGTTAGCTTTCTGATACAAGATAGTTGGCGAAGATCTGTTATTTTTGTACCCAGATTTATGAGCACAGTGCATCATCTTATTGCAACTTCATTCTTTTGGCTACAGCTCTGTTAGTTGGATCTAACATCGTGACTGCAGGTTGGCTCTCACACTTTGTAGCTATTCTTGACAGTAGTACTAAAACTTCAATCAAATAACAAAGCATAATTTCTTATGGCTAGTTGCAATTTTTGACTTCTTTTTGTGCAGTGTCAATTGAGTCATCTCAACTTCTTCTCTCTTTATCTCAGCTTTATCTATGAGGGCAGTTCTCTGGGTTTTGTGTCTCCTTTGACCTGGCTTTAACAATGTTTGAGGAATATAGGTGTAATACTTGCCCCTAAGTCTGCAGCGATCGTAGATTGGTGTTGACTTATTTTTCCTTATCGTTTATTCTCCATAACCCACCACTTCTCTCTCTTTTTTCTGGTCATTTCAAAAACGGAGAAAGGTCTTTGCAGTCATTTCACATTTGATGATCTTGACACATGTCATTCTCTTAATAGCCAACTCTTTGAACCATTGTTAAATCACCCTCTTCGTTTTCTAGGCAAATCCATCTCGATCTTAGTAATCATTATATTTTGCTGTTAACTGATTGACATTTCGTGAATTTCCTCATCATTCTGATTGTTTGGCTAGTATTCAAATTAAGGAACATATATATATATATATATATATATATATATTTCTCTTCTTCTTTTTTTTTGTCTTACGCTTTTATTTAATAACGAAAAAGAAAGAAAAGGAACGAGAAAATCATTATCTGCTAACTAGATTCCATTCCTGAGTTTAGATTTTCTTTTTAATTAAAGTAAGGAATTTTTTTTGTTTGATCTCTTTATTTTAACACTTCTTCTTTTTTGTAACTATCCTTATGATCTTTGAAATAGCCTCCTCTTCTTCCCTTTTGTATTTTGCCTTTAAAATTACTCACTTGGAGGTCGTTGAGGGTATTTTAAATCAATTTGGGTTTATAGGTTATGAGGTTAGGGTTTCTGAACCTCGTGAGCTTTTTAACAATCCCCCAAATGGGTTTACCTCTCTTACTCCTGAACACATATTATGCGTGCTTTATCTTCCTCCAAATCAAATCCTCCATTAATGGCTAATAGCTATTGATCTTGTCCCTGTCCAGCTTGCCCCTCTTTCATACTCCTTTATGGTCGCCATCTTTATTCTTTATGCAGAGAAAGATTATACTCTTTCTTGCAATGAGCTATAATTTCTATTTGATATTAATAAAAGTCCTTTATGAGGTGATGCAAGTTTTTTTTATGCCCAGGCTAAAAGGCGGTCCTAACGATGGTCCCTTGAAAGACTCCGAGATTGATCGACTTATATTTCTTTATTTCAAACTCTGTTAATTTCTCCTCTTCTTTTCGTCAACATCCTACTCAGCTTGTTTTTTTTAGGATGACACCAAGTCATATGAGTCGTGTAAGGGTAATATATTTGAATTAGGTGCGAAGGAAAGGAAAATACAATTGTTTTTTAATCAAGAGATGTTGGAAAAGCATGGTTTTCTAAGCCCAAATCGCAAATTCTCTCATGTTATTTTTAAGCTTTCCCAAACTTCAGTTGAGCCTAGGGGTATAATTTTCTAACGGTGGATATAATATTTGTCATTTTTATGTTCCTAACCTTCACGGGAACTTCTTTTGATCTTGAAATTCCTTTTATGTGCAAATGAAATGGATGATGAAGACTTGAAAGTGCTCCTTAGCAAACCGACAAAGAAACATATCCAAAAGAGAAAGCATGGCGCTGATACAGTTTCCGACCAGGGTTTCAAGAAGTTAGTCACTTCCACTCCCCTACCTCCTTCAATAGCTCTCCCTGTTTCTACTTTGGTAGCTCTCCCTATTCCTCCTCTATAGCGTCTTCATGTTCCCTGCATTTGATACTTACCTTTGCCCAAAAGCACCACATTCGAACTTGCTGAGAGGATAGGAAGGACTGCACTGGATAGTTTTTCCAGTATTGCCTCATCTCCCCCTTTTTCATTCCTCTTCTTTTTCCTAAGCTTTGTTCTTCTCGGCTCTCTGAGCCGGAAAGATCTTGGTCCTACGTAAGAGTCTTTTTTTTGTTGGCTTATTTAAGCATCCCTTACCAGTTGGTGCTTTCTCTTTTTTACTTTTTAGCTTGTAGCCATGACAGTTGAGGCTCAATAGGTGTGGGAAGGTGAGCAGGTGGTTACCTATGCTCATTTTGCTACACTTGAAGCAAGCCTTACTTCAGCTGCTTTTGAGAAAGCCAATATTGCTTCCGATAAGGTCAATATTGTTTCCGAAATGGCCAAGATTGAGGAAGATTTCAAGTTGTATCGGGGGAAGGCTGAAAGGGGGGAAAATCTACGGTGGATGCCTTGGCCTCGAAAGATCATTAGTTGAATGAGAAGGAGAAGGTGCTTACAGCGGAAAAAGAACTGCTTAAGGAGGGCAGTTCCCTCATGGCCTACAAACTATATACCTTAGCTCAACATCAGTTTAAGGACGAGGTCAAGCTTGACTTCTTAGGGGACCTGGTCGTGGTTAGCAAGGTTTACGCCTACTATCGGGCCCAATGGGAAGAAGAAGCCACTTTAGAGAATGCCTCTCCTTCTACTTTTGAGCAACAAAGTGTGCATGAGGGGACCCAAGAAGTTGAGGTGTTTAAGGATGTGAATGGGTCTAAAAAACCAAGGTTACTTCAAATCCTCATATAGATGTTTAATTTTTGTATTTTAACTTTAGGACTTGTTTAATGTGTAATAAAGGTTGATTTTGCTTTTGTCATGTTGATTTTCTTCATAGCCATTTTATTTCGCTATTATGCTCGTAAATGATCATGTCGTCCTTATCGCTTAGTTTATTTGTTTTAGTCTTTTGAAGAAGTTTTATTTACTAAACTTCTGAAGGAAAGTGAGGACATGCTCAAAACTGAAATATTAGATCGTCTCAGTCTTAGTGTTGCAGCTATCAGTAGAAACGAGAAAGAATTAGATGAGACTTTTACAACACTTAGAGATGAGACCCAAGGGTTACTTTCCATGATTGATCAAGTAGTTAAAGAGAAGGAAGCCCTTGATCACTTTGTACTGCGCCGATGGCAATACACCCTAGAAAGTGGCTCTTTCCCACCTGATAGCCCTCACCTTGAGTGGTTTAGGCATAGGCCCAGGAACTTACATAAGGATTGAATTCTGCCTATCTTTGTTATTATATCTTTTTTCTTTTTGTACATGGGTTTGTTGATCAATGTAGTTAATAATAGATGTTTTTATCTGATTTTTATTTGGTGCACTTTGATTTTCTTTGAGTCAAATTTTACTTATTACCAATTAGGTTGAACCCCATGAGCCTACGTCTAAATTTAATGAAGCCTTTGAACTTAATTTTCCTCTTGACTTCATTATTCATAGTCCTGATGATACGAGCGTGATTGAATTCGAGGTTGCTGCCATAACCCGTATTGAGTCTCTGGAGGAGGAGAACATTTGTTTAACGCTGGCTAATGAGTGGCTTGAGAAGGATTTGAAAGGTGCCCATAAGCTGCTTAGAGAACCAAAAGATGCACTAAAACATTAGCATGAATGTAACACAAAGTGGCATACAAGGGTTGAGGCTTCTGAGTCAAAGTTGGAAGGAATACAACAGTCTTTTGAAGGATAGTGAGAAACTTTATGGCATTGTTTATAGGGACAAAATAGCACAACTGAAGAACACTATAGAGGATATGTCAGAGTAGATCGCTTGCCAATTTGGAGAGAAGGAAGCCATTGAAAGCATAGAGGCGAAGATACATTCTCAAACATGAAGAAAGGGATAAAGGACTGATGCCCTCAAACACTTTGGGGGCTTTTCAAGGAATACTAAGAAAACTAAGGTAGAGATGATTAATACCTTGGAATACATGGGAGAGAAATCTATACTGAAGATTTATGAGTTTGAGTATTCCTTGCGTGATGCTTGGGGTAAGATCGCCTCCTTCTCAGAAAAACTTAGACAAGAGAAAATTAAGAGCAAGATGGAAGAGGTTTTCTTGCAACGTACTAGGGATATGTTCGAATATTTCTATCATACGCTTGATATAAATTTTCAAAGCAATATCACGGGTTTGAAGATGTCCACAGAAGGGCCAGTGGATCATTGGGTAGGAGCTTGCTATGACCCTAGAAAGACTATTTCTGTTAGTTCACCTCCGCCCACCTTAGTCATTTATAATAGCTGCTTGTATTTTTATGACTTTGTAAATCAAAATGACTTTATGTTTCCATGTTGATGAATATTTCTCTTGAGTTGTAACTATACTTTGTAGGTTTAAAGTTCTTTGCAAAATTTATATATTTCTTGTGAGCTCTTCATTTGGTTATATTTCTCTTTAATTTCATTTTGTGTGGGCTCGTTTGATTTTCAGCCCGCTTATTTCCACCAAGATCAGGAGATGGTCGTCCTGAAAGAAAAGCTTAATTCAGCTTTGACTAGGGCTATTGAATTGGAAGGTTTATTGAAGGATGCAGAAAACATATATGAGGACATATACATAGATGAGATTAAAGCTCTGAAGCATAAGGTTGAGTAGTTAAATGAACAGATAACACGACAGATCAACATTGTTGATGCCCCTTCTACACTATTAACTGTAGGTGTAACTTCAAGACTTGGTTCTGCTCTTGCGCCCCCTTCTGGGATTGATCCAGACGATGTTCTTAAATGGAATAATGATTTGAAAAAATATTGTGAGACTAATTTTAATGAATTAGAGGATCATTATAAGAAGGAATTGGGAACTTTTGGAACCCACGCCTCACCTTACCTTTCAATGCTTGGGTCCCTTTTCTAGGACCACTAAGAAAACAAGGGATCAACTTTTGGGTGAGATCAAACGAACTAGGAGGGTGCCTATGAAACGTGTGAATGCCCTTGAGAATAAAATATTCATCCTAGAATGTGAAGCTCTCCTGGGTTCTGTCATAGTTTCTTAAAAAGGTTAGATAGGGCTTCCTTGTTGGAGAAGCTTCACGATATGAAGGTAGGAAAGGTTAAGGCAGATAGCAGTGTGAAGCGTGCAATTGACATTTTCACTCACTTCTAGCCAGGGCTTGATCTAACCTTCTTATACAATCATGTAGACTATGAATTTGATACATAGGACTATGGAGACCATTGGGCCGGTACCAACTATGACCCTCGCGTCGACTATGGTCATATTCCCATTGGTCGCTCATCTGTTGTTATTACTGAGCTGTACGACCCACCTCCTACTCTCTAACTGATAGGTAGTTCTTCTCCACGTCTTGCTTCACGTATCCGCATGTCATATAGCCGAAGAAGATCGTAACAAACTCATCTACTGAATTCGAGTCATATTTATGATTTTCTCTTATTTTAGTGTAGCTTATTACATCTCTTTTGTACTTTTAAATTGTTTTTACATGTATGGGTTGCATAAGTATAAGTGAAGTATTTACTGAACATTAGTCAGGACTAAATAAATATAAGTAAATCCTTGTTTTTGATGTTTATCTAGCATGCTTTAAGTAATTTCTAAGATTGCATCTGTTCTGGTAGTTGTGCATCCCATGAGTTACTTTCGTTTTCTGTTTTGAATTTGTTATCTACATAGTTCATGCATTGAACATCGCTTTTGGTATTTGTAATATTTTTGTGTGCTTGGTTCGGTCCACCTTGCTATTTGGGAGTCGACGAACTGTTGTTTTTTTGACCGCGGAGTCAGGTCGTGTATTTACAACCTTCTCAAATCATGCACATAGTTTTTTGTACTAGTTCATGCATTCTAATACCCTTACATCCAGTATGGCTATTTGGCTGAGAAAGTCGGGCTGTATTTTATGCAGTTTTGTTTTGATAACTGGTTCGAATAGTCTAATATCCCTATATCCAGTGTAATTATTGTGTAAAGTTGAAGAGATCAATACAGAGAGATGTTTATACTGGTTCAGGTCATCTAATATCCCTACGTCCAGTTCATTATATTATTACTCCTTCCATAATAATAATTACAATGTTTGTTACATAAGTACTACAAGTTATAGGAAATAGTGCCTGAGGTGGTCTAAATTCCATGTTCTTGGAACTAAGTTGCCATCAGGTTACGATAATCGATATGCCCATTAGCCAATACTTTGCCATGACTAATGGACCTTACTAATTTGGGCCTAGAGCTCCATTTGAAGGGCTATTTGTGTTATCCATCACCCTTTGCAGTACAAGATCCCCTTGCATAAGTTTCTTTCCTTGAGCCTGGCATTGTAGTTCTTTGTCATTTTTTATTGGTATGCGGTAGGTACTACTGCTGCCTCATCCCTTCTTTCCTAAATGAGATCGAGGGCAGCATCCTTCAGCCTTTTGTTCTTTTTTGCCATGTATGGTATCCTTTTATGCGATGGGACCTCTACTTCAATAGGGAGCATGACTTTATATCCATAGGTTAGTAAAAAAGGAGTATGTACCATTGAAGATCTAGTCGAGATTCGGTAGGCCCATAATACCAAAGATAGCTCTTCCGTCCACTTTCGCTTAGCTTTCTGCAGTCTTTTCTTAAGTAGCTTCTTAATGGTTTGTTTGCGGCTTCAACTTGTCCATTTGCTTATGGGTGTGCGACGAAGGAAAAACTCTTAATTATGCCATTCTTCTCACAAAGCTCTGCAAACTCTTTATTTTCAAGCTGGGTTCCATTGTCAGAAATTATCTTGTGGGGGATTCCGGATTTGGTGATTGTGTTTCTTACCATAAAAGTGACTGTCTTCTTTGCAATGATCATGGCTAAGGATTCTGCCTCTGCCCACTTAGTGAAGTATTCTATTGCCACTATGGCGTACTTTGCCCCTCCTTTTGACATAGAAAGTGGACCTATAAAATCTATGCCCCATATATCGAACGGTTATGGGTAGGTAAATGGGATGACCTCTTGGGATGGTTGTTTGGGAATACTTGCGAATCATTGACATCTATCACATCTTCTTATGAATTCCCTTACATCTTGAAGCGTTGTGGGCCAGTGATAACTGTGTCTCAATACTTTCTTTGCTAACTTGGTCCCTCCTAAGTGATCCTCGCATTAGCCCTCATGTACTTCCCACATGACCCGTAACCCCTCTTCTTTGAAATACACCTAAGATAAGGGGTTAAGTACCTTCTCTTCTATAATGTGCCATCAAAGAAGTAGTACGGAGGCTAATATCTTAATTTTTGGGCCTCGTTCCTATTTTGGGGTAGTGTTCCATTTAGCAGGAATTATTTAATGGGAGTCATCCAGTTGCTCTCCTTGGTTTGCTAAAGCATGGGTTCAACTGGGGAATATTCCCGATTTTCCGCTATTTCTCGATATTGAGCCGCTTGAATTACTTCTTGTTGGGCTTGGGTTTGGGCCAGTATTTAATTTGATTCTGTTATGCTTGACTCTGCCTAATGCCCTATTGGTACTTCCTTTATTTCATTTGCCACTTTGGCGCTTGCAATTTTGGCTAATGAGTCGGCAGAACGAGTTGTTTTCACATGGAATTTGTTCTATACTAAACTGTTTGAACTACTCTAGTAATTTCATAGAAAGTACCATATATTTGGCCAAGATTGGTTCCTTCGCTCGGTAATTGCTCTACACTTGGTGCACAACTAATTGAGAACCACTGTGAATTTTAATGTGGCTTACCTTCATTACCTCGGCCATTCTCAGGCCTGGGAGGAGAGCTTCATTTTTTGCAACATTGTTGGTTGCTTTGAAAATCAAGCTACACCGCTCCATACAGCTTCTGTTCATCTGTAGTGATCAGTACATACCTAATTCCTATCCTCTGTTCATTTAATGCTCTATGTATGAATAGTTTTCAAAACTGAGGGGTATAGGCTTCTTCCTCTGGTTGAGGTTCAGCTGACAACGTGCATTCTACGATGAAGTCTGCTAGTGCTTGACCTTTGATTGCCTTCAAGGACAATAAGTGATGTCTTATTGGCAGAGCTCCATTGCCCATTTAAGTAAGTGACTTGATGTTTTAGGCTTGTGCAGTATCTTCCTTGGGGGTTTGTCTGTTAGGACTTTGATGGGATGTGATTGGAAATAGGACCACAACTTCCTTGCCGTAAGGAGCAGCTTTAGTTTAGATTTGCTTTTGACAGCCGCTTGCTTATGAAGTAGATGGGCCTTTGGGTCCCTTACTACAACATTAATAGCTTTATCAATTACAACTAAATAAACATACAAGTCCTCACCTATTATTGGTTTAGATAGTATTGGGGTATTGATTGGATAATCCTTTAAGTTTTGGAATGTTGCTTTACATTCCTCAGTCCATTCGAAGTTTTGCCCCTTTTTTACTTGGTCGAAGAACGGGATGCACTTGTCCATTGCTTTTGATATAAATCTACTCAGCGCTGCTACTTTGCCATTTAGACTCATCAGATCCTTCAGTTTTTTAGGGATCCCCATTTTCCTTATGGCTTAGATCTTCTTGGGGTTTGCTTCTATGCTACATGCACTTACTATTTACCCCAGGAACTTCCCTGACTGAATAGCGAAAGTACATTTTAGAGGATTCAGCTTCATATTGTACTGCCTTAGAACTTAAAATATTTTCTCTAAGTCTCGAATGTGACTCGATGGTGCTTTTGAACTTGACCAACATATCATCCACATATACCTTAACATTCTTTCAGATCTGATTTGAGAATATCATATTGACCAGTCTTTGATAGGTTGCTCCGACATTTTTGAGTCCAAATGACATGACTTTGTAGTAGTACAATCCTTTGTCTGTTATAAAACTGGTATGCTCTCGGTCTACTTCAAACATAGCTATCTAATTGTATCCTAAATACACATCCATGAAAGAGAGCAGTTCATGTCCACTGGTTGCATCCACTAACTGATCAATTCTGGGCAAGTGGAAACTATCCTTCGGGTAAGCCTTGTTGAGGTTGGTGTAATCTATGTAGGTTCTCCACTTCCCATTAGGTTTCCTTATAAGTATTGGCTTAGCGATTTACTTCATGTAGTATACTTTCTTAATGAATCCATTCTCTTTTAACTTTCTAACTTCCTCATGAAGAGCGTTGAACCATTCCTAGTCTAGGGTCCTGCCCTTTGCCTGACTGGATGGGCATTATGATCAATATTGAGCACATGATAGATAATTGCTAGATTTATTCCTATCATATCTGAGCATGTCCAAGCGAATACATCGTTGATTTCTTCAAGAAGTCTATCAGCTTAGCACGAGCTTCTACATTGAGATTATTTCCAATTTTAAGAACCTTTGTGGGGTCCTTCAGGTCTACATGTACATCTTTAATGCCGTTTATCGGCTTTAACTCCCTTTTTATTTCACCCAATCTCGGGTTTATTTCACTTTCTTCCTCATTTAGTTTTAAGACGGCTGAGGGCGCCCGTTTCTGAGACCTTAGAGAAGTATTGGGTGTAGATCGAATTATATTCATCAGGGCCAATCATGTGCATGTATGTTCTCTTTTCTAGGTGCAAGATCAGCTGCTTCAGCACTGGTTTGGGTACTTGGTACCGATGCAGTTCTTTAAACTGGCTTGATTTCTTTTTGGTTATTATTATTACAAGAATTAGAAGAGACATCGGTATAATTTCAAATAATTTTATTGCTAGAAGTAAGGTTTACATTGTATAACTCCCTAGCTAAATTTTGTACTCCTCTTACTGATATTCCTGCAGGAGTATTAAATTTCATGAGCAGGTCTTTCTGGGAAATGATTGCCCTCAAGTCTATTAGAGCAGGTCTTTCCAAGAAAGCATTGTATGGTAAGGGCTGATTGATGATTAAGAAACTTGCATAAAACAATTTGTGTAGTGGAACAGTTCAATCCGTAACAAGCAAGCGTGTTGATCCCACTGGGACAATGGCAGTATTATTGAAGCCATAGATCGGTTCAGGACTAAGCTTTAGGATCTCGAATGGCAACTTCATTTGATCATATATAGACTTGAAAATGACGTTGATTGAGCATCCAGAATCAATAAAGACTTGCTTCATAATGCAGTTTGATATCTGCACTGTGATAATAAGTGGATCTTGGTATGGGAACACGACTCCTGTTGATCTCCTGCTGTGAATGTTATCTCTGGTGCAGGCTTTTGCTTGACATGGAAAACTGACTTTTATTGGACTTTTGCTTCTTACACATATATCTCCTGTGCCTTTTGCTTGCAGCAATGAGATATGGTCCTTTATAAATCAAGGCTATAGAGGGGTTTCTAGCTTGATTCTCATTTGTGTCTGGGGTTCGGAAACCTAACCTGTCTTCACCATTTGGATACAAGAAGTTGCCCATAACCTTTCTGGCTTAGCCTCCCTATCTCATTCTTTAGATATCGATAATTGCCGGTATGATGACCATTAGCTTGGTAAAAGAGGCAGTATGCCCCAACTCGGTTCTGTTCTGCTTTCTTCCCCTTGTTGGGTACATTATATGCAAGCTTTGTCCCGATCATCTCATAAATCTGGCCATAAGTGTGGGTAAGGGGGTCGTTATAGTGAAGCTGAGTTCCTTCCGTCTCTTTGCCGGTTGGTGATATCCTTCTACCCCTCTTTTTTTGTCATAGTTAGAGGCAGAATTTCTCCGAGTCTGGTTTGTGGAACCAACTTCTTCCATCCTAATCTTGCCACCGGCTTTTTCATAGAAAGCCTTCATACTATGGCATAGCTTTTCGCTATTCTTATCCCACATCTATATTTCCCTCCTGATTCCGGCTTGGGCCGCCATCAGTAATGCTCCTTCGTCGCTTACTCCTATCCTGAGAGCCTCAAACATAAAGCATTTTATAAAGTTAGATAGGCTCTTATTTTCGTCCTGCTTAACACATGACATCGTATTCACATCCGGGGAGGCTTCTCTCCTTAAATTGAATTGCCTCAGAAAACTGGTAGATAGTTATCGCCAAGATCGAACCTTACCTGGTCCAAACCTCCTAAACCACCTTGAGGTAGCACCAGCTAGGTAAACTAGGAAGAGTTTACACCTAGCCATTCTTCCTACTTTCAAGTTGTCCATGTAATATTCAAATGTGCAAATATGATCGTTGTGATTTGTAACACCCCTAATTTTGATTAATATTTAGGAGATTTAATTAGATGAATTAAATTAAATAATGTGTTGAGATAAGAAGAATTGGATTTGATAATTAAAATTGGTCAAGCCTTAAGTAATGAACTAGTATGATTGTTTAGAACTTAAATACAAAGAAGGATTTATGAGAAGCGTAAAATTGAAATGGGCCTTAGTTCTTAAACATAAACTCTTTCTCTCTCATTATCCTCATTTACATTTCATCATACAAACACAAATAAGATCAAGTTCAGCCATTGCTAAGAAAAATAAGGAGAGAAAAGCTTAGGAAACCAAAGGAAAGCTTAAGTGGATCAAATCAACACATTTAATCTCAATCTCTTTATCCAGTCATGGTGAATAATAGCTATCCATCTCACATATGCTTATTTGTTTCAGTTCTATGTCTAAATCTGAATCATATGATGTGATTATGTAATGTTATGTTTATTTGATGTATTATATGTCATTTGGCATTTTATTGGATTAATTATGGAATTATTTAATAGGTTTTAAGTGTAGAAACCTAGTATATGACGTCCAAATGACTTGAAATTTAGATATGATGTTTAGAACATTATTTTGGAAGTGGGTTTTAATTTCATAATTTTCCAAGCATGTATGAATATTTTATGAATTTCTTAAGTAAGGAAAATAATTTATTTTGGGTCTTAATTATTAAAAATAATTAAATAATTATTTTGGTCTTGAGATTTTTGTATGTTAATGAATATATGAATTCTGATTTTTAGATAATTTTGAGAATTTTTCCCAAGTGATTATGATTTTATATGAATTTGTTAAGCTAGAAATATAAATAAATATTAAATGATTAATAATAATTGTTGGGTGCAAAATGGTTTTAGGGGAAAGAGAACAATTTACGGCAGTTTTCCTGAAAAGAAATTGATAAAATTTGTTCTTAACCAATAGAAAATTTACAAGGGTTAAGGGTTGATGGAAAGTAATTTTTTTTATTAGAAATAGAATTTTTTTATATTAATTATGATTTTTGCATGATGCCAATATGAATGCCGAACCTTAGGTAATGGCCGACATTCATGTCGCCACTATAGAATCTGACGTCAACGTGAATGGATGCATACAATATTAACTATGTCGGTATGAAATGAATCTGTTCGGGTTGAAGTCATATAGTATAAGGTCTTCGACATTAATCAACGTCATCATGGCGATCTCGTAACACACCAAAACTATTTCTACCTCCCTTGTTTCACTGTTTTGAAATCTATAACATATGGCATTAATGCCGTAAGTCTTCACCCAGGTTTTAAATGATGCGTCATATCATTATTTCCAATATCAGTTATTTACGATATCAACTATACTGAGGCAGTGATGCTGCATGATTCCTATTTTGATGCCATAGTTTAAGGCAGTAATGCCGCGAGTATCATTTTCGACATTAACTATTTTGTGACAATGATGCCGCTATATCATGGTTTCAATATCCCTTATATATAGCATAGTAGCCACTGTTTTATAGCACCCGATATCAACAATTTTGAAATATTGATATCGTATGTCATCAATGTTGGCATCCATATATTTTACGTATAAAAAGCTATATTTAATAGGTTTGGCAACCTATATAATTCTATGTTACGATAACAATGATTTTGGCATTATAGCCTATTGATTTTATAAAAAAATTATTAATAATTTTATAAGAAAGGACGCGACATTACATATCCGCCATAGTGATGCCATAAGTTATTAACTCAATGGTTTTAATTAAAGAGACTTGATTGCCTAAGGTTATGAGGTGCGAAAACCACCAATCGATTTCAAAATTAATGAAAGCTATTTCATAGTAGCATATATTTTGGCATAATATTTTGATAAAATAAAGGGCTATATTTTCCTTGTTTTAAATATGATTTTAAGGGTTAAATCATTTATAAAGAATTATGTTTTCAAGGAAATAAAGATTGTATTTAGCCTAGGAATTTATATGAAAACTTATCACCATTAGATAAATTATGGTAGGATATTTTGACTCAAGGTATAGAGATTAGAAAACTAAATAATGAGACTGGTGTAAGGTAGCACCCTATGCTTCAACTATTAGCCCTAGTTGATATTAGTCCATAATTCTAGTTTATAGGGCTTTGTTAAGGGTAAAACTAAAAGTAAGTTTGCACATCGAAAGGAATATATAACTTAGATAGGTTATTGGTTGACCTGCAAAACCATTAGTTTTAAAGTGAGCTTAGAAAAACTATGAGATAGACAAACAGTCGAGTTAACACTAAGATCATTGTGTTTGGACGGACAGTCCAGTTTCCTTCTAACGGTAAGTTGAAGAATTTGGTATATCTGGTAGGCCCGAGCTAGCCGTATAGGTTAGTAGTAACCTTGGAAAAACTATGAAATCGAGAGAGGCAGTCAATTGATTGAGAAATATTGGTCAGTTTTACCCATGTAGTGTTCATGCATATGATTTTTTTTATGTTGGTTTAACTATTGTGATTGTAGGAGCATGATTTGATTGACATATTTACAAAAGATACTAATGAGGGGAAAAACCATTCCGCTCAGTTGCATGGTACATATTGTTATGCACACTAGACTTTTTTTCTGACCCGAAGTTTTTATTTTTCCCATTTAACTCTCGAGTGCTCATTTGAGTAGTTTAAAAGTAAGATTTTCAGGTTTTAGGTTTAACAAATAAAGCTTCCAAAGACGTGCAAGAGGCAACACTAGCTATATAGGAGTCTATTTATATCCTCTGTGTTGTTATGTTATTTCTTCTTAATGTATGTAATGGCATAACATGTATCTGTCAAATAGTAAACTCTGATCAACCAAGGGGGCACCTTCATATGTCGCTCTTGGAGTATCTTGCAATAGTTATATTTTATCTAAACCTGAGCAATGTTTGGGATTATGTAATGAATATGGAAATTTATTAATGAATTTGTTTTGAAAAAAATTTATATTCCTATGCTTCTAATGTTAATGATATTATTAATTGATCTTATTTTGTCACTAAAGAATAATACTATTGATGACTGCAGCATTAGTAGCGCTATTTTTTGGACCTCGAAATGGGGGATGTTACAACTTGGTATCGGACTATAGGTTTATATAAAACTAAAAGAACTTTGAACTTTACAAGATTTTTGAAAACATAATTCAAATGAATTAAAGGATGAGATTGGGGTATGGGATAACGCTATAGTACCGTACTTGTATTTGCTATATGTAAGTATATATATATATATTATCGCTATTTTTCCCTCTCTTTTAGACCGTTCTTCCATATCTTACTAAGGTTAAAATGCAGATTTAAGGAAAGTAAGATATGGAGGCAAGAAACAGAAGAGCGAATCTCGGTGGAGGAAGCACCACAACCAATGAAAATGTCAGGCCCAATACAAGGAGGAATCCGAGTGGACAAACATCTACTACTATGGATGCTTGAACACCACCAGTGGATATGAGAGCTATATATCAGTTCTTTGTCAACATGATGCAAGCTGGAGTTGCAGCTAGATTAGTTGGTGGAAATGCTGCAAATGTAGGAGGAGCGAATCCTGAAGTTCCTATTATCAACAACTATGCTGTGCTGAGTCGGGATCATGCAAGACTCGGAGGCAAGCCATTTATCAGAATGGAGGATGCTATCGAAGTTGAGAATTGGTTGTTGCACTGTGAATGGATTTTTGCCGAGTTAGGCTTGAACAATGAGCAGAAGAGGAGATTGACATCCAGCCAATTTTAAGAGGTGCACTATACTAGTGAAATAGTGTAACTGTGGGGGTGCCAAAGGAGAACTTGAGTTGGGTAGAGTTCAAGAGAAGGTTTGAAAAGAGATTCATGTCTAAAATAGCCAAGTTAACCTTGCTTTGAAAGTTTGCTGAGTTGGAACAAGGTGATATGTCAGTGCTTGATTATACGATAAGGTTTGTGGAGTTATCCAGATATGGATATGTTACTGTGGATATGGTAATCAAGAGGAATGAGAAGTTCATTAGAAGATTGAAACTAGAGAGTGCTAGAGCAACATTATCACATCTTAGAGACCCATGTGAGTAGTAGTAGAGATGGCATTGAGGAATGAAGAGATGCTTGTGTTATTCTTTAATAATAGGTCGGTAGAGAATCAAGGAGGACCAAGCCAGAAAAGGAAGTTCTTTCAGAAGAAGGGAGCTCAGAAGGATGAAACTGTCGAGAAGGGAAAGAATGTCGTTTGCTACAAGTGTGACATGAAAGGACACTTTGCCAATGAGTGTCGTTTTGGGGCTAGAAAGAAGGTCATTGGAAAGAAGAACATTAGGTGTTTCAATTGTGACCAAATAGGGCATTACAACAATCAGTTTAGGAAATCAGCTAAAATTGAGAAAGGAAAAGTGTTTGCTTTGGAACTGTCTACCTCGAGACTAACAGTAGAGGAGAAGGGAAAGACTGTGATGGGAGGTACACTTTTGATTCATGGCATACCTGTTAGATTATTATTTGATACCGGTGCATCACATTCTTCTATCTCTTATTGTTTGGTAGATAAGCTTAGTTTAGAAAAATCATACCTTGTTACTTCCTTAAGGGTTGCAAATCCGATAGGAGGGTATGCAACTCTTGGGATGAGGTGTGACTAATTAGAGTTTGAGTTATCAGGTCATATATTTGCCTGTAGTTTGTATGTGTTTGATTTTGTGGGCTTTGGAATTATATTAGGTATAGATTGGTTATGAAAATATAATGCTAGGATATGTTGCAAAGATAGGAAAATATCACTGAGATACTCTAATAGTAGCGATCGAATTATTACTCAGTAGAGAACTCAAATTTTGATGTTCGTGCTTTATTGCATGCAATGGAGGAGGAAGACAAGTTGAATCAAGTTTTTGTTGTTAGTGGGTTTGTCAGTTACAGAACTACTGCTGAAACGAGCTATCAAATTTCGTATAGATCTTGTACCTGGAGCTGAACCCATAAGTAGATAGCCTAGCAAAATGACTCCTATTAAGATGTAATAGTTAAAGGTGCAGCTAGTGGACTTACAAGGAAAGAGTTTTATTAGACTAAGCAGTTCGCCTTGGAGAGTGGCCGCGGTGTTCGTGAAGAAACCAAATGGGTCGTTATGGATGTGTATCGATTATCGTAAGTTGAATGAAAAGACGACAAAGAATCGATAACCTTTGTCGAGAATAGATTTTTTTTGATCAATTGAGCGGAGCCAAAATATTTTCTTAGTTAGATTTGGCGATAGGGTTCCATCAACTGAGGGTATCGGAGGATGGTATTCCTTTGATGGCATTCCGAACAAGATATGGTTCGTATGAGTGGTTAGTAATGTCATTCAGATTGACTAATGCACCTGCTTTCTTTGTATATTTGATGAACTAGATCTTTCGAAAGCATTTGGATAAATTCATGTTAGTATTTATAGACGACATCCTGATATATTCTAGGAATGGGGAAGATCATGAGACTCACCTTAGAATAGTGCTTGAGAAGTTAAGGCATCATCAACTAAAAGTGAAGTTTTCAAAATGTCATTTTTGGAAGAAAGAAGTGAAGTTCCTTGGTAATGCGGTCTCATAGAAAGGGTTATCAGTAGATCCATCTAAGACTGAAGCTTTTAATGATTGGATGAGACCCGAGACGGTGACTGAGATAAAGAGTTTTCTTAGATTAGCTGGCTATTACCGGAGATTCATCAAGGATTTCTCTCGTATAGTGGCACCGATGACTAAACTAACAAGGAAGGACATAAAGTATGTTTGGACCGATAAATGTGAGGAGGCATTCTTGACGCTGAAACATTTATTGACCAATGCACCCATGTTAGTTGTTCCAGATGGGAATCAAGATTTGGTGATGTATACTAATGCATGTGAAACAAGATTAGGAGTTATGTTAATGCAAAGGGTAAAAGTGATTGCCAATGCTTCTAGATAGCTTACACCGCATAAAGTTAGATATCTACCTTACGATTTGTAGTTAACAGCTGTAATCTTTGCTTTAAAGGTGTGGAGACACTATCTTTTAGGAGAAATATTCGAGGTTTTTATGGATCACAAGTCTTTGGGATATTAATTCTCTCGGAAGGAGTTAACTATGAGACAACAAAGATGGTTATAATTTACAGCAGCTTGCGGAATTGAGAACATACCAAGGAAAGAAAATAAAGTCGCAGATGCACCCATCCAGAAATATCAGTATGCGGTGTTAGCTATTTTACCCGAATGGAAGGATTTAGAAGTGCTAACTACTTGTGGTTGCAGATAAGATCGACAACTAGTTCTAGTTAAGAAACTGCTATGTTGTCTTGTTTAGAAGCTCGACCGAGGGTGATCAGAAGGATTGTTTCAAAGTAGAAAGGTGATCCATTTAGCTGAAAGAATTAGAAGACTCGAATATGGAACTAAGATTGATGATTTGAAAGATTTTTATCTTAACCAAAATGGATGGTTGAGAAAGAAGGGACGATTGTGTGTTCAAGATGTAGATGACCTAAGGAAAGAAGTTCTTAGGGAGTGTCTTCGGTCGAAATTTACCACTCATCCTAGAGGGAATAAGATGTATCAGGATATAAAAAGGAGTTTCCTCTGGGAAGGTATGAAAAGAGATGTACGGTTATGGGTAAAACAATGCTTAAATTGCTAGCAAATAAAAGTCGAGCATCAGAAGCCAAGTGAAATACTTCAGTCTTTAGATATACTGGTTGGGAAATGAGATTCGATATCTATGGATTTCATTGATGGGTTGCCAAGGTTGAATAGGGGAAATAAAAGTATTTAGGTTATAGTAGATAGATTGACCAAAAGTGCACATTTCATTCCCATTAAGTCGATGAGAACGGCATCTGTTTTGGCTAAGTTGTTTATGAAGAATATTGTTAGACTCCATGGGATTCCTAGTAATATAGTCAGTGACAGAGATTCTTTATTTACTAGTGAATTCTAGAAGAGTCTGCAAGAGGTTTTAGGTACCAAGCTGAAGATGAGTACCGCTTATCATCCACGAATGGATAGGCAAATGGAAAGAGTTAATAAAGTCTTGGAGGATTTATTAAGAGCTTGTGTGCTAGACTTTGGAGGATCATGGGAAGATAACTTGCACTTAGTTGAATTTTCCTATAATAATAGTTATCACACTAGTATAGGAATGGAACCTTTTAAAGCTTTGTATGGAAGGCCATGAAAATCACCAGCATGTTGGTTAGAGATCGAAGATAGATTGATTCTTGGTCCAGATATGGTGAAAGAAGCCACAGAAAAGGTTGAGTTAATCCAGACAAGGATGAAAGAAGCTCAGTCTAAGTAGAAAACTTATGCAGATAAGAGACACAAGGACTTAGAATTCCTAATTGGGGATCATGTTTTTGTCAAAGTATCGCTGATGAAGGGTGAAATCCAATTTGGAAAGTTAGGGAAATTAGCACCTAGATTTGTTGGACTATTCCCTAGTACAGGAAGGATTGGGATACTCATGTATAAGATATAGTTACCGAGCAATTTGGCAGGAATTCACAATATTTTTCATATCTCTCATCTTAGGTTGTATGTTTGTGATCCAAAGACTACTATCACTCCGACTACAGTGGAAGATTTAATGATGGAACAGGACATGACTATTCTAGGCAACCAGTTCATATTGTGGCAAGGGATGAGAAGAAGCTAAGGAAAAAGACAGTCAGATTGGTGAAGGTCTAGTGGAGTGATGACGAGAGAGACTGTACTTAGGAAACGAAGGACATGATTATGGACACTTATCCTAAATTGTCTTGATGGTATGTTTCATATCTGTGTTATATGTTTGTTGTGTACCTTATCGCAATTTCGAGGATGAAATTCTTTAAGAAGGAGAGTCTGTAACACCCCTAATTTTGAGTAACATTATTTAGAAGATTTAATTAGATGAATTAAATTAAATAATATGTTGAGATAAGGAGAATTAGATTTGATAATTAAAATTGGTCGAGCCTTAAGTAATGAACTAATAAGGTTTTTTAGAACTTAAATAAGAAGAAGGATTTATGAGAAGGGTAAAATAGGAATGGGCCTCATTTCTTAAACATAAACTCTTCCTCTCTCATATTCCTCATTTACATTTTATTTCATACAAACACAAATAAGATTAAGGTCGGCCGTTGCTAAAAAACTAAGGGAAGAAAATCTTAAGAAACCAAAGGAAAGCTTAAGAGAATCAAATCAATACATTTATCTCAGTCCCTTTATCCAATCAAGGTGAATAACAATTATACATATCATATATACTTGTCTGTTTCAGTTCTATATCTAAATCTGAATCATATGATGTTATTATGTCATATTATTTTTGTTTGATGTATTGTATGTTGCTTGGTGATTTATTAGATTAATTATGGAATTATTTAATAGGTTTTAAATGTAGGAACCTAGTATATTATGTCCAAATAACTTGAAATTTGGATATGATGTTTAGAACATAATTTTGGAAGTGGGATTTTAATTACATAATTTTCCAAGCATGTATTAATATTTTAAGAATTTCTTAAGTAAGGAAATGATTAAATTTGGGTTTTAATTATTAAAAATAATTAAATAATGATTTTGGTCCCAAGATTTTATATGTTAAAGAATATGTGAATTATGATTTTTAGATATTTTTGAGGATTCTTCTCAATGATTATGATTTTATATGAATTTATTAAGCTAGAAAAGCTTATAAATAAATATTAAAGGATTAATAATATTTATTGGGTGCGAAATAGTTTTTGGGGAAAGAAAACAATTTGCGGCAGTTTTTCTAAAAAGAAATTGATAAAGTTTGTTTTTAACCAATAGAAAATTTACAAGGTTTAAGGGTTGGTGGACAGTAATTGCTTTTAATGGAAATAAAATAGTTTTTATATTATTTACCACATTGCCATGATTCCAATATGAATGTCGAACCCTAGACAACAGCCGACATTCACATCGCCGCTATAGAATTTGACATCAACGTGAAGATGCATACGATATCAACTATGTCAGTATGGAATGAATTTGTTTAGGTTGAAGACATATAGTATAAGGTCTTCGGCATTAAATAAATGTCATCATGGTGATCTTGTAACACACTAAAACATTTCTCACCTCCCTTGTTTCATTGTTTTGAAATCTATAACATACGACATTGATGCCGCAAGTTTTCACCCATGTTTTAAATGATGTCGCATACCATTGCTTCCAATACCAATTATTTACGGTATCAATTATACTGAGGCAGTGAAGTCGCATGCTTCCTCTTTTGACACCATAGTTTAAGGCAGTGATGCCATAATTATCACTTTTGACATTAACTATTTTGTGGCAATGACGCCGCTATATCGTGGTTTCAATATCCCTTATATATGACATAGTAGCCGCTGTTTTATAGCACTCGATATAAATAATTTTACAATATTGATTCTGTATGTCATCAATGTCGGCATCCATATATTTTATGTATAAAAGGCTATATTTAATAGGTTTGGCAGCCTATATAATTCTATATTATGATAACAATGATTCCGGCATTATAGCCTTTTGATTTTATAAATCAAAATTCTTTATTAAAGATAATCAAAGAAGGGACGCGACATTATATATCGACCATAGTGATGTCGTAAGTTATTGACTCGATGGTTTTAATTAAGGAGTCTTGATTGCCTAAGGTTATGAGGTGCGACAACCACCAACCGATATTAAAATTAATGAAAGCTATTTCATAGCAGCATATATTTTGGAGTAATATTTTGATAAAGTAAAAGGCTATATTTTCCTTGTTATAAATATGATTTTAAGGGTTAAATCATTTATAAAGAATTATGTTTTCAAGGAAATAAAGAGGGTATTTGGCCTAGGAATTTATATAAAAAATTTATCACTATTAGATAAATTGTGATAGGATATTTTGACTCAAGGAATAGAGATTAGAAAACTAGGTAATGGACTGGTGTAGGGTAGTGCCCTATGCTTCAACTGTTAGCCCCTAGTTGATATTAGTCCACATTTCAGTGCGTATGACTTTGTTAAAGGTAAAACTAAAAGTAGGTTTACACATCGAAAGGAAAATATAACCAAGATAGGTTATTGGTTGGCCTGCAAAACCATTAGGTTCATATTGAGCCTAGAAAAACTATGAGATAAACAAATAATCAAGTTAACACTAAGATGTTTTTGTTTGGGTGGACAGTCCAGTTTCCTCCTACGGTAAGTTGGAGAATTTGGTATATCTGGTAGGGCCGAGTCAACCATATAGGTTTGTAGTAACCCTGGAAAAACTATGAAATAGAGACAAACAGTTAATTGATTGAGACAGATTGGTCAGGTTTACCCAGGTAGCATGCATGCATATGATTATTCTATGTTGGTTTAACTATTGTGGTTGCAGGAGCATGATTTAACTGACACATTTACAGAAGATACTAGTGAGGGAAAAACCTGTTCCGCTCAGCGACGTGGTCTCGCTAGAATTTTATTTATCGAGATGACGTTATTATTATTCACACTAGACTTCTGTCCGACCCGAAGTTTTTGTTGTTCCCCTTTAACTCTCGGGTGCTCATTTGAGTAGTTCGAGATTAAGGTTTTCAGGTTTTAGGTTTGACAAATAAAGCTTCCGAAGACGTTCATAAGGCAGAGCTAGCTATGTAGGAGTCTATTTATGTCCACTCTGTTGTTATGTTGTTTTGTCTGAATATATGTAATGGCAGAAAATGTATCCGTCTAGTAGTAAACTCTGATCAACCAAGGGGGCATCTTCATATGTCACTCTTAGAGAATCTTATAATAATTATATTTTATCTGAACCTAGGCAACGTTTGAGATTATGTAATGAACATGGAAATTTACTAATGAAATTTGTTTTGAAAAAAATTTCATATTTATGTGCTTCTAATGTTAAAGATACAATTAATTGATATCATTTTATCACCGGAGAATAGCACTATAGATGACTTCAGCATCGGTAGCGCTTATTTTCGAGCCTCGGAATAGAGGATGTTACAGGATTCGTGGTCCCATCGAACTTGTCAATCAATAGGGCTTTGAAGTTGTCAGGAAATTCTGCTTTAATGATAGTTTTGCTGAATGGGGAAGATCCTTCTTCCCTAACTTTTTCCCCAGTACCTTATTGGCAGAGTTTAACCAACTACTCCCCCCGAGCTTTTAGCTAGCAAATTTCATCTTCCCTGGATTCTAACTAGGATAAGTCATCCTCGTATAACGAGACGGCATCATCATCTTCAAGAGCGGATTGAGTTTGTTTCTTCAGTACCAAAGGATTGGTATTGTCTAGTTTAGATTTGATTTGTGTATTGGCTTGGATCTTGCCTTTCAGCTTGGTATCAGTTTTTGGACTAGCGTCACCATTCCCATCTCTCATGGTGTCATTATCATTCCCCCGCTGAATAGTCAGCACAGTAGGTGAACAATGGTCGTGAACTACGGAGGTGAGCATGGTCTTAAGGCAGCATGATGGGCCATTATTTTCTCCAGCCCTTTCATATGTTGGTTGATTTGGTTTGTAAAGGCATTTATTGCAGCAAGGATTAGATCCAAGGATGCTTTAGTTGAGGTGTGCACCCCAACCTTGTTTTTTGAGGTTATGGATGGATTTTTTGACAGTTTTGAGGCCAGATATTAATTGTTCTTGAGCAGGCGAGGTGGATGAATCGATGGGAATCATGGTGTATAACGAAAATAAGGATAAATTTTACCGGATGCAGGAAATGGAAGTTAGGTAGACTTGCCTTTTGGTGATTTAGAATTAAAATTTTTAAGTGATATTAAATTTGCCTAGGTGGTAATTGTGCTGCTATAAGCTTACACAATTATGAAGTTGCACTTTAACTGTTTGTTAAAATGTCAAATCGAACTGGTATTTAATTCAAGTAAAAACTGAACAAAATCTAACACGGAAATCCAAGTGAAAATAAACAAAAGTGCATAAAATTAAAAGATACAAATAATTTACATGGTTCAAATGTTAAGGAATCCTACGTCCATGGGGAAATGTCAGTTCCTTCTTTATATTTCTTGGTACGGATTTTAATGGCAGAGAATGTAATGATTTTACTTTTTAAAACTTAAAAACAACAAATCGAGAAAAAGATCCTTTTCTTGCTACAATGCTTTTTTGATTTATAGTATAGAGATGCACGTGGATCGCCACAACCCTTTTTCTGCCATTTTGTTTTCTCCTTTGGATTATGCCATGTGTCATCCATCTGCATTTTCTATTTGATGCATGTGGATTGCCGGCGTGTCTTTGGCAGGAAACTTTGATTTGAGCGGTTAAATTCTGGGTTTTGGAGGGAAGCTTGAAATTGAAGCCAGAACATTTGAAATTGTGGCGGGAGACTTCAAATTCGAATGAGTTTCGTATCCGATCTTCACCCAACCTTTTCTACAAGGTAAGCTATGCCACCTGTATCATTTTTGTTGAGAGCTATGCCTATGTTCTGCCTTAGGCGTTGTTGATACTTATGAGGCTGACATGCTTTCTGGTGTGCCTCGCCCGAATGGTTCTATGTTGGGATGATTTAAGTTATGCTATGTTATTTGATTCATAACATTTGCTTGGCTTTGTGTTCGAGTTGAGTGAATTGGGTTGCCTGGATTAACATATGGTGCCTTAATATAGGTTTGCACTTTCCTAGAACTGCTCTTGGTGTGAGGATGGCAAGCTACTAGGTTGGATGCTTATCTCTTTGTTGTTGGTTTAACGAGTGTAGATCCATGGTAGAGTCATGTTTTGATAACCCTATGTGCGGCCCTTGGATTGCTTTTGATTCCTCATGGTACTACTTAGAGAGTCCCTAGTGATCTCAGGGCAGATCCGTACATGAAAGAATTAGCAATGCATAAGCTTTTAAGAATGATAATTGGGCTTATTGGATCCTTTGGTTGTAGAGTAGTTTCCTTTTATTGTCCTTTTCTTTCTTCCTCTATGTTTGTTATGTCCCGATGGCAAGGCGTTTATTTATTAACCTGTTCCGATGGCGGCACATTCTTCATTAGCTCATCCTGATGGCAGCGCATTCCATTGTAATTTGGAGTGGCGCATCATGTTGGCTTTCTGATACAAGATCATTGGGGCAGACCTGTTATCTTTATACCCTGATTTATGAGTGTAGTACATCATCTCGTTGTAACTTCATGCTTTTTGGCTATGGCTCTATTTGTTGGATCAAACATCATGACCATAGGTTGGCTCTCACAATTTGTAGCCATCTTGGCGATAGTACTAAGACTTCGAATGAATAACTAATCGCAGTTTCTTGTGGCTAGTTACAATTTCTAACTTATTTTTGTGTAGTGTCAACCGAATTGTTTCAACTTCTTCTCTCTTTATCTCGGCTTTATTTGTGAGGGATGTTCTTTGGGTTTTTCTGCCTCCTTCGGCCTGTCTTTAACAAAGTTTGAGGAATATGAGTGTAATAATTGATATAGGATGGATACACCTTGATTTCTTCTGATACTTCACTGCTTTAATTTTCCTTATATTGTATTCTCTGCGGCTCTGCCTCTAGAAATAACAAAACATGCAGATAAATATTATAACGTTGTAAAATTGTATTTTTCATATCTGATTGGAACCAGTAATAGTTACATTTTCACATAAACATGCCTTTTCACCTTCTTGATCTACACTATTATTTTATCTACTCGCAGACTTGTTCAGTGATTTTATGCTAACAAGTTTGGCTAGGGTAAACAGTTTTCCACATAACCATTCTTTGATCTTGACATGCATTGTCTCCATGAAAGTTCGCCTTCGTAATCAATACAAAGATACTTTCGTAAGTTTACTTTGAAAAATTCATTTCAGCGCTTTAGTAGAAACATTACCTTTAAGGCAGTCTAGAGAGATTTTTCTATCGATTCCATGAACACATCTCTTTTAATGCGTCTAAGGGGATTCAATTCATCAACTTCTGGAAGCACTCCCCTTTAATGTATTGAAAGGAGATTTAGCTTCTTGTTTCTTATAAAATACCCTTTTTATACGTCAAAGGGAGATTCAGCTCTAAATCATGGAAACATTCTCTTTAATAGACCTTGGAGAATTCGTTCTGTAATATTGTATGAAAACATCCCCTTTTAAGAATCTCCGCTGGTTATTCAATTTGCACCTAAAGTAATAGCGTTGACGTCGAATATAAAGTTATAGGTCTCGAGTCCAATATGGCTTCATACATGAGGTTTCCCATCCTAGATTCGAGTAGGTTTGTCCATACTTTAAAAGTGGGAACACTTACTATTGTTAAATTTTGGCGACACGATATGTTGGAGTTGAAGAGGAGTGGAGTAGCGAGGCGTAGGAGGAAGCGGCCGGAGTAGCGGAGCTCGGGGGGGTTTCCGGGGGCAAACAGTGCACTATTGTGCACTGCTGCCCAAAACCGGTCGACCGGTCCATTTCTACCGGTCGACCGGTTTTGTCCAGAGAGCAAGCAGTCGACTGGTCCAAAAATGACCAGTCGACCGTTTTTCGGCAGTTTTCCAGTTTCGGGCCTGGGTCTTCTATTTTGCTTGTGCTGATATTGGGGGGTATTTTGGTCATTCGGTTTTGATCTCTACCCTATTATAAATGTTATTTTCAGCTGCCTATTGGAGATATGCTAATCACTTCTAATCTAGGGTTTAATTCTTCTATTAGGGTTTTTGGTGAATCCTAATCTCTTCAATCCTATTCTCCACAAATATATTCTAGAGTGATTAGTTGATCATTGTAAACAATCTCTTGTACTCTTTTCATTGGTAATAATAAAAGCTCTCTCTCAAAGTGGACGTACACTAACAAGTTGTTAGTGGAACCACTATAAATCGGTGTGTGATTTACTTATTGTTATTGCTCTTATATATTGCCTATCTCGGTGTTGTGATCGTATCTTGGTTTTGGTTGAGATTGATTTGAGTTATCGATTGGTTGTTTTGCATCGTCTATCGCGATCTAGCTTTTCCGCTGCGTTTGGGAATTGTGTTCGAGCGGTCTCGGATTGGAAATTTCCATAACATTTGGTATCAGAGCTTTGGAGTCGGTAGGTGTATGTTGAAATGCCGGAATCAGATAATAACTCTAGTGTTCCCTCAATGGTTAGTCCAAGTGGTGTAGCGCCGTATGTACGTGGTTCGTATGCGGCTTCGGGATCGCAATTGGTTATTGATAAGTGGAATGGCGATAATGATTTTGAAAAATGGCAATGGAAGATGAAAGCGGTTCTAAGGAGGAATCGGGTTCATAGGGTGGTGTTTGATACACATTTGTTGCCGGCGGACATATCGGAGGTTGAGAGAGATGAAATGGAAGAGTGGGCATTTACTACACTTCAACTTGCTATGGGAGAGAATGTTATCTCCGAAATTAGTGGTGAGACGACCGCTAAGGGAATTTGGGATAAGTTAGAGGAGTTGTATATGAAGAAGTCTCTAACTAATCGTTTGATCTTGTTGCGAACGTTTTTCACGTATAAGATGAAAGAGGGGAGTTCGCTTAAGGCACACTTGAATGTGTTTGATGATTTGCTAATGAAGATGAAGGCGGTAGATTTGAAGATTGAGGAAGAGCAAAAGGCGATGATATTGTTATGTTCGTTGCCGGACCGTTATACGGGTTTCTCAAATAGTTTGATCTATAGCCGTGATACATTGACGTTGGATGATGTCAAGACGGGTCTTCTTAGTGAGGAGTTGCGAGATCAAATGAAGGAGTTGAGTGTAGGAAGTAGTAGTGCCGGGAATGGTCAAGGTTTGTTTGTGGAGAAGGAACATTGGAAGAAGGATAACCGGGGTCGTTCCAAATCTAGGAATCCCGGTTGGAGAGGAAAGTCGAAGGAAAAGAAAGGCAAGTGCTATATTTGTAAGAAGCCCGGTCATTGGAAGAATGAGTGTCCGGACAAGGAGAAAGGAAAGAAGGAAGTGGCGTCTTCATCGGTTGCGGTGGAGAGTGTTGATAGTGAGGGAGAAGTTGATGTATTGACGGCGGTGGCATCGGATGTTTCGGGTAGCGAATGGGTGCTCGATTCGGGGGCGTCTTATCATATGACGCCTAATAGGAATTGTTTTTCTTCTTTCAAAGCTAGAGAGGGAAATTCGATTGTTATGGGTAATGGTGCTATGTGTAAGTCGAAGGGAATCGGTTCCGTGCAAATTAGGATGTTTGACGGAGTAGTTCGTACTCTCACTAATGTACGCTATGTTCCGGGACTTAGGAAGTCCCTTATCTCTTTGGGGCAATTGGATTCTTTGGGGTGCAAGATCACTATTGAGAGAGATTGCTTGAGGGTTTCGAAGGGGGCGCTTGTGGTTATGAAAGGTGCTAAAGTTCATGGTGTTTATTTGCTTCAAGGAGTGACCATAGAAGGTGAAACTTGTGTTGGCGTTGATAGTTCTCGTGACTTGGATGCGACTAGGTTGTGGCATTTGAGATTGGGTCATGTCTCGGAGAAGGGTTTGGAGATTCTTCGGAAAAGGGAGATGATTGGTGGAGAGAGTTTCAACAAGCTAGAGTTTTGCGAAGAGTGTGTCATGGGGAAGCAAACAAAGGTTTCATTCGGTGAAGGGAAACATGATTCAAGAAGCGTTCTTGAGTATGTGCACACGGATGTTTGGGGACCGGCACCGGTTGCTTCCTTGGGTGGAGCAAAGTATTACATTTCCTTTATTGATGATTTTTCTCGCAAAGTTTGGGTGTATGTAATGAAGGCCAAGTCGGAGGCATTTGCTAAGTTCAAAGTATGGAAGGCTCTTGTTGAGAATGAGAGTGGTAAATTTTTGAAGGTTCTTAGGTCCGATAATGGCGGGGAGTATGTTTCCGGAGAATTCTTAGATTATTGCAAGCATCATGGCATTCGGAGACATTTTACTACACCGGGAGATCCGCAATCAAATGGAGTTGCGGAGAGGATGAACCGTACTCTACTAGAGAAAGCTCGATGCTTGAGATTGACATCGGGTTTGTCTAAGGGATTTTGGGCCGAAGCTATGTCAACCGCGGTTCACATTATTAATCGAATTCCGTGCTCGGCTATTGATAACAAAATTCCGGAGGAAGTGTGGAGAGGTAAGAGTATTGACTTGAGCTATCTTCGTGTTTTTGGAAGTCCCGTTTATGTGCATGATCCGGGAAATGATAAGCTTGAACCTAGAGCTTTCAAAGGGGTTTTGCTTGGTTATACGGAAGGAGTGAAAGGCTATCGGGTTTGGAATCCGGAAACGAAGAAAGTAATAAACTCTCGTCATGTTACTTTTGATGAGTCGGCAATGTTCAAAGAGAATGAGAGCTCATCGGATGTTCCGGTTTTGGTTCATGGTGAATCGAAGGAGAAGGAAGTTATTCCCACATTTTGTCCAAGGGTTAGAGAGAGTAGAGTAGTAGAAGATGCTTGTGAGGAGGGAGCGGTTGATGGTACATCACATAGTCCACAAGGTGCCTCTAGTAGTGTAGGTGATGTGCACGATTCTAGAGAAGATTCGACTCAAGGTGGAGCCGAAAGGAGTCCGGGTGATGGTATTGCTACTCGGGTGGGTCGTCGTCTTATAAGACCACCCGAGAGATATGGTGATTGGAATTATCTTAGCTTTTGTGATAATATGGACTATGCGCTTATAGTAGTCCAAGATGAGCCGATGGACCTTGATGACGTCATGAATTCGAGTGATAGCTCGAAATGGGTTTGTGCCATGGAGGAAGAGATGCAATCGTTAATGAAGAATCAAACTTGGGATTTGGTTCCACTTCCTAAAGAAAACCGTGCTATTGGGTGCAAATGGATTTACAAGGTGAAGGACGATGGGAGATACAAAGCTAGGCTAGTGGCTAAGGGGTTTGCACAAAGGAAGGGAAAGGAGTATGATGAGATATTCGCACCGGTTGTGCGGCATACTTCTATCCGGATATTACTTGCCATAGTTGCTATTCACGACTTGGAGTTGGAGCAACTTGATGTGAAGACCGCCTTCTTGCATGGTGACTTGGATGAAGACATTTACATGGAGCAACCGGAAGGTTTTGAGGTAAATGGGAAGTCAAATATGGTGTGCAAGTTGAAGAAATCACTATATGGGTTGAAGCAATCACCTAGGCAATGGTACAAGAGGTTTGATCATTTTATGCTTGAAAATGGTTTTGATAGAAGCATCAAAGATGCTTGTGTTTATTTCAAGAAGTTGGGAAATGATTGTTGGGTGTATTTACTCTTGTATGTGGATGACATGCTCATTGCTTCCAAGGACAAGAATGAAATCAACAAGTTGAAATTACAATTGAAATCGGAGTTCGAGATGAAGGATCTTGGAGAAGCAAAGAAAATTTTGGGCATGGAGATTGAAAGGAATCGGAAGCGTTTTGAGTTGAAATTAACTCAAAAGGATTATATCAAGAAAGTGCTTAGCCGGTTTAGCATGGAGAATGCAAAGGCGACAACTACACCTTTACCTTTGCATGTCAAGCTTTCGAGTAAAGGTTCACCTATCTTGGAGAAGGACAAGGCTTATATGGCAACGGTGCCATATGCAAGTGCGGTTGGTAGTTTGATGTATGCCATGGTGTGTACAAGGCCCGATATTGCAAATGCCGTCGGGGTGGTTAGTCGGTTCATGGCTAATCCGGGGAAATCGCATTGGGAAACCGTAAAGCTAATTTTGAGATATCTCAAAGGTACGTCATCTCATGGTCTTGTCTTTGGCGGTAGTGGGAGAATGAATTGCAAGTTGGTTGGTTATTGTGATTCGGACTACGCCGGTGATAGAGATAGGAGAAAGTCAACTTCCGGGTATGTCTTCACACTTGGTGGCACGGCCATAAGTTGGAGATCGAGATTGCAAACCGTAGTAGCTTTATCCACTACGGAGGCGGAGTTGATAGCCGCGGTGGAGGCGGCTAAGGAGGCACTCTATTTGAAGCGATTGTTGTGTGACTTGGGTGTTGGACACGATAGTATCGATGTTCATTGTGATAGCCAAAGCGCTATCCATTTGGCGGAGAATTTGGCGTTTAGCTCACGTACTAAGCATATTGAAGTGAGGGAGTCATTCTTGGTAGCCATGGATGAGGATAAGCAAGTATATCTTCGGAAAGTGCACACAAAGGATAATGCGGCGGATATGTTTACTAAAGCATTGCCGTTTGGGAAGTTCGAGCATTGCTCGAACTTGATTTGCTTAGAGGAGTGCTAGATGCCACGGGGTGGCACGGGTGAGAGAGGATTTTGGTTGGTAGATGAAGAAGAGTATTGGGGTGAGATTGTGGTTCTATTTTCTTGGCGAACACTAGTTTACACTCCTAAGTGTTCGGGTCTTTGGTGAGATCGTTTTGGTTTTGGGTGTTTCCAACACTTCATTAGCGGGTGGGGGCTTTGTGCCTGAACTCGTTGGTGAAGTGCAATGGGGGGTGGCCTTGCCGGAACCCATTGAGGAAGCATTCATGTTTGGTGAAGGTAGAAGTGGCGATAGTTGGAGCTATCGGTGTTGATGATGGTATGGTACCATTGGTGATGGAGATGGATATAGTGTCGAGGTGGAGTGTTAAATTTTGGCGACACGATATGTTGGAGTTGAAGAGGAGTGGAGTAGCGAGGCGTAGGAGGAAGCGGCCGGAGTAGCGGAGCTCGGGGGGGTTTCCGGGGGCAAACAGTGCACTATTGTGCACTGCTGCCCAAAACCGGTCGACCGGTCCATTTCTACCGGTCGACCGGTTTTGTCCAGAGAGCAAGCAGTCGACTGGTCCAAAAATGACCAGTCGACCGTTTTTCGGCAGTTTTCCAGTTTCGGGCCTGGGTCTTCTATTTTGCTTGTGCTGATATTGGGGGGTATTTTGGTCATTCGGTTTTGATCTCTACCCTATTATAAATGTTATTTTCAGCTGCCTATTGGAGATATGCTAATCACTTCTAATCTAGGGTTTAATTCTTCTATTAGGGTTTTTGGTGAATCCTAATCTCTTCAATCCTATTCTCCACAAATATATTCTAGAGTGATTAGTTGATCATTGTAAACAATCTCTTGTACTCTTTTCATTGGTAATAATAAAAGCTCTCTCTCAAAGTGGACGTACACTAACAAGTTGTTAGTGGAACCACTATAAATCGGTGTGTGATTTACTTATTGTTATTGCTCTTATATATTGCCTATCTCGGTGTTGTGATCGTATCTTGGTTTTGGTTGAGATTGATTTGAGTTATCGATTGGTTGTTTTGCATCGTCTATCGCGATCTAGCTTTTCCGCTGCGTTTGGGAATTGTGTTCGAGCGGTCTCGGATTGGAAATTTCCATAACAACTATATCTATTCACGGAAGGCATGCTAAGCAATATCTGATAGTGGACTACTTGTTTCAACAATTGAATTCCAACTATAGGCAAATTGAGCCAATATCGGGGATGGACTAGAATTAGATTATAGAGTTTTGGGAGTCTAGTGTGTACCACAGTTGGGTGCCCCAGTCTAAATGCGACGCACCCGTGCAACTCTAATTATTGGAAAGTTTAATGGGTATTAGCTAGGCATGGATATTAAGTAAGTTGATAGAACCCATCGACCCATGCTTTACATAACCAATTCCTGGTATGTGGTATCTGTAAATATGAGTTATGGTTAATACAACATCATAACGGGTGCATAAAATCAGAACATATTATAATTTGGTTCTAGGAAGGCACATTAATTAATTACTACAGCAAAGTATTCTTTATTACATGACCTAATATAATTCATGGGAGCATTAAAATATATATAAAATGACTATGACTTAGGAGAAGTAGCAAAGGAGATTCAGAGCATTGCATGCCTTCTTAAATATCACTCCCTCCACCATGCTAAGAATATAAGCTCCATTCCTCGGGTCTTTATTAATGATATATGGTCCTTCCCAAATTGGACTGTGAACCCTTAGTTGATGAAATGTTTGATTCAGGACCGAATCTCCTTCTTCAAGAGAACGAACCTTCACTTTAGCATTATACTGCCTAGCCACCTTTTGCCTATGAGTAGGGACTTGCAAGGTAGCATCTTCCCACTTTTCCTTGATCAGGTCCATGCCATGTTCACTAATTCCTCATTCTTATTAGTATCACAGTGGATGCACCAACGATCGAACTGTAGTTTGATGGGATCATAGCTTGGCTAGAAGCCAAGGAAAACTGAGTGTGCCTAATTATAGTCTTATAAGTAGTATAGTATGCCCAAACTGCAAGTGGAAATTCATTGATCCATGTCCTTTTAGCCTTTTCCAGCCACTTCTTAATTGGTGTTTTAAGGACCTTATTATCTACCTCGACCTACCATTGGCCTATGGATGCATCATAGTTGAGAAAGTATTCTTTTCTCGTGTTATTGACTTAGCTCTACGAGCACCTCGCTATGAACTACAGTCTATTTTCTGATATGATTTGTAAAAGGACTCCATACCTACAAATAGTATTTTATACCATAAATTTTATCACTTTGGTAGAGGGTACCTTGGTGATTAGTTCTGCTTCTACCTGTTTTTAGTAAAGTAATTATCTACTACCACAATTGCGTACTTGGCTCCGCCCCAACCCATGGATAGCATTCCAATAAAATCATTCCCTCAAATAGTAAAAGGCCAAGGGCTGACCATATGAATCAACTTAGTAGGTGGTAGCCTTGGAATTTTCATGAACCTTTAGCACTTATCGCACTTCTTTGTGTAGGGTATCAAATTGTTGTCAAGAGTTGGCCAGAAGCGTCCATATCATAAGATTTTCCAAGCTTGGGTAAACTCCTCCTCTAGGGTGTCATCCGCAGCTAACTTGGTGCACATAACTAAGTATTTACTTAATTGCACTTCCAGCCAGACACCTTAAGGTTCGAGAATCCCCTTCTATATTAAATGCCATCCTATATAACAAGTCATGGAATTTTTCACAGTACCTTTCTTACTCCATTTCGATTTAGGGTTAGAATTGTATTGGTTAAATGATCGATGATAGGAGTCATCTAAGTCTCCTTACAATCAAAAGTTGCCACGATGTGCACCTCCTTAAAGCTCGTGGTCGGTATTTTCATTACTAGAACTGACCGGAGGAGTGGTCCATTTCTCAAGCTAGCTAGCTTTACCAAATCGTCTAGGTCTTGATTTTACTTTTGTGGGATGTGTTTTACCACATAATACTCCAACTCATTAAGCAATGCCTTCACTTTCTCTATGTGAGATGCCAATCGTTATCCTTTTACTTTGAATTCCCCGAGTACTGGTTTACTACTACCGAGAGTCGCTATAAAAGCACAATGACTGATTCCCTAATTCCTTTACGGTCTTTAACCCAACTATGAGTGCGTTACACTCAACTTCATTATTTGTGGCTCCAAAGCCCACTTTTAAAGCATAACATAGTTTCTGACATTCAGACGTGCTTAAAATTACTGTAGCACCTGAATCATGCTCATTAGATACTCCATCCTTGAAAAGTTGTCATTTAAGTGCTTCAGCCTTATTTGCTTCCAACTCATCATCTTTGATAATGAATGATAAAGTCTGCTAAGGCTTGTCCCTTTATTGTGTTAGATCAGTTACATTGGTAGTAGGGTTAAAAGAGTGAATTTAAAAAAACATCGTTTATTAATTTGCACAAGGTCTTATTTTGTATTTATGTGAACAATATTTATTTATACTAAATCAAATTCAGTATTTTATTAATAAAATGGGTTTAAGAAATATTTTAATTCATTTAAAATATTTAGTTGTTTGTTAATGTTTAATGGCAACATTTTTTATTAACTTAATTTAAAATCTAATTTACTAATTTAATTTATATTTCAATATTTTGAGTTATTAGTATTCAAAATACAAACTGATAAATATATTAAAGAGGCACAGTCTACGTAGGGGTAATATTTGTAAGACTAACCTTTGTGACTAAAGGTTAATAAATGTCAAAGTAATAAGGTATGTCGATGATAATATCAAGAGATGTATATATAAATATGTGTGTGCGCGCGCACATCAAATAATCAAGTTTATATTTACAATAATATGATCTAACTATTATTATTTTTTGCCACTTATATTTTAATTATTAATTATGATAATATAATATATATATATATATATATATAGAATAAAATTATTTAAACTATATAGTTTACCGTTACAAATAAATGATAAAACTATAAGTGTATAAAATATTATATATATAATACTTTATAATATATATACAATGTTCGGATTTAAGACAAAACGTGTTTGGTAATTCTAAAAAAAATTGAACATTTTAAAATAAATATCTAATATTTTCTAAATACATAAAATAAATTATTTATTATGATGTGACCACCACCATATAATTTGTTTTAATTTAAAATCTGATTAGATATAAGTTTGAAAAATTCAAATATTTAAATATTGAAAATATTTGACCTTTTAATTTATTTTAGAAAAACGATTTTTTATCAACCAAAACATTCGAACAAAATAAATATTTTTTACAAACAATTTCATATGAAAATCTACATATACATATATAAATATTTTTAGTCCAAAACAAAGCGGAAATGTAGTATTTTTTAAATATTAAAATTGAATATTATACATATCATAATATATATTATAAAATGGTTTAAATATATATATATATATATATAATTGATATGATATTAGATCTAAAATATTTTTTATCAAGTCGAAAACACGCACACACATATATGTATTAAAATTATATATTGTTAATTTATAGAATATTAAAATAGAATATATATATGTGTGTGTATCTCCTTTTTGAAACTTTTTTAATTTTTTATAATGTGGTCGACATGCGTGTGTGTGTGTTTGTATATATATGGGCAAGGAACGGCTACACCTTTGTTCCTCTTTATTTCAACCACTCCTTTCTATTTAAATAATATAATTTCTCTTTCTTATCACCTCATTATATTATTTAAATCGGAATGTGGTTGAAATTAGTGGGAACTAAGATGTAGCAAGAATGAGGTGTAGCCGACCCTTTCCATATATATATATATATATATATATATTTATTTATTTAATATATTTATATATATATATATATATTATCTATATATGTGTGTGTGTGTTTGCGAGCATAAAGAATATCATATATATAGTAGAATTAGTACCTTTCTCCTAGAGATCTAGCTATAGTTGAACATGTTGTTTATTGTAACATCCCCTACTCCAAGACTCGAAAATAAACATCGATGATGCTGCATACATCATCGAGATCATTTTCTAGTGACAAAGTGAGTTCAATATTATTTTATACAATATACATAAAAAGAGCAACCAAATAACTTGTTCATCACATCAATTTGAATTACATAATTCATTACACATGTTAACCCATATCGTTGCCCACGTAGGGGTGAATATTATAAAAAAAATAGATAGAGTAGTGTTGTGTTTGACATATGTAGATGCCAGCACAGCACATAACTAGTTATAAATCCCGGTTGTATACAACGAAATGTAAAAATATTTTTTATTATAAACAAGCCTCGTACTTCGTCTTTGGAATCTTTATTCTTCCTTCAAAAGCTACATATCTGTTCCATAAACTCGGCCTACTCAAATGAGTACCCATGAGTTTATGGGAAACAATAAAAACATGGATCAGACATAAAGCCTAGTATGAGTAAATCTTTTACCGTAGTCATCCATAATGAGACTACACCGCTAATGTGAAATAGGGTTTTCCCTCATTTTATCGTCATTGCATAGTAAATCATAACTATAACAAGTAATGCATAAAAAGCAATCTTGTGCATATCCAATCAAGAAGTCTACTTTGCACTTACCATCCATTTATGAACCATATCATATATCAATTCTAATCAAGAATACCTTATACTTATCAACCCATTATGAACCTTGTCGAACAATCATTCATCATCCAATCAAACATCACCTAATCTCTTGTTTTAGGCTTTCAACATTAAATTAACTTTAATTTATTTAGCAATTACCTCCCTAGGCCTATCTATCAATAATTTATCTTTTCTTGAATAATGCCACTTGATGAAATGGTCACTTATTCTACCAATGGGAGCCACTCTATGCCACCCTGACTCTCCTAAGTGGTTGGATGTAAGCACCCTAAATACATTCTAGTAAGCATCTTTAATAAGTGTCAATAGCCCATCTTAGTCTCTGAACCGCTATCATTCATGTTGCCAATTTGTTCGTTTTAGTTATAACACCATCCGGATGTTTTTAGCACCCTGCCATAGCAGTATGCCTTAACTCCTCTTTAGAGTTTATAAATATTTTAGGATGGAACCCTATCGTGGCACCCTAGCATATACCATTAGACTTTAGACAAACAATCAAGGCACCCTGCCAAGTTTCACAAAGTTTTCGCATGTTATAGTAAAATGGTCATCGTGTAAAAACAATAGGTTGGGCTTTATGGGTTAAATCAAGATTTTGTAATTATATTGAAAACTGAATCATTACCTATTTAAGTATTAACTTTGCACCAAATATCATTTGGTGTTGAGTTCTTACTGACTATTATTTATCTTTACAGTTCACTTTTCAAAAATGGACTAATAACATCTTCCATATATTAATTAATTATCATTAATTATTTACTCTTCTCTTAGCTAATTATTTCATATAAAATCGAAAATTGATCAGAAAAATCCAGAAAATTTCACCAAAAATCAATTTTATCATATTTTACTCTTTTTCAAAATTTCAGGTCAAAATAATTATTTTTATTATTTCTGGTAATTAATTTACCTAAAATTAATTGTCTCCTCAACTTAGAAAATTCACAAAAATTCGAATTAAATTCCAAAATTTTTGAAATTAAAAGCCTATCTTTATTTCATCATTATAAACATCGTATTCCAATTTTGAATCATTTAACTTAGATAATTCATGTTTTACCCTAGGACATGAGCAAATTCTCTTTATTAAAATTTCCAAACATAACCAAAAAATGTTTTATCATTCAAACATGGTTTGTCATCATCAAACATTCAAATATAATCAAATCTTAACCCAATAGGTAGGGATAAGTTTTAGAGAAAGAGTTTACTCACCTTTTTCTTAAGAAACCATGTTTAATCTTCTTCGTTGCTTAAATTCAAAAGTTTTACTCTTTTAGTTTTGAAATCTTCTTCTTTCTTGGGAAATAACGGTCAGCCTCGGTTTGAGTTCTAGGGATTTTGTTTTGAAAAATGGAATTAAATGAGGGGTTAAGGTTAAAGAAAGTAGGCTAGTGTTTTTGGCTTGGGCGAATATCTCATTCTAGCCTAGTCACACTATTACATTCCTTTAATACAAACCTTCCTATCCCAATATTTAAATTTATTTTCATTAATAAGGAAAACCTTAATTTCTCTATCTTTGGTCCATTCAATTAACTTTATAAAGTGTTCCACACTTAATTAATCAAATCTACCTTAGGCAATTCTTGTAATTAAATTGTCTTGTTTATTTCATTAATAATATCTTATTATTATTAATTTAATTTAAATTCATATTTTATGGACCCTCCAAAATATGGTGTGCTACAGGTTTTTCCTCCTCGAACACTTTGGTCTTCTTCTTGATTACATGTTGCAAAGCTGTCACCTTGCCTTCACCAATGTCCAATGGGGTAAGAGCTATAGGGATTAAGTGTGTAGAGAAAGAGAATAGAGGCTATCTATTTATAGCCAAAGGGATATTAAAATATCTCCTCCTTTCTCTTAAACCCTAGAAACTAGGTTTCCAACCCCCCCCCCCCCTCATGTATGGCTGGCCTCTCCTTTGACCTACCATGGTCATATGCCCATTTGCTCCAATTTGAATAATTATTTAATTATATTATTTAAGCTCTCTTTTCACTTAAACCGACAAACAACTTTTACACATCGTTCTGATCAATTTTAAGCTCCAAATAAATAAAAAGCCATAGAATATTACAACATTTGTACTAATTTATTAATAGTTTAAAATATTTGTAAATTAATTTTAATAATGGTTGAATTTGTAAATAGCAAACACTGTAGTTGCATTGACTCTTTGGTATGAACTCGATCCTCAGTCAATATTTAAATAATTTAAATACTGAAGCATGCACGGACTATGCCGAAGTACAATATCAGGAAAAAGTTCAATGCTTACAGATCATTTAGATGGAATTTTATTTCTAATATATAATAAGCTCATAAGCAACAACATTTTGTACATGTGTTATTTTTGTCATCAATGTATCACTTAGACATCTAGAGTTTGACATTAGGTTAAAAAACTCTATTAATATCATATTTAATATCATAGATTACTTTAAACCCGTTGGTTCAATACGATAATATTTATTGATTAAAGAATTCACTCTGGCCAGAAATTTTGACCTTGATTTGACTACCAATTGCAGTGATACCGACCTTCTATAATGAAGGAGACGAAACCTTTATTGAGTATCATTTTACTTCAAGTAGTTCAACGCGTATCCAACTTGGTTGTAACATTGTTGCCATGCCATGTGCTTGACCATAATCAAAATATAGTCTATCTACTTAAGATTGATAGTACTCTCAAGTCGGAAGGCCATTGTATGTCACTATGAAGATATCTTCTATTTTAACTTAGTTATATTAACCTATAGAGTACTCTCATCGATTTGTTATGAGATTCTTCCAAACAACCACAAGTATGTAACCTCATAGTGCCCTCAATGGTTATGAGTAAACCTTTAGCCATCATATGGAGAGCATTGTGTACATTGGTCTCAATGAATGTATCAATACCCTTTTCTCGATATGTCTTGACTAGGAACCTTTAAGGAGTCAATATATATAAGTATGTATGTATGTATGTATGTATGTATGTATTTATATGTGTGTATGTATCAATTCAATACTCATGTTTATGAACACATTCGTTACCTTGGTTTATAAAACACTTTTCTAAGAATTTTCTACTTATATATATTTAGGTAAATATTATCTTTATTTATATCTCTATATAACAACATGTATAAAAAGAAAATAAACCAAATCTTACTTCATTTCGAACAAGGTTCTTTTATAAGAGTTAAGTTGTGTAATAAATTACATAAATGCCCTTTGGGAACACCCTTAACTCTATCACATTGCCATTTGGGGATGGTAGGTAATTTCGTATTGTCTCAACTAAATATTCCATTTAAGAAGCCTTCCTAAAATGTCAAGGCGGTTAAGGACTTACCGAAGAGGCTGATCAGTCAACTCTCTAATAGGGTAGGATTGAAAGTAATGCCTCGGCTTCCTTGATGCGATTAATAAGCAATAAGCCAATTTTTTCAATTTCGGGTATCTAGACTCAAACCCGACGGAGCATTTGCTGATATAGTATATCGACATCTGCATTTTAGCTTCATCTCATATTAAAGCTACACTCAAGGCATCAGCTGACACAACCATATACAAGTATAGGTCTCCTTCCGAGGGCATGGATAGAATTGGAAACTTCTAAAAATCTTCAATAAGTTGTAAGAAAGCCGTTAGGCATTCGTTGGCCCACTTAAACTTTCCTTTTTCTTTCTTAAGAGCATCAAAGAAAGTACCAAACTTATCCATTATTTTTGAAATTAACTGAATCAACGCATCCACATTTCCGTTTAAGCTTTGAATCTTCTTTTGGGTTTAAGCCTGAATTTGTCGCAGATTCACCTCTATTCCTTCGTCAGGCATGATGAATCTAAGGAATTTCCTAGTAGAAAACCAGAATGACCATTTCAAGGGGTTTAACTTCATTTCATACTTCCAAAATATTTAGATCGTTTCATCCAGATGATCAATATAATCCTTTTCCTTTCTAGATTTTATGAGCATATCATTCATGTACGCTACCATGGCTAGCCCAGTTAGATCTGCGAACATCTTGTTAACTAATCGCTGATAAATGGCTCCAACATTCTTTAGACTGAAGGCATAACCTTGTAATAATAAAAACCTAGATCAATGATGGAAGTTGTGTGATTTTGGTTGGAGATGTACATTATTATTTGGTTATAGCCACAATAAGGATCTATAAAAGAGAGTAACTAACCTATGCCCTATCCTTTTCTTAGAAGCGAGAAACAATCCTTAGAATATGCATTATTTAAGTTTAAGAAGTCGATGCAAGTCCTCCATTTCCTATTTGGCTTCTTAACCAGAATCGGGTTACCTATCCCATTAAGGTATCAGGACTCTTATAAAATCATTAGCCGGTAAATTTTCACTTCCTCATTCAGGGTCATTGATTGTTCTAGACCCGTATTATTATTTTTTCTTAATGGAGGGACTCTTGGATCGATGTTCAATGCATGGCTTGAAATGTCAAGAGAAATCCTAAAATATTAGCATAAAACCATCCAAACACATTGGGGTTATTCCTTAAGAATCCCACTAATTGTGCCTTCAAATCCCGATCAAGTAGATCTGATCTTCATTGCCTTAGTTGAATAATTCCATCAATAGTTGTGAACTTCATGGCCTCCATAGGCCCAGCTTGCCTCTCTTCTCAGTTTCTTGGGTCTGTTCATTGAGAGGATCGCTCATAGACATGAGCAGTGACCCTTATATGGTTGATATGTGTGGCACCCTAAAAAAATTAGTTTGAGCAAAGAGCAAAGCTATCATGTATCTGGAGTTATCGAAAGTTAAGGCAGAGCTATCATAAAGTAAGGGCTACCATGAATTTAAGACATTATAAGTCAAGACAAAGCTATAATATGGAAAAGGAAACATCGTAAGATTAAAGCTATCATAAGTAAAAGGAAAGTCGTCATAGAGGAAAGGGTCTATCATAGGTTAAGAACTATCGTGAATCAAAGATGAACCTATCATCAATCCTAGAAGGAAGCTACCGCAAGCTAAGTAAACAGGCTATCTTGGATCAAAGATGAAGCTATTATCGATCTAAGAAGGAATCTATCATTAGCTAAGCATAAAGGCTATCATTAATCAAATATAAAGCTATCGTTGATCTAAGAAGGAAGCCATCGTCATCTAAGCATAGAGGTTATTATGAATCATATATAGAGAAATCAAAGATTAAATCAAAGGAGTTATCATACATCTAGGAATTGAAGCTATAGAAGGACAAGAAGAGAGCTATTGGCAACCAACAGATGGTGGTAGTCTAGAGCTATCATAAACCAAGGTAAAGCTATCGTAAGCCAAGAACTATCGTAAGACAAAGAAAGCTATCGTGGGTTAGGAGTTATCAAAAAGCAAAGAGGAGGCTATCAATGGTAAAAATAAAAGAGCTATCGAAAGACATGCACAAAGGTATTGAAGATCAAAATAGAAGCTATCATAAGTCATAAACAAAGCTTTGAAAGATCAAAATAAAGGATCTATCATAGATCCATGGAGTGAAGCTATCAAAGGTCAAGAAAAGAGCTATCGTGGAACAATAATATAGCTATCGACTATCAAAGAATGATGCTATCGTGTATCTAAAGATACTCACAAAGAATATTACGACTGGCCACATGGCGATTTCTGGTTAATCCAACCATGCCATGTCAGTTTGAAGAAAACAAGGACCAAATCATGCCATACGTTATCTTGATAATATGTCGCGTCAGCAATATCTTGACCGCCCAAATTCAGCAACCCCCATGTGTCAAAAATCTAAGCGAGTAATTTTTCTATAAATAGGCATGCATCCTGAACTAAGAAGGGGTCAATTATGAATTCTCTTCTTCCTCATTTTGCATTTGTACTCAAAGAAATTAATAAAAAGCTTGAATTGGGGATTAATGGCTTTAAGGTCAAATTCAAATTATGAATTTGTGAGTTGGGAGATGGAAAATTAACCATATTCATAATGGACTAATTAACCATAAGCATAAGCATACTTGATAGAGAGAGGAACGCCTTGCTTAAGTGCATTTGAATTTCTTATTTTTAAGCATTCAAGTTAGGCCTATTTTTCGGTCTGACATTTTTGGTACTTTCAACAAACTTAAGCCTATCTTATCGCTCTTGCTTTGAACTAAATAGGGATAACAAAAGGAGTCAATTTTTAAAAACAAGAGGTAATGCATCATACCAATCTTAAGGAGAATGTGATGCCTTTGTTTAACGTTGAGAATATCAAGATAGGACAAACTTCGATACCCATAATAGCGGGAAATGAAAGTGCTAACATCAAGTCTATGTAAAAACAACTTCAAACACTAGATTAGTTGATTGAATTTCTTGTATCCTAGAAATTGTTGGAAACGACTAAGAGGATAAAGGATCATGATTGTTATGAATTTGAATCCCCTCAAAGAGTGTAGCGACTCAAAAGTTTTAACATGTCGAATAGAAATATTTAATTTATTTAGATATTCAGATTTGATTCAAATTTAATGAATAATAAGTAAATTAATTATTAATAAAACAACTCGATTTTTATTGACGTATTTTTATTATTATTTATCTGATTTTTCCATAATTTTTAATTTGAAAAAATATTTAAATTTGTCATTTGACATATTTTACAATAAACGTGGAAGTTTTCATACACGATCGTATTTTTGTTTTGACGTTCGTGGTTCATACGCAAATGAAATCCTATGTAGTAAATTGTCGAAATTTTAAAATAAATACAACTTCAACCTTTAAACAATTCAACAACTTGACTTTTCTTTTCCTTTCCTCCTTTTCATTTTCTTGTTCCGGTAAGGCAAAAATGAGAAAAAAAAGAAAAGAAACCAAACTTCCTCTTAAAAAAATTCAAAAAAAAAAAAGATTTACTCAACTATAAATTATAAAACGAGGATCTTTGAACTCATGAGGCATAGATCTACAATTCTAGGGGTGTTTTTTTGGGTGCAACATCGTTTTGGGAGGATCAACAGTGAAGTTGTGAGGAGGGTGGCAACTAAGGTTTGAGTTTCTTGTTGATTTTGGAGGATTTAGGCCCTATTGCTTATTTCTTTAGGTTTGTTATGTAGAAGAGCATCTTGTTAACAAATTTCATGGTGTGCGGTTGCCATTTGGATGATGCGACCTATCACGTGTGAGTGGAGGTAGTTCTAGGTCATGATGTTGTTGGGTCGACCGAGCTAGATGATGGGTGGGTTGCAAAGTGAAGTGTGGTGGCGAAGTCCGATTTTGATTTCGTGGAGTAGGATGAGGGATTGAGTGTGCGTGCACAAGGAAAGTGGATATGCATGTACATACATGAATAGAGAGAAGTGAATATGGAAGAAATAGATTATGGAGGCTAATTAGTTTAAAATTGTAATTAGCAAACTAATTATATAATTTAAAATTCAATAACTTATAAAATGTATAACTTTCCCATACGAGGTCCAATATAGGTTTTGCGTTGGGCTCATAATAGCAATAACTATGCACTGGAAATATTTTTGTCGAGTTTGGAACAAGTAGAATTTTGGGTAAAAATCGAACGCTGTTCAATGTTAGACCAAACCGAAATGCTTCGACGTCAACTAAAATTTCGACGAGTTATCTCACATTTGAAAGAATATTATAATGTTATATAGTTGGTAAAAAAATTTGTGTTGAAAATGATTTATTGGCTTGGTTTGGTTAAATATCAGCTTTTGAAAAACGAATGATATTTAAAATGAAATATAGTGAATTTTTGTAGAGAAACCCGAATTTCTCGTCGTTGTGATTTTTTTAAATTTTAGTTATACAATATTAATTTTAGTTTCAATTATATACCTCTTGATTTAAATTTTAATTATATAACTATTTTATAGATTGTTAAATGTCAAAATTTGATAGTTTGGCCATATTGGATGTGACACTAACAAATGTTAAAAGTTGAACCTTTTTAGTGAAAAAGGTAGTAATTGTTATCCAGCCTTTTGACCAGCCAGTATTTGAAAATACTTAAAAAAATCGACTCGAGCAAGCAAACGACGGAGTAGTGACCCAAGGACTTTGAGAATATCATAAAAGGGAAAAAGGAGAAATATCAAAAAATAAGTGAAAAAGTTGAAAATTTGAAAGTTCAAGTTTTTGGAAGGGTAGACTTGAAGCAAACCCACTAAATTCTCAGGTCAGACTCGACGTAGGGTGACCTTGGAAAAAACTCCAAGCACGAAACACAAAGCAATCCAAAACATACCCAAGCACGACCCAGAACAATTAATAAAAAACCTCAAGTGCAACCCCAAACGCGACTCGGTACCGACTCCCAGGAACGACTCGGTACCGACTCCTGAAAACTCGAGTAAACACTCAAAAAACTCAGGTTTGACTCCAAGCGCAACTCGGTATCGACTCCTAGGCATGACTCGGTATAGACTCCCGATGACTCGGAGAAAACACTTAAAACTCAGGTCTGACTCCAAGCACACGAAAATCTTAGAAAATCTCGGGTCATGCCCCAAATAAATATCATAATTTCTTTGGTCGGACTCCCAGCAAGTTTAATTACCTCAAAAAAGCCAAGACAAAAAATAATCCATCCAAGTTGGGGATCGATACCGACCCACTCTGGGGGATCGGTAACGACTCCCAATCCCTCCTTGGGTGGACCCCATATTCTGCCTACAGGTCTTACTCGACCCCAAAAGCCTATTTCCAAAGTAATTTTGTTGTTTTTACGATTCTCTGGCGATCTCCACAAACTCCCAAATGACAGCTTGTAACATCCCTAATTTTTGATAACATTATTCAGAAGATTTAATTAGATAAATTAAATAGAATAATGATGATAAGGAGATTGAGATTTGATTAAATTAATATATGGCCATGTTTACTAATTGAATAAATGGGCTTTAATTTGTTTTAAGGGCTAATTTAGTTACACATGGGCATATTAGTAAAATAGCCTTCTTATTATTTTATACAGCTATTACTTCTCCTCTATGTCCATTCACGTTTCATTTTTCTCACGGTTACAAAATCTAAAACCTAAATCAAAGCCGGCCATTACCAAAGAGGAAAAGAAGGAATTTTCAATCTAAAGCCAAAGATCAAGCTAGGAAGGATTAATCAACAACAAATCTCAAGTTCCTTATCAAATCTAAGGTGAATAATAATTCTTACCATCTCTTTTTAGTTTTATAATCATGTGATTTAAGATTTGAATATTTATTTTGTTCCCATGATATATTGGATGATGATATGCTCGAATTTTTGAATTGTTTGATTTAAACCATTAAATTATATGAAATCCGTATGGTTTTAGGATCAAAACCGTGATTTACTGATTTTTAAATGCCATGGAAATTTTTTACGTTGAGTAAAACATGATTTTGGAGATGGGTTATGATTTTCGGAATTTTCCAAGTTATGGAAATTTTACTATGAATTTTTAATTGAAAAAATGACAAAAATTGGGTTAAATATTGATTTTGTGAATTTCAGGAAGAAATTGGGTCTAAAATTTTAATATGTTTGATTACATGATTAATTCGAATTTCTGTGATTTTTGGGGATTTTTCCCAGTTGATTTATTTGCGGAAATAAATTATTTTAAAGGAAGGGCTTTTCTACAAATGTCGGTTCTGTTATTTGGAAAGACTTTAACGTTAAAATCCTTTGATTATATCTGAATAAATGCGGCGGTTTTATTGGAAAAGTATTTGAAAAGTTTAGAGTAGCAAATGAAGGAGTTACGTGTGGCAGGATTAGTAAAATGTAATTACCATTTTTGGATATAAAACAGATTTTTGGGAAGAAAAAAAGGAGGTTCCGCATATTTCGAGAGGAATACCTTTTGACTCCTTTACCTCCGCCATCCTAGTCGAAACCCTCAGTGTCAAAACCCATAAAGCCAGAACCAAGGCACATGATAACAATGGAAATTGATACGAAGTGTGTTGGTAAGTAAGCGGAAGGTAGGGTGTCGAAAGCTATGCTTTCATCATAGTCGAAACCAAGGATTCAACTATAAAAATATCAATGCCTGCCTAGTTTTTAAACGGCCTTCGACCAAGTCGGTACCCTATAGTGTCGAAACCTTATATTCTCTTAAGAAAATTTCCTACTTTGATTTACTTAAAGTTTTCAATAGTCGAAAGCTAGGCTTTCGAAAGGAATTTCACAAACAGCTTTCGAAGGGGTTTCTTCTTCTTTAAGTTAAAGCTTTCGAAAAGGGTTAGTTTCGACCTATTCGAAGCCTAGCCGCTACTCTACCTTTTGACCATGTTGACCAGTAATGTTTTCGAAGGGTTGCACTTGTTTTTACCTTACACCAGACCTTTTTCCTAATTGTTTTCGAAAGGGGTTGGGGTTTCGAAGGAAATGGAGTCGAAAGGGGGTTTCGACCCAGACCTTCGAAGTTTTGATTTTTAATTCTTTTGCTTTCGAACTAGATGGCTCCGACACCATCAATTTTTCCCCAAACTAGTTTTTGTTGGTTTCGAAGGAGATACTTTCATATACAACCATCTTGACCCAAATTATGTTTTAAGAGTAAAACCCAGTGCTTTCGAAAGGGTATTTCATTTGTTTTGAAACCTATGTTTTAAAGAACGTTCTCGTGATAACATCAAAAGACCTTATTGGTTTCGAAAGGTATGTATACTATGTTTTGAAAAGAAGTCTTTGCTTTCAAAGGAGGCTATCCAAGGTTTCAAAAGAGATGTTTTTATGATTTCAAAACACAACCCAATCTCAATTTTAAAAGTAATAACCATGGAATAAAAAAAGATTTTGAAATATTATTCACTATGTTGTTAACGCACAACTGTATTTTGGGGAAAGAGCAGAGTAATCAGTTAGGTTGAACTAGTAGTGAATATAACTTAACAGATGTTAAAAATTTAAATTAAAGATATTGGTAGGGGCCAATAGGTTTACAGTAAGCCCATGAAAACTGTATGATATTGGCAGGGGCCAATAGGTTCATAGTCAGCCCATGAAAACTATGATTTAATACTGGCAGAAGCCAGTAGGTTTGTAGTTAGCCCATGAAAACTATATCCGGATTAAGATATTGGCAGTTAGCCAATAGGTTCCTAGTTAGCCCATGAAAACTAGGATAAGAAATAAGATATTGGAGTTACCAATAGGTTCTTAGTGGCCCATGAAAACTAAGTAATTGGACAGATAGTCCTTAATATTTAACAGGTTAATAGTAATCCTAGAAACTATAGTTGAGACAGATAGTCAGAATGATTGGAGATGGATAACCCAGAATTGATTTATTTGTTTTGCATATCATCATAATGTTTTGAAATACTATATTTTAACCACTGTGGATGCAGGAGCACGGTATATGGTTTTATAAATGTTTTAGGGTACTAGTGAGGGGAAATCCCGTTCCGCTAAGCCGCGTGGTCTCACTAGATATCCAAATGGTTTGAGATGGTAAATTATTATTTATACCAGGCTTTTTGTCTGATTCGAAGTTTTTGTTTTCCCCTTAAACTCTCGGGTACTCAATTGACTTTGAGCAGGTCGAGACTTAAGGTTTCCAAGTGTTATTTTAGACGAATAAATCTTTTAAGGACGTGCAAGAGGCAAACTTGTTATTAGAGTTCTTTTATTTCCACTGTGTGTTTTGTTGTAAAGGCAAACTGTTTACTTGCCTATCTATATACTCTGATCTACCAAGGGGGCATCTTCATATGTCACTCTTGGCGTATTTTGTAATAATTATATATTATCTGAACGTGGTCTACGAATTGGGATTATGTAATCAATTTGGAAATTGAATGTGGAAATTGTTTTGTTGTTTAAAATTTTCCATATTCTTGTGTTTCTGTGTATCAATGTATTTAATATCGCCGTGTTTGGTCGCCGAGGATTAATAACTATGGATGACTACAGCATCCGTAGCCATTAGTTTTGGGCCTCTAAATATGTGGATGTTACAAGTTGGTATCAGAGCATAGGTATATGAAACTTTAAAAGAAACTTAAACCTAAATGATTTTTCAAACATAATCCAATGAATCAGATAATAAGATTGGGGTTTGGGTTGACGCTATAGTAATGTACTTGTATTTTCTGTATATATATATATATATAGTTATATATACATAAGTATGTATCCCCCGTTCTCTTGGACCGTTCTTTTGTATCTTACTATGACTCGTATGCAGATTTACGAGAAAAGAGATATGAAAGCAGGAAACGGAAGAGGAAATCTCAGTGGAGGAAGCACCACAACTAATGGGAATGTTCGACCCACTACCAGGATAATCCCGGGTCGACCGACTAATGCTAGTAACCAAAATTCTAAAGCCAATGTGGGTACTGGAAATGCACCAGTAGATATGGGAGCGATGTATCAGTTCTTAGCCGGCTTGGTGCAAGCTGGTGTTGCTGCTGGAGTTGCTGGGAATGTAGGAGGAGCAAATCATATGGCTCTGGTTGGGAATATTGCTTTGCTGAGTAGAGATTACACCAGTTTGGGTGGAAAGCCATTCTTGGGAACGGAGAGTGTTGTAGAGGTTTAGAATTGGTTGTTGCATTATGAGCGTATATTTACCGATATGGGGTCTTAATGACGGACAAAAGAGAAGGTTGGCCTCTAGGTAGTTGCATGGGTCAGCACTGCATTGGTGGAACAGTGTCACTGCCGGAGTTCCGGAAGAACAGTTAACTTGGAATGATTTTAATACGAGATTTGAGCAGAAGTTTGTATCTGAGTTTGCCAAGTCTGAGCTGATGAGGAAATTTATGGATCTAGTGCAAGGAGGTATGTCAGTAGTTGAGTATGTTACTAAGTTTGAAGAGCTATCTAGATATGGGTATGCTCTTATAGACACTGACATCAAAAGGAATGAGAAGTTCATTCGGGGACCGAGGCTCAAACTTGCTAGAATGACCATGACACATGCTTGTGATCCTTGTAATATTGTGGTGGAGGTGGCTATTCTCCATGAGGAGTTGCTTGCTGATCTAGCTAAAGAGAGGTCAGTGGAAACCCAGGGTTCTCAAGGAAAGAAGAGGAAGTTCTTTAAAAATAAAGGAGCCCAGAAGGGAGACACAGCTAAGAGATCGAAGGCTAAGGTAGTTTGTTATAAGTGTGACAAGAAGGGTCACTTTGCTAATGAATGCCGGTCAGGAAATGGGAGGAAGGATGCAATTAAGAAGAATGTGAAATGCTTCAACTGTGATCATGTTGGGCATTACAAGAATCAGTTCCTAGAGCCAGTTAGGGAGGACAGAGGAAAAGTTTTGTCTATAGGACCATCTAGGCCTACTATAGCAGATAAGGGAAAGACTAATGGAAGGTACGCTTTTGATTCAGAATATTTCAGTTAGAGTACTTTTTGATACCAGTGCATCACATTCATTTATATCTCGGTATTTGGTTGATAGATTATGTCTAGAACCCACCTATCTTGTTACTTCCTTAAGGGTTGCAAATCCAATAGAAGGGTATGCAACTCTAGGATTAAGATGTGACTGGTTAGAACTTGATTTGTTAGGTTATAAGTTTGCATGCAGTTTGTATGTTATTGATTTCGTAGATTTCAGGATCATTTTGGGTATGGATCGGTTGAGTAGGTATGAGGCTAGAATATTTTTCCAGGATAGAGAAATATCACTGAGACGCCCTGATAGTCATAACGAGAGATATTTTCAGTAGAGAATACTGACCGGAGTATTAGCGCTCTACTTAATGCTATGGAGGTAGGAAATGAGTTAAGTCGGGTTCAAGTAGCAAGATAATTTGCAGATGTTTTTGAGCCAGTCACTGGACTACCCTCGAAAAGAGCTATTGAATTTAGAATAGATCTTGTGCCAAGAGCTGAACCTGTGAGTATACCACCTAGCAGAGTGGCACCAATTGAGATGAAGGAATTGAAGGTGCAGCTAGTGGATCTAGAAGGAAAGAGTTTTATCAGACCAAGCAGTTCGCCTTGGGGAGCGGTCATGGTGTTTGTGAAGAAACCAGATGGGTCGTTAAAGGTGTGTATTGACTACCGTAAGCTGAATGAAAGGACCATTAAGAATAAGTATCCTTTGCCAACAATAGATGAACTGTTTGATCAGTTGAGTGGAGACAGTGTGTTTTACCAGTTGGATTTGGCGACAGGTTTCTGTAGGAATTGCGAATTACGGATCTTAAGGCAGAATTAACACTAGAGGGGGGTTAATAGTATTTAATGGATTTAATGGAATTTTTGAAATCTTTTCAAATTAAGCACATACAGATGCAATTTCACAAACACAGAGACAATCACAGAATCAGACACAGATGCAAATAGTAAATAAAACCGGTAAAGGAAAGAACACACCGGAATTTTATACTGGTTCAGAGTTACCCTACATCCAGTCCCACACAATTTCTTATGCATATTTCTTTTCAAATATAATGTCGATATTACAACCTCGATTTCAAGGCCACGAGATACACCCTCTTGTCTTCGAGTCCAGGGCAAACTCTCTTGATTTAACCAGGCTACAAGATCACCTAATTGATTTACGGGCTACAATCACACCCAATTGATTTACGGACCACAATCACACTATTTCCAATATCACTTTAATAGATAGAGAGACTCGATACACTTCTTTGATTACAAATGATCCTATAACTCTGAATAGCACTGAGATCTTTGAGAGAGAGTGGTAGAGAATCAAACTAGAGACAATCGAGTTTGATTCACTTAGAATTTCGGCAGAGTTTTGTTAAAATATAAGAGAATATTTGAGTGGAGAAGAAGGAGTGAAGAAATGAAGAAAACTTAACTTCAAATTCATTGAAAACAACTGGTATATATAAGAGAACAACAGTCATGTCCATTCGCGACACTTCTTTTGAAATTTGAATTCTACGGTCACCATGTCGACATGGGGGGTGAGGGATGTCGACATGCCTATGTGAATTTTGAAAATTAATTTTGTTTTAAAATGATTTCTATTCTAAAACTGGTCAAAAAAATTTCTAATCTTTGTAAACCATTTTGAATATATTTTAAACTTATAAAAGAGATTTAAAAAGTAATCTTAAAAATATATAATATATAATATAAAAGTAATAAAAGCTCAATATAAATATTTTGAGATTAAAGCTAAAACCATTAAAACCAGGAGATAGTTTTAAAAACAAGAAATAATTTTGAAATTAAAAAATTGTTAAGGCTAAAATATTTAAACCTAGAGAGATAACTTTTAAAAAGATAATTTTGAAAAAAAAATCTTAAAAATAAATCATTTTGAAAATTTCGTGGATTCCATTCCACTAGAGAAGGTCGTGGGTTCCATCCCACTAAAGAGGTCGTGGTTTCCATCCCACTATTAAAGCGAGAAGGTGGATTTCATTCCATAATTAAAATCCGAATAAAGATTTTAGTGCTATTATGAAGTTTTAACATAAATCTAGACTCTATTACTTATCTTGATATCTTGAACTCTTGAACTCATGAGTCTTCAGTCTTGATTTCTTCAATCTTGAATTCGTCAATCTTGAATCTCTATACTGTACAGTCTTCATTCTCAGTACCTGCATATATACATATATATGTAGACAAGAATATTAATATTTATATTTTATAACAAGTCCTAAGGTTGTTGTCATCAAAACCATCATCTCAGGAACTAACAGTTTCCATCGGTTAAGAGTGGCGGAGGACAATATTCCTTTGACAGCATTTTGGACTAGATGTGGTTCATATGAGTGGTTGGTGATGCCATTTGGATTAACGAATGCACCTGCTTTCTTCGTAGATTTGATGAACCGAGTTTTCCAAGAGTACTTGGATAGGTTTGTACTAGTATTTATAGATGACATTCTAGTATACTCTAAGGATGAGAGAGAGCATGAAGTTCATCTCAGAGTGGTGCTTGAAACGCTGAGGCAGAATCAGCTAAAGGCGAAGTTTACCAAGTGTCATTTCTGGAAGAAAGAGGTAAAGTTTCTTGGTCACATGGTTTCAGAGAAAGGGTTGTTAGTCGATCCAGATAAGATCGATGCTATGAACAATTGGAAGAGACCAGAGACGGTGACTGAGATCAGGAGTTTTCTTGGACTTGTTGGCTACTACCGGAGATTCATTAAGGATTTCTCACGGTTAGCAGTACCCTTAACTAAGCTAACCAGGAAAGAAGCAAGATTTGTTTGGTCCGACAAATGTGATGAGGCATTCCTTAAGTTAAAGCATTTGTTGACCAATGCACCAGTATTAGTAGTTCCAGACGGAAACCAAGGATTGGTGGTGTATACTGATGCGTGTGAAACTGGATTAGGAGCGGTGTTGATGCAGAGTGGTAAAGTCATTGCCTACACATCTAGGCAGCTTAGACCGCATGAAGTTAGATATCCTACTCATGATTTGGAGTTGGAAGCTGTGATCTTTGCATTAAAGATTTGGAGACATTATCTCTTAGGGGAGAGATTTGAGTGGTATACCGATCATAAGTCTTTACGGTATTTATTCTCTCAGAAGGAGTTGAATATGAAACAGCAGAGGTGGTTGGAGTTTTTGGTTGCTTATGATTTTGGTATAGAGTATACACCAGGGAAAGGTAATAAGGTAGCCGATGCCCTTAGCAGGAAACATCAGAATGTGGTGTTATCTATGTTGGTGGAGTGGAAGGGTTTAGAAGCTTTGGTCAGTTGTGATGTGCGGTTAAGATCGACTTCCGGTTCTAGCCAGAGTACCGCCAGGTTGTCTTGTTTAGAAGCTTGACCAATATTGTTTGAGAAAACCGATTCTAAGTAAAAGGAGGATCCAATATTAGCTGAGAGGATTAGAAGACTTGAGTTTGGAACAGAGATATATGATTTAAAGAATTTTAGCCTTGACCAGAGAGGGTGGCTAAGAAAGAAGGGACGGTTGTGTGTTCCGAATATGGAGGACTTAACGAGAGAAGTTCTTGGAGAATGTCATCGATCCTAGTTTACGATTCATCCTGGAGGAACCAAGATGTATCAGGATATGAAAAGAAGCTTCTATTGTGAAGGGATGAAGAGGGATGTTGGCTTGTGGGTTAGACAGTGTGCAAACTGTCAACAAGTGAAAGCTGAACATCAGAAACCAAGTGAGTTACTACAGCCTTTAGAGATTCCAGTTTGGAAATGGGATTCGATATTCATGGATTCTATAGACGGGTTGCCAAGGTCAAATAGAGGTAATGAAAGTATATGGGTTATAGTGGACAGATTGACCAAGAGTGCCCATTTCATTCCAGTTAAGTCAACCAGGATGGCACCTATTTTAGCTAAGTTGTTCGGGAAGAACATAGTTAGACTGCATGGAGTTCCTAGCAGTATAGTCAGTGATAGAGATGCTTTGTTCACTAGTGGATTCTGGAAGAGTCTACAGGAAGTGATGGGGACCAAGCTTAATATGAGTATTGCATATCACCCTCAGATAGATGGGCAGACAGAGAGAGTCAACAAAGTACTCGAGGTTTATTGAGATCTTGTGTATTAGACTTTGGTGGATCTTGGGAAGATCACCTACATGTGGTTGAGTTTTCCTATATTAATAGTTACCAGACTAGTTTAGGAATAGCGCCCTTTGAAGCTTTGTATGGAAGGCCATGCAAATAACCAACATGTTGGTTGGAGATTGGAGAGAGATTAGTCTTAGGTCCAGATTTAGTTAGAGAGGTGTCAGAGAAAATTGAGTTAATCCGAGGTAGGATGAAGGAAGCTCAGTCCAGACAAAAGAGTTACGTAGATAAGAGGGGTAAGGACATAGAATTCTTAGTTGGAGATAAGGTTTTTATTAAGGTATCACCTATGAAGGGTGTGGTACGATTTGGAAAGTCGGGGAAGTTAGCCCCAAGATATGTAGGTCCATTCCAGATTATAGAGAGGATTGGAAAGCTCGCATACAGAAGAGTTGCCAAGCAGTTTGGCAGGTGTCCATAATATATTTCATGTACCTCACCTTCGCAAGTATCTGCATAATCCAGAGACTACTATTCCTCCGATAGGGTTGGATGACTTAGTGGTAGAGCCTAATTTGACTTTTGTTAGACAACCAGTTCGGGTTGTAGCAGGATAAGAGAAAAGATTAAGGAACAAGACAGTCAGGTTGGTGAAAGTTCAGTGGAGCGACAAAGAGAAGGACTGTACTTAGGAGATAGAGGACATGATTAGAGATACTTATCCTGATCTACTTTAAGGGTATGTCTATATTAGATTTATATAGATAGTTTCTAGTCAGTTAGACTAGTAAGGTTGTTAGGAGTTGTTACAGATGATTGCTATACTTAGTATTTAGTCCTTACTGAATTTCGAGGACGAAATTCTTTAATGGGGGGAGCCTATAACATCCCTAATTTTTGATAACATTATTCGAAAAGATTTAATTAGATAAATTAAATAGAATAATGATGATAAGGAGATTGAGATTTGATTAAATTAATATATGGTCGTGCTTACTAATTGAATAAATGGGCTTTAATTTGGTTTAAGGGCTAATTTAGTTGCACATGGACATATTAGTAAAATAGCCTCCTTATTATTTTACACAGCTATTACTTCTTCTCTATGTCCATTCATGTTTCATTTTTCCCACGGTCACAAAATCTAAAACCTAAATCAAAGTCGGCCATTACCGAAGAGGAAAAGAAGGAATTTTTAATCTAAAGCCAAAGATCAAGCTTGGAAGGATTAATCAACAACAAATCTCAAGTTCCTTATCAAATCTAAGGTGACTAATAATTCTTACCATCTCTTTTTGGTTTTATAATCATGTGATTTAAAATTTGAATATTTATTTTGTTCCCATGATATATTGGATGATGATATGCTCGAATTTATGGAATGTTTGATTTAAACCATTAAATTATATGAAATCCGTACGGTTTTAGGATCAAAACCGTGATTTATTGATTTTAAAATTCCATTGAAAATTTTTATGTTGAGTAAAACATGATTTTGGAGATGGGTTATGATTTTGGGAATTTTCCAAGTTATGAAAATTTTACTATGAATCTTTGATGGAAAATATAACAAAAATTAGGTTAAATATTGATTTTGTGAATTTCAGGAAGAAATTGGGTCTAAAATTTTAATATGTTTGATTACATGATTAATTCGAATTTCTGTGATTTTTGAGGATTTTTCCCAGTTGATTTATTTGGGGAAATAAATTATTTCAAAAGGAAGGGCTTTTCTGCAAATGTCAGTTTTGTTATATGGAAAGACTTTAAGTTAAAATCCTTTGATTATATCTGAATAAATGCGACAGTTTTATTGGAAAAGTATTTGAAAAGTTAAGAGTAGTAAATGAAGGAGTTACATGTGACAGGATTAGTTAAAAAGTAATTACCATTTTTGGATATAAAACAGCTTTTCGAAGAAAAAAAAGGAGGTTCCGCTTATTTCAAGAGGAATACCTTTTGACTCCTTTACCTCCGCCATCCTAGTCGCAACCCTCAGTGTCAAAACCCATAAAGCCAGAACCAAGGCACATGGTATCAATGGAAATTGATACGAAGTGTTTTGGTAAGTAAGCGGAAGGTAGGGTGTCGAAAGCTATGCTTTCATCATAGTCGAAACCAAGGATTCAACTTTAAAAAGATCAATGCCTGCCTAGTTTTTGAAGGGCATTCAACCAAGTAGGTACCCTATAGAGTCGAAACCTTAGCTTGTTCTATAAAGCAAATTTCCTGCTTTGATTTACTTAAAGTTTTCAACATAGTCGAAAGCTAGGCTTTCGAAAGGAATTTTACAAACAACTTTCGAAGGGGTTTCTTCTTCTTTAAGTTAAAACTTTCGAAAGGTGTTGGTTTCGACCTAGTCGAAGCCTAGCTGCTACTCTACCTTTTGACCATGTTGACTAGTAATGTTTTCGAAGGGTTGCACTTGTTTTTACCTTAAACCAAACCTTTTTCCTAATTGTTTTCGAAAGGGGTTGGGGTTTCGAAGGAAATGGAGTCGAAAGGGGGTTTCGACCCAGACCTTCGAAGTTTTGATTTTTAAGTCTTTTGCTTTCGAACTAGATGGCTCCGACACCATCAATTCTTCCCCAAACTAGTTTTTGTTGGTTTCGAAAGAGATACTTTCGTATACAACCATCTTGATCCAAATTATGTTTTAAGAGTAAAAACCAATGCTTTTGAAAGGGTATTTCATTTGTTTTGAAACATATGTTTTAAAGAACGTTTTCTTGATACCATCGAAAGGTCTTATTGGTTTCGAAAGGTAGTATACTATGTTTTGAAAAGAAGTCTTTGCATTTGTAGGAGGCTATCCAGGGTTTCGAAAAAGATGTTTTGATAATTTCAAAACACAACCCAATCTCAATTTTAAAAGTAATAACCATGGAATAAAAAAAGATTTTGAAATGTTATTCACTATGTTGTTAACGCACAACTGTATTTTGGGGAAAGAGCAGAGTAACCAGTTAGGTTGACCCAGTAGTGAATATAACTTAACAGATGTTAAAATTTTAAATTAAAGATATTGGTAGGGGCCAATAAGTTTACAGTAAGCCCATTAAAACTGTATGATATTGGCAGGGGCCAATAGGTTCATAGTCGGCCCATAAAAACTATGATTTGATACTGGCAGGGGCCAGTAGGTTTGTAGTTAGACCATGAAAACTATATCCGGATTAAGATATTGGCAGTTAACCAATAGGTTCCAATTTAGCCCATGAAAACTAGGAAAAGAAATAAGATATTGGAGTTACCAATAGGTTCTTAGTGGTCCCATGAAAACTAAGTAATTGGATAGATAGTCCTTAATATTTAACAGGTTAATGGTAATCCTAGAAACTATAATTGAGACAGATAGTCAGAATGATTGGAGATGGATAATCCATAATTGATTTATTTGTTTTGCATATCATCATAATGTTTTGAAATACTATATTTTAACCACTGTGGATGCAGGAGCACAGTATATGGTTTTATAAATGTTTTAGGGTACTAGTGAGGGGAAAGCCCGTTCCGCTAAGCCGTGTGATCTCACTAGATATCCAAATGGTTTGAGATGGTAAATTACTATTTATACCAGGCTTTTTGTCTGATTCGAAGTTTTTGTTTTCCCCTTAAACTCTCGGGTACTGAATTGACTTTGAGCAGGTCGAGACTTAAGGTTTCCAAGTGTTATTTTAGACGAATAAATCTTTCGAGGAAGTGCAAGAGGCAAACTTGTTATTAGAGTTCTTTTATTTCCACTGTGTGTTTTGTTGTAAAGGCAAGTTGTTTACTTGCCTATCTATATACTCTGATCTACCAAGGGGGCATCTTCATATGTCAATCTTGGCGTATTTTGTAATAATTATATATTATCCGAACGTGGTCTGCGAATTGGGATTATGTAATCAATTTGGAAATGGAATGTGGAAATTGTTTTGTTGTTTAAAATTTTCCATATTCTTGTGTTTCTGTGTATCAATGTATCTAATATTGCCGTGTTTGGTCGCCAAGGATTAATAACTATGGATGACTGCAGCATCCGTAGCCATTAGTTTTGGGCCTCCAAATATGGGGATGTTATAAGTTGGTATCAGAGCATAGGTATATGAAACTTTAAAAGAAACTTAAACCTAAATGATTTTTCAAACATAATCCAATGAATCAAATAATAAGATTGGGATTTGGGTTGATGCTATAGTAACGTACTTGTATTTTCTGTATATATATATAGTTATATATACATAAGTATGTATCCCTCGTTCTCTTGGACCGTTCTTTTGTATCTTACTATGACTCGTATGCAGATTTATGAGAAAAGAGATATGAAAGCAGGAAACAGAAGAGGAAATCTCAGTGGAGGAAGCACCACAACTAATGGGAATATTCGACCCACTACCAGGAGAATCCCGGGTCGACCGACTAATGCTAGTAACCAAAATGCTAAAGCCAATGTGGGTACTGGAAATCCACCAGTAGATATGGGAGCGATGTATCAGTTCTTAGCCGGCTTGATGCAAGATGGTGCTGCTGCTGGAGTTGCTGGGAATGGAGGAGGAGCATATCCTGTGGCTCCTATTGGGAATATTGCTTTGTTGAGTAGAGATTACACCAGTTTGGGTGGAAAGCCATTCTTGGGAACGGAGAGTGTTGTAGAGGTTCAGACTTGTTTGTTGCATTATGAGCGTATATTTACTGATATGGGTCTTACTGACGGACAAAAGAGAAGATTGGCCTCCAGGTAGTTGCATGGTCAGCACTGCATTGGTGGAACAGTGTCACTGCCGGAGTTTCGGAAGAATAGTTAACTTGGAATGATTTTAAGACAAGATTTGAGCAGAAGTTTGTATTTGAGTTTGCCAAGTATGAGCTGATGAGGAAATTTATGGATCTAGTGCAAGGAGGTATGTCAGTAGTTGAGTATGTTACTAAGTTTGAAGAGCTGTCTAGATATGGGTATGCTCTTATAGACACTGACATCAAAATGAATGAGAAGTTCATTCGGGGACTGAGGCTCGAACTTGCTAGAATGACCATGTGTTTGTGATCCTTGTAATATTGTGGTGGAGATGAATATTCTCCATGAGGAGTTGCTTGCTGATCTAGTTAAAGAGAGGTCAGTGGAAACCCATGGTTCTCAAGGAAAGAAGAGGAAGTTCTTTAAAAATAAAGGAGCCCATAAGGGAGACACAGCTAAGAGATCGAAGGCTGAGGTATTTTGTTATAAGTGTGACAAGAAGGGTCACTTTGCTAATGAATGCCGATCAGGAAATGGGAGGAAGGCTGCAATTAAGAAGAATGTGAAAGGCTTCAACTGTGATCATGCCGGTCAGTAAATGGGAGGAAGGCTGCAATTAAGAAGAATGTGAAATGCTTCAACTGTATTTTGGGGAAAGGGCAGAGTAACCAGTTAGGTTGACCCAGTAGTGAATATAACTTAACATATGTTAAAATTTTAAATTAAAGATATTGGCATGGGCCAATAGGTTTACAATTAGCCCATGAAAACTGTATGATATTGGCATGGGCCATTAGGTTCATAGTCAGCCCATGAAAACTATGATTTGAAACTGGCAGGGGCCAGTAGGTTTGTAGTTAGCCCATGAAAACTATATCTGGATTAATATATTGGCAGTTAGCCAATAGGTTCCTAGTTTGCCCATGAAAACTAGGATAAGAAATAAGATATTGGAGTTACCAATAGGTTCTTAGTGGTTCCATGAAAACTAAGTAATTGGACAGATAGTCCTTAATATTTAACAGGTTAATAGTAATCCTAAAAACTATAATTGAGACAGATAGTCAGAATGATTGGAGATGGATAATCCAGAATTGATTTATTTGTTTTGCATATCATCATAATGTTTTGAAATACTATATTTTAACCACTGTGGATGCAGGAGCACATTATATGGTTTTATAAATGTTTTAGGGTACTAGGGAGGGGAAAACCCGTTCCACTAAGAAGCGTGGTCTCACTAGATATCCAAATGGTTTGAGATGGTAAATTATTATTCATACCAGGATTTTTGTCTGACTCGAAGTTTTTGTTTTCCCCTTAAAATCTCGGACACTCAATAGACTTTGAGTAGGTTGAGAGTTAAGGTTTCCAAGTGTTCTTTTAGAAGAATAAAGCTTCCGAGGACGTGCAGGAGGCAAACTTGTTATTAGAGTTCTTTTATTTCCGTTGTGTGTTTTGTTGTAAAGGCAAATTGTTTACTTGCCTATTGTTAGAATCTCGATTTTCATTGTTTTGATTATGACAACTATATAAATCTATATTTGTGTACTAATCACTTATGCAAGAGATTCATTGTAGCTTCGGATTTCGATTGTTTTGAAGCTGTTAGTCTATTGATTAGAGTCTGTATATTGTTAGAAATTTGTTAAAATATCTCTGATATGGTATATATATATTAAACATGCACACACATGCACAGATATGCACAAGCAGGCTGAAAAAAGCTGGCTGACTGAACCAATTCAGTTGTCTGTTTACTGAAATAATTTTAATATTTCACAATATTCAGCCGACTGAATGAGTTCATTCAGCCGTCTAAATTAGACCAAAAATTGCCTATTTCTTTGCTGTTTCGAGTTTAACAAATTCAGAAGGCTGAATTATAATTTCAGCTGGTTGATTATTTATAACGGCTGGTTTTTATGAAAAGACGTTTCTCTTTAACGAGGAGAAACATCTTAAAATCAACAGTTGCATATGTTTCTTTTCAACGTTATCTTTCATCAAAGATTGCAACCTTTTAATCTACATAAATAGAGTTTAGAATTCAACAAACAATTCACCTAACTTATTTTAGTGTTATTGAATTCTTATCTCTTATTCTCTATTTTCAATTTGCACTCAAACTGCATACAATCTCTGATCGTTGATCACTCTATCTTCCACATTTCTCTAGCACATTACACTATATATCATAAAGGAAAAGATTATTGGAAGATACTTAATTGACTTATCAGTGCTATTTAAAGAGCACACTACAGTTAGATACTTTTGTCTAGTTATAAAGAAGTCATGTTCGATTGCTCAGGCGGTAGAAGTCCTATTCGATTGCTTAGGCGGTAGAAGTCCTGTTCGGTGGCTCAGGCGGCGTAAACCTATTCCTTCGGGTTAAGTGAGGGTTGCTAGTTTAATTCCAAAAGGAGTTTGGGACTGGACGTAGAACATGAGTTCAAACCAGTATAAAAATCTCTGGTGTTATTTACTTTACTGCTTTAATTATTTACTTACTTAGTTATTATTCCGCACAAGTAGTTTATCCATATTACACAATCCTATAGCACAGTCACTTTCATTTGGTATCTGAGCGAGGTCATCTTATAACCATAACATAGTTATCTGATATTTTAATATGGAAAACAACACTAGCACTGCAACTAACACTAGCTTTCTTGAAGGTCAATCTACTGCATGACCACCTATATTTAATGGAATGAACTATAACTATTGGTCTACTAGGATGAGAATTTATAAACAAGCAAATAGTTACGAAACCTGGAATATTACTCAAACTGAATATAACATACCTACTACAGAATATTCACAATGGTCTAACACACAAAAATTAGATGCTACTGCAAATGCTAAAGCCATGAATATGTATATTGTGCATTAGACAAGAATGAGTTTAATAGAATAAGCATGTATAAAACGGCTTATGAAATTTGGCGTACACTTAAAATTACACATGAAGGTACTAACAAAGTAAAACAGAGTAAAATCTCTATGCTCAAAAATCAGTTCTAGAATTTCAAAATGAAGCAAGATGAAACAATAAATGAAATGTACACTAGATTCCAACATATATACCATTCTCTTATAGCATTAGGAGAAACTTACACAGACTTTGATATTGTTTCAAAAATCCTCAACTCTCTAATGGATGAATGGAACAAAAAGTTTAAGCAACCGAAGAAGCTAACAACATTTCAACCATTAAACCAGAAGAGTTGATAGGAAATCTAATGTCTTACGAAGTTAATCTCCAGGCAAAATGAGTATAGGCTCAAGATAAGAAGAATATAGCATTCCAAGCAGAAAAGGATGAATCAGATTCAGATGAAGAAGATATGGCGTTCATTGCTAAAAAATTTAAAAAAAATTTGAAATTTAAAAAGAGCAACAAATACAGAAATAAAAAGAACAGCTCCAGCAACAAACCATCATCATCTGCTTTAGAATGTTATGAGTGTCACAAGAAAGGCCACATCAAGAAAGACTATCCTAATAAAAAGAAAGAAAAATATAAACACAATAAAGACAGATTCAAAAAGAAAGCCTTCTCTATCACTTGGGATGATTCAAAATCATCTTCATCATCATATAGTGACTCGAACAGTGATACGGAATAAGCCAATGTATGTTTTATGGCCACAAATAACGAGATGAGTGATCTAACTTTTGATGATTTATTGGAAAAAAACTTTGAATTAGTTGACAAAATAAGAGACATCAAAAGAAAATATAAAGAAACTTTTGAACTATTAAATAGAACTGAAATTGAAGTAGATATGTTAAGAGATGAGGAACAAATTTTAGAAGAGGAACTTGAAGTTACTCAAGAGTCTTGTTCTAATATGACATCTCAATTCACTATGCTAAGTCAAGAGATAGAAACTTAGAAAGAAAAGAATGATGCTCTTTTAATTGAAAATCATGATCTTAAAGCTAATGTTAAAATTTTGGAATTAGATATCTCTAGTCTTAAAACAAAATTAGATGATATTACTTAAAATGTCTCTAATTTTAACAAAGGTAGGGAAAATCCGTCTAAAATTATAGAAAATTCTCAGACTGTTTCAAATAAAAGAGGACTAGGATATAAGCAAGCTTCTAAAGTTATTCCAAAGAAAAAGAATTCATTATATAGCAATTTTAAAAGGAATAGTAATAAAATTGAAAAACCTAGTTCAAAATGTACAGATTATTCTAAATCAATTAAGATTTGGGTTCCTAAAATAAATAATTCTGTAGTTAGAGATAAATATATAAAATCTTTTATAAAAACTGTTCATAAAAACAAAGATTTTATTTTTAAAAGGAATTCTGAACCCACTTGGGTTTGGTTTCCTAAGACCTGACTCTTAGGATCCAAATAAAACGGTGGGTGCCAATGTTAATTCTGTATTTTGCAGGTACCACCTAAAAAGAGAGGAAAATGGATATTAGACAGTGGTTGCTCGAAACACATGACAGGAAACAAAGGGATGCTAACAAACATTATCTACTCAGATGGAGGTCCTGTCACATTTGGAGACAATTCCAAAGGATATGTCATCGGTAAAGGCGATGTGAGCAATTACGGCATATCTAATTTACCTCTTATTACAGATGTTTTATTAGTTAAAAATTTAAAACATAATTTACTTAGTATCAGCCAACTGTGTGACAAAGGATTCAATATATCTTTTTCTGAAAATAAGTGTAGCATTTTTGATCAAAATAAAAATCTTATTTTTAAAGGTTTTAGAGATAAAAATATATATGTTTTAAATATGAATATAAATTACAATACTAACATGTGTTTAATAGCCAAGGAAAATGATCATTAGCTATGGCACAAGAGATTTTGTCATATTAATTTCAAAGCTATAAGCAAATTATCTAAAAATGAATTAGTAAAAGGTTTACCAAAAATGAATTTTAAAGTAAACAATATTTGTGATGCATGTCAATTACGGAAATTATCAAAATCATCATTTAAATCAAAGAAAAATATTTCTACTATACAACCACTTAAACTATTGCATTTGGATCTATTTGGTCCAACACAAGTTCAATCTATAAACCATAGCAAATATGTGTTTTTTATAGAGGACAATTTTTCAAGATATACTTGGACTATTTTTCTGAAAAATAAAAGTGATACTTTCAAAAATTTCAAAATTTTTGCTAAAAGAATTCAAAATCTCAAAAATTAAAAAATTAAAAACATTAGAAGTGATCATGGAGGTGAATTCGAAAATGAAGCTTTTGAACATTTTTGTAATAAAAAGGGAATTTACCATAATTTTTCTTTTCCTAGAACACCACAACAAAATGGAGTTGTAGAAAGGAAAAATATAACTTTACAAGAATGTGCAAGAACTCTGTTAAACGAAAGAACTTTACCAAAACATTTTTGGGCAGAAACTGTGGCAACTGCCTGCTATGTTCTGAATCGTGTTTCCATCCGACCACTAACTAAACACACTTCATATGAACTATTTCATCAAAGAAAACCAAATATTTCTTATTTTAAAGTTTTTGGTTATTCTAAACACAAAAGATCAGCTTGGTAAATTCGATCCAAAATCTGATGAAGGAATTTTTCTAGGATACTCGGAATGAAGCAAGGCTTATCGAATTTTTAATAAAAGAACTAAAACAATCGAAGAAACACTTCATGTTTCCTTCAACGAAAATTTTAAATTTAATAAATTTTTTGAGGATGATGAGATAATCATTAAGACGGTCACAAATACGGTTACTCAAAATAATTTTGAAGAAGATGAAAACATTGTTTATAATTTTGAAGAAGATGAAAACATTGTTGATAATGAAAATGAATTAAGATCTCCTCCTAGGATTTTACGAGATCACCCAGTAGAAAATGTCATAGGAGAAATTGATTCACATGTCAGAACTAGAAATCAACTTAATCAAATGGGCCATGTAGCATTTCTTTCTAATATTGAACCTAAAAATGAAAAAGAAGCATCTACTGATGACTATTGGATTATAGCTATGCAAGAAGAGCTAAACCAATTCAAACAAAACGAAGTTTGGTAATTAGTTCCTAGACCGGCTGATCAAACAGTCATTGGTACTAAATGGGTCTTCAAAAATAAAGCAGATGAACAAGGAAATATAACTAGGAATAAAGCTAGATTAGTTGCACAAGGATATAATCAAGAAAAAGGAATTGACTATGAAGAAACGTTTGCTCCAGTCGCACGACTAGAAGCAATATGTATCTACTGGCCTTTGCATGTTTTCATAATTTTAAACTTTATCAAATGGATGTTAAAAATACATTTTTAAATGGATATATAAAAGAAAACGATTATGTTGAACAACCTCCTCTCTTCGCACATGAAAATTTTCCAAACCATGTCTATAAACTTAAGAAAGCCTTATACGGTCTAAAACAAGCACCCCGTGCTTGGTATGAACGTCTTAAGAGCTATCTTATAGATTCAGGTTTTGAAATAGGGAAGGTTGATCAAACTCTTTTAATTAAAATAACTAAAAAGGATATTTTAATTATTCAAATTTATGTAGATGATATTATTTTTTGTTCTACAAATGAAAAATTATGTCAGGAATTTTCTAATATAATGGCCAAAGAATTTGAAATGTCACATATGGGAGAATTATCTTATTTTCTTGGTTTATAAATTAAACAATTAAATAATGGAATTTTTATTAATCAAAAAAATATATTGTAATAATCAAATTAAATGATTTGGTATGGAAAATACTCTGCAAAACCAACTCCAATGAGTATAACAATACATCTCGATAGAGATGCAGATGGCAAAAGTGTTGACTAAAAATTATATCGAAGTATAATTGGATCATTACTCTACCTAACTGCTAGTAGACCTGACATAATGATGAGTGTTTGTTTATGTGCTTGATTTCAAGCAAATCCTAAAGAATCACATATGCGAGCAATGAAACGAATATTATGTTATCTAAGCAAAACCAAAGATTTCAGACTTTTCTATCCGAAAGAATGTCCTTTCGAGTTAGTATCATATAATGATGCTGACTTTGGAGGATGTCGAACGGATTGAAAAGGTACGAGCGGGACTTGTCACTTCAATGGAAAATCCTTAGTCTCCTGGTTTAGCAAGAAACAAAATTGTGTTTTACTATCGACGTGTGAAGCAAAATATATTTCTGTTGCTTTAGCATGTGCACAAGTCATTTACATGCAACAAACACTTCATGATTTTGGTATAAATTTATCTAAATCAACTATTTTTTGTGATAACACAAGTGCTATAAACTTATCTAAAAATCCTGTAAATCATTCATGAACAAAACATATTGACATTCGTCATCATTTTCTTCGTGATAATATTAAAAAGGATTTTGTCAGGTTAGAATTTGTATCCTCAGAAAACCAGCTGGCAAATATATTTACAAAACCTTTAAATGAAAATATTCTAATAAAACTAAGAAGAGATTTAGGAATTTTATCTTTAAAAGATTTATAATTTTATATTTTTTTGTCAAAAATAAATTTTTTACAAAAATTGAAGTTTGCAGGATTCGAACTCTGGTCTCTTGCTTGTAAGTTTGATGCACTGCCACTTCACTACAACATACTTTGCATACTCTAATTTTTTATTATCTCTTTTTATTCCTATCAAACTTTTCCTACCATACATTTTTAACCACACAATTTTTTTAACCAGACAATATTTCTCCGGTTAACATTCTTTTTACCTCAAATCCAGTACCTATTTCTGACCTCTTATGCCTTATAAATACCTCTTCAACCAAGTCTTTATACATCATCTTTTCAACAATTTAGTTGTACAAGTTTTTCCTCCAAGCTTTAGTCATCAAAATATCTTCACAACACAACTCTAAATCCTCCTCACTTTCATATAATTCTCTAAGTTCGGGATCAGTAAATTTACCTACTCCCACACCGATTTATGAACCGGTCCCGATTGTTCCTCCTTCTACTCACACGGGTTAAACTCCACCCGGTAAAAGAACCAGACGCTCTCTATTTTTCGGATCACCGTCTACAAAAGAAAATATAGATGAAATTCACCACTACCAAAGGGAAATGCTGGAATTATAGCGCGAACTTTATTACGAACAAAAAGTTAATGCTAAACGCTTAAGCTTTTTGGAACAAGTCGCCTTAAAATTCTGCGGATCCTCATCCAAAAGCACGGTTCATCAACCATCTCCTATATGTTCTCCTTCCCGGCACAATCCTTGGGAACCGTCACCACAACGTCCTACAGTTTCTCCGAACTCTTGGAAACGTGGAGATGGCTGGTCTCCTATTCGTCCAGTACAGGAGAATACCAAGGTTGAACCGAAGAAATATCATACTCCAAGCTCCTCATCAAAATCTGTTTAAATATTTTCTTCATATAACTAAAATCTATTGTATTCTTTTTATTATTCCTATATATATATATTTGATTTTCTTCCTAAAAATAATGTTAGCTGTTTAAAAATAGGGTAACCATACTCTTACAGGAAATTCAACCAGCTGAGCACATAGAAATTGACGGCTGAATATTGTACTTAGAATAATTTTTTTTGCCCAGATTCAGATGGCTGAATACATTGTAAACAGCCAGCTGAATCAGTTCATCTTTTCCATATTTTCTTGCGAGAATGAATTCAGACGGTTGTTTGCAGTCGGCTGAATCGCCCTTGAAGAATTTTTTATATACGGCCCTACACTCCAACTACCCATTCTACCCTTACTTTTAACCTACCTATATATATATCTTTTCATTCTTATCTCCTCATTTCAAAAACCTAGCCTCCACTCTCTCATAAACTCAACTTTCAACTTCAAATTTTTATTCAACAATGCCTCCAAGATCCAAAAGGTCAAGGGAATCTACCTCCGGTCCTTTCGAAGACCAAATTCGTCGATGGCTATGGAATGATGTTGTTGTCTCCTGCTACAACTCCATGAAAAACTCCAACATATTTGAAGGGGCCTTCATGAAATTCTCGGATTTAGCCGCATATCGAATTAGAGAAATGGACGAGCAATTCCTCTTTGACAATCTCATAGGGTATGCTCCTAATAATATTAAATTAAATCATCTTTTGATTAAACTTTTCCTTGCGAATTTAAATCTTGACCACCATAACCCTTAAAACAGTGAAGATTGTGTTTGGTCTTTAGTTTATGGTATCAAAATTTCTTACCTTTGCAAAGATTAGGCAATATTCGAATTGTCCCTTTCAAGGAGTCGATATAGATGATATACAAGTTGATATGCTTCATCGAATGAAGTTTCACAACATTTCTTGTACGATTATCTTGTCAACTTAAATGAGCTAAAGTCTAGTACTTTAAGGCCGCAAGCACGTCTCATCCATTGAGCTTTCATTCAATCCTTACAACCTCGTACGGGAAGCTATGAAAAAGTTTACAAAAGAGATTTTCAAGCTCTCTATGTCATCTATTCTAATCAACAAGTAAATTGGGGTAAAATATTTTAGATGAATTTCAAGATGTCACAATCCGAAGGAAATATAAGGCAATTCATTATGGCACCTATATTATGTGCATTCTGCTCAATTTTGGTGTTCCAATGCCCGATTCCGAGTATTCAACCATTAGTGAGTTAGGTGCAAAAACCTTGGGATTGATGGGTCTTCCTCAACGGCCTCCTCCTTAACAAATTATCTCCTTTCAAGAATGGGCTCACAATGTTAAACGAGGTGTTTCACAACCTCGTGACACTAATATTGCCTCCTCTTCACAAACCTTCCATGAAGAAGAAGAGGAAGATGACTCCATTCAAATTATTAGCCCCGACACCTCCTCTAGACAAGCTATCATCACCCTCTCCCGAAATAAATCAAAACTTCATCGGGAAATTAAAACTCTTGAAAAGAAGACAGAGAATAAATTATATTCTATAAAAGGGTTTCTTAATAGGATTTGGGATAAGATCTCTTGCTCGGGTTCAACATCTATCGAAGTTTACAATCCATCTCCTTTCCAATGGTCGTCTTCAAGTTCAGAAAATGATAATGATGGTAGCAATGACCCCTCTCCTTCTATCTAGTTTTATCTTCTACGATCTATGAACTTTAGCATTTTGGTTTGTGATATTGTTTCAAAACTTCTATGGTTCTATTTTGGTTGTGTATGTAATGTGTTATGGATGGTGTTATGGATGTTCTAACTTTATTTCGTAATGTTATCTCTAGTACGTGTTTGCTTTTAAAATGTTCCAATTTATATCTACATGCTTTTATCTTCATTATTTTTTTATATCCTTCTTTTTGTCGATGACAAAGGGAGAGAAAGCTTAGTATAAATTTGTTTAAATTATTGTGCATATTGATAGGGGGAGTATTCGTGTAAGTTTCATGGTAATATATTATTTATACTTATATAGTTGTCATCATCAAAAAGGGGGAGAATGTTAGAATCTCGATTTTCATTGTTTTGATATGACAACTATATAAATCTATATTTGTGTACTAATCACTTATGCAGGAGATTCATTGCAGCTTCGGATTCCGATTGTTTTAAAGCTGTTAGTCTATTGATTAGAGTCTGTATATTGTTAGAAATTTGTTAAAATATCTCTGATATGGTATATATATATATATTAAACATGCACACACATGCACATATATGCACAAGCAGGCTGAAAACAGCTGGCTGACTGAACCAATTCAGTTGTCTGTTTGCTGAAATATTTTTAATATTTCACAATATTCAATCGGCTGAATGAGTTCATTCAGCCGCCTGAATTAGACCACAAATTGCCTATTTCTTTGCTGTTTCGAGTTTAACAAATTCAGAAGGCTGAATTATAATTTCAGCTGGCTGATTATTTATAACGGTTGGTTTTTATGAAAAGACGTTTCTCTTTAACGAGGAGAAACATCTTAAAATCAACAGTTGCATCTGTTTCTTTTCAACGTTATCTTTCATCAAAGATTGCAACCTTTTAATCTATATAAATAGAGTTTAGAATTCAATAAAAAATTCACCTAACTGATTTTAGTGTTATTGAATTCTTATCTCTTATTCTCTATTTTCAATTTGCACTCAAACTGCATACAATCTCCGATCGTTGATCACTCTATCTTCCACATTTCTCAAGCACATTACACTATATATCATAAAGGAGAAGATTATAGGAAGATTGTACTTAATTGACTTATCAGTAATATTTAAAGAGCACACTACAGTCAGGTACTTTTGTCTAGTTATAAAGAAGTCATGTTCAGTTGCTTAGGCGGCAGAAGTCCTATTCGGTTGCTTAGGCGGTAGAAGTCCTGTTCGGTTGCTCAAGCGGTGTAAACCTATTCCTCTGGTTTAAGTGAGGGTTGCTAGTTTAATTCCGGAAGGAGTCTGGGACTGGACATAGAACGGGAGTTCGAACCAGTATAAAAATCTATGGTGTCATTTACTTTACTGCTTTAATTATTTACTTAGTTATTATTCCGCATAAGTAGTTTATCCATATTACACGATCCTATAGCACAGTCACTTTCACCTATCTATATACTCTGATCTACCAAGGAGGCATCTTCATATGTCGCTCTTGGCGTATTTTGTAATAATTATATGTTATCTGAACGTGGTCTGCGAATTGGGATTATGTAATCAATTTGGAATGTTTTGAAATGGAATGTGGAAATTGTTTTGCTGTCTAAAATTTTCCATATTCTTATGTTTCTATGTATCAATGTATCTAATATCGTCGTGTTTTATTGCTGATGATTAATAATCATGGATGACTGCAGCATCCGTAGCCGTTAGTTTTGGGCCTCCAAATAGGAGGATGTTACACAACTCCCAAATGACGACTCCAAAATGACAACTCCCAGAATGACGAGTCCCAGAATGGAGACTCCCAAAATGATGACTCCTAAATGATGACTCCAAGCTAACGATTCCTGGTTACTGATGATGTGGCGCCTACTTTTTGGGGAGAACTGGTTTAATCATGGCTAACGGCTAGGAGATATTTGGTGCGAGATTTTAGGCTCCCTACCTCTATAAATAGGAAGGTAGGGCTCATTTTTGATGATCTTTTGGTTCCAACTCTTCTCTATTCTATACTCTTATAACTCTAAAATTATAAGTGTTGGAGTTGTACCGAGTCCCAAGAACTTCTGCCCTCAAGTTGTAAATTAGCAATAAAATCTTAAAGTAGAGGTAGGCCTTGCTTTGTTGAACCACTATAAATGGTCGTGTCTCTTTTCTTTCCTCCTTTTCATTTATATTTCTTCACTTTTATTCCCTGCATAATCTTTAGGTGTTTGACCAACTTTTGGTTCAAACATTTTGATGCTTTCACTGAGAAACCGATTCTCAGGCTATTTGATTCCACATCTATTATTGGATTGCCTAAGATCCAAGGAAGAGAACTGCTTTCTTTTCATTTAGATTTGGACTATCTACTCGAAGCTATCTCCAATGGCCCCTAAGAAAGATAAGGCTGCTACTTCCTCATGAGCTACTGATGGAGCAGAGAACGCTGACATCAAATTCTGGACGAAGCTCCACAGCATGATCCCATGGATACCCAGAATCCCTCAGATCTCATCACCAAGATTGACTTTTAAAGGATGATGAAAGTGCTACAGGATAGCCATGTAGAGTCAAACCGTCAAATCCTAGAAAACATAAACTTGGTGACCCAGCTAAATACTCACCGTTGTGGGACTAATAGAGAGTCATCTCCTCCATAATCGGGATCAGGAAGTTCCTCACCATCTGGCCATTTTCGAAGGAGAAGAAGGCAATAGATAGATGCATATAAAGTAGGGATGTCAAGGTAGGAATTGAGAACCGACCCCAACCAAGGCGCGGGAGTTGGTACCCATCACACTTTGAGGGTAGGTACTGATCCCACTTGGGGGGTTGGTGCAAAACCCATTAATTGAGGCTTAGGTCTTCGACTCGGTGATGGCACGCAGCGTGCGCGCACTATGACCGACCAAGGCATCAGAAGTTAGGAGTTTGTTGCTGAATTGTCCTCAAGGAACGAACATGGAGTTGCTAGGAAAACGATTCCTCCAGAGCCAGAAGAGCCTAGACAACAAGGCACGAACAGGGACCGTTTACTGGGCCAATCACAAGGAGTAGAATATGACTACCACAACCTAACAACCATTCAAGGATCAGATTTGATTACAATGGTACGACAGCTTGTGAGAAAAAGCCAGGACCAAACTGATGATGACTGTGGCACTTTCCCTAGTCGGAATACTTTCACAGAAGCTATTTTACGCGAAGAATACCCATAGTGATTCAACATGCCGACGATGCCCTTATACCAAGGAACGACATATCTTAGACAACACATTATGAAATACGAATAGCACATGGACTTTTCCGGGGCCACGGATGCCGTCAAATGCAAATTCTTTTCCATTTCCCTAGAAGGAGTAGCGACCACATGGTTTACTCGACTACCGCCAAGGTCCATCTCATCATTTAAGCCACTGGCAAGAAAATTTATCGAGAAATTCAGGATTCACATGACTCGTTATGTCTTTATCTAACTTATTCCAAGGACCGGGGGAGTCGCTCAAGGATTTTCTACAGAGATTCAATACCGTAGTGACTAAGGTGAGCAACCCTTAAGAGAATATCATCTTAATGGCTTTGATCAGAGAAATCCACCCTGATATGGATTTTGAAGAATGGTTATTAAGGAAGCCTCCCTCCACCCTGGATCGCTTTTACAACAAGGCAGCCTAGTACTTGCACAAGGAGGAGGGTCTACGGACCATACAAGGAGATAGAACAGGGCATCAGGTCTAAGGAATTCGAAACAACGTTGCCATGAAACAATTTGGAGCGAGTTTCAAGAACATAGCTATGAATGTTCAGAATAAGAGCAGTGATTAGAACAAGGGCCGTAGAGGGGCCTCAGACGAGAACCCAAATTCTAGGAGATGATTGAGAGTCCCGAGATTTGACACATATACCCCCCTGAATGACTCGGCTGAAAACATCTACTAAGCCACTCGCTACTCGGAGCAATACAGAAAACCAGCCCCGAGAGAATCGACTAAAAGCTAGAGGAAATCTAGAAAGTTTTGTAGATTTTGTGAGACCTATGTTCACTACACAAACGAATGCAGACACCTCCAAGATATGATCGAAGAGCTGATCCGGAATAAAAGGCTCCAACAATTTGTGAAAGCCCCGCGGGATGGCAGGCAAGGGACATCCGAATCCTAGCAAAGATAGACCACTCCTAGTGCTGACGAACCTAGGCAGCCCAAGGGAAGACTGGTTATAAACTAGACCGCAGACGGTTATAATCCAATTGAGAAAAGCTGAAGCAAAATGGAATGGCAAGCATGACGATGTCATTTCATCCTAGAATAAACTTTTTTTTCTTATTTGCTTTGAATTTTTTCATAAGACAGACTTTGTTATTTTTTATTTTCAATGAATTTTCTTTTCAATCATGCAACCTTGTCTTTGCGTGCCATGTGAGTCGTGAAACGTGACCAACTCAAATGAAAATTCATATGAACAATGCATGTATCCAGAGATAGGTGTCCACCAAAACTTCAAGAGCCATGGCTCGACCTTCGGAGCTCTATCGAGATGAGGGTGATTCGACTGCTCCTTAGCCAACTCTTGCCTCTGACTCGAGGGTAAGCCTGTGATCCAAAGTGGAAGTGACTCGACCATCCACTCTCAAATTCATGCCCAATTTTGTTGCCAAAACACTTACACTACGCCTACGGCTCAATGGGCTCAAAATCCAATCTAATGTGGATGTGACAAGACCATCCATGCATATCTCTTGCCCCCATGTAGGGCCCAAAGCACAATCCGAGATGGGTGTGATTGACCGTCCATCTCCTAGCCCTTTCCCTTGACCGATGAAAAGGCACGAATCATAATCATAGATGGATGTGATTGACCGTCCATCTCTCAGCCCTTTCCCTTAATCCGACAGGAGGGACACGATACTTAATCTAAGATGGACGTGACTGACCATCCATCTCCTAGCCCTTTCCCTTGACCCAACATGGGGCATGAATCATAACCCGAGATGAATGTGACTGACCATCCATCTCCTAGCCCTTTCCCTTGACCCGATAGGGGGGCATGATACTTAATCTGAGATGGACGTGACTGACCATCCATCTCCTAGCCCTTTCCCTTGACTCGGCAAGGGGGCACGAAACATAATCTGAGATGGATATGACTGACCGCCCATCTCTTAACTCTTTCTCTTGACCCGACATGGGGGTTCAAAGCAAAATGGATGTGACTGACCATCCGTCAACTTAGCTCTTTCCCTTTGACCCGACATGGGGAGCATAACCAACAAATGTGCTGATGTGACTGACCATCCATCTCCAAACTCTTTCCCTTGAATCGATATGGTGAGTTTAAACCAAAATGGATATGACCGACCATCCATCAGCTTAACTCTTTCCCTTGACCTAACAGAGGGAGTACGGAATTCAAGATCTGCATGACCCGACCATTCATCGTAAAACCTAGAGCGGACGTGACCCAAACCGACCATCTCCTAACTCCTACCCTTGATCCAAAAAGGGGAAGTTAAAATCCAAAACGGACGTGACATGACTATCCAACCAGGATGAATGTGATTCGACCATTCATCCATCAACTCTATTTTTCATGGCTTCACCAAAATACAAACATGGAATGAACATGACTTGACCATTCATTCACTTACTCCAATCTTTGATCCGTCAAAGGGAGCACAAACTCGGGATGGGTGTGACCCGACTGCCCATTCGTCAACTCAGACCTTAGACCTGATAGGGGAGAAAATCAACACATAAGGACGAGACTTAACCATCCATGTACTAATCCCGTTGACCTCAAACTGGGGGTAAAGGAATATCATCATCTTATAGCTGAACATGGCAGCTCAACACTGTGGCTCGTGCCTAGTGTTCGATAAAACTTAAGGCTACGACCGAAAGGATGCCTCAGAATGGAACGATTAGAGTCATTCGATCACTAACCCATGACTTGAATCCACGATATTAATGCCAGCCTCACCATCAACACTTACCATTTCATCTTCCTCAACATCATCCTGAGCCTCCTTGACCTCTTGACTAAGGCCCAGGGGAATGATTAGAACCAAACATCCTGTAATAGGATGTCGAACTAATAACTCAAGCAGGAATTGCTTCAGTCAGCAATTGGATTTAGTCGCTTTGATGACTGCTCTTTATCAGATTAGCCCGAGAACAACTTGTGATTACAATCCAGTAGAAACTGGCAACGACCCATAGGCATATGAACATGCTTGCGAGTCAACGACATACCCGACACACAATTTCTAGAATCGATGGAAATCGAATTCTTACTTGAGACTTTCATAAAAGAAACCAGTTCAGATAACTGAGATATACTATTTCAGTCAAACTAGCTCAATGGAACCAAGCACAAACAATTATCGAGAGAATACATTCCAATTTAACGATGTTAGATATCGACTAATCATCACAATAGACAGTTTGAGATACGACTCTTCGTGAAATCTACTTGACGGAAGGATAACGATAATTCAAGGTACCGAGTGAAATCCATTCCAGCAATCCTAACTTGTCTCGATTCAAAGCACGTCATATTTGCAACAAGATGTACTTTGGGGGGCAAATGTTATCCAGCCTTTTGATTAGGTAGTATTTGAACAAACTTAAACAATCGACTCGGACGAGCGAACGATGGAGAAGTGTCCCAAGGACTATGGGAATAACATAAAAAGGAAAAAAGAAATATCAAGAAATGAGCGAAAAAATTAGAAATTTGGAAGTTCAAGCTTTTGGAAGGGTTGACTCAAAGCAAACCCACAAAATCCTCAGGTCAAACTCGAAGCAGTGTGGCCTTGGAAAACACTCCAAGCGACCCAAAGTAATCCATATAAAACCCTAAGCCCGACCTAAAACGATCAATAAAAAACCCCAAGCATGACTCCAAGCACAATTCGGTACCAACTCCTAGGAACGACTCAGTCAAACACTCAAAAAACTCGGATCTGACTCCAAGCGTGGCTCGGTACCGTCTTCCAGGCACGATTCAATACCGATTCCCAATGACTCGGAGCAAACACTAAAAAATTTAGGACTGACTCCAAGCAGGCAAAGGAAAACTCAGAACACGAAAATCATAGAAACCCTTAGGTCAAGCACCAAGTAAATGCCCAAATTTTTTCGGTCGGACTCCAAGCAAATTCAACTACCTCAAAAAAGACAAGAGAAGCAATAATCCACCCAAGTAGGGGATCGGTGCCGACTCCAAATCCCTCCTTAGGTGGACCCCATCTTCTGCCTCCATATCATACTCGACGCCAAAAGCCTATTTCCAAAGTTGTTTTGTTGTTTCAATACGATTCTCTAGCGATCTCCATGAAATTCCAAATGGCAACTCCCAAATGAGGACTTCCAAAATGATGACTCGCAAAATGATGACTTGCAAAATGATGACTCCTAGAATGACGACTCTAACTGACGACTCCTAGTTACTGATAACATGGCGCATACTTTTTGGGGGGAACTGTTTAGAATCATGGCTAATGGCTAGGAGATATTTGGTGCGAGACTTTAGGCTCCATACCTCTATAAATAGGAAGGTAGGGCTTATTTTTTAGGATCTTTTGGCTATAACTCTTCTCTACACTATATTCTTGTAACTTTGAAGTTCTAAGTGCTGGAGTTATACCGAGTCTCACGAACTTCCGCTCCCAAGTTGTAAACTAACAGTTAAATCCTAAAGTAAACATAGGCCTTGCTTTTCCAAACCACTATAAATGGCTGCGTCTCTTTTCTTTCCTCTTTTTCATTTATGTTTCTATTATATTTCTTTAGTTTTATTCTCTACATAATCTTTGGGAGTTTGGCCAACTTTTGGTTCAAACGGTAATAGCATTGGTTATGTGATATGGTAGCTATTGGACTCGTTATAGTATATTTGACATACTATTAATTTTTTGATTAGGAAATGTTTGATTTGGAAAATGAATTTTAATCTGACCTTTTTGGATTTTCTATGATATTTTATCTAAAAATAGTTTTGTACTTCACTATTTTACTTCGACTTCTTTTATTATTATTTTCAAATATATGTATATATGTAAATGTTTTAAAATTATTTTGGAAAGTATTTATCTTTATAGGAAAGTTATTATAATAGTGAATGTTTATTTTAAAGGAAATAAGAGGGTTTATCTTTTATTTTAAAGTGGCTTTGTTTTTAAAAGAAGGTAGAAATATTTTGGAATAAATATTCGTGAAACATTTTATATAAGACATGTTATAAAAAGGATAGATTTATAAATATTATTTTATAAATAGAAAATAGATTTATAAATACTTTTAAAGGGAAATGATACCATTTTGAGGAATTGGATAATAAATCACAATTGTGGATTTATTGTAATATATGGAATGACCGTTTTATGGAAAGTATTTGGTTCTATTTTGGAAACTGAAAGTTTGTGATAAATTTGGAGATTTTAAATGGTATCTTAAATTAGAAATTAATTTATAAAAGGATTTTTATAAATAGGAAAGAAGTGTTCAAAAGAATTTTTATAATTATAAAAGGAGATTTATAAAATAGTTATAAATAGAAATGAATTTTATAAAGAAATTTTGTAAGTGAATTTAGAGTTTTATAAATATATTTTGAGATTTATAAAAGAATTATAATTATGTTTTAAGATTTATAAAAGAAGTTTTATAAATAAAAAAGGATATTTTATAAGAGGAGTTTTATAAAAAAGAGTTTTATAAATATATTTAGAGATTTATAAAAGGAGTTTTATAAATGATATTTTATTAAAGGAGTTTGTAAATATAAAAGAGTTTATAAATATAAAGGAGTTTATAAGGAATTTTATGAAGGGATTTAGAATTTTTATAAATAGAATGAGACATGATTCTCATAAATGATCAATTTGAATTTCGGTAGTATGGAAATAATTCTTTTCATACTTGATATCAAATTCCAAGGTATGGAAACTCATCTCAATCTTAAGAATTAAGAATGTGTATCAAGGCAAGGATGTTTTCTAACTTGTCTGATTTCATCGTTAATAAAAACCGATAAAATCACCGAAAATTGTTTTATCGATAAACAACTCTTTAGCCATCCGACATCGTGCACGAAGCTAGATACATACACTCATTTATCCATATGAGTGAGAATACGTAATAAAATAATTTATTTTATTTTGGAAAATTAAAAGTATATATGACATCATTAATAATGCCGCTATTTTGGAATAACTGATTTTTGAATTTAAATGGAGTTTAAATGATTTAATAATTATTTTAATTATTAACTAAGCTCTTTTAATTATTATATAATGATAGAAATATTATTACCAAATTTTATTTATAAATATATGTATATTAACTAAGAAGAGAAAATATGACCGGAAATCGAAATCGGAATACGTAGCGATTCAACATGTAGAAGTTGGGCAATCTTATGGATTAAATGTGACATATATATGCACACATACATGTACATATATATGAAGACATTCACATGCACATGTATATGCACATACATACATATACATTTTAATATAAAATAACAAAAAATATCTAAGATATTTTCCTACATCCTTACCTCTTAAGCCTTCTCTAAGTCAACACTTACCATCAAAGTACAAGCACATGGAGGAAGAGGGTCAAGTCGCTGATGTATGATGATGTAGGTGGAGGTGATGGTGGTGATGGAGGAGGTGAGGTAAGTGCAAATAATATCTAGATATTTTTCCTCCTTCTTTCCCTATAAATACCACACCATCTCCACTTCATTTACTCACTTCTCCTTCTTCAGTTTCCTAAGCTTTCTTCTCTATTTCCATGGCTTCCATACTTAAGAAATAATGGAAAAAATATTTGCAAAAGAAACTTAAATTTTATTATATATAAATATATATCAAACCACTTCAAAACTATCACAAAACTCCTCCTTTCCACTCTCATTACCCACGGCCACCACCTTATTTTCCCTATAGCCAAGCATTCCTTCCCTCCTAGCCAAGGCAATGAGCACCTACCACCATCCCAAGCATAGACCGAGCCATCTAGAGGCATTAGTGCAAGGGTTCGTGAGCTTAAAGTTTGAGTTAGCAAAGCTATAGTCTTTCTTCAAATATAAAACCAAAGTGAGAACTCTATTTATATATATTATATGTTGGATGATATATATGTTTGGCTGTGGTTATTTATAATGATTTTTTAACATGTTTGGATGTTGTGAAAATATTGTTGTTTGGATATATAAACAAGTCACGATAAATACACATCGATATTACACAAGGAAATCACTTTCTGAATTAAGTTAAAAGGTGATATGGAATCATTATAACTCTTGAAAATGGTTTTGAAATGATTTGATAATGTTTTTATAAACATATAAACTTGTCACTACAAGATTTGAATAGAAAATGGTAAACAAGTCAAAACTAGGCGCGTCGCGTAACAGTAGTTCACGAGTTCGCGCCGTAAAAGTTAAACGATCATATAAAGTGGAATATAGCTCGGAATTCTCCATAATAAGAATTTTTCGAACCAGTATATCCATTGTTTTTAAACTAAGAAAGAAAATCAAGATTTCACCTTGTAGATTTTCAAATAAATCCAAATCAAGTTTTGAATAAAATCGCGGTTTTGCAGTTCGAATTCCAAAAAGGAATTCTTTAAAAATTATATTTTTAAATTCTTTAAAAATGTGGAAAAATCTTTATAAATATATTAAATTGTTTTGAAAGAGATTCAAGTTATATAAATGAATTTCCAAATAATAGAAAAGCCGTTTTGATCTAAAGAAGCTTTTAAAACACTATTCGTTGCACTTTTTGCAGCGGTTTTCAATAACAATTGAAATATGGTTTTAAACTTAACAATTCTTTTTCAAATCTTTTATAATTATTTTTAAATGGATAATTAAGTGTTTTAAAGATGATTGAAGTTTTATAAGTTATTTAAAAGAGCTTAAATAAATGATATAAAGAAAAGCTATTATAAGTAAGTGTTTTAATCTTGGCTCTAATAAGTCGAAAAGTAGACTGGATTTTTCTATTCGCGAGATGTGGGTGAGGTTCCTATAGTAAGGAGATGTTCAAGAGCAACCAGTGTCCTGGCTCACCTGGCCTCTCCAAACGAGGGATAGATGAGGTCAAAATGTCGAAAACGAGTTAAGCATAAAGGATTACATTTTCCAAATTTAAACAACTTGGATTACATTGAAACAATCTTCTTATACTTAGTATTAAATTTCGAGGAGGGAATCTATACTTACTGTGTGAATTTAAAAGGTGATTTCACCATTATTCGATGGATAGTAAAGGTTGAATAAGGAAATTGATATTAAGTAGAATTAGAATAATTTCCATGATCCTATTTACTCAATAATGTTTTCTAAATGATTTATGAAAATGATTTGATAATTCCAAAATTAAAGGGAGGTATAATGATTCCATATTTACTGAAAGAATGTTTTTAAAGAGATATATATATATATATATCTATATCTAGAAGATATTTTGATAAAAAGAAATTAATCAATCAAAGAATAATTCCATATTTACTAAACGTCTATTTATCGGTAATTGGTTCGAAGGAACCAGGGTCGGATTTGGGTGATTCCTATCGAAAAAACACTTCGAACCAATATACATGTTCAACAGTAATGACATGGGAAGATATCTATTTGGAAGATGGAATGTGGGGCTGCTTGCTACTAACCCTCGAAGAAATTTTCCCATATCATGTATATATGTGGCAGCAGTTCTTTATTTGATATATTTGATGCAAGGGCTTCTCGCTACTAATCCTAGGGATGATTTTCGATAGGATGTGGTAGGAGAATTCCTTCGGTTTGTCCTATTCCTGGACAACTTGTATGGATGAATTTCTGACGTTGCATTTCGAGATCACATTGATTGATCTCTATAAATGTATCATCTATTTGGTGGTGGAGAAGGCAACTTGTCTTAGCTTAACACCCTTTCCTGAGATGTACAAGCTCAGGAGTTATACGTTTGTGGAAATCAGTTGTGTGATTGTGGAATGGTAATGTGGCATTCAAAGTGAAATGTGTGCTATGAAAGGTAAATGTTGCCTTAAGCCTCTCACCTCGAAAATGACAAAAACATGGTAGAAGCAACAGGGCTATGTGGGTCGCACCATCAGGAGATGTTGTTACCTTTTTAGATACCTTCTATAATTCATGTTGTTTTGTATGCATCGGGATCCTAGTAAAGGTCAGGAACAACTGGGGTGATGACATATTCGGTACTATCAAGGAAGTGGTAGGCCAACCCGGTGTTGGTTGAGGCACCTAGTATCTGGACCTTAGGTACATCCCTCTAGAGGTGTGTAGTACAGAAGATAGTCCCTTACCTTATCATTGTATGGAATCCATTCTCCAATAAGTGCCTTCAGACTTAGTTGTTGTTAACCCACAAAATGGATCAACACCCTGGATTGAGTATGAAAGCACCAGCCTTATTTATCAAGGCAAATAAAGTAGAAAAACCAATAATAAATCACAGAAAAGAGTAAATGAACAAGAGATTTTTATAGTGGTTCGACTGTTAACAAAGCCTACATCCACTTTATAACTTTTATTATCGACTGACTGCAATTACAAGTTAAATCTGATTACAATATGAATGAATCTTGAAAGGTAGATCAAATTACCAGTATTAGAGTTCCCTGGAGAATCACAGTGAACCCTGTAAATGACAGTTGTGTGGGAGGAAAAGAGTGAAGAGTAGTTTCTGCAGAGTTTCAACAGCCAGTCCAGAAGATCCTGTTTATGTTGTAGGTAGGATTGTATTTATAGGGATTGGAGAGCTATTGGGCTAAGTGGCCATGCTAGAAGCTTGTATTTGGAAATATGAAGGTGCATTGAAAGTTTCATAGCCAACTGAGTCAATTTAATGGATCGCTAGCGATCCATAGTTATTGGGTCACTGACGATTCAACTACTTGGAATTCTCTCCTTTATCCTTTCCATTAAACTTTATAGCAATCTAGTACAATCATATGGATCGCTAGCGATCCATGTACTTAGTGGATTTTTGGACTTTGTCTTTTGACTTGTATTTGTTGTCTCGTGTTGGTGTTCACCATGTAAATTCATAGCTTGTCGCCTTGTTTTGATGATGATTCATACACTGTTTGCATTGAACTGCTGATGGAATCAGACGACTGCTCATTTCTCGATCTAACTAGCTTGGAATTCCATCAAACTCGGCAACCATTCCTAGAATACCTATTGGATTATGGTGCAAGGGGATTGGAGGATCCACACGCGACCCATATGGATTGCTAGCGATCCATAGGAGATAGAAGGCTAGCGATCCATCACCTTAGCATGTTTTTGCTTTCTTTTCCATTAGCCTTTCTTGGTTGGTTCTTCTAATCCTTTTGGTTGGTTCTTGAGTTGCTCTGACTCGACGTAGATGTTCCGACTTCCTTTGAATCCTATTGGGTTAAAATCCCGCATAATATTTGCCCCCTAGAGTATGCCTTCGTTGGAAACAATGTGTGCTCTGTAAGTAACTACTTTTGAGTTCCCGCTTGGTGAAGTTTGAGTGATCGTATAAAGGTCGTCATGCGAATTTGGCTTTGGCTGTTTGTTGAACTTTGACGTGGGTCATCATTGCTTGTCATAACCAACCAATTTCGACCCCATAACTTTCAAGATGTCTTTAAATAACACGTGGATCGCCCTGGCCAAATTTGGAGAAGGTTGGTCCCCGTTTGATGGATCGCTAGCAATCCATTCCTAGTCATTCTTCTACAACCCAATTTGAGAATTGCAAAACCTAACTCCTTTATTGCCATCATCGCCGCCGTTCATCACCACCGGAGCTTCTCGCTTTCGATCACCCTTAGCTTTGCCACCGCCTTGACTTAGCCATGCAACTTTGTCGTTCTGCCTTTCTAGATCGCCAACGATCTTCTTCTGGATCGCCGCCGACCCTTCTTTCCATAGGCCCCAACATTTCACGTTCATCTGTGTTCTCTTCTTGATTCTCGATTATAGGTGGATAACGTTGATTTTGTTCGTTTGCAATTCGATGACGGAGTTCTATTAGTGATGATCACTGCAAAGAATTCGAGTTGATTACGATTTTGTGGAGAAAGATAGTAAATCGATTCTTGAGTTCTTCACAGAACGATGCTCGGGCTCTACTTTGGTGCTTGACATGTTTTGCTATCTTCGTCCACATAATCAGAATCGACTTACACTAAGTTACATTGTTGATACAACACGACATCTCGCGAATTGGTTTTAGTCCTTTCGGAGGGGAATAATGGCTTAGGGTAGCATTTCGCGTGCAGCTTATGTTTTTATCGCTTTCCAACGAGTTCAGATTGGTTCCATTATTGCACACTCAATGTACCCAAAATGGAAAGAGCTTTCCGCGTTGCTTCAAACAACGGATCTGTTATCGATCGTTGATCGAAAATGAGGAAGTGTAGGAAAAATAATTTCGGTAAATGATACGAGAAGCCTTTTTCATTCTTCACTACGAAGGAACTATCTATATAGGATAGAGCGTTTGTAGTGTTTAGGACACCGAGCTCATCCCACATAGATAACACACTGCACTTTCCCCAGTCTATACTTGAAAATCGATGTGTCAGTGCAAATCGATGTTCCTTCGGAATTCAGGTGTTGTAGGGGAATTTTTAGTTAAAGATAGAATTACCTGACCGCATTGGATGCAAGTTCAGTTGTATAGAATGAAACACCCATCCTCTCCCCGTAAGTCCATTGGAGAAAGTCCAGCACTTTCAGAAGCTAAATCATCATCCGTCGCCCCTTCCTCTTCTATTCCGCGGGCTGAATACGATCAACTAGTTCCATTTGGCCCGTTTGTAGACCGAACCCCTCCGAATTTTAGAGTTCTACTTAATCCACCGGAGAGAGCTTCCTCTGTAATCTCCGCTAGGGTTTTACATAACATTTGCACACAACATGACATTTCGAAGAACGATGTGCGCCTTCTAGAGAAGAATGAGTTTGCCCATATTCCACCTTCGGGATACACCATTTGCCATCGGTATATGTGCTTAAATGGAGCAGTGATCCCTTCAATAACTTCTTGAAAGAGAACCCAATGAACTTGGGAATTGCTCCATTCCAAATTCACCCTAATGGATATGCAATTTTAACCTGCCTTCATGTCCTGTTTTTGCGGACAATTAATCGTGCCCCGAGTTTCGATGACTTGAGATATTTTCTCTCATTTAGGAATAGGGATGAGTGCCCATCCCTTATCATCATTGGGGCCTAAAGGAACCACAAGATCGTGCTGCAGGTCCAAAGAAATCTATCTTAATTCAAGACTCAGTATTTTTTTGTTAGATGTCCCCAAGGATTTAACCGCCTTTGGATGACGGGAGGTAAGCTCTCACTCTTACTTATTGAGTTTTGATATGTCGCTATGGGATTTCTAATTGATCAAATACTCCTTGCAGTTATTCCGATGTTGAATAAAGCCACATCATTCGATCAGATTTTCCATACTTTGAAGGCCGTAGATACCAAGGAGAGATCGGTTAAATTTTTGCTAACGGACGAAAACTTGCTCTGGTATGAGCTGTTGCTTTCTGGGAGATCGTCGTGGCCGTTGAAGTCCTGTCTCCTTCACATTCCAAAGTACGAACACGCTCCACTTTTTCATCGCATGGCTCTGAAGAAGGTATTTTCCCAAAAAAAAAGAAGGTCCGTCTGGCGAGTCAACTGAAGAAATTGATGAAAGAAGGGGTTTCACGACTAAATCCAGTTGTCCGACTAGAATGCCCCAATTCCATAGGAAGTGGAAGAAGAGTTCAAGCAACGAGAGGGCAAGGATGCAGTGGCAATAGAAAATGAGGAGGGTGAAGTTGAGAGCAGCAGCAGTCATGATTTCTCCTCTAGTGATGATGATTTCGAGGCAGGCTCCGGTGATGGAGACTCTGAATCGTGTGATGAGACTCTAGGAATGAGTCTCATTCTCCCGGATTTGCCTCCCCTAGAAGTTCGAAATAAAGATGCTTACCCGACAGCCGAGCGCGTTAGGGTCCGCCTATTATAGATGTCGGTGTAGAGTTTGGGGATTTGAGCAACGTTTACATAAATATCGATGAACTTATTTAGGAGGATTTCAAATTCGACGGAACATCTCCTCACCTTGGTCATATCGTGTCTAGAGTCAGCCCGATTTCTACCCTGGTAGCTTCCCGATCCGGTTTGTGACGTCCTTTTAGGCCCTTCAAGACACATTTCACATTTCACTAGGGTCACATTCACTTACACATGCCTTATTTAGGCCTATTTCTCATTATTAAAGCTCTTTATTTATTCTTCATGTCAGGTACCATAAGAGGCCATGGACTTTACGATGATCTTGGACAATTCACCGATTTGCGACGTTTGCCAAGACGATCTTCAAGCCATCACCAACCCCACGAAACCGAGAAAGAATGGAGAAGGCGGAAAGACTTGAAAGCCGAGGCTCGTCGCTGGGACGGCAGAGAATGGGGTCGGACATATAAGAGTAGTTACAAGAAGAGAAAAACCCCTAACGACTGAGAGGAACCGTCCAAGAAGTCAAAGGTTGATCGTAGTTCTCATCCTTCTAAGCATCAGGCTTTTGCCCTAGCCCCAGTTTCTATCGGTCTTGATGTTTCAGTTTCTTCCGTTCAGGCTCCTTTTTCATCTCAAGCCCCATTGACCCACGTGGTGCCCACTTCTGGTTCCTTGCATCCTCACAAGAGGTCGGCTTACATTCTTCCGTCCGGTCCCCCTAGACTCAAAGCTACGCTCCCCGGGTGGTTTTTAAAGGGAGTTAGGTTTGACTGCGACCTTCGTCCAGTCCACAAAGATTCCAATATGCCCCACCTTCACGCAATTCAAAGTGATTTAGAGCAAGCTAAGGGATGGGAAAAGTTATGCAAGTAGCTGGCTGATACGAAACGCAATAAGGAAATCCTCTCCTTCGAATCAGAGAAAGACGATTTCGAGAGGGCGTTAGCGGAACGTGACGCCAGAATCGAGCAACTGATACAAGAGTGGGATGCATTCCTTTGAGGGAGTAAGAACGATGCCAGTTTGCTGAAGGAGCTAAAAGAGGCCCATGAAAAAATAGAGATCATGTTTCGAGACGAAATTAAGAAGGCCCACGCGGACGAAGTTAAGTTGAAAAGGAGCTCAAAGCTCATGGCATGATTATTGAAGCCCAAAAGAAGACTATTGCTGATCATGAAAAAATTGCTGAAGGGCATAACAAAATAATTGCTGAATACGCGAGCATCGTGGAATCCCATAACAAGACTGTTTCCGATCAAGCCCAGACGATTGCTTCGCTCCAAGAAAGAGTTGTGTAGCTTGGAGTCAAGAAGACTCGAGTTGAAGTTGAGAAGGCCACCATAACAGCGAATTACCTAGAGCTGTAGGATACTTTCAAGAAAAAGATGGAGAGGATGGACGATATCATCTTGAATTTCAATGTTAATTCCTTGCTGCATCAGGGGAGCCTCAGTTATTTGGGCCCTAAATTTCCCCGTATTCTTACCGTGGTTTGGGAATAAATCTTGGCCCGTTTTCGAGAAAACGGGGATGTATATACCGAGCAAGAGTCGGAGGATTCCTACCTCAACGAGGAGTCAAAGAAAGCACTGATAGAGGGTCGAAAGGTCCTTCGAATCGAGAAGGAACAGAGGCTGCCGATGCTGCTATGACTGCAACTACCAAAACATTGTCGGAGACCTTCATTTCTAGGCCTAGCGGACCATTAAGACAGCCTTGCGATCAGCTGGTGGGTTCTACTGGTGCTGCTTCATTGTTTGTTTCTCCAGGAGCTGTCTCTGAAACTTTAGGTGGCCTCGGAACTTCTCTGAAGATCGTGTAGCCATCAAAAGGAGAAGTGGGGAATACGAGATTGACATTCTCAGACATTTCTCTGATGCAGGTAACCTTCTTATTTCTCCCGAGTTTGAGAATTTTCAGCTCACACCGTAAGAACGAGACTGACTTAATGCTTTCATTTTTGATCTTATAGGTCCGTCCTCTTTACCTACTAACCTGCCGATTTTCTCAGTGCTTGGGCTTGCCGCTATTTCAGCTGCCTCGACGCTTATTTCCATAACCGCTCCGATTGTTGCGCCTGCGTCTGGATCGCATCCAGGGCCGGAATCCAAGAAGATTGCTGCATTTCATATTCTAGACGACCTTTCTGTATCTTTAGAGGGTGACTTCACGACAACTGAAGATCGAGAGCAAGAGGACCAGACTAGCTAGCTGCATAAATCTGAACAACAATTGCCGCTAAAAAGGAAAAGGTCTAAGCGATAAAATCTTTGAGGAGCACCCGCAAATCCCAAAAGCGCAAGGCCAAATGGGAGTCTTCCGAGAAGGTCAGAGAGTGGGGAGGTAATGCCGGTGCCGAGGAGATAGTTGATATTACATGCAGCGACACCACCCCTGGCTAGGATTTTAAGGGGAAGCAGAAACTTTCAACTAAAGTTGGGAAGGGGAGCGGTGGAAAGAGGCATTGACAGGTCCGGATAGCCATGGAGCCAGTTTTTGGGATATTTTGTCTTGTTTGATACGCGTTTTGTTCAAGTGCAGAGTCTGCACTTACTACTTTGATTGTTGTAGTATTTGTATTTTTCTTTTTGTTGACCGATATTGTGTGGGTACGGCCCCCACATTTTGACTTTATACAGAAAACGTTATAAGTAATAAAATATTGATACTTTGATTGTAACTTTACTTGTCTACTTATCTGCGTCTCATGCGCATATGTCAATTTTATTTACTACTATTTTATCTAGTCTTGTAATTACCGCCAAAATTCTTTGTTTGGAGTGACAGAACTGTGAAGTAGTTGGTTTTTGTTTTTGAGTATTTTCTTTGAGTATCAGTGTATGCCCCCCAGTTCACAGGGTTGGTTACTCCGGATACTTGACAAATGACCGGTTGATCCGAGTGATCTTTTTTTGAATGTCCATAATCGGACTTGTTTTCTGCCGATTCGTGGTCGTTTGACATTGCCAGATTCATACCATTACTCCTGATAGTGGGTGTGGATTGATTTTTGTTATTCTTGCAATGTGAGGAGTTTCCCGATATTTTCGTGGCAACACCGGTACTTAAAATTATGCACGGCTTATAAAATGCGCGGCTTTTGAGATTGTGCGCGGCTTATTGGATGCGCGACTTTTGCGATCGATATGACTCGTCGATCTGGAACGGTTTGGAACTTCTCGACGTTGCCGATCTTCGAGCAACGTGAGGAGTTTATGCTTCGAGAGCGTGTTTCCACTGCTTAAAAGGTAATGCATGGCTTATGGGAGTGCGTGGCTTTTGGGATCGATATGACTCGTCGGTTCGGAACGGTTCGGAACTTCTCAATGTTGTCAATCTTCGAGCAACGTGAGGAGTTTCCTAGTATTGCCGGGGCAATATCCGGTACTTAAAAGTGTGCATGGCCTATGAAATGCGCGGCTTTTGAGATAGTGTGCGGCTTATGGGATGCGCGCCTTTGATTTGGGCCTTCCCAACGTCGTCGGGGCAACACCGGTTCTTAGAGGGTGGGGATCGGGTTCCGCCAATCCAACGGTTTGAGTCGATTTGATTCTGTCAACCTGGCGGGTAAGTGGGGCGTACTTGAGCGTGGTTCCACTATCTCAAGTAGTGATTGGATGGTTTTGAGCCAATTTGACCCCGTCGACTCAGCAGATTACTTTTATAAACAAGTTTTATTGGTTCAGAAAGCAAAGCAAATGTATTAAGAAACGTTGGGCAAGTTCTGCCTATTTACAATAGCCCTGGTATTCCGGCATGGCTTATTTCCTGAAAATAAGAAGTACATAAGATAGTTTCAGATAAAGTAACGATGCAGCGATTCGCTGTTCCATCTCGGGGAATTTGGATTTCGTCGACGGTTGTCATTTTGAATGTTCCATCCCCAAGCTTTTGACTAATCACATATGGCCCTTCCCAGTTTGGCCCAAAGGTTCCTGGTACGGGATAGATTCGTTTGAGGACAACGTCTCCCACTTCGAAGGTTTGGTTGTGAACTTTGGAATTGAAGTACCGTGCGACCCGTTTTTGGTAAGCAGCGGTCCTTAATTCGGCTTCTTCCCTCTTCTCGTCGATCATATCAAGCGACTCGAGTATGAGCTGCTCGTTTTGCCTTTGATTGAAATTCTGCCTTTGATGAGAGGGGACTTCTAGTTCGACAGGGATCATTGCTTCTGAACCATATGCTAGGGCGAACGGGGTATGCCTGGTTGCTGCTTTATGTGTTGTTCTGTAAGCCCATAGTGCGAGTGGAAGTTCATCAACCCAATTCCCTTTCGCTTTAGTTGACCACTTTTTGATGGTGGATTGATGATCTTGTTTATTGCTTCCACTTACCCGTTTGCTTGCAGATGAGCAACCGCGGAAATGTTCTTCTCAATTCGGAAGCGCTTACAAAAGTCTTTGAACTCGATGCTTTCGTATTGGGTCCCATTATCAGTGATGATTTTTTGTGGCACACCAAACCTACAAATAATGTTTTTAGTAACAATGTTAATGACTTTCTTTGTGGTAATGGTGGATAGCGGTTCCACTTCGGCCCATTTGGAAATAGTCAATGGCAACTATAGCATATTTAACCCCTCCTTTAGCTATTGGCAATACGCCAATCAGATCAATTCCCCATATTGAGAATGGCCATGGCCTGACCATCTACGTCAGCCCTGTTGAGAAAGTTCTTTTGATCTTCCTAAATCTTTGGCATTGGTCACACCGTCTGACGTAATCTACTGCATTGCAGTTTACTATTGGCCAAAAATACCCATATCAAAGGATTTTCTTTGCAAGGGTTTGCCCTCGATATGGTCTCTGCAGTCGCCTTTGTGAATTTCTCTCAAGATCCTTTGAGCTTTATCATCGGTTACACATCTGAGCAGGAGGGTAGAGAACCTCCTTCGGTATAGTATCCCATAATGTATCATGAATCGTGGTGCCTTCCGGAGAATCTTTTTCCACTGGTTCCTATCAGCGGGAAGAGTTCCTGTAAGCAAGTAGTCTTTGATCGGCGTCATCCACGTTTCTGGTTTAATGGTAGTCTCAAAAATCCAGTTGACATCCATTTCGCTTATGCTTGTAGTGGTCAGGGTTTCAACTGAGACAAGTCCCAATGATTTAGCTTCCTTGGAATTGGCCAGTTTAGCCAAATAGTCAGCTTTCGTGTTCTACTCCCTCGGGATGTGAGTTATGTGTAATCTTCGATGTCGTTCAGCAACTCTAGCACTTTAGATAGATACGAGGCAAGGTTCTCCCCTCGAGTCTAGTATTCGCCTTTCACCTAATAGTAGACTAACTGAGAGTCGCTATAGATGTGTATGGATTTTATCTCCAGCTCTTTCATAATTTTTATCCCGGCTATCAGTGCCTCATATTCTACTTCATTGTTTGTCACCAGGAATTATAATCGTAAGGCGTAGCAGATGGCTCGTCCTTCGGGAGTCTCAAGCACTACCCCTACCCCCGAGCAGAAGTTATTAGATGCGCCATCGACGAAGAGCTTCCATCATGTTTCCACTTCCGGCGTTATTTCCTCTTCATTATCCCGTATGGTTAATTTGACGATGAAATCTGCCAATGCTTACCCATTGATTGCCTTTCTAGGGTGGCAAGTGATTTAATATTGACTCAATTCGTTATTCCATTTGATGAGCCGCCCGAAAGTCTCGGGGCGGTACAATACTTGCTTCAAGGGTTGATCGGTCAATACTTTGATCGGGTGTGCCTGGAAATATGGTCGTAACTTCCTGGATGTGATCAAGAGATAATATGCTGGCTTTTTTAATTTCATATTATTTTTATCGGCTCTAGTAAAACATTTACTGATGTAATACACGGGTCGCTGGATCCTAGCTTCCTCACGTACAAGAGCAGTGCTTAATGCATGAGGGAAGACTACTAAGTAGATGAACAAGTCCTCTCCGTCTACTGGCTTAGATAGGATTGGCGGGGTTTCCATATGTCGCAGTAACTCTTCGAACGCGGTTTGATAAGCCTCATTCCATTCAAAGTTCTTCTTTCCTTTCTTTAGTGCATAAAAGAATAGTATACATTTGTCGATGGCTTTTGAGATGAATCGGCTTAGCGCTATGACTTTCCCATTTAGGCTTTTAACTCCTTCATGTTCTTTAGGGATCCGACTTCTCAGAGGGTGGTAATTTGCTCTGGGTTTGCTTCAATGCCTCTGGCGCTCACTATGAATCCCAAGAACTTTTCGGAGGCTACTCCGAAGTGACATTTGAGTGGATTGAGCTTCATCCCATATTTTCGACGTATTTCAAACATCTCGGTGAGATTATCCAAGTGATAGGTAGTTATTCGTGATTTAACCAACATGTCATCCATATAGACTTTCATGGTTTTTCCGATCTGACGCTTGAAAATGGCATTTACTAATCTTTGGTAGGTTGCCCAGCTTTTTTTAAACCGAATGGCATTACCCTATAGTAGTATAATCCTAGATCAGTGATGAAGCTGGTGTTTTCTTGATTAGGTTCACGCATCAGGATCTGGTTGTATCCCGAGTACGCGTCCATAAATGGTAACAGTTCATTTCCAGCCGCCCCACCCACAAGCTGGTCAATTCTAGACAGAGGAAAGATGTCTTTTGGGTAAGCTTTATTTAAGTCCAAGTAGTCGATACAAGTTTGCCATTTTCCATTGGACTTCTTAGCCAAAACCGGGTTAGATACCCATTCGGGGTAGGTCACATCATGGATAACCATTGGCCATCAGCTTGTCTACTTCTTCTCTCAATGCCTTGGACCATTTTGGGGCCCAGGCTATGCCTCTTCTGCTTTATTGGTGTATACTTGGGATCAATGTTGAGTGCATGACATGCAATTTCCAGTGATACCCCACACATATCGGAACGTGTCCAAGCGAACAAATCCAAGTCGGCGCGAAGAAATTTAGCGAATTCCAATCGCATCTTGTTTCCAAGGTGCGATCCAATTTTCAAGACCCGCGTTGGGTCATCTATGTCGATTGGGACAGACACCGTCAATTCTACTGGTGCTACCCGACCCTCGCCTAAACACTGATTTCTAGGGTCTAAAGCCTTGTCGAATCGGCTATGGTCCCCAAGCCAGGGGCGGCTCTGTAGTTGCTATTCGGTAAGTTCACGAATGTGGAGAGTTCTCCCCATGTTCTTCCCCTTTTCCTTTCTCTTAGATTAGCGTAGTTCTGCGATATAACATTCTCTAGTAGCACTTTGATCTCCTTTGATCACCCCAACTCCGTTCTCCGTTGGGAATTTCATGGTTAGGCACCACTGGGCTAAAGTAATTTTGAAATTCGCTAGTGTGAGTCATCCTAAGAAGGTATTGTATGCAGAAGTTTCATCTACGATCATGAAAGTTTGGATGAGGGTGACTCTTTGATCGCCTTTCCCAAGATCTACGAGCAAGTCAATCGTCCCGACGGGTTGTTTGGGTTCGCCAGTGAATCCTTATATTTTTTGTTTGGTAGGTAGATACGTCTTCCATGCTGATCTTCATCTGGTCAAAGGTGCGTTTAAAAAGAATATTTACAGAACTGCCACTATCAACCAATACTCGTCGGACCACGGTGGGTCCGATCCCTACTATCACGACCATGGAATCAAAAGTTGGAGCTTCAATCCCTTCAGTGTTTTGATTTTGGAATATTATATAACCTTTAAAAGTTCTCAACTACTTGGTAGGGACTAGGGGATCCATCTTCGATCGCGAGCCACAAATCCTTCAGAGTGTGTCTTAATGACCTCGCATATCGCTCCATTTCCCCCCAACTCCTCTATGTAGGATGAGGTCCTCCAAATATCATTCCAATAATGAGTCTTTGGTCAGTTCATCTAGATCCCTCTTCATTGGTTCTAGCTTGGTTTCCTCGATCCCTAGGAGCTTGGTGAGCCGCGGGTTGGCCAGGATTCGATTTCCTCATGTATTGCTGAAGCTTGTTTTCCCGGATCAGCTCTTCAATCAAGTTCTTTAGGGGACGACACTCGTTCGTGTTGTGACCATGCATTTCGTGGAAGCGACGATACTTCCCGAAATGCTTTTGCTGTTCAGTTGCTTCCTTTATTGGGGTATCTTGTACTCCTCTATCCCCTGTGTTACGAGATAGATGTTTTCCGAAGTATCATTGAGCAGGGTGTAATCCTCAGGCCTGAAGCCTTTAAGCCGCTTATTATTACCATTTCATTTTTTGGAATTCTGATTTTTTTTTCCTTTTCTGCTATCCATCTTTTCCCGCACTACTTCCTTCAGCGGTCCCGAAGGCATTTATGTCCTGGTTCATCGCCATGCCATTCTGCCCAACGTTCATCGATTGTAAGCTAGTAGATTTCCTTTCTAACTCTTACGCCTCTTCCAATCTCATGTATTGACTCGCCTTACGGTTGAAGTCCTTCCTAGTGGTAGGTTGTTTCATTTTGATCCATTTTCCAAACTCATTTTCGGGATGGCGCAGACCAAGACCATAAAAACCATTCCTCGTTCGGATTGCTTACTTATATCACCACAGTGTTGAACCGATTCATGACAGACTTTAGAGATTTGTTTAGTCCCTGGAATAGACCAGTCGAATACATCAAATCTTTAGGCTGCATCGTGTGAAGTCTGAATTGATCAAAGAATCTTGTTGCTAGTTGATTGAAAGTGGAGATGAATCTTGGTGGAAGCCTAGTGAACCACATGGAAGCAATTCCCTCCAAGAAAATTGGTAAACATCTACATCGAACGGCGTCGGAAGCATTCGCTCCGTCCATGTACCAACTATACTTGTATAGATGGGATTTCGGGTCTCTCATTCCGTCATAGGATGGAATCATTGGCATAGTGAATTTTTTGGGTGTTGCTCATTCAAAATCTCATCAATGAAAGGAGTCTGACTTGGAGCGGATCCCCATTCATCATCCCTTTTGTTCTTACTCTCATCCATCAATCGCTTGATCATGTCCGCGATATAAGCCTCAGATGTCCGGTAATCCGGGGGTCAGCTGTCAGTAACTACACCAAGTGTTTGGCTTTCCAAACGATCTTGGTGAGTGGGCTGAAGCCTAGGCACTCCTGTCTTCGGAACAGCCACTCCCTCGGGATTCCGTTGGCTTGCGTTGGCCTAATTGGGGGCAGTTTGGATATCCCTGGCGTTATCGAATGCATTGGCATTTCGTTCCAACTTGTCGTCATTAAGTTGCTCTCCATCTTCCGAATCGGAGAGGTCCATAGCTATATCTTCTTGTGGGGTCTTCACTCCTAGATTTAATTTCATAGCTGGTTGTCTTACGGTCGGTGGAGTGCTTGCGTTTCCTTCTACATTGATCCCCACGGTTTCAGCCATCACTCCTTTCTGCGGTTGCTTCTCGTTCCTTTTGTTTATGCCAAAAATAGAAGAATTTTCTTATTCTGCAACAACAGTGGGTTCTGCCATGGTTCTTGGAGCAGGATGTGATTGTAAGGTCGAGAGGGCATTCAGTTTGTCCATAAGAGCCCTCTGGCTGCTTTCCATTTTCTGATTGATTTTGTCAACCATTTTATTCAATTCATCTCTAGTTACAACTTCACGTTGATTAGAGGATCCTGGTATCTGATCTCCTAGTTAGCGCCATTTACTTCAATTTGTTGATGGTTCATCTCTTCTCCGACAATTATTGCCCCTATGGATCTTTCAGAAGCAGTTCTTTTCTTCTCGGAGCCATTGATTCTTAGCAGCAGATCTTTCGAATAGAAATTAAGGATCTAACTTCTGGACCTTGTCTAATCCAAAGTAGATAGCTAGATCTTTCCCTGAGTTAGGTTCTCGGTGAAAGCACCAAAATGTTAACCCAAAAAATGGACCAACACCCTGGATTGAGTATGAAAGCACCAGCCTTGTTTATCAAGGCAAATAAAATAGAAAAAGCAATAGTAAATCGTAGAAAGGAGTAAATGAACAAGAGATTTTTATAGTGGTTCGGCTGTTAACGAAGCCTACATCCACTTTATAACTTTTATTATTGACTGGCTGTAATTACAAGTTGAATCTGATTACAATACGATTGAATCTTGTTAGTTAAATCAAGTTACCAGTATTAGAGTTCACTGAAGAATCACAGTGAACCCTATAGATGACTGTTGTGTGGGAGGAGAAGAGTGAAGAGTAGTTTCTGTAGAGTTTCAACAGCCAATCCAAAAGATCCTGTTTATGTTGCAGATAGAATTGTATTTATAGGGATTGGAGAGCTATTGGGCTAGGTCGCCACGCTAGAAGCTTGTCTTTGGAAATATGAAGGTGAACAGAAAGTTTCATAGCCAACTGAGTCAATTTGATGAATTGCTAGCATAAAACTCCCAAAGCGAAAGTTGGTCATTGAGGATGAAGAGTCTGTCGCAAGCAACAAAAGAGTTGAGCACCAATCGAGATGGTCATTCCCCAAAAGATTACGGCTTTCTAAGGACTACTTTCTTACTACCTCTTATGAGAATATCTTCCTCTTGACCAAAGACAAGCTAAACTATTGGCCTTCACAAAAGAAGCAACCGAAGAATAAAAGAAATCTTAGAGGATTATATTGTCATTATCATCATTCTAATGGCCATCTGACCAATCAGTGTCGAAGCTTGGAAGGAATGATCAGCAACCTCTTAGGACAGGGGAAACTCAAGAAATTTGTACAAAGGTATTGAACAAGTTGATAATAAAGAAAGATTTTTCAAGTAAAATTAAGTGTATCTACATGGTTAAGGAGTAAGACTCTCCTAAAATAAAAGGAAAAACCTAAACCACTACCTAAGTTGGTAGTAAGAGGTGAAAAGCCTTTATCCCCGCCAAGATGGCCTAGTCAAAGCACCTCCTAGAGGGAGATCAGAGTAATCCTTTAGTCCCGTCTGAAAATTCCTGACTAAAGCATTTGCAAGCCTTCAGCCCCTGCCTACACGGCTTGGCTGGAGCGCCTCCTAGAAGGAGGACTAAGTAAGCTCTTGGTCCCGTCTAAGATGGCATGACCAAAGCACTGAACCAGCCTTTAGTACCATCTCTGAGGCCTTACTAAAGCACCTCCTAGAGGGAGGTCGGGTAAGTCTTTGGTTCTGCTTAAGATAGCTAACCAAACACATTGGACAACAGACCTAAATCATCACCAAAGATGGTGAGAAGCGGTACGATCCAAGTTGAGATCATCACCTAAGATGGTGACAAAGAAAAGGGACTAAGATGTCCAAACCCCAAAGAGAGGTGTAAAGAAAAAAGGCTGAGATGTCTAAAGCCCAAAGAGAGGTGCAAAGAAAAGAGACTGAGATGTCCAAAGCCCTAAGAGAGGAAAAAGAACTCGATCAAAAATGAGCCCTTTATGCTCCAAAGCGAAGTCAAGCAATCTTCTAAGGTAGATCTATAAAATATGAGCTGTTGTGCTTCAAAGTAAAGAAAGCAGGATTTTTCTACGAAAGAAATCATTAGTGGCAGATGGATTTTCTGGTCTTCTTCAATTATTCAAAAATTATTAGTGCTAGACGGTTTTCTGGTCTTCTTTTACTATTATTTGGGCTTTCTAGTCCTCTATCATTGCCAGATGGTTTTTGGATTTCTATGACCAAGTGATTTTTTAGCCTTCTATTATTGCTAGTCATTTTTTGCTCTATTATCAGAAGATTTCCTAAAACAAGGGAAATAACTAACGTTAGAAGTAAACTATCTTACTCTAAGAACAAAAACGGAGCTTCATTAAATCGGCTTTTGATCTTTTAAGTTCGGATTAAAACTCAACTTTCTTAAAATAATGGGAATCTCTGTTACTAGGCTGAGAGGAAATTTCTTACATTAAGATTTATGGTCTTCATAACTGAAATGTTTAATACTCAATCAGTTAGGTTCCTGGTTCTCTTAACAGGCAAATTATTGGCTTATATGATAAAAGCTCAAAATATTGGAAAGTGGGATATACATCTCAAATAATTCAGCATGTTCAAGAGTACACATGGTGCATTCAAGATTGAAACGCATGTAAAAGAGGAAGAAGGAGATGATTTGACTCTTTATAGTAGAAAAGAAGACATACATCTACCATTGGATCAATTTTAAATGCATGGTTAGATCTGCAAAGAAGATCAATCGATGGTAAAAAGCCAATGACAAAGGTATTGACTTGAAAAGTCAATACTTCCTTTATACTGGGGGGCAAATGTTACCACCAATGTTAGTTCTGAAGGTATGCGGCATAACAACATTGTTGTAATCTTGCATCAACAAGCAATGTCGAAAGTATGAAGAAAAACCAATGCCGAAAGCATACAATGTCGCCCTTCATCAACAAAGAATAATAGGAAATGTTGGTCATCACTAAAGCCAATAATACCTGAAAGTGAGTGTGGATTAAGGATCTTAAGGCTAATTTAACACTAGAGGGGGGGTGAATAGTGTTTAATGGATTCTAAGACTTATATGGACTAAATTAAAATTATGACACAAACAAATGCAGAACTTAATCACAGAACAATCACAAAATCAAACACAGATGCAGAAAGTAAATAAAAAGCAATAAAAGAAAAGAACACACCGGAATTTATACTGGTTCGGAGTTACCCTACATCCAGTCCTGTACCAAGGCAAAACACCTCATACAGATTTTTATTATACCAAAGTTGAGATTACAATCCTCAGTTTCTAAAGGCCTTGAGGTACCCTCCTGTCTCACGAGTCCGGGGCAAACTCTCTTGATTTACGGGCCACAAGATTACCCAATTGATTTCCAGGCACAACCACACCTTATAGAGAGACTCGATAAACTTTTGATTACAAATTGATCCTATAACTCTGAATAGCACTTTGATCTTCAAGAGAGGGTAGAGAATCAAACAAGAATGAGATTCTAATTTGATTCACTTGAGAATTCGGTAGAATTTCGGCACGATCTTAAAAATATGAATATTTTAGAATATGGATTTGTGGAGAAAAAGGAGTGAAGAAAATAAGAAAGTAGTTAGTTAAAAAATTCGTTTGTGAAGGCTATTTATAGACCAGTAACGGTCATAACCATTCGTGAAGAGATTTAAACAAATAGACACTTCTTTTGAAATTTGAAACTTTTGAATTTAACGGCCACCATGTCGACATGGGGTATCCCATGATGTCGACATCCCTTAGTTAAAAACAATGTAAAATTTGTTTTGAAAATGGTATTGAAAGGAAAACAAGATAAATGATTCTGTAGTAAAATAAACTAATTTTCCTATGTTTTAAAATAAAGAAGAGTAGAAAAATGTATTTTTAGAATGTATATATAAATTTGATTTTAAATCTCAAGTATATATATATTATAAAAGAATATTTAAAAATCAGAAGACAGTTTTAAAAACAAACGTAGTTTAAAATAAGAGTTTTTAAAAACAAAAACGAAGAATATTTTAAGGCTAAAACATTTTGAAAAGCAGTTTTGAAAATCATTTTGAAAAACCATTTTGAAGTAGTTTTGCAAGCTTCTTCCTGCAGAATATCTCATCACATCAGGACTCGAGAACTTGTACAAAAACAAGATGTTCGTGGGTTTGTAAACCACTTGTCGTAGGTTTGTAAGCTACTTGTCGTGGGTTTGTAAGCCACTAAGAAGATGGAAATGGGTTCCATCCCAAATGAAATTTGCAATGAAGGTTTCCGTGCTATTACGAAGTTTTAACAATAAACTAGACACATATCTTGAAATCTTGATCATGATACTCTAGAGTCTTCAATCTTGAATCTTGAGTCTTGAGTCTTTATACTGATCAGTCTTCAGTAATCAATACCTGCACACACACACACACACATATATATATATATCCTGCATATACATATCTATCTAGACAATAGTGTTAGTATATATTTTATAATAAGATAAGTTAAAAAGGTTGTTTTCATCAAAACCAATATCTCAGTTCATAACAATCTCCCCCTTTTGATGATGACAACCTGTATTTATAAAATATACTTATCATACCATAACTCCTACCATAACTCCTATCATAACTCCCCCTTACTCCATGACTCCCCCTTACTCTAATCATAATTCCCCTTACTCCAAGCCAACTACTATTTTATAACTTCTCCCCCTTTGTCATCAACAAAAACTTCCTACTAATAAATTCCCTGAACTTGATATAAGATAATCAACCATAATACAAATAGAGTAATCCATATATAAGTGTAATAAATGCTAAGTGATCATAAGTATGAAATGTGATCATAAATGTGAAATATGATCATGAGTGTGATCATAAGTGTAATCCAGCAGTAAATCAATCATCAGCCAATCATATTTACATTAGTTATTCAATCAATCATATATACAAAACACACCAAATGTTTTTAAATAAGTCAAGTCAATCAAGTTTAAAACACACCAATAACATACAGAATGACTAGACATTTCTTGGTACTTCCACCCATCCATCTTCTCCAAAGATAGGGTCTGCTTTGATGGAATCCCATTCTTCTTTATCTTTGTCCAGAGTGACTGGTGGATTTCCTTCGAGATCGTCCTTGCTAAGGGCTGAGATCATCCAATGAAGGGCGTCGAAATGTCTCTCTTGCTCCTTGATCATCTGCATTTGACTCAATTCTATGTGGCGCTGATTACGAAGTATGAATGTAAGGATATTCTTGAATAAAGTGAGAGTTTCCTCAAGATTATCACTTGATTCTTAATCGGAGAGGCCATAATTCGAGAAGTGGGAAGAAATATGAAAGGGAGTGATTAGAAATGAAGTTTGATAAATTATTCTGGAAGAAATAGGTATAAATAGGGGTAGAAAGTCGTTTAAAATGAATAGACACAAGTTAGTTACATGAAATAAAAATTTGAAAGTGTAACTACTTTCTGCCCGTTGTATGTTGACATGGGGGGATGGGGGATGTCGACATGCCTCTGTCTAAAGTGACAATTTGCTTTGTTTTGAATATTATGAACAAATCTATGCAACTATAATTTGTATAATATAAAAACAAGCAATTACAGAGACAAGTGAAGTTGAATAAAAGATTTCATTGATGATTCTAGTCAACATTACATAAACTAATATAATATTAACTAAAATAAAGGAAAATACATGGATAAAACTTGAAACACACAAGATAACATGAACTAAAACTAATTAGATGAAGATGAAGAAGATGATAGTCCAAGCTTTCTACTAACTTTCCCGAAGAACTTGTCGATTTTAGTGGAAATCTTATCCATTTTCTTACTCATTGATCTTTTGAGTGCCTTTTGATTTTCCACTATAATTCTTTGATTATTAAGAATGGTCTTATTGGATGGATTTGCGGGATTAGTATGATATTCAATACTTTCTAAGGAAGTTTCTTGATCTTCCTCTTCCTCCTCTTCAATTTCCATTCCTTCCTCTTCCTCTTCCTCTTCTTCTTCTTCCTCCATTTCTTCCATCTCTTCGTGAGTAAGCCTTTCTTCCTTTTTCGTAAGTGTTTCATATGGTTAAAACACTAATGGAATTTGCATAAGGGAAATGTTTCCATGGTTGAACACTTTTCTAATTATAAATTCTTCCCTTTTGAAATCAACTCCAAAGTAATTAAAAATCCGAGTGAGATAAATTCCATGATATAATGTGTTTTCTCCCATAGTAAAATTATTGGGCCTTAGCTCATCCAAAATAACTTGAGCCCAATTGATATCATAATTTCCAAAAATTGCAAAAAGAGCTTTGCAAACTTTCAAAGTTGGGTTGTTGTAGTTTCCCGATCTTAGTCTAAGGGTGTGTTGAATAAGAAGGATAATAATTCTTGCTTTTGGACGAAAATAACAATTTTTGAATTCAAAATTGTCATCCCCTTCAAAGATGTGATGAAATGTCTCTCGATCATTTTCATTTATTTGAAATTCCGAGAGATTCATTCCGGTATACTTGCATCCCAAAATATTTCCTAAAATTTCACAATCCAAAACTATTTGTGTTCCTTTAACACTGCTCCAAATTTGTTCATCTTGCCCATCATAAAAACCACGATTTAAATTCGCATAAAACATCTTAACAAGGTTTGGATAACATACAAAATCATTTTGTTTGTTATCTACTACACTAAGAATAGAACATTGTTGAAAAAGATTTTCAATTTCATAAGAAGGAAAATCTTCAAAAATAGCAAATTTCCCCGTATGAATTTTACCAAAGTTTACATAGTTGATGTAAGCTTTGATAGCTTCCAGGTCATTAAAGAGAAAGTTTTTGATAGATTTTGGAAGTCTAATGGTGTTAGGAGTGCTTGAAGAGGCCATTGAAGAAGTTTGAGAGGAGTTGAAGATAATGAAGATAAATTTGAAATTTGAAATAAAAGTGAAAAGTGATGATAAAGAGAGTAAATTAAATAGAGATTCTATAGACATGTTCTCTGGTCAAGAGGCATCTTTCCAGAGCATTAAAGTTGGTGAAAAGGTGGAGGGAAATTCAAAAGTTTGAATTCAAATTTTGAAATCAAATTTCTGAGGGGCACGTCGACATGGGGTATCCAAGTATGTCGACATGTGCCTATTGAATCAAAGGGCAAGTGTCTATTCCTAGTTTCTAATAAATGTATATATTATTTCCTATATTCTACTTATATAATTCCTGTGATAACATTAAATATAATAATACTTAAATATTAATAATTTAATATTTAAAATATTATTAAAATAATATTATTTTTGAATTTAAAATTAAAATTTCAAGGGATAAATTTGAATTTAAAATTCAAGGAAATTAAAAAAATCAAGCAAACAAACAAGCATCCATTAAAAATAATGTAAATGCGTACCTATTTTTAGATCCATACTCCCATCGTCGTCTGATTCATGAATAGCAGTGAAACACATATTTGAATTATCCATCTTCTTTTCATTGTCACTGGATGATGAGTCTGAGTCATCAAGAGTTGTTGTGTATGCTTTCTTTCTTTTCCTTGACGAATCATTGTTTGGAGGGAACAACTGTTTATCTGGATACAGACAATCTTTCCTATGATGCCCGACTTTATTGTAATTGTAGCATCTATCATTGTTGTCGTTCTCCGTATTATTTCTGGAATTCCTTTGATCATTTCTTTTGTAATTATTTATTTTTCTATATTTAAGGAATTTCCGGAAGTTTCTTATCATGAAAGCAATCTCTTCATCACTGTCTGGTTCCGAATCTTCAGTTGTTGCATTGAATGTTGATGACTTCTTTTCTGTAACCTTGTTTTCTCTTCTTCCTTGTAGTTGAACTTCATAAGACATCAGATTCCCAATCAATTCTTCTATTTTCATTAGACTGATATCATTTGCTTCTTCGATTGCAAGTGTCTTTTGATCCCATTCTGGAGTGAGTGAATTTAGAATTTTTCTGACTTGGTCTTCCTCCGAAAAGCTTTTTCCCAGTGCAATTAGTGAATGGACAATATCTTGAAATCGACAATACATGTCGGAAATGGACTCATTTGCATGAATTTTAAACAATTGAAACTAATTAGTTAATATGGAAATAATAGTCTGTTTAACTTTTCTTGTTCCTTCATGAGTAACTTGCAAAGTTTTCCAGATTTCAAATGCAGACTTACAAACAGACACTCTATTAAACTCATTCCTATCTAGTGAACAAAATAATATATTCATGGCCTTTGAGTTATTTTGTGCAACATTCTTTTGCTCAGTAGTCCACTGGGCAAAATCAGTAGTTGGTTCAACATACTCAGTTTGTGTGATATTCCAAGTGTCCAATCCTATTGATTGTCAATAAATTTTCATTCTACAAGCCCAATATGCATAATTACTGCCATTGAAAAATGGTGGTCAGACAGTAGATTGACCTTCTACTAATGAACTAGTGTTATTGTTAATAGAACTAGTGCCAAAGTTGACATTACCAGTGTTGGTAGCCATTAAAACAATTTTCAAGTTTCAAATTATGAAAACTATGAAAACCTATGCTCTGATACCAATTGAAAGTGAGTGCGGATTAAGGATCTTAAGGCTAATTTAACACTAGAGGGGGGGTGAATAGTGTTTAATGGATTCTAAGACTTATATGGACTAAATTAAAATTATGACACAAACAAATGCAGAACTTAATCACAGAACAATCACAAAATCAAACACAGATGCAGAAAGTAAATAAAAAGCAATAAATGGAAAGAACACATCAGATTTTATACTGGTTCGGAGTTACCCTACATCCAGTCATGTACCAAGGCAGAACACCTCATACAGATTTTTATTATACCAAAGTCGAGATTACAATCCTCGGTTTCTAAAGGCCTTGAGGTACCCTCCTGTCTCATGAGTCCGGGGCAAACTCTCTTGATTTACGGGCCACAAGATTACCCAATTGATTTCCAGGCACAATCACACCTTATAGAGAGACTCAATAAACTTTTAATTACAAATTGATCCTATAACTCTGAATAGCACTTTGATCTTCGAGAGAGGGTAGAGAATCAAACAAGAATGAGATTCTAATTTGATTCACTTGAGAATTCGGCAGAATTTCGGCACGATCTTAAAAATATGAATATTTTAGAATATGGATTTGTGGAGAAGAAGGAGTGAAGAAAATAAGAAAGTAGTTAGTTAAAAAATTCGTTTATGAAGGCTATTTATAGACCAGTAACGGTCATAACCATTCGTGAAGAGATTTAAACAAATAGGCACTTCTTTTGAAATTTGAAACTTTTGAATTTAGCGGCCACCATGTCGACATGGGATATCCCATGATGTCGACATCCCTTAGTTAAAAACAATGTAAAATTTGTTTTGAAAAAGGTATTGAAAGGAAAACAAGATGAAATGATTCTGGAGTAAAATAAACTAATTTTCCTATGTTTTAAAATAAAGAAGAGTAGAAAAATATATTTTTAGAATGCATATATAAATTTGATTTTAAATCTCAAGTATATATATATTATAAAAGAATATTTAAAAATCAGAAGATAGTTTTAAAAACAAACGTAGTTTAAAACAAGAGTTTATTTAAAAACAAAAACAAAGAATATTTTAAGGCTAAAACATTTTGAAAAGCAGTTTTGAAAATCATTTTGAAAAGCCATTTTGAAGTAGTTTTGCAAGCTTCTTCCTGCAGAATATCTCATCACATTAGGACTTGAGAACTTGTACAAAACCAGGATGTTCAAGGGTTTGTAAGCCACTTGTCGTAGGTTTGTAAGCTACTTGTCGTGGGTTTGTAAGCCACTAAGAAGATAGAAATGGGTTCCATCCCAAATGAAATTTGGAATGAAGATTTTCGTGCTATTATGAAGTTTTAACAATAAACTAGACACATATCTTGAAATCTTGATCTTGATACTCTAGAGTCTTCAGTCTTGAATCTTGAGTCTTGAGTGTTTATACTGGTCAGTCTTCAGTAATCAATACCAGCATATATATATATATATATATATATATATATATCCTGCATATACATATCTATCTAGACAATGGTGTTAGTATATATTTTATAATAAGTTAAGTTAAAAAGGTTGTTGTCATCAAAACCAATATCTCAGTTTCTAACAATACTGGGTGCCATCAATGTCGCATACCTCTTATAAGGTTTAATGAGTAATATCGTGTCAAAGAAATTGAAAATAACGCTGCATGTTAATAAGGGACGGACAACATTTGCAAGCTTTATACTGTAAGCCATAAATGTTATAATGGAGTGATATAGCATTGATGCCGCATCACATTAATGTTGCATTCCATCAATGAATCACTTCTTAAATGTAGCCAGAAGAATCAATGTTGCTTCACCACACTACAACAAAACAGTCTTTTTACAATGGGTAATGCCCGTTGTAATATGGTTTTCGCAACGGGCACGTGCCCGTTGTAATAGGCCTCGTTGTAATAGATGTACCACATTTTACAATGGGCAAAGCACGTTGTAAAAACCATTGCAGTAAACCTCTTTACAATGGGTTATGACCATTGTAATAGACTATAATACAACGGCCATAACCCGTTGTAATAGACTAACCATACTAGTTGCATATCCTGTTTCATAACATGCATTGACCGTTGTAAAAAGCATATTTAACAACTTGTGTTGCCCGTTGCAATAGACTAACCATACTAATTGCATAGCCTATTTCACAACATGTATTGACCGTTGTAAGAAACTCATATAACAATGCACATTGCCCGTTGCAAAATAAATGCAAATTTTAAAAAAAATTACAGCAGCATCCATGCAATTCATCCATACTAATACTAAATATTGTAAAATAATTAAAATCACATACGAAAAGACTAAAAGCTAGAGTCATAAAATTCTAACACTCCAAAAGGTTAGATAAGTTTACATGCCAAATACATAAAGCATTAACACATAACAGTCTGCTACACATATCATGTTCTAAGTACAATCATACTATACCAAACAGATGAAGTCTTTATGCCACGCAACGGTTGATCTGACGGTCTCTTTGATAGTCTGCATCTCTGAATTTGGCCTAAATAAAAAGGCTTCTGGTTCCACCGCTACATTAACCCATACTTTTCAAGCATTTGCTCCAAGCTTTACAAAATGTACTGAAGCATCAGGATCAGTGCTTGCTATCGTCCCCTCTGCAACTACGTTCTTCTGCCAACTCAATAGCTTGCACTTTTTTTTCACCAAACCATCAGGATCTTGAACCTGCACATTGGTACTCTCGCGGTGTGACTACAAGCAAAAAACCATGGAACAAGGTTATATAAAAATACTGAGATTCAAAAGGTAAGTATGGAACAATGTTTATATTGGCTGGATAATTAAAATTGGCTGGATAATTAAAATTTTAGCTACAGCCTATGGAAAACGATAGAATACTGGAAGAATACTGGAAAACGAGATAATACTGGAAGAAAATGTTCATGTTAAATAGAAGGATCATAGAATCAAGTATATTTTTCATATTTGGAAATAAATTTTAGCTACAGCCTGAAAGCCGTTAAGTGATCTTTCAACTATTATCAAGATGACTTAGCTAATACATGGTCCACTCCAAAGCACAGACTCAAAAACTTGAGAGTACACGCATTCCTGAGCCAATTCACACTGATAATATATTTTCATAATGAATTGTTATAATAAAATATAGATGAGGTAAACTCATAACTATATGCTTGCAAAGATGTTGAATTTGTACCATATTTTTAAGGTATAACCATATGCTAGAAAAATTGAAGTTATCTTGCTTTACAAATGGTAAGGTATGCTATTATAAAACTGTCGGTTGTTTGAGCACGTTTCTAGGATTTACTGCATTTTTTTTCATAATGATCCTACTTTTGACAGTGGATTAAATCTATGAGAAATTGTGTTCATATCCAATGGGGTCAACCTTTCACATATGATTGTTTTACTAGTATTTTGATCTTTGAATATCGATCTCAACGTGTCATGAATCCAGAAGGTTTTTGGAAATTAAGTCAAACTATCATTTTCTATGATAGTTTCAATCATATCAATCAAAAGCTGCAATTTGCTAACCAAGTGCAATATCTGCTTTCTAACTTTAATGTTTTCATATTCTAACTTTCAAATTATTAGTATAGCCTGAAGATAGTTAGTAGACGATTTCACGTTATATATTATTAGTGATCTGCTTTCTAACTTTGCTATGAGGTGCAATACCTCAAGGTTCATCCTAACCATATGCTCTATACTTGCCCAATCGCTTCATAGACATACCAACAAAAATTAATTGTGTGATATCATATAGTAATTAAATCTGATCTGGAATTTCAGTCAAGATGTTAAATTAATAACCGAGCAGTGAAAATTGAATGAATGTTGTTCTAGCAACCATCAAAGCAAATTTTCTCCCGAACAATCTGGAGATCAATCAAGTGAATCTCAATTATAATTATCAACTGATCAAAATTAAAGATAGTCAAAAGTTTCTTTTATGGAACTTGAGTATGACTAAAGAGTAACACAATGTATAGTAGCAGTCAAATCTTTGATATAAAAGACTCAACTTTCACAGACTATGTATGAAGTAAGTTTACTTCATCTATATTATACATTCTTAATCAACATTAAAGTTACTCAACTACAGATAATAGCCTGAACTAAACATGTCAACGTTGCCTGTTGAGGTGCTCTCAGGACTTGGTCAGCAGAAGAAGGATGTACGAGTAGGAATACTACTACAAATCTTGATATTCCTCGTTGTGTACTTATTGTATTTAAATGAAATGAAATGTGAACTAATTAAACTAATTGATCTACTACCATGATTAATGAAAAACAATTTCTCAGAGCAAAAAAACCAAAATTTCATATACTAATTTAGGATTATTTATATATTCTAACCTGAGGTGTATGAGCCTCAGCGATCTCCATATCCGCCACATTATCATTTCTTCTCTGTAAAAGTACAAGAGATGACTTGGTAATTCATAAGCACATATCACATATTTATTAACAATAGATAATTAAATATAAACTTACTGTCATGACCAAATTAGTCAACTCTTCTACTCTAGCCGCCAACTGAGTTACTTGATTTTCCAATGCAATCACCTTTTTTGAATTAGTTGAATAAACGCCCATTTGAGATGGTAATACACCAAAACCCAGTCCTCTCACCCTTCCCCTATGTTCATTTACAAAAACATGTGACACCCCATCTCCACTTACCGATGTTGTTCCATGAGAGCTCTGAGCACTATTGTGCTCTTTTAACTTAGCCCACAAATCAAAATAGACCATTTCAAGAAAAATGAAATATGAATAAACTATCATCCCTCAATGTTCAGTCAATGTATTTAATATTTGTAGTGAAATATTGATCGTAGAAAATATATATGAGCTGAATATGAGTGGACCGCAGAAATATTGATCCTTCAATGTCAAGTACATACGAGTTTTGAATAAATATCTACACTCATATCTCAAAAGAATAAAAAAAACTTACGATGCAATCGGCAACAACGGAATTCGGTGGGTCTACATTTTTCTTTGTATGGGCTTTGCACCATAGCTCGTCTCTGCTAATATCTGATATTCCAGTTTCCTTTTTCTGCAAACAATAATAGTACGAAGACGAACCAAAGAAAAAAAATATTATTGATGTAAATGTACATGCATTTCTTACCATATCTTCAGCTAATCTCGCATAACCCTTTCTGCTCATTGTATGTGGAAGTTTATTTTTATCTCTCAGTGCTTTGAATTTTTTGCTAGTTTCCTACATAGGAGAAATTCATTAATAAACTATTATTTACCTTTTAATTTATACTGAATAAAATACAACTTATTACCTCAAATTTCTCCAACAACTTTTCCTTAACAAAGTCGTTCCACTCTTGAACATTTTCTATAGTATCCGGTTTTAGCATCGCTAATCTAGAGGAAGCGTCAGGGCAAGTAGAAGCTACTTTAATAGCTGAAACTAATCTTGACTTTGCCTCTCTCCATCGTACTCCTAACATCTTCAGCAATAAACCCTTATATGCTTCATCCACCATGAATCTTGACTGCACAACAAAAATCAGAAAACTAAATTCAAAGTGCATTATAGTAAACTAAATTATGAAAACAGGTCTAGAGCCAACGTTAAGCAATATAAAATATTATTCAGTGTATTTGGATGACAACTGAAGCAAATGTTAACTAAAATTTATATCTTAGGCAGTTAGACTCTTCGCATTCAATAATAATGCTGATCATCTTATGTTTGAAGTTTGAAACATCAACTGTGAAATGCAGACTATAGTTGTCATTTACTAGAAACTAGGATCCATTTGTGTGTGTTGCCTTTGTTTTAGAAGATGGATGTCCCATCCAACCTAGAAGACGAATGCAGTTCTTTTGGAATTTCTACTTGAACCGTGTATTTTGTGGCAAGCAAAAAAGATCTAATCCTTGTCTTTCTAGCTCTCCGTATTATAGGCAAAGAGAGCAGAGTGCATTTATTAACCACACGACTTTCTTCGGAAACTCTCCAAAGAAGAATAACGATGCACGGAAAGTACATATGTCAAACAGTAGAAAAGGAACAGAATCCGGAGCAAAAAATAGTTATGACATATGTAATGAAATTTTCAAGAACATCAATTGAGCTATGTCATGGTATATTGAGTTATTTTTACTATTTTTGTAGTTGAACAACTAATCTACTAAAAACTTCAATGAGGTGAAAACAATCTGCGTGACTAGAGCTTTGCCCACTGGTTTCTCCCTCAGGTATTTCTGCAGTCTGCCCAAAATCTGCTACTTGAGTTGGGATAATACTAAGGTTTTCAAAATGGAATTCAAATCTTAAAGTTCATACTTTAAATCGCAATGAGATTTAAATCATAAATCGAAGATTTAAATGATCCATATTTCAAGGTTTATACACACTTTGAAATTAGTTTTGATGTATGAATTGCTTCATTTAAATCTAAAACTAAACCTTTTCCTCTTAAAATTTATTTTATTTAGAAAACATTTGAATTAGAACAGTGAGTGCAAACAAGTATATTAAAAATATTAGTGTATATTGAATGACTTTTATAAGTGCAGTTGTAACTTTGGATTAAACTGGAATGTAAATTGAATCATAGAGAGAGATACGATCTAAAACAAAATTCAAATGGTAGGATTTTAAAATTTTTGACAACAATCGATAATACTATTGCTATTTCTGCCCTTACTAAGACGGATTTTAGTTTTTTTGCAGAATAGAACATGACTGTACATTTATGTTTTAGTTTTTACTAAACCACTTCAACCTTGACGTACAGGATTTAAAGTGTAATTTCTTAACCACTTGACCCTGAACTTTCTAATCTGTTATATAAATGCCATCCACTAAATAAAAAACAAAATCTTTATTTATTTATTATTTATTTTAAGATAAAGGCCACATCCTTAGTTGCCTTTAGCCAACTAAGGTATCACATGCCAATAAACAATAACCAAGATAGACTACACCAATGATAAGACAGTCCCTCCTGGGATTGAAGAAATTATCGCAGTCATACAGAAAAGGTTGGTTAGACTTAGAGTTGGTATTTTCCTGACCTAACCAAGGAACTTTTATAAGAACATAGAATCCCCCATTAGTTTCTAAACAACTCGCAAGTTGGTGTAATGCATACCCAACTACAATTTACAAGTCATCTAATTGGATGTTTATCTCCATATATCCTTGTCAACTTTATCAATAATAGAGATAAGTATACCCCCTGTCGTTAAGATACATTCTATGTTCATAAGAAGTAAACCGAATAATTTCTATCAATTCAGTATCTTGTATGTAATCAAAAAAGTTCAATGAGATAAAACTTTATCGATGATAAATGACATGAAATCAATAAACATGGAGGGAAACATAAATATGGTTACAGTGAAAAGGTGTGTGTGGGCGTGTGTAAAACATGACAGTTGGTTAAGAAAACTGAAGTAAGGTAGAGGTAGTGGCATCTCTTGTTTATTTTGCACATAACAGTCTATAGTGCAAGATTACAGAAATTTATCAAACTATTCATGATCATTTGCAATTAGTTGCTTACAGACATTTTCTTGACTCGATGTTATAATTGTCATTTACTAGAAAAATGATAACAATGTAAGAGGATTATGACTCATCTAAATGTTCTCATAAAAAAAGTTCTCAGCTTATTTCATACCTGAATACAAGTCCATAAATCTTTCTTTAAATTTGCGTCGACTTTTTTCCACTCTGAAATGGTCAAAGGTACCATCTCCCTTGCTTAGGTACCGAGATAGGATGATAAGTGCTTAGAGTTGGAGCCTATTGGTTGACCTTGATCATTGAATTCAATTTCGGCCTTTTCATTCGGCATACAAGAAAACATTTTCATCATCGTCTTCCCTCTTTTTTCCTTAACGTCTCTTGTTGAATACCATCATTATAATCTGGGTTGTTCAAGGCATCCATGGCGTGGAGTGGGTATGTGTTTATGGTTGTGGGAGTGATATTTGGAGATTCAGTTGAATTAGGGCCAGGTTTGAGATTTGAAGACTGGACTTGAACGGGTGGAGGCTGCATTTCAGTACGCTTCCGAGGGGATCTTCTAACATTGGTGTTTAAACTTTGAAGAGGATGAGCTACATCAACAAGTCTTGTTTCATTGGTTTTCACACCAGCAGTCTTATCTTTTGCACGTAAAGCTACAACTACAGCTAGAGATTGCCTCTTTGAATATCTCGTTGCACGTAAAGAGCAGGGAAAAGCCTTTAATTTTTAAAAACCATACATGTAATTAGTTATAAATCAACATAAGATCAAGGCAATTAGATAACAAGCTCTTTACATAGATAATACTCTGCAAATTGTAGAAATTTGAAACGAAAAAAATTCAAACAGAGGTAGGTTATCGCCAACTTTAATTGCATGGATCAACAACTACATAAGCAGTTTTGTAGATATGGTTGGATGAACATTTTATAATTGTGTATCATAGGAAAAAAAATCAATGTGCACCTCTATACATAGGCCATTAATTTATCTAAAACAAATATGGGTTTTAAATTACAAAAAATGAACACAGTGCCTAATGAATTTTTCCTATTTACGTAACACACATATTATGTGTCTAATTAAGCTTTTTAATATGAATGTATGGGATTATGAAGACCGAAAGAAAGTAGAGTAGAGGGCAGAGGAAGATGTCAAATAATATTTTATAAACAATAATTTTTTACTCAAATATATAGCTCACATAGCAAAACCATCATGTACTTTTTGTTATTAGATGGTTAAGCTGTTTTGAACAAATCGTGGTTGATCCAGTGTACACCGCAGTTTTAAAAAATTGGTCCATAATGACTCTCCAGATTTAGAGCATTAAAGCTAAAAATTGCAATCATATTAATCTCTTTTCCAGAGCCCAGATCCAATTATCTGAAAAAGAAAACTAATGTTTGCTCAACAGCAAGTGTAAGAAACAAACTGACAGCACAATTTAAACCTAATACATACGACAACAAAAAACTGAAGAAAGCCGAAACACTTTATAACAAAAAGAATTAAACCATTCTAGAAACAGTTCAAATTATCTGTAATTTAAAGAAAAATGCAAGCTCAAAACAGTAAAGACAACTGAAAGAATACCATAGTAATGCATGTCCTTCATATTAGCAATGACAGATGTAAACTATTTCCTACAGGCAACAATTAATGATCAATTTATATGGAGCATAATGTTAGTTCAACGGCAAGTGAAAAATACAGACAACGGTAAAATATAAACTATTATAAATGACCGCAAGAACTGAAGAATCTCGAAACTTTCTATAATATAAGTAATAAATGAAAATAGAAATAGACCAAAATTATCTGTAATATACAGAGTTATGCAAACATAATATGCCAGAGACAACTGAAATTAAAGCACTGAATGCATTTCCTTATATTATCGAAGACACAACAGCCATGAATACAATTGCCTGCAGGTAGCAGTTTTTTGTAAAATTTATAAGGTATCGAATAAATTTTCATACCACGGTTTTAAAAATTTATGTCATGATATAAGAAATGTCAGTTAACAAAAAATAGAAGTGCATATTAAAATTTTAATATTTTACCTATCCTTAACCTTGCTCCATTTTACCCACTGATGCTTCAAGTTCAACTATCTTCCGTTAAGGGAGGAACCTAGAAAAAAACATAATATATATATATAAATAATTATAACATCACACTAATTAATCATTATTGTAAAGTATGAAAATCCTAATATACAATAGCAATACTTTGCAAAAGAAAGATTTTTTTTCCAAGTTTACAAATCAAAATTCATAGTTAATAATTCATGATTAATTAATATAACTATGCATAAAACTATGTATAATTACACTCTTTACGAATATAACTACGTGTAACACAAATATCAATAAAAGATGCTTATATCATACCAAAATACGGTCACAATCCTTCCTTATATAACTTTCATCCACATCATCGACATCTCTATCATCAAGTAGCGACACATCTACCGGTTTGCTAGTTGACTCATCCTCCTCATCATAGCTTTCCAACTCATGAAAACCTCTAGGGGGTGCTCTTAGCACAACATACCAACTTGAAAAACTACTTTCTCTACAAAAAAACACTTGTATGGCTTGCGTTGCCAAGATGAAAGGGTCGCTTGCAAATTGATTTTGGAATTGATGTAAATTGACTAATGTAAATCCATCTTTGACCTTAACTCCACGATTAATATTTGCCCAATCACACTTAAACAAGGCAATTTGAAATTGGCGGTAGTCAAACAACAAAATCTCATGCAAAACACCATAATATATTACTTTCTCAACAGATCCATCTATGCGAACAGTACTTTCCTCAATGGAAACACCACTATTTTGTGTAAATTTATCATTGTCTTTAGTATGAAAACGGCGACCATTAATTATATAACCAATATAAGAAATTACTTGATGGCGAGGTCCATATGAAAGCCAATTTATCAGTTCACTAACATCGGATGTTTTTCTATCATCTTTAACCTGGAAAAGCATAATGTTATATATAAAGACTAATCACAATAACATATACTTCTATGTCGAACTTATCCATCTTAAAAGATATAACACGGTCAACCTTTTTTTAAACAAATGACTAAAAGTCTCTGAATGCAGCTTTGAAAGTTCCAAATCATCTCGTGAAAGCCGGGGATGCAAACGTTTCAATTCCTCATTGTGCATCCTATATACGTAAACATACAAGTCAAAATCTAATTTATTTCACACAAAATAATTGAACTGAACTTATGCTTACTTTATATAAGGCTCCACTTCCTCGGTATTAAACAACACATACCGATGAGCGGCATCAATCACCTCCTTAGTGACTACCATAGGTTTTCCTTTGGAAATAGGATGCCCCTCGAGTATGGAATCACTTTGTTCCACTTCATTTCTATTTTTCCTTTGTCCAATTTCTAATGCACCATTAATATATCCAGCACAATACTTCATGCATTCATCAGCAGAATAGCGCTCAACTATGCACCCTTCAGGTCGTGCTTGATTTTTAACATACCCCTTCAGTGTTCTCATATATCTATAATCAAGATGCATAAGTAAAATATTTTCACAAGCACATGTATTATTAACTACTATAAGTACTAATGTCGAATTTTACCTCTCAAATGGATACATCCGCCGATATTGTACTGGCCCACAAATTCTTGCTTCCCTCGCAAATGTATTGTCAAATGAATCATGATGTCAAAAAAAGAAGGAGGAAAAAATCTCTCAAGATCGCATAGTGTTAATGCGACCTGATTCTTGATGGATTCTAATTTATCTTTATCAAGCACTCTTTAGCAAATGTCGTTGTAAAAAGAACATAGTCGCAGTAATGCATTCCTTGTCCCTTTATGTAGAAGTCCTCTCAGTGATACAGACAATAGTTGTTGCATCAAAACATGATAATCATGAGACTTCAGACTTGCAATTTTGTTTTGTTTTGCAAAACATTTTCCAATATTTGAGCTATACCCATCGGGTACTTTCAAATTCCTCATTCTATTGTAAAAGATCTCCTTTTCTGGATCGGTTAAGGTGCATGGGGCTGCTGGAAGTAATGCTTTGCTTCCCATATCTATAGGATGTAACTTTTCCAAATACCTAGTATTTCTAGACCTTTACGTGAATTAATGCCATCTTTTGATTTTCCTTTAATATCAAGTAAAGTACCAAGAATACTTTCACCGATATTTTTTTCAACATGCATTACATCTAGATTGTGACGCAAAGGAAGTACCTAAGAAAATCAAAAATAGACTATAACTAATTAATAATAAAGTATTAATTACATAGATAGAAAAGAAGAAGCAATTTTGTTTCTGATTAAACTTTACCTGACAATAAGGCAAATCAAAGAAAATAGACTTCTTCTTCCACATTTGACTTCCTTTTTTCTTCTTATCTCCCCTTTTTCTTTTCCTTTTTTCTTTCTCTTTATCTTTCTCTTCCTCCTTTGATTTTTCCCCCAATCATTGCAAATATCTTTAACAATATCAAAGACTTGAGCACCGGTTTGTATTGGAGGTCTTTGCCTAGTCTCTTTGGTTCCATCAAACAAGTTTTTTCGTTGGCGATAGTCATGATTAGGATCAAGGAATCGCCTATGGCCTAAATATGCACACTTCTTACTAAATGGTAACCATATTGAACATGTATTAATGCCACAAACAGGACATGCCCTCTTACCCTTTACGGTGCAACCTGCTAAATTTCCATAAGCTGGAAAATCATTTATCGTCCACATTAAAACTGCATTTAATCTAAATTCATCGCGAGTGTATGCATCATACGCCTTCACCCCTTTATCCCATAATTTTTTCAAATCTTCAATAAGTGGTTGTAGATACACATCAATATCATTCCCTAGTTGTCGTGGTCCAGGAATTAATAATGATAACATCATATTATCTTTGTGCATACAAAGCCACGGAGCAAAGTTGTACACAACAAGAAATACTGGCCAACAACTATAGGCAGAGTTCCGATCCCCAAAGGGATTAAGCCATCACTTGCAAGACCAAGCCTTAAATTTTGTGGATCGGATGCAAAGGAAGGATACATCCTATCAATTGTAGCCCATTGAGAAGAATCTACTGGATGACGTAATTTACCATCTTCACTCTTATGATTGCTATGCCATCTTAATTGCTCTGATGTTTCTGCGGACATAAACATTCTTTTCAGTCTTGGTATTATTGGAAAGTATCTCAAGACCTTTGCAGGTACTTTGGTTTGCTTTCCATCTTCCTTCGTCTTGTTTTTTTTCCAACGAGATTTTCCACATTTTGGACAAAAATCACTATCTGCAAGCTCTTTCCTAAAAATACAACAATCATTTACACATGCATGTATTTGTCTATAGCCTAAACCAAATGATTTAAGCAGCTTCTTTGTTGCATACGTCGAATCAGGAAGCGTGTTTTCCATAGGCAGCATATTTTTGAGAAGTTTAAGAAGTTCCGTAAATGCTGTGTCCGATACACCATTTCGAGCCTTGTGCTTGTAAAGAAGTATTGTAGCTGACAACTTTGTGTGGCTTGCACAACCAGGGTACAAAGGAATTTCAGAATTTTCTATCAACTCCTTAATCTCTACCCCATGTACCTCAAGTCTTACATTAGAATGATCTTCCACCTCGTCATTACATATTTGTGTGTCTAAGTACATTCTATATGTATTTGTCACTTCATCGCCTTCATTTTCTAAAGGGCGTGCTTCCCCGTGAAAAATCCATACATCATACGTTGGGTCAATTCCAAAACAAACCAAGTGTGATACAACTTCCCTTGATGGATGGCGGATAAGATTCCTACATTTTGAACAAGGGCAAATGATTTTTTCTGAATTTCCCTTCCTTTCTGCATGCTCATATACAAAATTCCGAACAGCTTGCCTGTATTCTTCAGTGATTCTATGACACATAAAGGGATCAATAATCAACCGTAATAATTACAAGTATAAAACTGATAATCAAAATTGACAAAACCTTGGTAGGTGGATCCATGCTTTTTCCATCTTGATAATCCTTTGATGTTAGAACCTAATGAAAAGACATTTTGCCAACAAAAATATGAGTTTTTCTCATGACGGAATTGCGCAATTACCTCCCAATGAAAACTATATAGTAATATGACCCTTCAAACTAAGCCTAAAAAGAAAGAAAACTTGTGCGTCCTGTAGTAACTTGTGCGTCATGTAGTACCATATCCTAAATAGGACTAATCAGTACATATGCACATATTAAATTAACATGTCACTTCCTTACTTTCACAGTTTTATAGTAATTGTTTATTAGATTCAGTCTTCTAATCTAATTGTTTGTGTGATTTGTTTTATCATTATTTGTGTGCATCTTTTGTTTTCTAGTTTTATTTGCCATTTGCATTTCTTTCTTTCTTTTAAACATACACATTTCAAAATAAAAATAAAAAAATTTCATTTCTTTTTTCTTTTTTTTACAGCACTGTTACAATTTTCATTTACATTTTCAACTTTCATTTACAATTAAAACTGCTCATTCCACCACTTCTACATCGCTCTACTTACAAAAACCATCACTCCATTATTCACTTCTGTGCATCTCCTCAAATCCTCATTTTTGTGCTTCTCTTGTTCACTACAACACTGCCTGTCATACTTGCATCAAACTAACCCATCAATGACCTCGCCATCGCACCAAACTACATCACATTACAATAGCCATGCAATAGTTCCCAGCATTATACATGCTCAACTAAAACTCATTTCTCCAACCATCATCCCCTAATTGCCAACATCAAAACTTCCTCAACAGTCAATACATCCATCATTACATCACCTTCCTCCACCAATTACAATTCATCACCTGCTTCTACCACTATCATCACAGTGCCACTCTCCTTAAACATCATTCTCCCCTTGACCACAGCACTACCATTCACGAAACACATTGCATTCACCATACTTCACATCACCAGTGCGCAAACAATACTTGTTTTCCCCCTATCATACTAACTTCTTCACTTTCTACTACTCGCAATTGCACACTATCTCCTCTCTATATCAGCAACTACCTACACCAAGACTCATCTACCACTGACTAACACTTCAGTGCACCACATAACTCTGTCAAGTCATTGCCCACAACAATCTAATAAACAATTTTGAAATGTGTATGTTTTACTTTCACTCTTATTTTATTCTTTATTAGATTAGAAGACTAAATTACTTTTCAACCATCGAGAATTCTTTCTTTATTCTACAATAAGCATGACCATACTTATATTGTGGTTATTATATTTTAATGCATAAACTCTTGTTTTAATAAGAGATGAGCTAATATAATGAGCACATCATTCTAAGAAATATAACCAAAAAACACCATTTTCTACTCTTGACTATAAATGGTTTGCTTGCATTTTGCATGGTGGATAATGTATAAAATACCCATCTAATAAATGATGCCAAAAAGAAATGCACATTACAAAAAATATTCTTCTTCGGATTAAAGAAAAGTAATTGTAGAGTGGATCTATATAAAAATAACGAGAACAAAAAAAGGTGGGGTCTGTATAAAATCATTAAACGGATAGGTTCATTGATTTGAATATTTTAGTTTTAGTGGAATTCGAAAGACAAATATTTCCTTCCTAAAAACAAATATACAAAGTATGGTCTTGCAGCTAGTTTGATATCTCAATTACTAGATGTATGTAATAGCAATAAAAACAAACTAAGCAATGGCAATAACACTAAAATCAAAAAAGAAACTACAAACAAGAATTTAATATCTCAAAAACCATTAGTGAAATAGAAACAGATTAAGCATATGTAATATCAAAGAACCATTAATATTTTATCGCTGTATGCAGTAAATAAATAAATCAACAAGACGTAATGGATCCCGTGATTCAAGTAGCTGCTGCACTTTATTTGGTTAGAACCACTTTATGAAAAGAAAAGAAAGAAAAGAAAGAAACTAATAAAAATGGTTGTCTTTTAACTTAATTCAGCGACGTTATAAAACCCTTATGATACCTATAATCAAAGCCGAAATTAAAGAAAGTTGTCAGTTAAATTATCAAAATTCTGGCTTTACTTTCGGCGTCGAACAAATAATTAAATTTTTAATCCACATGTCAATAATTTGAAATAAAAGTGAAAAAGTTAGGTAGTCTTGTTCAGTAGTTAGTCATGAACTACATAACTTCGACTCCATGGTTTTCAAAATCAGCAACCAGAAGCACAAATTTTATCTCAAAATATTCAGCAACGATCCGCAAACAAATAGAACACTGTACAATTATAATCTATATTAGAGAGACAAAACACAAGAATAATTGCAACGAAGATTAATTATTAGGCAAACAGATTATTAACAATTATGTAGTAAGAAAACATAGTATCTCAAAAACCATTAGTGAAATACAAACAGAGTAAATATCAACAAAAATCCTACTCAATGCCATTTCAACTTAATTTATACATGACGCTACAATGTATATTTATAACAAAACTTCAGATCGTGCACAAACTTTGTAATCCAAACACATACTTATATTGAAGGTTCTGCATTGTAATCCAAACCATACCTATTCGCTCTTAACCGATTTCGACCCCCGAATTCCACCAATTTGTCGATTTCGCCTTAGAATTTGTTCGCAAGCTTTTTGGTTGGATTGGACTACGATTTGGAGAGAAGTCGATGACGAACTGAAGGGAAGTCGACTGGGACGAACTGAAGATTCGTTTTTCCAAGATTTCGTAGGGAGAGCAATTTAATTTTTTGATGAAGTTTCACAAACAAAACTACTAAGCGGCTATTTAACTATGCCGCTATTTAATTGTTTGTAACTCTTTTTTTTAACAAACTCATATATTGAAAAATACTTATGAATCTATATGGCATCTATTACAACGGTCTTTAATCGACCGTTGTAATAGCCATCTATTACAACGGGCAGCAGAAGCCCGTTGTAAAAAGAGTGTTGTAATAGGGTATTTTTATTACAACGGGCCCTAATTTCGTTGTCGATAAACCACGTGATAAACCACGTGATAACTGCGGAGAGAAGTGCCTAATTTCGTAGTCGATCTATTACAACGGGCATTTGTTGAATGTTGTAAAATATACTTCCATTACAACGGGCAGAAGTTGACCGTTGTAATATCTCTCTATTACAACGGGCAAATAATGCAAGTTGTAAGAAGGGTGTTGGACAGAGCATCTATTACAACGGTCCTAAAACGACCGTTGTAATAGACGGCTATTACAATGGGCAGAATATGCCCGTTGTAAAAAGGACGTTGTAATAGGGTATTTTTGTTGTAGTGCCATCGATGTCGTCTTCTATCAACGACGCTCATCAATAATGCCATCTCTTATTAATGCCACTTATCGTCAATGTCGTCTCTTATTAATGTCGCTTATCATCAATGCCGCTTATTGTTAATGCTGCTTATCATCAATACCACCTATTGCCAATGCCGCTTATCATCAATGTCGCCTATTGTCAATGCCATTTTCTATCAATGTCGTATGTTATCAATGCCGCCTGTTATCAACGCCGATCACTGCCAATATCACTGCTTATTAATGCCATGTCATACTATAGTAGTGCCGCACTTCATCAACCTTCAAAGGAGGTCGCGTAATCCTCGATACAATGTTCATGTCAAACATTATCAATGAAGACTATCAAGGTGGGATGGATGCTATGCGCTGAAGTTTACCATTGTGCAAGTGGATGCTGAAGTACAGCGCCATGCGCCATCAATATGGTTAATGGCAAAGGTTAAGTATGCCACATGGACATGTGGCAGCCATGTCACATCCTTCAACCCCTATACGGACCTAGAGGCATGAGGAAAAGGGACGAATCATTCTTTGCTCATCTCTTACATTTTAAACTTTGTAACCTTAAATTGATTTGGGGATTTTAGTGCCAAGTGAGTTATTGCACATAGGACTTTGTACATTAACATTATATAGAATACAAAAAAGATTTCATGAGTTATGACTTACTTTTGAATTCCTAAGCACTTGTGATTTCTTAATCATAGCTTGCTTCGAATTCCAAAAGTATTTATATTCTAGATTTCTGTTTTTTTATAGATCGTAGATCAATTTCAAGTGCATATAGGCTTCTATGTGACTATGCTTACAATTTCATCATGGACCTAAACTTGCTAGCTCACTCCATACAAGCCTTAACTCAACCAAGTGTTGCTTTTGCCTACACTCGTTGAGGTTAACCAAGGCTCTCTAAATCCCTTCATTAACCAAGGTTCCCTTCCTTACACGTTTTAGGGTTAACAAAGAAATTTGTTATCATCTGATTTCATTAATAATCGAGAGATAGTACCATTTGAAATCGAAAAGTGGTGTAAGTATATTTGGTCTAATTTCTATACGATCTATTGACTAACACCAAAAGGAAAGAGTTTGGAGTTTATTATTATCAACATTTGAATGAAATTTGTTTTAACCCGATTAAGTATAGTTTTGGAAAATGAAATCTTTCTTAAGGTGTGTGGATATACTTATACCATTGAGATAAGTATATGAGTATATTTCTAAGTATTGGAAATGTAGTGTTTTGTGAATATACTTATACTATTGATATAAGTATATGGAAAAAATTTGTAAGCTTTGAAAGTTAAATGTTTTGTGAATATACTTATACAGTTGAGATAAGTACATCAATATTTTCCAAGTATTGAAAAGAGTAGAGAAGGATTTGTGAATATATCTTTGTAAAAATATTTTAATACAAGAATTTTCAAAGTAGTTTTAACTAATAAAAAGATTAATTAAAGAGGCTTAGTCGTTGCTTATGTGCTTAACCGTTCTTGGTTTACATGTGAAATTAAGTCTATGATTTGATTGTTTATTTGTTTGATAGTTAAATAACCGACTATCAAATCTTGGCCAGTTTTAAAACTATCGTTGTCGGTTCGGAGAGGCCGGGATCGGATATACTATCTGAAAACCACTTTGAACTGGTATATGCATTTGAATTGAAGACATCCTAAAGATAATAGAATCAAAGATGGAGTTCTTTAAAGTGCAAGGGCTACTTTCTACGAACCCTAAGGGTGATTCCAAAGTGGATGTAGTAGAAGTAGTGCCTTTGGTTTGTTTAGACCCAGAGCAACTTGTATGGATGAATGCTGACATTGCATTGTTGCCTGAAGGACAGTGTTAGCATTCCAAGTGGGGATTTCTAAAATGGTAAAATGTAACCTCAAGCCTCACAATCAAGAATGACTAAAACATGGGATATATAGTCGGGCTATGTAGGTCGCATCCATTAGGGTATGGGCACCATCCTTCTAGATCACTATTTATGAATTTGGTATGTGCATGAGAGCTCTCGAGAATATATTGCAAAGAAACCAGGGTGATGACATGTTCGATACTATCCAATAAGGGGTAGGCCAGTCTTGTATTGGCGGGGGTCCATATATGGCCCTCGGTACATTTTCTAGAGGTGTACTGTAGCGAGCGGCACCCAGTGCCTTGTCATTGATGGAATCCATTCTCCAATAAGCGCCATATGAAATTAGTTTTGCCCAACTATACTGGAACGTGAAATGCAAGTATTCCAGCTATTTTATATATTTATTTTAAACCCGATACATTATTATAATATCACTGGATTTTCTATTTGAAATGATTTAGCTATTGTAGTGTAAAAACCCGTCTGTGTTTATGTGCGACATGGTCTTATGAGCTACCTTTATTTTTGAAAGGTTTTATAATATTAAACGTCCATATGATGTGTGTTTCTCACGCTGGGTTAGTAGGCTGATCCAAGAATTATTTCTTTAAATGCTCGGGTCAGCCCGAGCATGTTTTCTAGATTTAGTTTGGATGCATTTGAGCTTTAAGAGATGCGCTAGATTCCACGAAGACGTATTCACATACATTTTATTTCCGCTGCATTGGTTGTTTGTATTGATCAACATTTGTGAGGATAGGTTGTTATAACTGTTCCGGTTGATGATTGGTTAGTTACCCTGATTGATGTATGTATATTATTATTTTCTTTTGTAAAGATTTGTTGTATATTATATATTACTCGTCACGATGTGAGATTATATTCTGTCTTTTCTTTCTTTTCCCCAACAATTTGTCTTTTCGACACTTGAATGCTTAGCACATGAATACCATGGATGTATTAATGTCGACTTTTGAGGGTCGAAAAGGCAGGTCGTTACATAGAGATGTCAATGCATCACTTTTGAAAGGTACAAGTCTTGGGAAAACTACTGTAGAACCAGAAAGAAGGGATGAAACTAAAGTCGTTAAATTAGTAAAAGTTCCTCTTAAGCCTTATCTAAACCTAGAAAAAGGGATTGAAATCAACAATCAATCAACCTAGAGAATAAATAAGGAACTAAGAAGCAGTTGTAAATCCCCCACTTATATAATCAACTTGTTGCTTTCTCCAAGCGAATATATACTAGAACGAAGAGATTGTGAAGATGATGAGGCATAGTTACAGGACCTAGCCAACAAAATGGACTTAAAGAGAAAAAGGATAATGGATCCCAAAGCCAACAATAATTTTAGGAATCCCTATTTACTAAAGAAATAACGATGATTTCTTTGCCTTTGTATGTTAAGATTCATTCTATTAAGTATGACGGGTCGACTACTCCGATTACCACTTGCTAGCTTTTGAGATCCAAATTGACATCTACATTTCTCTAAGAGCAGTGAGAAGGTTATGTCCTACACCTTTTCCTAGGGGTAGCTATGAGGTGATATCGTCCTTATCATGAAAAGACATTTATTCTTGGGGCAATTTTCCTATGAGTTCTTAGCCCAATTTTGCACTTCCAAAGCGCCAACCATAGACATAAGTGTGTTGGCCAATATCAAAAGGAGGTCGGGAGAGTTACTAAGGGATTATCTTAAAAGATTCAGTAATAAAACCAGTAAAGATGAGAGTGAGCGATACATAGAAGCTGACGACTGTGAAGCCTGGAATGATATAGAACTCTCCTTTTGGAATGAGCTCTATATTCATATATTTATAAATCTCCACGAATTCCATTTTAAAGTGGATAAGTTTGTCCATATGGATGGGATCTTCCATGAGAAAAATAAATCCTAACAAAGGGGAAGGGATGGAGTTGGGTTTAGGTTCTCACCTCTGAATAGAAGAGGAAAATGGGAAGAGATACCGAGGCGAATTATGTTGACCTAAATCAATCCATTTCATACATTTATGCTATGACTAAAGATGAAGTGGAGTACCCTATGCCACCAAAATCTAAAATTGATCTAGAGCCCTATAGAGGAGGAGACTATTGTACTTTCCATAAATTAAATGGGAATAAAATGGATAATGGTTGCATTTTGGCTGGAATAATTCAAAACATGATCTGAAGGGAGTACTCAAAGAGTTTATTAAAGAAGATCAAAAATTTTCTCGACCATACAAAAATGAAAAGCCTTTGTTTAATAGTGCTAAATTTTTAGAGAATGAACCCCAGTAAGACTTTCTACCATCGATTAATCATATTGATGTAATTAATAATGGGATGCATATTGCGGGGTTGAGCAAAAGTGCAAGGAATGGGTATATTTGGGAAGCTCGAGAAGGGATTTACTCGATGGGGGAGGATTCATCGGCAAAAGCTTACAAAAGTGATATTCAAATTTTGGACTTGATAATCGCATCGAAAGAGCCAAGGAAGTAAGTCATCCCCATGATAACCCACTATGACCATTGCTTAGATTGGAATTTCTTTAGTGTCCAAAATCTTGGTAGATTTGGGGAGTGTAGTGAATGTTATATTCAAGCATGCTTTTGATCAAATGGACATTCCATGGGTATAATAAGCAAAATAGTACATAAAGAAAAGGGGGATATGAAATAACCATAGTTGATGCATCAGATGATACTATACCTATAGGGGCAGAACCTCTTGTTTCAGAGGGTGAATCTATCAAGCTTGATCAACCATTAACAAGCAATCCTAATATAGGGGGGTTTTGTTAGGGAGATGCAGAAATAGTGCTTCAAGATCCATTACGCGTCCAAGGCCTTTTGGTCTTCTTGGCATCTGTTATTTTGGCACAAAAGAAAGCTTTAGCCTAGCCTTGAGCATGTCTTTGGGTTTAACAATAAAGGTTTAACTCTAATTGGACAAATAAAGCTATATGTCTAGATGGGAATTCCACCTTATCCAAGAACTTTGAGACTTTGTTCGTGGCAATGGACCGGCCCTCTTACTGTAATGCATTATTTGGAAGACTTTCTCTTGGTAAGGTGGTTGCATTTGTTTCCCTAAAGCACCTTACCATGAAGTATCTTTCCAAGGCAGGATGGAGAACGGTGCGTGGGGAACAATTTAGCCCTAGGGAAATGTACTTTGTGACCATGGAGCATTTCTATAAAGAAAATGACTCTTGTTACGATATTGTGATAAACAAACAAAACGAAACAAAAAATATAAGTCGTTGGATATCAATAATCAAAAACTAACATATATGGAAATTATACATATTTAAATATGGCATATGCAACAAAAAGTGAAGAACATGTGCCAATTATACAGATTTAAATATGGCATGTCCATAAGATTGTTATCCTCTTCCAAGGGATATTCATATGGTGGATGCAACTTGTGGACGTAGATTGTTATCATTTATGGATGCATATTTTGGGTATAACCGAACTCCAACGTTTAAGCCCAATGAGGAACATACAAGTTTCATAACAGATTGGGGCATATATTTCCTATAAAGTAATGCCTTTTGGATTAAATAATGTGAGAGCTACATACCAATGGTTGGTGGATAGAATGTTCAAAAACTAAATCGAGAAAAAAATTAAAGTGTATGTAGTTGATATGTTAGTAAAATCCAAAGAGGAAGTCAACTGCATAAAAGATCTAAACAAATTGTTTGCAGTATTATGAAAATACAGGATGAAGCTAAATCCACAAAAGAGTTCATTTGTAATCCAATCAAGAAGGTTCTTGGGTATATTGTTGGTGCTCGAGGAATAAAGGCCATTCCTGATCAAATAAAAGCAATTTGAGACATCATGGAGCCTAAAACAAGTAAGGATGTGATGAGCTTAAACGATCGAGCAGCCACACTTAAATAATTTCTAATAAAGGCAACCAACAAATGTATATTTTTCTTTGATATAGTAGAAAAGTGAATAACTTAATCAACAGAATAATGTCGCAAATCTTCCCAAGAATTGATAGTTTGAAGAAATCGCTGATACTTTCAAGCCATGTAGAAGGAAAAGATTTATTCATGTCTATGGCACTAATAGAACATGCAATAAGCTTAATTTGAATAAAAGTGGCAAATGGTATGCAACTGCATGTATACTATACAAGAAAAAGGTTCAAAGATGCTGAAATATTTGACAACCCGAAGACATCTAGAAGGTTAATAAAATGGGGAATGGAACTAAACCAATATGACACTGAATATTTACCCTATGTAGAAATAAAAAGGCAAGCTTTGGCCAACTTTATAACCGAGTGTACGAGATTAGCTAAGGAGCAATTAGAAAAGGAAAAGAAACTTAAGCCAAGGTGTCAGTTGTTTGTAGATGGGGCTTTAAATGAACAAAGAGTCGACGATTGGTATGTAATAATTACACTCAATGTGCAACAGTTGAATTATGCTATGAAGATAGGTTTTTTTGCAACCAACATGTTGCTAAATATGAATTCATAATAGCTAGGTCAACTTTAGCCCAACAGCTAAAAGTCCCAAGAATTGAAGTGTTTAGTGATTCATAGTTAATGGTGAAATAGTTAAATAAAAATTATCAGACAAATGATGTTTAATTAACTTAATACGTCAAAAAAATCATGAGATGTTGGCTCGATTCAAGGACTTTTGGGAGAAGAACGCATAAGTACATTCGCTAGCAAAGCTAACAAGTGCACGAGGAGCACCAAAAGTAAAAATTATTCCTGTTAGATTTTAGCAAAAATCCTAAAGTTGAATTTAGGAAAGAGGAATTGAGCAAGGGGATTTGGTTTTGAATCATTCGCAAGTCCAACAACAAAATAATGGAGAAAATTATGAAGAGAATGATGATTATAAGGTGACCTATGAAGGAATAAGGATAGATAGCCACGAAGATCAACATACGAATAAGTGGATGACAACTATAATCGAATATTTGGAAAAAGGATCTTTGCCGTGAGATAGGAGCAAGTCAAAGAAATTGAAATATCAAGGCCTTTATATACTATGATCAATGGAATATTATATAAGAAAGGATACTTAGTCTTATATCTAAGAAGCATAACTGCCAAAAAGGGAATGAAGCTATTAATGAAAGCCCATGAAGGATTTGCATATATCATTCCAATGGCTTAAAGAATGCAAAGAAAATAATAAAACAAGGACATTATTGGCCCTGAATGAGTGAAGATTATTTAGCTATGTCAAAAACTATAATAAATGCTGAGGGTTCTCAAGAATCCCATGATTACCACAAGTGAATTGACACTTGTAACCAGCCCTTTGCCTTTCAACGTATGGAGAATCGATTTAATAGGAGCTTTACCCATCTCAGAAGAAGGTGCAAATTTGCAATAGTAGCAATCGATTATTTTACTAAATGGGTAGAGGCTGATTCGTCATCCAACATGATCATGGGAAAAGTTTTGAAGTTTGTTATTAAGAATAGTGTAACTCGATTCAGACTTCCGAATAAAATTATTTTCAATAATAGAACTCAATTTAGGAGTAAAGAGTTTGCTTGTTTATATGAGAAAAATGGGATAATAAAGAGTTTTGCATCAGTAGCCCCACCTAAAGGCCAATAGAGCAGTGGAACTGTGAACAAAACTATCAAAAATATATTAAAGAAGCAATTGGACAAAGCAAAAGAGTACTGGGTGGAAGGACTTCCCCTTATTTATGGCTATATAAGTCTTCACCAAAAATAGCCGCCACGCATACCGCTTGTTCTCTAGCATACAGATTTAAGGCTATATCACCAGTTGAAGTTGAAATCCTATCACATCGAAGAATCGCACATGCATATAGACCAAACCAAGAGATGAAAAAGGATTTCTTAGATTAATCAATGAATCGAGGGATGAAGCTTCATTGTGGACTGCAGAATATCAATGGGGAATCTTTAAGTATTATAATTCAAGGATTAAGGGAAGGGCATTTTTGAAAAGGTAATTAGGTACTTAGGAGAGTATTACAAAGAACCTAGCAGATGATTCGTTAGGACCAAATTGGGAAGGACCTTTGGCCGTTCATGAAGTGGTACCTCCAGGGATCTATCTATTAAGTATACCTGATGGAAATATAATAGCAACACCATGGAATGTCGGGCATTTAAGACCATACTTCACTACTTTGTATGAATAAAAGGATGGTGGGTTGTGGAAGACCAATCCTATAACAAGTACTCTAAAAAGTTTCAAAAAGCAAGATATCTTCTAAGGATGATATTTCCCAAAGCAATCTCCTAAAGAAAAAAGAAGACATGTAAATCCTTTAGTTCCTCCTTTGGGGCTGGCCAAAGCAACCATCCAAGGAGTGATGGTTAAGTAGATCCTTTGGTCCCATTTTCGGGTTTTGTCAAACCAGCCATCCAAGGAGTGATGGTCGATTAAAGTTTTTGGACCCACGTCTAGGTCAGGCCAAAGGAGCCATCTAAGGAGTGATAGTTAAGTAAAGCCTTTGGTCCCACCTTTAGCCCAAGACAAAGGAACCATCTGATGAGTGATGGTCAAGTAAAGCCATTCGTCCCACCTTTGCTCCTAGCCAAATAATCCATCCAAGGATTGATGGTAAATAAAGTCCTAGGTCTTGCCTCTAGGTCTAGCCAAAGTAACCTTCTAAAGAATGATGGATGAGAAAGCCTTTGGATTCACCTTCGAACCTGGCCAAAGCAATCATCAGAGAATGAAAGTTATTCAACCAAAGGCTAGCTGAAACAACGTTCAACCAAGAGAGCAAACTCGCAAAATTCTTATGCTTTCAAGACAATATATGATAGATTCTATAGTCAAATTGAAGCAATTAGTGGCTATAAAGACACTATCAAGGATTATCATGAATAAATCTAGATCATTCAAGTCATTGGATGATGTAAAGCAAGGTAAGAATGAATAATCATTCAAGAGAAGAAGGCACAAAGTTAAAATGAATGTTTACCCAAGTTAAAGCATAAGCAAACTTCTTATGGGGTTTAGGGGTAGGGGAGGGGCCAAGTGTTACATCCTAATTTTTTTAATTTTGAGCAAAGAGAAAAGCTATTGTGAGGTAAGAGTAAAGCCATTATGAGTCCAAAGCTATCGAAAGTCAAGGCAAAGCTATCAAAGAGTAAGGAATGTCATGAATTTAAGCTATCGTTAGTCATGACAAAGCTATCATAGGGTAAAAGAACTATCATAACATCAGAGCTATTATATGTTAAAGCAAAGTTTTCGTAGAGCAAAGAGTCTACCATAAGTCAATAACTGTCGTGGGTTAAAGGTAAAACCATCATTTGCTAAGCAAAGAGACTATCGTGAATCAAAGATGAAGTTATCATCGATCTAAGATGAAAGCTATCATCAACTAAGCACAAAGGCTATCATGAATTATAAATGAAGCTGTTGTCAATTTGAGAAAGAATCTATTATAAACTAAGCACAAGGGGCTATCATGATTCAAAGATATAGTTATTCAAAGGTTAAAGAAAAAGAGCTATCGTAGGTCTAGGGAGAGAAGCCATCGAAGGATAAAAAGAGAGCTATTGGCAACCAATAGTTGATGTGAGTCTAGAGCTGTCATAACTAAGGTAAATATATCGCAAGCCTAAAATTATCGCAAGAGGAAGGAACTTATCATGGGTTAAGAGCTATCGTAAAGCAAAAAGGAGGCTATCGATGGTCAATATAAAAGAGCTGTCAAAAGACATGCACAGAGTGATCAAAGATCTAAACGAAAACTATCGTAAGTCATTGATAAAGATGTCAAAGATCAAAGTAAAGGAGATATCATAGATCCAAGGAGAGAAGCTATCGGGGGATAAGAAAAGAGCTATCATGGAACAAGTATATAACTATCGATTATCAAAGAATGACGCTATTGTGTACCCAAAAATATTCACAAAGAATATTCAGGTTGGCCACGTGGTAATTTTCGGTTAGTCCAACCATGATATGTCAGCTTGAGGAAAAAAGACCAAACCATGTCGTTGTCATTTTGTCAATGTGTAACATCAATAGTCTCGATCGTCCAAATTCAGGAGCCACCACGTGTTAAAGATCTAAGGGTGTAATTTTCCTATAAATAGGCTTGTACCTCCAACTAAGAAATGACGGATTTCGAATACTCAAAGAAATTGATAAAAAGCTTGAATTGGGGATTGATGGCCTTTAGGTAAAATTCAGATTATGACTTTGTGACTTGGGACATGGACAATTAACTATTTACATAATGGACTAATTGATCATAAGCATAAGCATACTTGATCGAGAGAGGAATACCTTCCTCAAGAGTCATTGGATTTCTTATTATTAAGCATTTAAATTAGGCCCATTTTTCATTCTAACACTATGCATTCGAGTTTATAATGTAGTGAGCCCTCTCTATATTCTTCCCTTTTTCAATACGTCTATTATCCCGAAGCTCGGCCATATAGCACTCCCTTGTGGCATCCTGATCACCTTCAATGATTCCTACTCCATTTTTGTAGGGATTTTAATTTTAAACACTACTTGGCCAACACTTCTCTAAAGTCGGATAGAGGCCGTTCCAAAAAGGCATTATAAGCCAAGAAATAATGTACCAAAATGAAAGTTTTCTTTCAAATGGTTAATCTGGGATGGTCCCCTAGCTCAACTAACAAATCCAACCATCCTAAGGGCATTTTTCCTTCCTCAGTGTAACCATGCAATGTCTTATTGCAAGAAATAACATCCTTCATGAAGAATCCCATTCTATCAAAAGCACTTTTGAATAGGATGTTATAGTACTTCCATTATCCAACAACACATGGTGCACTTCCACTGGTCCAAGCATAATTGAGATTACCATCAGATCGGTATGGGGTTACTGCTTTCCATGCAAATCCCATTCGTTGAACATAATCTCGGTCGTCCCATTAAGTAGTTTTAGCATCATGCTCCTCACCTATAACATATATAAACTCCTCACCGTTCTTAAACGATTTGGCATACCCTTCCATATTAGCCTAATATTCATTAGCTATATGTGGTCCTTTAGTTATCGTACCTACCATAATCCTTCCATTATTCCCGGGGGAAACACTGGTACCCTCTTCCCCATCACCATGCAGTGATTGCCCGTGGTTGACTTATGAGGGATCATAGCACCATTTGGGTCTTTAACATATCTTTATAATTTCTTTGTCTTGATATACTTCTTAATAATATCACACAAAAGATGACACTCATTCGTGTTGTATCCGTGTGTCTCATGGAAGCGGTAGTACTTCTTAAAGTCCGCTTTCATTTCCTTCTTTAGTGGGGGCCTCTTATATTCCAAACTCTGCTTGGGTAGTTAGGTAGATGTTTTCGTTAGTATCATTTAGATTAAAAAAACATCAAACTTAGGTCCTGGCCTCCACCTCTTGCACTCTACTTTCTTCCACCAGGTTCATTCTGGTTGTTTCATTTCTTCATTTTAATAAAGTTACTCCCATCTCCTTTTGCTATTGTAGTAACTTAGATGACTCTCCGACTTGATCTGGTCTATTTGACTGCCTTTAAGGAGCGACATCTTCCAATCTCATGTACTTTTCAGCCTTATAATAAAACTCAACAGGAGTGGTTAGTTTCTACTTTGTTAATTTTCATGAGAAATTCATATTCGAATGTAGTACACCACATAAAGCCATAAGGACTAGCTTCTTATCTGCATATTGGACACTGAACATTACAATATTAAATCGAATTAAGTACCGGCGTAAAGATTTGTCGGTCCTTTATCCGCTAGCGAGTACGCGTCCTTTGGCTGGTTCACATGTACATGGAATAGGCAAATGTATTTCTCCCTCAACATTTCGCATGAACTTATCAAACCTGGTGGTAAATGAAAAAACCATATAGTTGCTAGATCTGTCAAAAACAAAAGAAATCATTTGCACAAGACTTCTTCTATAGCCCTACTCTTAGTATATGATGAGTGTAGCATTGCAAATGAACTATAGGGTTAGATAGTCTCATATCGGTTTCCATAGTTGGCATTCTAACATCTTTTGGATTCCATTAGTTATATCAAAAGTAAATGGACTACTTACCCGAGCCTCCATACCATGCTCGACTTGTGCCTATTGAATGTACTCCCTGATCATTCTCGTTTTTTGATTCAGGAGGTTGTCGATTCGAATGATCTTCAATCCTTTCCCTTTAGGGGGATCATCCCCCTCATTCCTCTATATGGTGGCTTGAGTGCCATTCCCAAGCAAGGTCTCAGCTTCTAGACTGCTTCTGATGGTCCCTACATACTTTATTAGTAACAGATTCAACATGAACAAGAGAGTTCTAATGAGTGCGTGAAGTGCTAGCTACAGCCAATCCCTTTTCGACACTAGACCAATTTGGTCCGGTATTGAGCCGTTCCTCAGGTCTGGCTTTAAACCTAACTCTTATACTCTCCTCTCTCCTCCAGCTTCTCTTCATCTTGCGCTTCGACCATCATGGTTAGATTTGCTACTAGATTGTAACCTTTTCCTACTTTGCCAGTCCTAAGATTGAGATCTCTCTCGCTCAACAGCATTGTAGCCTGTAGTTTGTCATTGCCCTATGCGTGCCAAGAGTTAGTTCACCGTTGCTTATTGTTGGGGAATGAGCCAATCATTCAACCTGGCCATGAATATGTCCAAGTCGCTTTTGGTAATCACATAGGCTAATGCATGAGTGCTTACTGATTGTTTTCCTTGCTCGGTTGTAGGTAGGTTGGGTGCATTGGTGTTTCCATCTTCCCTACTGATAGCAAACTCTGGTCTTCGATTTAGGAGGCGTCCTAAGAAGAGCTATTCGTGAAAGCACTAAAATTGTTTGCTCAAAAAAGTAGGGCTGTACACAACCCATATCCAACCCAACCCAACCCACCAATCTGACCCAACTCACATACACTCGACCCAACCCAACCTAGTTTGGGTTGGATATGAGTTTCAATTTTCAACCCATGCTGTGTATGGGTCGGGTGTAATATTTCAATTCATCCAACCCTATTTTAACCCAACCCAACCCTACTTTAAAAAAATAAAAAACGTTTCAGATTTTTTGCTTTGATCTTTGCACCAAAGAAGTTTAAGTTTAGAGCAGTAAAACCTAATTACTAATATTTTATTCATTCCATGCACTCATTACTATCAATGGCGTTCCACCTTCATAAACTCTCAACTCTCAAGTCTCAAACTTTTAAAATCCAAGCCCTAATTCCCTAATTTCTAAAACACAAGTTCACAAACTAGTTATGTCTAGCGAATTAATGCAGGACAAAGAAATTATGGGAAATGAAATCAACGTGGCTACCAATCCTTCTTCTCAAGGTATCTTTTATTAAGATGTTTGTAATTTTAAATGTTTTTGTAATGAAAGTAAACTATTTTGTTAGACCTAATTAATCTGCATTGATCTATTGTTATTGCATTGATGAATTATGATTTTTCGAGTTAATCTATGGTCATAATTTTTCAGTGTTCATTGCTTTATCTATCATGTATGAATATTTAAGTTTTTATATGATTTGTTATTGTAAGATCACAACACAGCAGTATAGAATTTGGATATGCGAAAATCGGATTCTACCATAGCATGAATTGAATAATTATTTTTATGCTTGTTTTTTTAACATTCTTTGATTTTTTAGCATGTGTATTTGTGTAGTCTAAAATTTGGGTATTTGAGTTTATACATGGACTGATATTTCTGTAACAAGTCTATCAAGTCATACATTTTAACAAGTCATGAATGGTAGTATTAAGCATGTTTAATGACTAGTATATATATTCATTCATTTTGACAACTCACTAAAGTTTAGCTTTCTATGATTTTGTAGAATGTAAGATTTGAGAAACATGAACTGTCATTTATAAAATTTTGACAATGCAATAGTAAGCATGATTAGCATGTTTGTAATCTATATATTGAACGAAATGTAAAGAATGCTTAGATAAATTTATTTTGAAAATAAACACTTCAATAATTAAGAAAATATTAGAATAATAGAATGTTTCAAATAATCAACATGTACTAACAAGTTTTGCTTGAATTTTATATTGAATAAAATCAACTAATCTACGACTTAGTTAATTAAATCCCGGTATAATCTTGAAAAGAAGGATACTAATAATGGTAGAGAGGACAACTCTCCAAAGCACAGCAGATGCAAAGGTATGCAGACATCATGGGTATGGACTCACTATGATTACATTATAGGCCCTCCCGAGTGGGCCAAGTGTAATATTGTTCATCAAAATATCTATGCCCATCAAAATAACAAGGAATTTCAAACTTAAGGAATCATTTTGAAAGATGTGTTAGGTCTCCTTTTTAGAAAAGTACCAAAAGATCAAAAAAATTGATCTTAAAAAATATAAAGAGGGAGGATGGTGTCTCAAATAGTGTTGATCTAAGGGCTATCACCATTAATCAAAATGATGCCAAGAGGGAATTGACAAAAATGATTATTTGTGATGAGATACCATTTAAAATTATTGAGAATGAAGGCTTTAAAATTTTTATACATAATGTTCAACCTTTGTTCAAGATTCCCTCTAGGATGACAATTGCTAGAGAATGTATGAAACTAGTTTTGGAGGAGAAGGAGAAATTGAAAAGACAGTTAAAGAATGAGATGGTTTGTACCACCACTGGTACATGAACATCGATCCGAAACATAAATTATATGTGCATCGCTGCACATTGGATTAATAGTCATTGGAATGTGAATAAAAGAATAATAAACTTTATTCAAATTCAAAGTCATACAGGAGATGCGGTTGGATTGGCTATAGAATTATTGTTGTTGGATTGGGGTATTGAAAAGCTATTCACTGTCACCATTGACAATTTAAGTTCTAATGATGCAGCGACTATGCACTTAAAACTTGTCACTAAGGAGTTGAAGGGTACCTTCTTGGAACATAAGTTTATACATATGCGTTGTTGTACACATATTTTAAATCTCATTGTCAAGGATAGATTAGATGAGCTTGACGAATCCATTTTAAGGATTCGCAATGCTGTCCACCGTGTGAGGTCATCTCCTTCTAGGTTATCTACATTCAGAAAGTGCATGGATAATGTTAAGATTGATTGTAAGCAATCCTTGTGTTTAGATGTGAAAACTCGATGGAATTCCACGTACTTGATGCTAGAATTCGCTGTGAAGTATGCAAAAGCATTTAAATGGATGGAGGTAGATGATAAGAGATATTGTAAGTACTTTAATAATAGTGAAATTAATGATGGGTTTAGTGTGAGAAAAGCGAGAAGAAACGTGAATATCGGACCACCAAGTGAACAAGATTGGAAGAATGCTTATGCACTTATAAAGTTTTTGAAACTTTTTCACCAAATGACCTCAAGGTTCTCTACTTCTCTCAATATTAGTTCTAACTCATTTTTTATCGAGATTGTCTCTCTTCATAGTAGATTTTTAGAATTGTGCAAAAGTGATGACAATGACATGAAACTTATGGCTCAAAGAATGAAATTAAAGTTTGATAAATATTGGGATAGTTTGGACAACATGAACTATTTATTGTATGTGGTTGCTGTTCTTGATCCTCGTTATACGCTAAAATATCTAAAATATTGTTTTGAGGAAATCTATGATCAATCTAAAAGGGAGTCGATGGTAGAGAAACTGAAAGACACATTGTCAAAATTGTATTATCACTTTAATGATGAGACAAATGATAATGTAGATGGTTTTGATCAATTTCAAAGCCCAAGCAAGCTGATGAGAGTGGAAGACAATGAAGATGACTACGTGAAATTGTTTGCTTCAAAGGTAGATATGAGAATTAAAGAAGATGAGAATTTAGTAAGCATGGCTGAGATGGGAATTGGATGAGACATGTGAGAAACTTACTAAGAAATTTAATGTTTAGGCTTGGTGGAAGGTCAATGGAAATAAGTATCTTGTTCTTTCTCATGTCGCTAGGGCTGTATTGGCAATACCGGTCTCAACAATTGCTTCGGAGTCCACATTTAGTACAAGTAGCGGAGTTATTAGTCCATACAAGAGCTCATTATCTCCTAGAACGGTAGACGTATATTTTATTTCATATTGCTAAATAACTTATCTAGTGCTGCCATAAACAATTCTAACTTTTTTTTATATTTTTACAACATGCAGTACTTATGTGCTGTCAAAATTAGTTTAGAGCAAAGCCAATTTCAGTTGATATTAAAGCTGAAAAGAATGAAGTTGAAGAATTAGAACAACTTGGGCATGGTAATTAATTCTATTCAGTTTATTCAACTTTATTATTTGATTATATACTGGCCTATCCATTTCATTTATTTTTAGTTCAAAAAAACACACGTACCATTTCATTATGAACAATTTACTATGTCAGGCTATGCATTCATGATGATATATGATGTTTAGTTTAATATCTTTATTAATATGTTTAGAAAATTGGTTAAGTATATTTATAATGTCAGGCTACACATTCATGCTACTAAAAATTAGTTGAGTATGTTTAGAAGTCAGTGTATAATGCCAGGCTATGCATTCATGCATTAAATAAACACTTCATATTTTTTAATAATATGTACTAAAAATTTATGAATATTTTATAACTTTTTTGTTATAAAATATTAGATATTGACATTTTGTTTTCTTTGCAGAAATTGGTTTGCTTGATATCAATTTTAACTGTGACTAACATCAAGGAATAACAAGGCTGTGAGCATTTGATATACTTTTTAACTTTTTAATAGCATTTTACTGTGTTTTGAAATGAAAAACTAATTGAATATGTTTAGTGAATCGGTTTTATGTAATGTATTTTTGTAATGAAATGCTAACGAACTATTCATAAGTGAATCGACTCTATATGATTTATTTTAGTGTTTAAAAGCAGCGTAATTATTAAATGTATTGGTATTATCATGTTAAAAAAATTATGTTATGGATTAATCATGTATGCAACCCGACCCAACCCTATTTAACCCGACCTAACCCATACTTCAACCCAACTTAACCCAACCTCATATAAAGTTGGGTACAGATTGAATTTTCATCAATCCATACCAATGTGGGTCGAGTGAAGTATTTGGCTTAACCCGATCTAACCCAACCTTTGTGTTGCCCTATAAAAAAAGGCAACACCTCCAAGAAATTTTAAAACTATAGGCATTTAGTGCGCTATACAGTTGTTAATTGTATGTGATATAATGCTTTATATAGAGCAGTTCAAAAACATGTAGCATACGTTAAATAATGTGGAAAATAAAGAAAACACATAATTTGTAGTGGTTCGGATCAAGATTGCCTATATCCACCATGGATTATCATTCATTTCCAAATAGATCTTGAGTACAATGCATATATACAAAATACAATGACCTACTGATCGAAAAAATGAAACGACAAATCCAAGAATTTTGTTTGGCAAACTTCTATTAGGTATTTTTTTTACCTCTCAAACTTATCCACCATTACTATTCATCCATAGGATATTTATAGGTATAGGGTTGCAAAACAATCGGCTTGAAATTCCCTATAGGATAGGCACTTTACATGTTTGACTTGTTCCGCTTGGCAACAGCCGGATAGGCAATTATTTGGCTTAGCAACATGCCAACCGAAACAATTTTCTTATATTTGATAGTAAAAACTATTGAACCATTTTTCTTGTCCAGTAGCTGAAAACTCCTAACTGTTTTGCTATACTGTAGTTGATGACTATTGAATAGTCTCATGTTAATTGGCATCGAACCATTCCTTGCCGAACCGTGTACTTTACCTAGCAAACTTTGGTATCTTATCCTGGTTTTCTTCGAGTTAACTTTTGAACCTCTTGTCTCTTTACTTTGCCCTTGTGATCACAAAGTAGAATTCTTATTATGGATCTTTTAGCTATTTCATTGTTCCTTGACACCTTTTCATACCGATCGTGTAGTGGGCGAAAATGCCTACAACACAGTTGTTAACTATATGCAGCCCTATGATTGAATATGAAGAAATATGTGTATATACAAGACACGTGCGAGGAACAAAGTTGCTCCATCATGGAATGACTGAATATTTATAAGAAGCTCTCATATAGAATCAACCGGCAGATAAAAAGTGTTTTTGAGAATACAAAGTGAGGGAAAATCCTTTCAGCTTTGCGACGTGGTCTCATTAGTATTCATTGTATGGAGAATAATATTGTTCACTTTAGGCTTTTTGTCTAATTCATGTTATTTGTTTGTTTTCCTCATAAATTCATGGGTACTCATTTGAGGGTTTAATACAAGTTATTCTTTAGGGTTCATTTCAATGAAAACTGTAACGATCTATCTTTCTTACTCCCGAAGATGACACTTAATACATCCACAATATTCATGTGTCGATCATCTAGGTGTTCGAATAACAGGCCCTTGGGGTAAATGAAAAGAAAAGACAAAAAGAAAGAACATAGAATCTCACAACGTAAGGAAATCATATATAATAGAACATAAAATAATACATACAGCCATTCCTAAAATGAAACATCAAAGTTAAAACAGGTACTAACTTCAGCCAGGAACAGTTATAACTGCCTGGGCCTACAATGCTGATATATAACTATACACACATAATGGAAATAAAATAGATAACTAAATAACAGTGAAGCCTCATGTTCCATGCTCCTCCAAAATGCATTCGTAAGAACCTGGGCTACTTTGCTAATCATAAAATTAGAGTACCCAAGAGTTTAAGGAAAAAAAAGAAAAACTCCATGTTAGACATGCGTATTGTGTGAATAAAATCAAAACAACTAAATTGTTATACATATAAAACCCTTAAAAAATAAAGGTATCTTATAAGACCATGCCGCACATAAACATGGACAAGTTTTACCTTACAGTAACCTAAACCAGTTTATAAGAGATTTTGTGAAATTATAATAATGTCTAGGGTATAAAATAAATATTTAATTATAGTCGAAATGGTTACATTAATTACATTCCAACATATTAAGTATAAACCTAAGTCCGTAAATGCACGTATTGGAAAATAGATTCCATGCAACGACAAGGCTGTTAGGGTACCGTCTGTCATAGTACATCTTTAGAGAAAATACACCGAGGGCCTTGTCGGGACCTATTGCCAACACAAAACCGACCTACCCCTTACCGGATAGTATCAAATATGATCATCCCTCGGTTGTGATCAACAACTGTATTGGGCCCTCAAGCATACATACAAAAATAATAATATCGATCCAGATCAGGGATGATCATACCCTTATGGGTGCGACCCACATAGCCATGCTGCATCTAGTCATTTCCGAGTGTGAGGCTTGAGGCTACGTTTTACCTTTTTAGCAAATCCCACTTGGAATGCTAACATTGCCCTTCAAGCAACAATGCAATGCCAGCATTCATCCATATAAGTTGTTCAAGATATAAATAAACCGTAGGCACTACTTCTACTACATCCTTTTTGGGATCACCCTCAGGATTAGCAGCAAGTATCCCTTGCACTTCAAAGACTCCGTCTTCGATTCCATCATCTTCCAGATATTTCAAATTGGAATGCATATATAGGTTCGAAGTGGTTTTCGGATAACTCAGGCTTATCTGTCCTGATCTCTCCGAACCAATAATCGATCGTTTCAAAACTGGTCAAGTTATCGATGATGCCAAACCACTATCAGGGTGCAAGTATAGTTTGCATATGAAAAATAGGACATCCTATACTTATCACAATGTTCCAATTTCAAACAGCACTATCCCTCGATTAACAATGAAGTCAGACAAGTTAGAAAATTATTCTTGTCTCGACATACATTCTTACTTCTTAGGATTAAAATGAGTTTCCATACCTCGGAATTTGGTATCAAGTATACGATGAGGTACCTTCCATATACTTAATTAATCATGAGCCATTTATCAAAATTAACTCTCTTATACTTATAACGTTTTCGACATTTTGATTTCTCTATCCCTCGCCTAGAAACCCTAGTTCTAGATCTCACAGATAGAGGAAAGTCTACTCAACGGCTATTAGTGCTAAATACAAGATGACTTACTTTCCACAAATGTGTCAAAATTTTAGCACAACTTATCACATTTGTTTGATGTTACTTAATGGCACAGACAAAGAAATCCCTTGTATTTAAAACATCCTTTTAAAAGATAGTTGTTTTAAACAAAAACCCGATCTTTGAAACAAAGCGGTTAATATTTAAACCTCTTGTTTAAATAATTAATTAAATTCTTGAAAATATATTTAAAATTTCAAACTTCCCTTTTAATACTAATAAACACGTTTTTGAAAGACTTTTCAAAAATATCTAAAGTAGAAATTCTTCTTCTTTAACAAAAACAATGTCGATGACAAACTGCATCCATAGCGACTATCGCTATATGGACCATGACTTTTAGAACTTGTTTTGTAAATCAAGATAGCTTTTAAACCCTTTATTTCTATAATTTAAACCACTTTAATAGCTTTGTAGAAAGGTTTGAAAACCAAAAGTTAAGTTCGGAAAATATTTTAAAAATATTGTTAGAAAACAAGGCAGTAATCTAGTTTAAAGAAACAAGGGATCTCGATGTCGAATAAAAACCAATTCAAGTATGTTAACTATACCTAACAACATTCAAAATTTATATACATAAGAAAATATATATAAAAATGTAAATAACATCCACAAGGCAAGGAAAAATTGTCACTTGCAAATTATTCTATATGCACTTTGAAGTGTGTCGTGGCGACCTATTCGCTACGACACTTCAACTCATTTCAAGTCCCCTGCAAATTATCACATATGTCATCAGTTTTAAGCAGAAACCAAACCAAACAATTACACTTTTATAACTTATAAATATAAGCAACTAACCGAAAATATTTTAACAAAATAATAAGTTTTCAAACTTGATTTCAAAGTGAGCTTTACTCACCTAAACCACACGATCTTTTACCAAACTACCACAACTTTTTAATCGACACACGGACCTAGCTTCCACATTAAAAAACTTGATTTTCAAGACCCAAAGAAGGTTAATAAGGCTTGACTTAGGGTAGTGGGCCTGGCCTTGGTCCAAAATAAGGTTTTGAGTTTTGTTTTGGTGAATAAGTGATGTAGAGTAGAGTGGGGATGGTTTTAACAACTAGTTTATGGATTAAAATTTTAAAAGTAGTGATTTTTGATTTAATTTATTTTAAGAAGACATAAAAGAAGAAGAGAAGAGAGTGGAAAGGAAGAAGAAAGAAATGGAAAAAAGAAATGAAATAAAGTAAAGTGAAAGTGGAAAGAGTGGAGTTGTTTTTATAGAAAATGGAAAATGAGAAATTACTAAATAGCCTTCTCTTTAAAAAAAATACATACCCTCAACTACAATTTGACAACTCACCCTCCTCCTCTCCAAGTACACACGCAACCCCCGCCCTCCAGTTATTCATGCCATCGCTTCTTCTTTTGTGTGTACTTATGCCTTAGTTTGTGTGCTTTTTCTTTTTAAATTATAAAAGGAAAGTCAAATTCTACTTTATTAACTTAAGTATATATTTAAACTTATTTTAACCTAATCACTTCATTAGCCCAAAGCATATGTTATTTTTATATCTGTGTATATATACACTCTAGTGTGTACAACATGTTCCAACAACTTTTAAACGATGAAAAGTTGAAAATCCGAAAAATGATTTTCGATCACATTTTCATTTTTTATCCAAACTAATTACTTTTATAAACCAAATTTTAAAACGGCTTTAACATCACTAGTTACTACTTCAAAAAAGTTTATTTAAATTATAAAATCCATTATTTAATTATTTAAAAATATATCAAATATCCATATTTAAAGCGAATAAACTACGGGTCATTACAAAAACACCAAACTTATTTTGTTATTGCGTGCAAACACCTTATATTAGAATTAAAAGAACTTTGATTTTAGAATGTAGACTAGAATTATATTTTAATGAGAAAATTTGTCTAATCTTTATTAAAACAAATAAAATGATACTAGAACATCATAATCACCAAGTATAATTGAAATCTAATAATCGAAAATAAATGAAAACTAAAATTTTATGGTGGTTCGACTGTAAATCGGGCCCATGTCCAGTTTGCTTCTTCTTTTATTATGGGTTCGTATAGAATACAAGTACAAAATAATGTATTTCGACCGATGAAATAACATACCGCAATATTCAGATCATATAGAAGTTCCAAATTTATGAGCAAAATTTAAATCAATGATTGAAATTCATTGTCTTACAATCGTGTGTATTATACTTGATGCTGGAACACTTGAAAATTGGATCCTTTCTTTTATGCATTTGTCCATATATTTATAGGCTTGAGAGTTAGTTATTAGCTTTATATTTGGAGTGTAGTGAACGATCGTGGTTGAGTAGTAAAGATGTTGGATTTGACTCGGTAACCTTATGACAACATCACGATCAAGAGTTTTGCTTTGTTCGAAAGTTGACCGTCTAAGTTTCAATCAAAGTATTGTTATGGATATTTGTGGCCGTTGCAACTTACTATCGTTATCACTTTTGATCATTCTTATTTCTTTTCGAAAATTTCCTATCTTCTTGATGTTAGCTTCATTTAATCATCCATCCAAAATAATAATGTTTCCTTGAGTCTTTGACGTGTTTAAACCATGTTGTTTGTCTTTGAATCAACCGTTACTTAGCAAAAATATATAAATAAATGAAATCTAACCTAGAACAACTTTATTCTTCATTATATATTTATTTTTTGTTCTATAAGTTAATGTTATCTTACTACAAATTAGCTGCATTACTTTTTTCTTACATGATTATTACGTTATTTTCAATTATCATTTCATTTTTTACCAAGTCTTCGACATCGTTTATTTTCTTGCTTATACATCATATTTTTGTTTCCTATTTATAATTTGTATAATGCTAGATTATAGTAGACTTTTGCACATGCTACAAAATTTTCATATTTTTAGGGATTTTACCTAACGTAGAAAGTGTTCTTCTATAATACTACTACATAGTAACATTCCATACTTATTATTATTTTTCTACATATTTTTTTCTTGAAATAATGATTACGTACAATATCAAATACCCGTTGGTACTTTATTCTTATCAATGGTTATTGTCGAGAAAGTGGAGTGAATGGATAGAGATAATGTTATGAATTGTTAGTGATGCTTGGTGGAACATCAGGTGTTGATATGGTGCGCCATCATCAAATCTGGAAGAATTTAGGGATTTTAGGGTTTAATTATTATGTATGGGCAACGACTGGTGGTGCAGAGGTTGGCACAGTGGTGGGTGGTTGTGTGAAAAGTGGCATCTTGTGAACAGCGGTGAGCACTTGCTGTGGTGATGATCAATGTGATGTCGAGAGACATAGAAATATCCTGATATGAAGCGTATCTTTGTGGAAAAATTATAAGTGGTCTAAAAAGAAAAAATGGACGTAGATTGTCCTTTAAATAAAATTACTCAGTTTTTCCAACATAATGGAAATTAGTGAAAAACTACAAGGAGATTTGCTAGAAAGAAGGCGGTTGAATATCACACGGATATACGGATCTTGAACTAAACATGAGAAAAAATAGGAGATTGCAAAAATTGTACGATAATGATTGATCTGCATTCCATTGTACCTAAATTACCGATTAAAAGATATCCAAATTTTGGTGCCATGCCCAGTTATTACAGACGAATTATGATTAAACTATCGGATATCAAGGGCTATAAAGTTTGTGTAATTCGATAGTTCCTACTTCAACTCTGGCTTAGTTTTCCATACCATTTAGCATTTTTGGAAGAGATTAATCGAATTGTAATTGTCCTAGATTATGTCTTATTTCCTACTTCATTAGGGCATACTGCTTTACAAATGCTAATTTTACTTCAACCAAATTTACCACAACTGAGATGGGCAAGGAAATATGTACTAGATCCTGTGATGAGTCGACACAAGGCGCCGAACGACTCTGTTGATAAGAGCTATTAGGAGTCATCGGCCTGTTACCTATGCGTACCTTTGATCCGTTGAGCGAGGGCCCTTACACATAGGACTCTTTTGTCTTTATTCGACCAGTTGATCTCACAGTCAGGTTGGCTTATACCATTATGCTCACGAGCACAATCAACGCTTAAGACTACCTTCACACACCTCCTTCCCTCTTGGAGGCATATGCCTTAGATAAACTACCTACCCTCGTAGTGTCCCTCCTCTCCCTCGTTGAATGATTAGTACAACGGTTAGGCATCCTTAGACGAAAGAGTGGTCTTTTAGGATTGGTCATCCCTTCCTTGTTAGAGCTATGCTACCTCTCGTCTATCCTAAACATTCGATCAAGGTTATCATTGTGAAGCTATAGTCAAGAAGGTGCACGGGGTCTTACCGTTTAACCATTGGTACTCCACATCTCCATGGGAATTCAGTTTCATCGGGTCCATGTAAAAGATAGCGCGGCAATCATTAGACCGTTCATGTAGGTCGCTACTTATGCGATAAGGAATTTCCCTACCTTATGATAGTTAGAGTTATTGTCGTCATCTAGGGGGTTACCATTCAAAGAAACTCACGCTTCTCCTTTCGACCTTCTAATGTTGGGCAGGTGTCAGACTCTACACATCGTGTTACCACTTTGCAAAATTCTATGTTTTTAATAAACAGTTGCTACCCCATGGTATATGCCACTTTCATAATCAAATGATAGAAGAGCACCCATTCTCCCGAAGTTACGTAGTCATTTTGCCAAGTTCTTTCGACATGCTATATCGATGATCCCTAGTATACTCTATTTTTTCACTCATGTCTGTTTTGGGGTATAGTTAGTACACCGGGAAGATCACCCTCCCAATTTGAAGTTTTTTATGGATATTTCAATCGTCATTGATCATGACAATAGTCGCGACTGGGCAAGCTGAGCCCATTTGAATTAGTTAAGGCTTCAACTACTCAAGGTGCATCTTAGGGAAAGGAAAGCGAGGTGCATGCAGGGACATACATGGTATAGTAGTCAAAGCAACTTCGTCACTTTCGTGTACCCATCGGACGACGGCCCTTTTGGGGCTTCCTTAGGAACTGATTCAGTCTACGTAAATTGACCGAACGTGGAAAGCCTTCCACTGGCAAGCGATTTTGTTTCTCATAGGATTTTTCATTACTAATGTCGCATTTTCACTTTTGATATCTCAAGGTCTTTTCACTAAAAACCTCCCCCGATTGGCAGAACGTTCGGCTACCGACACTTGAAAAAAAAAGCTTTAAAGGCCTCATCACTTCGATGAATCACTCGAGCCCAGAGACATTTTTCAGTGCCCTGTAGCTAGACCAGTGGGACACTACATTTTATTCAAAGGATGGTTAATTAGCCCACCTCCTAGTTGTCATCGCTCGATCGGTTCCTTTTCCACTGAGCGATTGCTTAGAGACCTTTAGCATACAATATGCGTTGTTTCCTTCTCGACTTTGGATCTTAGAACCTAAGAAGTTTGTTTGTACAAATAATGTTGACATGTATTCGGAGTTTCCCTAGGGTCAATTAGTGAAATGAGGATCACCCTAGCCCATTGAGTGCTCTATCTCGGGCCATCGACATCATACTCTTCACTGAAATAGATTATGTGGAAAACCAGCTATATTCGATCTTGGTTGGCCTTTCAACGCTAACAACAGATCATCCCTGTATTTTGCCACACACGTGGGTTCGGTCCTCCAACGCCTGTTAGAACTCTATTCAACCTTCTCATGGCTAGGTCGATCGATTTTAGGTCAAATAGGAAGAACTATTATCCGGTCGCTTCCTTCGGTCATTTATAAGACTCTTTCGGTCAGTGGATCGGTCCTATTGGTCCCCTTGTCCATGGTTGTCGCCTACACCTAATGGCTTAAGCCGTCGTCTCATTTCTTTGTTGACCCATCATGCAAAAGATAAACCTTTTGAACGAGTGGGCTTGCGCTTTGCTCCTTCGACTGATTATTCACTTCAGATCTTAGGTACTCTATTGCACTTCCCAACTGGGGTCCTTTTCACATTTCCCTCATGGTATTTGCACGCTATCAACCATTGAGGAATACTTAGGCTTGAAGGGTGGTCCCCCTTTCTTGCATAAAAGCGATGATCATTCGAACATGTCACGTTTTGTTGGGAAGGACCTTTCCATGGGGAACGAATTCGCAAGGCTATCACATTTTTTGGCCAGATCTTCCAACCTTTTCAGAAAACCAGTTCGTTGTGCGCTCCACCTCGTACAATGTTGCCTAAGTTGCACACCAATTGCCGACTTTAAGTCATACGGACGCTACAGCAACACAGCTTGTGCTTACTGTTGTTGGGTTTTCCATCATTCAATCTACATCAAATCGAATGAAACTGCTTCGAATAGAATGTAACGGTCTTCTGCCTTATTCCATTGCCAATCAGTAGGTTCAGAACAAATCGAAGAGGCTTACGATTTTGGATCGACTTACATAAGTTGACTTTTTGTTTTTTGAAAGCTAAAATCTATTAATTTTGGCTTTCAAAAAGTCAAAAAACGACTTATTTAAGTCGTTTCATGGCTAATAGGGCTGGTCAACATTTAGCCAACGAAAATCTGGGCCCGTTTGGCTTTCTTCCTTCGGTCGCGATTCTCATTCTCCTTCCCGCCATAGTGTACAGTTTGTTTTCTTCGATATTCCCAATTTTTAGGGTTAGGATTCCCAATGAATACTCTTCAAGACTTGCATAAAGTATGGGAAATCAAAGCCCTAAAAAAGCCAGGCCAAGAAGATGCCCTGAAAATCCTTGATAAAATCGCCAAGCAAGTTCAACCGATTATGCGAAGGCGCAAATGGAGGGTTAAACTCCTCTCTGAATTCTGGTAAAGGTTATCAAATTTCGATTTTGAATTTTTTTCCCCGTATAAATTGTTGTCGGATAAATATAATTTTGTGCCAAAATTTAAACACACTGTTGATTTTGTTTATACCCACTGCAGTCCAACCAATCCGGTACTTTTAGGAATAAATATTAACAGTGGTGTTGCGGTGAAGCTTAGGTTGAGGAGAGCTAATAGAGATTTGGATTTCATACCCTATGAACAAGTGCTCGATACAATGCTTCACGAGTTATGCCATATTCAGCATGGACCTCATAATGCTCAATTTTATAAACTTTGGGATGAGTTACGATTGGTATTTTCTCACCACTTTCCTTTTTCATTCAAAGTGTATCACATGTATAACAATACTTCTGTCTGCTATATATAACTATGCTACTTTTACTTTCCGTTAAACATGTATGCAACTTTGAGCGCATTTTGATATCTATTTAAAAACGTTGATGGTTCAATTACGGTATTGTCAACCACCGTAGTTTTCCAAAGAAATAGTGGTACTACTTAATACCTGTCACGAAGTTCTAATTCATAAATAAAGTTTAAGCAACGACATTGCAGATGCTGATTAGCGGTGAAGGTTTATTATTAATGCCATGGTATAAATATGTTCATTATATCGCGTTTGGATGTTTTTTCGTAATGAACTCCAAAACCCCCCATACTCTTTTTCATAATTGCTAAATGTGTCCGCTTTTGGAATTATCATCTTTGTCTTGCCGTCTATGTTTATATTGGAACCAATCCAAATTTACATACCTTTAATTATTTTCATCATACAAAAAAAACCTTTAGTGTTCAGAGAAGATAAAGTTTGCTACCTTTATTAACATACGTGAAATATTATGCGGATTGTAGATGATTATCTTATGATTGTGGTCTGATTATATGTGATCTGATTATTATCTTTTTTGTTTGTGCATGCAGTTTTTCTTTAGAATCATCTCAACCGTTCAGTCTGTGTTGCAGTGTATCGTATTTTTTGGCCTTTTAGATTCCAAAAGCTTTCTTGAGTTCTGTAATTCTAGATATATTTTTCTCCATTTGCTATTGTGAATCTGTGATGATTCATTTTTGCTGGATCCTTCCTAAAATTTTGGGTTATGTATATTTTGATAGATATAGTTCACTATAGTAATTATAGACTTATAGTTGCTTAACTATAGGTGACAATTTTGCTTTTACACATAGATGTACCTATACTTGTTATATCCCGATGGCTCTCCTCATAAAATTGATCCTTGCTAGGTTTTGAGGAGGTGACAATTCTTGTTTGACATTTTTTTCTTTGCTAAAGTCCAATTCAAACTGCTGACATATAATTTACTTACATGCAGATATAGCAAAAAAATTTACATTCAAGACTTCTATTGTGTCCCATTTTACTATTAATTAATAAGTAATATATTTAAAAGCAAGCTAAGGAGCAACATTGCGGGTATTCAATTGGTGATTTATAGCAGACTTGTTCTCTATTTTTTATTTTTTTATTTTTTTTATTTTAAATTTTATGCTCAAGATCTCTGCTGGCAAGCTGCAACCCATAACTAAACAAAAGTTTGTAGCAAGGGAACTTATTATAATGCAGTGTTATTGGTATTAGTTACACTACACATCAGATGAATCAGCTTTTTTTTTTTTTTTTGTCGTTTATATTGATTTGTAAAGAATCTGATAGTTTGAATTGTTTTCTCAAGCTATTAAAATGTTCATGCAGGAATGTGAAGAATTAGTGTCAAAAGGCATTGCAGGTACTGGTCAAGGTTTTGATACTCTAGGAAAACGCTTAGGTGGATATAGCAGGCAACCTCCATTATCTTCTCTGCAGCAAACAGCTGCTGCCGCCGCAACAAAGCGGGCCCGCATTTGTGCCTTATTACCTTCTGGGCCTAGACGTTTAGGCGGTGATAATGAAATAATGACCGCTTTGACTCCAACACAAGCTGCTGCAATGGCTGCTGAGAGGAGGATGCAGGATGAATTGTGGTGTGCTTCTGGCTTCCAGGAAAATGTTAGTGAGGCTGAAAATGAAAGCGGAAAGTTGGAGCCTTCTTCATTTATTGACTTGGATGAGTCTTCTGATATTCCTGATGATTTCCAAGGAAGAAAAGATAAAGATTCATCAACTTCTGGTATTTTTCGTGGAAAAAACAGTGGGGTGGCTGTAAGTAGAGGTTTTTCTTCTGCTGCGGGTACGAATGATTTTGAAGATGGAGCAATGTGGGAATGCACTGTATGCACTCTATTTAATCAGGTATCTCAGTTAAACTAAAGTGTTGATATGTAGTTGACACGTGATATTATTAATGGTTCACATTCATCATTTTTTTTTGCTACAATTGATGTTCGTGAGATCATTGAAATCATATGGAATCTTTCATGTTGGATATTCATTTGTAATGACAGCCTCTAGCGCTTGTATGTGAAGCTTGTGGTGTTCAAAAACCCGTTGCTGCTGCATCTAAGTTCAAGACCTGGTCATGTAAGATTTGTACCTTGCAAAATGATAGCAAGCTAGATGAATGTGCTGCATGTGATGAATGGAGATATTCATATGGCCCGCCTGCATCAACTCGTGCACCCAATCATGGCACTTAAACTGCATTTCATTAGTTTCATGTATAGGTAAGTTGGTCCCTATCTTAATAATTCCTGTGCCTGATTACCATTTATTATTTTATGATTTGCTATTTACCAGTCAAACATCAAGGTCTAGTTAGAATCAACATATTCTTTTGCTAAAATACGCATGATGCAATGTTGTTTTTGTTGCAGATAGATTTTTTAAGTCACTAAAGTTAGTGTGTGCGTTCATTCGTCCTGTTTCTAAAATGATAAACTTAACTTTTTTCCCCTTAAACTTACCTGATTAAATTGTACAATTTTGTTTTAATGGTTGATTATTTGTTTTTTTTGGTGAATAATAAGTATGGTGTGATTTGAGCTTTTGTTCTCTTTCAATTTGCAACTAATTCTAAGGACATGTATTTTATTGAATTCTACCACTCCATTTTATCTCAAAGCATATATGCAAAAAATGGAGTGTTATAGTGCTGGTTCAGAGTACATTTAACATATTCCTAATTTTATTCTAATATTTTGTGCATCAAGTTAAGCATCCATGATCATCAGGCCAGCATTTCTTAGTGGATGCAAATAGGGTGAGACCAAATTATGTACATTCCATCAATTTGTAACTGTGTAATTTCTTTGTTAAGTCATTCTTTGAGACATGTATTGTATAGAGTACACATTTGCACTATTTGTCATTTCTTTCTGTCTGTTATATTTCCGTGTGAGATTTCCGTGTGAGATTACAGATAGTCTTGGGTGCAAAATAGAGTACACGACGCATAAAACCTTTTTGCGTTACAATTTTTGCATTCATAAACAATAGCTTAAACTCATCCAAGTTATTGACATTCTCCTATTTTGCATGTTATAGTTCATATATAGTATAGAATGAATATAACCTGTATTTTTGCTCTAACATTTGCATTTGCCATAAATCTGTTTTTTCTAATGAGGTTTAGCTGCTAGCTGTGCGTGGCATATTCTTATCAAAAGTTACCTTTTATGTGTATGTGTATCTGTTTATGGACATAATCATTTTGGATATGAGCTCATTGAAATTTTGATATTTCCGCCAGTTTTTCTTGAATTTTTTAGTCCAAATTTCTGAGAGATGCTGAAAATATACCAAAATACTGAAATTTAAGTCAAAATTTTGGGTAATGAATACCAATGTGGTTGTGCGAATATTCGTTTTTACTCATATCCAGAGCAATGCCTATCAATGGTAAGCTCTATTAGATAACCTGTTGTACCTAAAAATACAGCCATGAGTTTAGATTCTGTGAAATTTATTTATTTGTTTTCTCCATTTTCAGATATCTGCCTGACATTATTGAAATTTTCAGGATATGCACTCAGCAAACTTTTGGAACACTATAATTTAATGAAGAAGAACGGTCATAATATTTGTGCACATTCAAAGCTGCTATGGAGCTCTCATATACCATTCAAGTTGCTGTGGATTAAGGTTATGTAACATTTTCTTGATTGATATCAGATTCAGAAATCAGAATTCTAGTGTATCCTCTTGAACTAAGAATCTTGTTACGAATGACATGCTTAATTTTATTGTTAACTAGAAAAACGTTCGATTATAATGTTAATATGCATGTTTGTAGCAATGGATTAAGGCAAAGCTGAATGAAGTGCTCGCGTGTTTTCTGATTAAATAGCTGATTATTCAGGACAAGGATGATGCTTGAAATGTAAACTCTTGGGTGATCTGAGAAGATCAAGTCCCACTTATATACCATTTTAAAACCACTAGTAAGGTGCGTTTTTTACTAAGCGAAAAGCGGTATTTTGAAGGGGGTAAGTTAGTGAAAGGAAATTATGTTTTTGTGTTATGAAAGAGGTATGTGAAATGTGAAAGATTATTTATGTTTATTTGTATGTTTGATATTTATTTATTTTAAATATTGTATAAAAATTGCTAATGATTTATGTTAAATTATGAACTAATGTCAAAAGAAAAAACAGTAAATTAAAAGAAAAAACCGATCGACCGCAATTGAAGAAAAAAAAAGAGTACATAAACAGTGCAAATAAAAAGTAAATACTAAAAGATACACTGGAATTGAAATAAATAAATCCTAAAAGATACCTAGCTGCACATCGAAGAAAGTGCGTAGTTGATGTAGTAGATCAAAATTTTGGACTTTTGCGTTGTTTTTGCAGACATTTTGATTCAGATATAGTAAGATATAGTAATTGAAGTAGTAGAAGAGAGAAAAAGTGTTAATTTTTGGTGTAGGCTGTGTCCGATGCTAACAGATCAATTTCCACGCGACACTTCTCTTGTGCTTAAAATATATAATTTCGGTGATAAATATGATAAACTAGATGAATTTATTCATGTGTTAAGAGAACGATATTAAGATTAAAAGCTGACTCATTTTTAAGTTAAGTTGTATTGCTCAAATTTAATTATTGTGATTTTAAATTTAATCGAGAAACTGAAAAATAATATCGGGACCACATGTTATTATTTATAACGTTGATATTTTCTAACCTAATCCGTTGACAAATTAGAATGTCGTTGACAAATTAGAATGTCGCTCCAGTAGCTACTAACCACACCTTAATTAGTTTTAACTCATAGTGTAATCACTTTAGTTAGGTTATTTTATAGGGATCGTTTGGCTCACATGTTTGTTAAGTTTCAAAATAGAGAAAACATCGTTCCAAAATAAACTTACTTTTCTAGTCCCTATTTTCAAATTCGCCCGTGCCAAAAGACCCAAATACCTTTTACGTTCTTAGCATTTCAAACGCGTATAACTTTCTGTAGAAATATCGGATCAGCATACCATTTTCACCAAAAAATCATAAATTTTACAATCTTTAAAATGAGATCCACTGTTGATACAAAAAAAAAATCATATTTGCAGTAAAGCTGCAATTATTCCATATATTTGCAGAGAATTCTGCAATTTTTGAAAAACATCACTTTTTCTTCAAATGTCAGCAATTATTACATATAATTGCAGACTTTTATGCAATTATATAAAATAATTGCAGACTTTGATGCAATTATATGAAATAATTGCAGACTTTCCTGCTATTATGTCATATAATTGCAGACTTTCTGCAATTGTTCCGTATATTTGCCATTTTCTGCAATTATATAAAATAATCATCAATTTTTCTTCAAATATCAGCAATTATTTCATATAATTGTAAACTTTTATGTAATTACATGGAATAATTGCAGACTTTTATGCAATTCAGTGGAATAATTGAAGGCTTTTCTGCTATTATTCCATATAATTGCAGAAAAGCCTGCATATATTACAAGTAATCGCATAAAAGTGCAACTATACCATATAATTGCAGACTTTTCTGCAATTATTGCATATAATTGCTGAATTGTCTGCAATAATACCATATAATTGACCTGACCTTGTTTTTATATATGCATAATGTCACTCATTAGAAAGATAATAAAATTTGTGATTTAATGATGAAAATGATTTTTTAATCTGTCGTTTATACAAAAAGTTACTGCGTTTTAAAGATTGATAATTAATGGGATGCAAATTTTAATTATGATGTGAGAATAACATACACATATGGAAGCGGAGTGGTATTTTAAAGAAGAAACTTGCAGTATTTGAAAATAAGTATGTAATTTATATTTTTTTTGGAGGATGTTTTACGTATTAAGTTTGATTTTAGGGATGAGTCTCTTATTTTCACTATTGTGCGTGTGCGTGTGCCGTACGTATTGAAAGTTTCCAAACATTATTACCATACCAAGGTGAACTTGCTTTCCACCGTCCCTATGGCTATGCATGATAAAGGGAAGAACAATTCTAACCAAATAATAATAAACAAACAAGCCAGAAACAGAAAATTTTCCAGTAAGATATATCAAATCAGTTTAAAAAATGAACCAGTTCATGTTTACTGAGTAACCAAAATTGTTACAAAGACAATTGCATTAAAACAATTAAATGAATAATGCAGAGCCACTATTTATGTGATTATACAATTGTATGAACGCATATAATTGTTACGAACACATTGTCAAGAAGAGAATTGCTTTGAACACAATTGTACATATGTTAGCATATATACAATGGCAATCGATTGTTTTGAACACAGAAATAAACTACAGTGGGTGAGCAATTGTAAAAAATTCCACACCTCCTTCATTTTCAAGCGTCGGCCTTTGTTCCAGGGAAGGGTGCATTTGCAATCCATGATTCCATCCTGTATGTCAGTAATTTATTATAAGAAAACAAGTATGCAAAAACGAATAATACCAGGAATTATGAGGAGAAGGTATGTATTGCAGCATTATGGCCGAAATCATCTAACAGCTAATTCCAAAAATATATTTTAAAACGTAAAGAATTCACAAAATTTACCTTTGTTTTTTATTTATTTTAAATATAGCATACATTCATATTTAAATACCCTTCTAGCAGTCTTCTTCCTAAATTTATTTCAGTGTAAACTAACTTGCAATAGTATTCATGGTATAACTAAGAAGTTCTTACTTGATTCCACTAACAAGAGATATAAGATAAACTTTGAATTCAAGGTAGGAAAGAAGTGACTAATTAACCTCAAGCCTACTAACTAATATTCTGTTAACTATTTCCCAACATTTGTTGAGCATACATATAATTTGTTCTTGATTAACAAAGTAAAACTTATCAATCATGTTTTAACTTTTAACCAAAAATTATGAAGCAGGGAGTTTCAAATTAAGACTTTGTACAGTAAAATGAGGCATAGGTGATTAAAATGAGGCAATATGATTTCAGTATTGATTCCATTGATTGTAAAGCACAGGTGATTAAAATGAGGCAGCAAAAAGACAATTGCAGTACCCACATTATCATTGCAAAACCCATGATAATAATGGTTATTGCAGTTTAAATATGTTGGATAAAAGCTTTAGTTACAAAACAACCCAGAAGAAACTTCTTTTACGTAAATAATGACTTCACGTCGAGATAATGTACGCGTCGCTGTATGTGCTTGTGCTTTTTGGTAATATCTCATTTTGTTCCTCTTCTAATTTTTCTTTCGCTATTTTGAACTCAGAATCCATTGGTCAGAAATTCATTGAAATCTATGGTCACTCAGATTTGAACGATCAATACAAAATTTAGAAGCTTTTGTTTGCTAATTATGATTAGAACTGTGTGTGTATAGAGAGAGAGTCAATCAGGATTTCAAATCTACATCTGACATCATCATCGATTACCTCCCGAACTTCTTTGTAATATTTTATCACAAATTTCATCGCGAAATCCTTTTCACTGATGTTCAAATAACAAGACCCAACTTTTCAACTATGCAGACCTTTTTCAATCTACTCAAAATTCTACACCGTAGCATGACTCTTTTCTCAATACTAAACGAAAGCACACGTAGATTTTCTCGAAACATAACTTGAATCCCTACCAAATTTCTCCTTGAAAAACCCTACATTCTTTGTGATCTTTCGCAGTTCACCCTAGTTTGGTGATATTTTCAACTTTCGATTCCCATTCATTTACTCTCGTTCTACCAAGCACACGAAAAGCATGCACATAAATTGGACTTTTTAGTCCAAAGCCTATCTTTCTAACAAATTCAATAATTCCATTGAACCTATTAGGTTAGGCCTAACTACCAATTGCCTGTCACATAGTTAGTCGATAACTTAAGTATTACTTCGTTAGAAGCACCGTTTTCTTTAAGAACCTTAACCTTGGGTAGGAACGTCTTACCAGGATCAGATACAAGCAATGCACTTGAACAATGAACACTTTATGGCAGACATCGCATTTTAATCTGTATGCAAAACGGATTTTAATGTTTCATATTTTGGAAGGGGCATGTTCTCTAAAATGAATTGGAGCAAAGTTGGAATGCAAGTGATGAAGAATGTCAATGCATTGCCTGAGAAACCTATATTTTCAAAGAACTCGAGTTTGGTCTTTAGATTTTGGTCTGGTCTGTATAGGAGTTCTGGAGCACCTGTTACTATTTTGATATCGAGTTTTGAAAAGTTGCAAGACTTGAGAAGGGAAAGTACTAAATGAGGTTTTGGTGTTCTTTTCGAATGATTTTTTTTGGAATTGGGAAGGGCTGACACTTGAGAGGCAGAGAGACCACAAAACTGCCTTAGGAAATGAAGAGTTGAAGATGATGATTGGTCTACCGAAATTGAACAGTATGATTTCGAGAATAGTTTGGTTATGGAAGAACTTAGAAGAAAGCTAAACAATACAGATGGAGTAGCGGCAGTTCCAAAAATTATAAATTACTATGTTTGCAAAATCTTTTAATTCAGTTGATTGAGATTTTCTCAAGGACCTATTATTGGTTAGAGGTTTCAACATTAGATGGATAGGTTGACTTTGAAAACTCAAAATTCAAGTATTATGATTAATGATATATTAGGTAATAAAGAACAATCCAAAAGTTGTCCTTTGACATGATTATCCTTTGTCATCTTTATTATTTAACTTAGCTTCTTACATTTTCGCTAAGATTATCAAACTAGCCACTAGTAATGGAATTTTAAACAATGTTGAAAACGAGATTGTGAGTAATGGTCTTTCTATTCTTCAGTTTGCTGATGATACCATGCTTTTTACCTTTCATTTACCTAGATATATTATAGCGCTTATGTTTATTTTCTATAGTTTTGAGTTGCTTTCTAGATTAGATTAATTTTGATAAGAGTTCCATGCAGTATTGAATGACATATATAAGATAGAGTATCAAGTTGCTTGTACAACTGTAAAATAATGAAATTTCCCATAGAATACTTAGGTTTTTTAATAAATCCATCTAAACTCAAACATGAAGAGACTGGTTAATAATAATAGATAAAATTAACAAAAGATTATTTAAATGGAATGGTAGATTTTTATCGAGAGCAAGTATGATAGTCCTTGTTAACTTTGTTTTATCAGTATTATGATAGGCACAAGTTCTCTGTGTGTTACTAACTGCTGAAAGAAAACAAATTAAGAGGAGGGAGAGATGGATTGAGGAGAGTAAACACAGAAAATGAAGAAAATAACAGAATTTCCATTCCCCTATTGCATTCATTACATATCTATATATAGGCCAGTACAAATATTTGCTTGCTGTAACAACTTTTGGACAGCTGTCCTTCTTTAATTTGTTAATCAATTCTATCCAATACTTTTGTAACCAACAGTGCTAAATAAAAGAAATTTGTTACGAACGTGGCTTGTCCTTTTCCATGCTATTAATCTTGATAACGGTTTGGCTTTTTAATATTTCTTTTAGGCCTGGTAGTAGCAGCAACTTGGTTGCCAGTCTCCAAAGCCGTATCATATTACCCCTATTGTAATGATCCACCTTTTTGAACGGTTTAAATCGACAATAAACCACACATGTCAACTCAAACCATTCAAAATGGAGGATTGTTAATGGGGTAAATAAGAAAATAAGAGAAAAGAATGAAAAACAAAACACAGAATCTTATAGCGGAATGACAAAAATATAATAATCAAATAAACAGTTCATGAAGCTGTTTTACAAATAACATTTGATTACACTTTTACAATACATATCAGAGTTATACATACACCAGGAATAAATAAATAATGCAACGGAACAACATGATGCAGTGAACAAATATAATAAATAGTAGACTAATCTCCGTCTTCATTCTCCAAATAAAACGGTCTTCAATACACTAAAAAGCTCAGACTGACCCGAGCGTAATGAAAAGACAAAACACTCGAGTCAGAACTAAAAGATCTTATATAAGTTAAATCAACAATAAATAAATATGAGTGAACGGCGTCAGAGATGTTTACGAGATTTTACATCTTCTATCCAGTGTCTAACGTGCATGCAATAATTTAAGAGATGTTTACGGGATTTTACATCTCCTATCCAGTATCTAACGTGCATGCAATAATTTAAGAGATGTTCGCGATTCCATCTCCTAAGGATCCGTTAAACTATCTACATACATAGTACAATACGCTATTATAATATGTCTACAGTAAAGTAAAGTATTAAAATAGCGTTAAGGCGTTACCCATATCCCCCTTAACCCATTTTTATATAAATACCGTAGTCTATACAGATACTGTAAGCTCCACCAAACCAGTGGTTTACTCAGTGAGCACTCCATAGGTACGATACAAACCAAAGTCGTAGTGGGCGCAATCAGGATAAATATGACAAGGCACACGAGGCAATGCCCGGGGTAGGATACTACTGTTTTGCACTCTCGGACTAGTGGTAACGCATAGCAGCTACTACCGCCCACCTCGGAACACACTCCCATAATCAAAATCGAGGGATGGCCACCAAATCAATCACAAAGTAATAATATGGTGTTTTCACAAAAAATGGACAAACACCTCAAAGTCGTTTGTTTTAATTGATTTTATGTTGTTCTTAGTGATTTGGGTGATTTATGCAAATATATGAAAAGCAGAGACTAAACTGTAAAAGACACGCAGATTTATAGTGGTTCAGCCAGAATGTGCCTACGTCCACTTTATATATTATTTCTCTTTTCTTTTTTAGATTACAAGTACAAAGCTTTGATACAAGTATCTGAAAGTTGTTTGAAAGTTCCCTCCGTGCTTGAGCTCTCAAACTTGTCCCCATTGTTGTACCCTTGTCCCTCTATTTATAGAGTAAGGCTGAGGGCAGGGATCTTGGATGTACATAGCTGCTGGTGGGCCTGGGCTGATGTAATCTGGCCTGGTAGCGTTGGTTCGGCATTGCTTTGGCTTGGTTTGGAGTTGGTCCGGTAGTGCATGGGGAGGTGCTGGTCCGGTAGAGTGTTTGAGGGTGACATGGGTAGTAGCTTGTAGGAGCTTGGTTCGGTGGTAGCTCTGAGAAGCTGGTTCGGTAGTAGCTCTGAGAAGCTGGTTCGGTAGTGGCTTTGAGAAGCTGGTTCGGTAGTGGCTCTGGGAAGCTGGTTCGGTAGTGGCTCTGGGAAGCTGGTCCGGTAGTGGGTTGGTTCGGCTGAAACTCTCCCAACACTTGCCCCCACAAAGCATGGCATGTGCACGCACATGGCATACTTTGTTTTTTGTTCGGCCATTCCTATCTGGTTCGGTGTACCGAACCATTTGGTCCGGTCGTTTATATCTTGCCTATAAGTAGGGGTCTGATGCCATCGTTATCCCTCATTAGCCGAGCCAAACCTTTGTCTTCGTCGAACCCAAGCGTGTTAGCCGAATCGAGCTTTCAACTTTTGCCGAACCAGGTGAGATCTCCTTCTGCCGAGCGTGTTATTGCCGAATGGGCTTAGGAACATGACTTACCGAATGGGTAAGAGGGGAATGAGTACCGAATGATCCTTCGGTTATGACCGAATGAACCTGGTGCCGAACGAACCCTCGGTTTTAAACGACCGAATGAGTCTGGTGATGTTGGAAATGCCGAATGACTTTGTACTGTTGAATGACTTTACATGTTTATAAGTGGAACTCTAGACAATATACACTTGTTCGTTTGACCCTCTATATCCCCTGTTCTAACAATGTGCTTTTTCGTGCCGCAGATAATGTCTCACAAAGTGGAAACCCGATCAGAAAAGAAGAGATATGCGGACAGAAGAGAATCTCCCGTCGTGCCCCCAGTTCAGCCGAATCCAGAACGACATGGGCCCACCCTGAGGTCGCTAGTGGATGGGTATGGTCCTCAGGAACTTCTGAACTTGCCTCCTGATTGCTTCCCTAGCTTACTCAAGGGCGAGCAACTTGATGTTATATCTCGCTCTTTTGGGATCGACCGAGCGCGCATGCTATTGCCGGATGCGGGAGTGATGCCGTATGATCCTCCCGAAGGATATTTTGCCTACAGCAGATACCATTGCATGTGTGGTGCCATCCCGCCTCTCAATGCCTGGGTAGTCAGCTTTCTCACATATCTAAAGGTAGCTCCATTCCAGCTCCAGCCCAACTCCTATGCCATTCTGGTGAGTCTCTTCGTCATCTTCCAGAGGAGATATGGGCGTCCTCCTTCCAACCGGGAGATCCGGTATTTGTACAACTTGAGAGGCTATAAGAAGGGGTCTCCATACATCAGCTTGGAATCAGCCGTATCCTTTAAGCCGGTCCTGGATCTATACTCCAAGTACAACATGTTCAAGAAGGAATGGTTTTTTGTCAGGGATGATTCCGTTTCTATTCGGCGCTTCACCTCCGGATGTAAGTCAAAGCTTTATTTTTAATTCCCATTCTGGTTGCAATGCTCCTTCTTATGTGTTTTTATTTTTTGCTAGCGACAGGTGGTTTTGCGGTCGTGGAGAATAATCGCCTGGTTCAGACGGCAGCAGAAATAGAAGCTATTACTGGAAGAGATAGGTCGGCTGCTTACCTGATCAGGAACGCTACACTTTTGAAGCACAACTTGATCCTTCCACAGCAGTCCGTGGTCAAGCAGAGGGACACGGCCGAAGAGAAGGCTGCCCAAGCTAAAGAAGGGGCCGAGTCGAAGAGTAGCAAAAGGAGGTCCTTTCCGAAACATCCGGTTGCCGGGGGGAAGAAGCTCAAAAAGTCTGACGGTTCCTCTCCCAGCACGTGTCCAGATATCCTGGAGGAGGGAGATGTGGAGGAGGAGCAAGGCGGAGATGGAGGAGAAGGCGCTGGAGGTGGCGACGGTGTCGGGGCTTTGTCTTCTGGGCAAGTAGGCGAGATGCAAGAGTGGACGGATGACGCTTTCCGCCAAGCCTTCGAAGGTTTGGAGGAAATGGAGAAATCCAAGAAAGCTGATAAGGTTGGGACCGGTGTCGATTTATCTTCCGGGAGTGCTTCTACTGAGGCAACTTCTGCGGTTCAAGGTGAACTTCTCTTTGCTCTTTTTAATTCTTGAATGATGGCTCAATATATGTTGGTGACACTTGGTTTTCATTCCAGGAGCGGGCAAAACGGCCAAGACCTCAGATCTTCGGCACAGGCTTGAACAATACAAACTCCTCAAAGCTTCCGCCAAGCCGAAGCCTCCTACTAACCGTCCTGGAGACGTAGTCGGTTATCGTCCTCTTCTTGGAGTTATTGAAGAGGATATACAAAAGAAGAAGAGGGGTCGATCTACATCCGAATCTCTTCCTGGCCCTCCGGCCCCACTCCAGCCTATTCATGATATTGAGGAGGAGGACACCGAGTTTATACCTTCCCCCCATCCGTCCGAGAATCCAACCGTCATCCCAATAGATCATCCTGGCTTAGTTCGCAATCCGTTTGCGGGTCATCCGAACCTGGACCCGGCATCTCATGACATTTCCTTTGATGAGGTTACTGGTGAGCATCTCCTTCCTCGTAATCCTATGGTACGGGTGCTTGACGAAGCTAAGTTTCTGGACCTTGATCTGCTTACTACCCGGGTCGTAACTCTGGGGGATGAGGCTAAGGCAAATATTGACCGGGTTGCTGAGGAGACCAGGAAATTGATGGGGCACCATGCTCGATTGGTCAAGGCTGGGGAAGAGATTGGAAGCGCCAACATTCGGCTACGGTTGATGGTTTCCGACCAGGCTAAACAACTCGCCAACCAAGCCATCCAAATCTCCCAGCACGAGGCCGCGTCCAGACAATTGAGGAAGACTATTGAAGAGGCCAGTAGGGCGGAGTTGCGGAGGATGGAGGCCGTCTGTAAGGAGCGGATTGACATGGCCATTGCCACGGTGGATGAGGTTTGGCTACCGGACCTCGAGCGGGTAGAGGAACTATCGGGGAGACTTGAGGCCACGGTACTTGCTCAGGCCAAGACGAAGGAGGAGATGGAGGCGATGAGGAGGTCCCTTCAGGCTGACCGTTTACGGTATCGATCGGAGAGGGATGCTGTTGTTGCCAAGTTGCGGGCTTCTGAGGTCCGAATGAGGGAGTTCGAAGAGAACGAGGGGATGATGGATGGGATGCTCCAGAATATGTACTTCCGTACTTGGAGGCAGGGTAACTTGTCCTGGATGGATGATTATCCCCGGGTTATAGCTAGGATCTATCTCAGGGCTCTAGAGGAGGCCAAGGCTGAGGCGGATAAGGAGGGTGGTGTGGCCTTCAGGATGGATGTGGTTACCGCTCAGTTCACCAAGGAGGAGAAGGTGGCAGTGAAGGAGGGCATGCGGTTGCTTGCAGCTGAGGAGGCAGGTGTGCAAGTAGAGGATGATGATCAAGATAATCAAGGAGCAGATGTTGGTAAGTCTTCCTTTCTAGTCTTTCTGTTTACTTGGTTGCCTATCATTAATGAATTCTTTCTTTGACCGGACAGGTGGACAACATGACAAGGATAAAACTCTGAAGCAGCCGGCTCCTTGATTAGACCTGGATATCTTTTTGTAGACTTGACATTGTTGTATATGTTAGTCTCAAAACAGTAACGTAACTCTTAGGTTGTAATTATGTTACTTGCAATAATCAACACTATTCTTGACGTGTAATTTTTAACTTAAGCTGATTCTGTCGTTTTTGAATATTTTTACTACTTTGACATGTTGCATGAGAAATATAGCTATGCATATTCCTGTAATTCAGTTGTGTTTGACGTCAAGTTCTTGTTTAAAACACCATTTCATGTTTTGCAATGTTAGCGTGAGGTGTGAATAAATTATAGTCACGTGTTTACACATGAGAGAAGGAAATACCGCCCTTTATACTTTGCTTGTAGATGGCAGCTTGGAATGTCTTGTGTGACCGAGTATGGAATGCGGTTCAGTATCTTGCTGTGAGTATCCGTTTCCATTAGCGAATGTTTCTTGTTCTGTGTCCTGTACTTCAGGGATTGTTACAGAGGATTGGAGAAAAGTTTTTTTTTTTAAAATAAAATTGAAATATGTGAAATAGTAAAACTTCCAATCACGGAAGGCCTTCGATGTGCTTAAGTTCATGGAAAACGGGCTTTGTAGTCACTTTCCCTAGCTGTGGGCCTTGGAGACATTTGTCACCCATCTTACGCCTCCGCGGGGAGTTAATTCTTTTTTACCACAGCCGCACTTAAGACACATCGGAGCCGAGATCGCGCACAATAACTACCCGGGCCATTATGGCCCGTAATCGTGGGTATTATTCGATTTACTGTGGCCGGCTAGCGTGGGTGCCGATCGTCAACCGTGAACTGCCCCTGGCTGGCCACACCTTATGTTGGGGCTTATAGTCGGTTCACAGTTGCCGGCGAGCCGAACGCCGTAATGAGCTGCCTCGGCTATAGTCGGCCTTCTCGGTGGCTTATAATCGGCTCATTACAGTTGGCTTTAAGGGCCGTCGCGAGCAATGAGTTAACCCGCAGCAGAGGGATGCCGGAGCGAAAGTGTCTCATTGGCGAGGGCATAGATTCGCATAGTACCTGTTAGGTCTTGTCCAGGTGAAGTTGCGCTGTGGAGTGCCTTGAATGGAAATGCTATATGCATAGGATTTCGTTCAACAGAAAAGGAAAAAGTTAACAAGCAGCCAAGATATAAAGGAACAAGTTAAAAAAGAGACAAGGTTTTTTAAAGTGGTTCGACACGAAAATGCCTACGTCCACTGATTCTCTTTGTTAATTCACTTCATATGGGCAGTACAAGTTAAGAAAAGTATCGACGGAGGTGTTGGATGTTCCATGCCCTCTGGAACACCTCTCCGTCCACTGTTGACAAATATAAGCTCCATTGTGGAGATCTTTATGAATTACATATGGTCCATCCCAGATTGGATCTAGTGCTCCGGGGCGAGGGAAGATTCGCTTGAGGACAAGATCCCCTTCTTGTAAGGTCCGATGCTTGACTTTGGAGTTGTATTGTGCTGCCACCTTTTGCTTGTGGGCTGCTGCTTTGAGGACTGCATCATTTCTTCTCTCCTCAATTAGATCCAAAGACATGTGAAGGAGTTCTTCGTTCTCTTCTGGGTTATAGTGGATCCTACGGTGGGAAGGCACGATGGTTTCAACTGGGAGCATAGCCTCCGATCCGTATGCCAAAGAGAAAGGAGTATGCCCTGTTGATGTTCTGAAAGATGTGTGATAGGCCCACAGTGCCGTAGGGAGTTCATCCACCCAAGCGCCCTTTGACTTTTCGAGTTTCTTTTTTATTAGAGTTTTCAGAATTTTGTTGACGGCTTCGACTTGTCCGTTTTCCTAGGGATATGCTACGGATGAGAAGCTTTTGTGAATTCCGTGCTCTTGGCACCAGTTGGCGAATTCCTCGCTGTCAAACTGAAGTCCATTGTCTGATATGATTTTGAATGGGACTCCGTACCTGCACAGAACATTTTTGATCAAGAAGTTAATAACTTTTGCTGAAGATACTTTATTCAGGGGTTCTGCTTCCACCCATTTGGTGAAATAGTCGACTGCCACTATAGCATATTTGGCCCCGCCTCGGCCCATTGGTAGTTCGCCGATTAAGTCAATTCCCCATACTGCAAAGGGCCAAGGGCTGGTCATTTGAGTAATCTCAGTTGTGGGTAGCCGCGAAATCTTAGCAAACTTCTGGCATCTGTCACATTTTCTGACGAAATCTAAGGCGTCCTTGCTTAAGGTGGGCCAGAAATATCCATATCGGAGTATCTTTTTTGCTAAAGTTTGCCCTTCGGTGTGATCTCCGCAGCTTCCTTGATGAATGTTGGATAAGATTTCCTTGGCTTCCCTTCCAGCGACACACCTTAATAAAGGGTTAGAGAATCCGTGCCGATAGAGGGTGTCTTCTTGTATTGTGTAACGGGAAGCTTTCCTCAAGATTTTCTTGACTTCGTTACGCCCGTTGGGCAGTGTGCCACTTTGTAAGTAGTCTCGGATGGGAGTCATCCAAGTTACTTCTTCGGTTGCAACTATCAGATTCACTTGCTCAAAACTTGGGGTCAGTTGCTTTGAGATGGCTATTGCTCCGGAAATAGCTACGCCTCTCACGCTTGCTTGCTTCGCCAATTCGTCGGCCTCTCGGTTCTCTTCCCGAGGGATGTGTTTGACTAAGTAGTGGTCCAATCGACTGAGAAGTAACTTGGTCTTCTTTAAATATGCTATGAGTCGTTCTTCTCGAGCCTGGAATTCTCCTAGTATTTGATTAACAATAAGTTGAGAATCGCTATGAAGACACAAAGAATTGGCTCCGATTTCTAAGGAAAGTTCTAATCCAGCTATCACTGCTTCATACTCTGCATCATTATTGGTGGCAGCGAACTCCAATCTTATAGCATAGTGCAGCTTATTTCCTCTAGGAGTGATTATTACCACACCTGCCCCCGAGCCTTGTTCGTTTGACGCACCATCCACGTAGAGATTCCACTTGATGTCTTCTACTATTTCCGATTGCTCCTTACCTTCGTTGGTAGTGAATTCTGCAATGAAATCGGCCATGGCTTGTCCCTCGGTGGCGGTGCGAGGGTGATAGGTGATATCATACTGACTTAGTTCAATGCACCATTTAAGTAGTCGCCCAGAAGTGTCGGGACAATGGAGTACCTGCCTCAGTGGTTGATCGGTCAGAACTTTGATGGAATGGGACTGGAAGTAGTGACGCAGTTTCCGGGATGTGATTAGTAAACAGTATGCTAGCTTCTCAAGTTTAGGATATCTGACTTCTGCCCCCGTAAACCTCTTACTTACAAAGTATACTGGCCGCTACGTGCGGTTGTCTTCCCTTACCAAAGCAGCGCTTAGGGCGTGAGATGACACAGCAAGATATAGGTATAACTCTTCGCCTTCGCTTGGAGTCGAGAGTACCGGCGGTTTCTGGAGGTGTTCGATTAAGTTAAGGAAAGCGGTTAAGCATTCGTCAGTCCATTCGAACTTCCCTTTGTCTTTCTTTAGAGCTTCGAAGAAGGGGACACACTTGTCCGTTGCTTTGGAGATGAATCGGCTTAGGGCGGCCACTTTCCCATTCAGGTTTTGCATTTCCTTTCGAGTGGAAGGTATTTTGATATCTTTTAGAGCTCGGACTTGTTACGGGTTTGCTTTAATCCCTCTGGCATGGATGATGAATCCCAAGAATTTTCCTGATGATACTCCGAAGGAGCATTTTAGAGGATTAAGTTTCATTTCATACTGGCGAAGTACTTGAAACATCTCGCCCATGTGGCTTACGTGATCGTCGGCTTTCCTTGACTTTACCAGCATGTCATCCACATACACTTCCATAGTTTGTCCTATTAGCCCTGCAAACATCTTGTTGACGAGGCGCTGGTAGGTGGCTCCTGCGTTTTTAAGTCCGAAAGGCATTACCTTATAGCAGTACAAACCCCGGTTAGTGATGAAACTAGTGTGGTCTTGATCGGGAGCATGCATAGGAACTTGGTTATACCCTGAGTATGCGTCCATAAAGGATAAGAGTTCGTGCCCTGCTGTGCTGTCTACAAGTTGATTGATTCGGGAAAGTAGGAAGCAATCCTTCGGGCAGGCGTCATTTAAGTTGGAGAAGTCAATGCATGTTTGCCACTTCCCATTAGCTTTCTTTACCAGTACCAGGTTGGCGATCCACTCTGGGTAGATGGCTTCTCGTATGAAGTCATTGGCAAGTAGATTCTTTACTTCTTCATCGAGGGATGCTGATCGTTCTGCCCCCATACTTTTTTTTCTTTGTTTTATGGGCGCCTTGGTAGGATCAATGTTTAGTACGTGGCATGCTATGTCAGGGGAAATTCCGGTCATGTCAGCATGTGACCATGCGAATACATCCAAGTTGTGGCGGAGAAAGTCAATGAGTTGCTCCTTCAACTTAGCTTTTAGTTGGGACCCGATTTTCAATAGTCTACTCGAGTCATGCTTGTCTACAGATATAAATTCCATAGCCTCTGCAGGCTCGGCGGTGGCCTCCTCCTCTTTGTCCCTGGGGTCTAATTCATTGAAAGGGTCGCTGGTATATCGAAGAGGAGGGGCTTTCTTTAGTTGCTATGCTTCCAAACTTTTTGTGCAGAGGGCAACCTCTACACTCTTCCCTTTGTCCTTCCTGTGGTTGTTGCGAAGTTCAGTTACATAGCAGTCTCGAGCAACGTCCTGGTCTCCTTCTACTTCCCCTACTCCATTGTCCGTTGGAAATTTCATTTTTAGGCACCATGGGGCCAGGACAATTTGGAAGTCAGACAAGGCTGGCCTTCCTAAGAAAGCGTTGTAGGTCGAGTGGTTTTCTATCAGCACAAATGTCTGTTTCCGCACAACGGAGCGGGGATGACTTCCAATTTCAACGAAGAGGTCCAGTTGCCCGAGGGGCATCTTCGCATCTCCAGTGAAACCGTGTAGCGGTTTATTGCAGGGAGAAACATCCTTCATTGATAGTTTCATTTTGTCGAACGCATGCTTGAATAGGATATTTACTGAGCTTCCAGTGTCTATTAGAATCCGAAAAACTTCGGCTGGACCGAGCCGGGCAGAGATAACCATGGGATCCATGTGAGGGTATTGTCTTCTCTCTAGGTCACGCCTACTGAATGTGATGTCATCACTCTCTTTCCGCTTCGGGTGGCGTTCTTTTATAACAGAATTAACGCAGTCTTCATCGTTTCTAAGCGACTTTCCATATCTTTCCATCTCTGCCCAGCTTCTGTCGGCGATGTGTGGTCCTCCCGAGATGGTATGGACCACTATCTTCTCTTGACTGGAGCCGCTAGTGTTGCGGTTTCCTCTGCCTATCTCTGGTGAGGGCAGCCTTGGGTTCTCATTGGCAGGAGCTGGAGTCCTGTCCTGACCTTTTACATAGCGTTCCAGTTTCTTCCTTCTGATGTGTTCTTCAATCAAGTCCCGGAGATGATGGCATTCATTGATATCATGCCCTTGAGATTCGTGGAAGCGATAGAACTTTCCAGACTTCTGCGCGTTATCTGATTCCTTCTTGTACGGTGGGCGTTTGTATCTAACTTCGCCTTGGGTGACAAGGAAGATGTTTTCGATGGTTTCATTCAAAGGAGTGTAAGTGTCGAATCTTGGTCCTGGCCGATATAGGCGCTTTTCTCCCTTCTTGCCCCCAGCGTTGTCTCTAGAATCATTTTTTTGAACGTCCTTCGCTGTAGCGGGCGTGTTGCCGTGAGCTGCCTTATTTTGTTGCCCTGACTGCCCCTCAGTGGCAGCATCTTCAAGCCTCATATATTTCCTGGCTTCATGGAAGAAATCGGGTAAAGTAGCTGGTTTTTCTTTTGTCAACCTTCTAGCAAATTTAGTATCCGGATGCACACCACTACAGAGGGCCATTAGGATAAGCTTTTCATCAGCATCTTGGACTGCGGCCGCTGCGGCATTGAATTGGGTTAGGTATTGCTGCAGTTTCTCTCCAGGTTTCTATTTGATACTGGATAAGGAATAAGCGTCCTTGGGTTGTTCCACATGAATGCGGAACTGACTGATAAACTTTTCTTTCAATATTTCCCACGAGCTGATGGATCCCTGGGGTAAATGACAGAACCAAGAGGTAGCTAGATCTGCTAAGAATAGTGGAAAACATTTGCACAGTACTCCCTCTGTTGCTCCACTCATGAGCATATGCTGTGTGTATCTCTGTAAGTGTACAACGGGGTCGGAGGTTCCTTTGTAAGGTTCCATTGTCAGCATTTTCCATTCTCAGGGGTGATAGCAATTTCGATATTGCAGGCGAAAGGGCTGGTTACCCTAGCGCCTATCCCTCGATCTCTTTGATCTTATTGGACGCACTCTTTGAACAAGCGTGCCATCCTTTCATCAGAATTTGGGGCAGATAGAAATGAGTTCGGTTCTGTTCTGTGGGATTGATTCCGTCCAGATGACCTGTAGGGATGGTATCGTCTATCATTCCTGATATTTTCAAGTGGCTGTCTTTGGTCTTCTGGGAGCATGCTAGGGTCAGCTACAGTTGGTCCTTGCCTTGATCTTCCCCTGCCGGGTTCTGATCTAAGCACTTCCTCGGGTCCAACTTCGGGCTGGACTCTAGCTCGGCCCCGTTCATTGGTGTTTCCATGGTTAGGCAGTATGACAGGCTCAGCTACAATTGGCCTCCGTTCGGTACCTCCCTCATTGGGTTCGGTTCCAAGCGTTTCTTCAGGCCTAACTTCGGGCTGAGCTCGGTCTCGGCTCCTACCATGACTGCTTCTGCCGTTAGCTCCTTCGAAGAAGGAGGACCTTTGTTGTCTCTGAGATCCTCCAGATTGGGACTCACCCCATGATTCAGTGTTGCGGTTGGACTCTTCAGCATCCCTTAAGCGTGACATTAGATGGTCCACCAAGGCTTCTTGCTGGGACGTGAAGCGGTTAGTCACTTCAGCCACAACCCTGTCTAGATCTGCCCTAGTAGTTGCTGCCGGTTGTTCCGCGGCAGGGGCGGTCGGATTTTCCTGACCTTCATTTGGTACTGCTACTGGAGGGGGACGATTTACTTGATCTGTGATCACTGGATCTGGAAGACTGATGGTCGCGACGTTTTTTCCTTTGTTAACATCTTTCTTCTGTTTGGGAGGCATGTTTTCCAAGCAATGGACGATGCTGTCAGGAAGAAGGTTGAGTGGAAGAAGCTGAAGCTTCGAGCCCTGAGTTTCTATTCTCAGTGAAAGCACCAAAAATGTTTGCACAAAAAATGGACAAACACCTCTAAGTCGTTTGTTTTAATTGATTTTATGTTGTTCATAGTGATTTGGGTGATTTATGCAAATATATGAAAAGCAGGGACTAAACTGTAAAAGACACGCAGATTTATAGTGGTTCATCCAGAATGTGCCTACGTCCACTTTATATATTATTTCTCTTTTCTTGTTTAGATTACAAGTACAAAGCTTTGATACAAGTATCTGAAAGTTGTTTGAAAGTTCTCTCCGTGCTTGAGCTCTCAAACTTGTCCCCATTGTTGTATCCCTGCCCCTCTATTTATAGAGTGAGGCTGAGGGCAGGGATCTTGGATGTACATAGCTGCTGGTGGGCCTGGGCTGATGTAATCTGGCCTGGTAGCGTTGGTTCGGCATTGCTTTGGCTTGGTTTGGAGTTGGTCCGGCAGTGCATGGGGAGGTGCTGGTCCGGTAGAGTGTTTGAGGGTGACATGGGTAGTAGCTTGTAGGAGCTTGGTTCGGTGGTAGCTCTGAGAAGCTGGTTCGGTAGTAGCTCTGAGAAGCTGGTTCGGTAGTAGCTCTGAGAAGCTGGTTTGGTAGTGGCTCTGAGAAGCTGGTTTGGTAGTGGCTCTGGAAAGCTGGTTCGGTAGTGGCTCTGGGAAGCTGGTCCGGTAGTGGGTTGGTTCGGCTGAAACTCTCCCAACATATGGTATCGAAGAAATGTGCCCGATAGGGGGAGCGACCCCACTTGGCCCAGTATAGCTCCTATTTTAGTCATTTTAATTATGACCCGAAAGTCAAGGCTATCCATCATCGTTCTCTTACTTCATTCCAGTAGCGTTCGCCAAACCATCCTACTTCATTCTGGATTCTCCACCATGTGCACAGTTGTTAAAGTGGTTTTCGGTATTGGTAGAGAGTATGACAATATCTGATCCCGGTCTCTTTAACAACCAAACGCTTATTTCACCCCGGTTGGTTCTTTTATATTTCCAAAACCAATTCATCATTGATATCAAAATATCATATTCAATTCAAAATCATATCACTTTCGAAATCATATTCACTTTCGAAATTATTATTCACTTTAAATCATATAACTTTCGAAACCATCATTCACTTTAAATCATATCAGTTTCAAAATTATAACCACAAAATAGGTTAAACCATCATATTAACAGTTCCAACTTTAAACAGTTTGAATATTGAAAGTAGTTTATATATTGGAATATTATACATTAAAAATAGTTTATATTTTGAAAATAGGTTATAAATTGAAATAGTTTGTATATTAGAAATAGTTTATATATTAAAATAGGTTAAATATGAAAAAAATATATATTAAAAGTTGTTTATAAACTTAAAATAATATATATTAAAATAGTTTATAAATTTAAAATAGGTTATAGATTGAAATAGTTTGTATATTAGAAATAGTTTATATATTAAAATATGTTATATATTAAAATATATATATTAAAAGTTGTTTATAAACTTAAAATAATATATATTAAAATAGTTTATAAATTTAAAATAGGTTATAGATTTATATATGTTAGAAATAATTATATATTTAAAATAGGTTATATATCAAGATAGTTAATGTATTAGAAATAGTTTATAATAGTTAAAAATAGTTTAATGGTTTAAAATAGTTTAATAGTGTAAAATAGTTTAAGGATTTTAAAACAGTTAAAACAGTTTAATATAAAATGGTTTGATTATTGGAAATGGTTTATATAGTAAATAGTTGAAAATCTAAATAATCTGAATTCTAAATTAATAGATTTTTAAACAATTTATATTAAAATAATTAATTTGAAAATAATATCAAATCAAATTGTTTCTTCCATTTCAACAAATCTGGACCATATCCAGATTTCAAATCAACAAACTCAATTTAAATCTTTCAATTCAAATTCTCATTAAAACCATTTCCATTTTATATCGATCCCAAATCCATGTTTGAATAACAAATTTAAACCACTTCAAATTCAATAAATTTCAAATTTTAAATATTCAAACGTTTGCAATAACTCAATTTTGATAAATTTCATTTATATTTCAAAATTCAACTTTAAAATTTCAATTTAAATTCTTTAAACAATCCATTTAAATCAATTTCAAATTTCAACATATAAAGCTTGGATTTTGAAAATAATTCAGTTCATATAAATCAAATTTTATTTCAAAATATCATTTAACTAGATTCAAAATTTAAGGATTTAAAATCATTAAATTAACCTATCTGGTGTCCGTATATAATTTTCTACCCTATGGTCAAGTGATACAGATATATATCATTTCAACTCGCAATAATTTGAATTTACGGGTATATATCATTTTAACCCGCAATCCTGAGTAAAATTCAAAATCCATAAGATCGCTCAAGTTTATCATTTCAACCCATGACGATTTTTCACTAATTTATAAGACCATTCAGGTATGTATCATTTCAACCCATAGTGAATTTCCTAACAATAACTAAGGGAACTTGCACTGTGATAACAACATATAAAATAAATATAATATATAATCATCCAAATATCAACAATGAAACATCCATCACAATCATCATTCAATTCAACCAATAAATCACAACAATTAACTGGTTATCATTATCAGGTATTCAATTAACAATTTAAAATTCAATATTAAATTAAACAGCAATTAAATTCAATATAAATTCAAATTAACTAGAATGACAAATTAAATATACCAAACAACAATCAATTTCTAATCACATCAAAAATTTAATTTAACTAACATAAGATAGTTTATTAGTTGTGAGTGGGTGGTTAAAACACTCAATTTTGATTTTCAATCGATTTAAAATCCAATTTAGGCCCAAAAATCCAACAGTCTCAGAATGTATCCAAACCAGTTCCATAATGTTCGGAATTTCGATACGATCGTAACAGAGAAAACCGTACGTGAAGCCGAGCTCATATGAAAAAGTTATGATAGTTAGAACATTTGAAATTCATTAATTCAAAAAAATAAAATTAATTAACAGATAATAATTAGACACGTCACCTTTTTCATGTTCAACCCTAACTTACGACCGAACAAACCCACGAACGAAGCTCCAGCCGCCGCTTCCAATCCACCAACGTACGCCTCCATAGCCGATCGTAGCCACGCCAACCACCCTCAACCGGGTCGCCACCACCTACGCATGCTCCACGACCACCTCCGGTCGCCCATCGTCACCAGAAAAGCCCAGCTGCTGCCTATAAACACAAACCCTAATCAACATTTTCACGTCGATCCAACCATCATCTCTCCAAATGAACTACTCCGATGAACTCCTCATGACAATCTCTACACAACTGCACCCTCGAATCGATGAGCCGTCGATGTTGATCAACCACCAAAATCGATGGACGAGAATGTATTGGTTATTTCTGGGCAAACCAAAACTCAATTGCAAAAATGAACTGCAGCGGTAGATTGCACTCTTCGAGAGCTTTCTAATGATATATAATTTGCTACGGTTTAAGGAGTTTGAAATTTGAAATTGATTTTGATTTGAAATTTGAATTTGGGAATTAGGGTTTCTGCCATTGGGAAGGAAGGAAGGAGCAGATGAAATGTATGTACAAAAATAAAAAAAAGGCGGCTAGTGTTTCAGAAAAGAAATCTATTTATATGGACGAAGCTAGATAAGAATGAATGGACAAGTCGAATTGGGTCGAAATGATAACGATGAATATAAAAGCCTGTTTCATTTCCGAAACGAAATTAGGTCATCCCATATATCAAAATAGATGTTTTCGATATTTTTAAACTCAATGGAACTAGTTTCAAACCCTAATTCCATTGGATACAGAAGTTAGCTTTCAAAATCAGATTATTTTAATTGAATTCATTAAATTGATTTCTACGCGTTTCGAGCCCGCACGATCAAACGACAAGTCCGATTGCTATGAAACTTGATATCCTACAATAATTCACTGTTATGGATTCGATGAAACTAGTTTCATCGAAATCTGAGATAGTGGCCAAAATGGCTAATTTTCACGTTAATTAAATAAAACATTATTAAGTTAATTTAATCACTTTTAAATTCAAATTGAAAAGTTAACAATTTCCACCATTCTCATTTACATATAAATTAATAATTTTTAAAATAAACATTTCCATGTTAATTTCAATATTTATATATTACATCAATTTCAGAGTTAAATTGCAATCATACTAAAGTTCCAGTTAATTATAAATTTAAATTCCAATAAATCTTTTTATTTTGATTTACACTCTTATTATTAAATCAAATATTACCTTATGAATATAATTAACATTAATTTACATTTTATTACATTCGTATTCTACAGTTCTCATCTTTTACCATTTTAATTATAATATTTAAAATTCATTAATTCCATTAATTACCAATTTAATTACATATTTACAATTACAACCAAATTAACTTTATAGTTTATTTCAATTGATTGAAATAACATTAAAATAATTGTTAAAACATTCAAACAATCATTATTAAATCATATTCAAATTATTTTTCTCATTAATAAATCATAAATTTTTAATTTCTCACAACATTAAATTGCAAAATCTTAATTAATTTAATTATTTTAATTATCGAAAATTACTAGTCGTTACACCAATATTGGATGCCACTTTATCGTTTTTCAGAATGAGTTATTGTAAGATAGATAAGATAAGGAGATATTTATTATGGAGTGGTAATAATCCTAATAATAGTTCGAAGCGTTTAGTTAAAGAGAAATAATATGTAAATCCAAAGAGGAGGGAGGGTTTGGTATATTAAATTTACATAATCTAAATACATCTTTATTAGGAAAATGGATATGAAAATTTAATTTGGGAAGAAATAACATCGAATCAATAATACGGTGGCACATTTAATTTACACCATATTTCTACTAGTCTACTAATAATATTAATAGTTTTTCACATTTTTGGAAATCGATGGTAAAAATTACAATATTTATAAATTAGGAATTGAAAGTGTGATACATTCAGGGAATATCACCTCATTTTGGTATTATAGTTGGATATCAGTTATTCCTCTTAAGGTATAATTTGAAAACTTTATGTAATTTGCAATTTTAAAAATGTGTTTATTTTAGAAATACATAGACCAAAATGTAAATTTTCCATGGGAACTTAGTTTTAACGTACTTTAACTGGAAATACATTTATTAAGTTTGCTTTACTTTGCGCTAAATTAGAATTATATAACATTAACAATGAGAATGACATTAAAAAATGGTGTTGGGATAAAGTTTATAAAGTGCACTCTTTTTATAAATTTCTTAATTTTTTGGTGCTAAATCGAATATATTTATATATATTTGGAAAGGTAATTCTCCATCTATAGCTAATATATATGTGGTTAATTGTACATGAGAAATTAAATACCGTCGAACTTTAAAAAAAGAAAAATGTAGTTATTGATTAGCTATTGATAATAAATGTTTTTTCTGCAATACGAAAACAGAAACTATTTTGCACTTGTATTTTGAGTATCTTATCACTAATTGTATCCTTATAAATTGTCTTAATATTTTTTACTTTAATATAACTAATAATGATGTTAATTGCGATTTTTGGAATAGGCTTAGGTTTTGTTATTCTAGATTTTATGGATTAGTAATTGATACAATTTTTACTATTACAAGTTGGTGTATATGATTTGAAAGGAATCAAAGAGTTTTTAGTAATTTAAATACTTCAACGGATATTTTACTATATATAACTGCTTTATTTTTGTTTAATTGGATTTCTAGCCTTACTTATAATAAAGTTAACAATATTGATTTTAAAGATTATATTTAAAAGGTTAAATCACATATTAATTTAATAAAGGAAAATGTAATAACTAAAAGTAGAAATAATAGTAGTTCTGTAAATACCTTTTTAATTGATATGTGTGCCAATGAAACCGATGCCATTTTACATATAGGAAATTATTTAGATTTTAAAATATTTTGTTTTAGAAGTTTAGTATTCATTTCATGGTCTTGTATGTTACATATCATTATACTATATGTTGGATTTGCTATATATTTGGTATGTTTATTTATTTATTTTTATGATATATATATATATGTATGTATGTATGTATGTATGTATTTGTATATAAAATACATATATATTTGTATATGTATCAATCTTTTCATTTTGTTGAGTGGTTGTTTTCAAGTTTAGATGTATTAGTGCAGGGATGGATTTAGCTGATCTTACTATCATGGGTGGATGATTGGCATTATAACATATCTAGCGTTTAGTCTAGGTTTTTATTTATTATATTTCATTGCCATCTTATCTACATTATGGACTTTGGTCACTAGGTTGGGAGGGTTTGCTTATCGTATTATATGGGGTTTTTTGCCCTCAGGCTTGTTGACAACACCATATTTAAGTGTAGATTAAAATGCACGAGTTCTCTCCTCTTTGAATAGAGGATCATTAATTTTTTTCAAAGAAAAACTTCAATATGGAAACTCTACTTTGGTTATAGTTAAATCATGACATAGCGACCATTGAACGACTATATTTCGGCCTGAGTTGAAGTATTGTAAGTGAAACACTATTTAACAGAGAATTCGTCTCCTTGGTTATATAAGATTGGTATCTCGGTCAACTGTAGTCAGCTCAAAATCAAAATCTATGGCCATAGTAGTACGGTTAATAATAAATATTATTATTGAACCAAAGACTTTTTTTTATGAAATCGAGTTAAATATGGATGATGTTGGAATTTTGATCAAAACCAAATTTATAAGTTCTACTGTGATATAGTATTAAAGAAGAGAATTGGTGTTGTTTGCACCAAAAATGGTCACAAACCCCAAATATCGTGAAAGCACCAGTGTGTGAACACAAATCAGCAGTATATAATCACAGATCACAGATCTAAGTAATGTAGAGGATAAAAATGAAGAATAATAAACTTAAAACGGAAAGAAGTAGATAGAGACGCAAGATTTATAGTGGTTCGGCGATCTCGCCTACATCCACTCTGAAGTTGATGACTTTATTGATGTTCATTTGCCGATTACAATTGATTACAATGGATTGTAGTGAGTTATAGTTCTAAAACTCGAGTACAACAGCAGTGAAATTCATTTGCAGCAGCTATGGAGTTTAGATCTGGATCCGACAGAGTCTGGGCGTTCGAGAATTCCAAGGAGAATAAGATCCCCTTTTTTCTATATGCCATGGGGCTCTATTTATAGGTGTGGGAGGCTGATATTTCGCTCAGATCTCGGGAGGCTCCTTCTGGCACGTGACCAGGCCCGCGCGCCCAAGCCCGCGAAGTTTCGGTCCGATCCATGATCGATACGAACGGATTTCGTATCGATCAAGATTGCGTCCGATGGAGTCGAAATTTGGCGTGGACATTCTTTAGCATGCACGTAGGCTTATGTGAAAATTTCATATCATTTGGACTTGTAGATTAGGAGATATGATCGATACGAATTAGGATCTTTGGTTGGCTGTTTCGTTCGACTTCCTCATTTCGACTCGGTTCTATTTGACTCGACCACTTCTGTTTCGTTCGACTCCCTTATTTCGACTCGGTTTTATTTGACTCGACCACTTCTGTTTCGTTCGACTCCCTTATTTCAACTCAATTCTGTTTGACTCGATCACTTCGAATCAATGGGCGCACGTAATCTGGAGGTGACGTGGCGAGCCTACCTTGCATCGATCCAGTTTCCTTTCCGAGTTGGCCGAGTCATCGTTGATCTTCGCCTTGTTCGCATCGAAGTCCGTTGCCCACTTCGAATCGATCAGCAGCAGTCCCCTTCGTATCGAGGCACTTGTCTTGTTCGAATCGATGGTAGGTGGCCTATTTCGCATCAATAAGAGTGACCCACCTAGTTGGATTCGAACAGCGGCTCTGAGATGGAGTCGAACTAGATGGATTCGGATAGAGGCTCTGAGATGGATTCGAACTAGATGGATTTGAAATAGCGGCCAGGCGATGGATTTGAACTCGATCGAGTCAAACAGTGGTTCTGTGATGGATGCGAAGCGGAGCGAGTCGAACATAGGTTCTCTGATGGATGCGAAGCGGAGCGAGTCGAACAGATGCTATATGATGGATGTGGAGCGGAGCGAGTTGAACAGAGGTTCTTCAATGAATTCGAACGCGAGGTTGTTTTTATTCAATTTTGCATCGATCGTAACTTGAGCATACGAACTCGGATTGACTTGAAATTTGGAACGTTGGCTCTCATAGCTTCGCTTGTCGTGTCATATCAATTTTAGCTTGATCCGGACTTGGACAAAATTCATCGATATTCATAGTGATCTTGTGTATAACCGATCTCTAGGACGGACCGTCATTGGTTACTAGTCAATTCCTTGGTGTCACGGCCTTGCCAAAAGGCGGGATAACAGGTGTAATAATTGTTAATAAAAGGTAATGCTTAAATGTGTGAAATTGATTTTACAAATGGGACTTGGTAAGCAATGAGTTCGACTAAACTATCACACTACTAGTTAAAGTGATGTGTGAACATTAATATTTAAATTGCTCAAATATTAATTGCTGACTGAATTCATACATGTGAGTCGCACAACTGAATTCATTTCTGTCTTCGAATCGCCACTCAATTAATTAGTTTATAAAGAATTGTAAATTAATTAAATTAATTAATATTAAAAATATATATTAATTATTGGTGTATTTAATATTTGAGGCGTATATAAAAGGTATATATGTGCATATTCATACATGATATATAAAAGGTCACGACTTGGTAAGAGGAGATGGTAGAAAGGTATTTTTACTAGATCCCTTGTTTAAGTGAACATAAACCTCCATTTTTTAGTTTACTATTTTACTCCATCTCTCCGACTCCTTGGCAATCATAACCCCATGTACTCTAGCCCATAGCTGAGTTCTAATACACCCCAAATCAAATACAAAACTCTTTCAAGCGGTGGCACTCCAAAGTTCACACCTTTGGACAGGATCTAGGAGATCTAGGATACAATTTGAACTCTTAGGTATATTCTTTTGTGATATATATATATATATATTGTGCATTATATGTTGTTCATGTCGTTATAACGATTATATATATATGATGTTGTCTCCCCATATATATTAATATATATTCGATTATATTAAATAATTAATCTACATGAAACCTTAATTTAAATTCAAAGTTTAAAATTAAAAAATATATGTAAATATTTTAAATTCGGCCATGTTTGTATTTATATATATATATATATAATTTTCTAAATATTATAAATATTTATTTTTAATTTTAAATGATTATTTTCTAATTTTAAAACCTAAAACACCTTAAAACCATTTTAAAACTATATGTATGTATGTATTTAACTAAATTATTTACATTATTTTTAGCTGTTAAAATATATATAAAAATCCTATGATTGAAAACATAATTTTATTTAATTAAAATATATATTAATTTTATTTAGTACACTATTTACTTTTATTTTATATATATATATATTCTTTTAATAAAAAATTAGTTTTTGTTTTAAAAAATAATAATTTTACCCTTATTTATAAGTAGTTTAAACAATATTTTGAGACAATTAACACATATATGAATAGCCAACGTTTACATAGTGGATATAGATCCCAATATGTGCTTATATAATCATTAACTGTGTACATCTTGCTATGTTGCACAATACACTTATATATACATGTGAGCATATATTGATATACGCGAAACATGTTATATTAATTAACAAACATTAATTAATTAAAGTAAGAGAACGAAATAAAATATGATTTTATTTAAACTAACCATTTACACCAAAAGTTGGCACAAACATCCAATAGATTATATGAAGAAAAATAAATGAAGAAATCAAAATTAAAATAGAGGAAATAAGCAGAAAATAAGTAAAAAACAATAACAAATAGATTTATAGTGGTTCGACGCTAAATGGTTACGTCCACTTTGAAGAAATAGCTTTATTAATCACTTGAATTTCTGCGTACAAGAGGAATCAGATCGGAATCCGTGATTATAATGGAGTACAAAGATAACAATAGCGTAAAGATCCTTTAAATGAACTATGAACTCTATTTTTATAAGGGTAGACGACCAAATATCTTCTTGAAAATTCGCCCGTACAATCTCCAAATATAGACGAGGTCACCCAGAAAGTTTTGAGGCCCAATTCCCAAAGGGTAGCAATCAGGGCCGATCGGTCTTCCCTGCCACGTGGCACCATGTAATCGCCATGGTGGGTCCCCCTCTATGATAGCTTCATGTTTCTAAAGTTGTTTGTATAGTTGCTTTTATGTTTTTAGCTATATCGATCAGTTCCCATTGAGTTGAACTGCTGATTCAAGCTGTTCATAGCCATAGTGATCTGATCTGATCCCCTGCCTAGGGGAAGGCACAAATCCATACTTAGAGTATTTCAAAGAGTCTATATCTTGGCTTCCCTTGATCGTTGCTTCACACTATTGTTAATGCTTGATCTCTGGTCTCTGTGATCACCTCTTCGGGCTGCTGTCCTTGTCTATCATCAAGTCTAATTTGTCCAATCAGTCTGAATATAGCCGGGTTAAAAGGCCGGATAACACTAACTAGATTAGATCTAGTACAACCGTTATACCTCGTAGGTTCACCAAGATCCTATTAGGGATTTTTTTTTGAAATTCACTCATTTCATCCACGGCCAAACGACCTGGTTCCATCAATGGTATCAGAGCTTAAATGGTCTATGCGGTCTAAATTAACAACTTTAAGTCTAACTATTGAGCCTACTTATCTGATAAGTGTCTAGAATAGTAGTGTTTAGGTTTGGGGTTGAATAATAAAGTATTTTCCCCTTCTCAGCCACTAGCCTGGACTAATGGGTGGAGTAAGTTAGAAGGTTGACTCAATTGTAAAGGTGGAAATTGATTTGGGCCTTAGGCTAATTTTCAAAATTTAGTTTGAAAATTTAAAGGAGACGCTTCATAGGTGTTTAAGGATAGAGTGATGGGAGAAGGGGCATGGAATATGGAATGAGAAGCAAATCACATGTGGGATGAGATGGCAACGCGCATTCAGACCGTGACTACTTAGATGTTTGGGATAACGAAAGGAAATAAACGCGAACCTAAAGATTCATGGTGGTGGAACAGTGATATGCAAAAGGCTATTAAAGAGAAGGAATGCTATAAGTGCTTACATCATCATAGGAGCAAGGACAACATGCAAAAATACAAAGTGGTAAAGAAGAACGCAAAGAGAGCGGTGTGTGAAGCAAGAGGTCGGGCGTATGAAGACTATATCATAAGCTAAGTACGAAGGAGGGTGAAAAAAAACGTCTATAGGATAGCTAAGCTCCGCGAGAGAAAGACAAGAGACTTCAACCAAGTTAAATGCATCAAAGATAACAATAATAGACTTTTGGTGAAGGATGATGAGATAAAAAATAGATGGAGAGATTACTTCGACAAGCTATTTAATGAAGAAGGTGATAGCACTACGATCGAGATAGATGACTCTTTTGATGACACCAGTAGACATTTTGTTCGGAGAATTCAAGAATCCGAGGTAAAGGAGACGCTAAAACGGATGAAAGCAGGCAAGGCATTAGGGCCTGATGACATCCCCATTGAGGTGTGGAGATGCCTTAGAGATGCAGGGATAGCTTGGCTAACTAAGTTGTTCAATATTATTTTCAAATCAAACAAGATGCCAGATGAGTGGAGGAGAAGCATATTAGTTCCAATTTTTAAGAATAAAGGAGATATCCAAAGTTGCACAAACTACAGAGGAATTAAGCTTATGAGTCATACAATGAAGCTTTGGGAGAGAGTCATTGAAAATCGATTAAGAAGAATGACAAGCGTTTCAAAGAACCAATTTGGTTTCATGCCTGGAAGGTCGACCACATAGGCGATTTTCTTGATAAGACAACTTATGGAGAGGTTTAGCGAGCAAAAGAAGGATCTACACATGGTATTTATCGATTTGGAGAAAGCTTATGATAAAGTACCATGAAAGGTGATGTAGTGGGCTCTAGAAAAGAAGAGAGTCCCAACAAAGTACATTACCCTTATCAAGGATATGTACGATGATGTTGTGACTAGTGTTAGAGCATGCGATGGTGAAACCAGTGACTTTCCCATTAACATAGGATTACATCAAGGGTCAGCTTTGAGCCCCTACATTAAAATACTAGTTTTGTTAATGGAAGGGTTTAAACATTAAAATTTCTTTGATTTAGATCTGGTTAAATGCGGCGGTTATAATTGTAAAGTATTTGAAAATTTTCAAAGTAACCACTCAAGAAATTACAACAGGCAGGTTAGTAATAAAGCAATTGCCTTACTTAACTACAAATCATTGTTTCAGAAAAAAGGGTTGTTCCGCCTAATTTGGAGGCACCTTTCGATTCCTTTACCTCCGCATCAACCCAGTCGAAACCATTAGAGTCGAAACCAATGCACATGGTATCAATGAAATTGGTACGAAGTGAATTGGTAAGTAGTGGAAGGTAGGGTGTCGAAAGCAATGCTTTCGTCAGGGTCGAAACCAAGGTTCACTTTTAAAAGATAAGCGCCTGCCTAGTTTTTGAAGGGCTTTCAACTGAGTCGATACCCTATAAAGTCTAAATCTTAGTTTGTTTTCTAAAGTTAAGTTCCTGCCTTGTTTTACTTAAAGCTTTCAACATAGTCGAAAGCCCTGCGTTTGAAAGGGACTCTATAAATATGCTTTCGAAGGGGTACTTTTTCCTTAAATAAGAGCTTCTAAAGGATTGGTTTCGACCAAGTCGAGACCAAGCCACTAATTTACCTTTTGACTGTACTAAATCCATCTATGCCGTCGAAGGGTTATCGCTGTTTTAACTTAAACTAAGCCTTTTTTCTGAATGCTTTCGAAAGGGGTTGAGGGTTTTGAAGGCAATAGAGTCGGAAGGAGGTTCCGACTCTATCCTTTCAAGTTTTAATTTAAACATTATGCTTTCGACTAGATGATTTCGACACCACCAACTTTTCCCCCAAACAATTTTATAAGTGGTTTCGAAAGAAATGCTTTCGTATATAATCATTTTGACCCAAAGGATGTTTTTAAAGAGTAAACTTAATGCTTTCGACATAGTACGTTTATTTGTTTCGAAGCTATGTTTTAAAAAGTATTTCGATACCATCGAAGGTACCATTGGTTTCAAAAGTGAACATTTAACAAGGGCTTCGAAAGGTATGTTTATTATGTTTTGAAAGGAATCTTATGCTTTCGAAGGAGGTCATTCAGAGGTTTCGAAGGTGATGTTTTAAAGTTTCAAAACAAATAACCCACTCACACTTTTAAAAAGGAAATACCATGGCATAACTAAAGATTTTAGAAGTATCACTTCTTCATATACTTATTCACATTGTAATTAACCCATAACAGTACTTTGGGAAAGAATATAATAACCAGTTAGGTTGACTCAGTAGTGAATATAACTTAAGAAATGTAAAATCTTAATTAAAGGTATTGGCAGGGGCCAATAGGTTTGTAGTAAGCCCATGAAAACTGTATATAACTAATGATATTGGCAGGGGCCAATAGGTTCATAGTCAGCCTATGAAAACTATGATTTAATACTGGCAGGGGCCAGTAGGTTTGTAGTTAGCCCATGAAAACTATATCTGGATTAAGATATTGACAATCAGTCAATAGGTTCCTAGTTAGCCCATGAAAACTAGGATAAGAGAAAATATATTGGATTTACCAATTGGTTCTAGAGATCCCATGAAAACTATGACATTGGACAGATAGTCCATAAACATTTAACAGGTTAATAGTAATCTTAGAAACTATAATTGAGACAGATAGTCAGAATGAATGGGGATCGGTAATCCTGATTTTATTTACTTGTTTTGCATATCATCATAATAGTTTGAAATACTATGTTTTAACCATTGCGGATGCAGGAGCATAGTATATGGTTTTATAAGTGTTTTAGGATACTAGTAAGGGGAAAACCCGTTCCGCTAAGTGGTGTGGTCTCACTAGATATCTAAATGGTTTGAGATGGTAAATTTTTATTCATACCAGGCTTTATGTGCAACTCGAAGTTTTTGTTTTCCCCTTAAACTCTCGAATACTCAATTGATTTTGAGTAGGTTGAGAGTTAAGGTTTCCAGGATCTCTTTTAGACGAATAAAGCTTCTGAGGATGTGTAGGAGGCAAGCTTGTTATTAGAGTTCTTTTATTTTCCGCTGTGTGCTTTGTTTATAAAGGAAAATTTGTTTTCTTGCCTATTTATATACTCCGATCAACCAAGGGGGCATCTTCATATGTCACTCTTGACGTATCTTGTAATAATTATATGTTATATGAACATGGTCTACGATCTAGGATTATATAATCAACTTTGAGTATTTTGAAATGAATGTGGAATTTGTTTGTTGTTTAATTTTTTTTTCATATTCTTGTGTTTCTGTGTATTAATGTATCTAATATCGCCGTGTTTGGTCGTCGAGGATAAATAACTATGGATGACTATAATATCCATAGCCGTTAGTTTGGGCCTCCAAATAGGGGGATGTTACAAGTTGGTATCAGAGCATAGGTTTATGAAACTTTAAAAGAAACTTAAACCTAAAAGATTTTCCAAACATAATCCAATGAATCGGATAACAAAATTGGGGTTTGGGTTAACGTTATAGTAACGTACTTGTATTTGCTATATATAGTTATATATATATATATATAAGTGCATATTTCCTGCTCTCTTAGATCGTTCTCCAGTATCTTACTAAGGCTTGTATGCTGATTTACAAGAAAGGAGATATGGAAGCAGGAAACGGAAGAAGAAATCTCAGTGGAGTAAGCACCACAACTAACGGAAATGCTCGACCAACTACCAGGAAGAACTCGGGTCGACAGGCTAATACTAGTAATCAAAATGCTGATGCCCATGTGAGTGCTGGAAATCCACCAGTAGATATAGGGGCGATGTATCAGTTCTTTGCTGGTTTAGTGCAAGCAGGAGCTGTTGTTGGTGTTGCTGGAAATGCAGGAGGAGCTAATCCTGTGGCTCCAGTTAGGAATTATTATGCCCTGCTGAGTAGAGATTACACCAGTTTGGGTGGGAAGCCATTTTTGGGAACGGGGAGTGCCATAGAGGTTCAGAATTGGCTGTTGCATTGTGAGCGTATATTTACTAATTTAGGCCTGAATGATGGGCAAAAGAGAAGATTGGCCTCTAGACAGTTGCAAGGGTCAGCACTACATTAGTGGAATAGTGTCACTACCGGAGTTCCGAAAGAGCAGTTAACTTGGGATGATTTAAAAATGAGATTTGAGCAGAAGTAAGTATCTGAGTTAGCTAAGTCTGAGCTGATGAGGAAGTTTATGGATTTAGTGCAAGGAGAGATGTCAGTAGTCGAGTATGCTACTAAGTTTGAAGAGCTGTCTCGATATGGATATGCTGTTATAGATATTGACATCAAAAGGAATGAGAGGATCATTCGGGGATTGAGGCCCGAGCTTGCTAGAATGACCATGACACATGTCCGTGATCTTTGTAATATAGTGGTGGAGATGGTCATTCGTCATGAGGAGTTACTTGCTGATTTAGCTAAACAGAAGTCAGTGGAAACTCAGGGTTCTCAGGGGAAGAAGAGGAAGTTCTTTAAAAAGAAAGGAGCCTAGAAGGGAGATACTATTAAGAAGTTAAAGGCTGAGGTAGTTCGCTATAAGTGTGATAAGAAGGGTCACTTTGCTAATGAATGCCGATCAGGAAATGGGAAGAAAGCTGCAAATAAGAAGAATGTGAAGTGCTTCAACTGAAGTGACCCACTACTTTTGGATTGTTATTTTTCAGTGATTTACTGTTGAGATTTTTTTTTACCAAGTGATCACTTCTTTAATTTCATTTCCCCCAAGATCCAAATTCTTACCAATATAAAAATATTAGTATATAAGTCAATTCAAGTCATTTATATATATGAAGATATATAAATGTTTCCTTGCTTATCAGAGTATTAAAAATTAACAAGGAAAATTCAATCACACAATATTTCTCATTTTTCAGAGAATTGGTGTCACATAGCCATTTCTATTTTTACATTCCCCTTTTTGATCTCAAGCTTGATTAATATTAAATTCGAATATTGTCACTTATAATTTTCTTGCTTACTTCTCAAATTAATTGGTTTCTTGGTTTACAAGCCATACTTTATAAATTCCGGAATTCTTTTGTGGTTTGGTACTTATCATATGAATACTGAGGTGATAAACTAGGTTGAAATCTAAGCAGAGAAAAACAACACATGTGATCAAGGTTTAGACACAGCAAGCACAAACCAATCATGACAGACAAAATGCATATTTCCTGGTTAACTGAGCAAATAGTCATCACATGAGTGATGGTGTTGTGATCTACTTTATAAATCACACAACTTCTTATATCTGGAGCTAGAAAAGTGTTGAATCTGGTGTCTTACCACTTAGTATCAGTTTTGAAGCTATAGTATCAGATTTTCCCAACCTAGTGTTAGATCAGTAGTTATAGTATCAGAAATTTCCTACCTAGTATCAGTTTTATAGTATCAGATTTCTCCTACTTAGTATCAGTTTTATAGTATCAAATCTCTCCTACTTAGTATCAGTTTTATAGTATCAGATCTCTCCTACTTAGTATCAGTTTTAATTTCATAACTGAAGTGCCTCAAGACTGTCTAGAAAAATATGTTCACATATCAGATTAAATGGCATCTTCTCCTTCAGCATTATCTACTAAAACTATTTCAGAACTTGTTACTTAAGTCCACAGCTCACAAACACATATAACATTTAAGTTTCTTTTTCTTCTTACATACTGTTTTCCAGATATCAAAGCAAAAGACACACATGAAAATACTTAGAACATATTAGAGTTTGCCTAACTTAATTATTACAAAGACACTGCTACTTCTCTTAAACACTTTAAATTCCTCAAGATCTCCAAATATCCATGCAAGCAAGCAAGCAATTCATGCATCATTCCCTGCAGCAAAACTTTGAACTGCCCCAATAAAATGAGACACCCCAAGTATTGCAAAGGCAACAAATAGGGTCAGAAATAAATTCTGGTGTGAGTGAAATCAAGTATGCAAAATATCTTGTAAATTCTTAAGGCTGTACAGAGAACTTTTCTATAAAATGCAATTCAAATCCCAATTAAAATCTGAGAATGTGTATATTTAGGTTTATCTATAAACATACACCCAAGCATTCATCCATTCACTTCATTCAGTTGTACAAGTACAAAACTCCTATGGATTAACTCCTTAAATTCCATAGCATCATTTCTCTTTCTCATCTTTTCATTTTGTTTGGTCTGAACTCTTGCCATTGAACACCATGTGTGCATTGCAAAGGGGCTCAGTTCTGTTAACCCTTTACACAGAGGCCTACAGGACTTAAACAAGTCATGCACATACCCATCAACCACCTGCTGATGAGTAGATCAAGGCACTACTCCTAAATTATTTTATAATTTAGAGACCATGCTTATTTATTTCTTTCTGGGGAATTTTTCTTTTGATTCCAGAGATGCTCGTATTCTTTCCTTCCTTATATAGGTCAAGAATTATTAAAATCACCCAAAGATCATATCCAGACATACAAAGCATTCATGTAAAATTGCACACCTTATTTCAAAGTCATTTTTGCTTTAATCACATTTTTCTAAAACCTGCTTATATTTTTATTTCTAGAAATTTTCCATTGCTTACACAAATATGAAGAAGTCATATGCAAAACTATATTTATTCTTTTACTGTGAACATAGGGAATGGTTTTTGAGAAAAACCCATAAAAACTTATTGGTTTATGATCTGAACAAATCAGCACATATTTGTAATATTGCATTGTTCATCTCATTTTTAATATAGACTAGACATAAGCATGAATCCCAATATTCACACTGCCTACTTCTTTTCTTTCATTGATACCCTATTCCACAGTAAAACATTCGATTCATTTTTCATATCAAAACTAGCATATATAAAATCTATTTCTGTGATTAGTGTATTTGTTTGATTATCTATATTTTAAAACAAAAACTGAAACCATCATAACAAGTCAAAACAGATTAAAACCTCATCCAAAAACTCAACCAGAATACCATCCATGATCAACATATTTTCATCCAGAAAATAAAATCAAATAGGAAAAACATAATGTAATGTTTATATAAAATAACTTGGCTGCCCTTAACATGGGTCTTAATGCCTTACAGATCATAAGTGATTAATCACTCACCTTCCTCCTCTCTTCCCCGAGAATGTCTAAGCTTGAAAACAGGGTGAGCTCTCCTTTCTATTTTTTTTAGTGTGTTTCTGTTTTCCCCCAGAGAAAACCTTTGCTTCCCTCTTGATTTAAATCATTTTGCTAGGGTTTTACTAAAGGAAAAACCCATTTTATCCTCACATTACTCAGAGAATTATGTGTGTGTTGTTATGGCTAAATGTGCCATTTTCTCTTGATTTCTATTTCTAGTAAAAGCAGTTGCTTCTCTGCTTTTCTGTGCACATGCTATTTGCATGATCCATCTACACATCATCTTTGTGTGACTCAGATACATTGTATACCTTGTTAGGCCTGAATGGTCCTCTTATATTATTTCAAACCATTTATTTCCTGATTTATTTTTGAGAAGGTGTTTATGCACAATAATACTAAACTGGTTCTCATGCAATTTGGTTATCAAAAGGGCTTTATCATTTTATACTTCTTTGGCTACTCATAACTAATACATATATATTTATATATATATGTGTATATATATATACAGGAGATATCTGTATATAAAATCTCACTCATATTTGATCATTTTCTTCCCACTATATTTTATTGAAAAAAAATCTCTATCCTCTTATTTATTCATTTCACTTACTCCTAATATTATTATTGTCAGACTATATTTTCTTTTCTTAAATATTCTCATTTTAAAATTATTTTTATCTCAATAATTTGGGTCTTCACATACTCTCCTCCTAAAAGGAATTGTGTCCCACAATTATTCTCTCATACATTTCCATCCAAATGTATACAAAGCATAATTTCAATTGAATGAAATTTCAGAAACTCATTCATTCCAAATCAATCAAACATAAATAAATAATTTTAAGGTCTCATCATAATTTTTAAACATACCTTTAAGTAGAAAACAGATTAGGATATTTATCCTTTATCCTCTCTTCAGCCTCCCAAGTGCAATCATTCCCATCCAAACTCCATTGGATTTTAACTAGTTTAATTATTTTATTTCTCAGTTTCTTTTCTTCTCTAGCCACAATGCCCACTGGTTCCTTTTTATAAACCAGATTTTCTTGAATTTCAACATGTGTAGGAGATTCAAGAATGGACTCTTTATCATGCACCCATTTTCTCAATTGGGATACATGAAATACATCATGTATTTTGTTCAATTCCTCTGGTAACTTCAACCTATAAGCTAAAGTCCCTATTCTTTGAACAATTTCATATGGTCCTACATACCTTGGTGACAGTTTCCCTGCTTTTCCAAATCTCAATATTTTCCTCATTGGTGAAACTTTGAGAAATACATAGTCTCCCACCTCAAATTCTAATGGCCTTCTCTTTTTATCTGCATAAGCTTTCTGTCTCTCTTGAGCTACTCTCATTCTTTGCCTCACTAATTCAATTCTTGCAGAAGTTTCTTTTACATGGTCTGGTCCAAGCAACACCCTTTCACCAGCCTCCATCCAACATGCAGGAGATAAACAAGGCTTCCCATACAAAGCCTCAAATGGAGCCATTCCTATAGTGGATTGGTAGCTATTATTATAAGCAAACTCAGCTAAATAAATATGATCCTCCCAGTTGCCTCCAAAATCAAGTATGCATGCTCTCAGCAAATCCTCTAAAACTTTATTAACAATCTCAGTTTGCCCATCTGTTTGTGGGTGGTAGGCTGTGCTTAGGCTTAGTTCTGTCCCCATAGCTTCTTGAAAGCTACTCCAAAACCTTGAAGTAAACAAAGTATCTCTATCACTAATGATAGTCTTGGGGATGCCATGTAACCTCACTATTTCCTTCACAAATAATTGAGCTAGCTTGTGAGCATTTCTGTTTGAACTTATTGGGATAAAGTGTGCTGTTTTTGTGAGTCTATCAACCACTACCCAAATACTATCATTTCCCTTCCTTGTTCTTGGCAAACCATCCACAAAATCCATTGATATACTCTCCCATTTCCAAGTAGGCACTTCCAAAGGTTGCAATAGGCCTGAGGGCCTTTGATAGTCTGCCTTTACTTGTTGGCATGTCAAGCAATTTGCCACATATTTTGCTACTGCTCCTTTCATTCCTGGCCACCAATAATTTCTCTTGAGATCATGGTACATTTTTGTACCACCTGGATGGATAGTATACTTTGTTTTGTGATGCTCATCCATAACTTCTTGCTTTAGTTCCCCTACATTTGGTATGCAGAGTTTCCCCTTTTTCCTTAAGTATCCTTTACCATCTACCTCATAGTTTTCCACTGTCATGCCTTGGGATATCATGTTCTTTTTCTCCTTCAAATTTATATCTTGATTTTGCATTTGTCCTATTTTATCAACCAGTGTTGATTTTAAGGATAAGAGGCTTAATCTACCATATTCAATCATCTTACTGTGTGTCTTATCTGATACACTAGCTTCTTCTTTCACTTCCACCTCACTAAGAATTATCAAATCCTTGAATTCTGCCATCATTAAGCTTGCCAATTTAGCTTGATGTCTACTTAATGCATCTGCTACTTTATTAGCTTTTCCAGGGGTATACAATATATCAAGATCATAGGCAGCTAGAAATTCTACCCACCTATGTTGCCTCATGTTCAAGTCTTTTTGGGAGAACAAATATTTAAGTGACTTATGATCAGTAAACAATTCAAACTTAGCACCCAATAAATAATGTCTCCATAGTTTCAATGCATACACCACAGCAGCTAGTTCTAAGTCATGTGTAGCATACCTAGTTTCATTTGGCTTGAGTTGCCTTGATGCATAAGCTATGACTCTACCATGTTGCATAAGCACTGCCCCCAATCCAGATCCACTAGCATCTGTGTAAACTACTAATTCTTCATTACCCTCTGGCACTTGTAAAACTGGAGCTTCTACCAGTGCCTTCTTTAGTGATATGAAAGCTTGTTCACACTTCTCTGTCCACACATATGGTTGCTCCTTTTTAGTTAACTTGGTCAATGGGATAGCTATCCTTGCAAAATCTTTTATAAATCTCCTATAATAGCCTGCCATTCCCAAAAATGACCTCACCTCAGTTACTGATTTGGGTCTACTCCAAGATTGCACTGCCATCACCTTATTTGGGTCTACACTAACCCCTTGTTGTGATACAATGTGCCCCAAAAATTTTACTTCCTTCTGCCAAAATGTACATTTAGAGAATTTGGCTTTTAAATCATGTGCCCTCAGTCTAGACAAAACCAGATGCAAGTGCTTTGCATGATCTTCTTCTGATTTTGAATATACTAATATGTCATCAATAAAGACAACCACAAATTTGTCTAGAAAATTTCTAAATGTTCTATTCATTAAATCTACAAAATATGATGGTGCATTTGTCAATCCAAAAGGCATCACCAAAAATTCATATAATCCATACCTTGTGTTGAAGGCAGTATACTTAATACTCTCTTCCTCCACCTTCATCTGATGAAACCCAGAGGCTAAATCTAGCCTTGAAAAGACCCTTGCTCCATTTAATTGATCGAATAGATCATCAATTCTAGGAAGTGGATATTTGTTTTTAATGGTGACTTTGTTTAATTCCCTATAATCAATGCACATTCTCAAAGTACCATCCTGCTTCTTCACAAATACAATTGGAGAACCCCAGTTTGAACTACTAGGCCTTATGAAGCCTTTCTGATCCAGTTCTTCCAACTGATGTTTCAATTCCACAAGTTCTTTAGGACCCATTCTAGTTGGCTTCTTGATGATTGGGCTGGCTCCTGGGATTAGCCTTATTTGAAATTCTACTTGCCTATTTTCTGGAACACCTATGACTTCACCAAAGACATATGGGTATTCATTTATAATTTTTATGTCCTCCAGTGTTAATTCTTTCTCAGTCATGCTACATATGTGGTTACAGTAATTGATTTTAGCAATTTCACTCATAACTATAATATTTTTACCATTTTCTGTTTTCAGAGAAATAGTAAGATTTTCTAAGTTTAAAATTGCTTTGTATTTTCTTAGCCAATCTACTCCTAGAATAATTCCTATTCCAGGATATTTTAGCACAAACAAATCAGAACTAAACATATTTCCACCTATGTTTAACTCTACTCCCAAACATTTAATCCCTAGCATGCAAGAATTACCTAGTGGGCTTTGAATAAACAAGGGATTATCAACTAAATAGCATGTGAGAGTTAATTTATTCACTATGTCTTGGGATATTAGTGAATGTGTTGCTCCAGTGTCATATATAACTGAGATGGGGTGATCTTTAATTAGAAGTATACCTTCCAATTGTCCAGAACTTCCCACTGCAGTTGCTTTTGCTTTTCCCTCAAGTGCTCCTACCTTTGCTCCCTTTTTGAACTCTGGGCAGTTTCTTTTAATATGGCCTTCCTTCCCACAGTTATAGCAGCTAAACAATGCCTTCTTGGCTGCTTGACACCTATTACTCATGTGTCCTTCTTTGCCACAATTAAAACAAGTAACCTTCTTCTTAGCTTCCCCAGTGGCTGCTCCCTCCATTTTCTTATCCATATTCTTTTTGTCATAGGGATGTGCTCTATTTTTCCCCTTCTTTTGATTGGTAGCCCTCATGCTCCTAAATTTTTCCCTTGCATTGTCATGTTGTTCAAAAGAAAGAGCAAGGTCTATGACTTGATCAAATGTTTTATCCTTGTATGGTAACATTGCTCTACTCAGACCTGCATTTAATCCTTGGATAAATCTTGAATTCTTTGATTCTTCATCTCCTATGAGCATAGTTCCATACTTGGACAAACTCTCAAATTTTTGAGTGTATTCAGTCACACTCATTGGTCCTTGCCTCAGCCTTATGAATTCTTCAAGCAATGTTGCCTTAGCTGTTGCTGGAACAAACCTTGCTTCAAGCATTTCCTTGAATTGATCCCATGTTATCTCATTTTCTGGCCTTCCTGTGATGATCACCTCCCACCAATCTAAGGCTGCTCCTTTGAGTCTCCTTGAAGCTATCTGCCTCTTTCTTTGGTCATTAATTTGCATATCTGCAAATATCCTTTCCAAAGTTCTCAACCATGTCTGCACTCCCATAACTCCCTCAGTGCCTTCAAAATCCTTGCCTCCCAAATTTGAAAATGTCTTCAATAACTTAGCTAATTCCTCATGAGGATTTTCTTCCCTCTGCACTGCTCCTTCTCTAAATGCCCTCACCAAATCTTGCAAGTTAACCATTGGTGTTGTATTGGAGGGTCCTGCTCCATGACTTGGTGGTCTTCCTACCATGATTCACTATTCAATTGCATAGCTAGTCAGTCATATTTCTAATTTAATTATTTTTCTGAAATTTATTTCTACTGTGGATGTTTATTTCTATCATTACTATATTTTTTTTTAGAATTTTATCCTTACAAGAAAATTGGATAATATATTTATGCTATGTTTTAATAACATAGCTCTGATACCAACTGAAGTGACCCACTTCTTTTGGATTGTTATTTTTCAGTGATTTACTGTTGAGATTTTTTTTTACCAAGTGATCACTTCTTTAATTTCATTTCCCCCAAGATCCAAATTCTTACCAATATAAAAATATTAGTATATAAGTCAATTCAAGTCATTTATATATATGAAGATATATAAATGTTTCCTTGCTTATCAGAGTATTAAAAATTAACAAGGAAAATTCAATCACACAATATTTCTCATTTTTCAGAGAATTGGTGTCACATAGCCATTTCTATTTTTACATTCCCCTTTTTGATCTCAAGCTTGATTAATATTAAATTCGAATATTGTCACTTATAATTTTCTTGCTTACTTCTCAAATTAATTGGTTTCTTGGTTTACAAGCCATACTTTATAAATTCCGGAATTCTTTTGTGGTTTGGTACTTATCATATGAATACTGAGGTGATAAACTAGGTTGAAATCTAAGCAGAGAAAAACAACACATGTGATCAAGGTTTAGACACAGCAAGCACAAACCAATCATGACAGACAAAATGCATATTTCCTGGTTAACTGAGCAAATAGTCATCACATGAGTGATGGTGTTGTGATCTACTTTATAAATCACACAACTTCTTATATCTGGAGCTAGAAAAGTGTTGAATCTGGTGTCTTACCACTTAGTATCAGTTTTGAAGCTATAGTATCAGATTTTCCCAACCTAGTGTTAGATCAGTAGTTATAGTATCAGAAATTTCCTACCTAGTATCAGTTTTATAGTATCAGATTTCTCCTACTTAGTATCAGTTTTATAGTATCAAATCTCTCCTACTTAGTATCAGTTTTATAGTATCAGATCTCTCCTACTTAGTATCAGTTTTAATTTCATAACTGAAGTGCCTCAAGACTGTCTAGAAAAATATGTTCACATATCAGATTAAATGGCATCTTCTCCTTCAGCATTATCTACTAAAACTATTTCAGAACTTGTTACTTAAGTCCACAGCTCACAAACACATATAACATTTAAGTTTCTTTTTCTTCTTACATACTGTTTTCCAGATATCAAAGCAAAAGACACACATGAAAATACTTAGAACATATTAGAGTTTGCCTAACTTAATTATTACAAAGACACTGCTACTTCTCTTAAACACTTTAAATTCCTCAAGATCTCCAAATATCCATGCAAGCAAGCAAGCAATTCATGCATCATTCCCTGCAGCAAAACTTTGAACTGCCCCAATAAAATGAGACACCCCAAGTATTGCAAAGGCAACAAATAGGGTCAGAAATAAATTCTGGTGTGAGTGAAATCAAGTATGCAAAATATCTTGTAAATTTTTAAGGCTGTACAGAGAACTTTTCTATAAAATGCAATTCAAATCCCAATTAAAATCTGAGAATGTGTATATTTAGGTTTATCTATAAACATACACCCAAGCATTCATCCATTCACTTCATTCAGTTGTACAAGTACAAAACTCCTATGGATTAACTCCTTAAATTCCATAGCATCATTTCTCTTTCTCATCTTTTCATTTTGTTTGGTCTGAACTCTTGCCATTGAACACCATGTGTGCATTGCAAAGGGGCTCAGTTCTGTTAACCCTTTACACAGAGGCCTACAGGACTTAAACAAGTCATGCACATACCCATCAACCACCTGCTGATGAGTAGATCAAGGCACTACTCCTAAATTATTTTATAATTTAGAGACCATGCTTATTTATTTCTTTCTGGGGAATTTTTCTTTTGATTCCAGAGATGCTCGTATTCTTTCCTTCCTTATATAGGTCAAGAATTATTAAAATCACCCAAAGATCATATCCAGACATACAAAGCATTCATGTAAAATTGCACACCTTATTTCAAAGTCATTTTTGCTTTAATCACATTTTTCTAAAACCTGCTTATATTTTTATTTCTAGAAATTTTCCATTGCTTACACAAATATGAAGAAGTCATATGCAAAACTATATTTATTCTTTTACTGTGACATAGGGAATGGTTTTTGAGAAAAACCCATAAAAACTTATTGGTTTATGATCTGAACAAATCAGCACATATTTGTAATATTGCATTGTTCATCTCATTTTTAATATAGACTAGACATAAGCATGAATCCCAATATTCACACTGCCTACTTCTTTTCTTTCATTGATACCCTATTCCACAGTAAAACATTCGATTCATTTTTCATATCAAAACTAGCATATATAAAATCTATTTCTGTGATTAGTGTATTTGTTTGATTATCTATATTTTAAAACAAAAACTGAAACCATCATAACAAGTCAAAACAGATTAAAACCTCATCCAAAAACTCAACCAGAATACCATCCATGATCAACATATTTTCATCCAGAAAATAAAATCAAATAGGAAAAACATAATGTAATGTTTATATAAAATAACTTGGCTGCCCTTAACATGGGTCTTAATGCCTTACAGATCATAAGTGATTAATCACTCACCTTCCTCCTCTCTTCCCCGAGAATGTCTAAGCTTGAAAACAGGGTGAGCTCTCCTTTCTATTTTTTTTAGTGTGTTTCTGTTTTCCCCCAGAGAAAACCTCTGCTTCCCTCTTGATTTAAATCATTTTGCTAGGGTTTTACTAAAGGAAAAACCCATTTTATCCTCACATTACTCAGAGAATTATGTGTGTGTTATTATGGCTAAATGTGCCATTTTCTCTTGATTTCTATTTCTAGTAAAAGCAGTTGCTTCTCTGCTTTTCTGTGCACATGCTATTTGCATGATCCATCTACACATCATCTTTGTGTGACTCAGATACATTGTATACCTTGTTAGGCCTGAATGGTCCTCTTATATTATTTCAAACCATTTATTTCCTGATTTATTTTTGAGAAGGTGTTTATGCACAATAATACTAAACTGGTTCTCATGCAATTTGGTTATCAAAAGGGCTTTATCATTTTATACTTCTTTGGCTACTCATATCTAATACATATATATTTATATATATATGTGTATATATATATACAGGAGATATCTGTATATAAAATCTCACTCATATTTGATCATTTTCTTCCCACTATATTTTATTGAAAAAAAATCTCTATCCTCTTATTTATTCATTTCACTTACTCCTAATATTATTATTGTCAGACTATATTTTCTTTTCTTAAATATTCTCATTTTAAAATTATTTTTATCTCAATAATTTGGGTCTTCACATCAACTGTGATAAAGTTGGGCATTACAAGAATCAGTGTCAAGAGCCAGTTAGGGAGGACAAAGGAATTTTTTTTGCTAAAGGACCAGCTAGGCGTACCACAGCTGATAAAGGAAAGACTGTGATGGAAGGTACGCTTTTGATTTAGAGTATTCCAGTTAGGGTACTTTTTGATACCGTTGCATCACATTCATTTATATCTCAGTGTTTAGTTGATAGATTATGTTTAGAACCCACCTATCTTGTTACTTCCTTAAGGGTTGCGAACCCAATAGGAGGGTATGCAACTCTTGGGTTAAGATGTGACCAGTTAGAACTTGACTTGTTAGGTCATAAGTTTATCAGCAATTTGTATGTTATTGATTTCGTAGATATCAAAATCATTTTGGGTATGGATTGGTTGGGTAGGTACGAGGCTAGAATATTTTGTCAGGATGGGGAAATATCATTGAGATACCTTATAGTCATGACCGAGTGATATTCTAAGTAGAGAATACTAATCAGAGTGTTAGTGCTTTACTTAATGCTATGGAGGTAGGAAATGAGTTAAGTCAGGTTCGGGTAGCAAGAGAATTTGCAGATGTCTTTGAGCCAGTCACTGGACTACACTCGAAAAGAGCTGTTGAGTTTAGAATAGATCTTATGCCAGGAGTTGAATCTAGGAGTAGACTACCTAGCAAGATGACACCAACTGAGATGAAGGAATTGAAGGTGAAACTAGTGGATCTAGAAGGAAGGAGTTTTATTAGACCAAGCAGTTCACCCTGTGGAGCAGCCACGGTGTTCGTGAAGAAACCAGATGGTTCGTTAAAGATGTGTATCGACTATCATAAGTTGAACGAAAGAACAATTAAGAATAAGTATCCTTTGCCAAGAATAGATGATCTGTTTGATCAGTTGAGTGGAGCCAGAGTGTTTTTCCAGTTGGACTTGGCGACAGGTTTCCATAAGTTAAGAGTGGCGGATGACAGTATTCCTTTGATATCATTTTGAACTAGGTATGGTTCGTATGAGTGGTTAGTGATGTCATTTGGATTAACAAATGCACCTGCTTTCTTTGTGGATTTGATGAATCGAGTTTTTCGAGAGTATTTGGATAGGTTTGTGTTGGTGTTTATAGGTGACATTCTAGTCTACTCTAAGGATGAGAGAGAGCATGAAATTCATCTTAGAATGGTACTTGAGACGCTGAGGCAGAATTAGCTAAAGGCGAAGTTTACTAAGTGTCATTTCTGGAAGAAAGAGGTTAAATTTTCATGGTCACATGGTTTCAGAGAAAGGATTGTCTGTCAACCCAGATAAGATCGAAGCCGTGAATAATTGGAAGAGACCTGAGACGGTGACTGAGATCAAGAGTTTTCTTGGACTAGCTGGCTACTACCGGAGATTCATTAAGGATTTCTTGCGGATAGCAGCACCCTTAATTAAGCTAAACAGGAAGGAAGTGAGATTTGTTTGGTCCGACAAATGTGAGGAAGCATTCTTTAAGTTAAAGCATTTGTTGACCAATGCACCCGTGTTAGTAGTTCCAGACGAAAACCAAGGACTGGTGGTTTATAATGATGCATGTGGAACTGGATTAGGAGCAGTGTTGATGCAGAATGGTAAAGTCATCGCCTACGCATCTAGGCAGCTTAGACTGCATGAAGTTAGATGTCCTACTCATGATTTGGAGTTAGCAGCTGTGATCTTTGCATTGAAGATTTGGAGACATTATCTCCTAGGGGAGAGGTTTGAGCTTTATACCGATCATAAGTCTTTATGGTATTTATTCTCTTAGAAGGATTTGAATATGAGGCAGCAGAGATAGCTAGAGTTTTTGGCTGCATATGATTTTGGTATAGAGTATACACCAGGAAAAGGTAACAAGGTAGCATATGCTCTAAGCAGAAAACATCAAAACGTGGTGTTAGCTATGTTGGTAGAGTGGAAGGATTTAGAAGCTTTAGTCAATTGTGATGTGCAGTTAAGATCGACCGTTGGTTCTAGTTAGAGTTCCACCAGGTTGTCTTATTTAGATATTCGACCAGTATTGATTGAGAAAATTGCTTTTGAGCAGAAGAAGGATCCAGTGTTAGTTGAGAGAATTAGAAGGCTTGAGGTTGGAATTGAGATCGACGATCTAAAGGATTTTAGCCTTGACCAGAGAGGATGGTTGAGAAAGAAGGGACAGTTGTGTGTTCCGAATATGGAGGAATTAAGGAAAGAAGTTCTTGGAGAATGTCATTGGTCCAAGTTTACAATTCATCCTGGAGGGACCAAGATGTATTAGGATATGAAGAGGAGCTTCTATTGGGAAGGCATTTAAAGGGATGTTGGCTTGTGGGTTAAGCAGTGTGCAAACTGTCAACAAGTGAAAGCTGAACATAAAAAACCGAGTGGGTTGCTTCAACCTTTAGAGATTCCAGTTTGTAAATGAGATTCGATATCTATATGGATTTTATAGACGGGTTGCCAAGGTCATATAGAGATAATGAAAGTATATGGGTTATAGTGGATATATTGATCAAGGGTGCCCATTTCATTCCTGTTAAGTCAACCAGAACGACACATGTTTTAGCTAAGTTATTCCTGAAGAACATTGTTAGACTGCATGGAGTTCCTAGTAGTATAGTCAGTGACAGAGATGCTTTGTTCACTAGTGAATTCTGGAAGAGTCTACCGGAAGTGATGGGTACCAAGCTTAATATGAGTACTGTGTATCACCCTCAGACAAATGGTCAGACAGAGGAGTCAACAAAGTACTCGAGGATCTACTGAGAGCTTATGTATTGGACGTTGGTGGATCTTGGGAGGATCACCTACATTTGGTTGAGTTTTCCTATAATAACAGTTATCAGACAAGTATAGGAATGGCGCCGTTTGAAGCATTGTATGGACGACCATGCAAATCACCAACATGTTGGTTGGAGACTGGAGACAAATTAGTCTTAGGTCCATATTTGGTTAGAGAAGCATCAGAAAAGATTGAGTTAATCCGAGGAAGGATGAAGGAAGCTCAGTCAAGGCAGAAGAGTTATGCAGATAAGAGGCGTAAGACATAGAATTCTCGGTTGGAGATAAGGTTTTCATTAAGGTATCACCAATGAAGGGTTTGATATGATTTGCAAAGTTAGGGAAGTTGGCCCCAAAATATGTAGGTCCATTCCAGATTATAGAGAGGATTGGAAAGCTCGCATACAGAATAGAGTTGCCGAGCGATTTGGCAGGTGTCCATAATGTATTTCATGTGTCTCATCTTCGCAAGTATGTGCATGATCCAGAGACTACTATTCCTCCGACAGAGTTGGAAGACTTAGTAGTAGAGCCTAATCTGACTTTTGTTAGACAACTAGTTCGGATTGTAGTTAGAGATGAGAAAAGATTAAGGAATAAGACAGTCAGGTTGGTGAAAGTTCAATGGAGCGACAACGAGAAGGACTGTACTTGGAAGACAGAGGACAGGATTAGAGATACTTATCCTGATCTGCTTTGAGTGTATGCCTATATTAGATTTATATAGATAGTTGCTAGTCAGTTAGACTAGTATGGTTGTTAGGAGGTGTTACAAAGGATTGCTATGTTTAGTATTTAGTCCTTATTGATTTTCGAGGACGAAATTCTTTAAGGGGGAGAGCCTGTAACATCTCTAATTTTTGATAACATTATTTAGGAAGTTTAATTAGATAAATTAAATAGAATAATAATGATAAAGGGATCGAGATTTGAATAAACCATATATAGGGCCGTGCTTATTAATAAAGTAAATGGGCTTAATTGGGTTAGTAAACTAATTAAATTACACATGGGAATATTAGTAAAATAACCTTTTCATTTTACACAACTATGATATTTTGTAATTGTCCATTCACGTTCATTTTTCTTAAATAAAAAACAAACGCAAAAAACCTAAGATCCGGCCATTAACAAGGAGGAAAAGAGGAAGATTATAATCTAAAGCTAAGGATCAAAGCTAGGAAGGATTAATCAACAACAAATCTCAAATTTCTTATCATATCTAAGGTGAATAATAATTTTTATACCATCTCTATTTTATTCTATGATTATATGTTTTCGGATTTATGATTAAATTCGTTTTTAAGTCGATATGGATGATGATATGCTTGAATTATATCGTGGTTGATTTATTTTAATTCATTTTCCTATGAATTCGTACGATTTTAGGGTAAAACTGAGAGTTAATGATTTTATAATGCAATGGAAATTTTTTATGTTAAGTAAAATCATGATTTTAGAGATGGGTTTTGATTTTCAGAATTTTCCAAGCTATAAAAAATTAATTGTGAATTTCTAAAGGAAAATATGATATAATTGGGTTTAAAATTTATTTCGAGTATTTCAAGAAGAAATGGGATCTGAAATTTTAATTTGTTTGATTACATGATAAAATTGAATTTCTCTGATTTTTGGGTATTTTTTCAATTTGATATACTAAAGAAAATAAATTATTTCAATAGAGGGACTTATTTGCAAATACTGGTTTTGTTAATAGAAGGGCTTAAACGTTAAAATTTCTTTGATTTAGATCTGGTTAAATACGGCGGTTATAATTGTAAAGTATTTGAAAAGTTTTAAAGTAACCAATCAAGGAATTATAATAGGCAGGTTAGTTATAAAGTAATTGTCATACTTAGCTAAAAATTAGTGTTTCAGAAAAAAGGGTTGTTCCGCCTAATTTAGAGGTACTTTTCGACTCCTTTACCTCCGCATCAACCCAGTCGAAACCATTAGAGTCGAAACCAATGCACATGGCATCAATGAAATTGGTACGAAGTGAATTGGTAAGTAGCGGAAGGTAGGGCGTCAAAAGCATTGCTTTCGTCAGGGTCGGAACCAAGGTTCACTTTTAAAAGATAAGCTCCTGCCTAGTTTTTGAAGGGCTTTCGACCGAGTCGATACCCTATAAAGTAGAAACCTTAGTTTGTTTTCTAAAGTTAAATTCCTGCCTTGTTTTAGTTAAAGCTTTCAACATAGTCGAAAGCCCTGCTTTCGAAAGGGACTCTATAAATAAGCTTTCGAAGGTGTACTTTTTCCTTAAATAAGAGCTTCCGAAAGGATTGGTTTCGACCAAGTCGAGACCAAGCCGCTAATTTACCTTTCGACTGTACTGAAGCCATATATGCTGTCGAAGGGTTATTTCTGTTTTAACTTAAACTAGCCCTTTTCCTGAATGCTTTCAAAGGGGGTTGAGGGTTTCGAAGGCAATGGAGTCAAAGTGGGTTTTGACTCTATCCTTCCAAGTTTTAATTTAAAGGATTATGCTTTCGACTAGGTGGTTTCGACACCACCAACTTTTTCCTCGAAACAATTTTATACGTGGTTTCGAAAGAGATGCTTCGTATATAATCATTTTGACCCAACAGATGTTTATAAAGAGTAAACCCAATGCTTTTAACAGAGTACTTTTATTTGTTTTGAAGATATGTTTTAAAAAGTATTTTGATACCGTCGAAAGGTACCATTGGTTTCAAAAGTGAACATTTAACAAGGGCTTCGAAAGGTATATTTATTATGTTTTGAAAAGAATCTTATGCTTTCGAAGGAGGTCATCCAAAGGTTTCGAAGGTGATGTTTTAAAGTTTCAAAACAAATAACCCATTCTCGCTTTTAAAAAGGAAATACCATGGCATAACTAAAGATTTTAGAAGTATTACTTCTTCATATACTTATTCACATTGTAATTAACCCATAACAATACTTTAGGGAAGGGTATAATAATCAGTTAGGTTGACCCAGTAGTGAATATAACTTAAGAAATGTAAAATCTTAATTAAAGATATTGGCAGGGGACAATAGGTTTGTAGTAAGCCCATGAAAAATGTATGTAACTAATGATATTGGCAAGGGCCAATAGGTTCATAGTCAGCCCATGAAAACTATAGTTTGATACAGGCAGGGGCCAGTAGGTTTGTAGTTAGCCCATGAAAACTATATCCGGATTAAGATATTGATAGTCAGTCAATAGGTTCCTAGTTAGCCCATGAAAACTAGGATAAGAGATAAGATATTAGAGTTACCAATAGTTTCTCAGAGATCCCATGAAAACTATGACATTGGACAGATAGTCCATAAACATTTAACAGGTTAATAGTAATCTTAGAAACTATAATTGAGACAGATAGTCAGAATGAATGAGGGTGGGTAATCCAGATTTGATTTACTTGTTTTGCATATCATCATAATAGTCTGAAATACTATGTTTTAACCATTGTGGATGCAGGAGCACAGTATATAGTTTTATAAATATTTTAGGATACTAGTGAGAGGAAAACCCGTTCCGCTAAGCGGCGTGTCTCAGTAGATATCTAAATGGTTTGAGATGGTAAATTATTATTCATACCAGGCTTTATGTCCGACTCGAAGTTTTTGTTTTCCCCTTAAACTCTCATGTACTCAATTGATTTTGAGTAGGTTGAGAGCTAAGGTTTCCAGGTGTTCTTTTAGACGAATAAAGCTTCCGAGGACGTGCAGAAGGCAAGCTTGTTATTAGAGTTCTTTATTTTCTACTGTGTTTTTTTTTTGTAATGGCAAATTTGTTTTCTTGCCTATTTATATACTCTGGTCAACCAAGGTGGCATCTTCATATGTCGCTCTTGGCGTATCTTGTAATAATTATATGTTATTTGAACATGGTCTATGATATGGGATTATGTAATCAATTTGGAATATTTTGAAATGGAATGTGGAATTTTTTTGGTTGTTTAAAATATTTCCATATTCTTGTATTTCTGCTTATTAATGTATCTAATATTGCCGTGTTTGGTCGCCGGGGATTAATAACTATAGATAACTGCAACATCTGTAGCCGTTAGTTTTGGGCCTCAAAATAGGGGTATGTTACATTAATCTTCTCGGTCGTTGCCTTAGGTTTAGTTTATCCTAGCAATACTACTATTAAATCTACTTCCACATGTGCAACTAAAAACACATACACGTTGTGATTAAATGCAGGCCCACCTGGATGTGCATATATACTCGTATATATAATGATATATGTATATAAAAGTATAAATGCTATATTTAATATTCATTTAATTTTATTTATGATGAGTAAAATAAAAATTTTGAATTTTTAAATAATTTAATTAGTTAATTAATTAAATGTATAAATTAAAATTAATTTAGTATGATTTAGTTAATAATATACATCTCTACTATTAATAATAAAAGTTCACTATACTGATTTCAACTGTGTCTTTTCGGACTTCCCAAAATCCCCTTACGCGTTCCCTTCCATTTCATGTCTGATGCTTCGTCTGTTTTGTCTCCTTCCACTCCAATGGAGAAACCCTAACCAAATTAAAACGCATCGTCATCATCTTCACCGAAATAATCCATTATCTAGCTATTCAATCACCGGAGCAATCCTCAAGCATCAGTAATCCATTACCTTCACCAAAATTAAAAACCCTAATCTTCATCAATGAACATATTGCTAGCGGTGCCTCCCCTATCAAAGATAATACCGGTACACATCTCTTACTTACTTTTTTAGTCTAGAATTGCGATCTGGAATTAATTTCTAAACAATCAACGTGACGATGGTTTTCTTATTTCATGTTTCATTTAATTTGAATTGATTTTTAATCATTTAGCTGATTTTTGATAATGCTACATTTTAGCTGTTTCATTGAAAGCTGCAATTTGATGCTTAAATGACAATGTTTTAATCCAGTAATTACATAATGGGAAAAGTAGGGCCCTTTTATTTTAACAAGTAGAATATTTTTCATAGTACGCATAATATTGGAATGGGGGTTCCAGAATAGAATAAGCATTTAGCAATAATAAAATTTTGTTTTTACCAAGAGGAAAATCTCGGAACTATGCACGCAGTTCTGCTGGATCAGTTGAGAAGCTTTGGCAAACATTTTTTGCTACCCCAATTAAATGGTGGACAACAAGAGGGATAATGTACTGTCAAATATTAAGACTCAAAATTGTGAATGAATAACAAATGTTGGCTTTATGCTTTTCATGGTAACAAAGACATAACGCACAATAGAGCCTTTTGCAGTCATCAGTCATAACATAGGTGTTCAATATTTTTAAGCTGTGGCACTGGCAGAGCCACATTAGGTCGAGGGAGGGCTGCCCCCACTGACAATTTAGCAGTGATCTAAGAAACGAGTAAAGAACCAAATCCTACATAAAATATTCATATTGGAAAAAAACAAAGAAAAATGCAAAAAGTGTGAAATCTTCCTAATAACTTGAGATTTTTAATGGAAACCATTCTTTAAATAATTTAGTGAACATGAGGAGGGAAGAAAGATTGTTTTTTCTAAAATATGCAAGTGAGTTGTGACTATATTATATTTTCCTTTCTTTCCAAGTGACATATCTACACAGGCAAAACTGTAGTAGTAATATTGCAGAAAATGTGCAATAACATGTATTAAAGCATGCTAATAACAGTTATATTTTGCTAAGGAGTTATCCAAGTGATGTAAATTTTACAGAATAATGCACCTATCTGCTCAATTATAAAGTGGTGATCTCAGATGAGTACCTTATATTATAAAATTATATCATGGTTCTGTACTTGATGTGGAACTGGGATTTAGTTATGTTGCTTGCATTACCCTATATCAAAATTCCATAGATGTATACCTTATGTAGCATAAATTTCCTAGCATAAGATTAGTCCTTGATTATATGAATTAAAATTATTATTTTGCAAAAAGAACTAAAGAAAGCATTTTGAAAAAATAGGGAATAACTCTTGGAGGTATGGAATGCTCCTTATGAAAGAGGTTTAACTTAATATTCATCTAAGAAAATTGATTATTGTCAGAAGAAATAAATATGAACATGAGGTTACTTTAAAATTCAGATATTTGTAAGCTCAAAAGTGCTAAGTGAGTGTAGATAGCTATGTAAAATCAGTTGCAATATGCACACAAATAAATAGGGAACACAACTACATTATCAATGCACATGTAGTTAGATGTCATTCGTATCTAGGGAATCAATAAAATGAATATTATCCTATGAACCCTGCACAATGAAATAATTTTGCACAACGAGTAACTGAAAAAAATTATTTATTTACTAATGGAAGTTTTCCAAAGATAAAATTATGAGCTACACCCTGCTTTCTAACAGTTAGTCTCATACGTTATCTCCAAGAAAAAAAATTTAACTCATATATCATGATTAACAACTAGGAATCTAGGAAGGTTATTCTAGGTTTATTATTAGTCAACGATTACTAATATAATCAAAAGGTAAATCAACCGCACTTATTACCCTTAACACAGCTGAACAACAAAACACCAAAGCGATATTAAGTTAAAAGTATACCCAATCTAATGTGTCACTGATTAAACCTTGGTACGATTGTTGATGATTACTTCACTGTTTAAAAATTTCCAGGTTTGAAAATTGTTTGAAGTGCTTTAGTATTTTAAATTCACATGCACAAGCGTAATACTTTGATATTATTGCTCAGGATAATAAAAATTTAAATAAATGCTAGAAACTATATTAAAGTCGCCTTATATAAGTTATGCTTTTGGAAGTAATAAAATAAAATTACAGTGAAGGGACAAATAGTAAGCATGGTAGAGAGCGAGTCGTTGTGTAGAGCATATATAGACATGAATTTTTTTACTGCATTGGTAAAGTTGGTGAACATATTACATGCATGTTTAATAAAAATAACTATCTGTTCTCACTTTCATATTTTTCATATTGACAATAAATGTCTTGAAGATCCACCCCCAAACCCTTACTTAATGTTTGAAAACCTTATCAGTGGCCAACAAGCTTACACACTGTTTGAATTTTCAGTATTTAATTTACTAACTAACTTTAATCAAATTTTTTGACTACCCCAACTTGGTCAATACATGCAACTATTCGCATGTTTACCCCATCTTGGTACCTGAGCATCAATATGGCAACTTCCTTACATTGTTCTTCACATTTATTCAAAGTGTAACTTTCTTACATTATCAGTGGAGGTTTCAGGCCTGGCATTATTCCTAGCAACGATTTAATGAGATGAAATGGTAGGCTTTTGAACACAACTTCTTAACGAATGCCTCTCACGTAGTGGTATAAATCTTTGCTTATCTGAAAAATAAACTCAAAGTATATTCATCTGCACAGTATGACCCTAATGTTATGGTCACAAATACAATATTTATTCTTATATGTCACTGATGTTAAAGATGTCTAATATTTCAAACTCCTTAGTTAACTATATCTTTTTTTACGAAGATACTTTACATATTTTACTATAATAGGGACTCTAAGTGATGAAGACCGTAATTTTTGCATCAAAGGAAGATTCTATCAACCTTATGAATTCAGTTATTGTAAGCGAAATTGAAAACAATTATTGGTGAATAAAATAGGTTGAGTTTTTTCTAAGGTAGAAGTCATTTTATGTGATGGCAGAAGAATGTTTTTGCAAGTTCAATGAGCAGCAAGCAAAGATTATAGCTTATGGTATTGGTGGGATTTATGTCACTTTATCTGCGTCATTGCTAATTATTTTTGTTTTTATATACCTTTTATGTTTGATATTATTATACATAATATACATGGTATCATGCACAAATGGACACCATTTTTGTGTTGCCTATTCAATTTGAAATGTAATGGAATTGTTCATTATTAGCTTTATTTCATTTTGTTTCCAACCAAGATGTGTATTATTTTTTAAGCTGCTTGGTGGATTAACTTCAATGGATTTAAGCAAAAGTTGTTTCGATTTAATTTACAGCTAGATCTTGGATTTATCTGTATTTGATTTACCCGAGCTTTAAATATGAGTTGATCCAATTTAAAAAATACCGAATTTAAGTAGATTAGATCTATGTATTATTTGTTGTAAGTATTTTGGCCAAATTTATATATATATATATATATATATAAGGGTCATTTGTATGAAAAACATTAGTTAGATGTATGTATGTTTAGAGATGTTTGTTTTTGTAGTAAATGTTCATACAACGATTATCTTTATAGTTCAAGTGTATTTTATTTGGGTTCATATTATTACTATAGTAGTTTTTTATCTAGATTGCTCATTAGATGATGCTTTTAATTGAGGGATAGACGTGCCATCGCATCACGAAATCAAAGAGTTGTAGAATATAGTTGTAGTAAGCAAGACAACAAACAGAAGAGGATACCATTTTGGTTAGTCACCGTTTAAGTATATCAAATTAGAATTTGCGTCCACTTGGAATGAGAAATAAATAAATTTTTAGTAGTAGTGTAAGGCTTTAAATAATGTTACTTTAAAATGTCGGAGAAATACGATTTTAAAGGAAAACGGATGTAATTCACACGTTTACATTATATGCGTATTGAGAGTGAAAAATGTTGGATAATTACAACAAAAACTCAAGTCTTTTCATTGTTTGACCTTTTGAATTCTTTATTATTGAGAAAACGTTTTTATTTATGAGATGTTTATTTATTGTGATTGACAAACTTAAGAGAAAGAAGATACGTTCATTGGATTCTCTCTCTTCTCTTAGAAAAAAGAAGACAAAATCTACAGGAAAAAATGTCTTCTTCATTCTCCAAATATCCATATCCTTCAACCTTGAGTGCACAAGTTTGAAGGACGGTTGTGTTAACCTTGCGGAACGGACGACAATTATCCATTCAAGTTGCTTTCATAATCGAATGATGTCAAGAAAGTTACCCATGTTGTACAATGTAATCTTTGATGATGTCAATATGGGTAATTACTATCTACATCTTATTTGCATGACATTGATTGCATAGTATAGAATTACCTTCTATGTGACAACAACCATTTATATTTACTCTACACCTCATACAAAAGTGTGTTGTTGAATTAATGCATGCACATTGTGATTAGAGCAGGTTCACCTGGCATGCATATACACTCGTATATGTAAGTTAAATTTATTATAAATGGTTATAAATAAATTAAACTTATATAATATAAATGTATAGTATAAGTGGAACTGTAAGAAAACCCAACTTAGGTTTAAGAAATAAATACATATATTGTAAGTATACCGTGATTTCGAATGTGTCCGACACTTGAATCACGAGGGTTTTTCATAAGAAATAAATTATTCTCTAAATTGATATCATTATAATAAATGTACATATTAAAGATTATGAATGTCTAATATATAAAGTTGTCCTCTAGAATTTATATATTAATATATTACTTGAATACTCTTCAGTTGGTGGGAAAACTCAAGCTAGAGATGTTATCAATAGTACTATCAATAATATATGCTTATAACCATTGTGAAGGCCTTTCCGAGCTGAAAAGTTTGATATATAATTTTGACGCATTTGGAGTTATGGTTTGTGAAGTAGGGGCATTATAATGCTTAAGTAGGGTACGTAGCCACTTTTAGGCCAAATAGTTACATAAGACTGAACCCGCCTCATTGCCTATATAAATAACACTTAGAAACCATAAAAGGCAGCAGTCATATCAGTCTTCATTCCTTAATCCCAAAATCTCTTCCGATCAAAGTTTAATAGTAGATGATTTAATTGCAAATCGATTCAAAAATCAAAGTGTCCAAACCCTTACATATTATATATCACTATGAAGCTCTTGATGACACAAATAGGTATTTATAATCAGTTTTTCTATCCAATTATACAACTAGCTAGAAATTTCTAGCCAATAAATCTCGGCCATCTGATTTGGTGGTTAATAAACGACGACGATCAGAGGGTACGGTCTCATGGAGAATGGTGAGGGTAGTTCATCTGTGTAGTTGGATTGGCAAAACAATGGTTAGATCTACCCCTAAAATTCGATTAGGGTTTGATAAACAAGGAAGATACTATGTGTTTTGCGGTAGGTCGCGGGGTGGTTGGTCGTCGATGGTGCTGGGGTGTTGCGGCCAGAGAAATGGGCCTCATTGGCGAGGTCGCAGTGGTGAATGGTACAGTGGTGGTGGCAGTTGTTGAAAGTTGCAGCCTAATGGATTCGGTTAGGTTGGAGGAGGTAATGCATATTATTTTATTTATTTCTTAATTACTAAATTAACAAAATACACTTTTACTTCTTATCGTTATATCTTTTGCATACATATTTAGATTCACGCGTTGTTTCTTCTATTGGACTCATGACGAAATTCCTGATGATTTAGCACTAGGTTTGCTGAGATTGAAGGTTATTGAAAAAAGCGCTATGGTATGGTTAATTTAATTTAATTAATTGAAATTTAAATGATAAAGTACATAGTTATTAATGAAAAATCATATTTATTGATATACGTTGTATTCTATGGCTGATTGTTTGGCTACTATAATATTTTGGATGAATTATGCCTTGATTGGATAATTATTATTGATTGCTTTTGGGAGTTTAATTAAAATAAATATTTGATTTGGATTGAAAATAATTAATTGGGATAAATTAGATAATAACGAGAATGTTTGACAAATAAACGATCAATAAGGTTATTACAGATTTTGAATGGTTTTTGTAAATAACGATGATTTAACAAACTTTACTGAAATTAAAATAAGAAATTTGATAAAATTATTATTTATTAATTTCTAGGGAAAAATCATAAATAACAACTGCAATTATATTTTAAATTAATATTTAAGAAGTTTATTATTTATAAAATAGAATGAGCCCTTGAATAATAATAATATGAATTTTAGTGAATATAGTATTGATTTGTGTAAATGACAAAATAATTGATTTTATGGTATTTATAGTAAGAAATGTTATTATTGTCCGATTTATAGAATAAAAAGGCATTTTCTGGATAATAATAATAATAATAAAGAAATATTTTCCAAAAGTCTTTTTTATAAAATAGTTACTATTTTGAGATAAACATAAAAAAAAAGGAGTTCAGCGATTTAAGGTAAAATATTGTTTTTCTGAAATAAATAGTAATAAATTGATTTTGGAAAGTATTAAAGAGGTTTTAATATATATTATTATTTGGTGTAAAATAATAATATTATCATTTTAAAAATCGATTAGTTTTATTACTTTTTATTCAAAATATGATTTTCGGAAGTATTTAAAGAAATAGAAGTATACAAATGATTTCCGAAGTATATTATCATTTTTGGAAAGATTATTATTGTTTTGATATATATATATATAAATAAAAAAGATTTTATAATAAACAATAATGAGATAATTTGATATGGAAGAGGGAAACAATTTTCGTAAATATAATGTTTTAGATGGATGTAGTATGTAGTTAATTGTTCATTTAAATTATCATATGTTTGTTTTACGATGATGGAATCACATTAGGATGTGGATGCGATATTTTACCATTTTACTACCGAACGATGGGTAGTTGATTATGGTTAATTGATGATTGATGTCGTGTTAATATTATGAGGTGGTTGATTCACATTTGATGATTTATACTTGGATGTTGATGCGCTGGTATAATGGATGGTTAGTATGTAAGTATATTTGTATTGCTATTATTTTCTTATTTAATGATTGGGGTTGACATTGAATGTTGTAAAATGTATGTGATGTTTAATGGTTAAGTGTGATATTGTTGTTATTGCTCGTATGATGATATGTTGTGATGGATAAGTAGGATTTTTTTTGCTTTTACAATTTACATTGGTTGCATTGGTTGCAATGATTGCATGGATGTTATGGTTGTTATGTAATAATAAGTATTTGGATGTAGGAGAAGCGTAGGAAATGAAACTATGTGGGCTTGAGCCTTCAAAAGGGATACATAGGCAATAATTTTATATGCAATAGCCACCAGCTCCCTTGAGGTCGGGACATATAAAAATTGGCATAGTCCCGGAAATAATTGACACATTTTCCCTTTATTATATGTATGTATTTATGCATACATATAAGTTTGTAGGTGGAAGCGAAGAATGGAGAAGAGGGTCTGGAATGAGTCATATCTGCAGAATTGTTTGGTATATCTCTTGTATCATAGTTATAAAAAAATTGTTAATAATTGATGTAATGAAATGTATAAATTATGTGGTGCATTCCATTTTATTATTATCTCAATTGTTAGGGTGGAATGTGTGCGTGCGCGCGCGCATTGTTGTTTAAATTCCACTATAAGTTTTTCCTTTTTACTCATTGTTTTAGAATTTTAAATTTTTATAGTCATGATCCGCTATCTTTAATATTTGAATTTAGTTGTAAGCATATTTCAACATTGTTTATAATTGGATTTAGATGTTAAAAATAGCGGGTCGTCATAATATATTTATAAGTGAAATTAGAGTCATTAGGTTCTAATTCCAAAATAAAAAATTACAAAAATGTCACTAGGTCCAAATTTTGCAAATTTTGACTCGTTTACCCAAATATGCAAGTTTAATAATTTTTTAACTGTAAACAGCACTCCAGACGTAATGGAATAGGTTCTAAAGCTTGACTCCAATGCCTATGAAAATTTAATATCACCTCACCTTACGTATACTTAAAATACCCTTTTATCTTCTTAAAGAAAATAACGTTCAATCTCTCCCAATTACTGTCATTAATTATAATTCAAATCAATACCATTTATTTAAATTAACATCAATGTCATTTATTGTAATTCAAATATATATCATTTATTGATATTATATATACGAGTGTATTTGCACGTCCAGATGGACCTGCATCTAATCATAATGTGCATACATTAATTCAACAACACACTTTTGTATGAGGTGTAGAATAAATATAGATGGTTGTTGTTACTCCCAGATTTTCGACATGTGGATTCATTACACGGAACTATCAGTATTGGCACCGATTTGAATCGAGTGTTTGTTATTACTGCCAAATTTTATTCTATTTGTATATGCACATCCAAATGGACCTACATCTGATCACAATGTGCATACATTAATTCAACAACACACTTTTGTATGAGGTGTAGAATAAATATAGATGGTTGTTGTTACTACCAGATTTTCGACATGTGGATTCGTTACACGGAACAATCAGCATTGGCATCGATTTGAATCGAGTGTTTGTTATCACTGCTAGATTTTCTTCAATTTACGGATTTATTATCTTCCTAATAAACCTTGGAATAACAAAAGTTATTATTGAACATGTAAAAGGTATGCTACTTTGTCAAAGTATTGGTTATTAGGTTATCCATAAGATCGAGAAACTAACTTCAGCTAAAAGCTTATGTTGAAAAATTAGTCTTACTTAATATCAAGAGCTTTGCCTAGCTCACGTAATCAAGAACCTCACTGGATTTACATGAAATATAACCTGCACGAAAGATGCACCAAGCCAAAACACTCTCACTCATCATACTCCGATTAGTTCAGTAGGCCGGGACAACTCAATCAACTGCCTTATTCAATGTTTAAGGTTAGATTTTGGATCCATTGCTTTACTGAATAGCAAGTTTCGTAACCTAGTTCGCACTGGCGAGCTCTACAGGCTTAGATGCATAATGGGAATGGCTGAGCATTGGGTATATTTTTCATGTAATGTTCTGGAATGGGAAGCTTATGCTCCATATAGTAGCCGTTGGATGACTTTGCCTAGAATGCCTCACAACGAATGCTTCATGTGTTCAGATAAAGAGTCGCTAGCTGTGTCATTTCAGCTCTAACAAAGACAAAGACATGTGGATTTATTACAAAAGTAAAAGCAAAATGCTATATTCCCAACTCAAAAACCCTCTTCCACCTCTCTTTTGCGCTATCTTGTACCTAAAAACTTGGTTCTTTCTTTTGTCAACAACCTCATTTATTCAGAGCAAGTTGCAAAATCATTTGTCAAACAATATCTTTGTTGCATGTCGATTTTGGTCATAGTAACAGTAACTTAACCACAGACATGACCCAAAAGAAAGTTATTGCAGAAATTTTGCGTATTCAATATATATTTTGGACAAAAACAAACTGTTTTGAATTCACTGCATTTCCAGTGCAGAATTTATCGGTCGCATGTTTGAGTTTTCATGAAATAAAGTCTTTCCATACCCTGCAGTCTGATGAATATGAATATGTTAATTTAAAATAACAATAAATAAATCTTATCTCAACGCAAACTTTGCAATCTCGATGAAACAAAAATATGCAAGCAATAAATATACTGATAAAGAATGCAAGATATAAATATGTTTATTTATTTTGAGAACTTCAATGCATATAGTATTTATCCCGACCATGTAAATCCTACACTAAAGTGTACTCAAGTTGCGATGCATATAGTACTTTTGAAAATAACAGTAATATGAGGTGTCACTTATTTGTTATTATTCACATTAAACTACTGTGTTCTTTATTTTCTAAGCTTATATTCATTTGAGTATATCATCAACCTGTTATTAATCTTGTTTTGTAGGAGAAGATTAAACAAATTGAATGAGTTCCACAATCGTAAATCACATCAAAGATATCTTAAACCGATTTTCTCATGTTCTATAAAGGAGTAGAGAATTCAGGATTTAGGACAGAACAAAATTGTAGATATAAATAAAGGCAGATGCGTGAACAAAATTACAGATATAAACAAAAAATAGCTACAATAATGAGTAATGTTTGCAAAATATATGAGCTAGAGAGATGCAATGTGTAATATATGATCACTGTAACACATAATTTGCTAATGGGTAGAAAATCATAAGTTCAGCATTAACTTAAAAGTTATAAGAAGTTAAATAAAAACCTCAAAGTATACTTTAATATATGAATTTGTAAGGTGAAAATGAACATGTGGTAAGATCAATTCAAATTAATTTTAAATTTTAGAAAGGTAATTAAAGGAGAACGGGAAACAGTAGGTATGAGAATTATACCTTGGAGAGAAATTAGAAGGTAAGAGAAATCGTTTGCACTGTCAGATCCATGAGCAGTGAGCTATCTCTTCCGGCTTCCAGTCACTTGCCGTTGGGTGAGAACCATTGTCCAAGTGGTTAAGTGATTCGGATAAAAAATAATAATAATAAATAAATAAATTTAGTCGCCTGCCGTGAGGTGAGTTTTCTGGCTAATCCAGTCGCCTGTCATGGATGCTACGCTGTTGAAGAACCGAGGATCGAAGCTGGTGATCCGCAGATTAGGGAGATCGATGTTGAGGGAAGTTGCCATGGATGCTATGTCGCTCGTGAGATCGAATATGGATGTATGAATGGAATTGAGGATGTATGGAATCGAGGAATCTGTGGGGCAAATTTGGGTACGAACACGATTAGGTTTTTAGGTGTGGAGGACGGGAACAGAAGGGATGAATGCGATGGGAGGTATGACGGTATGAGTGCGTACGAAAACGGAAGGGTATTTATGAAACTCCAAAAGGACACCATGGAAGTTAGTACAATGAATTCTCTTTATTAGTAGTATATATATATATATATATATAATATTAACTATTGTAATTACTCTAACCTTACTCTTTATTAACAATTGCACAATCAATTTGTAATTGATCGGTATTAATCTTTCCAAATTCAAAAATCGGATTTACTTTTATTCCTAATTAATAAAAAAACATTATACCTTACATTTTCTTGAAAAAAACCGATTTCTTTCCATGAATATATTGTTATCTTCTCTTTCCAAAATATGTAGCGTCTCTTTCAATTTGTACTTGAATGGTATATATCTTTCCAAATTCAAAAATCGAATTTACTTTTACTCCTTACAAATAATTAAGTAGTGTACCTTACATTTTCTTTAAAAAAACCGTTTTCCTTCCATGAATAATTGTTATCTTCTCTTTTCAAAATATGCAACGTCTCTTTCATTAAATTCATTCTTTTCATAAATATATTATTCTCAATTTTGAAATATGTAACATATCATTTCATTAATTATAGCAATAAATTCTACCATCATTGTAATTAATGCATTCCCCTTAAAGCTGTTTAAAATTTGTGCACGAAAATATCTTTTCTTATTTCTTTTAATGCACATTTAAAACAATTTTACTTTTTTCAAAGTAATTCAAACATATTCAATTAATTAATTATTAAATATATTTGATTTATTACTGTATCTTAAACTTTATTTCAGAATAGAAGCAAACCCTAAAACGCGCACTATGGTAAACATTCTGCATCTTCTTTATCTGATATCTATTTTTGACATTTTAAATATGAATCTGGATAGAAAATGTAACGCCCCGTAAATTTTCGATAATTAAATTTTTTAATCTTATAAGATTTTGGCGATTTAATATTGAAGAAACAGAAATTTGTAATTAAATAATGAAATGAATATTAAAATTAAATGCAACAATGTTAATTAAAGCAAATTATTAACAATTTGAATGAAATTCCAATGAATGAATAATGTAAATGTTATACTTGGCTATAAATTGAATATAAGAAAACAAACGTAAATATTGAATTAATTAATGAATTTAAAATATATGGTAATTGAATAAAATCAATGTTCTGTAAGTAATTATAATATTTGTTTGAAAGTAATAAACTTAAATGCAAGTAAAGGTTAATGGTAACAATTGTTATAAGTTACCCATTTGTTTAGTTCATAAAATATAATTTGAAATCAATTGTAGTTAATTGACTTAATTAGTGCAGTTAGTGTAGATTAAATTAGTAATTGGAGAATGTTAATTCAATAAGGAGTAACCAATGTAAATTCTATTCATAATATGGCAATTGATTGAATAAAAATAATGGAAATTCAAGTTTGATTAATTTATTGGATTTTAAGCTATAATAAATGGATTATTGAAATTAAATGAAATGAAATATTACGTTAATGAGAATTAATATGAAATGGGAATATATTAATGTAATAAATATAAATCAATATTAATTATACCCATAAAATGATAATTGATTGAATAACAAGATGGAAATAAGAATATATGGATTTATTGGGAATTTAAATTTATAATTACTGGATTAATTGAAATTGAAATTAAATACTGTAAATTGTGAAATATTCAATGATAAATTAATACAGAAATTTGTTTAAAGGATTCTAAATTTACCAAGTAATCCAAATTGATAAAATTTGTAAATAATTAAATTTAAATTGGAAAATGTGATTTAATTAATTTAATTAATTTAATTTTTAATTAATTTAATTAACTGAAAAATAGCCATTTTGGCCACTGACTCGGATTTTGACGAAACCTGTTTCATCAGATCCGTAACGGTAATTTATTGTAGGATTTCAAGTTTCGCAACGATTGGACTTGTCGTTTGATCGTACGGGCTTGAAACGTCTAGAAATCAACTTAATTGAAATCAATTGAAATCAATTTGAAATAAGTTGATTTTAACGTAACATTTTCATACGATGGAATTAGGACTTGAAACCTGTTCCAATGATTTCAAAATAGCTAAAAACATCCATTTTGATATATGGGTTGGCCCATTTTCATTTTGGAAACGAAACGGGCTTTTCGGGTCATTCATCGTTCAACTTTCCAAACCGATCGAGCCCATTCATTTCAAATCCAAATCGAAAATCAAATTGAAAATCAAACTTCTCAAACTATATCGAATTATATATCGATTTGAAGCTCTCGACGAGCACAAGTCAAATATGTGATTCGTTTTTCGATCTGAGTCTATGTGTGTCCTGAATTCGAAGAACAATTCTCGGCCGTCCGTTGTGTCGTGATCGACTTCGCTTGATCGACGAATCGATGATATGGTTGTATAGAGGCCATCGGGGGAGTGCATCTGTGTCGTTCGCACGGTGAATTGATGGATTGATTTGCGGCAAAAATTCACTAGGGTTGGCTAGTAACGGCGGCGGCTGCAAAATTTTCGTGGCCAGAGTAGGACGCGACTCAGTAGCGTGACTGCGCAGGGGCCGGAGGTAGTGGGGGTTTGATCGGCGAGGCCTAGGTCGTGGCATAGGCAGCTGGGACGGCGGCTTCGAGCAGGGACATAGCGGATTGGTTGAGTGCGTGCGTGTCTGTAAGGTTGCACGACTGTAGCATGGTGAAGGGGAATGGTGACGTGGCCTGTGTGAGTGGGTATTGAAAATTTTGTTTTATTTAATTTAATTTTGAATTTCAATTGTTCTAAGTATCATAACTTTTGTGTACGAGGTCCGTTTCACGCGCGGTTTTCTCCGCTGGGATCGTAATAAAATTCCGGACACTTTGACGCTTGTTTGGACGAATTCTAAGGCCGTTCAAATTTTGGGCTTATTTTAAATTTAAATTCGATTTAAATTCAAAGGTGAGTTTTTTAACCCACTCACAACTTCTAAAATTTCTTATGTTAGTTAAATTAAATTGTTGATGTGATTAGAAATTTATTTATGACTGTTTGGCATATTTTAAATCATCATCTCAGTTAATTTGAATTTTTTTGAATTAAATCATTATTTAATTTATTATTGAATATAAATTGCCAGTTAAATACCTGTTATTGATTATCAGTTCTATATTGATATTTATTGATTGATTTGGATGATGTTTGTAATGGATGTTGATTTTTTGATATTGGATGAATGGATGTTTTATTTTATATATCGTTATAACTGCAAGTTCACTATGGGTTGAAATGATACATACCCGAATGATCAATAGATTAAGGAAAAATCGAGTTTTGTGTTGAATTGTGAATTGGTTTAAAAAGGATATTTTGAAATGATATTTTGAAATAAAATTTGATTTACATGAATTGAATTATTATTGAAAAAATCAAGTTTTGTGTTATAATGTGAATTGGTTTAAAAAGGAATTGCTTTAAGAAATTAAATTGGAAGTTTAAAGTTAAACTTTTAAGTATAAATGAAATTCTATCGAAATTAAGTTCTTGAAGTTGTTCGAAAATAACTTTGAAATATTTTAAAATTGGAGTAAATTCGAATTGATATTTGAACATAGATTAAAACGATATGAAATTCAATAGTTTATTGAAATGTTAAATTGAATGGTTTGGAATTTGGTTTGTTGACTTGGAAATTTAAAATGGTCCAAATGCGTTGAAATGAAATGAATAGTTTAATTTGATATATATATTCCAAATTCATGTTTTAATATAAACTATTTTAAGAATATATTATTTCAAATTTCAAAATTTTAAGATTTCTAAGTATTAAACTATTTTAACCTGTATTAATTATTAAATCATTTTAACCTATTTTAAACCATTTAATTTATTTAAACTAATTAACCTGTTTTAACTTATTTTAAATCTAATTAATCTATTTTAAAGCTATTTAATCTATTTTAATTATATTTAATCTATTTTAAATCTATATTAACTATTTATAACTATTTAAAACTATTTTCTTCTAAATTCCAAACTAAGTAAAATGGATGGGTTTATAGTCAAATTCTCGATTTTTAAGTGAATATGGTTAATGATGTTATAACCTAAGTTGGGAATTAAATAACATATTTGGTTCAATATGATAATTTTTAAATGAGAGTTTAACCTATTTTGGAAACACGACTTTCGAAAGGAAATATAATTTCGAACTATGATTTCAAATGTGGTATGATTTCAAAGGTAAATATGAGTAATGATTTCGAAAATGATATGATTTGAATTGAATATGATATTTTAATATCAATTATGAAATGGTTTTGGAAATGTAAAAGAACCATCCGGTGTGTAATAAGTGATTGGTTGTTAAAGAGACCGGGATCAGATATGAGCATATTATCTGTCGATACCGAAAACCACTTTGACAACTGTGTACGCGGTGGAGATTCCAGAATGAAGTAGGATGGTGGCGACGTTCCTATATGAGGTATATACGTGGACTCGACTCCCGTGAGTTGGCATAAGGTGGCTAAAACAGGAGCAATTGACGGGCCAATGAGGTAGCTTCTCTGAGCGGACACACTCCATCGATCTATATTCTGACTTTGTGATTTATTCGGTGGCCACCCTTCGATTTTTACTCGGGAGTGTGTTTCGAGTTGGGCGGTAGTTGCGGCTATGCGTTACCAACAGTCCGGAAGTGTAATTGGTATATCTACCCTGACATTGCCTAGTTGTGCTGTGTCACCTACCATAGCGCGCCTTCTACGAGTTTGTTTTATGTCGTACCTATGTGGTATCCGCTGGCGGCTCCAGTTTACGGGGAGTTACGGTACTGTATAGACTATTGGCATACCTATAAAATGTGTTAAGGGGGATATGGGTAACACCTTAACGCTATTTTAATAATTTATATTACTGTAGACATATTATAATAGCGTATTGTATTACATAGTAGATAGTTTAACGGATTCTTAAGAGATGTGAATCCCGAACATCTCTTGAGTACTGCACTCACATTTGACACTGGATAGGAGATGTGAAAACCCGCAAACATATCCAACGCCGTTTACACTCATATTTATTTACCGTTGATTTGACTCACATAAGATCTTTTAGTTCTGACTCGAGTGTTTTTTCTTTTCAATTCGCTCGGGTCAGCCTTAGCATTTCAGGATTCGAAAACTTGTTTCTGGAGGACGAAGACGAAGATTGTATTATTATTTACTATACTATTCCACTGCATCATACTGTTCCGCTGCATTATTATTTGTTTATCTCTGATATGTGTAACTCTGATTCTGTGTTTTATAAGTATAATCAAATGTTTTGTATACAGCTTCATGAACTGTTATTTGATAATTATATTTTGTCATTCCACTGCGAGATTCTGTTTTGTTTTTTTTTTTCTCTGCTTTTTCTTATCCACCCCAATAACAATCCGCCCTTCTGTATGGTTTGAGCCGGCATGTGTGTCTGCTGAAAACGTACAAAAAGGCGGGATGTTACAGAAAATCTAATCGACCCAATGAAAAAAATCAGGTTTCTCAAGTTCCTTCATTTGCAAAAATTTAGTTTTTCAGCTTTATGTAAAATTACCAAATATCAATTTTAATTCATTATATATATATATTTTTTTTAAAATATGAGGTGTTACAGATCTTTACATTAGAAGGTGTCACTGTGTCTTGGGGTTCTAAGAAGTAGACTTGTTTTACCGACTCAACAATGTTGTCATAATTAATTGCGTTATCAGATGGATGTAAAGATGCTGAATGACTTGGCAATCTTTTGATAAATGTTCCTTTATGTAAAAAGTCATCTCCTGCAGTCATGATCAATTATGATAATCAGGCTACGATTTATGATGTTTCTAACAAAACATATATTGAAAGTATAGAGATATCTTAGACATCAAACGATAAGACAATTACTCAAACTCAACCTATGTTTGGCTGATCCACTGACTAAGAGTCTTCCAAAGACAACGGTTTCTATAAAATCAAAGAAGATGAGACTAAGATCTGTGAACGAAGGTTGATCATCCATAATAGAAACTCAACATATGTTTTGAAAAGGACAAGCATGTTCAATGCGTACAAACAAGTTAAGAGAATGATTATGGAATATTAAAAGAAATTACCCATTTATGAATTTGTGTTGGATTCTGCTTGAACAAAAATGGATTAAGATCCTTAATAAGCCTATAAACTAGCAAGGTGTATCGCAAAAATGCCTTAGGAGACTTACCTATGGAAATATGGCTGTTTACTAAGGAAGTACAACTTTCTAAAGTGGACTTATGAACTCAGCATTTAAGCACATGACTATTAATGTGATGAGCATACAGAACATTCTACTTACGAATTAATATGTATGATTGTTCTGGTCCTATCATAGGAGTACTTGGTTCAAGACTAGTTCACTAAAGATCTCGTTAGGATTTTGAAGGGTTTGCATTAAATTCAAATTCAAAAGGTACCTCTCATTTATTGTTTTCCACGATAATGCAAATTCTTCATGCTTAAACTATGTCAACTTGATCCCACTTGTCTACGTAGGTAGTCGCTTAAGTGATGTAGTCTTTCATTTTATTTTGAAAATAGGGGAAATGTTGAATATTTTCAAAATAGATTTGGGTTTGATGTTTATTTTCTGAACGAAGGAAGCAAAGAATACGGGGCAAAGAATATGGGATATTAGTCCCACATCATGAACTAAAGTATCCTATATTTATTTAAATTTAGGATTCCCATAAGAAGGTTAGGTTTGTAGATTATTCAATTGTTTTCTCTTGGATTGAAAAGAGAGACCATGCATGTCAACACACAAGCGAGCGCCGTCTACCTGGTCAATCGGGCCGGGTCGTGTTTGAATCCATAATATATTTTTTGACAATTTTTGAAAATCGTAACGGGTCTTCTTTTTAGCCCGTTTACTGTTCGAATTCGAACAAGTAAAGCTAGCGAGAGATTTGGCTATTAGAACCAAATGACACAACGTTTCGAAGAAGCACCTTTTGACGATCAAACGTGATTTTTCACGGCCTATATAAAAGGCAGTACGTAACTCATTTAACCAAAGGACACAACGTTTCGAAGAAGCACCTTTTGATGATCAAACGTGATTTTTCATTGCTTATATAAAAGACAGTACGTAACTCCTTCTAGTACGAAATTTTTATTCTTCTTCATTTTTTGCATCTGATTAAAAGAGTGTTCTTAGTTGGATCAAAATAGTACAAATTTTGAATTCAATTATATTGTTAAAGGACTTCATTGAATCCTAAGTAAATAATTCGATAATGTTTGTACTTGCAGGATTGAATTATTCTTTAACTGTAGGTCAGAAGTACGAAGTAAACCTAATATTATATTTCACTATGTTACATATAAACAAGATAATAGAAAATGGGTTTGTACCTTGTTTTTTTCAAATCTAATCTAATATAATTAGGATTAGACAAAATTGTGTTTGATTTGATATAAAACTAAGTAGGAGTGCGGTTAACTTATACGTTGAATTCAAGCGTGCTTTTTCAAAGTTTACAGAAAAGGAAAGACATGACCAAATGTGATACACAGTTTTATTTTTTATTGCTTTGATCAGATCATAATCACTCATATATGTAAATCTAAGGTACAATCGAGGACTTTGTTTACACTTTTTTTTTCCACCAAACAACTGCTCAATCACTTGCTCGTGACATCAGTCCAAATATAGCATTCAACAACTAAACTCAATTATCTCCAACAGTATGCTTAACAATGCACTTATTCTCACATAGTAACAATCATGTATAAAAACTTTTAAAAGCTTGAATAATCAGTTGATCAAACTCCTAACCAAAATGCCCTCAAAAGTAACCCCAGGACCAAAGGCCATAACAAAACCCCACTCCTCCCCTTTCCCTTCCTTACCCTCCAACTCCTCTATCATATTATCCATCACATAAAACACCGTGTTACTGCTCACATTACCATACTCCCTCAACGCCCTCTTACTCGCCTCCAGCTTCCCCTCCTCCAACCCCAGCTCACTCACCAGCCTCTTCAATATCGCTGGCCCACCCGGATGGACGGCCCAAAACATCTCATTGTACTCCAAGCCCACCAACCCGCTTCCCTCCTTCAACTTCCTACAAAACCTATCTATGTTCCCCTCTATAATACTCGGCAAGTCCCTCCCCAGCTTAAAATACACCCCTTCTTCGTTAATTCTTCCATTGATCACCTCCTGAGTTCCCGGTATGAACTCCTGAACAGCCGTCACCAGCTCAAAGTATGCAGGCTCGGTGTCCAATGGGTCTGAGCCGACCATGACGGCACCCGCTCCATCCCCGAAGAGCGCAGCCCCGACCAGGTCGTACGGGCGGTCCGGGCTCGGAGGCCGGAACCCTACAATTGTGGTTTCGGAGGTCACGATGAGGACACGGCTGCCAGGGTTGTTTTCGGCAATGTCTTTGGCGAGGCGGAGGGCGGTGACCCCACCGTAGCAGCCCAGGAAGTAGAGCATCACGCGGCTTGTGGACGGGTCGAGGTTCAGACGGGAGGCCAGGAGGAGGTCCCCTCCTGGAAAGCGGAGCTCCGATGAGGACACGTAGATCAGATGGGTGATGTCGGACGCCGGACGGCCCCATCTTTTGATGCAGGACAGGCTGGCGCCCGTGGCCATTTCCAGGACCGCTGGGTGCGCGATTTCTAAGCGTTGTTTGATGGTTGGGGAGCCCTCTTTCGTTAGTTCCGGGTATTTTTCTAGGATTTCTTGGCACATTACTGTGTATCTTGTTTTTACCGTGGTGGTCTTGCCTGTTAAAAAATGTATAGAGAATTAATGATTAGTCCGTGTATAAACGTAAACAGTTATGAAAGGTATGTGATTACATAAGCGTTCTAGCTTCTCCCTCATGGCGAGATCGTTGCAGTTGGTGTCACGAAGGTAGCCAGCGACAAGGTTTTCTTGAAGGAGTAGTTGATCCGGGAATGCTTTTCCTATGGCTAAAACCGTCGCCTTGCCTTGTCTTCTTTGTACACCATTCTTGTTTTCTGGCATTCTCCTTCAGGTTATTCTTGCACAAATGATTACTTGGTACACAGTTTGAAGGAATTTGAACTTCTGTCTATATATAAATAAAAAGATCGTGCATTTTTTTAAACATTTGTTACTTTCTTGGAATTGGTTTGTTACAGAAGCATGTAAAGTGTGATAAGGGAGGTAGATTTGAGCTTTCAAGATATAGATCAGTTTTTGGTTTAAGTGCATCCTTTACATGAACTGTTTTTAAATTATGATTTAAAGTTGGTTTATGACTTCTTTTTGTGAAAGATACGGCAATGCTATAGCATCAACAACCACTACATAGAAAATCCAATCAAAAGTTATAACTTTGCAAACCTTTTGTTCATTTTAATAAGGATCAATCTTTACAGGATTTGCAAATACAGATAAACTGAATTCTTGTTAAACATATGCCTACAATAATATACTTATCAAACAGACCGTGGTCACTTATAGACTGAACAACGCACTAAATATTCGTCCTACTAGCTTATAATCTCAGACACATGTTCATCAAACATCTCAAGTACATGTTAAACATACTCCTAGAAGTGATCAATTGTAAGTTGACCATAGTAAACACATGCTCAACAAAAGTGATCAAACATTTATCTAACAAGCACCCAATCTAATCATTTGGTTGTGGAAACATAATCACAACTCATAACATAAAAAACATCTCCTTAAAGTAAGAAATTTATGTAATTTCAGTGGAAATTTACCTTCATAAATTGTGATCGGGGAAATTTCAGCAGAATGACTACAAAACATGAACCTGTTATGTAAGCACATCTTTAACAGACATCCCTTTAACAGATATTTATTTAATAGACATTCATCAAAGGCTATCTTCCTACGGTTAGCTCAACCTTCATCTTTATATCTCCTCTATATCAAGGATCGAGAACTCGGTTTCGGTCTCGGCCATTTGAAATTTTGTTGGTTTCGGTCAATTTTGAAAATTTCGCTTGTTTCGGTTTTTGTTTCAATTTATGTCATGATATTGAATTTCTGTATTTTTAATAAAAAAGTAACGATAAACAATGCAAGTCCATACAAAAACATAGTATACAACAAAATAATAATGATACATACAACACTGCTACATTCAGAAACTATTTTTCGGAGCTACATATGGATTGTTTTCATAATTTTCTTCATCATCCTGGCTTGTTTGTGTTGTAAACGTAGCTTGACTATTTTGATCATTCGAGATATCACTATATGTTTTGTTTGTTCCATAATATGAATTACCACTTGTATAGTCAGAAGTAGAATGCCTATAGGTTGGTGAATCAGTTGAAGTATATGGATTGTAGTGCTCGTAATCATGTTAATGTCCAGATTCAACATTTACATTACTATCTCTTCAGTTAGGATTGCCGTTCGCAACCCCATTTCTTGAATATGTTTGAGTTGGTCTATATAATTTACCACCATTACTAGAACCAATACCATAATTACTTGTTAAACCAACACCACTTCCACCAGCATTACCATGATCATCATTTGACGAGCTGCAACTATTTTTATTGCTTTGACTCCTTGTTGCTCGTACAGGTATACCATCAACAATAGCGACTGCATCATTCAGTTTATTGGTCATCTAAGGGTCGTTGTCCAACAAGGATGGTTCAACTTTAGTAGTCCATTCTACTAATGGATCCTCGTCATGGAATATATAATTCAGATCGATCAACTGATTTTCAGTATTACAGCATCTTGAATTTTTTGCTCTTAGCCATATGTTGTAATGCACATATACCAATTTTTTTAGATTTTTCATTTTTATTCTATTTCATAATTTTGTATGGATCATTGAAAATGTAGTCCGATTTTTTTCACAGTTTGAAAATGAAATTGTTTGGATTTAAATGTGCACTGCTAAACGTGTTAAATTTGGAGCATCTTTTCTTCTAAATATTGACCACCATTGAGCAGGGAAACATGTCTTTACGACTGCGTATGCTTTTGCAGAACCAAATGCACCAATTTTCATTCTATATCTTTCTACTTGTTGATGCATAAGTTAAATATTTAATATGTCTTAAATGTTAAATGTTTATCATAATTATTATATATGTTAGTTTTACCTCTTTTTCAATTTCAATTTGTGTTACAATATCCGATACCATTCTTTCAACGACGTTATTAAATCCATTTAATACTTCTCCATCATTTGTTGCATCTCCATATTGAATGATGTGATTAAGAAAATAACATATATGGAAAAGTGTAACATATTGTTAAAATGTTATGTATTTCACTATTTGTATAATGATAAGATAAAACAAATTACCTGTCGCGTGAAGATGTCAATGTCATCTTTTGTCCATTATATCCCGTCATTTTTGGCATTGCCTTCCACCAATATTTTTTCTTATCGATTCTTTTGCTCGATCCATCTCCTTATAAAGATATCTCATATCTACTTTGTCATCACTATCTATCATTCACAAAACGTTCACGAGTGGTTCAAAAACAAGAATGATGGAAGCAACACCGGTCCAAAAAGCGTTGTTGTAAATTAGTGTAGGGACTATATTAGCTGTTTTTTTGTCTTTAGTATTGAGTTTAGGAACTCTTGATATCCACTCTCTTGAAGCAATCATCCTTCTCAAGTCATCTTTATGTCTATGAATAGAGTCTAATGCGATGAAATATGTTGCAAACTGTGTCACTGCGGTCTAATCAATTCTTTATTGTTGGTCTCTTTTCTCATAATGGAAAGTAACCAACCATGATTGTATATAAATGTCATTATTAATTGACAATTTGTGATAACAATTGTTACATCCGACTCTTTGGAAATATATTCCAAAATCAAATCAATGCAGTATGCTTCACATGGTGTCCAGTATAAATGTCTTCTTTTCTGCATAAATAATTGACCAACAGCTTTGTACTTTGCTCCATTTTCTGCAACAACTTGAACTATCCTATTTTCACCGATTGTTTCGACGACATCATCCATTCATCCACAAATATATTCTCCATTTTGGAATTCATCCGTGGCATCCACAGATTTGATAAATATCGTTCCATGGGTAGAGTAATTGAGAAAATTTTATTATTTTTCGTTGATTCTGTGTACACCAACCATCACACATTAGTGTGTAACTATATTCATTCCAAAAATTATGCAATGATTTGATATATTATCTAACTTCTTTTATTTTCATTTCAAGGTATGAGTGTGATATTTCATATGCAGTTGATGGATCAAATCCACGACCGCATTCTGCAATTGTGTCAACATTGTTGTATAATATGGACTATTAGCAACGTTATATGAAATATGGTGAAAAAAAAGAACTTAGAAATTGCTTGATCTATATGTTTTTTGGCACCTTTAATACCTTTCATTGTAGATTTAACAGAAGGTTAAGTTCTACCTTCTCGTTTTTGCATATATGAATCGATTCGTCCAGCAACATAAGTGTCAAAATCGTCATTTACTCTGATAGATTTTCTAACAGTATAAGATCTGTGCAATGTTTGACTTGAACCACTACCCGATCGACCAACGGTATGAGATCTATGCATTGTTTGACTTGAACCACCACCTGATCCGTACATCTCTTTGTCTCTAAATGCATCTCTGCTCTGCCGCATAACATGTTGAAATTCTTCATCATCTTCATTTTCATTGTCTGATATTTGTTGCAATCTGCTCATTAATTCCTCTTATAGGTGTTGCTTGTCTAGTTTTTCTTTGTTTCGTTTATTTCTTTTTTGAACGATATATGATCGTATAAGTATTTTAACTACTTTAAGGATAATTATACACGTTGATACGCCACCGTCCACTCCTGCAAGATGTTCTTTCAAATGTGTCACACCACCACCATTAATTAGTTTATTGCAAAAGTTATATTTTGTTTTTCGAAGATTGTCATCGATCACGGTACCATAATTCCAACCAATTTCAGTTGGATTTATCATAGCGTACCTAAGATTATAATTAAATGATACAATATAAGCGTTTATAATTAAATAAAGGTCAATCCTAAACAATTTAATAGTCGAAATCAAATCAAAAATAAAATAAAAATGAAAAAACATTAATCGAAGTCGTTAAAATTCAATGTTCAAGTCCAATATTTCGAGTCAAGTTCAATGCTCATGTTCGATATTCAAGACCATATTCAAGTCCAACATACTCAAGTTCAATAATCAAATCCATATTCAAGTTCAACATATTCTAAGTCCGACATATTCAAGTTCATATTCAAATCAGCATATTCAAGTACAATATTCAGATCAGTTCAACATATTCAGGTCAGTTCAACTTATTCAAGTCTGTTCAATATTCAGGTCAATCCATATCCAAAAGCAACAAGAAAAGAGACATTCAAGTCATTCTATTTTCATTGTTCAAGACATTATATTTTCATTATTCAAATCCCCTTCATCCCAAAGCCCAACCCACACGCAACCCTTACTACCTCTCCTAATTCAATCTCATATACGGACCAAAACGACATTCAAAAAGAAAGAAAAGGCGAAAAGAATATATGAAGGCGAAAAGGAAAACCTGCATTGAAGTCGATCGGCGATGACGACGACGTCGATGCTTTGGTATGCTTTCGAATTTGGTCGAACTTTTCTGTAAAGCTTGCCGAATTTGCTCTGCCTTGGTATGAACAGTCGCTCGAATTTGAGAATGTTGTTGAAGATCTATTGTGGTAATTTATATTTTCGATTTATGTATTTATAAGTAAAATTTTGATTCTCTTCTTCCCAATCAAGCACGTTCGTAGACTCTAGGGCTTTTTTTTAGCTTGCTTTTTCGATTAATTGATTCTGTATGTCGCTTGTTGTCACTTTCCTCTTATTCTTCTGATTGTGCAATACTCTTTTTTTTCTGTTGTTTTGAACGGGTCGGAATTTTTCTCTATTCCCGTCTCGCCACTGGCCGGAACCGGTGCGAGTTCGTCGGAGAATCATTCCGGAACCTCAAAAAATGCTCTATATAAACTACCATAATCAACATACAACGCACTCTTATCAATGCTAAAATCCAAATGTTCTCTTATTTTGATTCAACTACCCAATATTCCACCTTGAGGAAATCCATATTTCACCTAAAACTATTCTCAAAATTCACTTGCAGTCGAATTCTACACTATTGGTTCATAAACAAAGGTGGAAGATTGTAATCTTCACTGCATTTGGCATTACTCTTCAATAAATTCTACCAGCGAAAACGATTGAAGTGCGACTCGTGGGGAAGATCACCTTTGATTTTAATGCCAAACATCCCGATTCACTTTCCTCTTTAAAGAATCATTGTTGAAAGATACGATGCCACCAATATCAAACCTACAACATGACGGGCAAACAACATTTGGTATGTATACTTATTAATACATACATTGTAAGTAAAAAAATGAATATTAGGCTCTGGTTCTTAAAATCAAACTTAATACACGAAAACTCCTCTCAAAAAAGATGTAAATTAGGTCCGTGGAATTAAGTTACTAAATAATTGCATACATTATGCAATTATTCAATGAATAATTGCAGACATTTATGCAATTATATCCAAAAATTGCATAATTGTCTTAAATTATTCGATAAATAATTGTGGAAATTTCCGTAGTTTTTTAGTGAATAATTCTAGAAATTTCCATAAGTTTTGAATATAATTGCATGTTGAATGATTGCATAAATGTATGCAATTATTCAGTAACTTAATTCTAAAGACCTAATTTACATACTTTTTTGGGAAGGATGTTTGGTGTATTTTAAAACTTAATAGGGACTTTAGCCAAACTGTCCCAAAATTTGTATGCATGTATGTTTAATTATTTTTACAGAGCCACCACAAATAAAGTGTTTAAAAAAGCTCTTGTAACTAAAACCTTATTTTTACCTATTCTTTCATTGCAACGATTTACCAAGTCAACGTCTAAAATGAAAAACCTTAACTACGGAGAGTGTAAAAGAAGCATGAAGGCGAAAGAAATGTAATAAAGAATAAGAAGCGGCAGCAGCGTCCCTTCAAGTTGAGGCTAATCTCAAGGAACTCTTCATAAATCCATTAATGACTCTATTCCTAAAATTAATGTTGGTGCCGTTAGTATTGAATTTTGGCGATACTATATGGAGAATTGAAAAGATTGAGAATAACTTAGTAACGGTGAAAACGACACATGAATCAGAATAAAGATTCTCAAGTTATCGCGATTTAAAGCTAGGTGAAGCACAGGAAGTCAGACGTTTGGCAGAAATCCCTAGTCGCCTGACAGCAGGTTTACTGTAACCTAAGAGTTGTGCCAGACACTAGAAAGCAGGGGTGCTTCAGTTATGCGAAGAACTGCGCACCGATACGTATGGGGTGCGGGGGTGCGGGGGGTGCGGCGGGATACGTACGGGGTGCGCCACGCGGCGTGTCCCGTATTTCCAAAAATGAGTGCGGCGGGATACTTAAAATGGGGTGCGGCAAGGGTAAAGACGTAATATTTTTTATGACTAAATTTCCATACCGGTTTAATTTGAACAGTTACGGGTCTTTTGATTTTGAATAGGAAGCGAACCCCCTGAAGCCCTAAGCCCTAATTCTGCAGCTCCTCGTCGCTCCTCCCTGAGTCGCCTCGACCATCGCCCACCGCGCCTCGCCCTCATCGCCCTTTGGTCTCTCGCCTCGCCCTCATCTCGATTTGACGATTTCCCACTCGTCGCTGCCTCGCTGGTATGTTTAAACATTGAAGCGATTGTTTTTTTAGGGCATTCAAATTATATAGTAGGCACACTACACCACAAAAGGCTTTTAACAGCGTTTGATAAACGCTGTAATACGATACAACAACGTTAGTTCAAACGCTGTATAACGACATGCTGTCGTATATACAAAACTTACAACAGCTTTTCGATAAAGGCTGTTGAAACATCACTTTGACAGCGTTTATTACAAGCTGTCAATAACGTTTTTACAGCGTTTTCAAACATGTTGTATTATGTTTCTACAGCGTTAATAATTTAGTTGTCGAAGATGTTTTAATTCTACTTTAACTGTTTATAACAGCTTTTTATAAACGCTGTTATTGAATCATCAACTATTTCGACAACATGTACTAAACGCTGTTATTGACTATTTTAAGATAATTACAGCACGAATTGAACGCTGTTGTTTCTTCATTGACAGCATTAATCAGACGCTGTCTTCTATTTATATGACAGCTTTAATATTCCACTCTATTTTTGAATATTCCAGAACTATATTTTGAGTATATTCAAGCAACTAGTATATATAACAGGTTTTAATAACTATTAATTAGTTACATAAACTAGTTAAGACAATATTAATAAACAAAAGACATCCATAAACCAAGTTTCAATAATATCCATAAACAAAAATAACAATAATATTCCACTAAAGCATTTACTACACACAAATCTTCCTCTAACACTTCTTTACTCACCAGCCCCCAACACCCCACTGCATTGCATTTGAATTCATCACTTCCTCACTTCAACAACCTTCATCACAACACATATAACATACAAACTTCCCTGCTTTTAACTAACTACCGTTCTACATTCATCAGCAACATAACAGCACGCAAATAACCACCAAACTACCTACATAACTTCCACGCACCAGTGCACATATACCACTGCTCTGCAAAACTTCCTGCCAACCCATCACAAGCATCCATTATGGAAAATTTCAGTTAACATATCACTCATTTACATACCAGTGCACATATCACCACATTTACAAGCATCACATAATTCATCACTTCCTGTTAACATTACATCAACTCTCACTGACATCAGCAGCCAAACCACCCATATATTGTAACTGCACATCTGTCAACATATACCACCCAAATATTGTCACTAGCTTCAATACTTCATCACTCACAATCACAAACTTCCCCAAAGTTCATCACTGCTCATTTGCCTTACAACTATTCAACCTTCACTTGACTGTGCAATCCTTCATATCACTTCTATCATCTACAATTACTTCATCCACTGCATAAGCCTCTCCATACCACAGATACATTCACCACTCACACTTCATATCACATACATCCTCATTTAATATACAAATCCATATCTGGCAACTTCTTCCACTCGGTCACCTTCCACAGTCCACAACAACTGTAACGACCCGATATTTTCAACCATTCGCATCCATTATAAGTGTATAGGTAGACACTCATGCCTGAGTTGAATTGCTCAAAATACCGCGTTGTAAATAAAATTTGGCAAATCTCAGAATATACAGTAAATAAATATAAGCACAGATCACAGACACAGAGTAAAATAATGCAGCGGAAGTAAAAGAGATAGTAGTTCATGAAGCTACTATATATATATAAGATATATCAGAGTTAAATAAAATACAACAGAAGAAATAAAGTACAACAGAAGTCTCAAGACATAGAAGTCTACTAATACAAGAGCTGAAATAGAATAACAGACTGAACAGATAAAACCAGATAGCAGCTGGATAAGAATGATCTCCAGTAGTCCTAGCTCCGTGAAGGTGAAGTCCAACTGATACTCAGGCTGACCCGAGCGTAAAAGAAAATATAAACACTCGAGTCAGGATATACATACTTATACAATGTAAACCAACTCAAGTGAACTGTAGTAAAGGTACAAGTAACTTAGAAGATGCTTGGGACCGCCCATCCTCTAAGGATCCGTTAAACTATCTACTATGCAGTAATATTCGCTATTATAATAGTGTCTAAATAAGTAAAGTATAATCATATCGGAAAATAGCGTTAAGGGGATGGAGAACCTTAACGCGGTCGGATCTTAAAATCATAATCGTAGTAAAGCTCGATATGGTAGGTGACACGGCACAACTAGGCAATGCCAGGGTAGATATACCAATTACGCACACGGACTGATGGATACGCATAGCAGCCACTACCGTTCCACCTCGAACAACATTCCCAAATCGGAGGATGGCCATCTAGTCAAATCACAAATAAGAGTATAATATCGAAGAAATGTGTCCGAGAAGAGGTGCTACCTCACTGGTCCGAGATCGCTCCTGTTTTAGCCACCTTATGCCAACTCACGGGAGTTGGGTCCACGTAACATACCTTAAGAACGTCGCCACCATCCTACTTCATTCTGGAATCTCCACCGCGTACACGGTTGTCAAAGTGGTTTTCGGTAAGACAGAGAGTATGTTCATATCCGATCCTGGTCTCTTTAACAACCCAACGTTATTATAACCCGTGGTTATAAGTTTAAAAACAGTTTATACTCCAAAATAGAATCTCATTTCAAATCCAAATCTTTATCAAAATAAAGATTAAATCAATTCCAAACCATTTCCATATTTTTAAAATATCATATCATTCCAAAACTTCATTTCAAATCATTTTAATATTCCAAATATCATTTGAGTTCAAATCTAAATATTCAACTTTAAATACCTTTTAAATTTAAAGGTATACTCATTTATTATCATTTCAAGTCACCTTTTAAATAGTTTATATTCCAATCAAATAATTCATTTAAACCTTTTAAAAGTGCAATTATTATATTTTCAAATCAAGTATTCAATTTCCAAAGTTTCAAACCATTCTGAGTTCGTTTACTAAGTCAAAACCCTAATTATTAAAATTTCATCATTTCACAGCATTTAAAAACAACTGCTATAAGTTATATTTGAAAATATTTTTAATTCAGCAAAGACATTTATAAACTGCTATAACAGTTCAGTTTAAAACAAAAATCATATTTCAGCCTACTGGAGTCCTTAACAAGTGCTACAGTAGCCCTTTTATTAGTTCAAATTCAATTTTAGTTTCCGCTACAACAGCACTTACCAAGTACTACCATAGCCTTAGTTCATTTTAGTCTTTTGGTTCACTTATATAATCCACAACACTTAACAAGTGCTACAGATTCTACCTAGTTCAGACTTATAAAATCATACATTAAAAATGTTCATTTCGATCCTTTAACTGATTTATTTTAAAGAGAAATTTTACAAGTTAAAACCAAAACTTACAAATTTTCTTATTACATTCATTCCAACATTTAAAATTAAACTCCATTTTTCCACCAACTTAAAACTAAATTTTCATTTCAATTTAATTAACTTAAGTTTCCATCTTTTCTTTTAGTCAAAATTTCAAATTTAAGTTTCGTTTTAAAAATCAATATTTCTCCATTTATTTATATTTATCACATAGGGAAAAAAAATCATTTCTATTCTACATAAATCACTTAAAATTTCGATTTAAATCAATTTAATATTATTACCATATTTAAATTATTTAAAGGTATCCAGGAAATACAGAAAAGTAACCACGGGTCTGTATAATATTTTCTAGCCTAAGTCAAGTGATACGGATACTATATCATTTCAATCCGTAATTTACAAAAGAAAAAATCCGGGTTTTATCATTTCAAACCCGCAATCCCAAGTAAATAAAATTTTAATTGAAAATCGTTCAGGCCTATCATTTCAGCCTATAACGACTTTCCCTTATTCTAAAGTCCGTTCGGGTATGTATCATTTCAACCCATAGTGATTCTATTCTACAGGGAACTTGCAGTGTGATTTAACAAAATAGAATAACAGTAAAATAAGAACAGAATATAACAAATGATACGATATGCAGTTTTAACAGTTAACATCAATTATAAATAACTCACAGGTAATTATAACATCATTTATTTATTTATTTATTTCTACACATTCAGTTGCGGTCGTTTCACAATCATATAAGTATGAATATTCGTGTGAGATTTACTCACCTCTACGGAGCTGGAGATTCAGAAAGAAAGAAGTACGCTATCAGTCGAAAGCACGCGGAAAGCACGATTTGTTGTTAGCGGATTCGCCGACTAGATTCAAATCTAAAGTCAAAAGAATAAAGCGAGTAAATAGACAAATCAAAACATGGACGAATAACAATTTTTCAAATTGAAGCAAACGATCGAAAAATAAATCAAGTTGAAAAATAGAAGGAATTGGCTCGACCACTTTTATAATTAGATTATAACTTTAAATTTTTCAAAGTGACAAAACAATTTTTTTTTCAAAACAAAGTCAGAGGCAAGATATAAACTAAGATTCAAAATAAAAAAGCAGAGGTGACCAAACAACTTTTTAGTTTCATTTTCCAACACAAAAGTGACAACAACTTTTGTCATTCTCTGGTTCCAACAAAACTCAGTGGGATACATATCCAAATATCAAAATACAAGGCAGAGGCAAAACAGTTTTATAACTTCAAAATACAAAGGCTCGACCATTTTTTTTAAAATAGAGACTATACTTCAAAACAAAGCTCGACCACTTTTTGTTCATTTTTTTTTTATTAAAATAGAGACCATACTTCAAAACAAAGGTAGTGGCAGTAAAACATCAAAATAAAACGTTGTTCGTTCCTCCTTTGTTTTCAAACAAGGCTTGGGGAAAATAAACAAAATACCAAACCAAGATGACTAACATTTCACTGCTCTAGTTCAAAACAGGCTTGGTCGAGTTTGCAGTGACATGGGGTGGGGCTGACGTGGTGGTTTCGGTCTGGAGTAGGGGCGGTTGGTGACGTGGTGGTCCGTCACGAGTTGGAGGGCTGTGGGTGGTGGCTGGCACAAACGTGGTGGTGGACAGAGCGTGGGGTTGGACGTGGGAACTGGTGGTGGTGGTGGCGTATAGGATAGGTCAGACGAAGGGATTGCCTGGGTTCGTGGGTCTGGCACGGGGTAGAGATGATGACATGGGTTTGGGCTGCTCACGATGGGTTAGGAAAAGGGGTTCTCAGGTTCGGTAGTGGCAGGCAGGGCGAATGGGTTCGGCGTGGGGATCTCGACGTGGTGGCGGCAGGCGTAGGGCGTGGTGGTGGACTGGGGTACAGTGGTCGGTGACTGGTGGTTGTTTCGGCATGTTGTTGGAGGAAGGTGGAGTAGTTGGAATGGGTGGCGTGGCAAAACATGGTACAGCAAACAATTGAAAAACAAACAAAAAAAATGAAAATGGACAGAAGGCATGCTCTTTACCTTTTGAGATGCTCACGAAAATATGAAACGAAAATGAAAGAAGGCATGCTAGCTGGCAAAAGAACAACAGCAAACAGGAAATAAACAAAATGAAAGTGAAAGAAGGCATTTACCTTTTGGGATGGTCACGAGATTCTCAAATTGAAAGCTACAGGAGATTTGTAGAATTGAAAATATGAACGTGGAAAAATGGAATAGTTGTTCACTTGATTAACATAGAAAAGGCAGAACGTATTGTTTTGAACGGTTAGCGAAATTTAAGGCAATTAATTATTCAAGCTGGAATGAAACGTAAGGAAGATAAAGGGGAAAGTGGAATAATTCTTACGCGCACAATTCAATGCAATATTTAATTGAAATTTTCAAACTGAAATTATGCAGCTGAAATAGCACTCTTAACACAAGAAAAGATCAAATGGACAAAGAACAACGAACGTAAAGTGTAACGCTCAAAGTAACGTACAACCGTTACTTGTTTCTTTTATTTAATAAATTTAAAAAATGTTAACGGTTTCTTAAAAATATAACGTATCTCTTTAAACCAAAAATAAAATAGCTATTATCCTCATTAATAAAATTTGATTCTAATGTAAAGTTAAGAACGGACATAAATATACGTAACGAAATGTAAAGTTTAAATTTTTCGTTTCACACAAATTACTACACTTTATATTTAAATCAATATTTCGAACTATTTATTTTTAATTAAAAATTCGTTTAAAATATCGGGCAGTTACACTCTCCCCCACTCAAAGCTTTTCGTCCTCGAAAAGGAACGAAGAAGGAAAACAAAGAAAGATAAGACAGAATAGTAAAAGTACTTGAAATAAACAATTCCGGATTCGAAGCACGAATGCTCTCCTCCGTCTCCCAGGTGCAATCCCGTTCATCAGTGCTCCACTGCACTTTGACCAGGTTGACAGATTTTCTTCTTAGCTGCTTCGTACCTCGATCGACGATACGAAGTGGCTTCCTCTCAACAGTCAGATTTGGCTCGATATCCAAACTATCAAGAGCAGAAGGTTGAATAATAAGAGATGGATCATGCAGATAGCGACGAAGATGAGATACATGGAAGACATTGTGTATTCCAGAAAATTTCTCGAGTAAATCCAGACGATAAGCAAGAGAGCCAATTCTTTCCAAAATGCGGAAAGGACCAACAAATCTAGGAGATAGCTTTCCTCTACGACCAAAACGAATAACATTCCTTAAGGGAGAGATCTTAAGGAAAACCAAAAGATAGTTTGAAAAACAAAATAAGATAATAAATTTGAAACAATAATGCTTTGAAATCATAACAAATTTAGGGATGTTTATCATTTGGAAATCATACTACTAAAAATCATAACACTTTGGAAATGTTATTCTTAAAAAGTACATAATACTTAGAAAATCATAACACCCCTTTAAAATAATCTTCCTTAAAACCATTTTAATTCAAGGTCAAATAATATTCATTTTAAAGTTGTAGCATTTCTAAGTTCATTTAATTATAAAATTTCCAAAACATTGTATTTTCAAACGGCAGCACTTAAAAATGCTACAGTAGATATATTAGTATTTCAAATCAGTTTTGTTTCAGAAATATTCATTTGGATATCATTTAACTTATGACTTATTAAAACAAACTTTTATGAATGGAATATCCAAATTAAACTATACTTCATTTATTAATTCAAAAGTTCACTATTTTAGTTAGCTCTTAATTTAACACATAACCTAACCCTTTATTTGAAATACCCATTTCATAAATAGATATTCCTTTAATAAGTTACACTTAAAATTCCATTTGAAAAAACCAAATTCTCAATTATCAATTTTTAGTGATGTTAAAATACATTTTAACTATTTAAATCATAATCATTCATTTTTCAAGACATATCTATTTCATAAATACAATATTTATATAGCAAATATAACAATCAAATTTCTTTATACATTTATTCATTTAGACATCAATTAAACTATGAATTCAGGTTAAATAAACTTTATTACAAAATGTCCAATTCAAATGTATTTTTTTTTATCTATTCAAAGATACGTTATTTATTATACAACATATTCGTTTTGGGGAAATAACCTTTATTAAAATTCCTAGGTTAGACTTAAGGTTCCATATTAAATCAAATTTGATTATTAAGTTATTTAAATAAAATCTCTTTAAATTCCTTTGTTTCTCTATTTACCTCTGTTAATCATTTATAACTAAAATTTAAGTGTATAACATGTATTATAACCACTCAAATTTTATTTATAAAAATCCTTTTTATATTGTATATTATCCAATTCCATATTCAACTTCTGTGTAATTTAGGTAAGTTATCTTGGAATGAAATTGTGTTATACAAATAAAACTTTCCAATTCAATTATCTCAAGTTTGAATCATTTATTCAAAAAATTTAATTTTCTTGTTATAACTGAAATTATTCTTTAAGATAAAATGTAAGAATTAAATTTCCGATTCCCTTCAAACCATTAAGAGATAAATAAATATATGTATATAATATGTCAAATCAAATTTAAATCGTATATATATATATTATAAATTCAGTCATATTTTAGAAATTCAAATCAATTAAATTTCCCAAAACCAAGCTGTAGCAAGACAATAGAACGGTCTCTTCACTTCGAAACTCGAAAATGAACGTCGATGATGCTGCAGTCATCACCGAAATTATTTTCCAGCGACAAAGAGAAGAGCACTAAAAATTTTTAAAATTTAAAATCCTTTAGAGACAAATTTTTATTCAAAATACTTTAAATAATATCCCTTTAAAAATTTTAAACACAGGGTTTTGAAACCATCGGAAATTAAATTCTTTAACTTTCTTGTTTTAAATTCATTTCAGTTCCCAAATAAATTTATAAACAACTCTTTATAAATTCATTTGTAGAACAATAAATGATAAATCAAGTATTATCTTTTCAAATTATCAATTTAAATCAATTTATTAAGTTCCATAAATTTACTTATATATCAAAAATTTATTTCATTAACAATTTTTTTTTTATACATATATAATATTGTGTCAGTTTGTTCTGTCAAAGTGTTTTAGAAATCCCATCGATAACGTTGATCAGACGAATCGATCGGAAACCCAAATCAACATCAACAACTCAAACAACACAATATAAAACAAAACATTAATTTACAAGTACAGTTCAAAATGTTAGGAAGATAGATTGGAACAAAAGACAAGATGATTAAATAACAGAGTGGGGAGATGGACAAGCTTAAATAAATCGCGGGCAACCTTAATTGGGTCAACCGTGACTTAATGAATAAGATCAAATGTGGATTTTCCGGGGTAAATCTACATCCGACCTCAAGAGATAGAGTTTGGAATAACAAAAGATATTAGCATCTAAATCAAGGATAGATATAAATCTCTGGTGAATCGATGCAAATTTGTAAAGGAGTTTCCTCCTTTACCAGAAAATTAGAATATTGGCGAGACAGCCAATTCACTATAAAGATCATTCGAAGTGGAGTTATGTGATACTCCAAAGTCAAAAGAAGATGAATAGTGAGGGACAAGAATGAATTTTGGAACCGCAGGGAACGTTCCAAAAATTCAAAGGAAATCGAATCAAAAGGAAGAGATTCAAACTCGAACGAAAGTGATTCTGTAAATAAATTTACCATACATTCTAAGTTTTGCCTCAAAGCCAAAGCTCTGATACCAACTGTAACGACCCGATATTTTCAACCATTCGCATCCATTATAAGTGTATAGGTAGACACTCATGCCTGAGTTGAATTGCTCAAAATACCGCGTTGTAAATAAAATTTGGCAAATCTCAGAATATACAGTAAATAAATATAAGCACAGATCACAGACACGGAGTAAAATAATGCAGCGGAAGTAAAAGAGATAGTAGTTCATGAAGCTACTATATATATATAAGATATATCAGAGTTAAATAAAATACAACAGAAGAAATAAAGTACAACAGAAGTCTCAAGACATAGAAGTCTACTAATACAAGAGCTGAAATAGAATAACAGACTGAACAGATAAAACCAGATAGCAGCTGGATAAGAATGATCTCCAGTAGTCCTAGCTCCGTGAAGGTGAAGTCCAACTGATACTCAGGCTGACCCGAGCGTAAAATAAAACATAAACACTCGAGTCAGGATATACATACTTATACAATGTAAACCAACTCAAGTGAACTGTAGTAAAGGTACAAGTAACTTAGAAGATGCTTGGGACCGCCCATCCTCTAAGGATCCGTTAAACTATCTACTATGTAGTAATATTCGCTATTATAATAGTGTCTAAATAAGTAAAGTATAATCATATCGGAAAATAGCGTTAAGGGGATGGAGAACCTTAACGCGGTCGGATCTTAAAATCATAATCGTAGTAAAGCTCGATATGGTAGGTGACACGGCACAACTAGGCAATGCCAGGGTAGATATACCAATTACGCACACGAACTGATGGATACGCATAGCAGCCACTACCGTTCCACCTCGAACAACATTCCCAAATCAGAGGATGGCCATCTAGTCAAATCACAAATAAGAGTATAATATCGAAGAAATGTGTCCGAGAAGAGGTGCTACCTCACTGGTCCGAGATCGCTCCTGTTTTAGCCACCTTATGCCAACTCACGGGAGTTGGGTCCACGTAACATACCTTAAGAACGTCGCCACCATCCTACTTCATTCTGGAATCTCCACCGCGTACACGGTTGTCAAAGTGGTTTTCGGTAAGACAGAGAGTATGTCCATATCCGATCCCGGTCTCTTTAACAACCCAACGTTATTATAACCCGTGGTTATAAGTTTAAAAACAGTTTATACTCCAAAATAGAATCTCATTTCCAATCCAAATCTTTATCAAAATAAAGATTAAATCAATTCCAAACCATTTCCATATTTTTAAAATATCATATCATTCCAAAACTTCATTTCAAATCATTTTAATATTCCAAATATCATTTGAGTTCAAATCTAAATATTCAACTTTAAATACCTTTTAAATTTAAAGGTATACTCATTTATTATCATTTCAAGTCACCTTTTAAATAGTTTATATTCCAATCAAATAATTCATTTAAACCTTTTAAAAGTGCAATTATTATATTTTCAAATCAAGTATTCAATTTCCAAAGTTTCAAACCATTCTGAGTTCGTTTACTAAGTCAAAACCCTAATTATTAAAATTTCATCATTTCACAGCATTTAAAAACAACTGCTATAAGTTATATTTGAAAATATTTTTAATTCAGCAAAGACATTTATAAACTGCTATAACAGTTCAGTTTAAAACAAAAATCATATTTCAGCCTACTGGAGTCCTTAACAAGTGCTACAGTAGCCCTTTTATTAGTTCAAGTTCAATTTTAGTTTCCGCTACAACAGCACTTACCAAGTACTACCATAGCCTTAGTTCATTTTAGTCTTTTGGTTCACTTATATAATCCACAACACTTAACAAGTGCTACAGATTCTACCTAGTTCAGACTTATAAAATCATACATTAAAAATGTTCATTTCGATCCTTTAACTGATTTATTTTAAAGAGAAATTTTACAAGTTAAAACCAAAACTTACAAATTTTCTTATTACATTCATTCCAACATTTAAAATTAAACTCCATTTTTCCACCAACTTAAAACTAAATTTTCATTTCAATTTAATTAACTTAAGTTTCCATCTTTTCTTTTAGTCAAAATTTCAAATTTAAGTTTCGTTTTAAAAATCAATATTTCTCCATTTATTTATATTTATCACATAGGGAAAAAAAATCATTTCTATTCTACATAAATCACTTAAAATTTCAATTTAAATCAATTTAATATTATTACCATATTTAAATTATTTAAAGGTATCCAGGAAATACAGAAAAATAACCACGGGTCTGTATAATATTTTCTAGCCTAAGTCAAGTGATACGGATACTATATCATTTCAATCCGTAATTTACAAAAGAAAAAATCCGGGTTTTATCATTTCAAACCCGCAATTCCAAGTAAATAAAATTTTAATTGAAAATCGTTCAGGCCTATCATTTCAGCCTATAACGACTTTCCCTTATTCTAAAGTCCGTTCGGGTATGTATCATTTCAACCCATAGTGATTCTATTCTACAGGGAACTTGCAGTGTGATTTAACAAAATAGAGTAACAGTAAAATAAGAACAGAATATAACAGATGATACGATATGCAGTTTTAATAGTTAACATCAATTATAAATAACTCACAGGTAATTATAACATCATTTATTTATTTATTTATTTCTACACATTCAGTTGCGGTCGTTTCACAATCATATAAGTATGAATATTCGTGTGAGATTTACTCACCTCTACGGAGCTGGAGATTCAGAAAGAAAGAAGTACGCTATCAGTCGAAAGCATGCGGAAAGCACGATTTGTTGTTAGCGGATTCGCCGACTAGATTCAAATCTAAAGTCAAAAGAATAAAGCGAGTAAATAGACAAATCAAAACATGGACGAATAATAATTTTTCAAATTGAAGCAAACGATCGAAAAATAAATCAAGTTGAAAAATAGAAGGAATTGGCTCGACCACTTTTATAATTAGATTATAACTTTAAATTTTTCAAAGTGACAAAACAATTTTTTTTTTCAAAACAAAGTCAGAGGAAAGATATAAACTAAGATTCAAAACAAAAAAGTAGAGGTGACCAAACAACTTTTTAGTTTCATTTTCCAACACAAAAGTGACAACAACTTTTGTCATTCTCTGGTTCCAACAAAACTCAGTGGGATACATATCCAAATACCAAAATACAAGGCAGAGGCAAAACAGTTTTATAACTTCAAAATACAAAGGCTCGACCATTTTTTTTAAAATAGAGACTATACTTCAAAACAAAGCTCGACCACTTTTTGTTCATTTTTTTTTATTAAAATAGAGACCATACTTCAAAACAAAGGTAGTGGCAGTAAAACATCAAAATAAAACGTTGTTCGTTCCTCCTTTGTTTTCAAACAAGGCTTGGGGAAAATAAACAAAATACCAAACCAAGATGACTAACATTTCACTGCTCTAGTTCAAAACAGGCTTGGTCGAGTTTGCAGTGACATGGGGTGGGGCTGACGTGGTGGTTTCGGTCTGGAGTAGGGGCGGTTGGTGACGTGGTGGTCCGTCACGAGTTGGAGGGCTGTGGGTGGTGGCTGGCACAGACGTGGTGGTGGACAGAGCGTGGGGTTGGACGTGGGAACTGGTGGTGGTGGTGGCGTATAGGATAGGTCATACGAAGGGGTTGCCTGGGTTCGTGGGTCTGGCACGGGGTAGAGATGACATGGGTTTGGGCTGCTCACGATGGGTTAGGCAAAGGGGTTCTCAGGTTCGGTAGTGGCAGGCAGGGCGAATCGGTTCGGCGTGGGGATCTCGACGTGGTGGCGGCAGGCGTAGGGCGTGGTGGTGGACTGGGGTACAGTGGTCGGTGACTGGTGGTTGTTTCGGCATGTTGTTGGAGGAAGGTGGAGTAGTTGGAATGGGTGGCGTGGCAAAACATGGTACAGCAAACAATTGAAAAACAAACAAAAAAAAATGAAAATGGACAGAAGGCATGCTCTTTACCTTTTGAGATGCTCACGAAAATATGAAACGAAAATGAAAGAAGGCATGCTAGCTGGCAAAAGAACAACAGCAAACAGGAAATAAACAAAATGAAAGTGAAAGAAGGCATTTACCTTTTGGGATGGTCACGAGATTCTCAAATTGAAAGCTACAGGAGATTTGCAGAATTGAAAATATGAACGTGGAAAAATGGAATAGCTGTTCACTTGATTAACATAGAAAAGGCAGAACGTATTGTTTTGAACGGTTAGCGAAATTTAAGGCAATTAATTATTCAAGCTGGAATGAAATGTAAGGAAGATAAAGGGGAAAGTGGAATAATTCTCACGTGCACAATTCAATGCAATATTTAATTGAAATTTTCAAACTGAAATTATGCAGCTGAAATAGCACTCTTAACACAAGAAAAGATCAAATGGGCAAAGAACAACGAACAAAAAGTGTAACACCCAAAGTAACGTACAACCGTTACTTGTTTCTTTTATTTAATAAATTTAAAAAATGTTAACGGTTTCTTAAAAATATAACGTATCTCTTTAAACCAAAAATAAAATAGCTATTATCCTCATTAATAAAATTTGATTCTAATGTAAAGTTAAGAACGGACATAAATATACGTAACGAAATGTAAAGTTTAAATTTTTCGTTTCACACAAATTACTACACTTTATATTTAAATCAATATTTCGAACTGTTTATTTTTAATTAAAAATTCGTTTAAAATATCGGGCAGTTACAACAACTCCCCAAACAAAACTGTCTACCTCCACCTCCACTGCCCCATCAACTGTTACACTGAAACTCCTCCACAACCCACCACTATAATCAATACAAACCACCCTGCCACTTCTAACATCCTCTGCCCCTTCATCTTACCATCACTCATCACTGCCACCAACTTGCCTGCCTGCACTGACCCAACGAGCTTGTCACCATACCTCATTGCATTGCACTTCATCCCTTGCCCATCTGATCAATCAACCTCCATCACCATAACCTGCCTTCAATATAACAATTGCTGCACCTCATTGCCTGCACCACAAATCTTCCACTATCATACAAATCCGCCAACAAGCTTCACTTCATCACTGCAACATCTCTTCAGACTACACATTCATCACCACACTTCATTTCATCAACTACCAGCGCCACAAATTCCAGACTTCTCCACACATTCACAAACCACATGTGCACATCAATCGCCAGGCATACATATCTCCCAAAACTATAACACTCCCCTTTTCTTACAACAGTCCCTTCACCGCCACACTTCATCTGTCCAACATCCAACCTCTCATGTCAACACACTCTTCATTTTCCACCCTCTGCGCCTCAAAACACTGCTGCAATTTCATCCCCATATCACGGCTCCATTCACCTCCCCCTACGACCACTGTCCATACTCACAAAACTGCTGCTATCACTGTGACAACTTCCACTGTAAACTTACAACTGCAGTTCACCAACCGTGCTAGACAACTTCATTAAACCATTCTCAGTAGTAGGTGGAAGCAGTTGAACATTTAAAAACAATTGTGTATTGGTGTGATTTCGGTAGGAAAACTGATCAATCATCAATTTATTTAGTTAAAAAGCTCCACTTTCAAGTTTCAACAGCTGAAATGACAGCTTCTTTTTCACTAGTAAATTACATTTACTGCTTAGTTTTCCCTTTCTAAATGCTATGAGCTACCGCAGTCTCCCATAAGATATCATCATTGCAAACTCTTTTTCATATATCATGGATGTATACTATTTTTCTGATAGGGACTGTAATCAGCATATTAGTTTTGATACGCTATTGTAATAAAAACGTCTATATGTCAAAGATGGCACCAAAGATGTAGACGGTTAGACCAAAGACTTAATGATCAATTGATGCATTTTTGTTGATCTAATATTACTAAATAACATGCATTGGTTGCTCCTAACCATTCGATCTGTAAGTGAACTCCTACTTGGGTTTTCAAACATAACAGGCGATTGATTCTTTTACTATTTAATTGGTTGTAGACATTCACCGTTGATGCTACAATTTAAGTTAAATTACATATAATATTGGAAGGAAAAAAAATAGTTGCAGATGAGATGGTAGTGCAAAACCTGTGATGCCCATTGATGCGCCAAAATCCCCTTCCCACTTTTTCTGATTCTCTCTTCAAAATTGTCCGGGCTCTTCCAAAATAACCTATTTCAAACGCAGAACCCGTAAACATACACCCCGTTCAAAACTTAATACGAAAATAAGCACTTTTTCTACTTTACGTCTACGCACTTTGAATTTGCTCGAATACAGCTAAAATTTTGTTTTTAGCATTTTCAGAATGCACTAAATGTAAAATGATGACAAGTAAAAAACATGCATATTCTTATAACAAAATTCGAATGGAGAACTAAACTTGTAATAACTTGTTTTCTTCTAGCCTTTTTTACTTTTTTCTTAATTTTTTTCATGCTGAAAATAATCTTGCTTCATGCAAGCCATGTAAATCATAAAAACTTTACATTGTTTAATATTTAAGCCATTTGAAAATTTTGAGTTTCTTTATTGGACTGTAAAAAGGGAATCCTAAAAATTTTGAGTCTCTTTGTCAGGCAATGTCAAAAGGAAATACAATTTTAAATAATGAATTATACCATAAAAATTGCCTCCTCCATCCCTTCCATAAAAATTTCTGCAACCTCTTTCACTATTTCTAAGACCACCTACCGACAGATCATCTCCCAGCAAAAAGACTATGTCAACCGAAGAGACTACCAACAGAGCTACTAGGTGGAACCATCAACTTCTCTTTCTGTCTTTCTTCTTCTTGTTTCTGTAAAATAGACTATCAAAAGATATTTATGTTTCAGTTATAGTAGCCAAAAAAAGACTGTAAAACTGGATGTACAATGGTGAGTGAACGACGGTAGTTAAATAAATTTTATTTCGTCATTATCTCACTCATTTACCACTTCTACACTGATGTAGGCTAATGTACACATATAAAAACAAATTAGCGTCCGCGTCACATTGATAACACCATTGATACTTATATCAGCAACTGCACAGTGATTTTTAGGATGAGGAGGAAGCATAAAAAAAGTCAATTCCTCTCAGTTCTAAAAAAAGGGTTCATAAAACCTTGATTTTACATTTATTTTACTTCATTTGTTTTTAACTGTTCAGAAATCAATTTACAAAGAAGAATTGATGATCACAACAATAAATAGGTTAGATAGGGCATGATAATATTTACTTCATCAGGTAGCTGGATACACTACAAGACAGACACTCATATAAGTGTTATATATTTACAACTAAGCAATTTGATAGATAGGTTTAAAACTGTAACATTCTATTTATGTCATGATCTGATAGATAATAAATTTGACTTTTAACAAAACTAAGCAATTTGATAAGTCGTAAATCTTTTTGTACATGTCCAAGCAATTTCAAAACAAATCAACTTATTAAGTGACAGTTAGTTTATATTTAAGCTCTAATTTATTTACTTTTGAAAAATGTGAGTTAAACACTGATTAGGGAAAAAGGGTAAATCATATTTTCCTTCCCGAAACATGAGTTCATGCTCTCTAATTCACCACTAATTTTGTCTCAAAGCTTCTCATTCATTATTAAATGCACGCTTATTCATTACAACTAAGAATTTCAAAATTAAACTATCTCAGATCGAAAATTGAACACAACTGCAGTTTTTTTGCAAAAGGTTCATTTGGTTGTTGAAGATAAATGGCATTAATACAGTATCATGTTAAATCGATACTAAACTATAACAACCACAGAAGAAAGGGAAAAACTCACCATGTGAATTGGGTGTATTACATTGCACCATGATACTTTGCTGTTGCGTCTGTTGTTTTGGTTGTTGCTGTACAAAATCCATCATCTTACAAGCTCCAGCAGTCTCTCCCATGCCTAAAGGGATTTATTTGATTCTCGATTTGATTGAGCTCATTAGTGTTGGGTTGGCCGAGGTCCTCACCAAGTAAATTTCTGATATTACAAATTCAGTTAGGAAAAAACATCGTATTATTAACTTTAAGGTTCATTGCTGATGCCAACTCTGGGAACGCTGCATAAGCTCAACTCTAGTTTTTAACTTTGGACAGTCCAGGTAACTGCTCTGCACTGTAAAACAAGATGGAGACTAGTTTAAGGTATTAATTTTCCTTAGCAGTGCAATATTTAACTCCTTGCTGCTGATAATTCGCGTAGACTATAAAATAGGCATTTGTTCACTTTGATACAATCGTGCAATAAATGAAACATGATTTTATTAAATAGATACAAAAAAATATGTGAAAACTATGCCATCATGAAAATAACCATTACAAAGATATAGTTTGATACCATGTTGTTTTGCCCACGCCCACATACAACCAACCATTTCTTTGGTTTGATTCGGAAACCATCATGCAATAACTCAAACATGATTTTATAGAGTTTTTTAGATGAAGCGTGGAAAAAATAATGTCTGTATATATCTTAGCATGTGAACTTATGGGGCATGCATTCAATTTTGTTATAACTTGCATATACATGTGCATCATACAAAAAATGACAAACTTTGAAAAAAAAATCAAGGCATTGACGACTAGTAAAACATTGGTTAAAAAACTTTGAGATGCAAAAGAGCATAGGCTATAACAATGTTTGGGCCAGACAATAAATTATATAACTAGTATTTGAACTTATGACTTTAGCCAGAGCTGTAGCCTAGAGCCTGTCTGTGCTATATCTATTCCAGTTGCTATATCCATTTTAACCTGATGGACATGGTAATATAATGTACTGGGTCCATTAGTGTACTGAATTAATTTCTGTTTTCACTTTGCAATACATGGGTCCATCAGAGTATATTGAATTGATTTCTATTTCCACCTTAGCAATCCTCTATTTTTAGAAGATAGAACTGCAAGCTTTTGTCTATCCTTAAGAAATGAACAATTTGATGCAATACGATTCAAATAAAAAATACGAAAAAAAATCCAATAAAAATGTATGTTAAATATATCTTTCCATTTTTGTTTATTGTGCTTAAAGTTTTATAACAGTGTGTTATCTCGCAGGCACATGTTTAACTAGAAAGATTTTCTATGTTTGATTTTTTTAATTCAACCATACATGTAATTAAGTTTATATAAAGGTTTACCGTGACATTTGAAGAAGATTTAGTCTCCAATCTAAAAAAATATTAACCCGAAACAAACATTGCATTAAATATTGATGTAGGACATAAGGCTGCACCTGAAAATTAATTAGCAATGAATTTAGCTATACGGTCAAATACTTAAAATGAAATTTATCAATAAAATACCTTGCATAAAGTGTAAGGCAGAAGTATGAACTGAACAACAAAAAGCTTCCATGTAGAGAGATGATACTAACACTGTTAACGAAATAGTTACTTCAATATAACAGTTTACAAAGTAACCGTGTTAAGTTACCATAACAAATACTCCCAATCAGAACCATGAAAATGTTTTAAGAATCCATTATCAAGAATGATATGCATATTATAATGCAAGTTTTGTATATGAACATCATGCATCATCATTTATACCAAATAATTATTTGGAATATTAGGCACTGGAAACACACATTCATAGGATATGAGTAAAAATCTAAAAAAGAAAAGGAGAAAAAAGGCATGTATTCTGCACTTGCGTAAATACCTGAATGTAGCTCGATACGCTTTGGTTTTTGAATCTAGCAGTAACCAATATGCTAAATACACATCTTCATAGATAATATCTTTTGTAAGTTAGACATGAGATGTGATAAATTGTAAAAATTAAAGGAACGAAAAAATCAAATGTGTCTCATTTATTATTTGCGCAAATGCATTTTTTTCAACATAATCATGTCAAAGAGAATAGATAACAAAACTGTATATAAACCAATATGTCATATTAAACTACAAAATACCTTGAGCCTTGAGAATACACAGAATCTTGCTTTTGGTGATGCTCTTAACCTGAGGGATACCAAAAGAATCATGAAGAATGCAACAATTTGAGATGGAGTCGGTCCTTGGCAAATTTGCAAATTTTCTCTTAAACCTAAACATTGTATTTAGAATTATATTAAGTCGGGATTCCACGAAAAGAATTACTGGTGTATGATAACAAAAGGGAAACTGTTTCCAGGCCCTATAAGTTATAATGACTTGTTTTAAAGACTATGTTGCCGTAAAACAAACATGCCTAGTAAAACAGTGCCTTATACAGTTTGTTTATTTATTCAATGAACAATGCTACTTTTGTATCATGGAATTAAACTTCAATCTACTCGTGGATATTTTCTAAATGCCCTAATGCCTCTTCAAACTATGTCTGATTTATACATGGTCATATTTATCATATTATTTTGTCCCTTGTGCACTACTTTGAAGAATTATATGCAATTTGTATAAAAAATGAATCGATGCATCTTACATTTAATTGATATAATTTCTCCCAGCCTAGACCGTAATACAATTAGATATTTATGTGAAGCGGTGTTAACTGATATTACATCGTTGACTAATATATGAACTTCCATCTTTTATGATTCCTATTTATATAAAACTATAGTGTTTAGTTCACGCATCCATTAGCTTTGTAATTAATCAATACAAGAAGAAGAAAAAACAGTTGAATGTATCTCAAAAGCTCAAATAGACATGCTTGATTAATAGCCACATTAGGCATTTTATTTGATATCTTATGAGTGAAACAATTAGTAAACAAGGGTGATATAAGAATTTTGTAAATGCACTAGCATATGGTTTATAAGGGACTCGAAGGAAATTCGGTATTAAAAACAAATTCATGTCATTTATTTATTCATCAATGTCATATGAGTTATGAGGGGGGATGCCAATTATAACAAATAAATACCCATTTATTTATTCAGCAATGTCGTGCATTTGTATTTATCATAATTCAATGCTAATATATTATCTATTCAAATATCATAAATATATTCTATATTACTCTAATAATTTCACCTAATAAGTTTTACTTTTATAACTTATCACTATGAAATCCCAATTTAAATTATAGTTATTCATTCTTTATGAATATCGAAAGTCTGCATACCGAAGTGTGACATTGGAGTAGATTGCCAGGTGTTTTATCTCCAAAATCTACATACCAAAAACCTCCATAACAAAGATAAAAAAAGTAGTAATAAAAATATATATCATTGACGTTCTCTTCGTTGTTTTGTTTTCTACTGGTGGTGATTTCAGTGTATCCTTCGTTTGAGAAAAATAAGTTTATAGAAATTTATTACATATTCATCTCTCCAGGTGGAAAAATAAGCAACTTCTGCTATTTTTTACCTAGACTTTTGGTAAAATATGTGGGTATGGATCAGGAAAATGCGATGTCACTAGGCCTGAAGATAAAACAATGTTAAAGATTTGTGTATACTTAGCAAAACCACAACAAATTAAAACAAAAAAAATCAGATATATGACATGAACCCATATACCCTAGTAACTAGATTAGAACCAAAGTTTACAATGTGTTGTACCGGTAAGATATTATGATATAATTCAAGAGCATGAAATAAGGATTTGCCAACGTAAAACTAAATATAGAAGGGAAATAATCAAGCAGGTGGAAAGTGTAAACAAAGCTTAGAAGGGAAATAATCAAGAGCATGATTATATTACTCATATTTTCCAGTATAATACTTGACCAAGCACGGCTAATCACAGTAACTAGATCACATATAAAAGTACATTTTAAACCTAAATAACAAAATCGAAATTGATGTATGAATAAAGAAACACATACTGAAAAAACAAAATTGAAATAGACGTTGATTAAACTAATCGAAGAACCCATTTTAAACCTAAATAAAATCGACAAATCGCTGGAAACAGGTACTTACAGAGGGAGCAACTAGCGGTGATGATTCAGATTCGAAAATGAAAGAATGGTGAAGGGAGATGTCTGAACGACAGAGCGGGGGTGATGAAGGCAAATTTTGGTGATTGGAAGAGAGATTTAATTTGGTTTTAGGTGGTGAAGGTGTTAACGAGATGAAAGGCTAAGAAAAGTAATTTGGAGAAGTGAAAAAATGAGGCGGCAAAGTTATATTATTTACGTTTTCTCAGCGTTCGGACGTAAAAGTTTCCCTCCAGTATTATTGTCCATTCAAGGCACAAACGCTGAGAATATCTGTTGTCAATGACGTTTTTTCTTGTAGTGGCACTAGGCATCGATTTGTATTCGATTTTTTTTAGACTAATTGTTTGGTTACTGTAGTGTTCAGTGTTCATGGATTACTTTATTTTTGCTGAGCCCTAACTTATTTCGAAATGTAAAACAATTAGGCAGCAGTGCAGTGTTGTTTGTTTTTTTTGAGGCAGCAGATAATTTTTTGAAGCAGCAGTTTTTAGAAGTAGCAGTTTTTTTTTAGGCACTGATTTTTTTTTAATTAACTCTTTTAGTTATGGAAACTACTTCATCTACCAATTCAACTACAAATGTGGAATATACTTTTAATTAACTCTTGATGAGCCGGAGATGGAAGCCGTGATCATTCAAGATGAATGAAATGCTTTAATTATTATGTTTAATGTTGTGTGTTTTAATTAGTAACGATGATGAATTATGTATTTGGCTACTTAGGATGTTGAACCTATTTATTTGACTATTTTGTTTGATTATTTTGTTTATTTAAAATGCATCTGTTGGATTATATTTATATGTATAATATACTTTTAATATTTGCCGTATCTCGCCGCACCCGAATCCTCATATTTTTTAATTTGCCGAATTCATGTATCCCCGTATCGCGCACCCGCACCCCCACACCCGTATCCTTGCTTCCTAGGCCAGACATCTAAGAGCTCTTATCAAACGTCTAGCTAGCAACATGAATTCTGCATCCCGAGAATAATGTCAGACGTCTGAGGGGTTTTGCTAGATGTCTTACATGTTGTAGTTTTGACTTTCCATCCAAAATTTATGTATTTGCTTATGAGGGCTTCAAGGGGCAAATCAGGTATTTGCCCAGGAACGATTGTTTACTATATAAGGTATTTTCAAAACATAATGATGTGATGATCAAAAGATTAAGGGTTTTATCCTCCATTAAAATAGGGTTTATCTAAAACTAGTTTTTAATTAATCTCCTTTACTTTTTTTCTTGGTATTAATAAAAGCTCTCCTCAAAGTTGATGTATACTAACAAGATGTTATGAACCACTATAAATCGGTGTGCGATTTATTTTTTCATTATTGCTTATTTTATTACTTGTTTGGTGATTGTGATTGGTTTTTACTTCGATTGGATTGGGATTTGGATTGTGATTGACCTCGAGTTTAGAATTCCCATAACAGTTAGATCCTCTGGGATTAAAGGTGCTGATTAAGAAGAAAACTTATTCAATAGTGGATACATTGATCAATGAGAGGATAAAAAATGTATGGTAAATTATGGTAAAAGACACAATGACGTTGATGAGAAAAGAGAGATAATAAAGAAATTAATTGATATTTTAACCCCAAAAGAGCAAGATCAAACATGTTCGTGAATACAAATGATACGGATGAAGAGCAACTAGAGCATCAGAAGCATAAGAAGGAACGTTCAGAAATAAGCTTGGAAAGTTTAACATTATTTATTTGGTACAGGATGCTGTTTAAGCTAAGAAATGTATTTTAATTTTAAGTTGAGAAACATTGTATTCTTGATTGAAGTTAATAAATATCATGTTTGTAATCTAATCCACTTTTAAATGCCATACAAAAACTCAAAATTATTTAAACTTTGAATTAGTTTAAACTTTAAAACTTAAGTAGAAAGTCAATTTAATAAAGCCCGAACAGCAGAATATGAACGACTATTTAAAAAATACTACTTCATGTGTCTATTAAACAAGTTCCGCAGCCAATGTTAGGACGGATGTTTAAAAAATACCCTACTTTAACTGGGATGTTAAACAAATCTATTACTTAAATCTTAAAGCAGGAACCTCTCTACGCTGATGTGGCCTTCTCTACCTTTCTCATTTCAAAATACTGCTTCGTCGTCCACTTTTGCCTTTTTTTAACTTACGGCAACCTATTCCATCACATGAGACCTACCTCATCTTCGTTCTGTTTCACCATGGCTTCTGCCTATCCAACTTCCTCTCTTTCCTGTTTCACAACTGTCCACGGTTCTTCCCCTTTCTTCAACTATTAACGTGCTTCCACCCACGTCTTCCTCCACTCTCTACCACCCCACAACTGCTTCCCCTCTCTCTCCATATCTGCTCTCTCTGAAAAAACCCCGATTGTATATCCCCTTTCCCAATCGTTGACCAATTTAACCGGTCAACTTTCTTCATTTCCCGATTACGTGCAACTAGTATTTTTGCCGACCAGACATTCGACGATGGAGTGACCTGTTAACGTTCTCGCACCTACTACTCAATCGATTATACAACTAATTACTATTTTCCTCCATGTATACAAACACATCTTTTATGATGGAGTGTTTTACTGGAACCATGTTAACGACTGTACCTGGTGTTTCACTTTTACAAAAGTTTTGAGAGGAAAATCCTTCAACCTCCTGTACTCCAACCGTTTCCATGTACGTAATAGTTAGAATGAAAAATATGCGGTGTAATATTACTTATCTTTGGTGTACTGGGTATTGGTTACGGGTTCAAGACTGACATAACCGTCCCAATACAACTCACTCTCTTATATAAATACTGGAGTCATGTTGTACAGAATTATTCGAAATAAAATCAACATTGCATTACTGCTATTTCTCATCATCTTTGGATATACAAATCTCTCAACATTTATATTAAAATATGCTATATCAATTTACACAAGAATTCTATTTTGGTATCAGAGCCAACAAAATCTGTCTAGCGACAGTAACAAAGTCTGATCATCATCAAATACACATTAGAGAATCGCTATATCATCACCGAGCCATCCGTAGGTGGTGTTAGATAAATATCATCACTCACTATCCTGGTTGCTCTCAGATTTTAGCTATCTCATCATCTGAGAGTTAAAGTTTACCTGTCTCTGAAACAAGAATTCTCATTAACAGTGCCTCGCCAAGATTCTTGAGCCAAGAAAGTTGGCTGCACCGTAGAAACATACATATCAGAAATCTCAACAGCACTTCCTCATAATCCACCATGGTCGGAGATGATGACACTACATCATCAGCAACAAGTGGAGTCAAGAATCAGGAAGGGTCAAGATCAAGAAATCAAGATTCATCAGCCATTGAAATAAATCCCTACAAGATTATAAAGCCAAAAAATAATTTAGTAACAACAACACTAGATGAAAATAACTTCATATTATGGAAGTATCAAGTAGAAACCAGTATCAGAGGGTATGGACTGGAAGACTTTCTGTATGGAACTGCTACTATACCTGCAAGAATGATAACAGATAGCACAGGAGAAATGGTTATCAACAAAGAATTCATCAACCATCAGAGACAGGACAGCCTACTGGCTGCATGGCTACTTTTATCTATAAGTTCAGGGTTGTTATCACAGATAGTTGGATGTAAAACATCATTTGAAATATGGTCTGCAGTACAAAAAAATTTCAACACACAATCAGCTGCAAGAATGATGTATTACAAGAGGCAACTGCCGAATCTCAAGAAAGAAAACATGTCAATGGGAGAATATCTAACTAAGGTGAAATCATACTATGATATTCTTGACACTACAGGACACAAAGTATCTGAAACTGAGCAGATACTGACCATTTTGAATGGTCTAGATAGTGAATATGAGTCTGTTGTAGCAATTATCTCATCACAACAAGATCTACCTAATATGTAGTATGTTAACTCAATACTGTTAGCACATGAAGGAAGAATTGAGCAGAGGAAAGAAAGCAACACAAAATTATCTCTCAACTATGCATCAAATTCAAGAAACAGAAATCAAGGAAAGAAGCAAGAGAATCAAAACATCAGACAAGACAATTTCAACCAAAGAGGTAATGGAGCACAGAGAGGTAGAGGGAGAAATGGAAGGTGGAACAACAACAGAACAAAATGTCAGATTTGTGAAAAACCTGGACATACAGCCAGACAGTGTTACTTTAGACTCAACACTGAATACTACCCAAATCAATAAAATCAAACAAATCATAGAAACTACAATTCTAGTGCAAATGTAGCACATATAGATCAAAGGCAAGGCAGTCATTCAGAAAGTTCAAGAACTCAAAGTTTAAACTCAGAAAGACTTACAAGATCTGAGGAGATAGCAGAAGAGGACTAGTACCCAGATTCAGGTGCAACCAATCACCTCACAAATAACCTACAGAATCTTAATCTTGACAACAAAGAATATACAAGTATGCATTATATTCATATGGGGAATGGTGAAGCTCTAAAAATCACACATGTTGGAACCGGTAGTGTTCCAGGTAAAAGACTTCTATATCTCAATAATTTATTGAGAGTTCCACAGATTAAGAAAAATCTATTGAGTGTATCTCAATTTGCCAATGATAACAATGTGTATTTTGAGTTTCACCCTAAATTCTGCTTAGTTAAGGATCTACTAAATCAAGATATATTGTTACAGGGTAAATTGGACAAGGGATTATACAAATTCAATCTTGGATATACAAGAAAGAGCAATATTAGAAATATGTGGTGTAACAGCACTGAGTCTCATGTTATAAATGATCAAGGAACATTTACTCAGTGGCATTATAAACTAGGACATCCCAATGTAAATACGGTAAAACAAGTTCTTATGAATAATAATATCTCTTTTGATGTATCTCTGCCATTTGTATGCACTTACTGTCAATTAGGCAAGAGTCATAAATTGCCATTTGCAGATTCAACAACAGTAATTAACAAACCACTACAATTAGTTGCTATAGACTTATGGGGACCAGCTCCTATAAGTTCAGACTATGGCTACAGGTACTATATATCATTTATTGATTCATTCTCTAGATATACATGGATATATTTTTTAAAATCCAAATCTGATGCTCAAAAGACTGTAGTGCAATTTATAACACAAGTAGAGAAACAACTATGTAATGAGGTCAAGATTATACAAACAGATGGTGGCAGTGAATATAAACCACTAAAGGAGTATTTCCAGAAAAGAGGTATTATTCATAGGACAACTTTCCCACATACATCTAAGCAAAATGGAATAGAAGAAAGAAAACATAGACATATAGTGGAAACATGCTTAACTTTACTGGCACATGCTTCTTTACCTGTGAAATTCTGGCCAGAAACCTTCAACGCTGCTGTATACTTAATTAACAGACTTCCTACTAAAGTTCTTAAGCATCCGACTCCCATAGAAGTGCTATATGGGGTAAAACCTGACTATAAAAGCCTAAAGACATTCGGCTGCTTATGCTTCCCATGTCTCGGGCCATATAATAAGCATAAATTAAGTCTTAGGTTTGCCCCATGCAGCTTTATAGGGTATGGAAATAATTAGAAAGGGTATATATGCTTAAGCAATGATGGTAGGATCTATGTCTCAAGAGATGTGGTATTTGCTGAGAATATCTTTCCATTTGTAGATAAGAATGTAAAGACAACTAAGAAAGTGCACAACAAAGATAGCTTCTCAATACCATCCATACCTATTGTACCTGAATGGGATGAAGCAGATGGAAGTGTAGAGAGACCAAGGATCACAACACACTCTACCCAGCAGTGGCACTGGATCAGGTCATGACACACCTGAACCCTCCAGCTCCTTCCACAATGCAAGCCAAAAGAGTGATGTCAATCCAAGTCAAGGAGAATCCTCCTCATCCATGTCACAACATGCTGATGAAAGCATACATATTCAAGAGGCACCACCAGAAATTTCAAGACATAACATGATTACAAGATCAAAAAGTGGAATATTCAAACCAAAAACATACAATGTTCAACTTGATTCAACTGAGCCAAGAAATTACAGTGAAGCCATCACAAACAGCAATTGGAAACAAGCCATGGACAATGAATATGGTGCTCTTATCAAAAATAAAACTTGGAGTCTAGTACCACTACCCAAAGACAAAAACATAGTGGGATCTAAGTGGACCTACAAAGTAAAAAGAAATCCAGATGGAAGTATTGCAAAATATAAAGCAAGGCTGGTAGCTAAGGGGTATAATCAACAATATGGCTTTGATTTCAATGAAACATTCTCCCCAGTTGTCAAGCCAACTACAATACGAATTATATTAACCATAGCTCTTCACAGAGGATGGAAGGTCAGACAGCTTGATGTAAACAATGCTTTTCTTAATAGAGACTTAAAAGAGAATGTATATATGGAGCAACCAGAGGGTTACAAAAAAAGAGGTCAGCAACAATCTAGTATGCAAACTACATAAGGCCATTTATGGATTAAAACAAGCTCCACGTGTATGGAATTAAAAACTTAAGTCAACATTTATAGATTTGGGATTTACACCAACAAAGTCAGACAATTCCTTATACATACAATGCAAACAGGAAAGGGTCACTTACATACTGGTATACGTGGATGACATCATCATCTGGTAATGACAATCAGACTATGAATCAGACAGTCAAACATCTTGACAAAATATTCTCTATAAAGGATCTAGGTGACTTACATTACTTCCTTCGAATTGAAGTCACCAAAAAATCTGATTCAAAAATGTTTCTATGTCAAAAATGTTATATACAGGATCTACTAAAAAGAGCAAATATGGATCAGACAAAATCACTTCCCACTCCTATGATCAGTAGTCTCAGACTACCAAAAGACTATGGAGAAGCCATTACAAACGAAAAACAATACAGAAGTATCGTAGGAGCACTATAATACATCACAATAACCAGGCCAGACTTAAGTTACAGTGTAAACAAAGTCTGCCAGTTCATGCATAACCCACTCAGTCATCATTGGAAAGCAGTAAAACGTATCTTAAGATACCTGAAGGGAACTATGAATCATGGACTGCATCTCAACAATAAAAAGGGTTTAAACATACAAGCTTACAGCGATGCAGATTGGGCCTCCGATCCTGACGATAGGAGATCCACTACAGGATTTTGTGTATACCTAGGTAGCAACCCAATTTCGTGGAGCTCGAAGAAACAAGCCACCATCTCTCGCTCCAGTACCGAAGCTGAGTATAGAGCGATCGCTAGCACTACTATAGAGATTACCTGGATAATGTCACTTCTTACCGAAATCCAAGTCAATCCCACAAACACCCCGATAATCTGGCGTGACAATCTAAGCTCAGTCTCCCTCTCATCAAATCCAATTTTGCACACACGAACGAAGAGCATTGAAATAGATTTGCACTTCGTTCGTGAGAAAGTTCTAGAGGGAAAACTGAGAGTTAACCATGTACCAGCTCAGTTTCAGAGAGCCGATATTCTCACGAAGCCACTGTCGACAAAGAATTTCACTCGATTAAAGGAGGAGTTAAGAGTTGAAGATGGCGGCGCAAAAATGGGGACGAAGGAAGAGAAACCCTAGATAAAATTGAAGGGGGAGTTAGAATGAAAAATATGTGGTGTAATATTACTTATCATTGGTGTACTGGGTATTGGTTACGGGTTCAAGACTGACCTAACCGGCCCAATACAACTCACTCTCTTATATAAATACTGGAGTCATGTTGTATAGAATTATTCGAAATAAAATCAACATTGCATTACTGCAATTTCTCATCATCTCTAAATATACAAATCTCTCAACATTTATATTAAAATCTTCTATATCAATTTACATAAGAATTCTACTTGTAATCACGATGCTTGAACTAAAGTTTGATGTCGAATGGTAGATGGTTGCAAATTTTGTCAAACTCTAAACCACAGATCACCTCTGCTTGCACTAATTTTGATTTATCACCTTCACAGATCTTTCTGATTTTTTTCCTATAGCAAATTATAGTTCTTTAAAAATGATTGATTATCTGGATTAACTTCGTGAAAATTTTTAAGTTACATATTGGGTGTAAATTCCCAAACGTAAAATAGTTTTTTCCTATCTGTATTTTCCTCTTATTTCACTAAAATTAAGTTTATTTCATTCTCTACTCAAATTACTTTGCTTATACACATTCAATTTTGTGGACAGAACCAGAGCACAATCTACCTCCTTCTCTTATAATTGAGCTAAAACTTTAACTGCATATCGTAGTTGTTTCGCCAACTTAAGTACGCAGATTTCGAATATGGGTAGTGTACCTTTCACTACTATAAACCCACTGTTGATATAAGACGGTAAGGTTTAGAAGTGTGGTCAATATAATTTAGCATCTTGTTTTGTTGTTTTTATTAAAAATGAAATTTCTGGTATTGTCAACTGTGATTTGCATGGATATATCAAATATACATATGCAATATCCAGTTAAATTTTAGTTTCTGTCTTCTGGGATTAAATGGTATTATATTTGGTAAAATTATAATCATTTCCAACCTTAAAGAGATTATTGTAGTTTAGACTGGCATCCATATAAAGCACAACATACACTAAATAAATGGTTATGAAGCGTTCTATAGCATAATTAAAGTATCGTTAAATTATTTGATACTTATAACAAGACTATGAGATTTTTTACACTTATTACTGATACCAAAATTGTCATGCGGTTGTCAAATTACCACCAATCCAGAATAGATAATGGTACTTTATTTTAAAACAGGATACCATTCATCATAGGTTCATTGGAAGGTGGAATTTGGTTGAGTAAGTCAAGCGACCCGGTTCAACTTGAGCAAGTTGAGAGAGTGGTCCTAAAAACAGATAAAAAGCTAAAACAAAGTTAACTACATTTTGCTGGACATCAACTTTAATTAAGTATGTGTAAATCCAAACCGTGCACAGAAGTTCGGTTCTTTGTCCAATTTGTCAGTGAATATTTACAAAGACTGCAGCCTTTGAAGCTAGTAGACTTTGATGAACTGTTGGTCATTTATTGCATTAAATTAATTTTTTTCTCCAAAATCTTGATGGAATCCTTTTTTTTCATGTGTTGAAGGTTTTTAAAAAAAATACATGCTCGATGATGATGTTACATCTTGCTTTATCAAGTTAGGGATGCAGCCTAAGAGGAAGATTCCACAAGTTTTGGAACATTGCGTTACATAATCTATTTTGTTGCTTACTACATATTATTTCAACTGCGACTGATATTTGTGCAACCAGCAAAATGTGGAATCGGTGAACATGTTATGCCTGCCTGATAAACGAAGAAGAGAAGGTGTTTGTTATCATTTTTGATGTTCATGTATACAAATTGCATTCATCTTTATCCTGTCTACATGTCTCAACCTTGGTATGTCTTCCAATTTTAATTCTATTTTCCCTCATTTTTTAAGCTTACCAATTTAGAATTTTTTAAGTTTAACATACAAGGGGTGCATTGTTTGCAGTGATGATATTTTGGATTTCCCTAACTAAATGTTCTTACAAACTGTATATTCAGAATCATCAATTGTGTTGTCGATGAGGAAACAAAATCCTGTAGATTTATTTTTCCCCATGTGCCGCTACTGAATGTTTAAAAGTGGGTTACAATATAAATTAGATGTGTTATGATCTCTAATTTTGATTGTTTTACATAATGAAATTATACGACAAGTTTGATATATATTTTGTATGTACTGTTTTGCACCACAAACTTAGTTAGAGAACCTATGGAATCCTTCCTAAACCTTACTTGATATTGTCTACTTTTTAGTCAAGTTGAAAGGTTCGTATACATTTAGTTTGTTGTTAGTATGAACTCATCAGTTTGTGGTCATTGTTACATGGGTGTTTTTTTTATGTCAATGGATTGCTGTAACATTGGACCGATAGTATGTGTTTATTGTCATTTAAAAATAAACAACTCCTAGTTTGATGAACTGTTAACTGTCCGGTTGATTTGCTCAAATACTGGTGTACTTGCTCGGCAAACGTATACCTTTAACTTGGTTTTATAGTTGATGTGTTATGTGTGTGCATAAATTTAAGTTGTAACAGAAATAATCACTTCCTCATTCATATCAACATAATAGAAAGCATCAGTATACTAAATATAATCAGTTCTTTTAAACATCTCAAAAAAAATTGACATTACTCTATTTTTAGAAATATTAAAATAATTTATTTATTTTGAATTATCCATTATACTAACATTATTCATGAAGCCATTAGACATTGAATAATTTGAATGACAAAGAGTGTTGATTCATGTTTTTAGGAGACAAGCTGCGATTGTTGGAGTTGTTTTAAGAGCGATTGCAAAATCACAACATGCTTCAACGACACTGTAAACTATCATACACAGAGGATTCTTTCTGCCATTCATGATTTTCTCTGTTGAAAGGTGAAATTATAGTGTGTTGGTACATATTGCATGATATATATTTGCATATAACCAGTTATCAAAATCTGTTGTTGTTTGAATTCTTTTTCGTGGAAAAATCCGTCTGATCTTTGTCATCTGACTTCAATTGAGGTATGCAACTTAATTTCATTCATTTGTCAAACAATTTTTTTCCCTGGTACACTACCTTTCAGCTGAGTGTTACCCGATGATTTTTAGTATCTATTATATTGCTTTTGCTTTTTATATTTTTTGCTTATCTGATAAATAAACTTTCTTTCACATTGATTTTATATACCAGTATTGCCATAAAATCATATTACATTTTCACTTCTTTCATTTCATTTCACGTAGACTATTCCCCACACCTTCAACATGTTTGCAACAATATATATCGTCATAATGAAATATGGAGTATGTATGTTTGTTTAGTTTTGGATAATGATCTTCAACCCAACTATCCAGATTTTATGCAAGTAATAGTGTTATCCTCCTCTTGCTGCACTTTATGTTTTTTCCTTCTTCTCAATCATACTGATTAGATGTGTTTGTAAAAGCTTGCCATGCCTTATAGCTGTAGTTTCCCTATTTTTGTTTCCTTCAATGCCATCACCAATGTTTATATAAGTAGGTATGTGACTGTTAATGAAGGGAAGTATATATTTTAAACTGGAATGCAACAATGACTCTTTTTCCAGCAACATCTTCAAAAGCTGACATAAAAATGTTGTTGATGCTGTTATAGCTGGAATGCTTTTGGATACTAAATTGGTATATATGTTTTAAACTATACAAAAATAACAAGCAATGGCTGTACAATCCTCATTAAGCATCGTTTGAATTTCTTGACTTTTGGATATTGCAGGATCGATATCAAAAGAAAAAATAACAAAAATATTTCATGCCACTGTATTACGAGGAGCAAAAGTCAAAAGGTAGTCCTTTATGCATACCGCAACTGTGACCATCGGGTTTTTTTCGTCATTCAGTTTATTCAATTATGTTTAACTGGTAATGGAAAGGATCCGATTTGACATTCTTTTTATGTGTTCGTATAGGACTAACTTTTAAACAAACCTTCCTTTACAGTCTGTATAACCATTCCCGGTAATATTGATCATGGCAAAACAAACATGCATACAAGAAAAATAATCTTTATGTGCAGAATCATAGCAACAATTTTATAAATAAGCTTCTTTATTGACATGGGTTGAAGTATGAATAAATGATATATGTATAATGTACAAAAAGTACCAAAAAGCAATTGTGTGTATAGAAATGCGATTACTGAATAAATTGCGTGTATAAGCAATAAACCTAAAAGACTTTAAACTCAACCTTTATATCTACTCCTAAATTGAAGAGCTAACTTGGATGAATTAATTGCAAGATATGTATTTAAAAAAAGAAGAAAGAAAAGAAGTCCTTTGTTTATTTTTCAAAATAAAACTTTTGGTATTTCTATTTTCATACTGATTCTTTGATGCCTTAATTTGGATACTACGCAATAATTTAGTTTTTCCTTCTTAATGAATTGAAATAATGGTTTGTGATATGTCGATGAAGTTGAATCAAATAAGGAGTTATTTTTTATTTTATAATATAGTTCACCGGCTTATATGGCTTGCAAATCTATACTAATCATTAGATTGGTTGTATTTTAGTGATTTCTATAAATACAATGAATGTTTGGTAATTGGTATGGTTAGGGAATATTCATTTTCTTAATACTAGAAAACAATATGCTTTTCTCAAAAAATGAACAGACTATGTTTACGATGAATTTTGATTTCAGTTCATCATGGTCTGGAGATTATTATACTGACCGATTTTCTATGCATTATGTTCATTTTTGTTCAATGTGTTATGTGTGTCATTTTTCCTTCCTCGGCATTTTGCTTTTAACCAGAAACGACCATTATTATTTTTAACCTTTTTTTTCCCAGCAAGTTGTCCTCGACTCAGTACACTTTTCGTACCCAATCTCCTTGCTCCGGGTGGTTGATTTTGATGCGGGACAGCAGAATCTCACACACGCATACATGCCAGCAATCGATACACATATTTCATCCAATATGGTTATAAATAGTGCAATGACATTTACAGTTATCTTTATGTTTCCTGGCGTTGTTCCTGGTGATATATTGCATTTGCTGAAACTGTCCTGAAGCTGAAATAATTTATAAATCCAGATATGCAAGTCTGCAAGAGCAAGATGTAGATTGATGCTACCGTTGAAACGGGCAAAAAGATATCATACAAGTAGGTGGATTTGGTGCAGCAACTGTTGTCATGATTTCGTAGACCTGTCACTGCATAATTTTTTGGATTTTCTTTGTCGATGCTATGAGGAAGACGCCAACAGATTATTTTTTATTTAGCAATCTTACCGTCGACAAAATGAGTAACATTTTCCTATCAACAATTTTTTGTTGACCCTTTGAACATGCGTACTTTGCATAGCCATTCCTGATATGTTGTTTTCCATTTGAAGTTTGTCAAATAAATCGTCATTCCAGACATCGAAAACTGAGACATAAAAAAATATAGAATATAGTTGTAGGTATGACTGATATTTTTTTTCTTTTTTTGTAAGCCATCGACAAATATATATATGCCTGCTGTACATATGGTTGTTAAAGCTAATTACATATTTTCTATGTGCTTAGCGCTGTTAGTTGTTACAGAAAACCATGAATTGATGGCGTGTCCCACCGACTCATTCTCGATAGCATCTGACGCAGCCCGATGGAGGAATAGTATACCTACCCAGGCTGTTTCACATTGTACACGTTCTTTTGCACTTGGGAATTACGGGCAGCGTATGTTACGCAGTTTAAATTGATAATTGCAACGATGTATTGGCTATTCAAACCTTTTCTTACCGTTTTGGCTAAATTTGCAGGTAAAATGTTTTCAACACACAATTTTGGTCCTCCTACATGTACATGTTCGTACTGTGGAGCGGTGCTTTGATTTGACGAAAGAGTAAAAAAGGGGAGTACGAATGCAAATCCAAGATTTTCAATATGCTGTCAGAAGGGAAAGGTTCAGCAGTCATCCTATCAACAAGCCCCTGATTATTTGGTGGAGTTTCTTGACTATAATGGAGGTTCTGTTTCAAAAGGATTTCGACAGCATATACGAGTATATAATTTTATTTTTGCTTTTACATCAATAGGTGGAAATGTTGACAACTTCATAAAAAATGGTCGTGGTCCATATGTTTTTAGATTAAATGGTCAGAACCATCATCGAATTGGCTCGCTTTTGCCGTCAACGGGTAAACCAAAATTTGCTCAATTATATTTCTATGACACTGGTAATGAAGTCAATAATCGAGTTTCATTGCATGGTGAAAGTACGACACAAAATTTAGATGTGGTTATTGTTAACAATCTAATATGCATGTTCAACCAATATAGCGAGTTGGCTAAATTGTTTAGGATGGCTAGAGATAGATTTCATGCTTTGGAATACCTGCCTATCACCATTAAGCTGTTGGAGAGACATTATAGGGATGGATGACAGTACAATTTACCAACCATGTCGGAGATTGCAGCTTTGATTGATAACTCAAATGTGGATTCATGTGGTTGTCGGGATATTGTGATTAAAGATAGCAATGGGATCCTGAAAAGGATTAGTGAAAAACATCCTTCTTTTATGTCCATGCAATATCCAATTTTGTTTCTGTATGGTGAGGATGATTTCAGGTGTGATATAGATACAGAGTACTTTACATATGTTTACCGACTAAAAGAACGACTGTTACAATGAGGGAGTATTATGCCTACCTTATTCAACTCGGGCGAGAAGATGGCTCGGTTCTGTTATAGGATGGCAGGATTTTCCACCAGTTTTACATGTATTGAAGAGGACAAGCTGTCGTGGGTTAAGAATAATCAAAGTACGTTAAGATGTGAACTGTACAGGGGTCTTCATGATGCAATTACGGCTTGTACACGAATGCACGCGTGATTGGAAGAAAGGTTATTTTACCCTCCCCTTTCACGGGAGATCCTAGGTACATGGTACAAAATTATCAGGATCCTATGGCTATATGTTGATGCGTGGGATCCCTAGATTTTTTTTTGTAACATTTACATGTAATCCAAAGTGGCCCAAGATTGAAATGGCTTTACTAACCATTCCTGGTCAGAAAGATGAGGATAGACCAGACATTGTTTCATGTGTTTTCCACATGAAGCTTATGGAGCTAATGCGCAACATAAAGACTGAATGTCATTTTGGAAAAGTCAAAGCACGCATGTTCGAGAATTTATTACTGAGTTTTTCACACTTTTTTTCATTGCTTCCATTAACATAACTGATTTTTGTTTTTTCCTGCTTTTTTTACGGTTGTTTACACAATTGAATTTCAGAAGAGGGGACTACTGCATGCTCATATACTTATATTTGTGTTTGGAGATCAGAGACCAAAGACTGTTAGTCAAGTTGACGCAATAATTAGTGCTGAGAACTAGATAAACATGCAGATCCATTTGCTTATCAGTCAGTATGTCAGTACATGATTCATGGACCCTACGGTTATGCGAATCCTGGATGCCCTTGCATGGTGGATGGTTCTTGCTCCATGCATTATCCTAAACAGTATAGCAACAAAACCAGCTTTGACAAGATTGGGTTTCCAATTTATAGACGAAGGAACAATGGGTTCTCAACGGAGACGGCATATGGGTTCGTGCAAGACAATGGTTGGGTAATACCTCATAATGTAGATTTAGTTGTCAAATATCAAGCGCATGTTAATGTAGAGATATGTAATAGAGCAAGGTCAGTCAAATACCTATTTAAGTACATCAACAAGAGTCACGATAGTGCAATTGTTGTTATCGAAGATAGTACAAACAAAGAATGCACGCTAGTTCGAGAGGTCGATGAAATAAAAACTTATTTGGACTGCAGATATATTTCTGCTTCAGAGGCATCTTGGAGAATATTTGAGTTTGATGTTCAATACCGCACTCTGGCGATAGGGAGGTTGATGTTTCATATGTCGGGAGACCAAACTGTGTATTTCGATGAAACGAACATTTAAATGACGTCCAAGGCAGACATAATATCCACAAAACTATATTTAACCAGTTGTTAGAAACTAATAGAACGTGTGATGCAGCTCGACAGCTTACCTATGTTGATTTTCCTACCTGGTGGGTATGGGATAAGTCTACGAAGGAATGGAGGATGAGGCAGAAAGGAAATTGTATTGGTAGAATATATTGTGCACATCTTATGTCAAGGGAGAGGTTTTATCTGCGTATGCTTTTAAATATTGTTCGTGGCTCTACCTGCTATGAAGACATTAGAATAGTGAATAGTGTTGTTTGCAATACCTTCAAAGATGCATGCATTACAGGTGGTTTGCTAGAGGATGACAATGAGTGGGATGAGGCATTGACTGAAGCTGCAACCTGGGCATCCCCAAATTCTGTAAGAGAAATGTTTGCAACATTGCTGTATTTTTGTGAGGTTTCAAATCCTAAACAACTGTGGGATAAACATTGGGAGAAGGGTAGCGAGGATATGGAATTGAGGTACGTACGCACGAACGGAGGTGAGTCACATTAGGTGTCTGTGAATACAGTGAGATCACAAGCATTACTTGCTCTAGAAAAGATTATGCTCAGAAACAACAGATCAATAACCAGTACTAGTCGTTAGGGGAAGACGAATTTGTAAATTTTCATTCAGTAGATAACACACTAATATCCGATGAAGTGGACTATGACTGTGATTTATTGTGCATGGAAGCCAAAAAGTCAGTGTCGTTGCTAAATGCAGAGTAGAAAATAGTTTTTGATGCCGTAATCTATACTGTTCACAACCACAATGGAGGATTTTTTGTGTATGGAAGTGGAGGGACTGGGAAGACATTTTTATGGAATACTTTAACATGCACTGTACGGGCGAAAGGTAGAATTATATTGTCGATAGCATCTTCCGGTATTGCATCACTTCTACTTCCCGATGGAAGAACTTCACATTCAAAGTTCAAAATTCTTATAAATCTTGATGACATGTCCACCTGCAATATTTCCAAGCAGTCGTGTTTGGCTGATTTGCTTAGGCAGACGGATTTTATTATTTGGGATGAGGCTCCTATGGTTCACCGAAATGCACTTGAAAAGTCATTGCCAGATATAGTCTCTTTCGATTCAAATAACAAAGGTGATCAAATTTTTAGTGGGAAAACAGTTGTACTGGGTGGGGATTTCAGGCAGACACTACCTGTTGTTCCTAAAGGCACAAGAGAAATGATTGTTCGCTCTGCTATAAACCATTCACCACTGTGACAAAAGTGTAAAGTTTTCATGCTTGCAACAAATATGCGATTAAAAAATAACAACTTAACATGTGATTAAAGAGCGAAGCTGTCATCATTTTCCAGATGGATACTAGATGTGGGTGAAGGGAAGATGTCATCTATGTCATTAGATGTGGATGAAGAACCTACTTGGATTCAAATACCTGAAAAATATCTTATACCAGACGTAGATGATGCCATTTATAAAATTGTGGAAATCACGTATTCTGATTTGGTTAGGAATATTTTTAAAAAGTCTTATTTGTGGGACAGGTGTATCCTGGCTCCAACAAATGATTGCGTTGAGGAAATTAATTCCTATGCAATTGATCTGGTTGGTGGTTCCATGCAAACTTATTTCAGAGCGAATTCAATCAGTCCTATGTCGGATACAACCGAAGAACATCATATTTTATATCCTCCCGAATTTTTAAACACATTAAAACTTTCAGGCCTACCAAATCATGAGTTGCATTTGAAGGTGGGTGTGCCAATATTGTTGCTGAGGAACCTTAACCAGAATCTAGGTTTATGTAACGGTACGAGATTAATTGTTACGCAACTATCCAAAAAAGTGATTGAAGCGGAGATTGTAACTGGAAACAATGTGGGTAGGAAAGTATTGCTTCCGAGGATAGTTTTAACCTCTAATGATATAAAGTGGCCATTTGTCCTGCATCGACGTTAATTCCCAGTTAAAGTTTGTTTTGCAATGACAATTAACAAAAGTCAGGACAAACTTTGGAGCAAGTTGGAATTTATTTACCAAGGCCTGTTTTCACACAAGGACTGCTGTATGTAGCAATTTCTAGGACGACATCAATGTCAGGGTTGAAGATATTGATCGACGCGAACAAACCGGGTTTTCAAAAATACACGCAAAATATTGTTTAAAAGGAAGTCTTTACAAATCTTGCTGGTATGATGTTCTTTACCAATGATTCAGGTTTTTTAATTACTAATTTTAACACTAATAAAATTTTCTCATAAAATGATATTCAATATGTTTCCTACGATCTAGGTGTGGAAGGCGCAAATTGTTGGAACTGGACCAGCCCGCAGCGGAAGTTATGGGTGATTTCAAAAATTTTACCCTATTGGATATTATTGAGCCTATGAAGTCTAACTGAATTAGAACATTTCTAAATTTCATTTAAATAAAATCATTTATTTTATTTAAATTCAATATGAATTTAATTTTATTTGATTTAGTTTATACATAAATGTATCATATACATATATGTTTGAGTGCATGTGTAACATAATAATCCGTGAAAGGTATAATATGCCCATATGTGGATGTTGGGATTTACATCGCAACAAACATATTAGCTCATTTTGTATGTCAGGTATGTTGTCCAAATATGTGCATGTATATGTGTTACAAAATACACACACACACATGTATGTATAAATATATTATGTATAATATATGAACATAAAACATTTTTATATAGATAAATATATATATATATATAGAAAGAGAGAGAAAAATTATTAAAAAATATCTATAATTCAAAATTAACTTAGTTTTGCAAACATAATAATTTTATTATTTTAATTTGTATATATTATGAATAAAATAATGTTTTCATCCATAAATAATTAACATAAAATAATCTATTGATGAAAATTTAAATTTTACAATTTTTGAAAACCTAGGATCATAAAATAGAGCTTAGGAAAAATCTGAAGGTTTTTCAAAGTTGAATTATTATTTTTAAAAATAAATACATTGATTTCGGCAATAATTATTTCATATAAAATAATATATTTTTATAAAATTTAAAATTTCAGAAATTCTAGTATTATGAATGAAAGGTTACGAAAAATTTTGAAGAATTTTTCAATTAAATTATTATTTTTAATAAATCATAAATAGTTTTTCTGAAATAATATTAATTATTAAAAATAATAAGCTTTATTGAAAAATGCCTAAATTTTTTCAATATGTTTCTGAAATGAGATAATATTTTTTAAAAATATAAATTTTAATATTTAATGTAATAATTAATTTATATATAATAAACAATTTAAAAATTCAATAAATGTTAATTTAAAAATATGAATATATGTATGATAATTAATTTTTGAATTTGTAAATTCATATTATATATAAATAAGTGTACTAAAATTTTTAAATCATATATATATATATATCTTATATATGCATATATGCTATTATGGGAGAGAAACATACACTAATATATATATATATATATATATGAATTTATTAATAAATATATATAAAACAATTATTAATGACAAAATTTGATTTTGTACAGTAAACAACATTTTTCTATACATAAATCAAATAGTATAATAAACATATTATGCACATAACCAAATTGATTTGTGACAACCAAATCTACTTACAAAATATCACCTAACTAAACATATATTAGCAATATATTTAAACAGATATGAAATTGCTCATTATAGGATCATAGAATATAATTTAATTGTTGTAATATGAATTAAAATTACCAATTTAATAATGCATTTGAATCCTCATTGAAGCAATGACTTCCCTTCCTTTTACTGTTCTTGATTCGTCAGATTGCAAGTCCAAAATCACCAACCTCTAACTATCGAATTGTATTATTTTAATTTGAAATATATTTTAGAATTTTGGAGTGGATTGAGAGCTATGTTTTACCCAGCAATGTAGAAAAAAATGGCGGCCAAAAAGGTTATTCATTGTTAATATATATATATATATATATATATATATATATATATATCTGTGTGTGTGTAAGCTTGTATTAGAGAGAAACGAGAAAAACCTTTTTACCCATTCTCACTTTATCTCAACCCATTATCTCCAAGCCAATTCCCTATGTTTTAGCCACCCCTAGACCTTCCCAAAACCGAAATTTTACAGCCTTAATGATGGCCCTTAAACCCATCTAAGCCCAAGCCAAAATACTATGCAATTAAATCTAATTTAATCACTTGTCGATATTATATATCGATCGATATATTTATAACTATTATAAATATATATAACATTATTTATTTCTCAAATCATATTCAAATTTTATACTTAATATTTCATAAATATTAATTAATTTAATTAATATATAAAAATTATAAACTAATTAAATCGTTCGGTCTTAAGGGAATTCATCATTTCGGCTGTGTAACTCTTGGGTGTAAATTGGTCAGCGATTAACATCAAACTATTCCAATGTTAACGTTGACACGTCACTTAGCAGGTGGTGTGACATTATGGAAATTTATCGCTTACTCATTTTCGGTAAAATCCAATTTTAGTTTAATAAGTGTTACCCGGTTGTGACATTTGTTTACACCAATTCTCTTCGTCAAAACTATATCACTTTGGACATATGGAATTTGGTAATGGTCTAAATTCCAACCTCATCCATATTCAACTTTATAGTATAAATACAAAGTCCTTGGTTCAATAATAACTATTATTATTAACCGAAATGCTATGGCCAGAGACTTTGACTTTAAGTTGTCTTGAGTTGACTATGATACTAACCACATATAACTAAGGAGACGAATCCTCTCTTGAATAGTGCTTCACTTCCAATACTTCCACTCTACCCAACTATAGCCACTCGATGGACGCCATGCCATGATTTGGCTATAATCAAAGCGGAGCTTTCATATTGAAGATCCACAGTATTCTTAAGTCGAGAGAACTGTGTAAGTCAGTTACATCGATATTTTCTGTTTGACCTTAGTTATATTAACCAACAGAAAATTACCGAGGGAGTCGTTCCATAGTTATCCAATGACTATTAGTATGTAACCCCTAGGTTCCCCCAGCAGTCATGAGTAATACACTGCCTAACATTTGGAGAGCGTTACGTAATCCAGTCTTAACGGATACATCGATATCCAGTCTCGATGCATCTTGACTAGGAATATTTAAAATGGTGTATTTGTTTCATTGTGATAAATTACTCATGGTTATAACACTTTGTAACTACTATCACAAAATATACCATTTATGGATTTTTCTATTAAATATACTTTTAATTAAGTTAGTTAATTAATATAATCACATTATATCAAGTATATAATAGGAAGAAAATACCTTTTATTTCGAACAAGATTGTTCAACGAATTAGATATATGTAACAAATTACATAATTGCCCCTAGGGAATACCCCTAACTCTATCAATCTCTCACTTGCACTTGGGGTCAATTATGGAATCTAATTCCAACTTCTCCAATCGGTTTTCTCAAAACCAATTAGGTCAGTCCCTTAGTGAATGGGTATGCTATTATGTTTTAATTATCTACTTTGTCGATTAACTCTCTCTAACACTGATAAACTTCCTTTATCATGTGAAACGATTCGAAGTATGTCTTTCGACTTCTAGTGAGCATTAAGTTCTATCATAACCAATTTCATGACATTGTTATCTTGTAACAATATTATGGGATTCTCAACATTTGGAATTACCTTTGGCTCAATTATAAATTTGTGCATTCATATCTATATACATTGGTTTATTGTAGCGCTATTCAAGTTAATGTTCTCAACATTTCGTTGAATCTACCACAATCACTTTTATTTGAAACATTTTCAAATTAAAGATTTTAAATTGAGTTTTATCATTGACATGTTATACTCAATATCACTTATAAAAGTTTGTGTCCAAACGTTTCATCATAACAAGTTCGTTGTTTCTATAAACCATTTTCTAGTATTTCATAAATACGCGAGAACACCTCAAACAACCATTTAGTGATATCAATTTGGATTTTATATTTGCTCCATATATCAAATACATAAACAAAGCACAATATCATACACAACATAAACTGTATGATAATTCCTATTGCTAATGCATAAGGAATCCAACTTACATGTTCTCCTTTTAATAGGGTGCTCTTGTATATTGTTTTGGGACAATCCCTATATCTTTTATTCTCACCATAAAAGACATCATTTACAATCCGAAATTGAGTATTAAAACATCTAAAGTTGATTTAATACAAGCATATTGTTAAAATCAACAACGTGTTGTTTACTTATAGTTTAGAAATATCAATGTACCTTTTAACGTTCTTTCTTATGAACACACGCTTCCTCTGCATTTTGATTGAAAATCAGACTATTTGATATTTCTATCAAAATACTTATTCAATCTTGATGCTTATAAAATAATACATTTGTATCATTTCTTGAATCATATCCAAAGACTCACAAACCCAATATCGCTCCCACTGACTTCGAGGCATTTTTGGTTAATGTGTGTAAACGGCTTACTCTAAATCATTAGTTAGAATTTTTTGTTTCAATACATAAGTACCAAACACTAAGTATTATCGAGTGATAATTTTGTGAGTAAATCTGAATTAACTTGAGCATGTTGAATACCGAATCTGTTATGTTATTTCAACAATTGAAATTTGCAATGTTATTCTTATCAACATTGCTTATTTAATTCCAAGCACATTAGTCTTTTCAATAAAGACGCAATCTCAGCCGATAGATCATATCTCTTTAGTTACGACCACCAAAATCATATTTTGATAGCGTACTTGGAATTCTTTCAGATCTGCGCATCATCTCATATAGAGTCAACAATCTTAATGGTTTAATTGAACAACCGAGGGTAATGTATATTTTCGACATTAATAAGAAACTCATAGTTTCTCTTCAATGTACGAGAATACTTATTAGACATTCTAATGCTATATGTTCATTTGGTTAGTTAATTTCACTTCATCTCATATAATCAGTTCTATCTATGGATCAGATCCAATTCCATTTAACTACCAAAAATTTATCAAAGAAATTCCTTCACGATGAAGTTGATATACCTTGAAACAACAATTATTTCTTAGTGCTAATAGAATAGAGATTCTTAAACGCTTTATGAAACTTTTTATTTATAAAACTGATTTTAGTTTACAAAAATTATGTTCAAAACATAAATATGTCATTTGATGCCAGACCTTTCCAAAAAACCTTTAGGAGATTCATACAAGATCCCTCATGAACAATTATTACATGTAATCTTTCGACTCGCACAACCTGCCAACTCTTTGGCCTAGGATATGTTGGGATTTCTTACAAACCCTTATTTGTATGATTTTGTAAACTGTTGTTTAGATGAAATAATATCAACCTTGTGTACTAATCTTAAGTACATGACCTTATAGAAAGAAACTAACTCAACTTCATTCACAATTAATCATAAATTGTCCAACGATGTCTGATTACTCCTTATCGATGCATCATTATGTATTACATGGAGGAGTGATTTTGAGATTGAATCTATATTCATTTTTAGGTACATTTGGAACTCTTTCCAATATACTCTTTTATCGACCAAATCAAATCATTTTATTCTATTACATGTTATTTTATTTACTTTTCTTTTATATTCTATGATTTTATCATAAACTTACTACATGTGTATCTAATACACATATTCATGTTGGTAATAAATCATCGATGAATATAACAAAGTATGTGGAACCTATTTGGTATTAATAGACTTGTGATTGCATACATCAATATGTATTACTTCAAAGAGTTCATCAACTCTTATGATGCTCCCACTGAATGGGTACATAGCTATTAATTGTTTGAGATATAATTAACCTGTATCATATGATCCATAATCATATAGAAAAATTATTTCTCAAAACTACGGCTTAGTCTATAATTCCAAAATAACTATAAATAATATTAGATACATATGTATTTTTGTTGCATCACTTTTACTATGAAAACAAATTCCATAATATAGTTCTATTTCATAATGAATATTCATGATACTCATATTGAAATATTGTTATATCTATTTTTCAGTCAATACCAAAAAATAAACAATATTTCACAAATAATGTTCGGTACATTTTACGAAAACAATTTTCGTAATTTGATGCAATCATTAGGTGCTATATGGCATGCTCCCACTATTTTCGTCATTACTATAATAGCTTACTAAATTTAGAGGTCCACCATTCACTTAATATTGTTAATATTGTTTACTTATTTCATATGCTGCAACTAGTTTACAGAGGAGAGTTCTTTGATAAAATATCTTGAACTCAAAGAAATAAATGTTATAGAAAACAATTTTCTATATAAAAATACATTTTGGAATAAAAATCATATTTCATATTCCAATATTAAGTGTCAATTATTATTACAATTCTTGTTTCCAATGTTTCTCTATGAAGCAGAAGTGACTATTCATTCTCTTCATTCCAACTTTACCTTAAATTACATATATTCTTATACATTCGTTTTTTCTTTCAAATGGTCAAACTATTCAAAAGTAAACCTTACTACAATATCATAACAAACCTTTTACAAAAGCGCATTCGATTATTCTTAACATTTAAGACATCAAATATGTTGCACTTTATGTAAACCGATCAAAATGGCATTTCAAATATCGAGTTCTTAGTTGTATCTTGTAGTTTATGGTCTTGTGTTACATTAACACAATATGATCCTTTTGAAATTATTCAAGTTGAATACATGATCTTAAAATACTGTTTATTGGCTTACTTCGAATGAACTAACTTCATCAAAATATTATACCCCACAAACTATGACTGTTCACCATATAATATTTATATGAAAGTACATGGATCAAATATCCATAGTCTTGAATTGCATTTAGAGTTCAAAAACACTATAAAATGCAATACACGGTCTAAACCAAATAAACGTATAAGTGACCAACTTACGAATGTATTAAGTAGTTGAAATTGGGCACTTGCATGGGTATAGAAACATTATATAACATGCAATTAGAATTATTTGTAAGTATATATTATATTTCTATTTGTCAACTTTCAATTCAGTTTGTTTATATATGTTAATTGACAAACGTTTTATCAATCGTATTAAATGCACAAATTTATCATTGTTGATAATTTTAACATTATATAGCATATGTTCTTACAATATTAGAAATGTTAAATGTTACCGCTTCATTTTTCTAATAAGGCTCCCACTAGTCTTTTATATTTCTCCAAACCCTAAGATAAAACATAGAAGTCTTACAACTTCACTAGTGGGTGTTAGGACTCGTTTGTTTTGATATTCTGACCTTGAGTTTGCTCAACAAATCATAGCCCCACAAACGATGGATAACTTCTTATCGATTATATCATATACAACTCCTAACCCATTTTTCCTTGTTCTAATCTCATTTCGACCTTGAGTTTGCTCAACAAATTGAAAGAGATTATTCACTCATACCTACCATATAGTGATGGCATAAGTATAATATATGTACCTTAAGTTTTCTCAACAAATACATATAATTATCTTACCTCATCTGTTCAATATATTAATAATACTACGCATAACATCCCTAGCTTGAGTTTGCTCAACAACTAAGGAGTATGTAAGTAATTTATTAATATATATATATGGTAGAGGACAACATTATATTGAAGATTCATAATCTTCAATATATATATTGAGTGATATCGACTTATAGAATAATATATTTCTTATGAAATAACCCAGCGATTCAAGTGTCAGACACATCAGAAATCACGGTATATGTACATTTAGATATGTATTTATTTCTCAAGTCTGTTTGAGTTTCTTTAATGTTCCACATTTAGTATACACATATCATATAAGTTTTATTGTTATATAACTTTTATATTTCATATTACTTATATGATAGTTTTACGTATAATATATCATTAATTAAATCTTATCTAATTAATTTTAAATTAGTATTCCAATATAACTTTTATATTGGACATATCTACTATAACATTTATAGTTTATACTATAACCTTTATAGTGTAGCACACATATATCATATATATGTGTATTTTATTTAATTAATTAACCTTTAATTAATTTATTCAATTAAACATTTTTTATTAAAATTTATTAATTTCAAAATCTATCTTGTGTACATACATGTATACTTATGTTATCTTAAACATTTTAAAATAACATAACATATATCAACATATTACATATATAATACATGTATATATGCATTAATTAATTAACATATTTAATTAATTTATTTTATTAATCTTATTAATAAATTTAAAATTCGAAATCATTATATAAATATTTTCAAACATTTTGAAAATATCATTATCCTTTCAAACATTTTGAAAACTTATGTAGTAGTATTATTAATTTTATAATAAACATGTTTTATTTTAAATTTAACTATTAAATTTAAAATATTTAACATTAATTTTCAAAACGATTTTGAAAATTAGCCCAAGGCCAAAATAAAGTTGGGCCTTTTCTATTAGGAGCAACATTTGGGCTCACTTCACCTTTCGGGCCAGGCCAGTAACCAGGTAGGATAGGGTACTTGATTATCCAATTCTAATCCTAGACATTACCTTTCTAGACACCGTACTAAGTGGGAAAACTTAATTAGTTTGCCCTAATATGAATAATTTAGACTGCATAGGCTATTGGGCTCTGATACCATTGTTGGAACTGGACCAGCCCGCAGTGGAAGTTATAGGTGAATTTCAAAAAATTTACCATATTGGATCTTTATTGGGCCTACGAAGTCTAACTGAATTAGAACATTCCTAAATTTCATTTAAATAAAATCATTTATTTTATTTAAATTCAAATATATTAAGATATGAAATTAATTTTATTTGATTTAGTTTATACATAAATGTATCATATACATATATGTTTGAGTGCATGTGTAAGATAATAATCCGTGAAAGGTATAATATGCCTATATGTAGATGTTGTGATTTACATTGCAACATACATATTAGCTCATTTTGTATGTCATGTATGTTGTCCAAATATGTACATGTATATATGTTACAATACACACACACACGTATGTATAAATATATTATATATAATATATGAACATAAAACATTTATATATAGATATATATATATAGAAAGAGAGAAAACAATTATTAAAAATTATTTATAATTTAAAATTAACTTAGTTTTGCAAACATAATAATTCGAGTGTCTTAATTTGTATA